>JALGQZ010000002.1:69879141-71191641 GCA_023105745.1 Austropuccinia psidii
ACAAGTCCAAGTCCACTGTTTCAACCTGTCAGAATGGAAAGAGAAGGGTTAATAAGGATATGGCCACCCAACTCATACTGTACAGGTGAAGAGAGAAATGCAAAGACTAACTTAAGATTTAATAATTATAATACCCAAAAATAAGGATAAGAATAATTATAAAATAATAAATAAACTAAATTAATTAACTGGGGAAAAGTCCCCAGGGGGAGAAAGAGGGGCTGGTATATGTGAGAATCACCAGCCCTGATCCAGAGAAGAATTTTCATGAGAATAATTGATTACTGAATTGAGCCTGGCCAATACAGGTCCTGTACAGCTGTACAGAACCTGTACAAGAGGTGTGGTGTATTTGAGTGATCATACAGATTCATACTGGTGTATTGAAACTGTATTGGGTGAATCCATCCTGTACAAGTATTGACAGGCTGTATTGATGTACCAAACTGTATGCATGTTTCAGAATGAAGATTGCTGAAACTGACTGCTGATGCAGATACTGGATTTGCTGATTTGAGGTGTTTGAGTGGGTGTATGAATGAATACCCTTACCCCTGATGGATGGTTGTTACAGATTATCATAATTACTTAATTGATTCTTTTACGTGACTACCAACCCCAATATGGTTAAGAATAAAAGGAGTAACATCTGTAAATCTTCTTTTATTCTAAAATAATAATTGATTTCTCAAAGTTATCAATTTTATTGCCAATTTCATCACAGGTTGTAATTACTGTGAATTTTTGAAGATTCAGTGTTTCACGTAGAATGGTCAAAAATGGACTGTAAGTAAAACTTTTAATTTTACTAGTAAAACCATAATTCTTTTTTGTTGTACCATAGATAATACAGTCCTTCATTGGTCCTGAAAGTTTCAGAAGGATTCATTAAAAATTGTATTTTTAATGAATTTTTGAAGTTTTTACCTCATTTCTACGTAGAATTGCAAATAGCAGTATTTTGCTGGTTGCTATGAGGTAAATCAATGAATATGGATCCCAAAAGGGTTTAATTACTCTTTTAGGGTCTAGTCATGGAAAGGCATCAAGAATTGACATGGTTACAGGAGTCTAAGTAGCTCATTACCTCCTTGGCACGTCAAAATAGCAGGTTATTTGCTATTTTTCTTATGATTACAGTAGGTGTAACTTGGTAACCAAGTTCCCAAAGAGTTTTAGTTTACCAATTGGGCCAAGATGAGCCATGGATCCATGCTCTGGAGCTATCCACGCCTCTGAGGCCTCAGAAGTTGGGTACCCTGGCTCTCTTTGATGTCTTTTGTCCCTCTTGCCTAATTTTTACGTCAAAATAGTAATTTAAGCTTAAAGTGAGATATCCACTATGGGTGTACCAAAAGTCCATGTAAGAATACCATGATATTAAGTGCTCAAAACATGCATAACACTATTCTTAGTGTATATGTAACATGGGATTTCTCACTTTCCCATTATTTTGGCTAAAAATCAAGAAAAATAAAAATTTTCACGGATCTTTTATGTGGTATTAATGATGTGGTATTGAAGTATTTTCCATTTTACCACCTCAAATACTTAAATTGAGCTTATTCACTCTATGGAGCTACCCTAGGTGAATGTTTTTGTAGAATCCAAATCTGGTCTTAAATCCATGGATTTACTTACTCAATAAAACATTATTCATCTTTTCTGAAATTGAAAATGATGAATTTTGGATATATGCATGACTTATGAGTTTTGCATAATTCAAAATTTCTTTTTAAGATAATTGTGGCCTATTTGGGTATGTAAAATATACCTCAAGGCTCACAGCCCTTGCCTTGAATCAATAAATGGATAAAAATGATTAAGAGAGTCAAAGCCCAATGTGAGGTCTTCTTCCTTGCAAGTAGTAATGACCAGAAAGTCCCATTCAAAGCTTGGGAAGGATGGAGGCTCAACCATATATTTGGTATGGTGAGTCACAAATAAGGAAGGGTACTCAGAGTATTCCAAAATAATAGGAGGAATCTTTTCTGGGAGTTCTGACATGGTCAAAGAATACTTGTCAACAAACCTCCTTGCGATAAATGAGCTGGTAGCATCAGAATAAATGAGAATACTTTAAAACATATCAAAGAGAGCATAAAAGACAAAAAATTTGAGAGAATTCTTGAAACCAGTATTCAGAATGCACAATTGTGCTCTGGAGGGAAAACAGTGAAGACCATTGAATACAACATGATCTTCAATCAGACCTTTCCCTGGCTGGGAAATTATCCTGATGGTTGGGTAAGCTGGCTTTGACCTCTTTTGAAACAAGACTCAAGACTATGCTTCACACCACAATAGGAATATAAGCCCTCCTTGAGTCTTCTTTCTTTTTCAGAACCTTCAGCTTGAAGTCCTTATTCAGCAAAGAAGAATGGGCTTGTCCCTCTTCTGAAAATGTTTCTTCTTTTTATTTGAGATTAAACAATTTTGAGGATGAGAAGAATTGGACTTTGAGGCTTCAGGAGTCTTCTCTTGATGATTACTATTCTCCCTTTGCCTCTCATGGTACCTGTTATCAAGCTCCGGGGTAATATTCATTGAGTCTTGAAGAGAGTAAATTATAGAAGAATGGGAGGCCAATTGATCCCAAATCCTGGATGGCAATCCCTTCCTGAAATGATGGATAAGAGCTCCTTCACCCCAATATCCAGTTCTTGAAACTAAAACTATGAAATAAAAAATGTATAAAAAAACATGTCCACCTTCTTGCATTATTAAGGAATATGACTCTGCTTTGGCTTTTCTAACCTCATTTGGGTCCCCAAACAAAGTAAAGAGTTGAGATTCACACAAAGTCCAACTATTGAGAAGGTAATTTGGATCTTTATTGGAAGGATTGGAAAGATAAGGCTCAATCCATTTTTGCATCCCTGCCAATAAGGAATGAAGTGGAATAAAGGACTTTCTTTCTGTCTTGAGAGAAATTTTCCAGATCATTATGAAATATGAGCTCAAAAGATTGAAGCTTCTGACTTTGAAGGGATGAGTCCTGTCAAAGCATTCTGGTGCCTTAATAGATGGAGTCTTGAAGGCTGGTGGTATTGATGCTTCAGAAGATGAAGCTGCTTGAAGATTAGCCATAATTTGAGTCATCTGCTTCATGATGGCCAACAAGGATGGCTCAGACTGATGAGAGACAGGCTGATTAAACTGGGCTAGAGTTGGCCCTCTAGTACATTGGGATTCCCCCAAACAAGCAGGGACACCTTCAGTACCATCAGAACCTTCCTCCTCCTCTTCTCCATCTTCACCAGGACCCTTTAAATTGGTCGTTGAAATTCCTGGAAAACATCCAACTACTCCTGAAAAGGAACTCAATCTTCTTGGCCCTCTTCCTCCCTTCCTAGATGGTGCTGCTCCTTCCACCTTTGGTCCTCCGTCTAAGTGGGCCCTCAGTTGAGGAACTGTTGGGGTTCCATCAAGAGGAGCTCTTGGAGTTGGAGTGAGAACAGCTTGAGCTCTGGCCTGAGATCTTGTCTGTCTTGCCAGAGGTGAGTGTTGTATAGGCATGATTTCAGGATAATAATGAAATAAAAATGAATAAAAATCAAAATTTGAAGATGAGAAGCTTGAGGTAATTCAGAAAGAAAGCTTCAAGTCAAATCAAAATAAATATCTTGAGGAAAAAATTAATTAATCAAATGAAATCTTCAGGTATGTCAATAAATCAAATATCAAAATGAAGTCTTGAAGTCAATAAATCAATATGTCAATCAATGAAATCAAAATCTTGCAGTAAATAAAACATTCAAATGAATTCTTGAGAAAAAAGCAATTTATGTGAAAAATGAGCAAAATCAATAATCTTAAGTTCAATCAAATTTCTTGAAGTCAATGTCAATTTTATATCAAATGAGCAAATCAAATCAAAATCATGTGAATTCTTACTTAAATCAAAATGAATCCCAATATTAAGAATGTGTCTCAATAATCTTGATTACAAATTTTAAAATGATTTAAAAGTAAAATTAAACCCAAATTATTAATTGAAAATGGATTGATGATTTGAATAATTATTCAAAAGAGAAAGCAAAAATAAAAATGGATAAGCCTCCAATTTTCAAGAATGAAGAATGAATGAGAGAAAATTGAGAGGTGACAATAAATCATAAAATTCATAAGCATGAAAGAGGCAATATTTTTATGAAATGAAGAAATGAAATTATAAATAATGGATGAAAATAATGAAAAGAAATTATGATTGAATTAATATAAAGTCACAGGGGCTCTTGGGGAAAACAAGAGTGGCCTGGCACTTAGGAATCAAGAACTCACTCGGAGGGCTCCAAAAGAATAAATAGATAAAAGGAGAATATATTTCTTTAAGTGAAAATGAAAGCAATACAATATATGCCAAAGATAAGAATGAAGCCAAAGGACAAAGAGCCAACCAAATTCATCCTCAATTCACTGTTTCAACCTGCCAGAAAGAACAATAGAATTAGTAAAGTATATGACCACCAATATCCACTGACAGGAGAAGAAAAATGTGCAAATTACTGACTTAATATTATCATTATTTACTTTAATAATGAGAAAGAAATCCAACATATTAATAAACTGGGGAAAAAAGCCCCAGGTGTGAAAAGCTGAAAGACTAATCCTAGATGGGTAGTCACTCAGCTTTATTGACTGAATTGGGTCAATACATATCTCACCATATTTAAATTTGAACTGTGTTTGTTGAATTCCCACAGTGGAATATTAATTGGCCCAAAAGGGTTGATGCCATACAGATTGCCTGAATACATCCTGTATGTAATAGTTGAATTGTTCAAGCAGTTCTTGATGGCTCGGGCACTTTCTTGATGCTCAACAATCTCCTGGAATAACCCCTTGAGGAATTCTTAAGTGAAATACCAACACCTGGAAAGCCAGGAAGTTGGGGTCCTGAAATAACCTTCTGGTAACCACCATAAATTGTAAGACTGAAGGGCTGGAGTCCACCTTCAAAATGGGTGGTGGATTTGAGGACTTGATTTGTAATGGCATAATTGATTCCTGAAACCATCACCATTAAATTTCTGAGGAAAATTGGTGCATAATGATATATGATACCATATATGCACCACTCCTGGTTCCCACAGACTTGGGTCCATTTGAGTTGAGCCAGCTGTTTCCCTTATCTTAAGGGCAAACCCCCTCATTAAAGGTGGCTGGTGAGCTCTGGTGATTGCCAGAGGCCATAGCTCGAGTATTGAGTCCTTAGGCCAATTTGGGTGTCTTGGGTCCTTGGGGTCTATTGAGTTTTTTGTCCAAAGACAGGCTCAGTTGGGCCCATTTGTGGTTTGGGGACTGTTGGTCTTCCCCCTTGGCCCCTTTTGGCCTCATTGGAATTGGGCCAAAAGGGGCCTAATTGGTCCCATGGACCACAGTCCGCAGACCATAGTGGGCCTAAATGTCCCAAATATGCCATTTAGGCCCCAAAAGCCCTAATCAAAGGGGTGGGCCAAAGGCCCTGGATAGGGTTAGAGGGGTCATAGTCCCCTGGAAGGATAAATGACCCTCCCAGGCCCAGAATTAAGGTATTGGCCTGGGGGTTGATGGGATTGGGAATCACCAAGGAGGCTAATGGTGCAGCATATGGCCAAAAGGCCATCTCCCTCCATGAGGGTTCAAATGGAATAAGAATGAGAATATTTACCAATTGTCTATATATTGGTGGAGGCATGAATTACCATAAACACCAATTGAGAGGGGTCCCTTTGCAGGGTTGTGACAGAGCTTTATACCAGTTACCAAAAGAGGCAAAAGGAAAAGAATCATTACCAATAAAAGAGGACTGAAGCGTCAAAGTCAAGTTCTTCAACCCCACAGAATTCTTTAATATATTGGCACAAGAAAAGAAGAAATCTTATTTTCATAAGAGGGAAAAGCCACATTCTTCTTTTCTGAATAAGGACTACAAGTTGATGGGTTCTGAAAAAGAAAGAAGACTGCAGGAAGGCGTGTGTTCTTATTGTGGTGGGAAGCATAGTATTGAGGCTTGTGTCAAAAGACCTCAAAATCAGCTTTCCCAACTAGCAGGTAGATTTCCCAGCTAGGGGAACACCTGAGTGAAGATCATTTTGTGTTAAATGGTATTCACTATTTTCCACCCAGAGCACAATTGTGCATTCTGAATACTGGTGTCAAAAAATATCTTAAACTTGTTGTTTTTTCTTCTCTCTCTAATATTTCTTTATTAGTATCATTAATTCTGGTGCTAAAAACTCATTTATTTTAAAGTAGCTTGTTCACAAGTATTCTCTGACCATGTCAGAACTCCCAGAGAATATTCCTTTTATCATTGTGGGCTACTCAGAGTACCCTTCTTTATTTGTGAATCACCATACTAAATATATGATTGAGCTTGCTTCTTTCCCAAGATTTAAATGAGACTTTTTAGTAATTGATACTCCCAAGGGAGAATACCTTATATTAGGCTTTGACCTTCACAATAAATTCAATCCATCTATTTATTGGAGGAAATGGCTAATCAACTTCAATCCTAATCATAAGGACTATTATTATCTTCTATATCATTCATTAATGACTTTCCTTCTGCTGATACATGTGAAGATCTGGTTGATGACCCTTGAAAACCATCATTCCTAATTTCTGACCATATTCCTTCTACCGATTCCCATCAGTCATTGCTATCCTCTACAGATGAAGCCTTCAAAGAGGTAAAATATTTTGGAGAAGATAATTCTATATCTTCACTTCATCTCTTCCAAGTGAATATGGACCTTCCTCCTTCATCTTATCATGACTCCTTTGAGGAGTTTTTGGGATGCAGAGGAAGAGCCAGAAGAAACTTACACCATGATTAAGGATGTTCCTTATGCTTACTACCACTTTTTGGAGTTATTCTCCAAGGTGAAAGCAGAAAAACTTCCTTCTAACTGTGCCTGTGATCATCATATGGAGCTGGAGGGATCCTCTACTTTTTTTAAATCAAGAGTCAGAGACACTCAGTGCATATATTTCAGAGAATGTAGAGAAAGGCTTCATTTGGCCAAGCTCCTCTCCAACAGGAGCACCTGTCCTCTTTTTCAAGAAGAAGGATGGTGGCCTTGGTTTGTGTGTTGATTACCAAAATCCCAAGGCTATTTCTAGGAATAAAAATATCCTTTTCCTCCTATGAATCAGCTTTTTACTTTCTTTAATGGTTCTTCTATATTCTCCAAGATTGATTTGTGTGTTGCATATACCCTTCTCATAATCAACAAGTGTGATGAACATTTGGCAGATTTTAGAACCAAATTTGGCAGTCATGAGAGCTTGTTTATTCCATTTGGGCTCAACAATGCTCCTGCCCCCTTCCAAAATCTTGTCAATGATATTTTCTCTTATCTTCTATATGTTTATTTTTTGGCTTATCTGGATGATATAATGGTATTTTCCAAGTCTGAGGAAGATCATGTCACTCATGTGTCTATTGTTGCTTCCAGACTCACAGCCAATACCCTTCTTTTCAAGGAATCCAAGTTCCTTTTTCATGCTTCAAGTGTTGAATATCTAGGCTATGTTGTTTCTTCTGAAGGTCTCAAGATATACCACTCATAATTCCAGAAAATTCTTAATTGAGCTCCTCCAAGAAACCTCAAGGCTCCTCAATAATTCCTTGTGTTTGCCGATTTGTACTGCCCTTTTATCAAGCATTCTTCAAAGATAATCAGTTCTCTCACCAAGTTCCTCAAGAAAGATTCAATTTTCCCCCTCAATGGGGAAGCTCTTAGCCAGTTTCATCAACTAAAAGGGACTTTCACCAAGCCTCTAATCCTTTCCTGTCAACCATGGTAGAGACTGGTGCATCAGAGTATGCCTTGGATTCTTTACTGAGTCATGCTTCTGGCTAAGGAAAAAATCCCATTTCATTTGATAGCTGCAAGTGTATTCCAGAAGAGCTAATATATGAGATTCTTTACAAGGAGCTCCTTGTAATATTCTGGGCTCTCACAGGCTGGAGGGATTTTCTTCTTTCCCTTTACCTTCTGTTTGAATTTCTCACCAATTATTCCTCTCTTCAATACTTCATTACCCCAAACCTCCTTACTCATGGTCAAGCCCACTTGGTTGAATTTCTTTCTGAATTCCACTTCTCAATCACTAACTCCCCTGGATTCCTGGCTAGTCTTCCTGACACTTTTTCATGTCAGGGCAAATTTTACCCAGAGAGGGGGATGATATCATCATCAAGGATCCAATGAATTCTCTACAACTCATTAAGAATGATGAAGTTCAACCCTCAAAATTCTCTGCTATAAAGGTGGACTATTTTTTTCAATTTTTATTGAATCAATTCATAAATATGTATGGCCAGAAGATCATTATAGAAGTAATATCCAGGATATGGATAGAGGTAAATCTGTGCAAGATTACTCCATTGATTTCTCTTCTCAACTCCTTTTATTCACAGATTTTGTGGTGGTTGCAAATGACTCCACAATTAAACTCAGTATACTTCAAGATTTCCATGACTCTCCTCTAGCTGGCCACCCTGGTTAATAAAAGACCTTCAAAGTTTTCAAGCAGAATTTTCACTGGTATTGCATGACTCAGTTTATCAAGGATTATGTCTCATCCTGTCCACAGTGCTCAAGAGACAAAAATATTCATCACAAGAAGTTTGGAATACTCAATCCTCCTTCAATTCCAAATGGCCCTTGAATTTTTTCTCTCAATGGACTTCATCACTTAACTTCTGCTGTCCAATTCCTTTGACTGAATTCTGGTCATAGTGGAAAGGTTCTCAAAAATGTAAGTATTTATCCCAACAATATTTTCTATTTATTCTCTGTATTTGGCCAATTCATTGATCAATAATTTTTTTCCTTGACATTTCCTTCCATTAATCATTGTCAGTGACAGAGGTTCACTTTTTGTTTCTTCCTTCTGGACCAACCTTTGGCAGAAGCTCAATATTTCAAGAGTTTTTTTAGCTTCTTATCATGCTGAAGCTTATGGACAGGCAGAGGAGTTAAATCAGATACTAGAACAGTATATTTGGATGTATTCCAGCTATCATTGTGAGCCTTGAGGTATATTTTACATACCCAAATAGGCCACAATTATCTTAAAAAGAAATTTTGAATTATGAATAACTGATAAGTCATGCATATATCCAAAATTCATCATTTTTGATTTCAGAAAAGATGGATAACTTTTTATTGAGTAAGTAAATCCATGGATTTAAGGCCAGATTTGGATTCTACACTAAATTTCACCTAGGGTAGCTCCATACAGTGAATAAGCTCAAATTAACTCTTTGAGGTGGTAAAATGGAAAATACTTCAATACCACATAAAAGATCCGTGAAAGTTTTTGTTTTTCTTAATTTCACGCCAAAATGATGGGAAAGTGAGAAATCTCATGTTACATATACACTAAGAATAGTGTTATGCATGTTTTGAGCACTTAATATCATGGTATTCTTACATGGACTTTTGGTACACCCATAGTGGATATCTCACTTGAAGCTTAAATTACTATTTTGATGTGAAAAATAGGCAAGGGGGACAAAAGACATCAAAGAGAGCCAGGGTACCCAGCTTCTGAGGCCTCAGAGGCGTGCACAGCTCCAAAGCTTGGATCCATGGCTGATCTTGGCCTAATTGGTAAACTAAAACCTTTTGGGAACTTGGTTACCATGTTACAACTACAGTAAAACTTAAGAAAATAGCAAATAACCTGCTATTTTGACGTGCCAAGGAGGTAAAGAGCTACTTAGACTCCTGTAACCATGTCAATTCTTAATGACTTTCCATGGATAAACCCCAAAAGAGTAATTCAAACCCTTTTTGGACTAGTATCCATTGTTTTACCTCATAGCAACCAGTCATAGACTGATATTTGCAATTCTACATAGAAATGAGGTAAAAACTTCAAAAATTCATTAAAAATACAATTCTTAATTAATCTTTCTTAAGCTTTCAGGACCAATTATGAACTGTATAATTCATATAAAAACCAAAAAAAAATATACTTTTATATGTAAAATTGAAAGTGTTACTTACAGTCCATTTTTGAGGATTCCATGTGAAACACAGAATCGTTTAAAATTTACAGAAAATACATTCTGTGATGAAATTTTCCATAACATTGATAACTTTTAGAAATCAATGATTATTTTGTAATAAAAGAAAATTTCCAGATTTTACTTCTTTTATTCTTAACCATAAATGGGTTGGTAGTCATGTAGAAACCCCAATTAAGTAATTATGACAATCTTACATGACAACAGATGATGCAATCAATAATCCAAAAGGTTTTATTGTTTTCTCACTCACTGGATTTTCTGTTTGCTCCATGGAATGCCTCTGTGAGCTGTCTTAGACTTAAAAGAGGCCTCCTCTTGCTGTGTTTTCCAAGAATCATCACTTTATTCATTTATATGATTGTTACCAACAAGTAAGTATTAGTTAAAACTTTTCTTAAGTGTTTTATTATTTCAGAATCAATCAGAAAGACGTGGAATCATAGAAATCAGCTACATATTGTTGTAAAATTGCTATAAAATCATTTTGATTCATTAAATCCACAATTCTACGTCAAATCTCTCTACTTTTATCTTTAATAAGTTCTTTCGAGTATTAGTGAGTGATTTATCTTTAATTATTGAATTTCTTCTCTAAAATTAGTTTTGTTCAAGAGTTATCTTTATAATTATTCTTGCAAAAGACAATTATATATTCAAATAATTCTATTATTTTAATAAAAGAAGTTTTTATTATTAAATTCTTCTTGTAATTGATTATTGTAGACAATTACTTCTCACTGTTATAATCACTAAGAGTGTATAACATGTGAAAGAAATAATTCTTTAATTATTCAATTGTGGTTATCACAATTCTTTACCAACATATTTCATAAGAACAGTCATAGTGCTGTTGATTAATAATAATATTATCAACAGTTTCGTAGAGACATCTTACATTTGGGGGCCTGGCCGTGTTTTTTGAACCATGTACGCTTAATTAATACATTAATTTATTATTATTTTTTTCTTTCAATTTGAAGTTGAAATGATTTTATTCTTGAAACTGTCTTAAAATCTTTTTCATTGAGGAATTTGGTTTCATTTTATACTGTTTTTACATGTGGCTTTTTCACATCCAAAAACTTATAAAATATTCTTTGAGTTACTCTGAATTAATTTTGATTCAAAATATTAAGTTTTTTTTTCTTTGAAAAGAATAATTTTATTAATATTAAAAAATGAAAATTTATAAAAAATCTTAAAAAATATTTTAAAAAGTATAAAAATAATTTTTTCTTTTATAGTTTTTGTAGTGTCTTTAATCAAATACTGTGCAGGTGTTAACAGACTCAGTAAGAGATATATTACCAGTCCATAATCTTCAGAAGCAGAATCTTAGGAAAGTATTGAGGTGCAAATTGCTAAAAGAGGCACCTTATTCAGCTCTGAGAAGACTAAATTACCACCAAAAGGTGTGTTTTATCTTTATATTTTCACTTTTTATCTTAAAATTGACGTGAAAATGGTGCATACCAGAAATGGAAGCAACTATTCAGTCCAACCAGATGGATGTGGACAGAGAAGAGGAAAGACCAAATCCAGAAGTGTCAAATCTTCCTCAAGAAAGACACATATGGAGGATGCCAGAGTTTCCGCCCATTCCCCAAGGTCTGTACCCACAAACGTTGATGCAAATTCTGAATCTGAACTGATTCATGATAATATTTTAAGGGCTGAACCACTTTCAAGTGGAAGAAATAGAAATTTATCAATGCCAATACAAAAATTGGTTCAGAGCAGCCAAAGAAGAGGCATGGGGAATATGCCCAAGCCTTTGGCAGGGGGCCATGAACTCCTACTTACGCATAAAGAGCTTTCTGGGTCAGGAGAAGACCATAGAACTCTTAGGAGGTCGGAGCCTATTTTCTTGCAAAGACAAGGTCAAAAAGATAAAGAATTGGTTGAAGAACCAAAGTCTTTTATCCATATACCAGAAGAAGGAACTGAAAATGACTCCAGATTTGGAGACAGAAGGCCCAGTGGGGTCTACCAGCTCCAAACCAGTTCCAGAAGTTTCCAAAGACAAGCCCAAAGGACCTCAGACCTTACCCACAAGGGTACAGGATTCCCAAATTGGAGCCTTCAGCCGTGGACAGTGTGTTCAATATGGCCAGGACTCTTATGGAATTTACAGTCAAGGAGCAGAAAAGGATGAACAGAACATTTCCATGCAAATAATAGATGAAATACATTTTGTTCAATCCAATATTGATGTAGATATTGGTAAGCTTGATGCAAAGTTAACTAAAATAACATTGGACATCAATGACTTAAAGAAGAATGACAAACAGTCTTCTGAAAAGCATAAGTCTGTAATTACCACACTGGAAATACTTACCAATACATGTGACAGAATTGAGATTAAATATCAAGCTCAAATTGATGAAATGGAAGATCTTTCCATTTTAAACATTAATTATCAACTTAGAATTCTGAAAGACCATGTTTTAGAAATTGCTGAGAATACCAATCAGTTTGCTACACATTTAGCAAAAAGTGACAGTGAAAGGCAGAAATTAAAGAATGAAATCATTGCAAATGTGGAACAAATTCATAAAAATTATGAACCACATATGCCAAGGCATTCTACACCATTGAATGTGAAAAACATTCTGTTAAAGGAAGTTTTACCCCACTCCTAGGAGAAAATGTTATCTCTGCAAAAGATGTTCCCAAATTGGAAGAATGGCCAACATTCTCTGGTGAAGGTGAATACAACCATATTGATCTCATCAGAACTATTGATATGTTGCAGGAAGACCTCAATATACCTGATGAAATTATAGTGGGAAAATTACACTGTCTGTTTACCAGAACTGCAAAGAAATGGTACTACAAGATGAGAATAGATCATGGAAAACATGACTGGTCTTGGTGGAAATCTGAAGTGATTACCAAATGGGCCAATATTTCTTGGAGGTTTAAAATGTAAAATGATTTTGGAAATTCCATTTTTAACCCAGAAGAAGATAAACCACTTACTTTGTTCTTCAAGCAAAAAGACATATTATCTGCTTTACACCCTGATATGTCTGACACTATTATTAATATGAAAAATATTAAGAAAGTGTGGAGGAGAACTGGAACATGCTATCAAAAGCAGATGTGTAGAACCCTGTTCAACAGAAGACTACATTAATGCAATGGAAGATATCATTACAAGAACAAGAATTGGTAAAAATTGGACTAAAATCCCTATGGAATCCAAGATAATCTCAAAGGTTCCCAGAGAGGACAGAAAACCTGAGAAACCTGTCTTGAAGTGACATAAATGTGAAAGCACTTCAAATTTGGCCAACACTTGCACCAAAAAGACAAAAATCAATGAAGTTAAAGTCATTGAAGAAGTTCAGTGTACTGAAGGAAAATAAGAATCTGACCTAGATTCTGCAGTCTCTGAGGATACACCAGTAGAGGACTATACCATTTAGAACATTACAGCTTTCTTTGAGGTCACAAAAGTCCATACTAACTTGCCACAGTACAGTGAGGACTGTCATAACCTGATCAATATCCAAGATGCCAGAATGTGTAAAACCAAACCTTCTAGAGGAAAAGGTTATATGGCTCGAGCATTTGTACCACCTCAATTCTGATGAATGGTATTGAAGCCAAAGTAAATTTGGATACAGGGGCATCTTGCACTTGTGTAGGCAAAGATTATCTCCAAGTTATACTTCCTGAATGGGAAAACCATCTATTACCAATAGAAGGTGTACAATTTAGTAGTGCCAGTAACAATATGTACCCTTTGGGCATATTGGACACTAATATTGTGTTCCCACACCCTACAGGAAGCACAAGAATGAAGACAGAGATAATAGTAATGGACAATTGCACATCTCAAAATATCATCCTTGGAAATGACTACTTGAAGATTTATGGTATTGACATCAATAACTATAAATACAGATATTTTACAATTGGAGAAAAGAAGAGACAAAAATTTGCTTTTTCCAATATTAAAAGACAGATATCAATGATATCTTCTAAGAAAGATACTTATAAAGAATAATTTCTGGCTAATCAACTTGTTGAAGCACAAATTAATCCATCATTGTCACCAAAGATGAGGAATGAACTTATTGATGTGCTATACACATACAATAATGCATTTGCCTCTGGTAATGAACCATTAGGTGCTATAAAAGGACATGAAGTTAATATTACTCTTAATATTGACAGAACATATCCTCCATTACTTATAAGACCAGCTTATCCAGCCAGTCCCATAGCTAGAGAAGCCTTGGAAAAACATATCCAGGAGTTAATCCAACTTGGTGTACTAAGGAAAGTAGGCAATAATGAACAAGTTGAAGTAACAACACCTGTTATTATTGCTTGGCATAACAATAAATCAATAATGGCTGGAGATTTTAGAGCATTGAATACCTACACAGTTCCAGATAGGTATCCAATTCCTAGAATTCAAGAAACCTTGACCCAATTGTCTAGAGCCAAGTATATAACATCAATGGATGCATTGAAAGGCTTTCACCAAAATGCTTTGATGCCTAAAACTAAGAAATTACTTAGAGTTATCACTCACTGTGGTATTTATGAGTATCTTAGAATGGCATTTGGTATTAAAAATGCACCATCTCATTATCAAAGAATGATGAATACCATCTTCCCCACAGAGTGATCTGGAGGATGGCTTATCATTCATATTGATGATATCATCATATGCTCTGATTCATGGTCTTTGCACCTTGAAATACTTGCAAGAGTACTTCACAAAGTTTCAGAAGTGAACATGAAAATTTCACTCAAGAAATGCAATTTTGGTTTTGAATATCTCAGAGAATTAGGACATATTGTTTCTGGTTTAAGCTTGGGTATTGACAAAAATAAAGTAGCTGCAGTGTTACTTAAGCCAATACCCCAGAATAAGAAAGAAATGATGTCTTTTCTAGGTTTTTCTAGTTATTATAGACAGCACTTGAAATACTTTGCAATTCTAGCCAAGTCACTGTACAGAATCTGTGATCAAAAGACAGTATTTGAGATTACACAGGAGAGAATTAAAGCTTATGAGAAGATAAGGAAAGCTCTCACAGAAGCACCTTTACTCCTCATGCCTGACTGGAATATACCTTTTAAATTGTACATTGATGTATGTGGGATGGATCAGGGGCAGCCCTGCATCAAGTCCAAATTATTGATGACAAACCTACAGAAGGACCAGTTTGTTACATCTCAAGACAAATCAAACCAATAGAAGCCAGATATTGTGCAAGCCAAATGGAGTTCTTATGCTTGGAATGGGCACTTGAGAAATTACACTATTATCTTGATGGCAGTGTTTTTGAAGTGATAACTGACTGTAATGCCATGAGATCACTTCTTAACATGAAAACTCCCAATAGACATATGTTAAGATGGCAAATAGCCATTCACAAATATAGAGGAAACAATACTATAGTTCATAAAGCGGGAAACATTCACAAGAATGCTGATGGACTTAGCAGGTGGGCATTAGCCAACACTCCTGATAACCCAGCTTATGTACCTTTGGAAGCTGAACCACAGATTCCAATTGAAGGAATTAACATAACTGATATTGGGACTGAATTCTTTGAAAAAGTCAGAGAATCTTATAAGCAAGACAAGAATTGCCATATCTTGACTTCTTTGTTAGATAAAGACTGAAAAGATACATCCTTAGTCAATGCACTGGATTAAGTTTGGAAAAATTCCTATTCTGAAGGAGGATTTCACTTGTTTGATGGGATTATTTACCCTAGAACCAAACATTCCTGTGTGATGACATTATGTAGCAGATTGCTTATCAATACCATTCTTCATGAATGCCAGGATAGCATATACTCTGGACACCTGTAAGAGGAAAG
This sequence comes from Austropuccinia psidii, assembly GCA_023105745.1. Taxonomy (NCBI): domain Eukaryota; kingdom Fungi; phylum Basidiomycota; class Pucciniomycetes; order Pucciniales; family Sphaerophragmiaceae; genus Austropuccinia; species Austropuccinia psidii. Next base: position 69,895,027 of record JALGQZ010000002.1, read on the forward strand.
AACACTTGAAAAAGTGAAAAACTGTGCATGGTGGCGATCTTGGAGAAAAGAAACCATTGAATATTGCCATACCTGTGACAGATGTCAGAAAGCAAACAGGAGTACAGGCAGGAAATTTGGACTTATTATCCATATTCAAGAACCAAAATCCCCTTTGGAAGTTGTTCACATGGATTGGGTCACAGCACTTTGTCCAAGTGGTGACAAAAGCTATAATGCTTGTTTAGTCATTGTATACAGATATAGCAAGACTCCCATATTCTTACCCTGCCATAAAGATGACACAGCTATGGATACAGCTCTTCTTCTATGGAGTAGAGTTATTTCTCATACAGGATTATTTAAGAATATCATAAGTGACAGAGATCCCACGTTCACATCTGCACTTTGGACCAATCTTCATAGATTGTTTGGGACTAAGTTATCATTCTCTACAGCATATCACCCTCAAACAGATGGGCTAGCAGAGAGGATGATTTAAACTTTAGAAGACATTATCAGGAGATTTTGTGCTTATGCGTTAGAATTCAAAGACTCATATGGCTTTACCCATGACTTGTGCACTCTTATATCTGCATTAGAATTGAAATATAAGACAGAAGTCCATTCTTCCACAGGCCAAACTTCTGCTATGTTAGAAAAAGGATTGAATACAAGACTCCCAGCAGATACACTGAGGAAAGACTTGATTGACATTCATCCTAAAGCTTCCACCTTCAATCTAATGCTTGATAAATTGAAACATCATGCAAAACGAAGTATTGATGAAGCTTTTGACTATGCAAAACAGAAGCAGGACAAGAGTCACAAAGTACCAGAATTCAAAGTAGGGGACTTAGTTCTAGTTTCAACCTTGAATTTTAATAATATCAAAGGCCCAACTAAGCTTAAAGATTCTTATGTAGGACCTTTTGTTTTTGTAGCCTTACATGGAACCAATGCAGTTCAAGTGGAATTAAGTGGTGAATCGGAAAATAAACACCTCACCTTTCAAGTCAGCTTGATAAAGCCTTATCAACCAGCTGAAAAATAATTGTTTCCTTTGAGGAACCCAACTCCTTTAACTGTACGGCCAGTGGAACAAAATGAAGACAAAAAGATAAAGAAATTCAGTAAAGAAAGGAGGCTTAGGTATAAAAATCAGAGAGAGTATCTTGTCAGATATAGAAATCCAGTACATGAAGATGAATGGCTGGCAGAATCAGAAATACCTGACTCAGATAAACTCTTAAGAAGATTTTGACATGAAAGAAGGCCACAAGCCTGAATTTGTCTATAAATGTGCTCTGACTTACTTGATCTGATTAATGTAAAGAGGTTGGACAGTGGACATTAACCCCCCTTTGGGGCCTTTATTTTTTATACCATTAATAAAATTATGATACAATTTTATTTTTTGGTGGGAGGGAATGTGAACCTTGAGGTATACTTTACAAACCCAAATAGGCCACAATTCTTTTAAAAATAAATTCTGAATTATGCATAACTCATACGTCATGCATATATCCAAAATTCATCATATTTGTTTTCAGAAAAGATGAATATATTTTTATTGAGTAAGTAAATCCATGGATTTACGGCCAGATTTGGATTCTACACAAAAATTCACCTAGGGTAGCTCCATAGAGTGAATAAGCTCAAATTAATTCTTTGAGGTGGTAATATGGAAAGTACTTCAATACCACATAAAAGATCTGTGAAAAGTTTTGTTTTTCTTGATTTCATGCCAAAATAATGGGAATGTGAGAAATCCCATGTTACATATACACTAAGAATAGTGTTATGCATGTTTTGGGCACTTAATATCATGGTATTCTTACATGGATGTTTTATACACCCATAGTGGATATCTCACTTGAAGCTTAAATTTCTATTTTTACGTGAAAGATAAGCAAGGGTGACAAAAGACGTCAAAGAGAGCCAGGGTACCCAACTTCTGAGGCCTCAGAGGCGTGCACAGTTCCAAAGCTTGGATCCATGGCTGATCTTGGCCTAATTCTTAAACTAAAATAGTTTGGGAACTTGGTTACCATGTTACAACTACAGTAAATCATAAGAAAATAGCAAATAACCTGCTATTTTGACGTGCCAAGGAGGTAAAGAGCTACTTAGACTCCTGTAACCATGTCAATTCTTGATGAATTTCTATTAATAGACCCTAAAAGAGTTATTAAAACCCTTTTTGGACTTGTATCCATTGATTTACCTCATAACAACCAGTTAAACAATGATATTTGCAATTCTACATAGAAATGAGGTAAAAACTTCAAAAATTCATTAAAAATACAATTCTTAATTAATCTCTCTGAAGCCTTCAGGACCAATGGAGAGTGGTAGTGTCCATGGTAAAACCAAAATCAATTATAGTTTTACTAGTAAAATTAAAAGTCTTACTTACAGTCCATTTTTGACTATTCTACGTGAAAAACTGAATCTTCAAAAATTCACAGTAATTACAACCTGTCATGAAATCGCCAATAACATTGATAGCTTTGAGAAATCAATTAATATTTTTAAGTAGAAGAAGATTTACAGATGTTACTCCTTTTATTCTTGACCATATTGGGGTTGGTAGTCACATAAAAGCATCAATTAAGTAATTATGATAATCTTATGTGACTACAGATGATGCAATAAATAATCCAAAAGGCTTTATTGTTTTCTCACTCACTGCTTTTTCATTTTTCTCCATAGCATGCCTCTGTGAGCTGTTGTTGACTTAAAAGAGGCCTCCTCTTGCTGTTTTTTCCAAGAATCATCTTATTATCCATTTATATCATTGTTACCAACAAGTAAGCATTAGTTAAAATATTCTTAAGTGATTTAATTCTTTCAGAATCAATCAGAAAGACGTGAAATCATAGAATCAAACTATATATTGCTGTAATCTTGCTATAAATTATTTTGATCCCTTCAATCCACAATTCTATGTCAAATTTCTCTACTTATATCTTTCAATAAGTTACTTGGAGTATAAGTGAGTCATTTATCTTTAATTATTAAAGTTTTTCTCTAAAATTAGTTTTCTTCAAGAGTTATCTTTATAATTATATTTTAAAATAATTTTATTATTTTAATAAATGAAGTTTTTATTATTAAATTCTTCTTGTAATTGATTCTTGTAGACAATTACTTCTCACTGTTATAATCACTAGTAGTGTATAACATGTGAAAGAAATAATTCTTTAATTATTTAATTGTGACTATAATAACTCTTTATTATTATATATTAAATAAGAACAGACAGAGTACTGTTGATTAATAGTAATATTATCATCAGCTTCATAGTCAAATCTTACAATAGCAACCAGTCATAGACTGATATTTGCAATTCTATGTAGAAATGAGGTAAAAAATTCAAAAATTCATTAAAAATACAATTCTTAATGAATCTTTCTGAAATTTCAGGACCAATTGAGAACTGTATAATTCATATAAAAACCAAAAAGAATTATACTTTTCTTTGTAAAATTGAAAGCTTTGCGTACAGTGAATTTTTGAGGATTCCACGTGAAACACAGAATCTTTTCAAATTTACAGAAAATACATTCTGTGATGAAATTTCCAATAACATTGATAACTTTGAGAAATCAATTATTATTTTGAAATAAAATAAGATTTACAGATGTTACTCCTTTTATTCTTAACCATAAATTGGTTGGTAGTCACGTAGAAACCTCAATTAAGTAATTATGCCAATCTTACGTGACAACAGATGATGAAATCAATAATCCAAAAGGTTTTATTGTTTTCTCACTCACTGGATTTTCTGTTTGCTCCATGGCACGCCTCTGTGAGCTGTCTTATACTTAAAAGAGGCCTCCTCTTGCTGTTTTTCCCAAGAATCATCACATTATTCATTTATATCATTGTTACCAACAAGTAAGTATTAGTTAAAACTTTTCTTAAGTGTTTTATGCTTTCAGAATCAATCAGAAAGACGTGAAATCATAGAAATCAACTATATATTGCTGTAAAATTGCTATGAAATTATTTTGATCCATTAAATTCACAATTCTACGTCAAATCTCTCTACTTTTATCTTTAATAAGTTCTTTGGAGTATTAGTGAGTGATTTATCTTTAATTCTTAAAGTTTTTCTCTAAAATTAGTTTTCTTCAAGAGTTATCTTTATAATTATTCTTGCAAAAGATACTTATATATTAAAATAATCTTATTATTTTAATAAAGGAAGTTTTTATTATTAAATTCGTCTTGTAATTGATTGTTGTAGACAATTCCTTCTCATTGTTATAATCACTAGTAGTGTATAACACGTGAAAGAAATAATTCCTTAATTATTTAATTGTGGTTATAATAATTCTTTATTATTCTCTTTCATAATAACAGTCATAGTACTGCTGATTAATAGTAATATTATCAACAGTTTCATAGACACATCTTACAAAGACAGATATTAATATCACCTCTGGCCTGCCTCATCCATCAGGTCACTTGGTATGTACAGATTATTTAACCATAATTAATTGGCTTTCAGTCAAATCCAATTTTGATTCATGTTTTGATACTAGTGGTTCAACATCTATTTGAAGACCTCCTTCCTCAAAGCAGCATGGATTTCACCTTATGGCGATTGAGGTCAACAAAAAATCACAAAATTGCCTAAACCTTAGTTCAAGCAGCATCCAAGATTGATGGCAAACATATAAAAGAAATATATGGCAGCAAAAAAATTCAAAAATTTGACCGGGCCTGGAATAACGGAAGAAGATGAGAGTAAAGGAATAAAATCAATGAGTGAAAAGCTTGAAAGTATGTTTCCTTGCTATGCTGAAATGGATGTGCTCTTTGGCCACAAGCCCAATGTCACTCCCATTTAAAGCTATGATTCACAAGAAAAAGACAGCTTCAATGGTGATGATGATGTTGATGTTTTGCTTGATAAGGTAAGATATCGCCTCTTCCTTTTTTTACCTGTGATAATTAATCCTCATTTGCTTTTTAAAGGAGAATAGTGGTTTGGAATTGGCACTCAATCTGGTTCCTTTGCTTCATAATGAAGATGACTTGGCTCAAGTGGAAAAACTTCAAGATGAATCAGTAAGTATTTTTAAGCCTGATACTTATGAAATCCATTGTTGATTATTTCTCCTTTGACCAGCAAAGTAAATACATAACACATTCAATACAAAAGCGTAATCAAGAATTGATGCCCAGCTTGAATGGCAAGAGTGGTTCTAGGAAAAGGCTGATCAATATGTTTGCACCAACATATGCAAATTCACTGGAATCATGGCAAAAGGGTATGTTTTGGATCTATGGTTACTCTGATCAATCCTACTGACAAAATGCATGATTTTTAGCCCGTGAAACCAGTGAAAATTCTTGTTTGGAGTGGGACAGGGAGAGGTTCAATGAAGAGAAAGAAAGCAACATGGAAAAGCAGCGTTTTGAAGAAGTCAAGTTGCAAAAGAAAATGGAGTTTGAGGAAAAGCAACATACAAAGAAATATGAGTTTGAAAAAGAAAAGTGGAATTGGGAATGCAAAGTTAAGGAAAAGCCATGCCAGATGGATCTCAAAATAGCAGCATTTTCATCAAGAAGGCCAATTGCAGAGCTGGAACAAGATCTGACATTTATCAATAAAAAAAATATTAGGTATACATCATGTGATCAGTTCATATGTGGTTATTTTTCAAATGAAAGTGATGTTTATGTTTGATTATTGATCTTATGTCATGAAATCTAACTGCACTTTATTACCAAATTGAAAGTTCAATGTTTATGCGTAATTGGGGCACCAACTTGCAATTTCAATTTCATATGACATTTGTTTGCAATTTAGGACAAAATTGAAAATTTGGGCAAGTTTTGCATCAAGATTTTATGTGAAGTCTGTTCAAAAATAAAATTTGATGATGCCTTTTTTCCTTTTTTATGAAATGGTATTTAATGTCATTTTATTGTTTTCATCTTTTTCTATATGGTTCTTTGTTTTCAACTTAATGGTTCATTTTTATTTTTTATTTTGAATTGTTTCATCTTTTAATTGTGAAATTTTCCTTGTATTTTTGATTTTTGATTTTGAATTTTGAATTTTTCATTTTTAACTTTTAATTTTATTTTTTTTTCTGTTTTCAATTCTTAATTCTTAATTTATTATTTTTCATTTTTACTTTTCACCCCTCACTCTTCCAAAAACTTCATCTTTTTTTTTAAAATTCAGGTAAGTGATTTTTTCTTGTTTTTATTTCACCACTCTGATTTTTTTCCAACCTGATTCTGTTTTATTTTTCTATAGGTAATTTTTTTAAATTATATTTTATTAATTTTTTCCACCTCCAAACCTCCCCCACCCATCACCATCCACATCCAAAAAGCAACATTCCATCACCATTCTCCTCCCAAAACCCCCCACTCACCCTGGCACCTCCCAAAAATGCACCTGGGAGGTTCCAGGTCCTAGGCTGCTCAAATCACTCCAAATTGATTAGGAGTTTTTTTTTATTTTTGATGCTAATGGCCCCCAGAGGCCATTAGCATGATTTTTGATTATTTTTTTTTCTTTTTTTGATGATGAATGATAGATTACTCATTTTTGTTTTGTTTTTTATTTTTCTTTTTAAAAATCATAATCTGATTTGTGATTTTTTTTTCTTTTTTTTCTATCATCTTCATCATGAATCACTCATAATGATTTTTTTTATTTTATTTTTTTGGAATGCTAATGATTTTTATTCTTTTTTTTTATTCATATTGCTTACTGACCTTGTAATTTTTTTTTATAATCATCATCATCCATCACTCATGAGGATTTTTTTTTTGGACTTTTTTTCTTTCAAATCATAATCATGTTGAAATAATAATTATTTTTTTTGTATTATGATCATTACTGACCAATGATTGTTTTTCATTTTAATTTTTGTTGAAACTTTTCACTTATTTGTTCATATAGGGGAGGATTAATTATAAGTGTTTCTGTAAGGTTTGTCTATGAAACTCTTGATAATAGTAGCAAAATCAAGAGTACTGTGACTGTCCTCAATAGAAATATATAATATAATAAAATATTATAACCACAAATTTAAATATAATTATTAAAAATAATTATATATAAAAAAATAAATTTAATTATTATTATAATAATATAATAATAAAAAATCATAATAATTATAATAAATTATAATTATTCTATTATTGTTATAGTCACTGACAGTTATAACAATAAGAAGTGTAAAGCTCTTAATGAGACAATTACACGTGGAAAATATGAATATTAACCACTTATAAATAATATAAATATTATTTATAAAAAGAATTAAACACACACTGTGCATAAATAATTCTTTTAGAATAAAAATTCTATATAAAAAAACTAATATTTAGATAAAAAAATATAGAACTTTAAAGAAAACTTACTTATAAGATTTATTTAATACAACAAGTCTAATACAACAGTTATTATACTAAATAAAGGTTATAAGTTAAAAAACACGTCAAAAATCAATAAATCTAAAGATAAAACAACTTTTTATAATATAAATTATGATTAAAGAGTTTTTGAGAGGAATTTGTGGATTTTAAAAGATATTTAAAATGATAATTTTATATAATAAAATATATTTTTGGTGATTACAACAATAATCTAAATTCTATGACTTCAATTCTTTAATTTTAATAAATAAAGAATAAAAATAACTTAAGAATTACCTTTAATAATAAGATTTTATATTTAATAAAACTTTACCTGTTTGAATTTCTAATATGATTGGATTAATAATGAATGATGGACAAAAACAGTGATGAAAAGACTCTTTTTATGTCTTCAAAGCAGCTCTCATAATTCATAATGAATGTAGAGGGCGTGCTCAGGTCAAAACTGAAAAATCATGCTTAAAAATAAAGTTCTTAGCTTAAGGCAACTTATTTTTACTTCCAATTTAAAGTTACCAGTGTTATTCTTAACTCCATGTAACTTTAATCCTCATTTAAACTAATTACTTTAAGTTTTTAATATAAATAAACTTATTTATATTAAAGTTCATCACATGAACAACTTAAAAATAGAGTTTCAAGTAGAAATCTCTTAAACTCAATTTTTAATTAATTTTTAAAGAAATCATAAATTTCTTTGAGTTTAATTAAGAGAGTAAATTTCCAGGCTAATTACCCAGGAAATTTATTTATAAAAGATACTTAAAATTTAATTTATATATTGATAATATCAAATTCTAAGTTGTGTGAAATTTTCAAGCAAATCCATTAAGAATTGGATTTTTAATGAATTTTTGAAGTTATTGCTATTTTTCCACGTAAAATAGCAAAACACACTAAACCTTAAGTTTTGATAAGGTTTTGATGCTTGAAACTTTAAAGTTTTAAGCTTAGTTTAGCTCTGACAGTTCTTAAAACCTTGATTTCAAGCCTTCATATTGGGATTTACCCTTTGGCAGCTTGAAATTCCTGTCCAAATTGGGATAAAACCAGTTTAAACCTTAAGGTTGGATCAAAGTCTAATCTTAAAGTTTAAATAAGGTTGAAAATCCTCCAATACAGGTGGACAACCTTAATTGAATCCTTGCAGATCCAAAAAGTTGGGTACCCCAGCTCTATTTGGTCTTTTTCCTTTGTCCCACCTTTCTGCGTGGATTTTGCCCTTTTATTTATTTAAAGCCAGACTATGGCCTTAAACCCTTTTAAATTGAGCTCATGCAGGATTTACATTCTGTATGGCAAATCCTTAGCCAATTCAGTAAATATACACCACACCTCAATTTTAACTAAAATTTTGGTAAGTTTGCATAAACCTTATGCAACTTTAAATTTAAGCTTAATTAAGCTTAAATTTAACAATTTTAAAAAAAATGTTAAAAAAGTTACATTGGTACTGTGAGATTCTTAAATCTTCCAATAACATAAAAAATAAGTGGTTTTGGGTATAACACCCTATGGGTGTACCCTAGGTTATTTTTGGTGTAGAATCCAAAAATGACATAATATTTATAACTTTGTTTATCCAAAAAAAGTTATACTTATTTTTTATTATTTTTTAGTTTAAATTCAATTAACAAGTCTGTTTAAGACAAAATTAACTGTTTATAAAATCATTTGTGGCCTTATGGGTATGTCATACATACCTCACGGGCTCACATTCCCTACCACCAAAAAAAAAAAATTGTACCACAATTTTTCTTTTGTAGTGTACCCCCAAGTTATTTGGGGGGGTATAATCCACTGTCCAACCTCTCTACTTATACTTCCAAGTATGTAAAGCACACAATTCAAACTTTTTATTGAGCAATTGGTCTTCTCTCATGTCTGAATCTTCTGAGAAACTTTTGGGAATCAGGTATTTTGTTTTCTACAATCCACTCATCTTCATGTTGTGGATTTTTATACCTGACCAAGTATTCTCTTTCATTTTTTCCCCTAAGTCTTCTTTCTTTCAAGACTTTCAGTACCTTTTTCTCCTCACTTAGGTCCAGTGGGGGTACTTCTAAGGGTGTTACATTTCTTAAAGGAAATGATTCCTTGTCACTTGAAGTGTAATGCTTTACTAGACTGACAGGGAATGTTGGATGTTTATTTTCCAGTTCTCCTGACAGTTCTACTTGTACTGCATTTGTCCCATGAAGGGCTTTAATAATAAATGGTCCTGCAAAGGAATCTTTCAATTTCTTTGGACCTTTAATATTATTAAAGTTCAAGGTTGAAACTAGTATTAAGTCCCCTACTTTGAATTCTGGGGTCTTATGACTTTTATCCCATTTCTGCTTAGCATATTCAAAGGCATCATTCATGCTTTGATTTGCATGGTGCCTCACTTTATCAAGCAACAATTTAAAGCTGGAAGCAGTTGGATGAATATCAACTAGATCTTTCTTCAAAGTATCAACTGGAAGTTTGGGGTTCCATCCTTTTTCTAACATTGCAGGGGTCTTGCCTGTTGAAGCATGGATGGAGGTCTTGTAGGCTAATTCCAATGCTGGTATAAGAGTACACCAATCTTGGGTAAAGCCATCAGAATCTTTAAACTCCAGGCCATAAGCACAAAATCTTCTGATCATGTCCTCAAGGGTTTGAATCATTCTTTCTGCTAACCCATCTGTTTGTGGATGGTATGCTGTTGAGAATGATAATTTTGTACCCAAAAGCTTATGTAAATTAGTCCATAAGGCTGATGTAAATTTTGGGTCTCTGTCACTAATGATGTTTTTAAAGAGACCAGTGTGGGATATTACCCTATTCCAGATTAAAAGAGCTGTATCCATAGCTGTGTCATCTTTGTGACATGGTAAAAAGATTGGTGTTTTGCTATATCTGTCTACAATAACAAGACATGCATTGTAACTCTTATCACCTCCAGGTGGTAATGCAGTTACCCAATCCATGTGAACCACTTCCCATGGGGTACTTGGTTCTTGGATATGGATCATCAGACCAAATCTTTTACCAGTGGCTTTATTGGCTTTCTGGAATCTATCACAACTATGACAGTACTCAATGACATCTTTTCTCCAAGATGACCACCAGGCACATGTCTTAATTCTCTCCATTGTTCTGTCTTCAGACAGATGTCCAGAATAAATGTTAGCATGGCATTCTAGTAGTATTGTGTTAATCAACATTCTACTACATAGGACCATGACACATGTGTGTTTAGATCTATGATATAGTATACCATCAAGCAAATGGAATCTTCCATTATCATAAGATGTTTTCCAAATATCATCCAGAGAATTAGCCAATGCTGCATCTTTACAATCTTTGTCAAGTAGAGCAGTAAGAATATGACAATTCTTATCTTGCTTGTAGCTTTCCCTAACTTCTTCAAAGAATTCTGTTCCAACATCTGTGATATTAATTCCTTCAATTGGAATTTGAGGTTCTGCACTTGTAGGAACATAGGCAGGATTATCAGGTGTATTTAGTAATGCCCATATACTCAAGCCATCAGCATTCTTATGAATATTTCCAGCTTTATGTACTATGGTCATATTGCCTCTATACTCCTGTATAGCAATCTGCCATCTTAACATGTGTCTGTTTGGAGTTTTCATGTTAAGAAGTGATTTAACTGCATTACAATCAGTAATTAATTCAAACACACTACCATCAAGATAGTAATGAAGTTTTTCCAGAGCCCAAACAAGGCAAAGGCACTCCATTTGGCTAGCTCCATATCTGGCCTCAGTAGGTTTAATTTGTCTTGAAATGAAACAAATTGGACCTTCATAAGGCTTGTCATTGACAATTTGAACTTGATGAAGAGCAACTCCTAAACCATCACCACATGCATCAATATACAGCTTGAAAGGAATTTTTCAATCTGGCATCAATAATAATGGTGCATTGGTCAAGGCATACTTGATTTTATCATATGCTTGAATTCTCTCCTGTGTCATTTCAAAAACAGTTTGTTGATCACAAATTCTGTATAATGATCTGGCATGGATTGCAAAATCTTTAAGGTGTTGTCTGTAATAACTGGCAAACCCTAAGAAAGACGTCATTTCTTTTTTATTCTGGGGCATTTGTTTCAGTAAAACTGCAGCCACTTTGTTTTTATCAACACCAAGGCTTAGTCCTGAGACTACATGTCCTAGAGCTTTTAACTCATGAAACCCAAAATTACATTTTTTAAGAGAAATTTTCATGTTCACTTGTAGAATTTTCTTAAGTGCTAATGAAAGTCTCTCTAAATGTAATTGCCAGGTTTCTGAACAAATGATAATGTCATCAATATAAATTATTAACCATCCCTCTGATAATTCATGTGGGAAGATAGTATTCATCATTCTTTGGTAATTAGAGGGTGCATTTTTAATACCAAAAGGCATCCTCAAATATTCATAAATACCACAATGAGCAATTATTCTCAATAATTTCCTAGCATGAGGTGTCAAAACATTCTGGTGAAAGCCTTTTAGAGCATCCACAGAAGTGATGAATCTTGCTTTGGATAATTGAGTCAAAGTCTCATGAATTCTAGGGATTGGATACCTGTCTGGAATAGTATAGTTATTCAGTGCTCTAAAATCACCAACCATCCTTGACTTATCATTATGCCAAGTAATGATTACTGGAGTTGTGACTTCAACTTCCTCATTGTGCCCAACTTTTCTAAGAACTCCCAGTTTCATTAGTTCATTAATATGATTTTCTAATGCTTCTCTAGCCCTAGGGCAAGCTGGGTAAGCTGGTCTCCTTAATAGTGGCGGATAAGGCCTTTCCACATTAAGCATAATGTCCACCTCATGGCCTTTTATAGCTCCAAGTGGTTCATTATCAGAAGCAAAGGCTTCTCTATATTGAAATAAAACTTCAATAAGTTCTTCCTTCATTTCTGGTGTTAATTCAGGACTAATTTGTGCTTCACTTAGCTGATTTGACACAAATTTTCCTTTTTCACATTCTTTACTTGTTTAATGACAGTAATTTCTTTTCTTTCTAGAGAAAAAGCAAATTTTTGCCTTTTATTTTCCCCTATAGTGAAATACCTGTCCTTATGATTGTTAATATCAATACCATAGATATTGAGATAATCATTTCCAAGTATAAAGTGTTGTGAAGTACAATTGTTCATAACAACAAATTCAGCTTTCAATCTTATACTCCCTGCTGGATGAGGAAATATTATTGCTGCTTCAAATATACCCAAAGGGTGCATGTTCTGGCTAGCACTGATGAATTTTACACCTTCAATTGGCATCAACTTGTCTTGCCAATTGGTATAAATTTTGTCAAGATAATCGTTTCCAACACAAGTGCAAAAGCACCTGAGTCAAGATGTATCTTGGCTTCTGTGTTATTTATCACAATATTAGTGATACAAGATGACCCAGCTGTATAACCTTTACCTCTAGCAGGTTTGGTTTTTTGCATTTTGGCATCTTGCACATGTATGAGATCCATACATTTGTCACTGTACTGTGGTAAGTGAGTATGTACCTCAGTGACCTCAAAAGAAACATTAATATTTTCTACACCAAGTTGTTCTGATGCTTCTTCTTCTTCTGAAGGCTCAGAATCACTTTCATGTAAAGATACATCAGTTTCTTTTGTTTCTTCCACTTTTTCAACATTTATCTCATTGACTCTTGTCTTTTTTGGACAAGTGTTTGCTAAATGAGATGTACTTCCACATTTATGACATTTCAAAGGAGGTCTGTCATGTGGTTTATTTGGTTTTAAAATTGGTTTCCCACTAGTCTTGTTGTCTATTGGGGGTTTATACCAATTTCTTCCAATTTTTGTTCTAGTAGTGATATCCTCCATAGCATTGATATATTCTTCTTTAGAGCAAGGCTCAATACATCTTCTTCTTATAGCATGCTCAAGGTCACCACCACACTTTCTTAATATCCTTTTATGTACCATTGGTTCAGACATATCAGGATGAAGGGCAGTTAATCTGTCCTTCTGTTTAAGAAACCAAGTCATGGGCCTGTCCCTCTCAATATTAAAAATGGCTTTTTCAAAATAATTTTCCATTCTAAATCTCCAGGAATCATTTTCCCATTTGGAAATAACTTGTTCTTTCCACCAAGGCCAAGAATGTTTACCATGGTCTTGTCTCATTTTATAATACCATTTCTTTGCTGATTTGGTAAATAATGAGTGTAATCTGGCACTTATGTATTCATCTGGTATGTTAAAGTCTTCTTTAAACATATCAATTGTTTTCATAAATTCCATATGATTATATTCTCCTTCACCACTGAAGGTTGGCCATTCCTCTAATCTTGGAGTATCCTTATAATTGCAAGCAGTTTCCACATCATGACTTAAAATTGTATGATGTAAATTATTATTCAAGTTAAGGACATTTCTGTCAAGAATTGGTGTGGATTGCCTTGGCAATTCATTTTTCAGTGATATATTGTTAATTCTTGACTGAATGTCTTCTTTCAATTCAAGTCTTGCTTTATCACTTTTTTCCAATTGTTCTTGAAAAAGATCTGCATTGTGACCAGTTGAATTTTCCAAGTTTTGTACTTGTATTTTCAATTCTTTTAACTGTCCAGTTATAAAAGAAATTGAATGTTCATCTGGTTGATTGAGTAAGGTAACTTTAAACTCAAGTCTTTCACAAATTTGCGTCAAAGACAAAATATTTGCCTTGTTAACATTTTCAAGGCCAATTATGGTCTTTTGTTGGTCTTTTACTTGTAGTATCCCATTACCCAACTTTTGTTGGACATGATCAAATGCTTTAAATTTTGCCATAATTTCTTTATTACAAGATTCAAAGTAAGTTACAAGTTTTACAATATCTACTTCTTTGGAAAGGATTGGTTCAATCTTTCCTCCTCCTTGTTTTTGAATTCCATCAAAGTTCTTGCCATGTTGAACACATTGTCCATGGCTGTCTTTTCCTTCTTTGGGATTCTGTAATTCTGAGGGTAAGGTTTGTTCCACTTGGGCTTTGCCTTTCCCTTTGCCTTTTTCTTGCCCTTCTGGTTGGTCTTTGGGGCTTGCTTGGGCTTGTTTGGTACTTGTTGAGGCGGATTTTTTCTGGTGGATGCTTGAGGAGCTTCCACTGGGCAGTTGTCCTTGCCTTGAGCCAATTTCTTCTTCTGATCCTCTGACAACATGCTTTGGTTTTTCAACCAAGCTTTGATCTGTTGGACTTGTCCTTTGACAGACATTGGTGTCCAACCCAGCAGAAGATCTTCTGTCTTTTCTGGACCCATGAACTTCTTCACTTGAAGATAAGAGTTCATGGTGCCTATCCAAAGACTTGGAAGGAGTTCCCACTCTTGTTGTTTTGACGCCAGGAACCAGGTTTTCCATTGGGATTGATAAATTTCCACAGCTGCCTGTTGGAAATGGTTCAGGTCTAACAGCAATAGCAGTTATGTCAGCTTCTGGACTCTCAATAAGAGGTTCAAAGGTTCTGGCTAACCTTTGGGAACTGGTGGAAGTTCTGGCATCCTCCATTTGTGCCTCTCCTCTGGGAGGACATTCTTGCCTTTTGGATTTGTGGCTGGAATGTCCTGGTCCAGATCCATTTGATTGGATGGAGTAGTTGCTTCCACTTCTAGTAGGAGTCATTTCACGTCAATTTTAATAAAAAATAGAGTAAAAATTGAATTGAATTCACCTGCAGGACCTTTAAAGGGCTCTTTGGTTATTAAACCCCTTGGTGCTGGGCTGGTTTGAATTTCAATACTGGACTCTGAGGCTTCAGAGTCTGAAGAACTTTCTCTGATTGAAGACACTAGAGAAAATTAAAAATATAAGTTGTTTTTTTAAATAATAAAAATAACTTATAAACTCAACTTATTAAATAAAGTTGTTTTAATGTAATTTTATGGCAAATTACGTCAAAAATAAAGAAAAATGTCTAAGATAAAAGAAAAAATGTTTTTAGTAAAGATTTTCTATTTTTAAAAATTTTTTTATTTGATTTATTATTTTCTTTAAAGAAATAATAATTATGCAATTAACAAGTTAATTAATCAAAATTGTATTATTATTCACTTTATACTAGAATAACTCAAAGAATAAATTTCAAGTCTGTGATGTGAAAAAGCCACTAGTTAGACAAAAGAAATTTATTCCAAGTCACTCAAACGTATATTGTTTCAAACAATATTCTTAAGAAAAAAATAACTTTATTAATATTATAAAGATTATTTATAAGGGATAAGTCCCAAAAAAGCCAATATTTTTAGAAAAATATGGCAATTTTACGTCAAAAATAGTAAAATAAGGTCTAGAATATGATTTATGTCCCAAAAATTGGTTTAAAATCATGGCCAGGCCCCCAAATGTAAGGTTTGTCTATGAAACTCTTGATAATAGTAGCAAAATCAAGAGTACTGTGACTGTCCTCAATAGAAATATATAATATAATAAAATATTATAACCACAAATTTAAATATAATTATTGAAAAATAATTATATATAAAAAAATAAATTTAATTATTATTATTATAATAATATAATAATGAAAAATAATAATAATTATAATAAATTATAATTATTCTATTATTGCTATAGTCACTGACAGTTATAACAATAAGAAGTGTAAAGCTCTTAATGAGACAATTACACGTGGAAAATATGAATATTAACCACTTATAAATAATATAAATATTATTTATAAAAAGAATTAAACACACACTGTGCAGAAATAATTCTTTTAGAATAAAAGTTCTATATAAAAAAACTAATATTTAGATAAAAAAAAAATATAGAACTTTAAAGAAAACTTACTTATAAGATTTATTTAATACAACAAGTCTAATACAACAGTTATTATACTAAATAAAGTTTATAAGTTAAAAAACACGTCAAAAATCAATAAATTTAAAGATAAAACAACTTTTTATAATATAAATTATGATTAAAGAGTTTTTGAGAGGAATTTGTGGATTTTAAAAGATATTTAAAATGATAATTTTATATAATAAAATATATTATTGGTGATTACAACAATAATCTAAATTCTATGACTTCAATTCTTTAATTTTAATAAATAAAGAATAAAAATAACTTAAGAATTACCTTTAATGATAAGATTTTATATTTAATAAAACTTTACCTGTTTAAATTTCTAATATGATTGGATTAATAATGAATGATGGACAAAAACAGTGATGAAAAGACTCTTTTTATGTATTCAGAGCAGCTCTCATAATTCATAATTAATGTAGAGGGCGTGCTCAGGTAAAAACTGAAAAACCATGCTTAAAAATAAAGTTCTTAACTTAAGGCAACGTATTTTTACTTCCAATTTAAAGTTACCAGTGTTATTCTTAACTCCATGTAACTTTAATCCTCATTTAAACTAATCATTTTAGGTTTTTAATATAAATAAACTTATTTATATTAAAGTTCATCACATGAAAAACTTAAAAATAGAGTTTCAAGTAGAAATCTCTTAAACTCAATTTTTAATTAATTTTTAAAGAAATAATAAATTTCTTTGAGTTTAATTAAGAGAGTAAATTTCCAGGCTAATTACCCAGGAAATCTATTTATAAAAGATACTTAAAATTTAATTTATATATTGATAATTCTAAATTCTAAGTTGTGTGAAATTTTCAAGCAAATCCATTAAGAATTGGAGTTTTAATGAATTTTTGAAGTTATTGCTATTTTTCCACGTAAAATAGCAAAACACACTAAACCTTAAGTTTTGATAAGGTTTTGATGCTTGAAACTTTAAAGTTTTAAGCTTAATTAAGCTCTGACAGTTCTTAAAACCTTGATTTCAAGCCTGCATATTGGGATTTACCCTTTGGCAGCTTGAAATTCCTGTCCAAATCGGGATAAAACCAGTTTAAACCTTAAGGTTGGATCAAAGTCTAATCTTAAAGTTTAAATAAGGTTGAAAATCCTCCAATACAGGTGGAGAACCTTAATTGAATCCTCGCAGATCCAAAAAGTTGGGTACCCCAGCTCTATTTGGTCTTTTTCCTTTGTCCCACCTTTCTGCGTGAATTTTGCCCTTTTATTTATTTAAAGCCATACTATGGCCTTAAACCCTTTTAAATTGAGCTCATGCAGGATTTACATTCTGTATGGCAAATCCTTAGCCAATTCAGTAAATATACACCACACCTCAATTTTAACTAAAATTTTGGTAAGTTTGCATAAACCTTATGCAACTTTAAATTTAAGCTTAATTAAGCTTAAATTTAACAATTTTAAAAAAAATGTTAAAAAAGTTACATTGGTACTGTGAGATTCTTAAATCTTCCAATAACATAAAAAATAAGTGGTTTTGGGTATAACACCCTATGGGTGTACCCTAGGTTATTTTTGGTGTAGAATCCAAAAATGGCATAATATTTATAACTTTGTTTATCCAAAAAAAAGTTATACTTATTTTTTATTATTTTTTATTTTAAATTCAATTAACAAGTCTGTTTAAGACAAAATTAACTGATTATAAAATCATTTGTTGCCTTATGGGTATGTCATACATACCTCACAGGCTCACAGTTTCTTTTGCAATGTCATTCAATTTCACCCCCCCTTCCATCATCCTTAAAATTCAAAAAAAATGCTCCGCCTCTCTCTCATTCCTCAAATCCTTTTCATGATGTCATGGTTAGGACTAAACCAGACTCAGTACATCATCAGAATGATTTGAAAGATGATGAACCTATTATTGCTCCTCTTTATGTCATGGTTATGACTAAACCAAATATAGAACATCATGAGGATAATAATACCAAATCAAATCATAAAAGAAATCTCACCCAAAGCCAAACACAACACATCCATGATTCAAAACAACTTATGTCTCACCTTGGCCATTCAAACAAAGAATATAAAACCTTTTCAACCATTTCAATTGACAAGAAATTTGCCAATGCCTCATGGTTAAAACTTCTATCACTCGACACTCTCCCCCATCCTTATATACTCATTGATAAACAACAAAGCCCTTTTTTCCTGTCATCATATATGAAATAACCTCTTTTGATAATTCTTCTGGACACTCTCAATTGCTCCAAGAACTCATAATTACATTAATGTCCTTATCTCAAAATTGACAAGAAATTAAAACCAATAAGCAACTCCAAGGTGGCATTATGAAAGGTATTTGGTTTTGTTCTGGTTCAGATTCTGGAAAATCTGCAGGTGTGTGATATTTTTTCTTATTATCTTAATAATTACTTCCTAATTACCAAATAATTAGGTGTTTACTCCAGAAAACCAGGTTTAACTCCTCATCAAATTGAAACAGATAATAATCAATGGACCAAGCTTCATCAATATGATTAATTTGTTTACTCAAGAATCTCCCATTTTTCAAAATTAGCACCGAATTAAAATCAATCATTAATGGAAGCAGCCAAATTACCCAATTTCAGTCAGCTTGAAGGGACTTCTGCCAATCCCAAGGAAGAATTCAAATCATTTACCAATGTCATTGTCACCCAGGATGGATTTTTTCAATAAGCCACACCAAGATTTAAATGATCTCAATGCCTGGACTTATGGTATATTTTCTTTTGTATCAAAAAAAGATTTCCATCCCCTTTCAACTGTCTTCACCCCCTCTGGACATGGCTTGCACTTTCCCAAATTGAAAATGGGGATTGATTTTTCAAAAAAACCTGGCATCATGGAAATTCTTTGGAAGAAATCAAAAATGGTTCATCATACAACAAAACCTCCTCCAGAAATCATCAATAATGACAAAATGACTCATTTTGTATGTTCTTTTCAAATCAGCCATAAATTATTTAATTTAGGTGACAAATTCTTGAAAATGACACCCATGGAAATTAATTCAAAAGTCAATGGGTACTTTGAAAGAAATATGCAGGATCAAAAAAGAACTAAAAAATATTAATTGTGAATAGTTTGATATTATGAATAACATCTCCACTACATTGTATGCCATTAAATTAAGTACAGAAATCAATGGTCCTGATGAAATTTACAATTGACTATTTTTCCATGCCAAAGTAATTGGTTCAATTTTTTCATGCAAATTTACCACATCTTCCCCAATGTCGTTGTTGGCCAGATTCTCTGAATGTGGTGGATCATCATCTTCATATAAATCAAACCATTTATCACCAATTTTTGCTAACATATTATGTAAAATTGTGCAAGACACAACCCAACTAACAAAATATTCAATTTAACAATTATCCCTCATTTTATTTTGTATTTCCCTTAGAGAAAACCACCACCCCTTCAAAATTCTAATTGCATGCTCAATTCTGACCCTTGATTTTGCTATACAGTAATTGAAAGAATGGTTGTCTTCATTCTGTGCTACAACTCCCTTATATGCTGGAACAACCCAAGGATTTCTTGCATATGATGAATCAGAAAGTAAGTACTGGTCCTTTTCATAAATCTCTTGAGTTGTTTGTGCTATTTTCATATCTTGATAGACATTTGAATCATGAAGCAACCCAGTACAGCCAACTTGTAGTGCAGTTAACTGTTTGTTGATATCACAAACCAGTTGTATTGAAATAGAATACCCTATTTGTAAACAATTGGTAAAATTGAAATAAAGAATGAAGATTCAACAGCTTACCTCTTTTTGCAATCAAAACAGGCTTCACCATCATTAGGAGGATGCTGTGATAATGGTATGAGACTCCCATCAATAAACCCAATGCACCCAGGGAAGCCTTCTTCTTGCATTACTTGAGACATCTCTCTTTGTTGTTCTATTTTTGGCCACACAATCACTTTGTGCTTCAACTTCATTAATATCTGGATGACTCTTTGAGTTTACAACACAATAGCCCCATAGCTAATTCCAAATAAAATTCCAATCTTTCCCAAAGTGGCCCCATTGCCATTTGATCCTAGTCTTGATAATGCCACAGCCAATTGGATAGCAGGATTGTGTTGTTTGTTTTGTGATGAGTTTTGAAAGGTTTTATCAGCTTGAATTTTTGAAACCAATTTTTCAAATGATTCATGTGTGGTCCTACATAGCTGTCAAAACGTTTCAGATGATAATGTTTGTAAATCATTCATCATATACATGTAATGTGATGGATATCTTCTACAAGGATTGATGTATCTTTGTGAGGCTATCATATCTAATAAGATTATATCTTCCTGGATATCAGAATCACTATCAGAGTTGATTGCATTGATGAGCTGCAGTGAGTTCAACATCTGAAGTAAAGGTAGCCTTTGTGATGCCTTTGGCATGTTAAATGAAGAAAAGGTCTGTATTAAATGCAATTTATAATCAAATACTTTAATAAATGATGAGTGTATTCAGATTTTATGCAAGAGAAGTAAAGCTATATGCAATTTAACATTCCCTTACTGAGTCGTGTGTTTTAAACATTTGCCTTTATGGGAAGCTAAAGCCGGGATTTTTGTATTTAAACATGGGATTTGGTACCAAAAAACCTGGGTTTTTGTACCTTGAAATACCACACCTCTTGAGGTGTGGGATTTCTGAAATCCCAAAAAAATAATGGGGGATTTAGTAACTTTGACACCTCCTATTATAAATAACTGAGTAAGGTTGACAGATCTTATTTTTCTTAAAGTAATCAATCATTTAAATTAAAATTCAAAAAAAAATAATAATTGAGATCCATGGTATCATTAAAATTTAAGAATAATCTTCTTAAATATTTTAAAAACAATAATTTAAAGATTTCATATTAAGATTTTATGACATCATCAAAATAAATTAAGAATAATAACTTTATCTTAAAAAAATAAAATGATTTAATATAATGATTTTATTAAATAATCAAGATTTAAAAAATAATAAAAGTTTGATTTTTTAAGTTAAGTTTTGAACCTAATAATAATTTAATAAAATAAAAATTTAATTTGAAGATAATTTAACAAGTAAAAAAGTAAATTCTTTCAGACTAAAATAATAACTCTTCTTTAATTTCCTAAATTTTCTG
This sequence comes from Austropuccinia psidii, assembly GCA_023105745.1. Lineage (NCBI taxonomy): Eukaryota > Fungi > Basidiomycota > Pucciniomycetes > Pucciniales > Sphaerophragmiaceae > Austropuccinia > Austropuccinia psidii. The sequence continues at coordinate 69,916,365 of JALGQZ010000002.1, forward strand.
TTTTAATATTTCTGTTTAAGAAAATTCTCCTTAGAATTGAATAGTATCTTTATTGAATACCTATTCTTGAGTATCTTAAATGCTTCTTTGAGGTTTATCTTTTTTTTGGTGACTTAGTTGGGTTTTCAGAATTCTTAATTTATGTTTGAATCTTATTTCTTTTAAGGACTTTAAGAGAGAAATCTTCAGTAACCTTAAAGTCTCTTTTGTTGGTCCTTGGTTTGACTAATGGAAAGTTAGTAAATCTTTATTCCTTCCGTTTTTTTGTTTCTTCTTTGGGTGTATAATGTTAATGGTCAGAGTGAGTTGATAAGTTTGATTATTAAGATGATGGTTCTTGTAAATATTGATTACTTGTTTTCAGTTTTTATTATGAAGTAAATTAAGATATTGTGTTAAGATATTTTTTTGCTTTAATTGGAGAAAAATTGATTTGTGTTTAAATTTGTTAGTTTTACTGATTATTGAAGTTTGAGGTTAAAGGTACTTTTGGGATACTAGATGTGGCAACTCCTCTTCTGTGGAATTGAAATTAGGCATTATCTGGAAGTGGAAATCACAGATAGCTAGTTTTGAATTTCTGGTAAGTCCTTTAACCAAGGGTGAAAGGGTGTATTACTTGCCCCTTCTAAAGATACTGAACAAATTCTTTCTTGAAGCTCTCAAACCAAAATAATTTGTAAATGAATTCAAAACTAAGAAAACTAATTAAGTGGTCTCCAATCAAACCTATTCAATAGATAAAAACCTAAAATAAATATGTCAGTAATACAGAAAATTAAACACTTTTAAAGAAATATTTGTTTTTTTTATCATAATTGATTTTAAACCTGTACAAGTCTTTTTATATTGTGGGTAATCTTGAAAATCTGAGTTTTATGAATTTTTGAATTATTTGGTGCTGTTTTGTTGAATTTGATTCTTGATAATAGTGATAAAAATATTTTTTTAGATGTTTTTTTTTTGTGTTTAAGATAGGTACTAATTGTGTTAAGAAATAATGGGGTTAAGGAATTCTTTGGTTATGAGAAGTAAGCTAGAGAAATTGGGGTGTTGCATAGGGGTAAGATAATTTAAATTATAGATAAAAAAATAGATAAGTTCTTTTTAATAATAAAGAATACCACTGAGATTTGCTAATGGATAAAATTCTAAAATACTATACTTCCTCTGAGCTTTAGCTACTGGGTAAGTAAAAATAATGATAAAATTCAGGGGAACCTTCCAGTTAAGGGATTAATTATTCCTGTGCTTGTAGGATCTGGATTTATTTCATGGGGAAAAGCTGAGCTTTTGGGGAAGAGAGGCCCTCTATTTATACCTTTCAGAAACCCAGGAAGGTCTCCATAGAAGATCTCTTTTCCACTCTATTTCAATTTTATTTTTTTAATCTTACTTTATTTTGGTGAGGATTTTCCTTTAATAAGGTCAGTTGATGTTGATGACTGTTGAGATTATGCAGGGTTTTCTTTGACTAAGAGGGATAATTAATGTTTTTTGGTTTTTTTTATTATTAACCTATCCTAAATGAGAGGGGTTTGATAAATCCTTTGTTTTTTTAGCTTATTGGTTGGCTTTTAAATTTATTCAAGGTTTCTTTCCATTGCATAAAGAGCAAATGGTGTGGTAATTATATGTTTTCACTGTTGGAGTGGCTATGTGTACATCTGTTAGATCCATGCAAGGAGTTTGTATTTCATAAGTGTTCCTTTTGAGGTAATGTGATTTTAATGTACTGTTAGAGTGGCTGTTCTTTTGACTGTTGAAAGAGGCTGTGCAAAGGCTGACTGTTGAACTGTCCTACATAAAGAAATTTTGTTGTGTATTAGTCCGTTTGAGCTTACTTGCTGGCTCCTGAATTGCACACAAGGCTTCTAAGGGTGTGTGAATTTCCAAATTTGGGTAATGTATGTTGTAACTGATTTGTTATATGTAGCCTTTGGTGCGACATACCCTTCCTGTAGCTAGTTTATAGGCTGTAAATCCTAATACTTGAGATTTGTGTATGGAATGGTGTTATGTGTTTAGGGGTTGGTTGTGATATCTTTGGTGGTAATTTTGAGTGTAATGCATCATTGTGGAAGGTCCTTGAGTTTTTTGAGTGCTTGTGAGCTTGATACTGGCCACAAAAAATTATATGACATACCACAACATGGAATCCAATTGTCTCTTCTGTGAGCTAGAATTGGTACTCTGAATATTTTTCCCATGATCAACCAAATGTTTTATTTCCTCAAACTCCATATGTGAAAGCTCAATTGTTTCCTTCCCATTGTTATCACTATCAAAAAATGCTTAATAATGACAATTTCTTCAATTAAGCTCCCATGATTGATGAACCACCCTTCCTCTTGAGCGGTAGTTTGACAATGAATTCAGTGCTTTTCTTTTCAATACTTTTTTCCAAGGTTTGTAAAAAAAATCAAATTGGTCCAATTCAACTTCTTCAATCATGTTTTCAGGAGGGAGATAAAGTTGAGGGCTTAAAAACTTTGTAAAAAAATAAGATTGCCACACTGTGTGGCATACATTGGCTGAGAAGGAGGACCAGAAAATTCTATAAGAAAAGACATGGTGGGATGGGGTAGAAGAGAGAATATTAGCAGAAAAATTGAAATTTAATTAAATTTACAATGAGGAAATTTCTCAAGAAAGTTTATTTGTGGTTTAGTTGACAGGTGTGGCATGAGTTACTGTGTTTTGTAGGTTGCTTGCCTTAGGCAAAAGATTAAGCTGACAGGGTGATGGTAGACTCATTTTGACATGACTTCAGAGAAGTTATACTGTAGTTAGAACTTCTCTTAAATAAAATAGAAAAATAATTAAAAAGATTGAGAATATATATATAAAAAAACAGAATTTGAAAGTAATGAAGTTATTGAAATTTAAATTATATATTTGTATGTAATAAGAATTAATTTGTTTTTTTAGAAAAGAAATTAAACAAACTATCCAAAGGAGAAAACTATTTTTTAATATGATTTGAAATTAATCAATTAAAGAGAAATCAAGAACTCTCATATTTCAAAATAAAAAAGAATCAAGACATATATATATGAATCTATTACTTCTTTTTATTAATAAGCTTGAAAGCTCTTATTATTATTATTATTAATTTATATTTATTCTTAAATGATTAATCTAATTCTCTAATAAAGAGGTTAATTTAAGATTTTAGCTTTGGAGTTCCTTTTCAATTTTTCAATTTTTTATTCTTTAAATATATATATATATGATTTAATTAATTAATTACTAAAAAGAAAAATTGTGAATTTTATTATTGTTTTCAAACAAAAAACATTGTTTTAGTTAATTTTCATCTTCATTTTTTTTATTAAATAAAAAATCAATTTTATTAATTAAAATTATCAAATCTTTATAAAAAAAAAAGAAAACTGACTTAACAATTTAATTATCAATAATCTCATATATTTAAAAAAACAAGGGAGGGTGATAAACTAAATTTAAAATAAATTTTGAAAAAAAAAATTTTTTTTACAACATGTAACTTAAAAACTCTTTTTTTATCTTTTTCTTAAAAAATCCTCTTTTATTTATTTATTTATTTTTAAAGAACTCTTTAAATTTTTACTTCAAAAAAATACATTATGTGAATTAAAAAAAACTCACACATTCTTTTTAATTAATTAATTAATTCTGATACAATTATATTATTTCCACCTGCTTTTTTTCAGTTTTACTTAATTTCCAAATAATATATTAATTGAATGATTATTTGGTTAGAGAAAGAAAAATTAATATGATTTTTTAATTAAGTTAATTTATTTCATGTAAATTTTATTATAATAAAGAACTTTGACTTTTTCAAGAATGGTAGTATCTATCCAAAATTGGCATTTAAACTGGAGTGTATGGGGACAGATGGCAACATGGCCTCTGTAGGACAATTGGCCGGATTGTGCTATATCAACCAAGTTAGTGTGGTTACAGTGATAATTCAAAAAATCAACACACTTTTTGAAGTGGGCCAGACGACCAATGTTAGTGTGAATTCTCCCTTCAATTGGCTGAGGAGGGCTTACCCAGCTGTGTTGAATTCATTGGATGACACAACAAATCTGTTTTTTAATTGGCAAGGTGCTCTATGAGCATAAAATCTGGTACTCTTTGAATGTGAAATTAGTATTTGACAAGAGGAAACAACTATGGCAATTCTCAATGGCAGCCAAGCTCATGTAGCCATAGTTCCATTTATCAAAACATGTGCATGTAGCCCCCAATGCTTTCTGTAGTAATGGTGTGCAGCTCTTATTAGCATGCTTGTTTCCGAGTGCTAATTTTGGAATTCATGTTGGCTGATTGACAAAATCCTCGGCTTTGCAATGGACTGCATTTTGGGGAGCACACCACACCAGCCCGATCATAACCTCCCCCACAGGTTTCCCTGCCTGAGTCTGGTGGCCACTGGCCATGGAGGCCAGGCATGATCCGCTTTCGACGCAAGAAATTGGCCAATCGCTCCTTTCCCATCTTACTCAAACTGCTTCTCTGCCGTCGAGGCCATACTTTGTCAGTGAAAACTGCCTTGGAGGCCAATTATTGGCTTTGCGTTCATTTTTACCCAAAAGAGAAAGATATTGGTGGGCCATAGCTTGGCGCCAATCAGTCGCTCTCGTTGACCGGCTCCTGCAGACATCCCCCGCTCTGGGCCCAGTGCTCAGCGCTATTGTCTTCCTAGGCTCCTGGCAGACAGCTTGCCATCTTCGGTCGATGGCCATCGCCTAGGATCTCATGAGCTCGGTCTCCATCACCACGCCCATCCACCGTCATCACCAATTTTGATCTCCGACGCCATCTTCATCCGCATCCTCTCCGTAATCGGCACCGTAATCGGCACCGTAATCGTGACTTGGAGGCTCATTTCGACCGAATTCTAAAAGATGAGACGAAGACTTCCAATCAACTACTCTTCGGCTCATAGCGGCGAAGGTCAGTCATCTTCATCTGCACTGGGTCTTTTCCCTCGGCCTCTCATCATCCTCGTCGCTCGTTTTCGTATTCAGCGCTCAGCATCTGGCGTGACTTGCATCAGAGGCTCAATCAACTTGCACTTGTTCAAGCCAGGGCCCTTCAATCTTCCATACAATTGTCTAATGCCACTCCGACTCAGATCGACAGTCTAATCGAGCAATTGTGGAATCAAACAAACCAAGAGAATGGGTATCTCTTTTCCTTCGCTATCATCCTCTCGCCCACTCGCTCACTCACTCATCCTTCGCTCTCATCCATATCTAGGATACTCGATATTTGTCTAGAAAGACTTGGAATCCTCATCGCCCTCCGTGAGGCACCCGATCCGCCATTGCCAGGTCAGTCGTATATCGATAGTCATATTCTCCAGTGGCCATCGCCCTTGATCAATCTATCATTCTGCGATCTTCAGGTCGATTGGCCAAGAAACGCCGACTTGAACCTTCCAATAATCTCCTACCCGCAAACGACCGTGGTGGTTCTTCACCCCTCGCCGGTACTTCACTTTCTACCCTCACTCCCTCTGCAACCACTACTCTGCTCGAAGCCAACTCTACTCATTCTCCCGCTAGTCGGGCCTCACCCTCCCCTCTTCCCCTTTCATCCCTTCCTCTATCCTTCACTCTGACTCAAACTCGTTCTCAAGCTGCCTCTCGTTCTAGTACCCCACTTTCAGATGTGGCCGTAACTAAAAGACTAGACTCAGTCTCAAGCTCTTCACGTCCTCAAGTTCGATCAGATAAACGAATCAATTTTCGTGATCAACTTCCACTCCTTCCCGGAAGATTAGTCGCCTTCAAGAGACCAAAGAAATCTTCTGAAAGCGGCGGTGTCGAAGATTGGATCATGGCTAAAGTGGTCAAATCCATCGGCGGCGATAAAAATAGGCAAGTGGTTTTTTCATTTTTTTTTTCAAATCTCAAGTCATTTTTGAACATGTCTAAGACCTCTATAATCTAGGTATGAAGTCGAAGACATTGACGAAGACGGAAGAGTGGGTGGAAAACAATCAAGTTGGAATACAACTATCAAATCTATCATTCCATTACCAGTCAAAAATCATCCTGAAAGTTATCCTTCAACTACATTACAACCTGGTTCAATTGTTCTTGGGTTATATCCTGAAACAACTTCATTCTATCGCGGGGAAGTAAAGTCAGGCCCAACCGAAAAAGGTAAAAAATACAAAATCTTATTTGATGATGATGAGGATACCGGCACAGTCGATGTAATAATGGAGCATATAATACCAATCAATTAGCCATTACACCTGTATATATCTTTAATTGGACTGTCTGCTTTTTCTTCGCTGTTTTTTAAGTTTCCAGCTCGGCTTGGATTTCAAATCAAGTTAAAGCTTCAACCTATGAATGAGTAAACCATTATGTTTTTTTTGGTGATTCCTCTTGGGACTTGAAATAAGTCCAATCAGTGACTAAATCATGGCAATTTACCACACTAGATTGGTACAGTCAGCACCTGCCTATCCCATAACCTGCACTAATCCAGGCAAAAACCTGTTAACCAAATTGGTGCATGCTAAAACTGGGCTCAAAACCCATAAACCTGCCCATTCCTGTAACCCATGTGGTTTTTGTCCACCATCAACAAGAAAGCCATACCTTTTTTCATAATTTACATTTTTTTTTTCATTTAAATTTTCTATGTGATGGCTTCTGCCACAATTTCTACATTCTATTGCCCCATGCAATCTTCTGAATTGGCTATTCTTCCCCCCGACACCACTTTATTTGCTGCTATTCGAAAAAAATCTGTTTTCATTCTGATTCATTGACTACAACTGCTTCATCAATTTCACTAGAACTATCAATTAAAGAAGAAAACACCAAGATATCAGAAAAGGAAAAAAACATACAGGAGTGACTTGCAATGGGAAGCAGCATCTAACCAGATGGAAAAGAATGGGTTGATCAAGAGGGAAATTGTATTGAAGGGAGGATGCTCCTAGCAAAAATACATCATGGATTTTGCAATCAAGGGGACACCTTTGAGATCTCAAAGGACAATTTTAAAATCCTTGAACAAGCCAGTTAGCATGTTGAGAAAGTGTCACACGGGCTCCTGGACAGAAAAACAAGAGTGGCCTGGCACTCAGCAATCAGGGAACTCACTTGGAAGACTCCAAAGAATAAAGAAAGTGAAATAAAAGAATAAATTTCTCTAAGAAGAATGCAAGTACAAAGATGAGATGCAATAAGAGAAATGGGAAGCCAAATGGCCAAAGAGCCAACCAATTAAGTCCTTAATCACTGTTTCAACCTGCCAAAATGAACAATGGAATTAGTAAGGATATGACCACCAAATATCCATTGACAGGCAAAGAAAGAATAAGAGAAAAGGTGCTAAATGACTGACTTGATAATATCAGTATTCACTTAACAAAAATGATGAGATAAATAAAGATAAAATAAAATCAAAATATATTAATTAAATGGGGGCAAAACCCCCCAGTGTCAAAGGAGGCTGGTATATGTGAAAAGTTGAGAGCTTGACTCCTTCAGGCTAGCAGTGGTCCTGTATTGAATACTGTAAGCTGTATTGACTGTCTGATGGAGTGTATACCTTGCCAGATTGGGAAATGAACTGTGTTGAATGATTTTCCCATGATGTATGATTGAAAATACAGGTCTTGATGAATTAAGACTGTACTGAATGAATTGGGTTGCCAAGGTGGATTGGTGGAGCATTGACCCTTGACACATTGTTTTGGAACTGCCTCTTGAATATCCCTTGAGAATGAACAGCCAGTATTCCCTTGGAGGAATACTGTGAGTGAGAATAACCATTGATTGCTTGATGGCATCATTGGTATTTGAGATTATGACACTTGCCCTTGAGCCTTGATGAATCCTCTGGAAGATGTGCCTTGATGACCTGTTGAAAAGTTGAAATAACCATTTGAAACTTCCACCATTGGATTGCTGCTGAAAAAAGATTCATAATGGTGTATAACAACATATATGGCACTTTTGGTTATTGAAGGTTGAAATGGGCCAAAGGTCTTTTGGAATGATGCCAGGAGGATATGAATGAAATTTGGGTTTTGGAAGCTTCAGAAGTGACAAAGTGGTTTTTGCGGTGTTTGGCCAAATACAGCTAATACAGCTTAAAAGCTGTATTTGCGCAAAGTGCACAAAAAATGCGCAAAAAGTGTGCAAAATGCGCAAAATACACAAAACTGGCATTTAAAAGGCCTGATATGGCCTTTTGGGCATATTTCACATAATACATGAGAAATATGGCCTAAATGGCTAAATACAGCCAAATGCACAAAATGCACAAAAAAAGCGCAAACTGTATTTAAAGCTTAAAGAGACAAATACAGGCTTTGGGCTGTATTTTCCCTGTTGTATGGAAAATACCCAAGATGCTCAAAAGCACAGATACAGCCTGGAATGGCTTGATGATGGTGAAGGGGCCAGGTTGGCCCCAGATGATAAAATGACCATTAAGGCCATAAGACATGACAATGGCCAATTTGTCCAATGATTATGGATATGGCCAAATTGCCTTATATTGGATATGGCATGGACATGGATATGCCATTTTGAGGTCCAAGAGGTGGATTTGCATGGTTGTGACAGCAAGATCAAAATGATCAAAAAGAAAATCTTAGGTCAGCAAGCTCAAAGCCATGAGCTGAATACAAGCACAAGTCTTGTTACAAGAAGCCAAAGGAAGTAAAAAACAAACAACAAATAAAGTCCTCCTCAGCTGAGGCACAAACCATCAAACAACAAAGCTGTAATGCAAAAATAACAATCCATAGATTTTCAAAAATTTGTTGAATTTTAAGGGTCATTGAATATTCAACAGTGAATTTCCAGCATGACCAAATATTCAGAATCAAATTTGAGCTACCTTTGAATATTTGAAATCAAATGTTTGAATTTTCAAATATTCAAAACCAAAATTTGAATTCTGTTTTTGGGAATAATTAAGAAAATCATTAAATTAACACTTTAATTTATATATAATTAAAGTAAATTGTTTCACATGTATTGATTCTAAACCATTTTGGGCCTTTGGTAAAAACCCATTAGCCCTTAAGTATTGTTGCCATAAATTATTAAATACACATAAAAAATACTATGAGCCTCTTGATGAAATAAATGGAATTCTTATTCCATGAATGGTGCTGTGAATGCAATTTATGGTATTGTCAATTACCTTCATGCAATTAATTTTATTAATTCATTTTTTATTCCATTAATTTCATTTATATCATTGATGATACCATTAATGTTAATTTTGGAATTGTTAATTCCATTTATGCCATTTATGGCATTTTCCATGAAGTTCATGTGTTTTATGGCATTGTAACAATCATTCAACCCAAGAAGTTTCACAAAAATATAGGCTTCTTGTTTTTGATTCTTAAGATTGAATTCATTTTTTAAAAATAATGAGGAAATTCATAAGTGGGCAGTTTTTTGAAAGAAATTGTTAGAGAAATTTTCCAAAAAAAATAATGAAAAACAAAATGGAATAAATATGGGTAAACAAAATTGACAAATTCCTCAAAATATTTCATTTCCTGAGGATTTTTTTTTAAAAAAGATGTCACTTACATGTTTTTACAAAAAATTATGTGTTGTCTTATATTCTCATTTACAAGCATAAATGTTTTATATGAAAATCTAGATAATCATGTTATATATAGTTCATATAATAGAAAATGTTGAATATTATCATTCAATGATATTAAATTAAACTAGATTAAGGTAAGGTCATTCTCATGAAAAATTAAAAATGAACACTTTGGCCATACAAAATTGCAAAGAAATACACTTAACAGAAATTCAGTTTACTATCATGCAAACCAAATTACATAAAAATAACTATTTATAACCATCATAATCTTGAAAAAAATATATTATTAAGTCAAAATATCTGTGTTAATTATTGATTACAAAAATAGAATTTGAACAAAAGGGATTATTCATTTCAAAAATAGAATTATGATTTTTTGACAGAAAAAGTTTATATTACTTAAACTTTAATGAAAACTATTTTCTAAAGAATAAAATTTTGATGAATAGAATCAATATACATTGAAAAACAAAATCATAAAAAGTATTTTAATTCTCATAATTTTTTGATTGATTAAATTGTTTTTCATATGATTTCAAGAGAAAAAAATTCAACAAAATAAAATCAGAAATGGACTTATTAAATATTATCATACCAAGAATTAATAATTTCATAAATATCATTATTTAAAAAAGATTTTAAACAAATATCTGCTTCCACAGAATCACATGAAAGTGATTTAAATTTTTTAGTAATTGGGAGCCTGTGAGGTATATATGACATACCCATAAGGACACAAATAACTTTATATACAGCTGATTTAGTCTTGAACAGACTATTCAGTTGAAATTAAAATAAAAAATAACAAAAAAAGAGTCCAAATTTTTTTTTATATAAACAAAGTTATAATTATTATGTCATTTTTGGATTCTACACCAAAAATAACCTAGGGTACACCCATAAGGTGTTATACCCAAAAATGCTTATTTCTTAAGTTATTGGAAGATTGAAGATTCTCACAGTACTAATGTCAATTTTTTAAATTTTTTAGATTTAAGCTTAAATAAGCTTAAATTTAAAGTTAAATAAGGTTTATGAAAAATTACCAAAATTTTAGTTAAAATTGAGGTGTTGTTTATATTTACTGAATTGGCTAAGGATTTGCCATACAGAATGTAAATCCTGCATGGGCTCAATCTAAAAGTTTTTAAGGCCATAGTATGGCTTTAAAGAAATAAAAGGGCAAAATCCATGAAAAAAGGTGGGACAAAGACCAAACAGAGCTGGGGTACCCAACTTTTTGGATATGCAAGGATTTAATTAAGGTTTTCCACCTGTATTGGAGGATTTTCAACCTTATTTAAACTTGAAGATTAGACTTCAATCCAACCTTAAAGTTTAAACTTTTTTTATCCTAATTTGGACAGGAATTTCAAGCTTCCAAAGGGTAAATCCCAATATTTAAGCTTGAAATTAAAGTTTTAAGACATGTAAGAGCTTAAATAAGCTTAAAAACTTAAATTTACAATAATTAAAACCTTATCAAAAGTTAAGGTTTAGTGTATATTGCTATTTTATTTGGAAAAATAGCAATAACTTCAAAAATTTATTAAAAATACAAATCTTAATGGATTTGCTTGAAAATTTCACAAAGCTTACAATTCAATGTTATCTGTGTATACATTGGATTTTAAGTATATTTTATAAAAAGGCTTAATTGGTAATTAGCCTGGAAAATTACTCTTTTAATTATACTTAGAAAAAATTAAGATTTCTTTAAAAATTAATTAAAAATTGAGTTTAAGAGATTTTTACTTGAAACTTTCTTTTTAAGTTTTTCATGTGATGAAATTTAATATAAATAAACTTATTGTATATTAAAGCTTAACATGATTAACTTAAATGAGGATTAAAGTTACTTGGAGTTAAGCATAACACCAGTAACTCTAAATTGGAATTAAAAATAAGTTAAATTAAGTTAAGAAATTTATTTTTAAGCATAGTTTTTCAGTTTTGACCTGAGAATGCCCTCTAAATCCATTATGAATCATGAGAGATGCTCTGAAGACATAAAAAGAGTCTATTAATCACTTTTTTATAAGGTGTGGATATGAAACTTTGATTAAAAATCAAGTACTTTTCCTGTCCTCAAAATTTGTATAAGGTAGAATTATTTAAAAATAGTAAGAAATAGTATTTTTAAAGTGAAAACCGGCCAATATTGTAAGGTTTGACTATGAAACAATAAGTAAAAATTACTAATTTATTACTTATTGTACTCTGAATGTCCTTATAATTAAAATAATAATAATAATAAAGAATTATTATTATTATGGCGTAAAAATATTATATTATTAAATAAATATAATAATATAATTAATATTATATGAAATTATAATATTATAAATAATATATTAATATAAAATAATTAATATATTATAAAGCTCTTTATTATTGTTACCAACAAATAATAAAGGCGTAAAAAATTGTTTTTTATAAATAAAAAACAATTAATAACAATAATATTACTAATATTAAAGTTATATATTAATATAAATACTATTTATATTAATTAAGAATTATTAAGAGTAATAATAAGAGAGAAATTATTATAATAAGATGAAATAACCTACTTTTAACACTTAAAATAATAATTTTGAGATATTTTACGCCAAAAGAATATAATACAACTTTTTCAAATTGTATTTACAATAAAAAATAAAGAAAATTACTAAATTTCTTGATTTTACGTGGAAATGAGTTTTTAGAGAGATTTTTAACAAAAACAATTAAATAAATGATTTAATCACGTCAAAATAGATGATTATAGCAAGGTGGTCTTTGGTCTTTAATAATATAACAGTTTTATATATAAAGAATAAAGAAATTACCTTTGATTTAATTGATTTAATGTTTTTGATGCGTCTGAGGGGAAAATAGAGTAAAAAGAGCTCTATTTATAGTAAATACCTCCCTCCTAGAGTCCAACAGGCTTCTAGTAGACGTGTACTGATCATATCCACTGGAATTGATCAATATTTTAAGGTTTGAGGGTGATTACATCATGATCAAACCATATTACATCATTATTACACCATTATTTAGAGTTATCACTGTAACTCTAAGTGTGATGACATCAGAGGCTTGGCAGAACCCCAAATTTCGTGGATTTTATTAGTTTTAATCATAAACTAATAGTATTCACCAATTTTATCACTATTAAGACTGTTAAACTTAATTTAAGGTTACAGTATGTGATCATAACAGCTCAATTTAAGCTCAAACTTTGATCCTCAATAACTTTTAAGGTTTTCACGCTACAGCAATTCAGAGAGTGAATTCTGATAGCCTGACATAACCTTATTATGCTGCCAAGAGCTTTTCATTACATCATCAAAACTCTAATTTTGATGATTTTTCTTGTAACTCATCTTTTCTGTCGAAATTCAATATTTTAAACTTCAAACCTTGATTTCAGGGGGTTATACCCTGAATTTAATAATAAAAATTACATCATTCTTCTCGAATAAACTAGTAGAATCCAACTGTATACTTTTTTTTAAGTTTGGACTACTTTCACAACAAAGTGGTCAACAGCTCTGTTGATTTTTATCAATATTTCCTCATAAGTCTTAACCTTGTTTATAATTTGCAAAATAAAGTTCATATCTGTGTTCTTACAGTAATTACGTGGTAACTTTATTTTTGGTTCATCATTCTAGCATGTGTAGTTTAGAAGATATTAGCTATGATCACTGAATATATGCGTTGACCAAAAAAGTGCATATATTCAGGATAATTCCTTAAGTATTGATTTTGGGAATTAGTTTATTAATTGTTTTATATGTGGACTTTTGTGGGGAATCCACTGGTACAATTTATTTCACATGTTGTTTCATTAGTTTCTGAGATAAATAAGGTTTTATGGTTTTTATAAGGTATTATACCTTATAATTCCTTAAATATTGACTTTACAGATATGCCATAAAAGTGGTATATGTGTATTTCTCCATGGGGAATCCAATGGTATAATTTATTTCACATGTTCATTCATTGGTTTTTAAGTTAAACCAATTTTAGTACCAATTTATGGTATTTTTTGTATATTTGAGTAATTATTTTTAGTGTATAATTATTCTAATTAATTTTAATATAATTATATTAAAGGTATAATTATTATTAATCTTTTTTGTGACCTTATTGGATATGTGGTCATATCTCAAAGGCTCACATTCCCTACCACCAAAAAAGATTGTACCACAATCTGATATGTGTGATTAGGGTATCATCCACTGTCCTACCTCTTCAATAGACTTTGTTAGTCTTGAAGCTCAATAATGCTTAACTTTTTATTTTTCAGGTTTTCTTTCATGTCTGAGCCTTCTTAGTAATTTATCAGCATTTGTTATATCTTTCTCAAGTAGCCATTCATCTTCTTGAGTTGAATTTCTATACCTCACAAGGTATTCCCTTTCTTTTTTGTTTCTTGTCCTTCTTTCTTTAAGGACTTTTACTATTTTCTTTTCCTCTCCTTCCTCCAAGGGGGGAATTTCAAGTGGGGGTTTATTTCTTAGTGGAAATAACTCCTTGTCACTTGAACTGTAAGGTTTTATCAGACTTACAGGGAAAGTTGGGTGTTTGTTCATTAGTTCACCTGTGAGTTCTAATTGCACAGCATTGGGTCCATGAAGTGCTTTTATCATAAATGGTCCTGCAAAGGAATCTTTCAATTTCTTTGGGCCTTTTATGTTATTGAAATTAAGGGTTGATACTAAAACCAAGTCCCCTATTTTGAAGTCAGGTGGTTTATGACTTTTATCCCATCTTTCTTTTGCATATTTAAAAGAATCTTGCATGCATCTGTTTGCATGGTGTCTTGCTTTGTCAAGCATTATCTTGAAACTGCTTGCTGTTGGATGTATATCCACTAAGTCCTTTTTGAGGGTGTCATAAGGAAGTCTTGGATTCCAACCTTTCTCTAGCATTGCTGGTGTTTTGCCAGTAGAAGAATGGATTGATGTCTTATATGCCAGTTCAAGTGCTGGTATTAGTGTACACCAATCATGGGTAAAACCATCAGAATCTTTGAATTCTAGCCCATAAGCACAGAATCTTCTGATCATATCCTCTAGGGTTTGTATCATTCTTTCTGCTAGACCATCAGTTTGAGGATGATAAGCTGTTGAGAATGATAACTTTGTCCCAAACAAGTTATGGAGGTTTGTCCATAATGCTGAAGTGAACTTTGGGTCTCTGTCACTTATAATATTTTGGAATAAGCCTGTGTGGCTAATGACTTTATTCCATATCATTATGGCTGTATCCATAGCTGTGTCATCTTTATGACATGGTAAGAACATGGGAGTTTTACTGTACCTGTCAACTGATACTAGGCATGCATTATAACTCCTGTCTCCTCCTGGAGGTAAGGCTGTTACCCAATCCATATGAACTATTTCCCATGGGGATTTTGGTTCTTGGATTTGGATCATCATTCCAAATTTCTTTCCTGTGGCTCTGTTGGCTTTTTGACATCTGTCACAGGTTTGGCAGTATTCTGCAACATCTTTCTTCCAATTTGGCCACCAAGAGCAGGTTTTCACCCTCTCTAGTGTCCTATCTTCTGAGAGATGTCCAGATGCAACACTATCATGACACTCATGTAAAATAGTGTTTATTAGTGTTCTATCTGTTAAGGCCATAACACATGTGTGTTTTGTTCTATGGTAAAGGATTCCATCAAGGAGGTGAAATCTTCCTTCATCATATGCCTTTTTCCATATTTCATCTAGTTTTGATGAAAGTGATGGATCTTTGCAGTCTTTCATTAGAAGTTGGCTTAAGATATGGCAATTTTTGTCTGTCTTATAGCTTTCTTTAACTTGGTTAAAGAATTCTGTGCCAATGTCTGTAACACATATTCCTTCTATATGGTGCTCTTCTTGTGGTACCCATGCTGGATTGTCAGGGGTATTTGCTAGAGCCCATCTGCTAAGACCATCTGCATTTTTATGGATATTTCCAGATTTATGAACAATAGTCATATTTCCTCTATATTCTTGGATAGCAATTTGCCATCTCAGCATATGTCTATTTGGAGTCTTCATATTTAATAGTGATTTCACAGCATTACAGTCTGTGATTACATCAAATACTGTGCCATCCAAATAATAATGCAGTTTTTCCAAAGCCCACACTAAGCATAAGCATTCCATTTGGCTTGCTCCATACCTTGCTTCTGTTGGCTTTATTTGCCTTGAAATGAAACAAATTGGTCCTTCCACTGGTTTATCATTGATAATTTGTGTTTGGTGAAGTGCAGCACCTAGTCCTTCTCCACAAGCATCAATGTACAGTTTGAAGGGTAGTTTCCAATCTGGCATTAGAAGAAATGGGGCATTTGTTAAGGAATTTTTCAATTCTTCATATGCCTTGACTCTTTCTTCTGTCATCTCATAGACTGTTTGTTGGTCACATAGCTTATACAAGGATTTAGCAATCTTTGCAAAGTCCTTTATATGCTGTCTATAGTAAACAGCAAATCCTAGAAATGATTGCATTTCTTTTTTGGTTTGAGGCATTGGTTTAAGTAGTACTGCTGCTACTTTATTTTTGTCTATGCCTAGACTAAGGCCAGATACTACATGTCCTAGGGCTTTTAATTCACTATATGCAAAATGACATTTTTTCAATGAAATTTTCATATTTACTTGGACTATTTTCTGTAGTACCCTTTCTAGTCTTGTCAGGTGATTTTCCCAAGTTTCTGAGCAAACTATGATATCATCAATGTAGATTATTAACCATCCTTCTGATAATTCTTCAGGAAATATGGTATTCATCATTCTTTGATAATGGGAAGGTGCATTTTTTATCCCAAATGGCATTCTTAAGTATTCAAAAATTCCACAATGGACTATTATTCTTAGTAGTTTCTTGGCATTGTCTGTTAAGACATTTTGATGAAAACCCTTAAGAGCATCCATAGCTGTGATGAACTTAGCTTGTGACAATTGGGTCAATGTCTCATGGATTCTGGGTATTGGATATCTGTCTGGAATGGTATAGGTATTCAGGGCTCTGAAGTCTCCTAGCATCCTTGATTTTCCATTATGCCAAGTTATAATGACAGGTGTAGTAACTTCTACTTGCTCATTATGTCCAACCTTTCTTAATACTCCAAGGTCCATTAAATCCTTAATGTGCACCTCTAGGGCTTCTCTAGCTCTTGGACTGGCTGGATAAGCAGGTCTTCTTAATAAAGGTGGGTAAGGTTTTTCTACATTAAGAATTATATCCACTTCATGTCCAATTATGGCACCTAGTGGCTCTTTGTCAGTTGCAAAGGCATTTTTATACTTAAATAAGAGGTCAATCAATTTTTCTTTCATTTTTTCTGTTAACTCTTGATTGAATTCTGCCTCTCTGAGTTGTTCAGATATAAAAAGTTCTTTTTCTGGAATTTTTTCCTCATTCTTAATAACTGTGATTTGTTTTTTGTTATTTAAGAATCCAAACTTTTGTCTTTTATTATCTCCTATGGTAAAATATCTATCCTTTTGGTTGGAGATATCTATACCATAGATTGATAAGTAGTCATTCCCAAGTATGAAATGATTACTAGTACAGTTGTCCATTACTACAAACTCTACTTTGATTCTGACACATTGTGAGGGATGAGGGAAAATTAGTGTTAAATCAATTATTCCAAGGGGCTTCATGCTCTCACTTGCACTACTAAATTTGACACCTTGTATTGGCATAAGTTTTTCTTGCCAGTCTGGGACAATGGTTTTTAAATAACTTTTGCCAACACAAGTGCAATATGCTCCTGTATCCAAGTTAACCTTTCCTTCTTGGTTATCAACCATAACAATACTAATACTTGATTTTCCAGCTGTATATCCCATTCCTCTTGCAGGTTTGGTGCTATACATTTTGGCATCTTGTATGTTTGTCAGATTTGTGTCAGATGTTCCAACTTGTGGCAAGTTTGAGTTAACATCCAGTACTTCATAAATTATATCAATATTATTAATTTGTGCATTAATTATATTGATTTCATCACTTTCAGAGCTCTCTGACTCTTCTGTCTCTTTTTCAGAGTCAGATTCCTCTTCTTTGTCATTGTGGTTTTCTGTTTCCACAATTTCATTGATCTTTGCTTTTTTAAGGCAATTATTGGCTAAGTGTCCAATACCTCCACATTTATGGCATTTTCTTTGCTCATTATTGTTGGATGTATTGGGCTTAAAGGATTCTTTTGATTTATCTTTTTTGATAAATGGTTTATTTGGGCTTTTAATGTCCAATTTTTTACAAGTCCTGCCAATTTTTGTCCTTGTCACTATATCTTCTAGTGCATTTATATACTCTTCTGTGGAGCATGGTTCTATACACCTGCTTCTTAGGGCATGTTCTAGTTCCCCTCCACATTTTTTAAGTATTTTCATATGCACCATCTTCTGTGACATTTCTGGGTACAGTGCATTAAGCCTTTCAACTTGTTTTAAGAACCAAGTTAAAGGTTTATCTTTCTCTGGGTCAAAGAAAGAGTTTTCAAATGCATTTTCTATCTTATACCTCCAGGCATCATTTGCCCACTTGGTGATTATTTCTTGTTTCCACCAAGACCAGGTATTTTTACCATTTGTTTGTCTTATACCATAATACCATCTTTTTGCAGATTTCTCAAACAATGAATGTAATCTTGCAGTGATTAATTCATCTGGTATGGCATAGTCTTCTTGTAACATGTCAATTGTTTTAATGAATGACATGTGGTCATATTCACCTTCTCCTGTGAATGTTGGCCATTCCTTCAATTGAGGTGCTTCCTTCATTAAGACTTGGTTATTGTCTTGGTGACTCAAGTCTGTTATGAAAGGATTTGACAATTCCTCTTTTGTTTTAACAGGGCTTCTTATATGAGAAAATGGTGTTGATAACTTTGGCATATTTAAGTTAGCCTCATTAATTTTATCCATTTTTTCAGTAATAAGCCTTATTTCACTTTGAATATCATCTTTCAGATGCATTCTTGCTTCATCACTTTTTTCCACATGGTCCAAAAGTAATTTTTGGTGTGATGAAGTCTTTTCTTCAAATTTTTCTACAGAAATACTTAATTTATTTAATTTTTCTGTAAGATTGTCAATACTCACATCATAATTGATTGTCAAAGTCTTGTCTTTGATATCTTTTATGTATTTATACAATTCTTGTTGTCCTTGTATTAATTTTTGAGTATTGTCAATTAAATTTTTTGGTTTATTATTTTCAACAATAAACTTAATGTTGTCAATTTCTTTCTTGTTTTGTATAACAATTTTTGTTAAAGAAGATAAATTGTTATTTATTTCTTGTAGTGATAATAAACTGTTTTTAATTTCTTTTAGAGGTAATATACTATTTTTAATTTCTGTTAAAGTATTTACAACATCTTTGGACAAGGTTATTTCTTTGGGAAATGAGGTTGTCTCATTCTTTGCTCTTCCTTGTCCTTGAATTCCATCAAGGTTCTGGCCATGTTGAAAACATTGTCCATGGCATCCTTTTGGATTCTTGGGATTCTGTAGCTTGGGGAATATGGTTTCCTCCAATGCTTTTTCTTGTTCTTCTTCCCTTCTTGGGGAAGTGGGTTGGCTTGAGGCTTGCTGGTAGAAGCTACTGGGGCTTCTTCCTTGGTTGCCTCCCTCTTTTTGGCATGATAATCCTTGATTTTTTTGATTTGAGGTTTGGATGACAGTGGATTCCATCCATTGGAGTATTTCACTATCTCCTCCTCTTTGAGGAACTTTTTCAGGATGTGCCAGGAGTTCATCACTCCTTGGTGTATTTGAGGCAGCATTTCCCAGTCTTTGTCCTTGTATACTGTGTAATACTGCTTGTACTGGCTCATGTAGATGTCTATTTGAGCCCTCTGAATGTGATTTGTACCTGTTTGAGTTACTCATACTTAGTTCCAATTCAGGCTCAGATATCATGGGCATTTCTGGGACTTGCCTTTGGGATAAGGCACTTCCTTGTGTGGATTCTGTTCCACTGGGGATATTGCCCTTTCTTTTCCCTTTTGAGGGATCAATTCTACTTCTGAGTCCAGCTCCATCTGATTGGATGGAGTATTGGGAACCTCTTCTGGTAGTCATAATTAAAGAATAAGAAAAAATAAAAGTATTTTAGAATAAAATTCTTTTATGGCAATTTAAAAAGAGGTGCTCACCTTCAGAGTCTTGAATGGTGGGCCCTGGAAAGTCTAATTTCTTAGCTTTCTTTCTTTTGGTGATAACTGGTGTTGGAGAACTTTGACAAGTTTCTTCCACCAATCTCTCAACAGTAGTTTGGTTGTCTTCTGTTGGGTTATCTTCAAACACTAAAAAAGACAAATAAATATAAGTCTTTTTATAAGAAGTGTTATTTTTGGCAAGATATGGCAATTTTCCATGTAGAAATTGCTTTTATATCTTAAAAAATGAAATAAATAAAGAAATGAATAAAAATAACTTTTTTTATTGGTTTTTAATATTTTTTAATATCTTTTATGTATATTTTTATTTTTAAAGAATAAAATAAAAAATGAATATGATTCTTATAAAATTAAATTATAATAAAAATTATTTTTAATTTATAAATTATCTTTTTTAATCACTAGAGTCACTCAAAGAAAGTTCTTGCAAGTCTAAGGATGTGAAAAACCACGTGTAAGACAGTACAATTGCTTTCCAAATGCCTCAATAGCTTTTAAAATCAATAAAATATAAAATTATTATATAATTTTATGATTATAAATATAATTTATTATTGGATAAACCCAAATAGAATCTTTTTTAAAGGTCTTTTAAGTAAATATCACGGCCAGGCCCCCAAATGTAAGGTTTGACTATGAAACAATAAGTAAAAATTACTAATTTATTACTTATTGTACTCTGAATGTCCTTATAATTAAAATAAATAAGATTAAAATAATAATAATAATAAAGAATTATTATTATTATGGCGTAAAAATATTATATTATTAAATAAATATAATAATATAATTAATATTATATGAAATTATAATATTATAAATAATATATTAATATAAAATAATTAATATATTATAAAGCTCTTTATTATTGTTACCAACAAATAATAAAGGCGTAAAAAATTGTTTTTTATAAATAAAAAACAATTAATAACAATAATATTACTAATATTAAAGTTATATATTAATATAAATACTATTTATATTAATTAAGAATTATTAAGAGTAATAATAAGAGAGAAATTATTATAATAAGATGAAATAACCTACTTTTAACACTTAAAATAATAATTTTGAGATATTTTACGCCAAAAGAATATAATACAACTTTTTCAAATTGTATTTACAATAAAAAATAAAGAAAATTACTAAATTTCTTGATTTTACGTGGAAATGAGTTTTTAGAGAGATTTTTAACAAAAACAATTAAATAAATGATTTAATCACGTCAAAATAGATGATTATAGCAAGGTGGTCTTTGGTCTTTAATAATATAACAGTTTTATATATAAAGAATAAAGAAATTACCTTTGATTTAATTGATTTAATGTTTTTGATGCGTCTGAGGGGAAAATAGAGTAAAAAGAGCTCTATTTATAGTAAATACCTCCCTCCTAGAGTCCAACAGGCTTCTAGTAGACGTGTACTGATCATATCCACTGGAATTGATCAATATTTTAAGGTTTGAGGGTGATTACATCATGATCAAACCATATTACATCATTATTACACCATTATTTAGAGTTATCACTGTAACTCTAAGTGTGATGACATCAGAGGCTTGGCAGAACCCCAAATTTCGTGGATTTTATTAGTTTTAATCATAAACTAATAGTATTCACCAATTTTATCACTATTAAGACTGTTAAACTTAATTTAAGGTTACAGTATGTGATCATAACAGCTCAATTTAAGCTCAAACTTTGATCCTCAATAACTTTTAAGGTTTTCACGCTACAGCAATTCAGAGAGTGAATTCTGATAGCCTGACATAACCTTATTATGCTGCCAAGAGCTTTTCATTACATCATCAAAACTCTAATTTTGATGATTTTTCTTGTAACTCATCTTTTCTGTCGAAATTCAATATTTTAAACTTCAAACCTTGATTTCAGGGGGTTAGACCCTGAATTTAATAATAAAAATTACATCATTCTTCTCGAATAAACTAGTAGAATCCAACTGTATACTTTTTTTTAAGTTTGGACTACTTTCACAACAAAGTGGTCAACAGCTCTGTTGATTTTTATCAATATTTCCTCATAAGTCTTAACCTTGTTTATAATTTGCAAAATAAAGTTCATATCTGTGTTCTTACAGTAAATACGTGGTAACTTTATTTTTGGTTCATCATTCTAGCATGTGTAGTTTAGAAGATATTAGCTATGATCACTGAATATATGCGTTGACCAAAAAAGTGCATATATTCAGGATAATTCCTTAAGTATTGATTTTGGGAATTAGTTTATTAATTGTTTTATATGTGGATTTTTGTGGGGAATCCACTGGTACAATTTATTTCACATGTTGTTTCATTAGTTTCTGAGATAAATAAGGTTTTATGGTTTTTATAAGGTATTATACCTTATAATTCCTTAAATATTGACTTTACAGATATGCCATAAAAGTGGTATATGTGTATTTCTCCATGGGGAATCCAATGGTATAATTTATTTCACATGTTCATTCATTGGTTTTTAAGTTAAACCAATTTTAGTACCAATTTATGGTATTTTTTGTATATTTGAGTAATTATTTTTAGTGTATAATTATTCTAATTAATTTTAATATAATTATATTAAAGGTATAATTATTATTAATCTTTTTTGTGACCTTATTGGATATGTGGTCATATCTCAAAGGCTCACAAATATTATTGTTTTCAACTTTATAAGTATAAAATAATAATATTATAAGGATTTATTGTTTTACCAACAATAAAAATTTATCCAAAAATACTCTACAAGAGATATTTAAGGCTACAAAAGAAATTTCTTCAAGAGCAATTTCAATTGGAATTAATTGAGCAAAGAACTACAAGCAATTAATTAAAGAACAAAGTCTTTAAAAAGAATATTAAATATAAAACACACCCAAAAGTGACCAGAGTGAATTTGGAAACAAAGTGACAAAGTTTACAGTGATGAAAGATGCTTTAATTCACTTTTGGGGTGGTTCAGGGGTAAAAATTATTATAAGAGCTACAAACAATGATTATAATAATTCTTTCACGTGGCTAAAAGGTTTAAAATGATTTAAAAATGGTGGTTGGAATCTTTTATTGATTGTTTTAACAGTGTTTAAGCTAATTATAAAAGGAAAAGATTCTAACATGAAGAGAAAAGTGGGGCAAAGAAGACATTCTTTTATAGCCATCAATTTTCTTACTCCAAAAGTAAAATTTACCCTTGTCAGTCGTGGAAAACAGTCTGACAACAGAAAAGCAAATTATGGCATCATTGAACCCTGGTTTAGACCAAAAAAGGGCTGGTTTAAACCATTTTTAGCCATTTTAGACCCTTAAATCAGCCATTACTATAGCAATACCTGGTCTAGAGCCTTCAAAACACATCATAATGGGTGTAAGAGGCGTAGAAATCAGTTAAAGCTGTCTTTACTAACATTGTTTTAACTTAAGGGTAGTTTTACCCTCTTGGCAGCAGCTAAAACTGCCCTGGTTGGTATCAAAACCTCATCATCAATTGAGTCACAGACCCTGTGACTCAATTTCAGGCCAAAATTGATGAACGTTTGCGTGAATTTTGACATCTCACGCCTTTCAGCAAGGATTTTTGGGGTCTGCCTCCCCCTTAGAGCTAGAGTTCCTTTCCCCCGCAATTTTAATCTTTCCAATTTATTTTTTCCTTTAATTCCTCATCATGTATTATACTTGTAATTTAAATATGTAATTCAATTGATTTGTACAGTACAATACAGTAATAATTTATACCTCATATGTAAATCCAAGTTCACTTATGTAATACACATGCACATTTTGACACTTCAATTGAATTCAATTGAAAATACTTCAATGCCTCATAACTTCTAAACTAAAAACAACACCTCAATTTTAACACAAAAATTGATGGTTAACACCACATTTGGTATGAATTGAATTAAAGTTTTGAGGATTTTCAATTTTTGTATTGAAAATAATAATAACTTAATTTAAGGTTATTTAGAGTTGAGTTACAGAAATTTCATCCAGAGGTGACCCCACTTTATTTTTTATGAGGAATCCAATGGTGTAATAATTTCTTTATTTTTATTTATTGGATAAAAAGTTATAATATACTTTATATAGCTCTCTACCAAAAAAATTTTAATTTCACAATTTTTATTAAAAATTCATTTTTACTTAATTTTTACAAGTAAAAATATAATTTCATAATTTTAAATTTTATTGTAATTTTATTTTTAAATTATAATTAAGTTTTGATTTTTAAATATAAATTTGTATTTATATTTTAATTTTTATTTTTATAATATAAATAAATTTATTTTATTTATATTTGTATCTTAATTTATCTTTTGTGGTCTTTTGGGTTTATGAAAATACTTGTAAGGCTCACAGTTTTTGTCCATAAATTTCAATCCAATCCAATCATATTAGATATTTAAAGAGGTAAATGTTTATTAAATATAAAATATTATTATTAAATTAATTCTTAAGTTATTTTATTCTTTATTAATTTTAAATTAAAGAATTGAAATCATAGAATTCAGATTATTGTTGTAATCACCAAATAATATATTTTATTTTATAAAATTATTGTCTTTAAAATATCTTTTAAAATCCACAAATTCCTCTTAAAACCTCTTTAATCATATTTTTTATTATAAAAAGTTGTTTTATCTTTGAAAATATTGATCTTTAAT
Organism: Austropuccinia psidii; assembly: GCA_023105745.1. NCBI lineage: Eukaryota > Fungi > Basidiomycota > Pucciniomycetes > Pucciniales > Sphaerophragmiaceae > Austropuccinia > Austropuccinia psidii. Next base: position 69,940,813 of record JALGQZ010000002.1, read on the forward strand.
GTGTTTTTAACTTATAATCCTTATTTAATACAGTAACTGTTGTATTTGACTTGTTGTATTAAATATATACTATAAGTAAGTTTTTCTTTAAAGTTCTATATTTTTTATCTATTATTAGCTTTTGTATATAGAATATTTCTATAAGAATTATATCTGCAAGGTGTGTGTTATAATTTCTTTTTATAAATAGTATTTATATTATTTATGAGTGGTTAAATATTTGTATTCTCCATGTGTAATTGTCTCATTAAGAGCTTTACACTTCTTATTGTTATGACTTTCAGTGACTATAACAATAATAGAATAATTATAATTTATTATAATTATTAATATTTTTTTTATTATTATGTAACACAATAACAATTGAATTTATTTTTTTTAATATAATTATTTTTGATAATTATATTTAATTTGTGGTTATAATATTTTGTTATATTATATTTTTCTACTGAGGACAATCATAGTACTCTTGATATTGTTACTATTATCAAGAGCTTCATAGGCAAACCTTACAGTAATCAAGCTCCCAGATTCCTAAGATACATATTCACTAGGTGCTGAGGTTTCAGTTATTCCAAAGGTAATCTCTTGCAATTTTGAATAATATTGGAAACTTTTCTTTGTGGCTCTTCCAAAATTCAATAATAGATCTTGAATAATGTGATGAATCAGTTTTCAAATATTCAAGAATTTTGTTAGTTTTATTTTTTTTGTTTGGTCATTCTTCTTTAAAAAGGATACAATTTCTTTGGATTTGTTGTAGGTGCTTCAGAAACTTTAAGATCTTTTGAACAGTTGATTTCATATTAAGCATATACTTCTCTGAGATGCTTGAGTACTTGATGCTTATATTTGATTGGTTAAGTATCATTCTTTCTTTCACCTTCTTTCAAAAGTCATGCTGAGTAAACCATGTAAGCTTGAATTGTGGATCAAGAATAAATCACATAAAACAGGAATTTGATCTAATTTTTTCATAGCTTTCAAGCTTTGAATATACTTGATATGCTGAATCTAATAGTCAGGATTCTCTTCAGACTTCATTTTTTGTTTTTTTTGGAATGTTTCAAGAAGGAGTTGGTTTCAAGTCATTACTAACCCAAGTGAAGGATAAAAATCACCTTGAACTTAATCAGTTTCAGTAGCAAAGACCTTCAGAAATTCAGATATTTTTTGGAAAAAAGACCAGTAATCTTCATAAATTATATTTTTAGTATCTATAAAGAAAATTAGTCAGCTTTATATTGTGAAAAGATAATAAAGTAGGGAGACATATAAGCTGGATATCATGTTGAAGGTCAGCTTTTTCAATTGAATGGGAGATGGTTTTCTTCTTTTTACTACTAAAGCTTTTTTTTGGCTTGAGATTTTAAGGTGAATCTTCTTTTGTTTTGATGTTTGAGACTTATTTTACTCATGAATAAAGTCATCAAAGGAGCTCCTCTGCTTCAATTCTGAACAAAGCATTGAATATTTTGAGTTCCAACTAGTGGAATTGTCAGCTGTAGGCCATCTTGGTGGCTCTTTATTTTTTCACAAATGAAATTGAAGTTTCTAATGAGGTATTTGACTGACATATTAAATGGAACACCTTATTAAGCTTATAAATTGATCCCTCAAGCTCCTTTAATTAATACTTTGTAGACATATTAAGAATATGTGAAAAAAATAAAATTTGAGAGTGAAAACCTTTCAGAAAACCCTATTTCACAGCTAGATCCATGAACAATGTATTTTATGAAGCATTACCTAACATTATATATAGCCATGATTTAATTACCAATAAATGATATATCCAAAATTTACAAATAATTCAAGAAATTGGATATATAACTTTCAGTGTTTGTGTCAGCCTGTGACTCAAACGCAGAGCACAAGCATGACAGCCAAACACCATAAACAAATGGTAGAGCAAAATACCACCAAGACATGGAACTAAGCCAAACCATCTCAGAAGGTATCAAAATAAGCAGTAAACTCACCTGTTTCCAAATATACAAGTCCCATCACCATAGGAGAAAGAATAACAAAGAAATTCCTGCTCAAAGAAGTTTCTGAGCATAAAAATTAATTTTCACCTCTCATCTGAAATCCAAATGAAGAGTTTTAACCCCAGAAAATGGGTATTCACATTGAAGCTCTATGTCAGGGATATCCAATGGTGATAGCCAAACTGAGCTAGCACCAAAATTACAGAAGCTATGGCCAAAATAAGGTCAAATAAGGGGGAATAAAATATTCACCTCTCATCTAACTTCTACAGTTTTAGTGTGAGATACTGAAAGCGGGGCCTTTTTGGAAAGATTAAAATCAGGGATATCTGATGGTGTAATTCATTTACCCATATCCTATCCAGAACAAAAGTTATTGGATAAATAAGTTCCATACAGATTTTGAGAAAATAATATATCTGAATAACAAAAATTGAACATGGCATAACTTTGACATATTTGATGTTAACCATACCAAATGAGGTATCATTGTGTAGATCTCATCCAGGGCTACAAAATGAACCACCTTTGAGCTCAATATCTTGAAACCTGACAAAGGTATAGAAGCTTTAAGGTAAAAATCCCACAGTTTGGCCAATACACCTTTACTGTGGGATACTTTCCCATAACTATGACTATGAGGGGTCAAACAGAAGAAAAAGATTGTTTATACTGCAATACCTCATAGTTCATTCAATAATGCAGTCCCATACAGGTTCTGTACAGCATTTTACATGTCAGAAGAGGGCTGTGTGGTCCCCAGATGAAACCTTTCACCCTGTATTGAGGAAAGCTTCCCAGATGTGGTTTTGAAACCACTGTTCAAGTAGGTTTAAACACTTTTCAAATAGGTTTGAAGACTGTTTAAATAGGTTTTAACACTGTTTGAATAGGTTTGAATACTTTTCAAATAGGTTTGAACACTTTCCAAATCAGTTTCAACACTGTTCAAATAGGTTTGAACAGTCTTTAAACCTATTTGAACTGTGTTTAAAATGGTTTTACATAAACCATTGGTTGATTCCAGCCAGATTAGAGTAATTCACTTCCATTCTACACAATGAAGCACTGATTCTCCATGTTGTGGGACTCATCACCCATGATGAGAATTTGAGTGCAATAGATGGAAATTTGATTCAAAATGGTAACAAGTCAAATTCCCACAACAAACAATTGATTCCACATGATTAGGAATTTATACCCCATGATTCAAAATTGATTCCACATTATGAGGAAGACATGATAAGGAATCATTTCCACATGATGAGGCATTGATTACACATGATGGGGAATCAATTTCACATTATGGGAAATTAATTTTACATGATCGGCAATTAATTTCACATGGTGGGGAGTTGATTTCCCATGCTGATGAATTGATTTTACATGGTGGTGAATTGATTCCACATGATGGGGAATTGATTCCACATGATGAGGCATTGATTTCCCATTATGGGGAGTTGATTCCACATGAGGAGGCATTTCTTTCACATGATGAGGAATTGATTACACATGATGGGGGATTGATTCCCCAAGATCAGGCATTGACTCCAGTGGATGAGAAATTGATTCCAAATCATGAGAAATTGATTCCACATTATGGGTAATTGATTTCACATGATGAGGAATTGATATACCAATTCAAAATTTGATTGGTAATACATCAAACGTTGGTGGATATTAGATAAACCCATGGCTAATATTAAATCAACCTATGGCTGCTATTACATCAACCTATGGCTTATATTACATCAACCTATGGTTGATATTAAATAAACCTATTGTTGATATTAAATCAACCTATGGTTGATATATACTAAAACATTTTGGGAACCTAGTTACAAGGTCAAAATCTCATTAAATCATAAGAAAATAGCAAATAAGCTGCTATTTTGACGTGCCAAGGAGGTAAAAAGCAACTCAGACTCCTGTAACCATGTAAATTCTTAATGATCTTCCATGAATAAACCCTAAAGGAGTAATTGAAACCTTTTTTGGACTGGTATCCATTGATTTACCTCATAGAAACCAGCAATATAGTATTATTTGCAATTCCATGTAGAAATGAGGTAAAAACTTCAAAAATTCATTAAAAATACAATTATTAATGAATATTTCTGAAGGTTTCAGGACCAATTAAGAGCAGTATAAACCATATAGAAACCAAAAAGAATAATACTTTTATAAGTAAAATTAAAAGCTTTAGTTACAGTCTATTTTTGATGATTCCACGTGAAACACTGAATCTTCAAAAATTCACAGAAAATACACTCTGTGATTAAATTTCCAATAACATTGATAAATTTGAGAAATAAATGACTATTTACAGTTGTTACTCCTTTTATTCCTAACTATAAATGGGTTGGTAGTCAGGCAAAAACATCAATTAAGTAATTATGATAATCTTACATGACAACTGATGATGCAATCAATAATCCAAAAAGGTTTATTGTTTTCTCACTCACTGGCTTTTCAGCTTTCTCCATTGTACGCCTCTGTGAGCTGTTTTTGACTTAAAAGAGGCCTCCTCTTGCTGTTTTTTCCAAAATCATTACATTATTCAATTATACAATTATTACCAACAAGTAAGTATTAATTAATCTGTTGTTAAGTGTTTTGTTCTTTCAGAATCAATCAGAAAGAGGTGAAATCATAGAAATCAAATATATATTGTTGTAATCCTGTTGTAAATCAATTTTGATCCTTTAAATCCACAATTATCCATGAAATTTCTCTACTATTATCTTTCAATAAGTTCTTTGGAGTATTAGTGAGTGTTTTGTCTTAATTCTAAAGTTTTTCTCTAGTAATAGTTTTCTTCAAGGATTATTTTTATGATTATTCTTGAAAAAGATACTTTTATATTAAAATAATTTTAATTTTTTAATAAATACATTTTTATTATCGAATTCTTCTAGTAATTGATTCTTGTGGAAAATTACTGCTTACTGTTATAGCCACTAGTGGTGTATAACAAGTAAAAGCAATAATTAATTAATCAATGATTTAATTGTGGCTATAATAATTTTAGTTCTATATTTCATACGAACAGTCATAGTACTTTTGATTAATAGTAATACTATCAACAGTTTCATAGACACATCTTACACTTACTTATGGGGTGCTCAAGATATGGTAAAATTGAATACACTTATTGATGTAATAAGAGAAGATTCCTGATAGAAAAAATATAAGAAAAAGCAGCAACAAATAAGAAGAATAAGAAATAAAAGAGCCAACCACAAGCAAGTCCAAGTCCACTTTTTCAACCTGTCAGAAGGAAAGAGGAGGGTTAATGTGAGCCTTAGAGGTATTTTCATATACCCAAAAGACCACAAATGATAAATTAAGATACAAATATAAATAAAATAAATTTATTTATATTATAAAAATAAAAATTGAAATATAAATACAAAATTATATTTAAAAATCAAAATTTATTTATAATTTAAAAATAAAATTACAATAAAATTTAAAATTATGAAATTACAATTTTTCTTGTAAAAATTAAGTAAAAATGAATTTTTAATAAAAATTGTGAAATTAGAATATTTTTGGTAAAAGGTTATATAAAATATATTATAACTTTTTATCCAATAAATAAACATGAAGAAATTATCACACCATTGAATTCCTCATAAAAGATAAAGTGAGGTCACCTCTGGATGACATTCCTGTAGCTCAACTCTAAATAGGCTTAAATTAAGTTTTGAGTATTTTTTGAACAAAATTATGAAAATCCTCAAAAACTTAATTTAATTTGCACCACATGTGGTGTTAACCATCAATTTTTTGTTAAAATTGAGGTGTTGTGTTTAGCTTAGAAGTTATGAGGAATTGAAGTATTTTCAATTGAACTCAATTGAAATGTCAAAATGTGCGCATGTATTAAATAAGTGAACTTTAATTTACATATGATTTATCAATTATTACAGATGTGTAATCAAAAACTCAATTGAATTACATGTGTAAATTCCAATTGTATTACATGATGAGGAATTAAAGAAAAAATAAATTGGAAAGATTAATTCTGGGGGGGAAAAGACACTCTAGCTCTAAGGGGGAGCTAGACCCCCAAATTCCTTGCTGAATGGCGTGGGATGTCAAAATCCACCCAAAAGCTCATTACTTTTGGCCTGGAATTGAGTCACAGGTTCTGTGATTCAATTGATGATGAGGTTTTGATACCAACCAGGGTGGTTTTAACTGCTGCCAAGAGGGTAAAACTACCCTGAAGTTAAAACAATGTTATTAAAAACAGTTTTAACTGGTTTCTACGCCTCTTACACACATTCTGACGTGTTTTGAAGGCTCTAGACCAGGTATTGCTATAGTAATGGCTGATTTAAGGGTCTAAAATGGCTTAAACCAGCCCTTTTTTGGTCTAAACCAGGGTTCAATGATGCCATAATTGGCTTTTCTGTTGTCAGATTGTTTTTCACGACTGAAAAGAGTAAATTTTACTTTTGGAGTAAGAAAATTGATGGCTATAAAAGGATGTCTTCTTTGCCCCACTTTTCTCTTCATGTTAGAATCTTTTCCTTTTATAATTAGTTTAAACACTGTTAAATCAATCATTAAAAGATTCCAACCACCATTTTTAAATGATTTTAAACCTTTTAGCCACGTGAAAAAATTATTATAATCATTTTTACCCCTGAACCACCCCAAAAGTGAATTAAAGCATCTTTCATCACTGTAAACTTTGTCACTTTGTTTCCAAATTCACTCTGGTCACTTTTGGGTGTGTTTTCTCTTTAAAAATCTTTTTGAAGAGTTTTTTCTTTAATTAATTGCTTTCAGTTCTTTGCTCAATTAATTCCAATTGAAATTGCTTGTGAAGAAATTTCTTTTGTACCCTTAAATATCTCTTGTAGAGTATTTTTGGATAAATCTTTATTGTTGGTAAAACAATAAATTTTTATTATATTATTTTTTTATACTTATAAAGTTGAAAACAATAATATTGGCCGGTTTTCTCTTTAAAAATACTATTTCTTACTATTTTTAAATAATTCTACCTTATACAAATTTTGAGGACAGGAAAAGTACTTGATATTTTATCAAAATTTCATATCCACACCTTACATTTGGGGGCCCAGCCGTGATATTTTACCTGTGAAATAATTTTTTACCTCTTTTAATTCTTTTTTCTTATATTGAAAAATTTAAAAAACATATAAAAAATACTTATAATTCAAAAAATCCATAAAAAACAACTTTTTTTCATATTATAAGTGAGGCTTATATTTTTTTTTCTTTTTTCGAAATACCTTTTTTTACTTAATTAATTAGCTTTCTCATCAATTTCAGTGTCTGACAATGTGGTAAGACAAGAAAACATTGAAACAGCCTCCACAGTTACTAGCATTATTCCTGCAAGTACTGTAATTTCTGATCATAATAGCACTGTTATTATAACTCAGAATAACCAACAAAAGCCAATTTCTTCTGAATTGATCAGCTTGGACATCAGTAATACTCTTCATAAGGCTAAAAATTTGGCAAATAGTAAGTTTTAGACGTAAAATTACTATTTTAAACCTTTTTAATCATAAAATATGCCTTCAACCAGATCAGGAGAAAGATATAAGCCCTCAAGCAGCTCCCAAAAAGGTCATAGATGTGATTATGGCAGAAGTCAATCCAATACAGAAGGACAAGGGTCAGTTAAAGACTTCCACAACAATAAATTTCCCAATTCTGAAGCTGATAACACTATTTTACCTTCAAAAAGAGCTGACACCACCACAAGAAGCCTCAGTGGAAATTTACAAAGCCAGCCAGAAGGCCTACAACAATGCACTGCAGCACAAAGAGTACCAGATCCTTGCATATCTGTGGAAAAACTGCATGAACTAATACCTGACTGTAAGAAAATTCCTGGGTCATCCCAACACTTGCAAGTTACTCAATGGATGGAATCCATTGATGGAAAGGAAGAATATGATGCTTTTAACAGCAGAATGGAGGACAAACATTCCTCCACCACAAACGCAAGTACCAAGACCAGCCCCAGTGGCCAGAAGCAGCAATTCCAACGTGAAAAAGCAGCCACAAGCTCAAAAAAAGGGCAAAGGGAAGGCACGAGCCCCAAAGCCTTACAGCCAGGGCTACAGGATGCCATGTAAAATGTATTTCAGATGGCTAGAACCATGATGGAATTACAGAAGAAGGAGGAAGCCAGATTAAGATTCCAGAAATGATTTCTGACATATTTGATTCCATCCCAGAGCTGTATGAAGCTATAAATGACGTGAGAAAATATCTTTCTGATAAAAATGAAACCATTTGTAACAACATTAAAACAACCAACTTGAGTCTGTGCCAAATTAATGAAACACTGATGTGTTTTGAAAAAGGTTTTAAGAACAAGTAGAACTTGCAACAATGACAATTCTTTTGGAAATAAAACAAATGAACAATCTGCCATTATTAAAGAGTTAACAGACAAATATTCTAAATTCAATATTGATGACATAATTGAAACATGAATTAAACAAGCCATAAATATTATCAAGACAGATAACAAGAAAGTCCTTGATGACATTTCAAATTCATTTACTGAAGTAAAGACATATACCATTGCCTTGACAAAGTGTTTTGATGCTTCACAAGAAGAAGTATCAAAATTATCAATGAAATTGAATCAAGTCACTGCTGATAATACAAGACAGACAGAGTTATGGCAAGAACTGACACATAAAGAAGACATGTATAAAATTGAAGTAATAAATTTAATACAAGCCTTCCAACATGAATAAAGAAATTATCAAAGGTGTAGCAACAGTAAAATGAATGATATTGAACAAATACTGAACACCTTACCAAGAATGTCTACACCTATGAATCAAAATGAGGGCACAAGAATTTCAAATCCACAAGTATTGGACCCTAATAATTCATAGTTAAAAAATGAATTATCAACTTCTTTTCATAACTTGGAACCATCAATGGGCCAAGCACTTTTGAAAGAAGTACCAAAACTGAAGGAATGGCCTCACTTCAGTGGTGAAGGATAATATGACCATATGGAATCCATCAGAGGAATTGACATGATTAAAGAAGATTTTGAATTACCATACAGATTGGTAACAGCAAGATTTAACACCTTGTTTACCAGATCAGCTCACAGATAGTACATCAAATTAAGACAAGCACATGGACACCAAAGTTGGATTTGGTGGAAAACCCAAAGTATCAACAAATGGGCCAATGATGCTTGGAGATTTAAAGTAGAGAAAGCCTTTGAATATGCCAAATTTAATGCTGATAAAGACAAAGCTTTACCATGGTTTTGCCAACAAAAGGACAGACTAACAGCATTATACCCTGACATGTCAGAATTTATGATCCACAGAAAGATTCTGATACAATGGGGAGGTGACTTAGAGCATTCTGTCAAAAGAAGGACTACTGAACAATATTCAGAAGAGGATATTATCAATATATTAGAAGAAGTAACCACCAGAACCAAAATTTGTTCTAATAGGGTGAATCTCAAAACAAGGTTTGATACACCTTGGAAAGATTCTGTGGACAAAAACCCCAAAGAAAATTCTAATAATAAGTATAAATCTTCAGATACAGTCAGAAAGTTCCATATTTGCCAAAGCACCACCCATTTAGCCAATACATGTCTAAAAAAGGGTAAAATCAATGAAATTGATATTGAAAAGGAACCTGATGTTAAAAAAGATGACATAATTGGAGACAATGCAGATGATTGTAACAACCACTCACCAGGGGTAAGGGTATTCATCAATACACCCACTCAAACACCTCAAATCAGCAGATCCACTATCTGCATCAGAATTCAGTTTCAGCAATCTTCCTTTCTGAAACATGCATACAGCTTGGTACTTCAATACAGCCTGTCAACATCTGTACAGGTTGGATTCACCCAATACAGTTTCAATACACCAGCATTAAACTGTATGATCACTCAAATACACCACACCTCTTGTACAGGTTCTGTACAGCTGTACAGGACCTGTATTGGCCAGACTCCATTCAATCATTCAATCCTCTCATGAAAACTTTTCCTCTGGATCAGGGCTGTTGATTCTCACATATACCAGCCCCTCTTTCTCCCCACTGGGGACTTTTCCCCAGTTAATTAATTTAGTTTATTTATTATTTTATGAATATTATTATCCTTATTTTGGGTATTATATCTATTTAATATTAAGTTAGTCTTTGCATTTCTCTCTTTGCCTGTACAGTATGAGCTGGGTGGCCATATCCTTATTAACCCTTCTCTTTTCATTCTGACAGGTTGAAACAGTGGACTTGGACTTGTTTGTGGTTGGCTCTTCTATTCTTTACTTTTTTTCTTTTGTTGCTGCTTTCTTATATTATTTATTTTAGTAATTCATCTCTTGCACTCTTAAGTGTATTCCTTCTTACCATATCTTTGAGCCCTCCATAAGTGAGTCCCAGGCCCTCTTCACTTCGAAGAGCCCCTGTGACATTAAATTAATTAGCTCATATTGATTCTTTCTTTTCATTCTTTTAAAATCATTTCTCTCATTCATCAATTATGACTTTTTAATGATTATGATTTTATCTCTCATCAATTTTCATCTTATTCATTTCATTTATATGAAAATTGATTCTTTCTTCTTTCGTAATCATTGCTGACCATTTCATCCACTTCATTTTATTTTTATCAAATCAAATTTTTCTTTGTTCTCATTCAGGTCTTATTTAGGAATCATTGATTGGATTATTCATTGGGATTAATTGGGTTTATTGTTTCAGCGATTCAGGATTTTTCATTTGGATTGGATTAATTGACTTTAAATTCTCAAGATATTTTATTGATCCTCAAGAATTGATTTTGACTCATCAAGATATTTGAGTTAATTTCTGAAGATTTTGAATTGCTTGATTGATTCCTCAAGACCTTGATTTCATATTTAAGACACTGATTTATTGTTTGTTGATTTACTCAAGATTATTGATATTTGATTTGAATTTGATTTATTGTTGATTATTAATTTAATTTATTGATTGCTGATTGAAGTTGTTTTCACCTCAAGAATTGAATTGATTCCTCAAGACTCATCAAGATTTTTATTGTGATTGATTTGGCCAAGTTTTGATTTCTGTTCTCAATACCATCAAGTTTCTTTTATTCAAATTCTGTTCATAATGCCAGTTCAGCATAGTCCCCCAGCAAAGAACACTAGATCCCAAAACCTTCCAGCTGTTCTCACTCCTACAGCAAGGGCTCCTCTTGACCGCACACCATCAGTTCATCAACTGAGTGCAAAATTGGACAGAGTAGCACCCTCAAGAAGAGGTGAAATAAAATCTGGAAGATCAAGATCCTTTTCTGGACTTTTGTGTGGCTACCCTGGCATGTCTGAAGGTGCAAGAGCAAGATTAGGGGAAGTTGAAGATGAAGAGGGGGAAGAGTCTGTGGAAGAGGAAGATTCTGGGGAGACTGAAGTGGCAGATGCCTTGGCAAATGCTCCAGAGGTGCCTCAGGGTTCTAATCTAGCCCTTTCTAGTCAACCTCTTGTCTCTCAAACTGATCCAAGTCTCCTCAAGATGATGGAGCAAATGACTCAATTCATGGGGCAACTCACTCAAGCAGTTGCTCCCAGGGACAATTCCAAAGCCCCTGCTTTCAAGACTCCATCCATGAAGGCACCTGATTCTTTTGATGGTACTCAAGCTCATAAATTGAGAGGATTTATCCAATCCTGTCAATTAATTTTCCATAATGATCCAGCAAATTTCTGCTCTGACAGGAAGAAAGTTCTTTACTCAACTTCTTTTCTCACTGGTAGAGCTGGAAAGTGGATTGACCCCTATCTCTCAAATATTTCCAATGAAGACCCTTCTTATCTCCTCAATAATTGGCCATTATTTGAATCTCAATTATACACTCTGTTTGGTGACCCCAATGAAGTCAGGAAAGCTGAACAAGAGTTGGACAATTTGAGGATGAGGGAAAGTGGTCATGTATCCTTGTACATTGCTGATTCCAGAAGCTTAATGTCAAGAATTGGAGACTGGGGGGAAAGAGCTTATATCCATGTTTACAGAAGAGGATTGGCATCAAGATTATTGGATCAGTTGGCTTCTCACCCTGGAGCTTTTTACTCTTCAAGAAGTTATGGATGTCACTTTAAAATGAGACACAAGATTTCATGAGAGGCAAAAAAGAAAAGGGTGGCAATCAAGAGAAGAAGCCTCCTGTCCATGGATCCAATCAATCTGGGCCTCCTCAAAACTCATCTTCAAAGAGGCCTCACCAGAAGAATAACAAGAAGGGCAAGCAGTTTCAATCACTTCCTGAAATAATGTGTAAACATGACCCATGTGACATCAAGTCACATCAATTTGTTTTATTTTAAATAAACCAGAATTTTCTGATTCAATCAGATGGTGATTTATTATAAACTTCAAAGAAGGTGATGAAATGGGTTGATTATATGTCAGCCATATGATGATTTATTTTTAATAAACCCTGGCTTCCTGACCTAATGTAAACCAATGTTTTATTTACTATAAAGCAATGGTTTACTTAATATAAACCAATGTTTTATTTAATATAAAGCAATTGTTTATTCACTATAAAGCAATGGTTCATTTAATATAAATCAATGTTTTATTTAATGTAAACCAATGTTTTATTCAATATAAAGCAATGGTTTATTTACTATAAATCAATGGGTCAATTACTATAAAGCAATCGTTAATTTAATATAAATCAATGTTCTATTTAATGTAAACCAATTATTTATTTAATATAAAGAAATGTTTTATTTAATTTGAATCAATGTTTTATTTAATATAAAGCAATGGTTTATTTACTATAAAGCAATGGTTTACTTAATATGCATCAATGTTTCATTTAATGTAAACCAATGTTTTATTTAATATAAATCAATGGTTTATTCACTATAAAGCAATGGTTTATTTAATATAAATCAATTTTTGACTTAATGTAAACCAATTTTTTATTTGATATAAAGCAATGGTTTATTTGATGTAAACCAATGTTTTATTTAATATAAAGCAATGGTTTATTTACTATAAAGCAATGGTTTATTTAATATAAATCAATGTTTTATTTAATGTAAACCAATACTTTATTTAATATAAAGCAATGGCTTGTTTAAGGTAAACCAATGTTTTATTTAATATAAACCAATGGTTTATTTACTATAAAGCACTGGTTTATTTAATATAAACCAATGTTTTATTTAATCACTGCCTGCATTATTCCATTACCAAGTTCCATGTGATTTCACATCACAAAATTTTGGTTCATTTTAAATCACATGTATGTGTTTATCTATTCCACATGTGATTCTTAATAAGCCTATATAGATGTGATGGAATAATTTCTATTACATAAACAGTGGAATGGTTCATTTTACATGAACCTCAGGTTGTTGATGTAAAATAAACCATAGGTTGATGTAAAATCAAACATAGTTTGATGTAATATCAACCATAGGTTGATGTAAAATCAAACATAGTTTGATGTAATATCAACCATAGGTTGATGTAAAATCAAACATAGTTTGATGTAATATCAACCATAGGTTGATGTAAAATCAAACATAGGTTGATGTAAAATCAACAATAGGTTGATGTAAAATCAACCATAGGTTGATGTAAAACCAACCACAGGTTGATGTAAAATCAACCATAGGTTGATGTAAAATCAACCATAGGTTGATGTAAAATCAACCATAGGTTGATGTAAAATCAACCATAGGTTGATGTAAAAACAACCATAGGTTGATGTAAAATAAACCAAAGCTTGATGTATTACCAATCAAAGTTTGAATTGGTATATCAATTCCTCATCATGAGGGATCAAATTCCAATTTTGGGCTATCAATTCCCCACCATGGGTTATCAACTGAGAATCATGTGAAATAAATTCCTCATCATGTGGAATCAATTCCTAATCATGTGGAATCAATTACCCATCATGTAAAATTAATTCCTCATCATGTGAAATCAATTCTTCATCATGTGGAATCAATTCCTCATGATGTGAAATCAATTCCCCATCATGAGGAATCAATTCCTCATGATGTGATCTCAATTTCCCATCATGTGGAATCAATTCCTCATGATGTGATATCAATTCCCCATCATGTGGAATCAATTCCTCTTGATGTGAAATCAATGCCCCATCATGTGGAATCAATTCCTCATGATGTGAAATCAATGCCCCATCATGTGGAATCAATTCCTCATAATGTGAAATAAATTACCCATCATGTGGAATCAATTCCTCATGATGTGAAATCAATTCCCCATCATGTGAAATCAATTTGTCATCATGGGAAATGCTTTTCTCATCATTTGAAATCCCTTCCTCATCATGTGGAATAAATTTCTGATCATGTGTAATCAATGCCACATCATGTGGAATCAATTCCCCATCATGGGAAATCAATTCATCATCATGGGATATCAATTTTTCACCATGTGAAATCAACTCCCCCCCATGTGAAATCAATTGCCAATAATGAAAGATAAATTCCTCATCATGTGAAATCAGTTTCCCATCATGTGAAATCAATGCCTCATCATGTGGAATTGACTCCTGATCATGTGGAATTGATGCCTCATAATGTGGAAATGATTCCTTATCATGTCTTCCCCAACATGTGGAACCAATTCCTCATCATGTGGAATCAATTCCCCATCACGTGAAATCAATTTCCCATAATTTCAAATCAATTTTCTATCATGAGAAATCAGTTCCTCATCATGTGGAATCCATTTGCCATCATGTGAAATCAATTACTCATAATGTGGAATTTGTGCTTCATTATATGGAATCAATCTTGCATCATGGGGTATCAATTCTTTGTTATGAGAAATCAACTGGTCAGCATTTTTTGATCAATTTTCCATCTATTGCAATCAAATTCTCATCATGGGGGATAAGTCTCACAACACGCAGAATCAGTGCTTCATTGTGTAGAATGGAAAAAAAATAACAGTAATCTGACTGAACTCAACCAATGGTTTATTTAAAACCACTTTAAACGCTGTTCAAATAGGTTTGAACACTGTTCAAATAAAATAAGATAATATAAGAGAAAATAAAATAATTAAGTATAATCAAATGAAATTAAAGACAAATCAGATGTATGTAAGATCTATTGAAAATAAGATGAAATTAAAATTAAATTAAAAAATAGAATACCATAAAAGGGAGTCAAATACCAATCAAAAAGCCAATAAATTCAAAATATTCTCAAAACAGCTTATGATGTAAACAACACAAATGCAATAAGAACTGAATTATAAGAAGTATTTGCAAGAAAATTAAATAAGAAGAATAAATTTAGAGTAGGTTAAAATAAAAAATGGATAAAGATGAATATGCAATAAAATAAGATAACAAAATATGACTAATATGAATTAAGAGACAAATTAAAATCCAAATATAAATAAAAATCAGTTGAAAATAGAATATTCATTTTGTATGAATTTTTAGAATAGAAAATATATAGTATCAAATGTATTAGAGTAAGTTGAAGATGATGGAAAATCAAAAATGAAAATTTCTGCTATAAAATTATCATGACATATAAAACATTGCAAATTGTAAGGTTTGACTATGAAACAATAAGTAAAAATTACTAATTTATTACTTATTGTACTCTGAATGTCCTTATAATTGAAATAAATAAGATTAAAATAATAATAATAATAAAGAAATATTATTATTATGGCGTAAAATAATTATATTATTAAATAAATATAATAATATAATTTATATTATGAAAATATAATATAATAAATAAATATATTAATATAAAATAATTAATATATTTAAAAAAGCTCTTTATTATTGTTACCAACAAATAATAAAGGCGTAAAAGATTGTTTTTTATTAATAAAAAACAATTAATAAGAATAATATTACTAATATTAAAGTTATGAATTAATATAAATACTATTTATATTAATTAAAGAATTATTAAGAGAGTAATAATAGAGAAATTATTATAATAAGAGAAAATAAAATACTTTTAACACTTAGTATAATAATTTTGAAGTATTTTACGCCAAAAAATATAAATAGAACCTTTTCAAACTGTATTTACAATAAAAATAAAGAAAATTACAAATTATTCTGGATTTTTACGTGGAAATGAGTTTTTAGAGAGATTTTTAACAAAAACAATTAAATAGATGATTTAATCACGTCAAAATAGATGATTATAGCAAGGTGGTCTTTGGTCTTTGTTAATATAACAGTTTTATATATAAAGAATAAAGAAATTACCTTTGATTTAATTGATTTAATGTTTTTGATGCGTCTGAGGGGAAAATAGAGTAAAAAGAGCTCTATTTATAGTAAATACCTCCCTCCTAGAGTCCAACAGGCTTCTAGTAGACGTGTACTGATCATATCCACTGGAATTGATCAATATTTTAAGGTTTGAGGGTGATTACATCATGATCAAACCATATTACATCATTATTACACCATTATTTAGAGTTATCACTATAACTCTAAGTTTGATGACATCAGAGGCTTGGCAGAACCCCAAATTTCGTGGATTTTATTAGTTTTAATCATAAACTAATAGTATTCACCAATTTTATCACTCTTAAGACTGTTAAACTTAAATTAAGGTTACAGTATGTGATCATAACTGCTCAAATTAAGCTCAAACTTTGATCCTCAATAACTTTTAAGATTTACACGCTAAAGCAATTCAGAGAGTGAATTCTGATAGCCTGACATAACCTTATTATGCTTCCAAGAGCTTTTCATTACATCATCAAAACTGTAATTTTGATGATTTTTCTTGTAACTCATCTTTTCTGTCGAAATTCAACATTTTAAACTTCAAACCTTGATTTCAGGGGGTTATACCCTGAATTTAATAATAAAAATTACATCATTCTTCACGAATGAACAAGTAGAATCTAACTGTATACTTTTTTTTAAGTTTGGAGCACTTTCACAACAAAGTGGTCAACAGCTCTGTTGATTTTTATCAATATTTCATCATAGGTTTTAACCTTGTTTATAACTTGTAAAATAAAGTTCATATCTGTGTTCTTACAGTAATTACGTGGTAACTTTATTTTTGGTTCATCATTCTATCATGTATAGTTTAGAAGATAATAGCTATGATCCTTGAATATATGCGTTGACCAAAAAAGTGCATATATTCAGGATAATTCCTTAAGTATTAACATTGGAAATTAGCTTATTAATTGTTTTATGTGTGGATTTCCATGGGGAATCCACTGGTACAATTTATTTCACATGTTGTTTCATTAGTTCTTGAGATAAATAAGTTTTTATGGTTTTTATAAGGTATTATACCTCATAATTCCTTAAATATTGACTTTACAGATATGCCATAAAAATGGTATATATGTATTTTTCCATGGGGAATCCAATGGTATAATTTGTTTTACAAGTTGATTCATTGGTTTTTAAGTTAAACCAACTTTAGTACCAATTTATTGTATTTTTTGTATATTTGAGTAATTATTTTTAATGTATAATTATTCTAATTAATTTTAATATAATTATATTAAAGGTATAATTATTCTGAGTCTTTTTTGTGACCTTATTGGGTATGTGGTCATATCTCAAAGGCTCACATTCCCTACCACCAAAAAAGATTGTACCACAATCTGATATATGTGATTAGGGTATCATCCACTGTCCTACCTCTTCAATAGACTTTGTTAGTCTTGAAGCTCAATAATGCTTAACTTTTTATTTTTCAGGTTTTCTTTCATGTCTGAACCTTCTTAGTAATTTATCAGCATTTGTTATATCTTTCTCAAGTAGCCATTCATCTTCTTGAGTTGAATTTCTATACCTTACAAGGTATTCCCTTTCTTTTTTGTTTCTTGTCCTTCTTTCTTTAAGGACTTTTACTATTTTATTTTCCTCTCCTTCCTCCAAGGGGGGAATCTCAAGTGGGGGTTTATTTCTTAGTGGAAATAACTCCTTGTCACTTGAACTGTAAGGTTTTATCAGACTTACAGGGAAAGTTGGGTGTTTGTTCATTAGTTCACCTGTGAGCTCTAATTTCACAGCATTGGGTCCATGAAGTGCTTTTATCATAAATGGTCCTGCAAAGGAATCTTTCAATTTCTTTGGGCCTTTTATGTTATTGAAATTAAGGGTTGATACTAAAACCAACTCCCCTATTTTGAAGTCAGGTGGCTTATGACTTTTATCCCATCTTTCTTTTGCATATTTAAAAGAATCTTGCATGCATCTGTTTGCATGGTGTCTTGCTTTGTCAAGCATTATCTTGAAACTGCTTGCTGTTGGATGTATATCCACTAAGTCCTTTTTGAGGGTATCATAAGGAAGTCTTGGATTCCAACCTTTCTCTAGCATTGCTGGTGTTTTGCCAGTAGAAGAATGGATTGATGTCTTATATGCCAGTTCAAGTGCTGGTATTAGTGTACACCAATCATGGGTAAAACCATCAGAATCTTTGAATTCTAGCCCATAAGCACAGAATCTTCTGATCATATCCTCTAGGGTCTGTATCATTCTTTCTGCTAAACCATCAGTTTGAGGATGATAAGCTGTTGAGAATGATAACTTTGTCCCAAACAAGTTATGGAGATTTGTCCATAATGCTGAAGTGAACTTTGGGTCTCTGTCACTTATAATATTTTGGAATAAGCCTGTGTGGCTAATGACTTTATTCCATATCATTATGGCTGTATCCATAGCTGTGTCATCTTTATGACATGGTAAGAACATGGGAGTTTTACTGTACCTGTCAACTAATACTAGGCCTGCATTATAACTCCTGTCTCCTCCTGGAGGTAAGGCTGTTACCCAATCCATATGAACTATTTCCCATGGGGATTTTGGTTCTTGGATTTGGATCATCATTCCAAATTTCTTTCCTGTGGCTCTGTTGGCTTTTTGACATCTGTCACATGTTTGGCAGTACTCTGCAACATCTTTCTTCCAATTTGGCCACCAAGAGCAGGTTTTCACCCTCTCTAGTGTCCTATCTTCTGAGAGATGTCCAGATGCAACACTATCATGACACTCATGTAAAATAGTGTTTACTAGTGTTCTGTCTGTTAAGGCCATAACACATGTGTGTTTTGTTCTATGGTAAAGGATTCCATCAAGGAGGTGAAATCTTCCTTCATCATATGCCTTTTTCCATATTTCATCTAGTTTTGATGAAAGTGATGGATCTTTGCAGTCTTTCATTAGAAGTTGGCTTAAGATATGGCAATTTTTGTCTGTCTTATAGCTTTCTTTAACTTGGTTAAAGAATTCTGTGCCAATGTCTGTAACACATATTCCTTCTATATGATGCTCTTCTTGTGGTACCCATGCTGGATTGTCAGGGGTATTTGCTAGAGCCCATCTGCTAAGACCATCTGCATTTTTATGAATATTTCCAGATTTATGAACAATAGTCATATTTCCTCTATATTCTTGGATAGCAATTTGCCATCTCAGCATATGTCTATTTTGAGTCTTCATATTTAATAGTGATTTCACAGCATTACAGTCTGTGATTACATCAAATACTGTGCCATCCAAATAGTAATGCAGTTTTTCTAAAGCCAACACTAAGCATAAGCATTCCATTTGGCTTGCTCCATACCTTGCTTCTGTTGGCTTTATTTGCCTTGAAATGAAACAAATTGGTCCTTCCACTGGTTTATCATTGATAATTTGTGTTTGGTGAAGTGCAGCACCTAGTCCTTCTCCACAAGCATCAATGTACAGTTTGAAAGGTAGTTTCCAATCTGGCATTAGAAGAAATGGGGCATTTGTTAAAGAATTTTTCAATTCTTCATATGCCTTGACTCTTTCTTCTGTCATCTCATAGACTGTTTGTTGGTCACATAGCTTATACAAGGATTTAGCAATCTTTGCAAAGTCCTTTATATGCTGTCTATAGTAACCAGCAAATCCTAGAAATGATTGCATTTCTTTTTTAGTTTGAGGCATTGGTTTAAGTAGTACTGCTGCTACTTTATTTTTGTCTATGCCTAGACTAAGTCCAGATACTACATGTCCTAGGGCTTTTAATTCACTATATGCAAAATGACACTTTTTCAATGAAATTTTCATATTTACTTGGACTATTTTCTGTAGTACCCTTTCTAGTCTTGTCAGGTGATTTTCCCAAGTTTCTGAGCAAACTATGATATCATCAATGTAGATTATTAACCATCCTTCTGATAATTCTTCAGGAAATATGGTATTCATCATTCTTTGATAATGGGAAGGTGCATTTTTTATCCCAAATGGCATTCTTAAGTATTCAAAAATTCCACAATGGACTATTATTCTTAGTAGTTTCTTGGCATTGTCTGTTAAGACATTTTGATGAAAACCCTTAAGAGCATCCATAGCTGTGATGAACTTAGCTTGTGACAATTGGGTCAATGTCTCATGGATTCTGGGTATTGGATATCTGTCTGGAATGGTATAGGTATTCAGGGCTCTGAAGTCTCCTACCATCCTTGATTTTCCATTATGCCAAGTTATAATGACAGGTGTAGTAACTTCTACTTGTTCATTATGTCCAACTTTTCTTAATACTCCAAGGTCCATTAATTCTTTAATGTGCACCTCTAGGGCTTCTCTAGCTCTTGGACTGGATGGATAAGCAGGTCTTCTTAATAAAGGTGGGTAAGGTTTTTCTACATTAAGAATTATATCCACTTCATGTCCAATTATGGCACCTAGTGGCTCTTTGTCAGTTGCAAAGGCATTTTTATACTTAAATAAGAGGTCAATCAATTTTTCTTTCATTTTTTCTGTTAATTCTTGATTAAATTCTGCCTCTTTGAGTTGTTCAGATATAAAAAGTTCTTTTTCTGGAATTTTTTCCTCATTCTTAATAACTGTGATTTTTTTTTTGTTATTTAAGAATCCAAACTTTTGTCTTTTATTATCTCCTATGGTAAAATATCTATCCTTTTGGTTGGAGATATCTATACCATAGATTGATAAGTAGTCATTCCCAAGTATGAAATGATTACTAGTACAGTTGTCCATTACTACAAACTCTACTTTGATTCTGACACATTGTGAGGGATGAGGAAAAATTAGTGTTAAATCAATTATTCCAAGGGGCTTCATGCTCTCACTTGCACTACTAAATTTGACACCTTGTATTGGCATAAGTTTTTCTTTCCAGTCTGGGACAATGGTTTTTAAATAACTTTTACCAACACAATTGCAATATGCTCCTGTATCCAAGTTAACCTTTCCTTCTTGGTTATCAACCATAACAATACTAATACTTGATTTTCCAGCTGTATATCCCATTCCTCTTGCAGGTTTGGTTCTATACATTTTGGCATCTTGTATGTTTGTCATATTTGTGTCAGATGTTCCAACTTGTGGCAAGTTTGAGTTAACATCCAGTACTTCATAAATTATATCAATATTATTAATTTGTGCATTAATTATATTGATTTCATCACTTTCAGAGCTTTCTGATTCTTCTGTCTCTTTTTCAGAGTCAGATTCTTCTTCTTTGTCATTGTGGTTTTCTGTTTCCACAATTTCATTAATCTTTGCTTTTTTAAGGCAATTATTGGCTAAGTGTCCAATACCTCCACATTTATGGCATTTTCTTTGCTCATTATTGTTGGATGTATTGGGCTTAAAGGATTCTTTTGATTTATCTTTTTTGATAAATGGTTTATTTGGGCTTTTAATGTCCAATTTTTTACAAGTCCTGCCAATTTTTGTCCTTGTCACTATATCTTCTAGTGCATTTATATACTCTTCTGTGGAGCATGGTTCTATACACCTGCTTCTTAGGGCATGTTCTAGTTCCCCTCCACATTTTTTAAGTATTTTCATATGCACCATCTTCTGTGACATTTCTGGGTACAGTGCATTAAGCCTTTCAACTTGTTTTAAGAACCAAGTTAAAGGTTTATCTTTCTCTGGGTCAAAGAAAGAGTTTTCAAATGCATTTTCTATCTTATACCTCCAGGCATCATTTGCCCACTTGGTGATTATTTCTTGTTTCCACCAAGACCAGGTATTTTTACCATTTGTCTGTCTTATGCCATAATACCATCTTTTTGCAGATTTCTCAAATAATGAATGTAATCTTGCAGTGATTAATTCATCTGGTATGGCATAGTCTTCTTGTAACATGTCAATTGTTTTAATAAATGACATGTGGTCATATTCACCTTCTCCTGTGAATGTTGGCCATTCCTTCAATTGAGGTGCTTCTTTCATTAAGACTTGGTTATTGTCTTGGTGACTCAAGTCTGTTATGAAAGGATTTGACAATTCTTCTTTTGTTTTAACAGGGCTTCTTATATGAGAAAATGGTGTTGATAACTTTGGCATATTTAAATTAGCCTCATTAATTTTATCCATTTTTTCTATAATAAGCCTTATTTCACTTTGAATATCATCTTTCAGATGCATTCTTGCTTCATCACTTTTTTCCACATGGTCCAAAAGTAATTTTTGGCGTGATGAAGTCTTTTCTTCAAATTTTTCTACAGAAATACTTAATTTATTTAATTTTTCTGTAAGATTGTCAATACTCACATCATAATTGATTGTCAAAGTTTTGTCTTTGATATCTTTTATGTATTCATACAATTCTTGTTGTCCTTGTATTAATTTTTGAGTATTGTCAATTAAATTCTTTGGTTTATTATTTTCAACAATAAACTTAATGTTGTCAATTTCTTTTTTGTTTTGCACAACAATTTTTGTTGAAGAAGATAAATTGTTATTTATTTCTTGTAGTGATAATAAACTATCTTTAATTTCTTTTAGAGGTAATATACTATTTTTAATTTCTGTTAAAGTATTTACAACATCTTTGGACAAGGTTATTTCTTTGGGAAATGAGGTTGTCTCATTCTTTGCTCTTCCTTGTCCTTGAATTCCATCAAGGTTCTGGCCATGTTGAAAACATTGTCCATGGCATCCTTTTGGATTCTTGGGATTCTGTAGCTTGGGGAATATGGTTTCCTCCAATGCTTTTTCTTGTTCTTCTTCCCTTCTTGGGGAAGTGGGTTGGCTTGAGGCTTGCTGGTAGAAGCTACTGGGGCTTCTTCCTTGGTTGCCTCCCTCTTTTTGGCATGATAATCCTTGATTTTTTTGATTTGAGGTTTGGATGACAGTGGATTCCATCCATTGGAGTATTTCACTATCTCCTCCTCTTTGAGGAACTTTTTCAGGATGTGCCAGGAGTTCATCACTCCTTGGTGTATTTGAGGCAGCATTTCCCAGTCTTTGTCCTTGTATACTGTGTAATACTGATTGTACTGGCTCATGTAGATGTCTATTTGAGCCCTCTGAATGTGATTTGTACCTGTTTGAGTTACTCATACTTAGTTCCAATTCAGGCTCAGATATCATGGGCATTTCTGGGACTTGCCTTTGGGATAAGGCACTTCCTTGTGTGGATTCTGTTCCACTGGGGATATTGCCCTTTCTTTTCCCTTTTGAGGGATCAATTCTACTTCTGAGTCCAGCTCCATCTGATTGGATGGAGTATTGGGAACCTCTTCTGGTAGTCATAATTAAAGAATAAGAAAAAATAAAAGTATTTTATAATAAATTTCTTTTATGGCAATTTAAAAAGAGGTGCTCACCTTCAGAGTCTTGAATGGTGGGCCCTGGAAAGTCTAATTTCTTAGCTTTCTTTCTTTTGGTGATAACTGGTGTTGGAGAACTTTGACAAGTTTCTTCCACCAATCTCTCAACAGTAGCTTGGTTGTCTTCTGTTGGGTTATCTTCAAACACTAAAAAAGACAAATAAATATAAGTCTTTTTATAAGAAGTGTTATTTTTGGCAAGATATGGCAATTTTCCACGTAGAAATTGCTTTTATATCTTTGAAAAATTGAAATAAATAAAGAAATGAATAAAAATAAATAAAAATAAATTTTTTATTTGTTTTTAATATTTTTTAATATTTTTTATATATTTTTTATTTTTAAAGAATAAGATAAAAAATGAATATGATTCTTATAAAATTAAATTATAATAAAAATTATTTTTAATTTATAAAATATCTCTTTTAATCACTAGAGTCACTCAAAGAAAGTTCTTTCAAGTCTAAGGATGTGAAAAACCACGTGTAAGACAGTACGATTGCTTTCCAAATGCCTCAATAGCTTTTAAAATCAATAAAATATAAAATTATTATATAATTTTATGATTATAAATATAATTTATTATTGGATAAACCCAAATAGAATCTTTTTAAAGGTCTTTTAAGTAAATATCACGGCCAGGCCCCCAAATGTAAGGTTTGACTATGAAACAATAAGTAAAAATTACTAATTTATTACTTATTGTACTCTTAATGTCCTTATAATTGAAATAAATAAGATTAAAATAATAATAATAATAAAGAAATATTATTATTATGGCGTAAAATAATTATATTATTAGATAAATATAATAATATAATTTATATTATGAAAATATAATATAATAAATAAATATATTAATATAAAATAATTAATATATTTAGAAAAGCTCTTTATTATTGTTACCAACAAGTAATAAAGGCGTAAAAGATTGTTTTTTATTAATAAAAAACAATTAATAACAATAATATTACTAATATTAAAGTTATGAATTAATATAAATACTATTTATATTAATTAAAGAATTATTAAGAGAGTAATAATAGAGAAATTATTATAATAAGAGAAAATAACCTACTTTTAACACTTAGTATAATAATTTTGAAGTATTTTACGCCAAAAAATATAAATGCAACCTTTTCAAATTGTATTTACAATAAAAATAAAGAAAATTACAAATTATTCTGGATTTTTACGTGGAAATGAGTTTTTAGAGAGATTTTTAACAAAAACAATTAAATAGATGATTTAATCACGTCAAAATAGATGATTATAGCAAGGTGGTCTTTGTTCTTTAATAATATAACAGTTTTATATATAAAGAATAAAGAAATTACCTTTGATTTAATTGATTTAATGTTTTTGATGCGTCTGAGGGGAAAATAGAGTAAAAAGAGCTCTATTTATAGTAAATACCTCCCTCCTAGAGTCCAACAGGCTTCTAGTAGACGTTTACTGATCATATCCACTGGAATTGATCAATATTTTAAGGTTTGAGGGTGATTACATCATGATCAAACCATATTACATCATTATTACACCATTATTTAGAGTTATCACTATAACTCTAAGTTTGATGACATCAGAGGCTTGGCAGAACCCCAAATTTCGTGGATTTTATTAGTTTTAATCATAAACTAATAGTATTCACCAATTTTATCACTCTTAAGACTGTTAAACTTAAATTAAGGTTACAGTATGTGATCATAACTGCTCAAATTAAGCTCAAACTTTGATCCTCAATAAATTTTAAGATTTACACGCTACAGCAATTCAGAGAGTGAATTCTGATAGCCTGACATAACCTTATTATGCTGCCAAGAGCTTTTCATTACATCATCAAAACTGTAATTTTGATGATTTTTCTTGTAACTCATCTTTTCTGTCAAAATTCAACATTTTAAACTTCAAACCTTGATTTCAGGGGGTTATACCCTGAATTTAATAATAAAAATTACATCATTCTTCACGAATGAACTAGTAGAATCCAACTGTATACTTTTTTTTAAGTTTGGAGCACTTTCACAACAAAGTGGTCAACAGCTCTGTTGATTTTTATCAATATTTCATCATAGGTTTTAACCTTGTTTATAACTTGTAAAATAAAGTTCATATCTGTGTTCTTACAGTAATTACGTGGTAACTTTATTTTTGGTTCATCAATCTATCATGTATAGTTTAGAAGATAATAGCTATGATCCTTGAATATATGCGTTGACCAAAAAAGTGCATATATTCAGGATAATTCCTTAAGTATTAACATTGGAAATTAGCTTATTAATTGTTTTATGTGTGGATTTCCATGGAGAATCCACTGGTACAATTTATTTCACATGTTGTTTCATTAGTTCTTGAGATAAATAAATTTTTCATGGTTTTTATAAGGTATTATACCTTATAATTCCTTAAATATTGACTTTACAGATATGCCATAAAAATGGTATATGTGTATTTTTCCATGGGGAATCCAATGGTATAATTTGTTTTACAAGTTGATTCATTGGTTTTTAAGTTAAACCAATTTTAGTACCAATTTATGGTATTTTTTGTATATTTGAGTAATTATTTTTAATGTATAATTATTCTAATTAATTTTAATATAATTATATTAAAGGTATAATTATTCTGAGTCTTTTTTTGTGACCTTATTGGGTATGTGGTCATATCTCAAAGGCTCACACAAATAATTACACCTCACAAACATCCGCATTGTTTATTACATAAAAGAGAATTATTGTAACCTCAGTAACCTCATTTTGTAATAAAATATGGTCATTAATAATTTATTTTTTGGAATTTTAATTCAGTGGTTCATTCTTGAGACTTAACAAAATATAATTTAAAATATATATTTCTTATTGAAAAGAATGTTCCTTATAATAAATCAAAAAATAATACATGTAATTAAGCTTATTAAGATGTAATGAAAACAAAATTTTAATGCAATTAGACTGAAATTCTTCTTAATTAATTTTATTCCATTTCAAGAAATTTGATTTAATTTTCACTTTAACTTAGCTTGAATTTTTTTAAATCAGTTTTAATTGATTTGATTAATATTTATTATAATTAATTGATGCTGATTTTGATTAATTAAAATTAATTCTAATAAAATACTATTGCTTATGATCAATTGATACTAATTGGAATCAATTAATCTGGATTTGATATATATGTTATTGATTTTTATCAATTATCCTCAATTAAGATTCATTTTAGGTATTGATACTTAATGTTAAATATCATTTAATTTCAAAAAATCCAAGTTAATAATAAATGATTCTCATGAATTTGTATTAAGCTGTATCCATTTGCCATGATTTTGTTGTTTACCTTTTTAATTGAATTTATTTCATTTTAATTACTTTAAGTAGTTTGAGATATTTTGAATGAATCTTAATTAATTCTAATTGATTACAATTAATTGTAATTATTTTCAATATGTTCCGTGATATTGTGATCATATCTTATTAATTGTGATTTATTTTAGTCACTTTGTAGGGAATTTTCTTCCATTTAATCAATTATAACTAATTAATATTGAGCATAATCAATAAATCATTATTATAAATAATTAATCTATGCTTGATTATTTCTAATGAGGTCTCATTTATTCTCATTGATAAAAATCAATTTGAATTCCTTTTAATGAATCTTAATCAATCAATGTTTATGTGTAAATATTTTTAAAAGAAATTTTAATTTTTTTTAATTATTTTGTTAAAATTCATGATATTGTAAGAAAGCATCAACAAGCTTCACAAATTTTCTTTCATTTTTATTAAATTGAATTCATTTTGATCTCATTTAATGGATTCAAATTATTATTATTATTTTGTATGGAATTTCCCTTTATGAAGTATTGATTTCAGGAAAAAAGAATAATAATAGGTGATTATCAATTCTATAGCATTCCAAAAATTTGGGCATAATTTCCCCCATGTAGGCTACTAAAAATAAATACAACTAATGGTCATGGTGTGGGCCCCCACCATGACCAGAAAATTACCAAAGTAATACAAGAATGTTATATGATAAAATAATTTATTTTTAAAAATGTTTAATTAATCTAATTTAGAAGTGTTATTTCACTTTTTTATTGTGCCAGGCACTTTCAAAAGAGGCACCAGCCCTATTGCCTGGACAGCTCCTGTTTTGTGGATCCATTGACCCAAGCCCTCAATTTATCAGTCACCACATGGTGTTACAGCCTCAAGCCATCTCTATGCATGTGCACCCACATAGAGAGGCAAAGCCTTAAGCAACAACCCGCTTTGACCAAGTCCACTGAAGGCTTCCAGCAAATTTTTTGCAGTAGAAAATTATTCTAAAAAAAAAGAGCATGGTTAACTTAAAAAATTTTTAATTAATTTTACTTAATTTTAATTAATTTGAATTAATTTTAATTAATTTTAATTAATTCTAATTAATTTTAATTAATTTTAATTAATTTTAATTAATTTTAATTAATTTTAATTAATTTTAATTAATTTTAATTAATTTTAATTAATTTTAATTAATTTTAATTAATTTTAATTAATTTTAATTAATTTTAATTAATTTTAATTAATTTCAATTAATTTTAATTAATTTCAATTAATTTTAATTAATTTTAATTAATTTTAATTAATTTTAATTAATTTTAATTAATTTTAATTAATTTCAATTAATTTTAATTAATTTTAATTAATTTTAATTAATTTTAATTAATTTTAATTAATTTTAATTAATTTTAATTAATTTTAATTAATTTTAATTAATTTTAATTAATTTTAATTAATTTTAATTAATTTTAATTAATTTTAATTAATTTTAATTAATTTTAATTAATTTTAATTAATTTTAATTAATTTTAATTAATTTTAATTAATTTTAATTAATTTTAATTAATTTTAATTAATTTTAATTAATTTTAATTAATTTTAATTAATTTTAATTAATTTTAATTAATTTTAATTAATTTTAATTAATTTTAATTAATTTTAATTAATTTTAATTAATTTTAATTAATTTTAATTAATTTTAATTAATTTTAATTAATTTTAATTAATTTTAATTAATTTTAATTAATTTTAATTAATTTTAATTAATTTTAATTAATTTTAATTAATTTTAATTAATTTTAATTAATTTTAATTAATTTTAATTAATTTTAATTAATTTTAATTAATTTTAATTAATTTTAATTAATTTTAATTAATTTTAATTAATTTTAATTAATTTTAATTAATTTTAATTAATTTTAATTAATTTTAATTAATTTTAATTAATTTTAATTAATTTTAATTAATTTTAATTAATTTTAATTAATTTTAATTAATTTTAATTAATTTTAATTAATTTTAATTAATTTTAATTAATTTTAATTAATTTTAATTAATTTTAATTAATTTTAATTAATTTTAATTAATTTTAATTAATTTTAATTAATTTTAATTAATTTTAATTAATTTTAATTAATTTTAATTAATTTTAATTAATTTTAATTAATTTTAATTAATTTTAATTAATTTTAATTAATTTTAATTAATTTTAATTAATTTTAATTAATTTTAATTAATTTTAATTAATTTTAATTAATTTTAATTAATTTTAATTAATTTTAATTAATTTTAATTCATTTTAATTCATTTTAATTAATTTTAATTAATTTTAATTCATTTTAATTAATTTTAATTAATTTTAATTAATTTTAATTCATTTTAATTAATTTTAATTAATTTTAATTAATTTTAATTCATTTTAATTAATTTTAATTCATTTTAATTAATTTTAATTAATTTTAATTCATTTTAATTAATTTTAATTCATTTTAATTAATTTTAATTCATTTTAATTAATTTTAATTCATTTTAATTAATTTTAATTCATTTTAATTAATTTTAATTCATTTTAATTAATTTTAATTAATTTTAATTAATTTTAATTAATTTTAATTAATTTTAATTCATTTTAATTAATTTTAATTCATTTTAATTAATTTTAATTCATTTTAATTAATTTTAATTAATTTTAATTAATTTTAATTCATTTTAATTAATTTTAATTCATTTTAATTAACTTTAATTAATTTTAATTCATTTTAATTAATTTTAATTAATTTTAATTCATTTTAATTCATTTTAATTCATTTTAATTCATTTTAATTCATTTTAATTAATTTTAATTCATTTTAATTCATTTTAATTAATTTTAATTAATTTTAATTCATTTTAATTCATTTTAATTAATTTTAATTCATTTTAATTAATTTTAATTCATTTTAATTCATTTTAATTAATTTTAATTCATTTTAATTCATTTTAATTCATTTTAATTCATTTTAATTCATTTTAATTCATTTTAATTCATTTTAATTAATTTTGATTCATTTTAATTCATTTTAATTCATTTTAATTCATTTTAATTAATTTTAATTAATTTTAATTCATTTTAATTAATTTTAATTCATTTTAATTAATTTTCATTAATTGTAATTAGTTTGAAATGATTGATGTCAAGTTTTCTTCATTTCAAATAATTTTAATTTATTGTAATTCATTTCAAATTTTACCAATTCTAACTAACTTTTACTAATTTTAACTAATTTCCATAAGTTTTGTTCATTTCAACCATCTTAAAATAGTTTTTATTAAGTTTGATTGATTTCAATTGTTTGCAATTAACTGGAATTTCTTTTAATTCATTTCAATTAATTCCAATCAGTTCCAAATACTCATAATTAATTTGGGTTTTTGCTAAGCCATATAAGTAATTTGGCAAAATCCTGCATGCCCTTATGTGGATCTGCCATAAATTGGTAAAATTATGTAATTATTTAGTAACAAAAAATAAGGGGTGTTTTATAATTGAATCTTAGGTAAAAAAAAGACCTGGATTGGTAAAAGCCCAATTTATGTCATTTTTGGCTCCATAAATGGCATAAATGGAATGATTTATGCCAGCAATAGCATAAGGGCCATTGTTGATTCCATAAATATATTTTCAATACCATTTATGGCATGGTTATGCTGTGGTTGATTCCATAAATGGCATTCTTCAATTCGTTTAATTGATGAATTATTTTCAAAAAGCATTTCTTCAACCAAAATTTGAATTTTTTTGTTTCGAATTGTCATTTGGTGGTTGAAAAATTTGAATAGATCCTTTTCTCATTATTTTTATTTAAAATTTGAATTCAAAGATGAATTATTCAAATAGTAAAAATCGAATTTTTTAAATAGCCATGCATTGAAATAAAATAAGTGAACTCCAAAAATTGGAAAAATTCAAAATTCAAATAACTGAATAAGTCCTTTAAAATAACAAAAAAGTGGTTTTAGTTTCCTCTAAATTGATACTAATTGGTCAGGATAATTTGTGGGGTGCAAAACTGTAGGAATAATTAACTGATTTTCAGATATGAAAGGGAAAATTTTAGTGTCAAATTTTGATTTGAATTTTGAATGTTAATTTTTCATTATTAAAAAGAAGATAAGTCAAAAGGCCTTCCCTTGTTGACACCAATTGAACAGATACTTCATAATTTATTTTCAAAGCCTTGAGCCCAAAATTCTTTTCTCATTGAAAATTATTTCTTTCTAGTATTTATATTTCATCATAATCAATAAAGTTTATGTAAGTAGTAAGCCAATTTGATGCTTAAAGTCAATTGAGAAGCCATCCATTACTACCTGAGAAAATTCAAAAAAATCGCTGAAAACCCTTAATATATATCAAAACCCATTTCATTAAGCTATCAAATCATTCCTTTTTATTAACGTTAACAGAAGCTGTTTTTCTATCTCTATTTCAGGCTTTCTTTTTGAAGCTTTGGTGTTTTTCAAGGGAATTGAAAGGAAATTAATAGTAGTAAGTATTTGGTCATGATTTTCTTTTTTAAAAACAGGAGTTCATAAAACGCTTAAAAACTAAACTAATTGAAAGCTTTAGAAATCATACATAAGCCACCTAAAGTAGGACTTCCAAGAAGTTACAATAGGTAACAGTATGAACACCCCTACTCCTTGTTACTATAATTCCAAAAAAATATTTTTTTGAGTGGCTTTTTGTTCAGGTATGATTGACTGAAACTACCAATCAAAATCCTCAATGAAAAAAATCCCAAGACTGCCTCTTCAGATATTTAATTAAATGTGGATTTCATATCATTAAATAAGGGGGAAAAGGTATTCAAGGCATTAATTGATTGATTTTCTCAAAAAAACAGTAAAAATTATATTAGCAAAAAAATTCAATTAGTATTCATTGGCTAGTCCAATTCAAAAAGGAATCTATTCTTTGGACTGGACAAAAATTTAGAAAGCCCTTATCACTTTATCAAAAATATTTTCACAAGCTTTACCTCTCATCTAGAATGTGAATTTGGATCACAGAGGCATCACATGGGCTATCCAATGGGGCCACCTTCAAGACTGAAGCACCACTGGATCAAAATCTACCAAATAATTACTCTTTGACGCCTCAGAAAATTATACTACCTTTTCACCACTCATCTAGCTTTAACAGTTTTGGTGAGGGAACCATAAAGTAGAGTACTTCACGGAAAGTCTACTTTAGGGCTACATAAAACTCCTCCAATATCTGCATGTTTTGTTTTGAATTCAAGATAAAGGTAGCATGAATATATTAAACTCCCATTAAGGTGTAAGAAACCAAGTTTCATATGTAATTTTTTAATCTTTGACCCCTTGACTTCAAATCAACCAAAGCAATGGCGTCGTTGATCTTTATTAGACTGATTGCAACTTTAAACCTTTCATTAATTTGAGGTTGAGCAGTTAAGCCCGCGCTCGAATGGATTTTAACCAGTGGTCAATCTGGCAGAATACTTGAACTTCCAAGCTTTTGTTGATTCTCTGGCTGCATAGTGTTTTATTTTTAAACGCCAATTTTCATGCGTTTATTCATGAAAAATATTTGCGACGTTGTAGTCTATAGCTAAACATTCAAAGACTCAGTCAGGACTTTCAATCAATGCATTTTTAACCCAATTTATAATGTTTTCTCCAAGCTTGGGGTAACGCTATGATAGATCGTTTGCATATCCTGTAAAGACTTGATGATCTGTGTTGTTATCTTCAAGGCTTCAGCCCCAGTGCAGTCGGACCTAGACAGAGATGGTTTGAGCAAACGTATGCGTGAGGAATAGTAAAATTGAGACTTGAGAATGAGCCCAAATGGAGAAGTGGCACACCATTCAGTCTCAGAAAGTAAACGCTGAGCTTCAGGTGCTTCTTCAGCTTGCAGTTGCAATTCATTGTAGATGGCTTCAGCTGTTAGCATTCTTACCTGTTTAAGAAATTGCACGTAAATTGCCAGTCACTAATCGGTTTACCTGATTATGCTACTTACCCTTGGTGAGTCGTGTGAAAGATATATTGGCAAACGATTGAGACTATCCATACGTGTGGGCTCAAATCGGGTAAGATGTACAACACTTGATAGAAAACATTAGCCAACATCAGAGAATGGTTTGTTAAAAATTGACGTACATTTTCATCCCAGTAAGCACTTGGCTAAGGGGGAATTTTGGTTTACCAAGACCATGAGTGACCATTGCCAACATAGATGTAAGACTGATCAAGTCCAGGATAGCGAATAGGTTAAAACATTTGATCCCAGGCAGGCGGGTGCCAATTATCTGGTGAATGAAGCGATAACTCACAGCTTGACACCTGATTCGCTATCTCCCAGATGTTCCAATGCATCAGCTTCAAGTAGTAACGACAGAGTTTCCCAATAGTGTAAAACCTTTTTCGTTCCTTTGCGACCAGTCTTTGCGAGGTATATAATCCCGCTGACCGTATCCTCCACGGTGGGTTTGGATTGAAGGCTGCTATTACGCATGTGCTCACAAAGTATTCGTGCGGCCTTTTTGGTCTGGATGC
Source organism: Austropuccinia psidii (assembly GCA_023105745.1). Classification (NCBI taxonomy): domain Eukaryota; kingdom Fungi; phylum Basidiomycota; class Pucciniomycetes; order Pucciniales; family Sphaerophragmiaceae; genus Austropuccinia; species Austropuccinia psidii. Next base: position 69,974,312 of record JALGQZ010000002.1, read on the forward strand.
GAAATCGATTAAAAATTAGCTGTTAGAACAGGTCGGGAAGAAAAAAAGTCGGCGAGGATATACCTCGCTGTTGCCTTGACCTCCAATCAAAAGTGCGATGCCTTCAAGAATGGAAACATAATATCGATGCACCCCCCGAGGGTCAGTTTGCAACATAGAATGAGAGGTTGTCTCGATGCTAAAGAGGTCAAGAAGTTTTAATAATTCCGCAAACGTCCATGACAGTTGCCTCCACTGTTGTGAGTATTTTCTTGGAAGAAGTGCGCAAAAGACAGATGAAGTGAGCATAAAGATCACTTGAAGCACTTTTTTAGATAAGAAAACTAATATCGGCAACTGAACTGGTCAAAAGCCTGCGTTAGACTATTAAAGCCTTCAATTTTGATTTGAAGGCTTATAAAAGTTGACGCTGCCATAACAATTCTGGACATAATTTTCCAGGCCAATTCTCGGACAGAATCAATACTATCTAAAGTTTGTTTTAAGACGCTGGCGATAATAGACTGAAGCAGAGTTTGATCCAAATAATTATGGACCCTGCTGGACGATTGGGCACAATATTCAAGCAATTCGGCGAGACCCGTAAGGCTGGAAGTACGAACCCACGATCCAACATCCCCTCTTTGATCGGTTGTATAATTTGCCAAGCCTTCCACGAGAGCGGTCATCAACCGCAAAAACTGTTTGGGGGAACAAACTAAAAACATATGCCTTAAATCAGGTGATACTCAAACTCTTTGACAACTCAATAACAGATCAAAAGTTAAAGTTTACCTTGCTCGGCTTGACTGCCTGAATTGATAACAATTGAGACAAGTGACTCAAGAGCGTTTCTTGTGACTTCAATTACCATGATAGAATTTGAGTTCTGGATGTTGAAAATTGAACATAAATCAAAAATCAAGCCAACACAAATTTTGATCACCATGCGCGCACATTTTGCTGAGTGCAATAAATCAACGCCTCAAAGGTCGGGGTAAAATGCTTCCTTAAGGATTCAGAACCAAAAACGAATCCACCCAAGCATCGAGCAGAGGCTTGTCGAGTCACGGCTGAGGCAGTTCTAAGGTTATTGACGAAGGAACTAAAAAACGGGGAAACATAAATTAACAATTGAGATCCGCTGTATAGCCAGCACTTTCAAGACGGTGCCGAAGCCTCAACAAAAACCGCACAAACATAAGTTCTTGCTCTCCGATTCCGTAGGTTGAGAGTCTATAGAAGATAAGCTGAATAGAGCGGTGCAGGTTATCGTCTAGCTGCTTAAGCCCGGAAAGCAAAGTTTCTTTCCAAAAGGATGCTTCAATAAACCTTTGACAATTACATGGATCGGTTGGAATAGTGTAAGCAAGGGCTTGAAAAACGGCTGGCAATAGTGGCTGGGATTTGTAAGGCTTCAAGTATTCTGCAGGGATGCTTCTGATTAGGTCGAGCATCTATGAAATAGGGAAGAGTAAAAAAAAGGTTTGCTAAAATCAACTGGTTTAACACAATCAATTTGACTTACTTTTTCCAAAACTTCTCTAGTATTGCCATGTGAAAAATTTTCATGAAGAAGTTTGGCAAGCCCCCCAATAGCGAGCAAGGTTCCATGGGCTTGATTGATATCTTTGGATTGTAAATCTATGGCCTAAGAAAAATAACGAGTAGGTCAGCTAGCAGCTTTGGCAATGATTTCAGCAAATGGATACAAAAATCACAAATCTGTCTAAGAGGGATGATGGAAGATCTGTGGAGGTAGCCCTAGCAATTTCACAAATAGACTGAGAAGCTAATTCTCTTATTCCAGTGTCCCAATGAGGTAAGGATACAGTAAGTAGGTGATTAAGGATCGCGTCGTGATATTCTTGAAACCTATACATAGTGTGCATGAGATCTACAGTAAAAATATGGATTGTTTATGCAAGATCGTTCACCTAGCAATCTGTGGGGCGGCATTCAAAAAAGCAGACCTTCGAAGACCCACTGTAAAATAATCTGCAAGCTGTAGGACATCAATACCATGAGGAAAAATTCCCTACAAACAAGTGCAAATAAACCATGTAAGTTGATTAAACCCCTGTGGGGAGAATATCTGGGAGACTCACAAGTCTTCCAACATTTTCCTGGAATGCTGCACTACCAGCTCGGCGAATATGAACTTCCCGGTCAAACAAAGATTGCAGCACTAATTGAGTTGCCAGCTGATGAGCGTGTGGCTCTAAATCATTACTGGAGAACGCCCTGCCGAAGCACCATAGTATATAAGCAGCTGCATCTCGTACGCCTGAACCTATATTTTGAATACCCCTCCTTTGTTCAAAATGCAACGCCTGAATTAGGATGAGCAGAATGTAAGCCAAAATGTTGACACTCAACATTTTTGAACAGTAATTAAGGTCCCACTAAACTTGAACCGCCCATTTGATTAGAGTCTCAAGCCGAGAAAGGGGAAATATTTTCGCTTGTAAAAATTCGGCACAAGCCAAGCAAGCACCGTGCCAAATATGCTCACTAACACCGCCTGAATCAAGTTTTTTATTTTGCTCCTTCCGAGGCTGGGCATCATACAATTGCAAGATAGCATCGCAAACTTCCTCAGAAAGCGAATCCGGGAGGCATTTGGCGATTCTAGCCAGGTACTTCGCTGCCGACCAGCGCACCACGGTATCCTTTAAAAAAGCTTGTGGCTGTAAACAGTCTGTGGGATCTTTTGAATGTAGCTAGTGAAGAATACAGACCTTGTCTTGCAAACACTGTAGTAAGTCGTCAATTGTTGCTTCAATCCCGGGCAAGTCTTTTTCATTGTTATTCAAAGAAAGCTCCAATGCAATCAAAGGGGACATTAAAGCGATTCGTCCTGCCAATTTGGTCCGTAATTTACGAAGATTGATGCTACGGGTGATGTATGGCAAACGATCTATAAGGGATAAGATTTCATAAAAAGAATGCAACATGCTGATTATTTGTGTCGATTGCGCAAGTTTGACCAAAATGCACAAGACTTCAAGGATGCCCGTTGCCTGGTGGATGGAAAAATATAGGATAAGTTTGACAGTAACTACAGCTAAAAGGTTTAGACCAAATCACCAACCAGAAATATGTCGTATTCTTTCGCCTGTTGTAACTGATCAATGCAACGCTCTACAAACAATTTCAAACGTAAGGGAGCTACATCTTGCCTGAAGAGATATAGAGCAAAAATGTGATTCCTCATGTTTCTTTGTACAACCGAAGATTGATGTCAATTTTTACAAGGCTCGAAGGTTTGTTTACCTTAATATCAACCTTCCCAAAACCAACGCCCCAGCCTCCCTTTCGCTTCCAGGCGAACTTAAAAAAGACCATGCGATATTCTCAATATGATCGGATGTTTGAATGCCTTGAGTGCAGTGAGATAATAGCTGATCAAATCTTGAAAGATCAAATGGGATCATGCAAATCAGAGACAACCAAAGAAGTAGAATGTAACGAAATCGCCATGCTTGAGGGTCCGAAAACATCGAAGCAATTCTGCTGGACTCCGACAGCGATCCTCGAAACAAACTGAAAGTGGCTAGGACGATCGAGAGATCTTGGACCTCATGGGGGAAAAATCTAACTTGAAGATGAAGAAAAGTATAACTTAGTATTGATAGACAGGTTACTTATCGAGAAGCAAACTCACTGATAGTCTTACGTCCCCGGACTTTTGTGAGGAAATATAGCAAATGCGAAAGTTTTTCAAATCTGACGATAATATCTTCGAGCTTTAGATTTATTTCTGTCTCAGTTGAGGGAAGCTCCAACCTAGCTTGGCTATGCTGAAGATATTCCATCCATCGTCGCAAACTTTGAACAAGGGGCAAGACCATACGCTCGAGGTGAGGATCCAAGAGATAAGGCTGCTCTTGATAGCGATCCAGCTAGAACAGGATATCGAAAAACAGATCAAAAGCAAAACGTGGATGAGCTCAAGATGGCGAAGATAGCTCGCCCAAAAGCGAGTAGAAAACTATTCCAGCCCATTTGAGTCAATCAAAAAATATTCCGCAAATAAATAGTCATTCACAATGCACATCAGGTATCCTGAAAGATTGCCAGAATAGACCTCGGGAATGGCCAGTTTAAGATCGGGCGAAGAGTGATCGAGGTCATCGATTTGGTCCAGGAAATGCTGGAGTAAAACAAAGAATTCTTCTTCCTCTTTGAAGAACCGAAGGTCATCATCGGGTTGCTCCATCTTCGCCTATCAATGTCAGTCTCGAATCCAGATCGTCCTTGAGGCAATATTTCAGCAAGCCGCGTGATGGGTGTGGTTGACTGAGGAAGGATGACGCCGTTGCGGCATGGACCAAAGGCTAAGCAATACCGGCCCCCATTCAACACGGGCTAGATTTTCTACGGATCAAAGCTCTTTCTAATGTCAACCAGAATCACAACGCAGCTTAGAGGACATACTCCAATAGCCAAGATGCTATTGTCAACTAGGATGAAAAATAATTAGCTTGATACATCCTAAGTAAGCCTCCCATTCTACTAAAATTTCAGTTCACCAACAAATATTTAAGTCTGATTTTCATCTTTTGTCGAGATTTCTCAGCCTGCCTGGTAATCTATATCATCTGCATCCTTTTCAAAAATTACCAACTTGTTCTGAGATATTTCACTGTATTCAAGTTATAAGAGGGCTTTCCTGAATCTAAAACTAATTTCAATGAACCCCGGTTTTTAACGAGATAGCATATGGTGTTTGGCGGTAGTTTGAGACGCTTGTCAAGCAGAAAAGTTATCTATCAATGAAAATAGGCTGATTCTCAAACTGCCTTGTCCTTATCAACCCCCATTTGGCTAACTATAACTTGTTGCTTGCCATTGTTCAAGTAAAGCATGCCTGAGCTCAACAAATTAAACGATGAAATCATAGTTCTTTTGAGAAACAAATTCTCATCATTATCAAAAAATTCATGTTATCTATTCTAGCTGTATTTGTAAAAAAAAGTGGCTCTTTTCTGTGATGTCATAAGATGAAAAATGCAAGTGAAATATATCAAAATATTTTACAGAAAAGGAACTAGTTTAGAGCCAAAAGAAAGCCAGTAAGACTAAGAAAATATCTTTTTGATTTACTTTATTCCCTTTAAAATCAGGCAAATCAGTTTGTTTAAAACATAATTCGGGTTCATTGAAACAGGAATCACTGTCTGGAAAATGGATCCAAAGTAACAGAGATATCAGCAGGGATAATACCTCTTGATTGACACACAAAAATAATGAGGATACTTTAATTATGTGTATTAATTAACTTCTCTTAATATCTTTCTTGATTTATTGTTCAAGAAAGATAGAAAGAGACATCTTTATTCTCTGATTTATATATTCGTTTGTTAGTTGATGTTGGATTGGTTTGACTGCGAAATCTGAGAGATTTAGCAGGGTGACTATTTGAACTACTCTGCGGCTATATTTAACATAATCTCTTCAAGAAATTTAATTTCCCCAGTAAATTTTCAGAGGGAGATGTTATTTCAGTCGGCTCAAGAGTTGTGGAATCAGGTGTGACATTTTTTTCTTTTTTTGAATTTTTTTGGAAGATTCTTTGAGTTCTGCTTCATCTTAGATAAGCCACATCATCCATATTCTTATTAGATTTTTATCAAGTTGTTTGGTATTCATTCTAATGAACCAGGCCTTTGAACTTGGAAAAGATTAAGAGGCTCTTGAATAAAAACTCTTTTTCTGCTTTTTAGGCCAATCCAGAAGAAGTGAAATTTAGAACGTTGTGAATCTTTGGATCTCACTATCAAGATTTTGGGGATTCTTGTGGGGTAACTAAAAAATCTGGCTTAAATATAGACATTCTTGTGAGAGGAATTTAAGGTCAAAATACTTTTTTCTCTGAATCTAACCCCCTGCAAGCTTTAAATAGAAGTCTCCACTTTGCCTTGAATTTTTTTCTTTCTTTTTCTTCATCAATCTTTCTGAAACTTTCAGGACGAATTGAGAACTGTATAATTCATATAAAAATCAAAAATAATTATATTTTGATATGTAAAATTAAAAGTTTTACTTACAGTCTATTTTTGAGGATACCACGTGAAACACAGAATCTTTAAAAATTTACAGAAAATACATTCTGTGATGAAATTTCCAATAACATTGATAACTTTGGGAAATCAATTATTATTTTTTAATAAAAGAAGATTTACAGTTTTTACTCCTTTTATTCTTAACCATAAGTGGGTTGGTAGTCATGTAAAAACCTCAATTAAGGAATTATGATAATCTTACGTGACAACTGATGATGCAATCAATAATCCAAAAAGGTTTATTGTTTTCTCACTCACTGGTCTTTTGGTTTGCTCCATAGCACGCCTCTGTGAGCTGTCTTAGACTGCAAAGAGGCCTCCTCTTGCTGTTTTTTTCCAAATCATCACATTATTACATTATACCTTTAGTACCAACAAGCAAGTATTAGTTAAAACTTTTCTTAAGTGTTTTAATTCTTTCTGAATCAATCAGAAGGACATGAAATCATGGAAATCAACTATATATTGTTGTAATACTGTTATAAATCAATTTTGATCTATTAAATCCACAATTCTACATCAAATCTCTCTACTTTTGTCTTTGATAAGTTCTTTGGAGTATTGGTGAGAGATTTCTCTTTGATTCTTAAAGTTTTTCTCTAAAATTAGTTTTCTTCAAGAATTTTACAAGAATAATTATATATTAAAATAATTTTATTATTTTAACAAAAGAAGTTTTTATTTTTAAATTCTTCTTGTAATTGATTCTTGTGGACAATTACTACTTACTGCTATAATCACTAGTAGTGTATAACAAGTAAAAGAAATAATTCTTTAATTATTTAAATGTGGTTATAATAATTTTTATTATTATATTTCATAAGAACAGTCATATTACTGTTGATTAATAGTAATATTGTCAACAGTTTCATAGACACATCTTGCATTTGGGGGCCTGGCCGTGATTTTAACCATAGAATTGGCTTTAATCATATTCTTGACTTCAATAATATACTATTAAGTTCTAAAATATATTAATTTAATAATTTTTTTCTTTTTCAATTTAAAGTTGAAATTATTTTTATTTTTGAAATTGTCTTAAAATCTTTTTAATTGAGGAAGTTGGTTTAATTTTTTACTGTTTTTACATGTGGCTTTTTCACATCCAAAAACTTATAAAATTATTCTTTGGGTTACTATGAAGTAATTTTAATTCAAAATCTTAAATTTTAATTTTATTTCTTTTAAAAAGAAAATTTTCTTTTTTTAATAAAAATATAGAAAAACTTATAAAAAATCTTTAAAAATATTTTAAAAAGAAGTATAAAAAATAATTCTTCTCTTTTTCTAATTTTTCTAGTGTCTTTGATCAAATACTGTGCAGCTGGTAACAGACATAGTAAGAGATATATTACCAGTCCAGAATCTTCACAAGCAGAATCTGAGGATAGTATTGAGGTGCAACTTGCTAGGAGAGGCACCTTATTCAACTCTGAAAAGACTAAATTACCATCAAAGGGTGTGTTTTATCTTTACATTTTCACTCTTTATCTTAAAATTGATGTGAAAATGGTGCATACCAGAAATGGAAGCAACTATTCAGTCCAACCAGATTGATATGGACAAGGAAGAGGCAATACCAAATGCAGAAGTGTCAAGTCTTCCTCAAGAAAGACACATTTGGAGGAGGCCAGAGTTTCCCCCCATTCCCCAAGGTCTTTACCCACAAACTTTGATGTGAATTCTGAATCTGAACTGATTCATGATAATATTTGAGGGCTGAACCACTTTCAAGTGGCAGAAATAGAAATTTGTCAATGGCAATACAAAAATTGGTTCAGAGAAGCCAAAGAAGAGGAGTGGAAAATATGCCCAAGCCTTTGGCAGGGGGCCACAAACTCCTACTTACACATCAAGCGCTTTCTGGGTCAGGAGAAGAACATAGAACTCTTAGGAGGTTGTAGCCCATTGTCTTGCAAAGACAAGGTCAAAAAGATAAATGATTGGTTGAAGAACCAAAGTCTTTTATCCATAGACCAGAAGAAGGAACTGGAAATGACTCTGTAACAACCACTCACCAGGGGTAAGGGTATTCATTAATACACCCACTCAAACACTTCAAATCAGCAGATCCACTATTTGCATCAGAATTCAGTTTCATCAATCTTCCTTGCTGAAACATGCATACAGTCTGGCTCATCAATACAGCATGTCAATACTTGTACAGGTTGGAATTACCCACTACAGTTTGGATAAACCATTTCCAAACTGTATGATCACTCAATACTACCACTCCTATTGTACAGGCCCTGTACAGCTGTACAGGACCTGTATTGGCCAGAATCAATTCAATCATTCAATCCTCATGAAAATTCTCTCTCTGGATCAGGGCTGGTGATTCTCACATATACCAGCCCCTCTTTTCCCCAGTTAATGAATTTAGTTTATTTATTATTTAATGAATATTATTATCCTTAATTTGGGTATTATATTTATTTAATATTAAGTTAGTCTTTGAATTTTCTTTCTTTGCCTGTACAGTATGAGTTGGGCGGCCATATCCTTATTAACCCTTCTCTTTTCATTCTGACAGGTTGAAACAGTGGACTTGGACTTGTTTGTGGTTGGCTCTTTTATTTCTTACTATTATTCTTTTGTTGCTGCTTTTCTTACATTTCTTTATTAGTAATTCATCATCTCTTAACACTCTTAAGTGTATTCCTTCTTACCATATCCTGAGCCCTCCATAAGTGAGTCCCAGGCCCTTTTCACTTAGAAGAGCCCCTGTGACATTAAATTAATTAACTCATATTTGATTCTTTCTTTTCATTCATTTATATTCATTTCTCTCATTCATCAATTATGACTATTTAATTATCTTATGATTTTTCTCTCATCAATTTGCATCTCATTCATTTCATTCATATGAAAATTGACTCTTTCTATTTTTCATAATCATTTCTGAACATCTCATTTAATTTAATTTTATTTAATCCAAAATTCTCTTTGTTTGTTTATTAAGGTCTTATCAGGAGTTAGTGAATGGTTATTAATTGGTTGATTGATTGGGCTTCATTTGGGTTATTGATTCAGCGATTCAGGATTTATTTGTATTGATTTGATTGACTTTTGAATTGCTCAAGATAACTTATTTATCCTCAAGAATTGATTATTGATTATTGATTTATTTTGATTCCTGAGGATATTGATCGACTGATTGATTCCTCAAGACCTTGAATTGACCTCGAAGACATTGATTGATTGATTGACTGATTGTTTATTGAATTCTTCAAGATTATTGATATTTAATTGAATTAATTGTTGATTATTAATTGAATTGATTTGATTCTTGATTGAATTTGACTTCACCTCAAGATTTGAATTGATTCCTCAAGACTCATCAAGACCTTTATTGTGATTGATTTGGCAAAGCTTTGATTTCTGTTTTTCAATACCATCAATTTATTATTCTAATTCTTCATAATGCCAGTTAAGCATAGCCCATCAGCCAAGAACACTAGATCTCAAAGAAATCCAGCTGTTCTCACTCCTACAACAAGGGTTCCTCTTGACCTCACACCTTCAGTTCATCAACTGAGTGCAGATTTGGACAGAGGACCACCAATGGAAGGAGCAGGACCCTCAAGAAGAGGGGGAATGAAATCAAGAAGATCAAGATCTTTCTCTGGACTCTTGGGTGGCTACCCAGGCAGGTCTGAAGGTGCAAGAGCAAGACTAGGGGAAGTTGAAGATGAAGAGGGGGAAGAGTCTGTGGAAGAGGAAGATTATGGGGAGAGTGAAGTGGCAGATGCCTTGGCAAATGCTCCAGAGGTGCCTCAGGGTTCTAATCTAGCCCTTTCTAGTCAACCTCTTGTCTCTCAAACTGAACCAAGTCTCCTCAAGATGATGGAGAAAATGACTCAATTCATGGGGAAACTCACTCAAGCAGTTACCCCCAGGTACAATTCCAAAGCCCCTGCTTTCAAGACTCCATCCATGAAGGCACCTGATTCTTTTGATGGTACTCAAGCTCATAAATTGAGAGGATTTAGCCAATCCTTTCAATTGATTTTCCACAATGATCCAGCAAATTTCTTCTCTGACAGGAAGAAAGTGCTTTACTCAACTTCTTTTCTCACTGGTAGAGCTGGAAAATGGATTGAACCCTATCTCTCAAATATTTCCAATGAAGATCCTTCCTACCTCCTCAATAATTGGCAGTTATTTGAAGCCCAATTATTTACTCTGTTTGGTGACCCCAATGAAGTCACGAAAGCTGAACAGGAGTTGGATAATTTGAGGATGAAGGAAAGTGGTCATGTATACTTGTACATTGCTGATTTCAGAAGCTTAATTTCAAGAATTGGAGATTGGGGAGAAAGAGCTTACATCCATGTTTACAGAAGAGGATTGGCAGCTAGATTATTGGATCAGTTGGCTTCTCACCCTGAAACAATTGACACTCTTCAAGAACTTATGGATGTCACTGTAGAATTAGACACAAGATATCATGAGAGGCAATAAAGAGAAGAAGACTCCTGCTACTGGGTTCAATCAATCTAGGAATCCTCAGAACTAATCTTAAAAGAGGCCTCACCAAAAGAAGAATAAGAAGGGCAAGCAATTTCACTCTTCAAAGGACAAACCCCATGCTGCTCTCCTCAATAAGGACAATAAATTAAGGGTGTTAGTAAACACACGTAAGCTTTTAGTAAAAACATGTAAGTGACCTTATTTTTCAAAAACAATTCCTCAGGCTCAGTTTTGAGGATTTTTTTAATTTTTTTTGCCATATTTTTCCTGACTTGGCATGTCAATAAGCCCAAATTTTTTCAAATTTTTTTTTCCAAATTTCACCAATTTGGTCAATATGCCAAAATGGCATATTTTTTTCAAAAATTGATTTATAATCTTGCCCACTTATGATTTTCCTTCATTTTTTTAAAAGGAAGGGTTCAATGTGAAGAATAAAGCACAAGAATCTCAGAATTTTGAGAATTTTTTTGGGTGGGACAAGTGAAGGCGCAAAAAGGTTTTTTTTTTTTCAAATGTTTTTTCCCATAATTGTAATATGCCTATTTTTAAAAAGTGAATTTGATGACTTCCCACTTATGAATTTCCTTCATTTTTTTTAAATTAAAGGGTTCAATCTGGAAAATAAAGAACCAGAAGCTCAGGAATTGGGAAAATGTTCTTGGTGGGACAACAAGTGAAGGCGCAATGAGTGTTTTTTTTCAACTGTTTTTTTTCTTGTGTGTAATATGACTATTTTCAAGTACAAAAGTTCCACATGTTTGATAAAAAAGGAGACTGAGGTGGGATTTAAGTAATAAATATGACTGAGGAGGGGGATAATTGGCATAAATTGTATATACAAAAATCATTCAATCAGAATCAACCTCCAAAATTGTGGGTTTTTTCTGAGAGGGGGGAGGAAGATTGGACAAATACAACATTCTGTGTTTCTTAAATTTATCAGCCCACCCCAGGGCTTGTGTTTGGGAATGAATCTCCCAGTTCACAGTAATGGGGGGGACTGGATAAACTTTAGAAATGATGGTGTCCAAAGGAACAAAATGAGAACAACTATTCAAGAAGCAGATGAAAATGGGAAGATTATCATTTGGAGGACCAAAATAAGGGAAAAAAGAAAAAGATTGGGCTGTGGAATAAACGAAAACTGGTATTTTCTACTTATTTGCAATTGGATCCCCCATGTCAGGCATGGACATCCACTTGCTTTTTGGAGTCTTGCCAACATCTTCATACCATTCAATTCTTTCCAAATAAGAGGATACTGAGGGAATTAAGGTGTTCAGGGCTTCATAAAGGTCTTGATTTTGGTAAATTTCTTCAGCCAAGTCACCTCTGACATCAGCCCATTGATCTTGAGTCTTGTAAATGAAGTGGGATACTGTTCTGTAGCCACAGTTTCCATCACCCTGGACATTGCTGGCCTTGAAGGTGTATTTCAATATAAACTTGGGCAAGTCTTCTGAGCCAGTTATCTGATAAAATAAGCTCAAAAAATGAATAAATATCAAAATAAACAACATAAAATTACATTAAAAAGAATCAGAAACTCACAAACAGCTTGGAGCATTCATCACTTGTGTGATAATTGCTTTGACCATGCTCACAGGTCAAGTCAATTGCATCATAGATATTCAAACTGGTGGCAGGCTTGTGTGATTTTCTTTGTGAGGTTTTGCTTCCAATCGCCAATCTTCTGGACCTTCTAAGGGTTACTTTTGATTTATTTAATTCAGTTGCTGAGGGTAGTGAATATGATGAGATGATGGATTTAGATAATGAGTCCTCAGAATCTTCAGAATCTTCAGATGAGTCCACTTCCATAATTGGAGAGGGGAAATTTGACTGGAATCTTGACGTTGTTGTACTGGTCACTTTTGAGGGGGGTCTTCCTCTTCTCTTGGCTTGACTTTCAATAATCTAAAATCTTGAAGGTTTTCTTTTGTTTTGATTTTTGTTTTTATTCTTGGCTCCTTGAGGTCTTCCACGGATATTCTTGCATTCTAGAGGGTCTTCATAATATTGATCATCCTCTTGACTCTTGGGAATTTGATCAAATGGGACTTTTCCAGTCAAAACATCTTGAAAATGTTAAAGTATTGGAGTTATTTCTGCCATTGGTATTTGAGACAGGCCTTCCCCAATGTCTTCAAATATTTTCTTGGCTTAATTCTTTCTTTCTTTGTCAACACTTTGATCATCCCCTTGAAAACCAGCCTAAGAAGAATATGACAAATAAAATCAGTTAATAAGAAAAATAATAATAATAAGAAATTAAAAAACCCTCACAGGCAAATTCAAATGCCATTGAAGATGGAAGTCTGATAATTCAAGCTTTTGGTGCTTGGAAAATGCCTTTTGGGTCTTATGCTTGCAAGGAATGCCTTTATAATTGTTGTATGTGTTGGTGAATTTTTCATTTGGAGGAAATTTTGTTTTGAAATTTTCAAAGGAAATCTGAAGAGCATAATGAGACACCTTGCCATTGAGGGCACAGATGTGTGGAGGAAAATTATTTACATGGAAAATCATTTCTTTGGAGATTCTGTTGATTATTTCAATAAATTGTTTTCTGAATGCCATGTGGAGAGCCCTGACTACCTCCAGGATAGTACCAGTGGACGTTTGGAGCCAAAGTTTAACCATGGCATGGGCACCTTCAACTCTGGAGGTGGAGCCCACACCCAGGTGGCAATGGTGGTTGGTCCAGGCTGGCACATAATACTCCTTTAGAGGAAGCCACGTCTTTTCCAAATATTGCAAGACCTCAGGATTTTTGACTTGCTTTTGAAGCTTCTTCCAGTTGTCTTTGAAAGACTTTTCAGTGGATGAATACATAAGCTGAGAAATGGATCCCAAAGTCATTAATAAAGACAATAATAAGAAAAAAAGTGAAAAAAAGTGAAGACATATAGTACTTGATTCCAAAGGCCCATGAAATTTTCAAAATCAGTTCCATGACCAATTTTCTTCATGCACTGAGCAGATACATCCTTGTTGATGTGCCAAATGCATAGCATGACTTTGGAGTCTGGGAAGAGCTTCTTAATAGAGTTTTTCAAGGCCAGATCCCTGTCAATAACAATAACTGGAGGGGGAACAAGATTGGTGTTGTTGAGGACCTTTTCTATGTATTGATTTAATGCCCAAGTATATGAAGGTTCATTTTCATTCTTCATCAAACAAAAACCCTCAGAAAAGGTCTTATTGGTTGAGCTGAATCCAACAATATGAAAAAGGGGCATTTTGTACTTATTGGTTTTATAAGTACAATCCATAAGAATGACATGAGGAAAGCCAGGAAGAAGTTTTATGGCCAGGGGGTGAGTAAAAAACAAGGAGGTAATGTGTCCCTCAGAATCGCTTTCAGAGGACCAAACAAAATTTTCTTCTTTGAGAGTGTCAATAAGAGCATCAATGGGCCTTCTGCCTTGCAGTTTGTCTTTCTTGATTTTCTTGACTTGGTTGTAAATGTCTTGAAGGATTACAGGCCTGTCAGACTCCCTCTGGCTGCATAATTGGGCCTGAATTTGCCTTGGCATGAGCAGTGATTCAGACATTTGAGCAATTTGGGATGTTTCTTGCTCATTGAATTTCCTGAAAGCAGGATGTGCCATGATATTTTCAGTGGCATCATGGCTATGTTCAGGATTTTTGACTTTAAGAGTCCAAGTGGTACTCTTGGCATATTTCCTGGCATAAAGTCTAAAAGGACAATCAAGCTTTCTTGAGGTGACTGTTTTGGAGGGGCTTTTGTTGGGATTTGGGGTGCCAGACCTGTCACAACATATTTCAATTTGGTTGTGGGTCATATTGGACCTCAAGGTGGACACAGAATACCTCTGAGCCCTGGCAACATTATGCACATGTTGCCAAAGAAGCTCAAGGGTCTGAAACTCACCTTCAGTGGGGGTTTGAAGCATTTTTTGATGTAAAATATGTATAAAAGTGAAAAAAAGGGGGAATTGGGGGATTTGGAATGGGGTAAGAACCTTTCGAAATGTGAAAAAGAGGTGAAAAAAGGTGTGAAAAATGAACAGAAGTGGTTAAGAGTTAAATAAAGTGGCTTAAATGTGGGATTAATAGATGAGGGAAGGTAAAAAATTGAAAATTGAGAGGCTTGAAAGCAGGTTGTTGTGGTGGAAAATGCAGTCTTTGGGGGAAAAAAACAAAAAAAAGTGTGAAAAGCTTTGCAAAATGGCTTTGGTAATGCTGTTTTTCCAAAAAAAACAATGGTTTGGGGTGGGGATAATGTGGATTATTGGGGTGTTTGGGCTTGTTTTTTTTTTTTTTGGGGGGGGGGGGCTGGGCAAAAAAATCTGAAACAATTTGGAGTTAGAGAGGTTTTGTGGGGAAAAAACCTCTTTTGGGAAAGTTTTGGCCCAATACAGGCCCAATTGTGTTTCATTTTCAATTAAAAATGGGCCCAAGGCACCCCTTAGGTGTTTTTACCAATTTATGGCCAAAAACATGTAATCTCTTACGTGTTTTTACCAATTTGCTTATGTGTTTTTACCAACACCCTAAATTAATCAGTTCTGAAAACGAGAGGAGGATTAAAGAGGAATTGTGTACTCATTGTGGTGGAAAGCACCCAATTGAAAAATGCTTCAAGAGACCTCAGAACAAGCCTGGGTCATCATCAAGAGGCTTCCCTAGCAAGCAGGGAAAAGCCTGAGTGGAGAACATGATGTGTTCAATGGTTTGCACTTATTTCCTTAAAGAGCACAATTGTGCACTCTGAATACTAGGGTCAAGAAATACTTAAAGTTTCTTATTTTTTCTTCTGTCTCTGATATTTTTTATAGTCTTCTCATTGATTCTGGTGCTACAAACTCTTTCATTGCAAAGAATTTTGTTCTCAAGTACTCATTGACTATGTCAGAGCTCCCTGAAAAGACTCCTCTTTTCAGTCTGGATTCTAATGAATCCCCTGCCTTGTTCATCACCCATTATACCAAGTGGGTAGTTGACTTGCCTTCCTTCCCAAGCTTTGAATGGGACTTTCTTATCATAGATTCACCCAAAGGAGAAGACCTGATATTGGGCCATGATTTCCTTTACCATTTTAATCCCATTTTTTATTGAAAAATGGATTGATCACCTATGATTCCAGTCATAAGGGTTCTAGTGGTATTCTTCCTTCTGCTAGTAATGACTTTGCCACTGCTGCCAACAGTGTTTCTCTGGTTGGTGAACTTAAGACACCTTCCCTTCCTTCTTCTGTCCATATCCCTTGCATCATTCCCTCTCAGTCATTACTTCCATTAAGAGACGAAGTATTCAAAGAGATAAAAGATGTTGGAGAAGATGTTTCTATATCTTCACTTCATCTATTTCAAGGGGATATGGACCTTCCTCCCTGGAGGAGCAGTGGGATGAGGAGGAAGAGCCAGAAGAAATTGAAACTGTGTTGAAGGTAGTCCCTCCTGCTTATCACCAATACTTGGATGTATTCTCCAAGGTGAAATCAGAGAAACTTCCTCCACACCGCGCCTGTGATCATCATATTGAATTGGAGGGTCTTCTACCTCCAGTTGGTGTTATCTACTCATTATCAAATCAAGAGTCAGAAAAACGGCAGGCCTACATTTAAGAGAGTGTAGAGAAAGGTTTCATAAGGCCAAGATCCTCTTCAACAGGAGCACCTGTCCTTTTTGTTAAGAAAAAGGATGGAGGTCTTTGTTTGTGTGTTAACTACCACAAACTCAATGCTGTCACTAGGAAGAACAGGTATCCTGTTCCTCCTATGAACCAGCTTCTTACCGTATTCAACAGCTCCACTATCTTCTCCAAGATAGATCTGCGTGGTGCATATAATCTCCTGAGAATCAAAGAGGGGGATGAGCACTTAACTGCCTTTAGAACCAAATATGGTAGTTATGAGTATTTGGTTATGCCATTTGGCCTTACCAATGCTCCAGCTCCTTTCCAGAATCTTGTGAATGATGTATTTTCCGATTTCTTGGATGTTTTTGTTGTAGTTTATTTAGATGATATTATGGTCTTTTCCAGTTATGAGGAGGAACTTGTCAAACATGTGTCCTCTGTCCTCCAAATACTGAGGGACAATAATCTGTTTGCCAAAGCCTCCAAGTGTGTATTCCATGCCTCAAGTGTGGAATACTTGGGCTATGTTGTTTCAAGTGATGACCTCAAGATAGATTCTTCCAAGGTTCAGGAAATCCTCAATTTGCCTCAGCCAAAGAACATCAAGGCTCTTCAATCCTTCCTTGGCTTTCCAATTTCTATTGTTGTTTCATTAAAAATTACTCTGTAAAGATTACTGCTCTCACTTCCCTTCTCAAAAAAGACTCTCCATTTATCTTCAATGAGGAAGCTCTTAGCCAGTTTCAATTACTCAAAGAAGCATTCACCACTGCTCCTATCCTTCTCTACCAACTTTTGTAGAGACTGATGCTTCTGATTATGCGTTTGATGCTGTACTGAGTCAGGTGAATGACTCAGGAAAGCACCCCATTGCATTTGATAGTTGCAAGCTTCTCCCAGCTGAGCTCAACTATGAAATTCATGACAAGGAACTCCTTGGCATAGTTTGGGCCCTCCAGCGCTGGAGAGCCTTTCTTCTTTCTCTTTCCAATCCTTTTGAAGTCTTGACAGACCACTCTTCTCTTCAGTATTTCATGTTGTCTAAAGTTCTTACTCGTCTTCAGGCCTGTTGGGCTGAATTTCTTTCTGAGTTTCATTTCACTAGCACTTACCGCCCAGGCAGGCTGGCCACTTTACCAGATGCCTTGTCACGTCGGGAAGAAGTGTACCCAGAGAGGGGGGTGGACTTCATCATCAAGAATCATCAAAATTCCCATCAAGTAATCAAGCAAGATGGAATTCAAGAGTCAAGATTCTTCTCAATCAAAGTAGAAATACTCTCAGATTTAGTTGGCAAACTTCAAACAGGAGTATGGAAAGACAATGATTATAAAGAAATACTCAAGCAACTAGCAAGAGGTGAATCAGTTCCAGATTATTCTCTTAAACCTCAAGCCAAGTTATTATTAGTCAAAGATAGATTGGTAATCCCAAGCAATGAAGAAATACAACTCCATATTCTTCAAAAGTGTCATGAATCACCATTGGCTGGCCATCCTGGCCAGGAGAAGACCCCAAAGCTCATCAAGAGGGATTTTCATTGGGCTGGCATGAATCAATTCATTAAGGACTATGTGTCCTCATGTCAGCAATGTTCAAGAAACAAGAACATTCATCACAAGAAGTCTGGATTACTCAAGCCTCTTCAAATTCCATCTGGTCCTTGGGATTACTTTTCAATGGACTTTATCACTCAATTGTCCTTGTCAAACAACTTTGACTCAATCCTAGTAGTTGTGGACAGGTTCTCAAAAATGGCAATATTTATTCCAACTTTTGGAACAATCACTTCTCTGGAGTTAGCTCAAATCTTTATCAGCCATGTCTTTTCCAAACATGGACTCCCAGTCAGTATTGTCAGTGATAGAGGATATTTATTTGTTTCATCATTCTGGACAAATTTATGTCAGCAGCTCAAGATATGAAGAGATCTTTCAACTTCTTTTCATCCTGAAACAGATGGACAGACCAAGAGGGTAAATCAGATTCTAGAACAGTATCTTTGGATGTATGTCAGTTAACATCAAGATGACTGGCACACCTGGCTCCCTCTGGCTGAATTTGCCTATAATAATGCAGAACATTAATCAACAAAGAAATCACCCTTTTTCACCATTTATGGAAGAAATCACAGCTTTGACTCAATCCATGTTTCTCAAGACTCACCTTCTGGAAAGTTATCAACAAAACTCCAATCAGTACAGCAAGTGGTCAAAGAAGAATTAGAGTCAGCAATCAGGAGATTAAAGAAGTATGCAGATAGAAATAGGTCAATTCCACCTGATTTCCAACCTGGGGAAAAAGCATGGCCAGCTTCCAAGAACATCAAGACAACAAGAACCACCAAGAAATTATCAGAAAGATGGTTGGGACCTTTTGAATTTCTGAAGAAGATTGGCAGCCATGCATATCACCTCAAGTTGCCTCAACAATTGAAATCAGTTCACCTTGTATCCATGTGTCCTTATTAGAACCTGTGAAGCAATCAGCTATCCCAAATCAACATCAATTGCCACACCACCAATTGTAGTGGAGGAGCAAGAAGAATGGGAAGTGGCTCAGGTTCTGGACTCCAAACTCAAGAGAGGTAAATTATGGTATCTTGTATAGTGGAAAGGATTCAGTGAAGACCCAGAAAGAACCACTTGGGAACCAGCTTCCAAACTTACCAACTCACCAGACCTTTTCAAGAATTTCCATTCATTGTATCCTGAAAAGCCTGGCCCAAAGACCTCAAGAGTTTGATGTTATGGTGCTTGGTGGGGAGAAGAAGTTATGAAACTAAGTTCCTCTCCTGGCATGCACCTTTAAGGGGGTATTCTACCCACATGTTGTTGTAAGCATCACCTTGGCCACTTTGTGAGCACTTGTTAATTTTTTGGACAGATTCAGAAGGCCTTGGAACATTAATGCCCTCCAATTTGGACCTTATCAAGATATGGCCAAATGTTTCTTTCTTTCTTTTTCTTTTTTCCTTATCATTATTTAAATTTATGCCAATCATCATAATTAAAGACATTCATTACTTCAAGTCAATTATGGAAAGTTATTTCAGTTTTATGGTGCTTGGTGGGGAGCGGGAGTTATGAAAGTAAGTTCCATCTCCTGGTATGCATCTCTGAGGGTTCTACTTCTTGTGAAACATTACCTTGGCCACTCTGTGAGCATCAAATGCTTGGTTCTCATTTTACAGACACTTCTTGGCCAGAATCAAGCAACTCACTACAAGAAGGACCAGCCATCAGGATTTTGGTTTTTTCTTTTTCTCTCAATCTTTGTCTTTTTCTTTACTGGTATAATTTTGTCTTCTTTTATTTATTTAAAGACGCAGCATCCCCTCCCAAATCATGCATTGGGAGATTCCATTTTATTTTTTAATTTTCATTCTTAGTAGCTATAAGAGTGGGGATAGAAGTCAAACCAAAAACAAATAAGGACAAGGAAACTCGTTATCTCTACCTAAATCATCAAAGGTTCTCTGGAAGTCATTTATTAATTCATCTCCATACCAGGCAAATTTTGCAGCCATCTCTTCCAAAGCAGTACCCATAATCATTCTATTATTAGCATACATAATCACATCCCTGCTATTTCTATCAACCCTCCTGAATAATCTGGCCACAGATTTTTGGTTTTTACTTGCCACATTGGGATCTTCTCTGGTAATTTGCATAGGCCAACGATCTCTTCTTTGAAAAACTTGAGCGGCAGGAAATGGCAAAGGAGACAAACCATTCCTCCTTGTACTGGAACTGGCCACAGGTTGGAGTTGATGAGAGGTGGTTATGGGTGAGTTCCTGGGTTTCTGGCTTGGTGATGGTCTTACTTATGGATTCAAGGCAGGCCTGGCATGGGAAGTAATTGGTGAAGAAGGAGGAATTGTAGTAGGAATGGAAGCAAGAACTGGTTGGAAGGTTCTGGGAGTACTGGGAATCACTTGGCTTTGGATTCTGTTGGCAAGAGGCTGAGCAGAGGAATTGCTGGATGGATGGGCAACCAAATGAGGAACAACTTCAACTTCTTCACCATCCAACTCATCACTACCTTCCGCATCTGGATCAGTTGGGGAATCAGCAATCCTTCTTATTCTTTTCACTACCCCTTCAGTATTGATCCTGGAGATTGGGACCTCTGAGTTGGAATATATTGGCCTACCACCAACTGGAATTGGCCCTCCAACATTAGTCCACCTGGCCACATCCCTCTGCCTAGAACCAGTCACTACATCAAAATATCAGTAACAATTTCAATCAATTTATGCGAATCACTCACCTTGAGAAAATACTGAAGTTCCATCAGGAGTAGGTTCCTCAGAGACTGGGAGCTCTTTCCCAAAAGGCCCATCTTTTCTACTCCAAAAACACCTCCTGAGGTTAGAAGACGGCGCCGCAGTATGATGACATGGTTTCTTTCCAATGAAGCAATAGTGGCACTTTGAAGAGCAAGGATTGTAGTGTTGAAAACAATCCTTACCCTTTTCCAAACACTCAGAACAAGCAGGATCAAGAACTTCAACTGCTCTGTATCTGTCATAGGTTTGGGAGGGATCAAAGTGACCAGAAGAAGCCATGGAGCGTGAAGACACCAGAACCACAAAGAACAGATGGTGGCAGTGCAGAAGGAGAAGATTCAGTGAGTTCAGTCAGTTTGGAACTCATAACTGAAGAATATGCAAGCAGAAAATTCAAGATGTCAGAATCAGTCCACTCCAAATCAAAAAAAATATTTGACATCAAGGAAATGGGGCCATAACTCATTTGTTCCCCCCCTCAAAGCCTCTAAAGTAAGGATTCACGACCCCTTTGGGGCTGAATTCATCACCCAGGGCCTCCCCTGCAACTTTGGGGAGGCCAGGATCTTGATGGTCCTGGACCCCCTCAATGGGTCCAGGCCATGTAGGTGAGATTTTGGACCATGGGCCATTTTTTTGGTCCCAAGAAAATTGGGACCAGGGGGCCTCCAATATCCCCCACAGACCGCAGACTGTAGGACCCCAAAACACCAAAATGGCCAGAAATGGCCATAAATCAAGAAATAAAGCAATTTCACCCAAGACCCAAAAAAGGCCAAAAGGGCCATAAAATAAAAACTCATCAAGAATCACCATAGGAAGGGCCAAGGCCAAAAATACTATGGGAAGGCACATTGACGTATTTCCAAGGCCAATGGGGACAAGACCCCTTGAAGACTTTGTTCAGGACATTTCAGTTGGGCAAAAAGGGTCCAACATCAGGTTGGCCTTTGGTAATGAGTACACTTCATATATTCATTCTACTTCATTTTTTGAGCACAAGAGATCAGTGGCCATCATTTTTGGATAGAACCCAAGGACATGCCCCAAAGGAGGGGGATTTATTGATTCAGAAGAAGAAAAAGAAGCATATTTCAAAGTGGAATACTTACTCAAAATTGAAAGAAGGGGGGAATAGAATCAATTTGACAGGGAAGAATTGAAAAAAGGATTTTCAGGATAATGGGAAAGAGGAAATGAGAATTTAATAAGAATTTTTTTTGAAAAAATGTGGGGACAATGAGATGCCACTCAACAGTGGCAGGGTACTATGGTGTTCAGGAGCCCAGCAGTTTCAAGAGGGGGATACTGTCACAACCACTCACCAGGGGTAAGGGTATTCATTAATACACCCACTCAAACACTTCAAATCAGCAGATCCACTATTTGCATCAGCATTCAGTTTCAGAAATCTTCCTTGCTAAAACATGCATACAGTCTGGTTCATCAATACAGCATGTCAATACTTGTACAGGTTGGAATTACCCAATACAGTTTGGATAAACCATTTCCAAACTGTATGATCACTCAATACTACCACTCCTCTTTTACAGGCCCTGTACAGAGCTGTACAGGACCTGTATTGGCCAGACTCAATTCAATAATTCAATCCTCTCATGAAAATTCTCTCTATGGGTCAGGGCTGGTGATTCTCACATATACCAGCCCCTCTTTTCCCCCCTGGGGACTTTTCCCCAGCTAATTAATTTAGTTTATTTATTATTTAATGAATATTATTATCCTTATTTTGGGTATTATATTTATTTAATATTAAGTGAGTCTTTGCATTTTCTTTCTTTGCCTGTACAGTATGAGTTGGGTGGCCATATCCTTATCAACCCTTCTCTTTTCATTCTGTCAGGTTGAAACAGTGGACTTGGACTTGTTTGTGGTTGGCTCTTTTATTTATTACTCTTATTCTTTTGTTGCTGCTTTTCTTATACTTCTTTATTAGTAGTTCATCATATCTTAACACTCTTAAGTTTATTACTTCTTACCTTATCCTGAGACCTCCATAAGTGAGTCCCAGTTTACTGAGTGCCAGGCCCTCTTCACTTAGAAGAGCCCCTGTGACAGACTCCAGCTTTGGAGACAGAAGGCCCAGTGGCATCTACCAGCTCCAAAACAGCTCCAGAAGTGTCCAAAGACAAGGCCAAAGGACCTTAGAAGAAACATAGAGGTCCCAAGAACTATCAAGGCAAGGGCAAAGGCAAAGCCAATTGGCACAGACCTTACCCACAAGGGTACAGGATTCCCAAATTGGAGCCTTTAGCTGTGGTCAGTGTGTTCAACATGGCCAGGACTCTCAGGTAATTTGCAGCCAAGGAGCAGGAAAGGATGAACAGAACATTTCCATGCAAATAATAGATGAAATACATTTTTTTCAATCCAATATTGATTTAAAAATTGGTAAACTTGATGCAAAGTTAACTAAAATAACATTGGACATCAATGACTTAAAGAAAAATGACAAACAGTCTGCTGAAATGCATAAGTCTGTAATTACCACACTGGAATTACTTACCAATACATGTGACAGAATTGAGAGTAAATATCAAAATCAAAATGATGAAATGGAAGATCTTTCCATTTTGAACATTAATGATCAACTCAAAATTCTGAAAGATCATGTCTTGGAAATAGCTAAAAATACCAATCAGTTTGCCACACATTTGGCAAAAAGTGACAGTGAGAGGCAGAAGTTAAAAAATGAAATCATTGCAAATGTAGAACAAATTCATAATAATTATCAACCACATATGCCAAGACATTCTACACCTTTGACTAAAAAAAACCTTTTTTTAAAGAAAGTTTGACCCCATTCTTAGAAGAAAATGTTATTTCTGAAAAAGAGATTCCCAAATTGGAAGAATGGCCAACATTTCTGGTGAAGGAGAATACAACCATAGTGAGTTCATCAGAACTATTGATATGTTTCAAGAAGATTTTCACATACCTGATGAAATCATAGTGGGAAAATTACACTCTCTGTTTACCAGAACTGCAAAGAAATGGTATTACAAGATGAGGATAGATCATGAAAAATGTGATTGGTCTTGGTGGAAATCTGAAATGATTACCAAATGGGCCAATGATTCTTGGAGGTTTAAAATGGAAATTGCTTTTGAAAGTGCCATTTTTAACTCAGAAAAAGATAAACCATCTACATGGTTCTTCCAGCAAAAAAGACAGATTATCTGCTTTACACCCAGATATGTCTGACACTATGATTAATATGAAAATCTTAAGAGAATGTGGAGGAGAACTAGAACATGCTATCAAGTGCAGATGTGTAGAAACCTGTTCAACAGAGGACTACATTAATGCAATGGAAGATATCATTACTAGAACAAGAATTGGTAAAACTTGGACTAAATTCCCTATAGAGTCCAAGATGGTCCAAAAGATTTTCAGAGAGGACAGAGGACCTGAAAAACCTGTCTTGAAGTGTCATAAATGTGGAAGCACTTCACATTTAGCCGAAACTTGCACCAAAAAGACAAAAATCAATGAAGTTCAAGTCATTGAAGAAGTTCAGTGTACTGAAGAGAAAGAAGAATCTGACCTAGCTTCTGAAGTCTCTGAGGATACACCAGTAGAGGACTATACCATTGAAAACATTACAGATTTCTTTGAAGTCACCAAAGTCCATACTCACTTGCCACAGTACAGTGAGGACTGTCATAACCTGATCAATATCTAAGATGCCAGAATGTGTAAGACCAAACCTGCTAGAGGAAAAGGTTATAATGCTGGAGCATCTTGTAGCACATCAATTCTGATGAATGATATTGAAGCCAAAGTAAATTTGGATACAGGGGCATTTTGCACTTGTGTGGGCAAAGATTATCTCCAAGTTATACTTCCTGAATGGAAAAACCCTCTATTACCAATAGAAGGTGTGAAATTTAGTAGTGCCAGTAACAATATGTACCCTTTGGGCATATTGGACACTAATATTGTATTACCACACACTGCAGGAAGCCTAAGAATGAAGACAGAGATAGTAGTGATTGACAATTGCACATCTCAACATATCATCCTTCGCAATGATTTCTTGAATATCTATGGTATTGAAATCAATAACCATAAAGACAGACATTTCACCATTGGAGAAAACCAAAGAAAAAAATTTGCTTTTTCCAATATGTACAAACAAATATCCATAGTATCTTCCAAGAAAGATACTTATAAGGAAGAATTTGTGGCTAATCAACTTGTTGAAGTACAAATTAATCCATCATTGTCAACAAAGATGAGACATGAGCTTATCAAGGTGTTATACACATATAATAATGCCTTTGCCTCTGACAATGTACCATGAGGCGCTATAAAAGGGCATGAAGTTGATATTACTCTCAATATTGACAGACCATACCCTCCAAGCCATAGAAGACTAGCTTATCCAGCCAGTCCCAGAGCTAGAGAAGCCTTGTAAAAACATATCCAATAATTGATCCAACTTGGTGTACTAAAGAAAGTAGGCCATAATGAAGAAGTTGAAGTGACAACACCTGTTATTATTGCTTGGCATAATGATAAATCAAGAATGGTTGGAGATTTTAGAGAATTGAATACCTACACCGTTCCAGCTAGGTATCCAATTCCTAGAATACAAGAAGCTTTGACCCAATTGTCTAAAGCCAAGTTTCTTAACATCACTGGATGCATTGAATGGATTTCATCAGAATATTTTGATACCTAAAGCTAAGAAATTACTTAGAATTATCACTCACTGTGGTATTTATTAGTATCTTAGAATGCCATTTGGTATTAAAAATGCACCATCTCATTATCAAAGAATGAGGAATACGATCTTCCCTACAGAATTATCTGAAGGATGGCTTATCATTTCTATTGATGATATTATCATATGTTCTGATTCATGGTATTTACAGCTTGAAAGACCTGCAAGAGTACTTCACAAAGTTTCAGAAGTGAATATTAAGATTTCACTCAAGAAATGTAATTTTGGTTTTGAAGAACTCAAATCATTAGGACATATTGCTTGTGGTTTAAGCTTGGGTATTGACAAAAATAAAGTGGCAGCAGTGTTACTTAAGCCAATACCCCAAAATAAACAAGAAATGATGTCTTTTCTTGGATTTTCCAGTTATTACAGGCAACACTTAAAAGATTTTGCAATTATAGCCAAGTCTCTCTATAGAATCTGTGATCAACAAACAGTATTTGAGATGACACAGGAGAGAATTAAAGCTTATGAGAAGATAAGGAAAGCTCTTACAGAAGCAACTTTACTCCTCATGCCTGACTGGAATATACCATTTAAATTGTACATTGATGCATGTGGAGATGGATTAGGGGCAGCTCTACATCAAGTCCAAATTATTGATGACAAACCTACAGAAAGACCAGCTTGTTACATCTCAAGAAAAATCAAACCAACAGAAGCCAGATATGGTGCAAGCCAAATGGAGTGCTTATGTTGGGTCTGGGGACTTGAGAATTTACACTATTATCTTGTTGGCAGTGCTTTTTAAGTGATAATGGACTGTAATGCTGTAAAATCACTTCTTAACCTGAAAACTACCAACAGACATATGTTGAGATGGCAAATAGCTATTCAAGAATATAGAGGAAACATGACCATAGTTAACAAAGCAGGAAACATTCACAAGAATGCTGATGGACTTAGCAGATGGGCATTAGCCAACACTCCTGATAACCCAGCTTATGTAACTTTGGAAGCAGAACCACAGATTCCAATTGAAGGAATTAACATAACTGATATTGGGACTGAATTCTTTGAAGAAGTCATAGAATCTTATAAGCAAGACAAGAATTGCCATATCTTGACTTCCTTATTAGATAAAGACTGCAAGGATCAATCTTTGATCAATGCACTGCATGAAGTTTTGAAAGTTTCCTATTCTGAAGGAAGATTTCACTTGTTTGATGGAACAATTTACCACAGAACCAAACATTCTTGTGGGATAGCATTATGCAGCAGATTGCTTATAAATATAATTCTTCATGAATGCCATGATAGCATCTACTCTGGACACCTGTCAGAGGACAGAACACTTGAGAAAGTGAAGAACTGTGCATGGTGGCCATCTTGGAGAAAAGAGAACATTGAATATTTCCATTCCTGTGACAGATGCCAAAAGGCAAACAGGAGTACAGGCAAGGAATTTGGACTTATGATCCATATTCAAGAACCAAAAACCCCTTGGGAAGTTGTTCACATGGATTGGGTCACAGCACTTCCTCCAAGTGGTGACAAACGTTATAATGCTTGTTTAGTCATTGTAGACAGATATAGCAAGACTCCCATATTCTTACCCTGTCATAAAGATGACACAGCTATGGATACAGCTCTTCTTCTATGGAGTAGAGTTGTTTCTCATACAGGATTCTTTAAGAATATCATAAGTGTCAGAGATCCCAATTTTACATCTGCACTTTGGACCAATCTTCATAGATCTTTTGGGACTAAGTTATCATTTTCTACAGCATCTCATCCTCAAACAGATGGGCTGGCAGAGAGAATAATTCAAAATTCAGAAGACATGATCAGGAGATTTTGTGCTTATGGGTTAGAGTTCAAAGACTCAGATGGCTTTACCCATGACTGGTGCACTCTGATACTTGAATTAGAATTGGCATATAAGACATCAGTCCATTCTTCCACAGGTCAAACTCCTGCTATGTTAGAGAAAGGATGGAATCCAAGACTCCCAGCAGATACACTGAGGAAAGACTTTATTGAAATTCATCCTACAGCTTCCAGCTTCAAAATAATGCTTGATAAAGTGAAACATCATGGAAAACAGAGTATTAATGATGCTTTTGAATATGCTAAACAGCAGTGGGACAAGAGTCACAAAGTACTAGACTTCAAATTAGGGGACTTAGTTCTAGCTTCAACCTTGGATTTTAATAATATCAAAGGCCCAAAGAAACTTAAAGATTCTTATGTAGGACCTTTTGTTATTGTTGCCTTACATGGAACCAATGCAGTTCAACTGGAATTAAGTGGTGAATTGGAAAATAAACACCCAACCTTTCAAGTCAGCTTGATAAAACCTTATCAACCAGCTGACAAAGAGTTTTTTGCTTTAAGGAACCCAACTCCTTTGACTGTACTGCCAGTGGAACAGAGTGAAGACAGAAAAATAAAGAAAGTCATAAAAGAAAGGAGGCTTAGAGGTAATCATCAGAGAGAATATCTTGTCAGATATAGAAGTCCAGTACATGAAGATGAGTGGCTGGCAGAATCAGATATACATGACTCAGACAAGCTCTTGAGAAGATTTAGACATGAAAGAAGGCCACAAGCTTGAATATGTCTATAAATGTGCTTTGAATTACTTGATATAAGTAATGTAAAGAGGTTTGACAGTGGACATTACCCCCTTTGGGGCCTTTTTCTTCTTTATACCATTGATGAAATTGTAGGACAATTTTATTTTTGGTGGGAGGGAATGTGAGCCTTGAGGTATATTTTACATACCCAAATAGGCCACAATTATCTTAAAAATAAATTCTGAACTATGCATAACCCATAAGTCATGAATATATTCAAGTTTCATCATTTTTGATTTCAGAAAAGATGAATAACCTTTTATTGAGTAAGTAAATCCATGGATTTAATGCCAGATTTGGATTCTACACAAAGATTCACCTAGGGTATCTCCATAGAGTGAATAAGCTCAAATTAACTCTTTGAGGCGGTAATATGGAAAATACTTCCATACCACATCATCAATACCACATAAAAGATCTGTGAAAAGTTTTGTTTTTCTCTATTTCACACCAAAATAATGGGAATATGAGAAATCCCATGTTACATATACACTAGGAATAGTGTGATGCATGTTTTGGAAACTTAATATTATGGTATTCTTACATCCACCTTTGGTACACCCATAGTGGATATCTCACTTGAAGCTTAAAATCCTATTTTGATGTAAAAAATAGGCAAGGGGGACAAAAGACATCGAAGAGAGCCAGGGTACCCAATTTCTGAGGCCTCTGAGGCGTGGACAGCTCCAAAGCTTGGATCCATGGCTGATCTTGGCCTAACTGGTAAGCTAAAACCTTTTGGGACCTTGGTTACCATGTTACAACTTCAGTAAATCATAAGAAAATAGCAAATAACCTGCTATTTTGACATGCCAAGGAGGTAAAGAGCAACTTAGACTCTTTTAAACATGTCAATTCTTAATGAATTTCCATGGATAAACACCAAAAGAGTAATTAAAACCCTTTTTGGACTAGTATCCATTGATTTACCTCATAGCAACCAGCCATAGTTTGCTATTTGCAATTCAACATAGAAATGAGGTAAAATTTGAAAAATTCATTAAAAATACAATTATTAATTGATCTTTCTGAAGCTTTATGGAAAAATGGAGAACTGTATATTTCATATAAAAACCATAAAGAATTATATTTCTATATGTAAAATTAGAAGTTTTACTTACAGTCCATTTTTGAGGATTCCATGTGAAACACAGAATCTTTAAAAATTTACAGAAAATACATTCTGTGATGAAATTTCCAATAAAATTGATAACTTTGGGAAATCAATTATTCTTTTGGAATAAAAGAAGATTTACAGTTTTTACTCTTTTATTCTCAACCATAAATGGGTTGGTAGTCGCGTAAAAACCTCAATTAATCAATTATGATAATCTTACGTGACAACTGATTATGCAATCGATAATCCAAAAAGGTTTATTGTCTTCTCACTCACTTGTTTTTCAATTTGCTCCATGGCATGCCTCTGTGAGCTGTCTTAGACTTAAAAGAGGCCTCCTCTTTCTGTTTTTTCCCAATCATCACATTATTACAGTATACCTTTATTACCAACAAGTAAATATGAGTTAAAACCTTTCTTAAGTGCTTTAACTCTTTCTGAATCAATCAGAAGGACGTGAAGTCATAGAAATTAACTATATATTTTTTTAATCCTGTTATAAATCAATTTTGATCTATTAAAGCCACAATTCTACGTCAAATCTCTTCACTTTTGTCTTTAATAAGTTCTTTGGAGTATTAGTGAGTTATTTATCTTTAGTTCTTAAAGTTTTTCTCTAAAATTAGTTTTATTAAAGAAATATCTTATAATTATTCTTGTAAAAGATAATTATATATTAGAATAATTTTATTATTAAATTCTTCTTGAAATGGATTCTTGTAGACAATTACTACTTACTGTTATAAACACTAGTAGTGTATAACATGTAAATGAAATAATTCTTTAATTATTAAATTGTGGTTAGAATAATTTTTATTATTATATTTCATAAGAACAGTCATAGTACTGTTGATTAATAGTAATATTGTCAACAGTTTCATAGACACATCTTACAATGAGATATTGACAAAGCCGCACAAGAACCTGGAGGATCTAATGGATACAGTTATCCATTTGATGGTTGCGCACAACATGGTATGTGCACATACAAAGGTTGAAGTCAATGGCATCAAAGGAAAACTCATGAGCTCGAAAAAAATGAGGCCATCAAAGAACTTTTGACGTGTCACAAGAATCTTGGAATAAATTAAATTGGCCATCATATATTAGGGGCTTTCTGTGCGGCGGGGGTTTGTGGTTTGATGGTATGCTGAGATGACTGGAGAACAAGCTCAGTGAAAGGGGCTTTATCACTCATTGAAATTTCTAAAAGACTTTCAGAGGGTAAAAATCTTGTGAGCCTTAGAGGTAATTTCATATACCCAAAAGACCACAAATATAAAAAATAACATATTAATATAAATAAAATAAATTTATTTATATTATTAAAATAAAAATCAAAATATAAATATAAAATTATATTAAAAATAAAAAATTAATTACAATTTAAAAATAAAAAATACATTAAATTTTGTAAGTATAAAATTACTTTTATACTTGAAAAAATTAAGTAAAAATAAAATTTTAACAAAATTGTGAAAAAATAAATAAATTTGGAAAAAAGTTATATAAAAATTATCATAACTTTTTATCCAATAAATAAACACATAAAATTTATTTCACCATTGGATTCCTCATAAAAAATCAGGTGGGGTCACCTCTGAGTGAAATTCTTGTAACTCAACTCTAAATAAGCTTAAATTAAGTTTTTAGTATTTTCAATACAAAAGTTGAAAATCCTCAAAACCTTAATTTAATTCACACCACATGTGGTGTTAACCATCAATTTTTGTGTTAAAATTGAGGTGTTGTGTTTAGTTTAGAAGTTATGAGGAATTGAAGTATTTTCAATTGAATTCAATTGAAATGTCAAAATGTGCGCGTGTATTACATAAGTGAACTTTGATTTACATATGAGGTATCAATTATTACTGTATTGTACTGTACAATTGAATTGAATTACATATGTAAATTATAAGTATAATACATGATGAGGAATTAAAGGAAAAATAAATTGGAAAGATTAAATTTGGGGGGGAAAAGGAACTCCAGCTCTAAGGGGGAGCTAGACCCCCAAATTCCTTGCTGACAGGCGTGGGATGTCAAAATTCACGCAAAAGTTCATCACTTTTGGCCTGGAATTGAGTTACAGGGTCTGTGAACTCAATTGATGATGAGGTTTTGATACCAACTGGGGTAGTTTTAGCTGTTGCCAAGAGGGTAAAACTACCCTTAAGATAAAACAATCATAGTAAAAACAGTTTTAACTGGTTTCTACGCCTCTGACACACATTCTGACGTGTTTTGAAGGCTCTAGGCCTGGTATTGCTATAGTAATGGCTGATTTAAAGGTCTAAAATGGCTAAAAATGGCTAAAAATGGCTTAAACCAGCCGTTTTTGGTCTAAACCAGGGTTCAATGATGCCATAATTGGCTTTTCTGTTGTCAGACTATTTTTCACGACTGACAAGAGTAAATTATACTTTTGGAGTAAGAGAATTGATGGTTATAAAAGAATGTCTTCTTTGTCCCACTTTTCTCTTCATGTTAGAATCTTTTCCTTTTATTAATTAGTTTAAAACTGTTAAACCAATCAATAAAAGATTCCAACCACCCTTTTTAAATCATTTTGAACCTTTTAACCACGTGAAAAAATCATTATAATCATTGTTTGTAACTCTTATAATCATTTTTACCCCTGAACCACCCCATAAGTGAATTAAAGCATCTTTCATCACTGTTAAATTTGTCACTTTGTTTCCAAATTCACTCTGGTCACTTTTGGGCGTGTTTTCTCTTTAATATTCTTTTTAAAGACTTTGTTCTTTAATTAATTGCTTGCAGTTCATTGCTCAATTAATTCCCATTGAAATTGCTCTTGAAGAAATTTCTTTTGTAGCCTTAAAATATCTCTTGTAGAGTATTTTTTGGATAAATTTTTATTGTTGGTAAAACAATAAATTTTTATAATATTATTGTTTTATACTAATAAAGTTATAAACAATAAAATTGGCGTGTTTTTGTCTTAAAAATAATATTTCATACTATTTTTAATTGATTTTTACCTTATACAAATTTTGAGGACAGGAAAAGTACTTGATTTTTAATCAAAGTTTCATATCCACACCTTACATTTGGGGGCCCAGCCGTGATATTTTACCTGTGACATATTTTTTTTACTCTTTTTAAATCTTTTTTTCTTATATTGAAAAATTTAAAAACATATAAAAAATACTTATAATCCAAAAAATCCTTAAAAAATAATTTTTTTTCATATTATAAGTGAGGCTTATATTTTTATTTCTTTTTTGAAATAACCTTTTTTTACTTAATTAATTGGCTTTTTCATTAATTTTAGTGTCTGACAACGTGGTAAGACAAGAAAACATTGAAACAGCCTCAACAGTAACCAGCATTATCCCTGCCAGTACTGTTAATTCTGATCATAATAGTACTGTTATTGTGACTCAAAATAACCAACCTGAACCAATATCTTCTGAATTAATTAACTTGGACATAAGTAATACCCTTTAGAAAGCTAAAGATTTGGCCAATAGTAAGTTTTTGACGTAAAAATACTATTTTAAGCCTTTTTTAACCATAATTATGCCTTCAACCAGGTCAGGAGCCAGCTACAACCCCTCAAGCAGCTCCCAAAAAGGTAATAGACGTGATTATGGCAGAGGCCAATCAGGTACAGAAGGAAAAGGGTCAGTTGATGACTTCCAAACAACTAAATTGGGTCATTCTGAAGCTGATAATACCATTTTACCTTCAAAAAGAGCTGACACCCGCCACAACAAGCCTCTGTGGACATATACAAAGCCAGCCACAGTGCATACAACAATGCACTTCAATTCAAGGAGTACCAGATCCTTGCAGATCTGTGGAAGAATTGCATGAATTCTTACCTGACAGTAAGAAAATTCTTGGGGCATCCCAACACTTGCAAATTGCTCAATGGATGGCATCCATTGATGGAGAAGAAAAACATGATGCTTTCGACACTAGAATGGAGGAAAAACAACCCCCCACCACCAAAACCAGTGCCAAAAACAGCCCCAGTGGCCAGCAGCAGCATTTCCAACGTGAAAAAGCAGCCACAACCTCCAAACAAGGGCAAAGGGAAGGCACCAGCCCCAAAACCTTACAGTCAGAGCTACAGAATCCCAAAGATTCAGCAGGATGCCATGGAAAATGTATTTCAGATGGCCAGAACCATGATGGAATTACAGAAGAAGGAGGAAGCCAGATTAAGGTTCCAGAAATGATTTCTGACATATTTGATTCCATCCCAGAGTTGTATAATGCTATAAATGATGTGAAAAAACATCTTTCTGATAAAAATGAAACCATTTGTAACAACATTAAAACAAACAACCTGAGTCTGTGCCAAATTAATGAAACACTTATGTGTTTTGAAAAAGTTTTAAGAACAATTAAAAATTCCAATACTGATAATCCTTCTAACAATAAAAATGAACAATCTGCCATTATTAAAGAATTAACAGATAAATATTCTAAATTCAATATTGATGACATAATTGAAACAAGAATTAAACAAGCCATAAATATTATCAAAACAGATAACAAGAAAGTCCTTGATGACATTTCAAATTCATTTACTGAAGTAAAGACATATACCATTGCCTTGAAAAAGTGTTTTGATGCTTCACAAGAAGAAGTATCAAAATTATCAATGAAATTGAATCAAGTCACTGCTGATAATACAAGACAAACAGAGTTATGGCAAGAACTGACACATAAAGAAGACATGTATAAAATTGAAGTAATAAATTTAATACAAAGCTTCCAACATGAATACAGAAATTCCCAAAGGTGTAGCAGCAGTAAAATGAATGACATTGAACAAATACTGAACACCTTACCAAGAATGTCCACACCTTTAAATCAAAATGAGGGCACAAGAATTTTAAATCCACAAGTATTGGATCCTGATAATTCACAATTAAAAAATGAATTATCCACTTCCTTTCATAACTTAGAACCGTCAATGGGCCAAGCACTCTTGAAAGAAGTTCCAAAACTTAAAGAATGGCCTCACTTCAGTGGTGAAGGAGAGTATGACCATATGGAATTCATTAGAGGTATTGACATGATCAAAGAGGATTTTGAATTACCAGACAGATTGGTAACAGCCAGGTTTAACACCTTGTTTACCAGATCAGCTCACAGATGGTACATCAAAATAAGACAAGCACATGGACACCAGAGTTGGACTTGGTGGAAAACCCAAATCATCAACAAATGGGCCAATGATGCATGGAGGTTTAAAGTTGAAACAGCCTTTGAATCCGCCAAATTTAATGCTGATAAAGACAAAGCCTTACCATGGTTTTGTCAACAAAAGGACAGGTTAACAGCATTATACCCTGACATGTCAGAATTTATGATTCATAGAAAAATTCTAAGACAATGTGGAGGTGACTTAGAGCATGCTGTCAAGAGCAGGACTACTGAACAATCTTCAGCAGAAGACATTATCAATATATTAGAGAAAGTAACCACAAGAACCAGAATTGGTTCCAGTAGGGTGAATCTTAAAACAAGGTTTAATACACCTTGGAAGGATTCTGTGGACAAAAACCCCAAAGAAAACTCTAATAATATTAAAAATAAGTCTGCAGATACAGTCAGAAAGTGCCATATTTGCCAAAGCACCACTCATTTAGCCAATACATGTCCAAAGAGAGGGAAAATCAATGAAATTGATGTGGAGAAAGAACCTGATGTTGAAAAAGATGACATAATTGAAGAAAATTCAGATGACAAGTCATCCATATTTTCTGAATCTTCAAAAGATATAGAAAATATCAATGCCACTTTTGACATCATGGAATCTTATTCCCACTTGCCACAATTGAGCAATGGTCAACTTGATTTATCAAAAATCCAAGATGCACAACTCATGAAAACCAAACCAAACAGAGGAAAAGGTTATACAGCTGGTAACTCCTGTATAACAGAAGTGGTGATTGACAACAAACCCACTAAACTTTTGCTTGACCCAGGAGCCTTCTGCTCTTGTGTTGGTAAATATTTTCTTAAAACTTGTGTACCAAACTTTGAAGATCAATTATTGCCAATTGATGGCATAAAATTCAATAGTGCAAGTAACCCAATGAAAGCATTGGGAATATTTGAGACTAGTGTCATATTTCCACATATCAATGGAAATTTAAGAATCACTGTTGAATTTGTTGTTATGGAAAATTGCTCTAGTACCCATTTCATATTGGGAAATGATTATTTAATCATGTATGGCATAGATTTACACAACAACAAAGACAGATACTTTACTATTGGAGACAATAAGCGCCAAAAATTTGCCTTTTTACCATTTAAAAGACAAATTACAGTAAACAAAGTATCACCAGTCAACTTAGAGTTAGAGAAATTCAAGTATGAACACTTAAGTGAAGCTGAAATAAGCCTTCATTTGAGTAATAAACAAGAAAATGAACTCTTTTCTCTTTTATATGACCATTAAGAAGCATTTGCCTCAGATAAAGAACCCCTAGGGGCAATTATTGGTCATGAAGTTGATATTATCCTTAATATTGAGAGACCTTATCCACCACTCTTAAGAAGACCTGCATATCCAGCAAGTCCAAAATCAAGAGAAGCACTAGAAAGCCATATTAAAGAACTTTTAGACCTTGGTGTAATAAGAAAAGTAGGCCACAATGAAGAAGTAGAAATAACTACACCAGTCATAGTGGCTTGGCATAATGGAAAATCTAGAATGGTTGGAGACTTTAGAGCTCTGAACACTTATACTGTTCCAGACAGATACCCAATTCCAAAGATCCAGATTGCCCTCACTCAAATATCTCAAGCAGTATATATAAGCACTATGGATGCTCTTAAGGGATTTCATCAGAATGTGGTAACACCAAGAGCAAGAAAGTATTTGAGAATCATTGTTCATTGTGGAGTTTATGAATATTTAAGAATGCCTTTTGGTATCAAAAATGCACCTTCACACTTCCAAAGAATGATGAATGAAATCTTCCCTGAAGAACTTTCAGAAGGATGGTTAATCATTTACATTGATGACATTATAGTCTGCTCCAAAACTTGGGAAGAACATATGTACAGATTGTCCAGGGTTTTGACAAAAATTCAATCTGTCAATATGAAAATTTCTTTGAAGAAATGCCATTTTGGATTTAAAGAGCTTAAAGCACTAGGACATGTAGTATCTGGTTTATCTCTTGGAATTGACAAAAACAAAGTTGCAGCAGTACTGCTTAAACCCATGCCTCAAAACAAAAAAGAAATTCAATCATTTTTGGGTTTTGCAGGGTATTACAGGCAACACATTAAAGATTTTGCATCCATAGCAAGACCCCTTTATAAGCTATGTGACAAAGACACAGTCTTTGAAATGACAGTTGACAGAGTAAAAGCCTTTGAATCTTTGAGACAAGCCTTGACCACTGCTCCACTCTTACTGATGCCAGACTTTAAGCTGCCCTTTAAGCTTTATATTGATGCATCAGGAGATGGGCTAGGTGCTGCACTTCACCAAGTTCAGATCATAAATGATAAACCTGTAGAAGGACCCATATGTTTCATATCTAGGCAAATCAAACCAACTGAAGCCAGATATGGAGCAAGTCAAATGGAGTGTTTATGCCTTGTTTGGGCTCTAGAAAAGCTAAATTACTTTCTAGAAGGATGTGTCTTTGAAGTAATAACAGATTGTACCGCTGTTAAATCACTTCTGAACATGAAAACACCCAACAGACATATGCTTAGATGGCAAATAGCCATACAAGAATATAGGGGCAATATGACTATTGTTCACAAAGATGGCAATATTCATAAAAATGCAGATGGACTAAGCAGATGGCCATTACCAAATGATATTGATAATCCTGCTTATGTACCAGAAGAAGCCTCCCCACAAATTCCAATAGAAGGGATAAGTGTTACAGACTTAAACACCACCTTCTTTGAAGAATTCAGAAACACTAGAAACACCAATATTACAAAGTAATATTCTTTTTTAGGGGGAGGGAATGTGAGCCTTAGAGGTAATTTCATATACCCAAAAGACCACAAATATAAAAAATAACATATTAATATAAATAAAATAAATTTATTTATATCATTAAAATAAAAATCAAAATATAAATATAAAATTATATTAAAAATAAAAAATTAATTACAATTTAAAAATAAAAAATACATTAAATTTTGTAAGTATAAAATTACTTTTATACTTGAAAAAATTAAGTAAAAATAAAATTTTAACAAAATTGTGAAAAAATAAATAAATTTGGAAAAAAGTTATATAAAAATTATCATAACTTTTTATCCAATAAATAAACACATAAAATTTATTTCACCATTGGATTCCTCATAAAAAATCAGGTGGGGTCACCTCTGAGTGAAATTCTTGTAACTCAACTCTAAATAAGCTTAAATTAAGTTTTTAGTATTTTCAATACAAAAGTTGAAAATCCTCAAAACCTTAATTTAATTCACACCACATGTGGTGTTAACCATCAAATTTTGTGTTAAAATTGAGGTGTTGTGTTTAGTTTAGAAGTTATGAGGAATTAAAGTATTTTCAATTGAATTCAATTGAAATGTCAAAATGTGCGCGTGTATTACATAAGTGAACTTTGATTTACATATGAGGTGTCAATTATTACTGTATTGTACTGTACAATTGAATTGAATTACATATGTAAATTATAAGTA
This sequence comes from Austropuccinia psidii, assembly GCA_023105745.1. Taxonomy (NCBI): domain Eukaryota; kingdom Fungi; phylum Basidiomycota; class Pucciniomycetes; order Pucciniales; family Sphaerophragmiaceae; genus Austropuccinia; species Austropuccinia psidii. The sequence continues at coordinate 70,011,855 of JALGQZ010000002.1, forward strand.
TAATACATGATGAGGAATTAAAGGAAAAATAAATTGGAAAGATTAAATTTGGGGGGGAAAAGGAACTCCAGCTCTAAGGGGGAGCTAGACCCCCAAATTCCTTGCTGACAGGCGTGGGATGTCAAAATTCACGCAAAAGCTCATCACTTTTGGCCTGGAATTGAGTTACAGGGTCTGTGAACTCAATTGATGATGAGGTTTTGATACCAACTGGGGTAGTTTTAGCTGTTGCCAAGAGGGTAAAACTACCCTTAAGATAAAACAATCATAGTAAAAACAGTTTTAACTGGTTTCTACGCCTCTGACACACATTCTGACGTGTTTTGAAGGCTCTAGGCCTGGTATTGCTATAGTAATGGCTTATTTAAAGGTCTAAAATGGCTAAAAATGGCTAAAAATGGCTTAAACCAGCCGTTTTTGGTCTAAACCAGGGTTCAATGATGCCATAATTGGCTTTTCTGTTGTCAGACTATTTTTCACGACTGACAAGAGTAAATTTTACTTTTGGAGTAAGAGAATTGATGGTTATAAAAGAATGTCTTCTTTGTCCCACTTTTCTCTTCATGTTAGAATCTTTTCCTTTTATTAATTAGTTTAAAACTGTTAAACCAATCAATAAAAGATTCCAACCACCCTTTTTAAATCATTTTGAACCTTTTAACCACGTGAAAAAATCATTATAATCATTGTTTGTAACTCTTATAATCATTTTTACCCCTGAACCACCCCATAAGTGAATTAAAGCATCTTTCATCACTGTTAACTTTGTCACTTTGTTTCCAAATTCACTCTGGTCACTTTTGGGCGTGTTTTCTCTTTAATATTCTTTTTAAAGACTTTGTTCTTTAATTAATTGCTTGCAGTTCATTGCTCAATTAATTCCAATTGAAATTGCTCTTGAAGAAATTTCTTTTGTAGCCTTAAAATATCTCTTGTAGAGTATTTTTTGGATAAATTTTTATTGTTGGTAAAACAATAAATTTTTATAATATTATTGTTTTATACTAATAAAGTTATAAACAATAAAATTGGCGTGTTTTTCTCTTAAAAATAATATTTCATACTATTTTTAATTGATTTTTACCTTATACAAATTTTGAGGACAGGAAAAGTACTTGATTTTTAATCAAAGTTTCATATCCACACCTTACAAATCTAGTAGAGCCGGTGTGGCTAAGTACTAATAAGTATAACTGTAATTTACTGAATAAGAGTTTCTTCTGATCAAAGTATTTTAACCCCACTGTACCTCTTAGATTTGAATTTGCACGATGCTTGGTATTAGACTTTGTTGATGCCTGGGTGGAGAAGCGGGGTGTTGGTTCAAGTGATGAGGTCACATTGACTGTACCCAGGTCAGCAAACCTACAACCAGGATTGACCCATTTTAGATTAGCTTTGTACCATATAGATTGTAATTTGATTTTTCAAAGTCAGTCATGAATTTATTATTAGTGAATACCTATCCTACTACTTCTCAGATGCCACAGTATGAATACCAATAATAGCTGCCTTTGTACAGAGGCATGCCTCCGTACACCATTGAAAATACTCCAAAAAGATGCAAACTGAGTCAGGCAGTTGTGCCCACGATTAGCACACGCAGGGGCATCACAGGAATTGGGTTTTATCAATTCCTGCCAGCTAATAATAGGACAAAAGGCACTGGTTCTTTCATAGAGGACTAGGATGATGAGGCATGCTCAGTGGAGTGCATATTGCATTTGCACGTGCTTGCAATATTCCACACGGTTGGATTTGAACCTCATTGAATGGGAATATGAATAGATCAAATTGAATAATTCAGTATCTGCTGCATTTTTCAGGCTCAGGTAATTGAGATCACCAATTCGCGCAAGTCAGATGTCATATTTTATTCTTAGCCACAATTAAAAAAAGAATCATTGTCAGCCTGTGACTCAAAACCAGAGCACAAGCATGACAGCCAAAATACCATAAACCAATGGTATAGCCAAAATACCACCAAAACATGGAGCTGAGCCAAATTAGCTCAAAAGGTATCAAAAGAAAGATAAAACTCATCTCTTTCTGAAAATATAAGTCCCATCACCATAGGACCAAAAATAACAAAGTTATTCCAGCTCAAAGTAGTTGCTGAGCACAAACCTTAATTTTCACCTCTCATCGAAAATCTAGAAGAAGAGGCTTAACCCCATCAAATGGGTATTCAAAATGAAGCTCTAAGCCAGGGCTATCTAATGGTACTAGTCAAACTGAGCTAGCACCAGTATTACTTGAGTTATGGTCAAATTCAGACCAAATAAGGGTGAACAAATCTTTCACCTCTCATCTAACTTTTACAGTTTTAGTGTGAGATACCTAAAGTGGGGTCTTCTTGGAAAGAGCACAATCAGGGCTATCTGATGGTGCCATTAATTCCCTCATATCTCAACTAGGACAGAAGTTATTGGCCAAACAAGCTTAATACAGCTTTTTGCCCAAACCACGCCAATGTACAAAATTACTTGTACATGGGATAACTTTGTCATATTTAATGATAACCATGTCAAGTTGGGTACCATTGTGTAGAGCTCATACAGGGCTACACACTGAACCAATGTTGAGGTTGATATCTCCAGAATTGACAAAGTTATGACTGTTTTAAGGTCAAAATCCCACCTGCTGTCATATACAGCCTTACCATGGGATAATATCCCATAACCATGAATGTGAGGTGTCAAATAGACAAAGAAGCATGTTTTTACTTCAATACCTCATATGTAATTCAATACTGGGGTCCCATACAGTTTCTGTACAGCATTCTACGCGTCATACACGTCAGAATCAGGCTGTGAGGTCCCCAGATGAAAATTTTCACCCCGTATTGGTGAAAACCGCCCAGATGTGGTTTCAAAACCACATCTGAGCCCAATACAGGGCATACAGGCTGTTTGCAAACCACAAGCCTGTCATAGAGAGTGAAAAATCTTCACTTCCTCTACGTGGAAAGGTCTAGCAGCCTTTCCACCCCCAATTTCAGGATAAAAGGAGGGCTTTTCACAGCCAAAATCCTCTCCTCATCCTGCTCTTGAATACCCTACATAGTAAAATGTCAAAAACAGTTTTACTCTTGGGTAATAAACAGGTATAATTATATATTTAATTATTGTAACTCTTATTATAGTAACCCAACTGGTAAGATTGCACCCTGGGTTCTCAATAGTGCTCACCACCACTATTATCCAATAGTAGAACGCCTTAAATTATATTATAAACCATCTTAAACTCTTTTAAAACTATTTTAAAATCTTTATTTACCGTGTCACAGTCATAGTTAAGAGTTGTAAATACTTTTTAATACTCTTATCATAGACTCTGCCTGACATTTTGGGGGCCTGACCATGTTTTTAACTTATTTTGGACCATTACCAGTAAGTCTTTTCTCTTTTTATCATTTATTGACACCTGTTTTATCCTTTTTAAGGCTTCATTTTCTTTTAAAATATATATTTTATATATATTTCTTTTTAAAATTTAATTATACTCATATTTTAAAGAGTATTTGTCTAGTGGCTAATAACCATAAGACCAGTATTTTTGGTGTGTTTTGCATATAAAAACACATTAAGCCACTAATACAGTCCTGATTCTTAATTGATTTGAGACAGCTCATACTGATAAACCAACAGTTGAGGCGTGTTTGAACACATTGTTAACTCAATTACCCTGTAATACACCATCTTTTGACAGATTATACTTGCTAATAACAAGTATTCTGTAAGATATTGGTATACAAACAGTATACCACTTATCAATAAGCTGTACATCTGATGTGGAATTGTTAATTCAATTACACTGTCACTATACAAGGGCATATTGTAGTAACATACAAGCCCAGAGGCCATTCTTAGACATGCAAAATCAGCCTTTTAAGAAGTCTTAACTGACATAAGCCCTCTTTTTCCTGTTTGATTCAGTGGAAGAAAACTTCATACCACTTTAGACCCAGTCACAGGCCAACATACCAGTGACACCCTCAGAACCAGAGGGCAGCAAGGGCAAGGGAAAAAGGCTTAGTGAAGGCCAGATTACAGCCAAGAAGTGGACACCAATAGCCACTCAGAGAAGTAGAAAACCACAAAACTCTGCATCAATACAAGGTAAACCAACCTTAACCAGTTGTACAGGGAAGATTACAATTATTAAACCAGTTGTAACTTCCAAAGGAAAACTGCCCAAATCAGCAGACAGCAAATTTGTACAAGGCACAGTCAAAGGTAAATACCCTAAGAACATAAAGTTTTTGACTGCTTGCAAACACTGATATGTCCCCTGCATACCTCAGAGACCTTGGCTTCCAAAGGAACAAGCCAGAGGACAGAGAAGGATTCTCCAGGACCACAAGACCTGAAAGAAGACACCTTGGACACAGTGGTGGATGGCAAAACAATGAGGGAGATAATATCAACCTTGCCATTCACACTCCAATTCAACAGAAACCTCAAACCAGAGGACTGGAAGGATATAGATCAAGTTCTTCAGATCCACCAACTCCTCAAAGATTTATTTCAATGGAGCATGGACAACAAGAGGTTCAACCTAGCAACTTACTGGGCAGAACTGGGATCAAGTTGCCAGAAGATCTGTCTTAAAGAGATAGACTTCAAAGACCTTATGGAAATCACCAAGGGTTGGAATCCTACCAGGCCGCACAGACTCCTGGAGGCAAGGGCACAGAGGATAAGGGAGAATCAAGCCACTATCCTAGCTATAGAAGAACAGTTGACCCAGACAGGGCCTACTCAGATTCCTTCAGGTTCACAAGGAGCAGGCCAAATCAGCTCTCCAGTGGCTTCACACCATTCAGAAACCAGCAGACCAGTGGCCAAGAGTCACCATTCTTCACAATTCCAGGAAGTTTCCAGGAGAAGACAAGGAAACAAGGGCAAGAACAAAACCTCCTTCAACCAGAGGAGGAAGGAGTCAGACCCCATGAACCAGAAGCTGTTAGATTTGGTAAAAGAAGTACACAAGAACCAGAAGTAGTTGTAAACCACTCTAGAATCAGTAGTCCTAGTAATAGAAACATTACCCCCACTCAGACTGAAAATAACATTGTCACATCTGAGAGTAACATCAACAGTGATACACTGTGGTTACAAATGTCCCAATATGCTGAACAATCTTCAAAGAAGTTTGCAGAAATTAAAGCTGGCCAAGAGAGGATGAGACAAACTCAATCCTCCTTGGAACAGATAGTTAAGAATCTTCAAGAAGGATATGCTCAACTGAGCAAAGCCTCTGAAAAATCCAACAAAAGACTGAACCAAGTCTTTGAATAACAACACCACAGCACAAGGGACAGGGAGTGTCTGGATCAAGACATTAACAAATTGTTTAATGCCTACCATAGCTTGAAGACCCAACCACAAGGCCAAGCTATGGAGAATCCATATCAACCAGATGACATCAAACCAGATGCCATGTTGTTGAATAAGGAAAGATCTCCATCACAATACCAGGATGGAGATGGCATGTCTTATTCAGAGAAGGAAGCCTTGGAACAGCTTCCTGAGGCCTCAAGATGGCCCAAATTCTCTGGATCAGGAGAATATGATCATATGGAACTCATAGGTTATATTGATGGACTCTTCATTGATGTACCAAGCATACCAGATTACTGGATTACTGCTAGACTGAATACTGCATTTAAAGGTCATGCAAGTATATGGTACACTGAAATGAAAGAAATCCATGGCAGAAGAAACTGGCCATGGTGGAAGAGTCAAATAATCCAAAAGTACAGTAATGGAACTTGGACATGGCAAAAGACCATGTCATTTGAAAATGACAAATACTCTGTGGACAAAGATCCATATGAGTGGTATCTCAGACAGTCTAAAAGACTCAAAGCCATTAATCCTCAGATGAACATCCAGATGAGGAATCACAAACTTCTGACACAACTGCCAGGAGAACTAGAGCATGCAGTAAAATGCAGATGCAACCAAAATTTCACTCTAGATGACATAGCCAATACCTTAAAAGACATAAGGAAAAGGACTAATATAGGGAAATTCACCCCATATAGAAGCAGTAGTTTCAAAGAGAAACAACCTTTCAGGGTGGAGTTTAAAGACAAACCCAGAGAGAGAGTGGCAGAAGTGGCAAAGAAGAAGAATTCTTGTCACAATTGTGGTTCAACAGACCACTATGCTAACAATTGTCCAAAGGCAAAGAAAAAAGTCTATGCCATTGAGAAAATCCCAGAGGAGGAATCCTCAACAGAGGATTCTGAATCAGACTCTATGGGTGATGCCATCAGAGAACCATCTGATGATGAACAAGACCCAAGAGAGGAACTTCTAGTGGAATACCAAGAGGAAACCCCACTAGAAATTCAGGATATACAATTGGAAGTAGGAATGCCACAAGACACTGCCAACAAGAACTTGTGCAAACACACACAAGATGCACAAAAATTCCTAGTTACACCAACCAAAGGAATGGCATATATACATGGAACAGCCACCAAAATGACTGTATGTATTGACAATGCTCAGCACCCACTGATCATTGACAGTGGAGCACATTGCTCCATAGTGGCCAGAAATTATCTGGATAACCACTTCCCAAACTGGGAGAAAGAACTCTTGCCCACTAAGGCAAAGAACTTCAAAAGTGCATCAGGGAAGATGACTTCCATTGGGACAATTGTCAAAGAGATAATTATACCCCACAGGAAGGGTAATATCAGACTCAACCCAGAGTTTGTAGTGCTAGAAGATGCCCACATCCAAGGGTTTTTACTGGGAACAGATTACCAGAGGATGTATGGCATAGATATTTACAACAGTAAAAACAGGCACATTACCATTGGCACCAACAAGGAAAAGAAATTTTCACTTGATATATACCACATATCTTCACAGGATCCACTAGAAGAACTCTTGAAGGAATTCAAGGAGGGACAGTTTAGCACTACCCTCACCAGTAAACAGAAACTAAGTTTACTGAACATGCTGAGAAAAACAGACCAGCATTTGCTATTGGTGAAGAACCACTAGGCAAGATTAAAGGCCATGATATAGAACTATATCTGGATGTGGAAAGACCTTATCCACCCATGCTGAGGAGACCTCCTTATCCAGCAAGTCTGGAAACCAGGAAAGAAATTGAAAAACACATCAATGAGCTCCTGGATATGGATGTCATCAGGAAGATTGGGCATAATGAAATAGTGGAAATCACCACTCCTGTCCTAATCACTTGGCATGATGGCAAGTCTAGATTGTGTGGAGACTTCAGAGCCCTGAATAACTACACAAAAGCAGACAGGTACCCTATACCAATGATACCTCATGCCTTGGATAAGTTGGCCAAAGCCAAATACATAACCAAGATGGATTGTATGAAAGGCTTCCACCAAAATGGAGTTAAACCAAACTCCATGAAATTACTCACAATAATATGCCATATGGGCATATATGAGTACACCAGGATGCCATTTGGCATCAAGAATGCACCAGCCCACATCCAAAGGATGATGGACACCATATTTCAAGAAGAAATAATGGAAGGCTGGATGGTAGTATATATTGATGATATCATTCTATACTCAGAGACATGGGAAGACCATGTACAATACATAGACAGAGTGCTAAGTAAATGTACACCCATTAATCTAAAAATTTCACTAAACAAGTGTAATTATGGCCAACAAGAGCTACTTGCTCTAGGACATAAAGTCTCAGGCCTTAGTCTGGCAATTGACCAGAACAAAGTAGCAGCAGTACTGCAAAAGCCAGTACCAAAGAACATCAAAGAGATGCAATCTTTCCTTGGGTTTGCTAGCTACTATAGAAACCACATCAAAAACCTTTCCCACATAACTAGTAGCTTATACAAGTTATGCTCAAATGATGTAGTTTTTGAAATAACCAAGGAAAGGAGGGATGCATATGAGAGGATTAAACATGAACTCACAAATGCACCTGTGCTCATCTTGCCTGACTTTGAACTACCATTCAAGTTATATATAGATGCAGCATGCAGCCAAGGCTTAGGAGCAGCCCTTCACCAAAGACAAATTGTGGATGGTGAACCAAGAGAAGGTGTAATATGCTACATCTCCAGGCAGCTGAAAGATTCAGAAGCCAGGTATGGGGCCACCCAGACAGAATGTCTATGTCTAGTCTGGGCTCTAGAAAAACTCCATTATTATTTGGAGGGTGCAGTCTTTGAAGTCTACACAGACTGCAAAGCCTTGAAGTCTTTACTAAACATGAAGACTACTAATAGACATATGCTGAGATGGCAAATAGCTATCCAGGAGTATAGAGGGAACATGATCATCATATAAAAGGAAGGTAAAAGCCATACCAATGCAGATGGCCTTAGCAGATGGCCACTGGACAATGTCAAAAGCAATCCAGCTTATGACCCTGAAGTTGCAGCCAAAATTCCTATCCATTTTATGGAAATAAATAGGAAGAAAAACTTCAGATTCTCTGAATGGGCACCAGGGAGTGGTACCCTTGACAGTGGAAACACTGATTCAGAAGGGACAGAAACCCCCATACTGAGAATAAGTTCCTCAGAACTGCACAATGAATTTTTCAATGCAGTATTGAAATCTTATGCTAAACACAAACAGTGTAGCATACTACCTCAACTCCTTCAACAAAAATACAGGAGCCCAGAACTGGAAACCCAGCTGGAGGAACCCTGGTTGAGTGCCTATAAGGACAATAAATTTTTCCTTATAGATGACCTGATTTATTACAGAGAAAAGCACACCAGTGCACTCACAGTGATAGACAGAGACCACATCTCTTTAATCCTTCAGGAATGCCATGACTGCCCCTACATGGGACACATGAGTGAGGACAGGACTAAAGAGAGGGTAGCAAGCACAGCTTGGTGGCCCAAGTGGGAACAAGAGTTGAGTGAATACATCAACACTTGTGAAAGATGCCAAAAGGCAAATAGAAAACATGGGAAGAAGTATGGGTTACTTCAACACATAGAAGAACCCAAACACCCATGGGAAACCATCAACATGGACTGGGTCACAGGACTTGTCCCAGGAGGCAAAGAAAACTACAATGCCTGCTTAATCATAGTTGATAGGTTCAGCAAGAGCATGAGGTGTCTACCATGCCATAAAGAGGACACAGCCATGGAAACTGCTCTGTTATTTTGGAATAACATCATATCCACCTGTGGAGTCCTTAAAATCATAATTAGTGACAGGGACCCAAAATTCACATCTGAATTTTGGACCAACTTATATGAAATTCTTGGCACCAAGCTTGGTTTTTCCACAGCTTACCATCCCCAAACAGATGGCCTAGCTGAGAGGATGATCCAAACAATGGAGGACATCCTCAGGAGGTTTTGTGCCTATGGCATGGAATACAAGGACCATGAGGGATACAGCCATGATTGGGTCACCCTCTTACCAGCAGTCCAACTGGCTTATAACACAAGCCAGCACTCTACCACAGGAAAAACACCTGCACTGGAAGAGAAAGGGTGGAACCCCCTGTTGCCTGTGGATCACTTGAAGAAAAATCTTCTGACCATCCACCCCACAGCCAAAGACTTCCATGATATGTGGAAGAAAGCCTGTGATACTGCTACCAAATGCATAGCTGAGGCCAAAGAGTATAACAAGCAGAGGTGGGACAAATCACATATGGAACCTGACTTTAAGGAAGGGGACCAGGTGTTAGTGTCTACACTGAACTTTAATAATCTCAAGGGACCCAATAAAATGAGAGACTCATTTGTAGGGCCCTTCACTATCATTAAGTTGATAGGGAAGAATGCAGTAGAGGTCAAGCTCACTGAGGAGTTTTCTAGGAAACACCCAGTCTTTCCAGTGAGTCTGGTCAAACCATACTTCCAAACAGAGGAGGATAAATTCCCCTCCAGGAAGAAAAACATCACTCCACCAGAAATAGTGGAAGTAGAAGACTCTCCTGGACCTGTGAGTAAAATCATCAGGGCCAGAAAAATCAGACTTAATGGGAAGGATCAAAGACAATACCTAGTCAGATTCAAGAACCAGACAGCTGACAAGGACAACTTGTTGGCAGAGGATGCCATAACAGATGGGAACCTTCATTTAAGGAGATTCAGAGCCTCTAGGAGGACTGAACATTCTCATCAATTATGAGCCTTTTTTAGAGGGAGGGTATGTCAGCCTGTGACTCAAAACCAGAGCACAAGCATGACAGCCAAAATACCATAAACCAATGGTATAGCCAAAATACCACCAAAACATGGAGCTGAGCCAAATTAGCTCAAAAGGTATCAAAAAAAAGAGAAACCTCACCTCTTTCTGAAAATATAAGTCCCATCACCATAGGACCAAAAATAACAAAGTTATTCCAGCTCAAAGTAGTTGCTGAGCATAAACCTTAATTTTCACCTCCCATCTAAAATCTAGAATAAGAGGCTTAACCCCATAAAATGGGTATTCAAAATGAAGCTCTAAGCCAGGGATATCTAATGGTACTAGCCAAACTGAGCTAGCACCAGTATTACTTGAGTTATGGTCAAATTCAGACCAAATAAGGGTGAACAAATCTTTCACCTCTCATCTAACTTTTACAGTTTTAGTGTGAGATACTTAAAGTGGGGTCTTTTTGGAAAGGGCAAAATCAGGGCTATCTGATGGTGCCATCCATTTCCTCATATCTCAACTACAACAGAAATTATTGGCCAAACAAGCTTAATACAGCTTTTTGCCCAAACCATGCCAATGTACAAAATTACTTGTACATGGGATAACTTTGTCATATTTAATGATAACCATGTCAAGTTGGGTACCATTGTGTAGAGCTCATACAGGGCTACACACTGAACCAATGTTGAGGTTGATATCTCCAGAATTGACAAAGTTATGGCTGTTTTAAGGTCAAAAGCCCACCTGCTGTCATATACAGCCTTACCATGGGATAATATCCCATAACCATGAATATGAGGTGTCAAATAGACAAAGAAGCATGTTTTTACTTCAATACCTCATATGTCAGTCAATACTGGGGTCTCATACAGTTTCTGTACAGCATTCTACGCATCATACACGTCAGAATCAGGCTGTGAGGTCCCCAGATGAAAATTTTCACCCTGTATTGTTGAAAACCGCCCAGATGTGGTTTTGAGCCCAATACAGGGCATACAGGCTGTTTGCAAACCACAAGCCTGTCATAGAGAGTGAAAAATCTTCCCTTCCTCTACGTGGAAAGGTCTAGCAGCCTTTCCACCCCAATTTCAGGATAAAAGGAGGGCTTTTCACAGCCAAAATCCTCTCCTCATCCTGCTCTTGAATACCCTACATAGTAAACTGTCAAAAACAGTTTTACTCTTGGGTAATAAACAGGTATAATTATATATTTAATTATTGTAACTCTTATTATAGTAACCCAACTGGTAAGATTGCACCCTGGGTTCTCAATAGCACTCACCACCACTATTATCCATTAGTAGAACCCCTGAAATTATATTATAAACCATCTTAAACTCTTATAAAACTCTTTTAAAATCTTTATTTACCGTGTCACAGTCATAGTTAAGAGTTGTAAATACTTTTTAATACTCTTATGATAGACTCAGCCTGACAATCATCAACCGAAATCAAATTTAGTTGAAATTAGCATTTCACACAACAGTCAGTAAGCATTTGGTTTCATTTCATCTTCTGCTGCAAGCATGCCATTCAAGAAAAAAGGAAAGGAGCATAAAAGGGAACTCACGGGCAAGCATCGGGGTGAAAAACAAAAGTGTGAGTGGCTCACTTATTCTCAGCATATATATATAGATATATTTATGGTTCAGAATTAATATGGCACCCTCATTGGGCCTCATGGAATAACATTGGCTTTAGTCGGTTTAGATCGAGCCAATGCCATGTGGGCTCCAACAGGGAAGTCAAAGATGTATGCTGAATAAAGCTCATTGGGCATTGGGCACCATTATAGACTCCAAAGGCCTTAGGTTCAAATGGGAGGAAGAAGTATCTGAGATCTTGCCTGCTTCAACACAAAGTTATCCCTCACCCACTCGGGCATAGTGGGACCTCCCAAAAGACAAATGAGGCCAAAACCACACAAAAGAATAAGTTTTTTTCCTCCACTCAACCAACAGCACAAATATCAATGCCAGTATCAGAAAATATGACCCCAAGTGAAATTCAGAGGGTGGTGGATGTCAATCAGTTGAAACACATTCACTTTGGCCGTTTGGCAATTGTCTCTTCAACCGGATTACTCATTGCCCTTGTAAAATTCAGACCATTTACAACAATGAGTGAAGTAAAGGTCAATAAATGGGATGAATTATCACAATTCTTATTTTGTGAAAGAAAATTCACCAACCCGATTGCAACAAATGGGGCATTACTGGAGGAATTTATGTTTGCAATTGGGTGGCACAAATGCCGCACAAAGAATGAGCAACTTGGTCTTTATGGAAGTCTTTGGAAAATTGAAAATACAAAAGATGAATGGCGGAACCAAGGGGCAAATCTTAGCTTGGTTGGATGCATTCTAGGTCAATCCTTATGATATGTGGGGGATAAATTATTTCAAAAGATTCAAACTTGCTACAAGTCATTGGGGGTTCCGTCCTTTGATCAAGTTAACTATGAAGCCAATATCTCTGCAAATCAGGGTGCATTCAAGTTTGCTTCTGCACTCACTTTTACCATGAACAAATTCAAAACCTCACCTCATCTTGATAAGGTTGCATCATTGTATGCTTTGGGATGGTGGTTTCAAGCTGATAAGCAGACCAGCCAAATTCAAAGAGATTCATCAAAGCGGTGTACAGAGGGAAAATTGATTTTCCCAACTGAGAATTTTTGGATTGATCTATCTGAATTTCATGGGCTCATTCAGGTATTCTGGACCAGTAGTACCTTATTTCACTATACTGATCTAGCACAGGACAATGAAAGCACAACACTGGTGGGTATGTCTGCACAATTCTCAAGGAGGTTAGCAAAAACAATGTGGCGGAAAAGCCACTGCTATTATGAGATTGGCAAGGGAGCAGGCTATCACATCAGGGATGGTAATACAATCTCATCCCATTTAGAAGAATTAGGGAGTGTGGATGTGTCTGGGAGCTAGAGGGTCATTGGAGATTTTGGGTGTGGTAATGTGCAGTACAGCATACACCTGGTTTTGATGGGTTGGAATTGGGGTTATATGGTGGACCACATGAAAAAGAGGTGAAATGGCTCATGTACGGTGGCATGCCACCATACGCTTGTGCTGGTTCCTTGGTCTTGTCCAGGATTCTGACGCATCACATGCAAATCCTTACGCCTGTACAGGTTCCTAACGCTTCAAACGCAAAATCCTGATGCTTGTACAGGTTCCCCACAATTCAGACCATTCCTTATGCCTGGGCAGCATCCCAAAACTTCTCAAAATTCCTTACACAACTAAGAGTAATAGTGTCAGCCTGTGACTCAAAACCAGAGCACAAGCATGCCAGCCAAATACCATAAACCAATGTATAGCCAAAATACCATCAAAACATGGAGCTGAGCCAAATAAGCTCAAAAGGTATCAAAAGAAAGAGGAAACTCACCCCTTTCTCAATATACAAGTCCCATCGTCATAGGACAAAGAGTAACAAAGTTATTCCTGCTCAAAGTTGTTGCTGAGCATAAACCTTAATTTTCACCTCTCATCTGAAATACAGAGTAGGAGACCTAACCCCATCAGATGGGTATGCAAAATTAAGCTCTAGGCCAGGGCTATCCAATGGTACCAAACAAACTGAGCTAGCACCAGTATTACAGAAGTTATGGTCAAATTCAGGCCAAATAAGGGTGAATAAAACATTCACCTCTCATCTAACTTCTACCGTTTTAGTGTGAGATACTTAAAGTGGGGTCTTTTTAGAAGGAGAACAATAAGGGCTATCTGATGGTGCCATTAACTTCCCCATATCCTATCTAGAACAAAATTTATGAGGCAAATAAGCTCAATACAGCTTTTTGCCAAAAACATGCATATTGACAAAAAACCTGTACATGGGCTACCTTTGTCATATTTAACTATAACCACATCAAATAAGGTACCATTGTGTACAAAACATACAGGGCTACACACAGATTCAATTTTGAGGCTGATATCTCAAGAACTGACAAAGGTATAGCTGTTTTAAGGTCAAAATCCCACAATTTAACCAATACAGCCTTACCATGGGATAATATCCCATAACCAAGATTATGAGATGTCAAACTGACAAAGAAGCTTGTTTTTACTTCAATACTGGGGTCCCATACAGGTTTTGTACAGCATTCTACGCATCATACACGTCGGAAAAAGGCTGTGTGGTCCCCAGATGAAGTTTTTCACAGTGTATTGGTTAAAGCTGCCCAGATGTGGTTTCAAAACCACATCTGAGCCCAATGCAGGCTATACAGGCCTTTTTTAAACCACAAGCCTGTCCTAGAGAGTGAAAAATCTTAACTTCCTCTATGTGGAAAGGTCTAGCAACCTTTCCACCCATTTCAGGATAAAAAGGGGGCTTTTAAAAACCAGAAAAGCTTTCCTCATACTGCTCTTGAATTCCTACATAGTAAACTGTAAGCCTGTGAGGTATGTATAACATACCCATAAGGCCACAAATTATTTTATAAACAGTTAATTTTGTCTTAAACAGACTTTTTAGTTGAATTTAAAATAAAAAATAATAAAAAATAAGTATAACTTTTTTTGGATAAACAAATTTATAAATGTTATGTCATTTTTGGACTCTACACCAAAAATAACCTAGGGTACACCCATAGGGTGTTACACCCAAAAACACTTATTTCTTATGTTATTGGAAGATTTAAGAAACTAACAGTACTAATGTAAATTTTTTAACATTTTTTTAAAATTGTTAAATTTAAGCTTAATTAAGCCTAAATTTGAAGTTGCATAAGGTTTATGCAAACTTAACAAAATTTTAGTTAAAATTGAGGTGGGGTGTATATTTACTGAATTGGCTAAGGATTTGCCATACAGAATGTAAATCCTGCGTGAGCTCAATTTCAAAGGGTTTAAGGCCATAGTATGGCTTTAAATAAATAAAAGGGCAAAATCCACGCAGAAAGGTGGGACAAAGGAAAAAGACCAAATAGAGCTGGGGTACCCGGCTTTTTGGATCTGCAAGGATTCAATTAAGGTTGTCCACCTGTATTGGAGGATTTTCAACCTTTTTTAAACTTTAAGATTAGACTTTGATCCAACCTTAAGGTTTAAACTGGTTTTATCCCAAATTGGACAGGAATTTCAAGCTGCCAAAGGGTAAATCCCAATATGCAGGCTTGAAATCAAGGTTTTAAGAACTGTCAAAGCTTAAATAAGCTTAAAGCTTTAAGGTTTCAAGCATTAAAACCTTATAAAAACTTAAGGTTTGGTGTGTATTGCTATTTTATGTGGAGAAATGGCAATAACTTCAAAAATTCATTAAAAATCCAACTCTTAATGGATTTGCTTGAAAATTTCACACAGCTTACAATTTAATATTATCTACATATAAAGTAAATTTAAAGTATCTTTTATAAATAAACTTCCAAGATAATTAGCCTGGAAATTTACTCTTTTAATTAAGCTCAAAGAAAATTATGATTTCTTTAAAAATTAATTAAGAATTGAGTTTAAGAGATTTCTGCTTGAAAATCTATTTTTAAGTTGTTCATGTGATGAAATTTAATATAAATAAGTTTATTCATATTGAAAACTTAAAATAATTAGTTTAAATGAGGATTAAAGTTACATGGAGTTAAGAATAACACTGGTAACTTTAAATTGGAATTAAAAATAAGTTACCTTAAGCTAAGAACTTTATTTTTAAAGCATGGTTTTTCAGTTTTCACCTGAGCACGCCCTCTATATTCATTATGAATCATGAGAGCTCCTCTTAAGACATAAAAAGAGTCTTTTCATCACTGTTTTTGTCCATCATTCATTATCAATCCAATCATATTAGAAATTTAAATAGGTAAAGCTTTATTAAATATAAAATCTTATTATTAAAAGTAATTCTTAAGCTATTTTTATTCTTTATTTATTAAATTAAAGAATTGAAGTCATAGAATTCAGATTATTTTTTAATCACCTATAATAAATTTTATTATATAAAATTATCATCTTAAATATCTATTAAAATCCACAAATTCCTCTCAAAAACTCATTAATCATAATTTTTATTATAAAAAGTTGTTTTATCTTTAAAAATATTGATTTTTGGCGTGTTTTTAACTTATAATTATTATTTAATATAATAACTGTTGTTGTTTGACTTGTTGTATTAAATAAATATTATAACTAAGTTTTCTCTAAAGTTCTATATCTTTTTTATCTAGTATTAGTTTTTTTATATAGAATTTTTATTCTATAAGAATGATTTCTGCACAGTGTGTGTTTAATTCTTTTTATGAATAATATATATATTATTTATAAGTGGTTAATATTCATATTTTCCATGTGTAATTGTCTCATTAAGAGCTTTACACTTCTTATTGTTATAACTATCAGTGACTATAACAATATTAGGATACTTACAATTTACTATAATTATTATTATTATTATTATTATTATTATTATTATTATATTTTTATAATAATAATTATATTTAAATTTGTGGTTATAATATTATATTATATTATATTTTTCTACTGAGGACAGTCATAGTACTCTTGATATTGTTACTATTATCAAGAGTTTCATAGAAAAACCTTACATAAACTGTCAAAAACAGTTTTACTCTTGGAAAATAATCAGGTTATACTATAAATCCTAGTATTGTAGCTCTTATTATAGTAATCCAACTGGTAAGACTGCACCCAGGGCTTTCAGCAGCTCTCACCACCACTATCTCTTGATAGTAAAGCCCATTTATTTTAAATACCCTTATTATATTTAAAATATTTATTCTAAACCTTTTTTCATGTCACAAACATAGTTAAAGTTGTAATTAGTGTATTTTACACCTCTATCATAGTTTTATCATGACATTCTGGGGGCCTGGCTATGTTTTTTGAAATTTTTGGACCTTACAAGTAAGTGTTTCACTTTTTATTGCTTTCTGACAATTGTTTCTATGTTTTTTAGGCACATTTCTTCTTCAAATCATATATATATCATATATTTTCTTTCTAAATTGGTGTATATACCATTTTACACTCATATTATAAGAGTACTTGTCATGTGGCTAATAACCACAGGACCTTTACTTTTGGCATGTTTTACATATAAAAAACACTTCAGCCATTAATAAGTCCTATATTTTTGATTAAATAAGGACACCTCTGACTGTGAAACCAACAGTTGAGGCGTGGTTAAGTGTATTGTTGACTCAACTACACTTACACAGCACCACTTCAGACAGATTGTACTTGAAAACCACAAGTCAATCTGGGGGATACTGGTACACAAACAGTGTAACAGGGTACCAACAGCTGTAATTCTGATGTGGAATTGTTAATTCAATTACACTGTCATTATACAGGGCAGATTGTAGTAATATACAAAGCCCACAGGCCATTCTGAGACATGAAAATAGCATTTTGAGAAGTCTTAACTGACATTAAGCCCTCATTTCCTGTTTTGATTCAGTGGAAGAAAGTTATATCCCACTAGAGACCCAGTCACAGGCCAACACACCAGTGACACCCTCAGAACCAGAGGGAAGATAGGGCAAAGGAAAGAGGCACAGTGAAGGACTGATTACAGCAAAGAAGTGGACACCAATAGCTACCCAGAGGAGTAGAAAACAACAAAACTCTGTATCAACACTGTGAACCTTTGAGATATGACCACATACCCAAAAACGTCACAATAAATAATTAATATAATTATACATTAAAATTAAGTACTTTAAAAATACAAAAATACCATAAATTGGCATAAAACTTGGTTTAACTTGAAAACAATGAATGAACATGTGAAATAAATTATACCATTGGATTCCTAATGGTAAAATACACATATACCATTTTTATGGCATATCTGTAAAGTCAATATTTAATAAGTTATAAGTAATAATACCTTATAAAATACACAAATACTTATTTATTTCAGAAACCAATGAAACAACATGTAAAAGAAATGGTACCAGTGGATTTTCCATAAAAATACACATATAAAACAACTAATAAGCTAAGCCTCAAAATCAATACTTAAAGAATTAACGTGAATATATGCACTTTTTTGGTCAACGCATATATTCAAGGATTTTAGCCAATATCTTTTGAAATATGCATGATAGAGAGTTGAACCAAAAATAAAGCCATCACATAATTACTGTAGGAATACAGAAACAAAGTTTATTTCACAAGTTATAAACAAGGTTGAAACCTGTAAGGAATTATTGATTAAAATCAACAGAGCTGTTGACCACTTTGTTGTGAAAGTGGTCCAAACTTAAAAAAAAGTAGACAGTTGAATTCTACTAGTTTATTCGTGAAGAATGATGTATTTTTTATTATAATATTCAAGGTATAACCCCTTGAAATTATAGTTTGAAGTTTAAAATATTAAATTTCAACAGAAAAGATGAGATACAAGAAAAATCATCAAAAATAGAGTTTTGATGTTGTAATGAAATGCTCTTGGAAGCATAATAGGGCTATGCCAAGCTATTAGAATTCACTCTCTGAATTGCTGTAGCGTGTAAATTTCAAAAGTTATTAAGGTTCAACGTTTGAGCTTATTTTGATCATTTATAATCACTCACTGTAACCTTAAATTAAGTTAAACAGTCATATGAGTGATAAAATTGGTGAATACTATTAGTTAATGATTAAAACTAATAAAATACACGAATTTTGGGGTTCTGCCAAGCCTTTGACGTCATTAAACTCAGAGTTATAGTGATAACTCTAAATAATGGTGTAATAATGATGTAATATGATTTGATCATGATGTAATCATCTCCAAACCTAAAGGTATTGATCAATTCCAGTGGATATGGTCAGTACACGTCTACTGGAAGCCTGTTAGACTCTAAGAGGGAGGTCTTTACTATAAATAGAGCTCTTCTTACTCTGTTTTCCCCTCAGACGCATCAAAAACATTAAATCAATACAATAAAAAGGTAATTTCTTTATTCTTTATATATAAAACTATTATATTATCAAAGACCAAAGATCATCCTATCATAATCATCAAATTTGACGTGATTAAATCTTTTATTTAATTATTTTTGTTAAAAATCTGTCTAAAAATCTATTTTCCATGTAAAATCTAGAATATTTGCAATTTTCTTTATTTTTTATTGTAAATACCATTTGGATAAGTTGTATTTACATTATTTGGCGTAAAATATCTCAAAATTATTATATTAAGTGTTAAAAGTAGGTTATTTTCTGTTTATTATTCTTTTAATAATTCTTTTATTAATATAAATAGTATTTATATTAATTTATAACTTTAATATTGGTAATAATATTGTTATTAATTGTTTTTTATGAATAAATAACAATTTTTTACGCCTTTATTATTTGTTTTTAACAATAATAAAGTGCCTTGAAATATATTAATTATTTTATATTAATATATTTATTTTATTATATTATATTTTATAATATAAATTATATTATCATATTTTATTAATAATATAATTATTTTTATGCCATAATTATAATAATTCTTTATTAATATATCTATTTTTATCTTATTTAAATAATTTATAAGGACATTCATAGTACAATAAGTAAAATATTTGTAATCTTCACTTATTGTTTCATAGTCAAACCTTACATTTGGGGGCCTGGCCGTGATATTTACTCTAAAAGACCTTTAAAAAGATTCTAATTGGGCCCATCCAATAATAAATTATACTTATAATCATAAAATTATATAATAATTTTATATTTATGGATTTTAAAAGCTATTGAGGCATTTGGAAAGCAATTGTACTGTCTTACATGTGGTTTTTCACATCCTTAGACTTGCAAAAACTTTCTTTGAGTGACTCTAGTGATTAAAAAAGATATTTTATAAATCAAAAATAATTTTATTTTATAAATTAATTTTATAAAAGAATCATATTCATTTTTATTTTATTCTTTAAAAATAAAAAACATAAAAAATAATAAAAATAATAAAAATAATAAAAATAAATAAAAAAAGTTATTTTATTCATTTTAATTTCATTTCTTTAATTATTTTCATTTTTTTTTAAAATAAAAAAGATATAAAGCAATTTTTACGTGGAAAAATTGCCATATCTTACCAAAATAACACTTTTATATAAAAGAGTTCCATTTATTTGTCTTTTTTAGTGTTTGAAGACAACCCAACAGAGGACAACCAAGCCACTGTTGAAAGATTGGTGGAAGAAACTTGTCAAAGTTCTCCAACACCAATAATCACTAAGAAAAAGAAAGCCAAGAAATTGGACTTTCCAGGACCCACTATTCAGGACTCTGAAGGTGAGCACCCCATTTATAAAATGCCATAAGAGTATTTCTGTTCTAAAATCCTCTTATTTCTTAATTTTCTTATAATATGACTACCAGAAGAGGCTCCCAATACTCCATCCAATCAGATGGAGCTGGACTCAGAGGTAGAATTGATTCCTCAAAAGGGAAAAGGAAGGGCAATATCCCCAGTGGAACAGAATCCACACAAGGAAGTGTGTTATCCCAAAGGCAAGTCCCAGAAATGCATATGATATCTGAACCTGAATTGGAACTAAGTATGAGTAACTCAAACAGGTACAAATCACATTCAGAGGGCTCAAATAGACATTTACATGAGCCAGTACAAACAGTACTACACAGTGTACAAGGACAAAGATTGGGAAATGTTGCCACAAATACACCAAGGAGTGATGAACTCCTGGCACATCCTAAAGAAGTTCCTCAAAGAGGAGGAAATATTGAGATACTCCAATGGATGGAATCCACTATCATCCAAACCTGAAATCAAAAAGATCAAGGAGTATCATGCCAAAAAGAAGGAGGCAACCAAGGAAGAAGCCCCAGTAGCTTCTAACAGCAAGCCCCAACTCAATCCACTTCCCCAAGAAGGGAAGAAGAACAAGAAAAAGAATTGGAGGAAACCATATTCCCCAAGCTACAGGATTTCTAAAATCCAAAAAGATGCCATGGACAATGTCTTCAACATGGCCAGAACTTTGATGGAATTCAAAGACAAAGAGGAGAAATGAATGGGACAACCCCATTTCCCAAAGAAATACCCTTGTCTCCTGATGTTGTAAATACTCTAACAGAGCTTAAAAATAGTATTTTACCTCTTAAAGACATTAAAAATAGTTTATTATCTTTTCAAGAAATAAATAGCAGCTTATCATCTTTAACAAAACTTGTTGTACAAAATAAAAAAGAAATTGATAACATAAAATTTATGATTGAAAATAATAAACCAAAATTATTAATTGACAATACTCAGAAATCAATACAAGGACAGCAAGAGTTGTACAAATACATAATTGATATCAAAGAAAAAACTTTGACAATCAATTATGATGTGAGTATTGACAATCTTACAGAAAAATTAAACAAATCAAGTATTTCTGTAGAAATATCTGAAGAAAAGACTTCATCACACCAAAAATTACTTTTGGACCATGTAGAAAAGAGTGATGAAGCAAGAATGCATCTGAAAGATGACATTCAAAGTGAAATAAGACTTATTACTGAAAAAATGGATAAAATCAATGAGGCTAATTTAAATATGCCAAAGTTATCAACACCATTTTCTCACATAAGAAGCCCTGTTAAACCAAAAGAGGAATTAACAAATCCATTCATAACAGACTTGAGTCACCAAGACAATAACCAAGTCTTAATGAAGGAAGCGCCTCAATTGAAAGAATGGCCAACATTCACAGGAGAAGGTGAATATGACCACATGTCATTTATCAAAACAATTGACATGCTACAAGAAGATTATGCCATACCAGATGAATTAATCACTGCAAGATTACATTAATTGTTTGAGAAATCTGAAAAAAGATGGTATTATGGCATAAGGCAAACAAATGGCAAAAATACCTGGTCTTGGTGGAAACAAGAAATAATCACCAAGTGGGCTAATGATGCCTGGAGGTACAAAATAGAAAATCCATTTGAAAATTCTTTCTTTGACCCAGACAAGGACAAACCTTTAACTTGGTTCTTAAAACAAGTTGAAAGACTTAATGCATTGTACCCGGAAATGTCACAAACAATGGTGCACATGAAAATACTCAAGAAATGTGGAGGGGAACTAGAACATGCACTGAGAAGCAGGTGTATAGAACCATGCTCCACAGAAGAGTATATAAATGCACTAGAAGATATAGTGACAAGAACAAAAATTGGCAGGACTTGGAAGAAATTGGACATTAAAAGCCCAAATAAACCATTTATCAAGAAAGATAAATCAAAAGAATCCTTCAAGCCCAATAAATCCAACAATAATGAGCAAAGAAAATGCCATAAATGTGGAGGTATTGGACACTTAGCCAATAACTGCCTCAAAAGGCAAAGATTAATGAAATTGTGGAAACAGAAAACCACAATGCCAAAGAAGAGGAATCTTACTCTGAAAAAGAGACAGAAGAGTCAGAAAGCTCTGAAAGTGATGAAATCAATATAATTAATGCACAAATTAATAATATTGATATAATTTATGAAGTACTGGATGTTAACTCAAGCTTACCACAAGTTGGGACATCTGACACAAACCTGACAAATATACAAGATGCCAAAATGTATAGAACCAGACCTGCAAGAGGAATGGGATATACAGCTGGAAAATTAAGTATAAGTATTGTTATGGTTGATAACCAAGAAGGAAAAGTTAACTTAGATACAGAAGCATATTGCACTTGTGTTGGTAAAAGTTATTTAAAAACCATTGTCCCAGACTGGCAAGAAAAACTTATGCCAATACAAGGTGTCAAATTTAGTAGTGCAAGTGAGAGCATGAAGCCCCTTGGAATAATTGACCTAGCATTAATTTTTCCTCATCCCTCACAATGTTTCAGAGTTAAAGTAGAGTTTGTAGTAATGTACAACTGTACTAGTAATCATTTCATACTTGGGAATGACTACTTATCAATTTATGGTATAGATATCTCTAACCAAAAGGATAGATATTTTACCATAGGAGACAACAAAAGCCAAAGGTTTGGCTTCTTAAATAACAAAAAACAAATTACAGTTATTAAGAATGAAGAAAAAATCCCAGAAAAGGAACTTTTTATATCTGAACAACTTAAAGAGGCAGAATTCAATCAAGAATTGACAGAAAAAATGAAAGAAAAATTGATTGACCTCTTATTTAAGTTCAAAACTGCCTTTGCAACTGACAAAGAGCCACTAGGTGCCATAATTGGACATGAAGTGGATATAATTCTTAATGTGGAAAAACCTTACCCACCTTTACTGAGGAGACCTGCTTACCCAGCTAGTCCAAGGGCTAGAGAAGCCTTGGAGGTACACATTAAAGAATTAATAGACCTTGGAGTATTAAGAAAGGTAGGACATAATGAACAGGTAGAAGTCACTACACCTGTCATTATAACTTGGCATAATGGAAAATAAAGGATGGTAGGAGACTTCAGATCCCTAAACACCTATACCATTCCAGACAGGTATCCAATACCCAAGATCCATGAGACATTGACACAATCGTCACAAGCTAAGTTCATCACAGCTATGGATGCCTTAAAGGGTTTTCACCAAAATGTCTTAACAGAAAATACCAAAAAACTACTGAGGATAATAGTCCACTGTGGAATTTTCGAATACTTAAGAATGCCATTTGGCATAAAAAATGCACCTTCCCATTATCAAAGAATGATGAATACCATATTTCCTGAAGAATTATCAGAAGGATGGTTAATTATCTATATTGATGATATCATAGTTTGCTCAGAGACTTGGGAAAATCACCTTACAAGACTAGAAAGGGTACTACAAAAAATGGTCCAAGTAAATATGAAAATTTCCTTGAAAAAGTGTCATTTTGCATACAGTGAATTAAAAGCACTAGGACATGTGTTATCTGGACTTATTCTAGGCATAGAAAAGAATAAAGTAGCAGCAGTACTACTTAAGACAATGCCTCAAACCAAAAAAGAAATGAAATCATTTCTAGGATTTGCTGGTTACTATAGACAGCATATAAAGGACTTTGCAAAAATTGCTAAATCCTTGTATAAGATATGTGACCAATAGACATTCTCTGAAATGACAGAAGAAAGAGTTAAGGCATATGAAGAATTGAAAAATTCCTTAACAAATGCCCCATTTCTTCTAATGCCAGATTGGAAACTACCCTTTAAAATTTACATTGATGCTTGTGGAGAAGGACTGGGTGCTGCACTACACCAGACACAAATTATCAATGATAAACCAGTGGAAGGACCAATCTGTCTTATTTCAAGGCAGATAAAGCCAACAGAAGCAAGATATGGAGCAAGAAAAATGGAATGCCTCTGCTTAGTGTGGGCTTTAGAAAAATTACATTACTACTTGGATCGAACAGTATTTGATGTGATTACAGACTGTAATGCTGTAAAATCTCTATTAAATATGAAAACTCCAAATAGACATATGCTGAGATGGCAAATTGCT
The DNA here is from genome assembly GCA_023105745.1 of Austropuccinia psidii. Taxonomy (NCBI): domain Eukaryota; kingdom Fungi; phylum Basidiomycota; class Pucciniomycetes; order Pucciniales; family Sphaerophragmiaceae; genus Austropuccinia; species Austropuccinia psidii. The sequence goes on from JALGQZ010000002.1 coordinate 70,036,427, forward strand.
ATCCAAGAATATAGAGGAAATATGAATATTGTTCATAAATCTGGAAATATTCATAAAAATGCAGATGGTCTTAGCAGATTGGCTCTAGCAAATACCCCCGAAAATGCAGCATGGGTACCATAAGAGGAACACCATATAGAAGGAATATGTGTTACAGATATTGGCACAGAATTCTTTAACCAAGTTAAAGAAAGCTATAAGATAGACAAAAATTGCCATATCTTAAGCCAACTTCTAATGAAAGACTGCAAAGACCCATCACTTTCCTCAAAACTAGATGAAATATGGAAAAAAGCATATGATTAAGGAAGATTCCACCTCCTTGATGGAATCTTGTACCATAGAAAAAAACACACATGTGTTATGGCCTTAACAGATAGAACCCTGATAAACACTATTTTACATGAGTGCCATGATAGTGTTGCAGCTGGACACCTTTCAGAAGACAGGACACTAGAGAGGCTGAAAACCTGCTCTTGGTGGCTAAATTGGAAGAAAGATGTTATAGAATACTGACAAACCTGTGACAGATGTCAAAAAGCCAACAGAGCCACAGGAAAGAAATTTGGAATGATGATCCAAATCCAAGAACCAAAATCCCCTTGGGAAATAGTTCATATGGATTGGGTAACAGCATTACCTCCAGGAGGAGATAGAAGCTATAATGCATGCCTAGTATTAGTTGACAGGTATAGCAAAACTCCCATGTTCCTACCATGTCATAAAGATGACACAGCTATGGACACAGTCATAATGATATGGAATAAAGTCATTAGCCATACAGACTTATTCCAGAATATTATAAGTGACAGAGACCCAAAGTTCACTTCAGCATTATGGACAAATCTCCATAACCTGTTTGGGAAAAAGTTATCATTCTCAGCATCTTATCATCCCCAAACTGATGGTTTAGCAGAAAGAATGATACAGACCTTAGAGGACATGATCAGAAGATTCTGTGCTTATGGGCTAGAATTCAAAGATTCTGATGGTTTTACCCATGATTGGTGTACACTAATACCAGCTCTTGAACTGGCATATAAAACATCAATCCATTCTTCTACTGGCAAAACACCAGCAATGCTAGAAAAAGATGGAATCCAAGAATTCCTTATGATACTCTCAAAAAGGACTTAGTGGATATACATCCAACAGCAAGCAGTTTTAAGATAATGCTTGACAAAGCAAGACACCATGCAAACAGATGTATGAAAGATTCTTTCAAATATGCAAAGGAAAGATGGGATAAAAGTAATAAGCCACCTGATTTTAAAATAGGAGACTTGGTCCTAGTATCAACACTTAATTTCAATAACATAAAAGGCCCTAAGAAATTAAAAGATTCCTTTGCAGGACCACTTATGATAAAAGCACTTCATGGACCCAATGCTGTGCAATTGGAACTCACAGGTGAACTAATGAACAAACACCCAACTTTCCCTGTAAGTCTAATAGAACCTTACATCTCAAGTGACAAGGAGTTATTTCCACTAAGAAATAAACCCCCACTTGAAATTCCCCCCTTGGAAGAAGGAGAGGAAAAGAGAATAGTAAAAGTCCATAAAGAAAGAAGGACAAGAAACGAAAAAGAAAGAGAATACCTTGTGAGGTATAGAAATTCAACTCAAGAAGATGAATGGCTACTTGAGAAAGATATAACAAATGCTGATAAACTACTAAGAAGGTTCAGACATGAAAGAAAGCCTGAAAAATAGAAGGTTAAGCATTATTGAGCTTCAAGACTACAAAGTCTATTGAAGAGGTAGGACAGTGGATGATACCCTAATTACACATATCAGATTGTGGTACAATCTTTTTTGGTGGTAGGGAATGTGAACCTTTGAGATATGACCACATACCCAAAAAGGTCACAAGAAATAATTAATCTAATTATACATTAAAATTAAGTACTTTAAAAATACAAAAATACCATAAATTGGCATAAAACTTGGTTTAAATTAGAAACCAATGAATAAACATGTGAAATAAATTATACCATTGGATTCCTCATGGTAAAATACACATATACCATTTTTATGGCATACCTGTAAAGTCAATATTTAATAAGTTATAAGTAATAATACCTTATAAAATACACAAATCCTTATTTATTTCAGAAACCAATGAAACAACATGTAGAATAAATAGTACCAGTGGATTCTCCATACAAATACACATATAAAACAATTAATAAGCTAAGCCTCAAAATCAATACTTAAGGAATTATCCTGAATATATGCACTTTTTTGGTCAATGCATATATTCAAGGAGTTTAGCTAATATCTCTTGAATTATGCATGATAAAGAGTTGAACCAAGAATAAAGTCATCACGTATTTAGTGTAAGAATACATAAATAAAGTTTCTTTCACAAGTTATAAACAAGGTTAAAACCTGTAGGGAATTATTGATTAAAATCAACAGAGCTGTTGACCACTTTGTTGTGAAAGTGGTCCAAACTTAAAAAAAAGTAGACAGTTGGATTCTACTAGTTTGTTCGTGAATAATGATGTATTCTTTATTATAATATTCAAGGTATAACCCCTTGAAATTATAGCTTGAAGTTTAAAATCTTGAATTTCGACAGAAAAAATGAGATACAAGGAAAATCATCAAAAATAGAGTTTTGATGATGTAATAAAATGCTCTTGGCAGCATAGTAAGGGTATGCCAAGCTATTAGAATTCACTCTCTGAATTGCTGTAGCGTGTAAATCGTAAGAGTTATTAAGGCTCAAAGTTTGAGCTTATTTTGATCATTTATAATCACTCACTGTAACTTTAAATTACGTTTAACAGTCATATGAGTGATACAATTGGTGAATACTATTAGTTCATGATTAAAACTAATAAAATCCACGAATTTTGGGGTTCTGCAAAGCCTTTGATGTCATTAAACGTAGAGTTATAGTGATAACTCTAAATAATGGTGTAATAATGATGTAATATGATTTGATCATGATGTAATCATCTCCAAACCTTAAAGTATTAATCAATTCCAGTGGATATGGTCAGGACACGTCTACTGGAAGCCTGTTGGACTCCAAGAGGGAGGTCTTTACTATAAATAGAGCTCTTCTTACTCTGTTTTCCCCTCAGACGCATCAAAAACATTAAATCAATACAATAAAAAGGTAATTTCTTTATTCTTTATATATAAAACTATTATATTATCAAAGACCAAAGATCATCCTATCATAATCATCAAATTTGATGTGATTAAATCATTTATTTAATTGTTTTTGTTAAAAATCTCTCTAAAAATCTAGAATATTTGTAATTTTCTTTATTTTTTATTGTAAATACAATTTGGATAAGTTGTATTTACATTATTTGGCGTAAAATATCTCAAAACTATTATATTAAGTGTTGAAAGTAGGTTATTTTCTCTTATCATAATAATTTGCTCTTTATTATTCTTCTAATAATTCTTTTATTACTATAAATAGTATTTATATTAATTTATAGCTTTAATATTGGTAATAATATTGTTATTAATTGTTTTTTATTAATAAAAAACAATTTTTTACGCCTTTATTATTTGTTTGTAACAATAATAAAGTGCCTTTAAATATATTAATTATTTATATTAATATATTTATTTTATTATATTATATTTTATAATATAGATTATATTATCATATTTTATTAATAATATAATTATTTTTACGCCATAATTATAATAATTCTTTATTATTATATTTATTTTTATCTTATTTAAATCATTTATAAGGACATTCATAGTACAATAAGTAAAATATTTGTAATCTTTACTTATTGTTTCATAGTCAAACCTTACAAACACACGGTAAACCAACCTTGACAACTTGTACAGGGAATATTACTATAATTAACCCAGTTGTAACCTCCAAAGGTAAATTGCCCAAATAAGCAGACATCAAATTTGTACAAGGCACAGTGAAAGGCAAATACCCTAAGGACATAAAGTTTTTGACTGCTTGCAAACACTGATATGTCACCTGTATACCTCAGATACCTTGGCTTCCAAAGGAACTAGCCAGAGGACAGAGAAGGCTTGTACAGAACCAGAAGACCTGGAAGAGGACACCTTGGACATAGTGGTGGATGGCAAAACAATGAGGGAGATAATATCAACCCTGCCATTCACACTCCAATTCAACAGGAACCTCAAACCAGAGGACTGGAAGGATATGGATAAAGTTCTTCAGCTCCACCAACTCCTCAAAGATTTATTTCAATGGAGCATGGAAAACAAGAGGTTCAACCTAATATATCACTGGGCAGAACTTGGAGCAAGTTGCCAGAGGATCTGTCTCAGAGAGATAGACTTCAGGGCCCTTATGGTAATCACAAAAGTTTTGAATCCTACCAGGAAGTTCAGACTCCTGGAGGGAAGGGCAAACAAGATAAGGGAGAATAAAGCCACCATCCAAGCTATAGAAGAACAGCTAACCCAGACAGGGCCTACTCAGATTCCTTCAGGCTCAAAAGGAGAAGGCCAAATCAGTTCTCCAGTAGCCTCAAACCATTCAGAAATCAACACGTCAGTGACCAGGAGTCACTATTCTTCACAATTCCAGGAGGTTTCCAGGAGAAGACAAGGATACAAAGGGAAAAACAAGACCTCTTTAAATCAAAGGAAGAGAGAGTCAGACCCAATTATCCAGAAGTTGTTAAATTTGGTGAAAGAAGTGCACAAGAACCAGAAGTAGTTGTAAACCACTCTAGAATCAGTAGTCCCATTAATAGAAATATTACCCCCACTCAGATAGAACATGATGCTGTCTCACCTGATAGTAACCTGAACAGTGATGCACTCTGGTTACAAGTGTCCCAATATGCTGAGCAAACCCAAAAGAAGTTTGCAGAACTTGAAGCAAGCCATGAGAGTATGAAAGAATTAACAGCCTCCATGGATAAAATTGTTAAAACTCTTCAAGAAGGACATGCTCAATTGAGCAAAGCTTCTGAAGAAACCAACAAGCGACTTGCTCCAGTCTTTGAGGAAAAACACCACAGAAGAATGGACAAAGATTTTCTGGACCAAGAAATAAACAAATTGTTTAATGTCTATCATAGCATGAAGCCCCAACCACAAGGCCATGTTATGGATACTCCATACCACCCAGATGACATCAAACCAGATGCAATGTTGGTGAATAAGGCAAGATATCCATCACAATACCAAGATGGAGATAATATGTCTTATTCTGAAAGGGAAGCCTTGAAACAGCTTCCTGAGGCCTCAAGCTGCCCCAAATTCTCTGGAACAGGAGAATATTATCATATGGAACTCATAGATTATATTGATGGACTCTTCATTGATGTACCAAGCATACCAGATTACTGGATTACTGCTAGACTAAATTCAGCATTGGGAGGTCATGCTATTATATGGTACACAGAAATGAAAGAAATCCATGGCAGAAGAAACTGGCCATGGTTGTGAGCCTGTGAGGTATGTATAACATACCCATAAGGCCAAAAATAACTTTATACACAGTTAAAATAGTCTTCAACAGATTTTTTAATTGAATTGAAAATAAAAAATAACAAAAAATAAGTATAACTTTTTTTTGGATAAACAAAGTTATAAATATTATGTCATTTGTGGATTCTACACCAAAAATAACCTAGGGTACAGCCATGAGGTGTTATACCCAAAAACAATTATTTCTTATGTTACTAGAAGATTTAAGAATCTCACAGTACTAATGTAACTTTTTTAACATTTTTTTAAAATTGTTAAATTTAGGGTTGCATAAGGTTTATGCAAACTTACCAAAATTTTAGTTAGAATTGATGTGTGGTGTATATTTACTGAATTGGCTAAGAATTTTCCATACAGAATGTAAATCCTGTGTGCGCTCAATTTAAAAGGGTTTAAGGCCATAGTATGGCTTTAAATAAATAAAACGGCAAAATCCATGCAAAAAGGTGGGACAAAGGAAAAAGACCAAATAGAGCTGGGATACCAAGCTTTTTGGATCTGCAAGGATTCAATTAAGGCTGTACACCTGTATTGGAGGATTTTAAACCTTATTTAAACCTTAAGATTAGACTTTGATCCAACCTTAAAGTTTAAACTGGTTATAACCCAATTTGGACAGGAATTTCAAGCTGCTAAAGGGTAAATCCCAATATGCAGGCTTGAATTTAAGGTTTTAAGAACTGTGAAATCTTAAGTAAGCTTCAAACTTTAAGGTTACAAGCATTCAAACCTTATCAAAAGTTAAGGTTTGGTGTGTATTGCTATTTTACGTGGAAAAATAGCAATAACTTCAAAAATTCATTAAAAGTCCAATTCTTAATGGATTTGCTTGAAAATTTCACACAGCTTAGAATTTAATATTATCTATATATAGCTTAAATTTTAAGTATCTTTTATAAATAAATTTTCTGGGTAATTAGCCTGGAAATTTACTCTTTTAATTAAGTTCAAAGAAAATTATAATTTCTTTAAAAATTAATTAAAAATTGGGTTTAAGAGATTCCTGCTTGAAACTCTATTTTTAAGTTGTTCATGTGATGAACGTTAATATAAATAAGTTGATTTATATTAAAAACTTACAATAATTAGTTTAAATGAGGATTAAAGTTACAGGGAGTTAAGAATAACACTGTTAGCTTTAAATTGGAATTAAAAATAAGTTACCTCAAGTTAAGAACCTCATTTTAAGCATGGTTCTTCATTTTTGACCTGAGCACGCCCTCTATATTCATTATGAATCACAAGAGCTGCTCTGAAGACATAAAAAGAGTCTTTTTCATCACTGTTTTTGTCCATAATGAATTATCAATCCAAGCTTATTGGAAACTTAAACAGGTAAAGTTTTATTAAATATGAAATCTTATTATTAAAGTAATTCTTACGTTATTTTATTCTATATTAATCAAAATTAAATAGTTGAAATCATAGAGTTTAGATTATTGTTGTAATCACCAATCATATATTTTATTATATAAAATTAATCATCTTAAATATCTTTTAAAAATCTACAAATTCCTCTAAAAACTCTTTAATCATAATTTTTATTAGAAATGTTTTTTTATCTTTAAAAATATTGATTTTTGGCGTGTTTTTAACGTATAATTATTATTTAATATAATAGCTGTTGTTGTTTGACTCGTTGTATTAAATAAATATTATAAGTAAGTTTTCTCTAAAGTTCTATATTTTTTTATCTGGTATTAGTTTTTTTATATAGAATTTATTTCTATAAGAATTATTTCTGCACAGTAGGTGTCTTAATTCTTTTATAAATAATATTTATATTATTTATAAGTGGTTAATATTCATATTTTCCATGTGTAATTGTCTCATGAAGAGCGTTACACTTCTTATTGTTATAACTGTCAGTGACTATAACAATGATAGAATAATTATGATTTATTATAATTCTTATTTTTTTTATTATTGTATTTTTATAATGATAATTAAATTCTTTTTTATATATAATTATTTTTAATAATGATATTTAAATTTGTGGTTGTAATACTTCATTATATTATATATTTCTACTGAGGACAGTCATAGTACTCTTGATTTTGCTACTATTATGATCAAGGGTTTCATAGACAAACCCTACATTTGGGGGCCTGGCTGTTATTTTGACCAATTTTTGGGAAATAAATCATATTCTAGACCTTATTTTACTATTTTTTGACGTAAAATTGCCATATTTATCTTAATATTGGATTCTTTGGGGACTTATCCCTTATTAATAATCTTTATAATATTAATAAAGTTCCTTTTTCTTAAGAATATTGTTTGAAACAATATACGTTTGAGTGACTTGGAATAAATTTCTTTTGTCTAACTAGTGGCTTTTTCACATCACAGACTTGCAATTTATTCTTTGAGTTATTCTAGTATAAAGTGAATAATAATACAATTTTGATCAATAAACTTGTTAACTGCATAATTATTATTTCTTCAAAGAAAATAAAAAAGCAAATAAAAAATTAAAAAATTAAAAATCTTTACTAAAAACACTTTTTCTTTTATCTTAGACATTTTTCTTTATTTTTGACGTAATTTGCCATAAATTACATTAAAACAACTTTATTCAAAAAGTTGAGTTTATAAGTTATTTTTATTGTTTGATAAAATAACTTATGTTTTTCTTTTTTCTCTAGTGTCATCAATTAGAGACAGTTCTTCAGACTCTGAAGCCTCAGAGTCTAGTATTGAAATTCAGACTAGCCCAGCACCAATGGGTTTAATAACCAAAGAACCCTTTAAAGGTCCAGCAGGTGAATTCATTCCATTCTTAGTCTATTTATTTTCTTAAACTTGACGTGCAAGGACTCCTACTAGAAGTGGAAGTAATTACTCCATCCAATCAAATGGATCTGGACCAGGACATTCCAGTGACAAATCAAAAAGACAATAATGTCAGCCCAGAGGAGAGGCACATGGAGGATGCCAGAACTTCAACCAGTTCCCAAAGGTTAGCCAGCACCTTTGAACCTCTTATTGAGAGTCCAGAAGCTGGCATAACTACTATTGCTGTTAGACCTGAATGATTTCCAACAGGCAGCAGTGGAGATTTGCCAGTCTCAGTACAAGAACTGGTTTATGACCGCCAAAAAGCAAGAGTGGGAACTTCTCCCAAGTCTTTGGATAGGCACCATGAACCCTTATCTTCAAGTGAAGAAGTTCATGGGGCCAGAAAAGACAGAAGAACTTCTGAAGGGTTGGACACCAATGTCTTGCAAAGGACAAGTCCAACAGATAAAAGCTTGGTTGAAAAACCAAAGCATGTTATCAGAGGATCAGAAGAAGAAGTTGGCCCAAGCCAAGGAAATCAGCCAAGTGGAAGCTGCCCAAGCATCCACCAGAAAAAGTCTGCCTCAACAAGTGCCAAGCAAGCCCAAGCAATCCCCAAAGACCAATCAGAAGGGCAAGCAAAAGTCAAAAGGAAAGGCAAAGCCCAAATGGAACAAGCCTTACCCACAGAATTACAGAATCCCAAAGAAAGAAAATACAGCCATGGACAATATGTTCAATATGGCAAGAACTCTGATGGAATTCAAAAACAAGGAGGAGGAAAGATTGAGCCAATCTTTCCCAAAGAAATAGATCTTGTTAAGCTTGTAACTCAACTTGAATCTTGTAATAAAGAAATTATAACAAAGCTTAAAACATTTGAGTATATTCAACAAAAGCTGGGTAATGAGATATTACAAGTGAAAGAACAACAAAAGACCATTATTGGACTTGAAAATTTTAATAAAGACGATATTGTGTCTTTGACGCAAATTTGTGCAAGAATTGAGTCTAAAGTTTCTTTGCTCAATCAACCAGATGACAATTCAATTTCTTTTATAACTGGACAGTTAAGAGAATTGAAATTACAAGTTCAAAACTTGGAAAATTCAACTGGTCACAATGCAGCTCTTTTCCAAGAACAATTGGAAAAAAGTGACAAAGCAAGACTTGAATTGAAAGAAGACATTCAATCAAGTATTAATAATATATCACTGAAGAATGAATTGCCAAGGAAATCCACACCAATTATTGACAGAAATGTGCTTAATGATTTACATCATACCATTTCAAGTACTGAGGTGGAAACTGCTTGCAATTTCAAAGACATTCCAAAATTAGAGGAATGGCCAACCTTCAATGGTGAAGGGGAATATAATCATATGGAATTTATGAAAACAATTGATATGTTTAAAGAAGACTTTAACATACCAGATGAATACATAAGTGCCAGATTACACTCATTATTTGCCAGATCAGCAAAGAAATGGTATTACAAAATGAGACAAGACCATGGTAAACATTCTTGGCCTTGGTGGAAAGAACAGATTATTTCCAAATGGGATAATGATTCCTGGAGATTTAGAATGGAAAATTCTTTTGAAGAAGCCATTTTTAATATTGAGAGGGACAGGCCCATGTCTTTGTTTCTTAAACAGAAGGACAGATTAACTGCCCTTCATCCTGATATGTCTGAAACAATGGTACATAAAAGGATATTAAGAAAGTGTGGTGGTGACCTTGAGAATGCTATAAGAAGCAGATGTATTGAGCCTTGCTCTAAAGAAGATTATATCAATGCTATGGAGGACATCACTACTAGAACAAAAATTGGAAGAAATTGGTCCAAATTCCCAATAGACAATAAGACTAATGGGAAACCAATTTCAAAGCCAAATAAGCCACAAGACAGACTTCCTTTGAAATGTCACAAATGTGGTAGCACATCTCATTTAGCAAACACTTTCCCCAAAAAGACAAGAATCAATGAGATAAATGCTGAAAAAGTGGAAGACACTAAAGAAACAACTGATGTATCTTTACATGAAAGTGATTCTGAGCCTTAAGAAGAAGACGAAGTACCAGAAGAGCTTAGTATAGAAAAAATTAATGTTTCTTTTGAAGTCACTGAAGTACACACTCATTTACCACAGTATAGTAATGAATGTATGGATCTCATACATTTGCAAGATGCTAAAATGCAGAAAACCCAACCTGGCAGAGGTAAAGGTTATACAGCTGGTTCATCTTGTATCACTAATATTGTGATAATTAATACAGAAGCCAAGATACACCTTGACTCAGGTGCCTTTTGCACTTGTGTTAGAAAGGATTATCTTGACAAGATTTATACCAATTGGCAATACAAATTAATGCCAATTGAAGGTATAACATTCAGCAGTGCTAGCCAAAATATGCACCCCTTGGGTATATTTGTAGCATCAATCATATTTCCTCATCCTGCAGGAAGTATAAGATTGAAAGTTGAAATTGTTGTCATGAATAATTGCACTTCACAACATTTCATACTTGGGATTGATTATCTCAATATTTATGGTATTGATATTAATAATCATAAAGACAGTTATTTCACTGTAGGGGAAAATAAAAGACAAAAATTTGCTTTTTCTCTAGAAAAAAGAGATATTACTGTCATTAAACAAGTAAAAATTGTTGATAAGGAAAAATTTGTGTCAAGTCAATTGATTGAAGCACAAATTAGTCCTGAATTAACACTGGAAATGAAGGAAGAGCTGATTGAAATTTTATTTCAATACAGAGAAGCCTTTGCTTCAGATAATGAACCACTTGGGGCTATAAAAGGCCATGAAGTAGACATTATGCTTAATGTGGAAAGGCCCTATCCGCGAATATTAAGAAGACCAGCTTACCCAGCTAGCCCTAGGGCTAGAGAAGCATTAGAGAATCATATTAATGAGCTAATGAAACTGGGAGTTCTTAGAAAGGTTGGACACAATGAGGAGGTAGAAGTCACAACTGCAGTAATCATTACTTGGCATAATGATAAGTCAAGGATGGTTGGTGATTTTAGAGCACTGAATACCTATATTATTCCCAACAGGTAGCCAATCCCTAGAATTCATGAGACTTTGACTCAATTATCCAAAGCAAAATTCATTACTTCCATGGATGCTCTGAAAGGCTTTCATCAGAATGTTTTGACATCTCATGCTAGAAAATTATTGAGAATAATTGCTCATTTTGGAATTTATGAGTATTTGAGAAGGCCTTTTGGTATTAAAAATGCACCCTCTCATTATCAGAGAATGATGAATACCATCTTCCAACATGAATTGTCAGAAGGATGGTTAATAATTTATATTGATGACATTATCATTTGTTCAGAAACCTGGCAATTACAATTGGAGAGACTTCATTAGTACTTAAGAAAATTCTTCAAGTTAACATGAATACATCTCTGAAGAAATGTAAATTTGGGTTTCATGAGTTAAAAGCTCTAGGACATGTAGTCTCAGGACTGAGCCTTGGTGTTGACAAAAACAAAGTGGCTGCAGTTTTACTGAAGCAAATGCCCCAGAGAAAAAAGGAAATGAGGTCTTTTTTAGGGTTTGCCAGTTCTTACAGGCAACACCTTAAAGATTTTGCAATCCATGCCAGATCATTATACAGAATTTGTGATCAACAAACTGTTTTTGAAAGGACACAGGAGAGGATTCAATCATATGATAAAATCAAGTATGCCTTGACCAATGCACCATTATTATTGATGCCAGACTGGAAACTTCCTTTCAAGATGTATATTTATACATGTGGTGAAGGTTTAGGAGCTTCTCTTCATCAAGTTAAAATCGTCAATGACAAAACTTATGAAGGTCCAATTTGTTTTATTTCAAGACAAATTAAACCTACTGAGGCCAGATATGGAGCTAGCCAAATGGAGTGCCTTTGCCTTGTTTGGGCTTTGGAAAAACTTCATTACTATCTTGATGGTAGTGTGTTTGAAGTAATTACTGATTGTAATGCAGTAAAATCACTTAACATGAAAACTCCAAACAGACACATGTTAATATGGCAGATTGCTATACAGGAGTATAGAGGCAATATGGCCATAGTACATCAAGCTGGACATATTCATAAGAAAGCTGATGGCTTAAGTAGATGGGCATTACCAAATACACCTGATAACCCTGCCTATGTTCCTACAAGTGCAGAACCTTAAATTCCAATTGAAGGAATTAATATCATGTATGTTGGAACAGAATTCTTTGAAGAAGTTAGAGAAAGTTATAAGCAAGATAATAATTGTCATATTCTTACTTCTCTACTTGACAAAGATTTCAGAGATGTAGGCTTGGCTAATTCTCTGGATGATATTTGGAAAACATCTTATGATAATGGAAGATTCCGTTTGTTTGATGGTATAATATATCATAGATCTAAACACCCATATGTCATGGTCCTATGTAGTAGAATGTTAATTAACACCATACTACTAGAATGTCATGATAACATATATTCTGGACATCTGTCTGAAGACAGAACTATGGAAAGAGCTAAGACATGTGCCTGGTGGCCATCTTGGAGAAAAGATGTCATTGAGTACTGTCACAGTTGTGATAGATGTCAGAAAGCCAATAAAGCTACTGGTAAAAGATTTGGTTTGATGATCCATATTCAAGAACCAAGTACCCCATGGGAAGTGGTTCATATGGATTGGGTAACTGCCTTACCACCTGGAGGTGATAAACGTTACAATGCATGTCTTGTTATTGTGGACAGATATAGCAAAACACCAATCTTTTTAGCATGTCACAAAGATGACACAGCTATGGATACAGCTCTTTTGATCTGGAATAGAGTAATATCCCATACTGGTCTCTTTAAAAACATCATTAGTGACAGAGACCCAAAATTTACATCAGCCTTATGGACTAATTTACATAGGCTTTTGGGTACAAGACTATCATTCTCAACAGCCTACCATCCACAAACAGATGGGCTGGCAGAAAGAATGATTCAAAACCTTGATGACATGATCAGAAGATTTTGTGCTTATGGCCTGGAGTTTAAAGATTCTGATGGCTTTACCCATGATTGGTGTACTCTTATACCAGCATTGGAATTAGCCTACAAGACCTCCATCCATGCTTCAACAGGCAAAACTCCTGCAATTTTGGAAAAAGGATGGAACCCCAAACTTCCAATTGATACTTTGAAAAAAGATCTGGTTGATATTCATCCAACTGCTTCAAGCTTTAAGTTATTGATTGATAAAGTGAGACATCATGCAAATCAAAGCATGAATTATTCCTTTGATTATGCTAAACAGAAATGGGATAAAAGTCATAAGACCCCAGAATTCAAAGTAGGGGACTTGATACTAGTTTCAACCTTGAACTTTAATAATATTAAAGGCCCAAAGAAATTAAAAGATTCCTTTGCAGGACCATTTATTATTAAAGCCCTTCATAGGACAAATGCAGTACAAGTAGAACTGTCAGGAGAACTGGAAACCAAACATCCAACTTTCCCTGTCAGTCTAGTGAAGCATTACACTTCAAGTGATAAGGAATTATTTCCTTTGAGAAATGAAACACCCTTAGAAGTACCCCCACTAGATCAAAGTGAGGAGAAAAAGGTACTAAAATTCTTGAAAGAAAGAAGACCTAGGGGGAAAAATGAAAGAGAATACTTAGTCAGGTATAAAAATCCACAACATGAAGATGAATGGATTGTAGAAAGCAAAATACCTGATTCCCAAAAGTTTCGCAGAATATTCAGACATGAGAGACGACCCATCAGTCAATGAAAAGTTTGAATTGTGTGCTTTACATACTTAGAAAAGTATGAGTAGAGAGGTTGGACAGTGGATTATACCCCCCCCAAATAACTTGGGGGTATACTACAAAAGAAAAATTGTGGCACAATTTTTTTTGGTGGTAGGGAATGTGAGCCTGTGAGGTATGTATAACATACCCATAAGGCCACAAATAGCTTTATACACAGTTGAAATTGTATTCAACAGATTTTTTAATTGAATTTAAAATAAAAAATAACAAAAAATAAGTATAATTTTTTTTTGGATAAACAAAGTTATAAATATTATGTCATTTTTGGACTCTACACCAAAAATAACCTAGGGTACATCCATAAGGTGCTATAACCAAAAACACTTATTTCTTATGTTATTAGAAGATTTAAGAATCTCACAGTACTAATTTAAATTTTTTAACATTTTTTTAAAATTGTTAAATTTACGCTTAAATAAGCTTAAATTTAAAGTTGCATAAGGTTTATGCAAACTTACTAAAATTTTAGTAAAAATTGAGGTGTGGTGTATATTTACTGAATTGGGTAAGGATTTTCCATACAGGATGTAAATCCTGCGTGAGCTCAATTTAAAAGGGTTTAAGGCCATATTATGGCTTTAAATAAATAAAAGGGCAAAATCCATGCAAAAAGGTGGGACAAAGGAAAAAGACCAAATAGACCTGGGGTACGCAAATTTTTGGATCTGCAAGGATTCAATTAAGGTTGTCCACCTGTATTGGAGGATTTTCAACCTTATTTAAACCTTAAGATTAGACTTTGATCCAACCTTAAAGTTTAAACTGGTTTTAACCCAATTTGGACAGGAATTTCAAGCTGCCAAAGGGTAAATCCCAATATGCAGGCTTGAATTTAAGGTTTTAAGAACTGTGAAATCTTAAATATGCTTAAAACCTTAAGGTTACAAGCATTAAAACCTTATCAAAAGTTAAGGTTTGGTGTGTATTGATTTTTTAGGTGGAAAAATAGCAATAACTGCAAAACTTCATTAAAAATCCAATTCTTAATGGAGTTGCTTGAAAATTTCACACAGCTGAGAATTTAATATCACCTATATATAAATTAAATTTTAAGTATCTTTTATAAATCAATTTCCTGGGTAATTAGCCTGAAAATTTACTCTTTTAAATAAGCTTAAAGAAAATTATAATTTCTTCAAAAATTAATTAAAAATTAAGTTTAAGAGATTTATGCTTGAAACTCTATTTTTAAGTTATTCATGTGATGAAATTTAATATAAATAAGCTTATTTATATTAAAAACTTAAAATAATTAGTTTAAATGAGGATTAAAGTTACATGGAGTTAAGAATAGCACTGTTAACTTTAAATTGGAATTAAAAATAAGTTACCTTAAGTTAAGAACCTTATCTTTAAGCATGGTTTTTCAGTTTTGATCTGGGCACGCCCTCTATATTCATTATGAATCGTGAGAGCTGCTCTGAAGACATAAAAAGAGTCTTTTTCATCACTGTTTTTGTCCATAATCAATTATCAATCCAATCATATTAGAAATTTAAACAGGTAAAGTTTTATTAAATATAAAATCTTCTTATTAAAGTAATTCTTAAGTTATTTAATTCTTTATTAATTAAAATTAAAGAATTGAAATCAAAGAATTTAGATTATTGTTGTAATCACCAATAATATATTTTATTATATAAAATTAATCATCTTGAATATTTTTTAAAAATCTACAAATTCCTCTAAAAACTCTTTAATCATAATTTTTATTATAAAAAGTTATTTTATCTTTAAAAATATTGATTTTAGGCGTGTTTTTAATTTATATTTATTATTTATTATAATAACTGTTGTTGGTTGACTTGTTGTATTAAATAATTATTATAAGTAAGTTTTCTCTAAAGTTCTATATTTTTTTATCAAGTATTAGTTTTGTTATATAGAATTTTATTCTATAAGAAATATTTCTGCACAGTGTGTGTCTTAATTCTTTTATAAATAATATTTATCTTATTTATAAGTGGTTAATATTCATATTTTCCACATGTAATTGGCTCATTAAGAGGTTTACACTTCTTATTGTTATAACTGTCAGTGACTATAACAATAATAGAATAATTATAATTTATTATAATTATTTTTTTTTATTATTATATCTTTATAATAATAATTAATTTTTTTTTATATAATTATTTTTAATAATTATATTTAAATTTGTGGTTGTAATATTTCATTATATTATATATTTCTACTGAGGACAGTCATAGTACTCTGGATTTTGCTACTATTATCAAGAGTTTCATAGACAAACCTTACAATGGTGGAAGAGTCAAATCATCCAGAAGCACAGTAATGGTACTTGGATATGGCAAAAAAGCATGTCATTTGAAAATGACAAATACTCTGTGGACAAAGATCCATATGAGTGGTGTCTCAGACAGTCTAAAAGACTTAAAGCCATTGATCCTCAAATGAACATCCAAATGAGGAATCACAAGATTCTGACAAAACTTCCAGGGGAACTACAGAATGCAGTAAACTGCAGATGCAACCAAAATTGCACTCTGGATGATATTGTCAATACCTTACAAGATATAAGGAAAAGAACTAATATAGGGAAATTCACCCTATATAGAAGCAGTAGTTTCAAAGAGAAACAACGTCTCAGGGTAGAGTTTAAAGACAAACCCAGAGAAAGAGTGGTAGAAGTGGCAATTAAGAAGCGTTCTTGTCACAATTGTGGTTCAACAGACCACTATTCCAACAACTGTCCAAAGGCAAAGAAAAAAGTCTATGCCATTGAGAAAGTCCCAGAAGAGGAATCCCGACCAGAGGATTCTGAATCAGACTCTATGGGTGATGCCATCAGAGAACCATCTGATGATTTCCAAGACCAAAGAGAAGAATTTCTACTGCAATACCAAGAGGAATCCCCACTAGAAGTTCAGGACATACAGTTAGAAGCAGGGATGCCACAGGATACTGCCAACAAAAACTTGTGCAGACATACCCAAGATGCACAAACATTCCTGGTTACACCAACCAGAGGACTGGCATAAATACATGGAACAGCCACAAAAATGACTTTCTGTATTGACAATGCTCAACAGACATTGATAATTGATAGTGGGGCACACTGCTCCATAGTGGACAGGAAATATCTGGATAACCACTTCCCAAATTGGGAAAAACAGCTCTTGCCAACCAAGGCAAAAAACTTCAAGAGTGTATCAGGAAAGATGACTTCTATTGGTACAATTATGAAAGAGATAATTATACCTAATATGAAGGGTAATATCAGACTCAACCCAGAGTTTGTAGTGCTTGATGATGCCCACATCCAAGGGTTCTTTCTGGGAACAGCTTACCAAAGGATTTATGGCATAGATATTTACAATAGTAAAAACAGGCATATTACCATTGGTACCAACAAGGAGAAGAACGTTTCACTTGATATAAACAAAGTCTCTCCCATGGCCCACTGGAGGAGCTACTGAATGAATTCAGGGAGGGCCAGTTCAGCACTACCCTCACCAGTAAATAAGAACTAAGTTTACTGAAGATGCTGAGGAAGAATAGACCAGCATTTGCCATTGGTGAAGAACCACTCTGCAAAATCAAAGGCCATGATATAGAACTATATCTGGATGTGAAAAGTCCTTATCCACCCATGCTAAGGAGACCTCCTTATCCAGAAAGTCTGAAAACCACAAAATAAATTGAAAAACATATAGTGGAAATAACCACTCCTGTCCTAATCACCTGGCATGATGGTAAGTCTAGACTGTGTGGAGACTTCAGAGCTCTGAATAACTATACAAAAGCAGACAGGTACCCTATACCCTGAATACTGCATGCCTTGGATAGACTGGCAAAAGCCAAATACATAACCAAAATGTATTGTATGAAAGGCTTCCACCAAAATCCATGAAATTACTCAGAATAATATGCCATATGGGCATATATGAGTAAACCAGGATGCCATTTGGAATCAAAAATGCACCAGCCCACTTCCAAAGGATGATTGACACAATATTTCAAGAATAAATATTGGAAGGATGGATGGTGGTATATATTGATGATATAATGATATACTAAGAGACATGGGAAGATCATGTACAATACATAGACGGAGTGATAAGTAAATGTACACCCATCAAGCTAAAGATTTCACTGAAAAAGTGTAATTTTGGACAACAAGAGCTACTAGCTTGAGGAAATAAAGTCTCAGGTCTTAGTCTGGCAATTGACCAGAATAAAGTAACAGCAGTACTGCCAAAGCCAGTACCAAAGAGCATCAAA
Source organism: Austropuccinia psidii (assembly GCA_023105745.1). Classification (NCBI taxonomy): domain Eukaryota; kingdom Fungi; phylum Basidiomycota; class Pucciniomycetes; order Pucciniales; family Sphaerophragmiaceae; genus Austropuccinia; species Austropuccinia psidii. The sequence continues at coordinate 70,054,755 of JALGQZ010000002.1, forward strand.
GAGCTGCAATCTTTCCTTGGGTTTGATAGCTACTATAGAAGCCACATCAAGAATTTTGCCCACATAACTAGTAGTTTAGGAGGGATGAATATGAGAGGATCAAGCATGAACTCACAAATGCACCTGTGCTCATCTTTCCTGACTTTGAACTACCATTCAAGCTATACATAGATGCAGCATGTAGCCAAGGCTTAGGAGCAGCCCTTCACCAAAGACAATTTGTGGATGGTGAACCAAGAGAGGGGGTAATATGTTACAGCTCTAGGCAACTGAAAAATTCATAAGCCAGGTATGGGGCCACCCAGACTGAATGGCTATGCATAGTATTGGCTCTGGGAAAACTCCATTATTATTTGGAGGGTGCAGTCTTTGAAGTCTACACAGACTGCACAGCCTTGAAGTCTTTACTAAACATGAAGACTACAAATAGACACATGCTGAGATGGCAAATAGCCATCCAGGAGTATAGAGGAAAGATGACCATCATATACAAAGAAGGTAAAAGCCATACCAATGCAGATGGCCTCAGTAGATGGCCACTGGATAATGTCAAAAGAAATCCAGCTTATGACCCTGAAGTTGCAGCCAAGATCCCTATCCATTTCGTGGAGATAGATAGGAAAAAGAACTTCAGATTTTCTGAATGGGCACCAGAAAGTGGTACCCATGACAGTGGAAATACTGATTTAGAAAGAACAGAAACTCCCACACTGGGAATAAGTTCCTTAGAACTGCACAATGAATTTTTCAGTGCAGTACTAAAGTCTTATGCCCAGCACAAACAGTGTGGCATCTTACTACAACTCCTTCAACAAAAATAAAGGAGTCCAGACCTGGAATCCCAGCTGGAAGAACCCTGGTTGAGAGCCTATAAGGATAACAAGTTCTTCCTTTTAGATGGCCTGCTCTACCACAGAGAAAGACACACAAGTGCACTCACAGTGATAGACAGGGACCACATCTCCCTGATCCTGCAGAAATGCTAGGACTGCCCCTATATGGGACACATGAGTGAAGATAGGACCAAAGAGAGGGTAACAAGCACAGCTTGGTGGCCGAAGTGGGAACAAGAGTTGAGTTAATACATCAACACTTGTGAAAGATGCCAAAAGGCAAATAGGAAACATGGGAAGAAGTATGGGTTACTTCAACACATAGAAGAACCCAAACACCCTTTGGAAACCATCAATACTGACTGGGTTACAGGACTTGTCCCAGGAGGCAAAGAAAACTACAATGCCTGTTTAATCATAGTTGTTAGGTTCAGCAAAAATATGAGGTGTCTGCCATGCCATAAATACAACACAGCCATGGATACTGCACTGTTATTCTGGAGTAACATCATATCCACCTGTGGAGTCCCTAATATCATTATTAGTGATAGGGACCTAAAATTCACATCTGAATTTTGGACCAACGTTTATGACATGCTTGGCACCAAGCTTGCATTTTCCACAGCTTACCATCCACAAACAGCTGGCCTAGCTGAAAGGATGATCCAGACAATGGAGGACATCCTTAGAGGGTTCTGTGCCTATGGAATGGAATACAAGGACCATGAGGGATACACCCATGACTGGGTTACCCTCCTATTAGCTTTCCAACTGGCCTATAATACAAGTCAACACTCTACCACAGGGAAGTCACCTGCACTGGTAGAGAAAGGGTGGAATCCCCTTTTACCTGCAGACCACTTGAAGAAAAATCTTCTATCCATCCATGCCACAGCCAGAGATTTCCATGAAATGTAGAAGAGGGCTTGTGACACAGCTTCCAAATGCATAGCTGAGGCAAAGGAGTATAATACACAGAGGTGGTACAAGTCACACATGGAACCTGACTTCAAAGAAGGGGACCAGGTGCTGGTGTCTACACTAAACTTTAATAATATCAAAGGACCTAAGAAGATGAGAGACTCATTTGTAGGGCCCTTCACTATCATTAAATTGATAGGGAAAAATGCAGTGGAAGTTAAACTCACAGAAGAATTTTCCAGGAAACACCCAGTCTTTCCAGTTAGCTTAGTCAAGCCATACTTCCAGACAGAGGAGGATAAATTCCCCTCCAGGAAAAAGAACCCCACACCACCAAAAATAGTGGAAGTGGAAGACTCCCCCAGACCAGTGAAGAGAATAATAAAGGCCAGGAAGATCAAGCTTAATGGTAAGGATCAGAGACAGTACTTAGTCAGATTCAAGAACCAGACAGCTGATAAAGAAAAGTGGTTGGCAGAAAATTCCATACCAGATGGGAACCTTCATCTGAGGAGATTAAGAGCCTCAAGGAGGACTTAACAGTCTCATCAATTATGAGCCTTTTTTGGAGGGAGGGTATGTCAGCCTGTGACTCAAAACCAGAGCACAAGAATGACAGCCAAAAACCATAAACCAATGGTATAACCAAAATACCATCAAAGCATGGAGCTGAGCCAAAAAAGCTCAAAAGGTCTCAAAAGAAAGAGGAAACTCATACCTTTCCAAATATACAAGTGCCATCATCATAGGACAAAGAATAACAAAGTTATTCCTGCTCAACATTGTTTCTGAGCATAAACCTTAATTTTCACCTCTCATCTGAAATACATAGTAAGAGGCCTAACCCCATCAAATGGGTATGCAAAATGAAGCTCTAAGCCGGGGCTATCCAATGGTACCAACCAAACTGAGCTAGCACCAGTATTACAGGAGGTATGGTCAAATTCAGGCCAAATAAGGGTGAATAAAACATTCACCTGTCATCTAACTTCTACAGTTTTAGTGTGAGATACTTAAAGTGGGGTTGTTTTAGAAAGAGAACAATCAGGGCTATCTGATGGTGCCATTCATTTCCCCATATCTCATCTAGAACAAAAGTTATGAGGCAAATAAGCTCAACACAGCTTTTTGCCTAAAACACACACATGTACAAACAACTTGTACATGGGATAACTTTGCCATATTTGATGATAACACCATCAAATAAGGTACCATTGTGAAGAACACATAAAGGGCTACACACCGATTCAATTTTGAGGTTGATATCTCAAGAACTGACAAAGTTATAGCTGTTTTAAGGTCAAAATCCCACACTTTGACCAATACAGCCTTACCATGGGATAATATCCCATAACCATGATTATGAGGTGTCAAACTGACAAAGAAGCTTGGTTTTACTTTAATACTGGGGTCCCATACAGGTTTTGTACAGCATTCTATGCGCCATACATGTCAGATTCAGGCTGTGTGGTCCCAAGATGAAACGTTTCACCCTGTATTGGTGAAAACCACCCAGATGTGGTTTCAAAACCACACCTGAGCCCAATAAAGGCCCTACAGGCCTTTTTTAAACCACAAGCTTGTCCTAGAGAGCGAAAAATCATCACTTCCTCTATGTGGAAAGGTCTAGCAACCTTTCCACCCCATTTCAGGAGAAAAAGGGGGGCTTTCCTCATCCTGCTCTTGAATTCCTACATAATAAACTGTCAAAAACAGTTTTACCCTTGGAAAATAATCAGGTTATACTATAAATCTTAGTATTGTAGCTCTTATTATAGTAATCCAACTGGTAAGACTGCACCCAGGGCTTTCAGCAGCGCTCACCACCACTATCTCTTGATAGTAAAGCCCATTTATTTTAAATACCCTTATTATCTTGAAAATATTTATTCTAAACCTTTTTTTGTGTCACAAACATAGTTAAAGCTGTAATTAGTCTGTTTTCCACCTTTATCATAGTTTCATCCTGACAAATAGTGTGTGACCATAGGAAAGGCAATGACTCATGAATCTGGAGTGGATTGCTCACATGGGGGCAACCCCCAAATTTTTACAGTTAAAATCTGAGGTGGTTGTAATGCATGGAAGAAGAAAATATAGGAGGGGTAATGGTGACTATTGGCACATTTTTGGCAAAATAGGTTCTCACAAACAAATACTAACTCAAAAATTTGGTGAGGCACTTACAAAAACTCTTCTCACGCAATAGGATATTCGAACCATTGAGGAAAATATAATTTCACGTCAACAAAGAATTTAATATAAATGGAACATAACAATAATTGAATACAAATAATTTATTTAAAAGAAAGTATTACAAAAGCTAAAAAGAGGAAAGAATGCAATTTTTTTTGAAATTTTCTTTTTCTAAGTACTTGGAGACTATCCTGGTGATGTCCTCCTTTGCATAAGCCTCCAGTGCCCGGGCAAGGAGGGAGTTTAGTTCCTCCCAGAATTCCCAGTGCATCCACAAAGGGAATCACGCGGAGCAATCGGAGGTACTCCAACAAGATTTGGTTGATGTATTTGTGGACAATGGCTCAAGGAATAATCAAGGTCAGTCGTAAGTCAGTAAATTCCTGGTGAGCGTCATTGTGGGAATGAGGGGAGCTTGGCACTGGGGGGGAGGGGGATCCAACGGGCGTATTGTCAATTGTGATGATGGAGTGGGGTGGAGTGGGACAAGCCGGAGATGGTCAAAGGAAAGGTGAGGAAAATTTTGGAAGAGTAAAAAAAGGAAAGTTGGGACTTACCAAAAAGGTTCCTCCATGGATTGTGTCAGAGCCACCTCAGGTTCAGGCTCACAAGTTGGAATGTCCTCATGTGGTTTGGAGGATGGACTTGGGCCAGGAATAGGTGGCTCATTTGTTCAGGAGGGTTCTACAAAAGGAGGAACAGTCAGTTCACTTGAGTCAAAAGTGGAAATTAAACAAAACTCTGGCTGCTTACCGCGGAATAAGTCCTCTGACCATTGGGTGCCACTCAGGCCTGGGGTCGGTTGCCGTGGAGTTTGTTCACGAGGCAAACTAGGAATGGGAGAGTCTTGTTGCGGGGGATTTGGTTGGTTTGGTTCTATGCATAACGGAAAAAGGTCAGTATGATTGTGTGAAGAGAAATGAGCTAAGGAGGAGAAATAAAACTTACTTTGGTGTTTGAATCCCATGGGTGACAAGACAGGGAGACAATTGGCCCAAGCTCAAATGTCCTCTCGCCATTGCCATCCTTCATTGGCGGGATAATAACTTCGCTCTGGTTGAGGAGTGAAGTGACCATCAGATGGTGGCCTAGGAGGGGGGGTGGACAAATCAATACTTGAGGGGATTGGGCTAATTGTCCAGAATTGTTTCTGTCTGCCTGTTTTGGGTCCCAGTGTCCATTACCGCTCGGGAATGCTTTCATCATTGTCGACCACAAAGGAGTCCTTGGGAGGGCGTCTTGTTCAGGAACTCCACTGGCCATGTGGTCGGAAGGGTTGGAAAACAAACAAGCATTTATTGTGTGCTTGTTGGCAAGCATCACAAGTGTGGGTCATTGTTGAGGAGTGGATGCAAGGGATAGCCCGCTTAGTGCATAAAGTGCACAAAATTGAAAAACAAAACAATTTAGGTTAGTAACGGAATAGAAAGGAAGAGTCCCAGCAAAGAGGAAGACATACAATGAATTATAAATTTAAAAAATAATTAAAATAAAGACGCTCTAGACAGAAGTTTGTAAAAGTCTGAAAGAAAGTCATAATGTAAATTTATTATTAATATTGGAACATAATATACACAAAAGTTTTAAATGGAGGAGATGTATGAGGTGGATAGAAGGGGGGTTCTGGACATATAAGTGGGAAAAAACTGAAGCCAAATGAAAGGGGAATAGTTAGTGGAGTGCGATAGAAAGGAGTGGAAAGGCAGGAAGACAAAGTTGAAGACACACAGGAATGAGAAGAGAAGGTGAACTGGGAAAAAGTAAAGCAGGTGAGAAAAAAAGTGGAGGGTGTATTGGGCAAAGATTGTCTTTTATACCATGGTGAAGCTGAGCCAATCGCAGCAGTTGCAGCACCTGCCAAAGACTCAGCCTCAAGGCATGTCGGGAAAATTGAAGCTCAGTAGCAGTGTTGGCTTTGACTGAGAAGGGAAATGCCTGTGTGAGGCAGAAGAACAAAGGGGTTGGGGCTGAGTATTGCAAATGATTGAATTGTCAGACTCCGTCAAATCCCCTTTGTTGCATTAAATATCCACCTGATCGCCCGGGAGGGCATTGTTGAATGTGCATGGTGGGTGCAATCCACAAATTCCCCATGCAGAAAAGCACGTGGCATGTTTGGTCACAGGTGACTGCGGCAAGCATACCGGCCTTATGGCCAGGTGATAGGGTTTTAACAAAGGGTTGGGCTGCTGTATGAAAAGTGAATACAGCGTGAGCTTGGGTTGATGCATTGCTCAGGTCTGCTTTGGGGTCATAATTGAAATTCTCAGTGGCTGAAAATTTGAATTGCACAGTTATTGAGCTATTGATATAACAATATCAAGTGCATCATGCTGAGCAATTGCTAGGTCATTTTTGTAAGCACACAATCTGAGCATATGGCACAGCATCTGATGACATTTCAGCCAGGCGCAGCATATCACACGCTTTGGTGAAGTGCTCCTAACTGAGCCTTCCAATGAACTCTTGCAAAAAGTGTTCTGACCATGGCTCTACCAAAAACTTCCACACAGAGCCTTTGACCATGATATGCTCAGCTTGTGTGTTCAAATTGGGTGAATCACAATGCTGAGCATTGGGCACATGAGCTATGTATATGCAAACAATCGGAAGGTGGATACCCATTGGCTATATGTATGCAGGCTAAAGTAGCATTACACCATCCTAATCTGTACAGCCGACACTGTAATACGCAGTATTACTTACACCTTTGTACGTACTACAATGTCGGGGGCAGAGCAAAAGCTGTACAAGAATGTAACATGTAATCAGGCCAAGCCATCGAGTCAAATTTCTCAAATGCATCCCTTTGATGCAACTTTTTGGAGAGCTCTGCCTAACTAATTCATAGATGCTGGTGTAATCCAAGTTAATGTAAGGGGTGCATAATGGCTTGGGTCATACGCAAATGGTGGCTTCACTCCGGTGCCGAGGTCAGGGCAAACAATGACAGGCCCCGCTTGTTTTTTGCACCCCCACACACTTTCATACGCAGGGAACTTGTACACACCTGGTGGACCTTTTACCTGCCTGTCTTCCAACCAGCAATTTGCTTGTGTGGGTGTCCCGCTTGACTGCAGACGCTCACTGCTTGCACGCGGAAACCTGAGGCCAATCAGTGTGGATTTGCTCAAGCCTTTTACGCATTACCATAACCCCCACCTATGATTCCTGAGGCTGGTTATTTGTGAGCCTTTGAGATATGACCACATACCCAATAAGGTCACAAAAAATACTCAGAATAATTATACCTTTAAGATAATTATACTAAAATTACTTAGAATAATTATACATTAAAAATAATTACTTAAAAATACAACAAATACCATAAATTGGTACAAAACTTGGTTCAACTTAAAAACCAATGAATCAACATGTGAAATAAATTATACCATTGGATTCCCCATGGTAAAATACACATACACCATTTTTATGGCATATCTGTAAAGTCAAGATTTAATGAGTTATAAGGAATAATACCTTATAAAAACCATAAAACCTTATTTATTACAAGACCTAATGGAACAACATGTGAAATAAATTGTACCATTGGATTCCCCACGAATATCCACACATAAAACAATTAATAAGCTCATTTCCAAAGTTAATACTTAAAGAATTAACCTGAATATATGCACTTTTTTGGTCAACGCATATATTCAAGGATCATAGCTAATATCTCTTAAACTATACAAGATAGAGTGATGAACCAAAGATAAAGTTACTACGTAATTACTGTAAGAACACAGATATGAGCTTTATTTTACAAATTATAAACAAGGTTAAAACCTATGATGAAATATTGATAAAAATCAACAGAGCCGTTGACCACTTTGTTGTGAAAGTGGTCCAAACTTAAAAAAAGTATACAGTTGGATTCTACTAGCTCATTCGTGAAGAATGATGTAATTTGTATTATTAAATTCAGCGTATAACCCCCTGAAATCATAGTTTGAAGTTTAAAATATTGAATTTCGACAGAAAAGATGAGTTACAAGACAAATCATCAAAATTAGAGTTTTGATGATGTAATGAAAAGCTCTTGGCAGCATAATAAGGTTATGTCAGGCTGCCAGAATTCACTCTTTCAATTTCTGTAGCGTGTAAATCTTAAAAGGTAACAAGGATCAAAGTTTGAGCTTAATTTGAGCAGTTATGATCACCCACTGTAACCTTAATTTAAGTTTAACAGTCTTATGAGTGATAAAATTGGTGAATACTATTAGTTTATGATTAAAACTAATAAAATCCACAAAATTTGGGGTTCTGCAAAGCCTCTTATGTCATCAACTTTAGAGTTATAGTGATAACTCTAAATAATGGTGTAATAATGATGTAATATGGTTTGATCATGATGTAATCATCTCCAAACCTTAAAATATTGATCAATTCCAGTGGATATGATCAATAAACGTCCACTAGAAGCCTGTTGGACTCTAGGAGGGAGGTATTTACTATAAATAGAGCTCTTTTTACTCTATTTTCCCCTCAGACGCATCAAAAACAGTAAATCAATTAAATCAAAGGTAATTTCTTTATTCTTTATATATAAATCTATTATATTATTAAAGACCAAACGGCACCTTATTATAATCATCAATTTTGACGTGATTAAATCATTTGTTTAACTGTTTTTGTTAAAAATCTCTCTAAAACTCATTTCCACGTAAAAAATCAAGAATATTTGTAATTTCTCTATTTTTTATTGTAAATACAATTTTTATAAGTTGTATTTATATCTTTGACGTAAATATTTCAAAATTATTATATTAAGTATTAAAAGTAGGTTATTTTCTCTTATTATAATAATTTTCTCTATTATTATTCTTTTAATAATTCTTTAATTAATATAAATAGTATTTATATTAATTTATAACTTCAATATTAGTAATATTATTGTTATTAATTGTTTTTTATTAATAAAAAACAATTTTTCACGCCTTCATTATTTGTTGGTAACAATAATAAAGAGCTTTTACATATATTAATTATTTTATATTAATATATTCATTTATTATATTATATTTTTATAATATAAATTATATTATTATATTTATTTAATAATATAATTATTTTACGCCATAATAATAATAATAATTTATTATTATTATATTTTTAATCTTATTTATTCAATTCATAAGGACATTCAGAGTACAATAAGTAATAAATTGGTAATTTTTACTTATTGTTTCATAGTCAAACCTTACATTTGGGGGCCTGGCCGTGATATTTACTTAAAAGACCTTTAAAAAGATTCTGATTGGGTTTATCCAATAATAAATTATATAATAATTTTATATTTTATTTATTTTAAAAGCTATTGAGGCAACTGGAAAGCCATTGTACTGTCTTATACATGGTTTTTCACATCCTTAGGCTTGCAAGAACTTTCTTTGAGTGACCCTAGTGATTAAAAAAGATATTTTATAAATTAAAAATAATTTTATTATAATTTAATTTTATAAAGAATCATATTCATTTTTTATTTTATTCTTTAAAAATAAAAATATAAAAAATAATAAAAAATAATAAAAACCAATAAAAAAAGTTATTTTTATTTCATTTTTATTCATTTCTTTATTCATTTCAATTTTTCAAAGATATAAAAGCAATTTCTACGTGGAAAATTGCCATATCTTGCCAAAAAGTAACACTTCTTATAAAAAGACTTATATTTATTTGTCTTTTTTAGTGTTTGAAGATAACCCAACAGAAGACAACCAAGCTACTGTTGAGAGATTGGTGGAAGAAACTTGTCAAAGTTCTCCAACACCCGTTATCACTAAAAGAAAGAAAGCTAAGAAATTAGACTTTCCAGGACCCACCATTCAAGACTCTGAAGGTGAGCACCTCTTTTATAATTGCCATAAAAAGAATTTTTATTCTAAAATACTTTTTTTTTTCTTATTTCTTAAATTATGACTACCAGAAGAGGTTCCCAATACTCCATCCAATCAGATGGAGCTCGACTCAGAGGTAGAACTGATCCCTCAAAAGGGAAAAGAAAAGGCAATATCCCCTGTGGAACAGAATCCACACAAAGAAATGCCTTATCCCAAAGGCAAGTCCCAGAAATGCCCATGATATCTGAACCTGAATTGGAACTAAGTATGAGTAACTCAAATAGGTACAAATCACATTCAGAGGGCTCAAATAGACATCTACATGAGCCAGTACAAGCAGTATTACACAGTGTACAAGGATAAAGATTGGGAAATGTTGCCTCAAATATACCAAGGAGTGATGAACTCCTGGCACATCCTGAAAAGGTTCCTCAAAGAGGAGGAGATAGTGAAATACTCCAATGGATGGAATCCACTGTCATCCAAACCTCAAATCAAAAAATCAAGGATTACCACGCCAAAAAGAGGGTGGCAACCAAGGAAGAAGCCCCAGTAGCTTCTACCAGAAAGCCCCAAGCCAACCCACTTCCCCAAGAAGGGAAGCAGAACAAGAAAAAGAATTGGAGGAAACCATATTCCCCAAGCTACAGGATCCCAAAAATCCAAAAGGATGCCATGGAAAATGTTCTCAACATGGCCAGGACCTTGATGGAATTCAAGGATAAGGAAGAGCAAAGAATGAGACAACCTCATTTCCCAAAGAAATAACCTTGTTCAAAGATGTTGTAAATACTTTAACAGAAATTAAAAATAGTATATTACCTCCAAAAGAAATTAAAGATAGTTTATTATCACTACAAGAAATAAATAACAATTTATCTTCTTTAACAAAAATTGTTGTGCAAAACAAGAAAGAAATTGACAACATTAAGTTTATTGTTGAAAATAATAAACCAAAGAATTTGATTGACAATACTCAAAAATTAATACAAGGACAACAAGAATTGTATAAATACATAAAAAAGATATCAAAGACAAGACTTTGACAATCAATTATGATGTGAGTATTGACAACCTTACAGACAAATTAAACAAATTAAGTATTTCTGTAGAAAAATTTGAAGAAAAGACCTCATCACACCAAAAATTACTTTTGGCCCATGTGGAAAAAAGTGATGAACCAAGAATTCATCTGAAAGATGACATTCAGAGTGAAATAAGGCTTATTACTGAAAAAATGGATAAAATTAATGAGGCTAATTTAAATATGCCAAAGTTATCAACACCACTTTCTCATATAAGAAGCCCTGTTAAAACAAAAGAGGAATTGACAAATCCTTTCATAACAGACTTGAGTCACCAAGAAAATAACCAAGTCTTAATGAAGGAAGCACCTCAATTAAAAGAATGGCCAACATTCACAGGAGAAGGTGAATATGACCACATGTCATTTATTAAAACAATTGACATGTTACAAAACGACTATGCCATACCAGATGAATTAATCACTGCAAGACTACATTAATTGTTTGAGAAATCTGCAAAAAGATGTTATTATGGCATAAGACAAACAAATGGTAAAAAAACCTGGTCTTGGTGGAAACAAGAAATAATCACCAAGTGGGCAAATGATGCCTGGAGGTATAAGATAGACAATGCATTTGAAAATTCTTTCTTTGACCCAGACAAAGATAAAACCTTGAACTTGGTTCTTGAAACAAGTTGAAAGGCTTAATGCACTGTACCCAGAAATGTCACAAAAAATGCTCCACATGAAAATACTTAAGAAATGTGGAGGGGAACTAGAACATGCCTTGAGAAGCAGGTGTATAGAACCATGCTCCACAGAAGAGTATATAAATGCACTAGAGGATATAGTGACAAGAACAAAAATTGGCAAGACTTGGAAGAAATTGGACATTAAAAGCCCAAATAGACCACTTATCAAAAAAGATAAATGAAAACAATCCTTCAGGCCCAGTACATCCAACAATAATGAGCAAAGAAAGTGCCATAAATGTGGAGGTATTGGACACTTAGCCAATAATTGCCTTAAAAAAGCAAAGATTAATGAAATTGTGGAAACAGAAAACCACAATGACAAAGAAGAGGAATCTGACTCTGAAAAAGAGACAGAAGAGTCAGAAAGCTCTGAAAGTGATGAAATTAATATAATTAATGCACAAATTAATAATATTGATATAATTTATGAAGTACTGGATGTTAACTCAAACTTACCACAAGTTGGGACATCTGACACAAACCTGACAAACATACAAGATGCTAAAATGTATAGAACCAAACCTGCAAAAGGAATGGGATATACAGCTGGAAAATCAAGTATAAGTATTGTTATGGTTGATAACCAAGAAGGAAAGGTTAACTTGGATACAGGAGCATATTGCACCTGTGTTGGCAAAAGTTATGTAAAAACAATTGTCCCAGACTGGCAAGAAATACTAATGCCAATACAAGGTGTCAAATTCAGTAGTGCAAGTGAGAGCATGAAGCCCCTTGGAATAATTGACTTAACACTAATTTTTCCTCATTCCTCACAATGTGTCAGAATCAAAGTAGAGTTTGTAGTAATGGACAACTGTACTAGTAATCATTTCATACTTGGAAATGATTACTTATCAATTTATGGTATAGATATCTCCAACCAAAAGGATGGATATTGTACCATAGGAGATAACAAAAGACAAAAGTTTGGCTTCTTAAGTAACAAAAAGCAAATTACAGTTATTAAGAATGAAGAAAAAATTCCAGAAAAGGAACTTTTTATAGCTGAGCAACTTAAAGAGGCAGAATTCAATCAAGGATTAACAGAAAAAATGAAAGAAAAATTGATTGACCTCTTATTTAAGTATTAAAATGCCTTTGCAACTGACAAAGAACCACTAGGTGCCATAATTGGACATGAAGTGGATATAATTCTTCATGTAGAAAAGCCTTACCCACCTTTATTAAGAAGACCTGCTTACCCAGCCAGTCCAAGGGCAAGAGAGGCCTTAGAGGTACACATTAAAGAATTAATGGACCTTGGAGTATTAAGAAAGGTTGGACATAATGAACAGGTAGAAGTTACTACACCTGTCATTATAACTTGGCATAATGGAAAATCAAGGATGGTAGGAGACTTCAGAGCCCTGAACACCTATACCATTCCAGACAGATATCCAATACCTAGAATCCATGAGACATTGACCCAATTGTCACAAGCTAGGTTGATTACAGCTATGGATGCTCTTAAGGGTTTTCATCAAAATGTCTTCACAGAGAATGCCAAAAAACTACTAAGAGTAATAGTCCATTGTGGAATCTTTGAATACTTAAGAATGCCATTTGGGATAAAAAATGCACCTTCCCATTATCAAGAATGTTGAATACCATATTCCCTGAAGAGTTATCAGAAGGATTGTTAATTATCTATATTGATGATATCATAGTTTGCTCAGAAACGTGGGAAAATCACCTTACAAGACTAGAAAGGGTACTACAAAAAATAGTCCAAGTGAATATGAAAACTTCCTTGAAAAAGTGTCATTTTGCATATAGTGAAGTAAAAGCACTAGGACATGTTGTATCTGGCCTTAGTCTGGGCATAGACAAAAATAAAGTGGCAGCAGTACTACTTAAACCAATGCCTCAAACCAAAAAAGAAATGCAATCATTTCTAGGATTTGCTGGTCACTATAGACAGCATATAAAAGACTTTGCAAAAATTGCCAAATCCTTGTATAAGCTATGTGACCAACAAACAGTCTATGAAATGACAGAAGAAAGAGTCAAGGCATATGAAGAATTGAAAAATTCCTCAACAAATGCCCCATTTCTTCTAATTCCAGATTGGAAACTACCCTTCAAACTTTACATTGATGCTTGTGGAGAAGGACTAGGTGCTGCACTTCACCAAACGCAAATTATCAATGATAAACCAGTGGAGGGGCCGATTTGTTTCATTTCAAGGCAGATAAAGCCAACAGAAGCAAGGTATGGAGCAAGCCAAATGGAATGCTTATGCTTAGTGTGGGCTTTAGAAAAACTGCATTATTATTTGGATGGCACAGTATTTGATGTAATCACAGACTATAATGCTGTGAAATCACTATTAAATATGAAGACTCCAAATAGACATATGCTGAGATGGCAAATTGCTATCCAAGAATATAGAGGAAATATGACTATTGTTCATAAATCTGGAAATATTCATAAAAATGCAGATGGTCTTAGCAGATGGGCTTTAGCAAATACCCCTGACAATCCAGCATGGGTACCACAAGAAGAACACCATATAGAAGGAATATGTGTTACAGACATTGGCACAAAATTCTTTAACCAAGTTAAATAAAGCTATAAGACAGACAAAAATTGCCATATATTAGTCCAACTTTTAATTAAAGACTGCAAAGATCCATCACTTTCATCAAAACTAGATGAAATATGGAAAAACGCATATGATGAAGGAATATTCCACCTCCTTGATGGAATCCTTTACCATAGAACAAAACACACATGTGTTATGGCCTTAACAGATAGAACACTAATAAACACTATTTTACATGAGTGTCATGATAGTGTTGCATCTGGATATCTCTCAGAAGATAGGACACTAGAGAGGGTGAAAACCTGCTCTTGGTGGCCAAATTGGAAGAAAGATGTTGCAGAGTACTGCCAAACCTGTGACAGATGCCAAAACGCCAACAGAGCCACAGGAAAGAAATTTGGAATGATGATCCAAATCCAAGGAACAAAATACCCATGGGAAATAGTTCATATGGATTGGGTAACAGCACTACCTCCAGGAGGAGACAGGAGTTATAATGCATGCCTGGTGTTAGTTGACAGGTACAGTAAACCTCCCATGTTCTTACCATGTCATAAAGATGACACAGCCATGGATACAGCCATAATGATATGGAACAAAGTCATTAGCCACACAGGCTTATTCCAAAACATTATAAGTGACAGAGACCCAAAGTTCACTTCAGCATTATGGAAAAATCTCCATAACTTGTTTGGGACAAAGTTATCATTCTCAACAGCTTATCATCCTCAAACTGATGGTTTAGCACAAAGAATGATACAGACCTTGGAGGATATGATCAGAAGATTCTGTGCTTATGGGCTATAATTCAAAGATTCTTATGGTTTTACCCATGATTGGTGTACACTGATACCAGCACTTGAACTGGCATATAAAACATCAATCCATTCTTCTACTGGAAAAAAACCAGCAATGCTAGAAAAAGGTTTGAATCCAAGACTTCCTTATGATACCCTCAAAAAGGACTTAGTGGACATACATCCAACAGCAAGCAGTTTTAAGATAATGCGTGACGAAGCAAGACACCATGCAAAAAGATGTATGCAAGACTCTTTCAAATATGCAAAGGAAAGATGGGACAAAAGTCATAAACCACCTGACTTCAAAATAGGAGATTTGGTGCTAGTATCAACTCTTAATTTTAATAACATAAAAGGACCAAAGAAATTTAAAGATTCCTTTGCAGGACCATTTATGATAAAAGCACTTCATGGACCCAATGCTGCACAATTGGAACTCACAGGTGATTTAATGAACAAACACCCAACTTTCCCGGTAAGTCTAATAAAGCCTTACAGCTCAAATGACAAGGAATTATTTCCACTAAGAAATAAACCCCCACTTGAAATCCCCCCTTTGGAAGAAGGAGAAGAAAAGAAAATTGTGAAAGTTCTTAGAGAAAGAAGGATAAGAAACAAAAAAGAAAGAGAATACCTTGTAAGGTACAGAAATCCAACTCAAGAAGATGAATGGCTACTTGAGAAAGATATTACAAATGCTGACAAACTACTAAGGAGGTTTAGACATGAAAGAAAACCTAAAGAATAATAAAATCAAGCATTATTGGGCTTCAAGACTGATAAAGTCTACTGAAGAGGTAGGACAGTGGATGATACCCTAATCACACATATCAGATTGTGGTACAATCTTTTTTGGTGGTAGGGATGTGAGCCTTTGAGATATGACCACATACCCAATAAGGTCACAAAAAAGACTCAGAATAATTATACCTTTAAGATAATTATACTAAAATTACTTAGAATAATTATACATTAAAAATGATTACTTAAAAATACAAAAAATACCATAAATTGGTACAAAACTTGGTTTAACTTAAAGACCAATGAATCAACATGTAAAATAAATTATACCATTAGATTCCCCATGGTAAAATACACATATACCATTTTTATGGCATATCTGTAAAGTCAAGATTTAATGAGTTATAAGGAATAATACCTTATAAAAACCATAAAACCTTATTTATTCCAAGAACTAATGAAACAACATGTGAAATAAATTGTACCATTGAACTACCCACGAAATTCCACACATAAAACAATTAATAACCTAATTTCCAAAGTTAATACTTAAAGAATTAACCTGAATATATGCACTTTTTTGGTCAATGCATATATTCAAAGATCATAGCTAATATCTCTTAAACTATACAAGATAGAGTGATGAACCAAGAATAAAGTTACCACGTAATTACTGTAGGAACACAGATATGAGCTTTATTTTACAAATTATAAACAAGGTTAAAACCTATGATGAAATATTGATAAAAATCAACAGAGCTGTTGACCACTTTGTTGTGAAAGTGGTCCAAACTTACAAAAAGTATAGAGTTGGATTCTACTAGTTCATTCGTGAATAATGATGTAATTGTTATTCTTAAATTCAGGGTATAACCCCCTGAAATCATAGCTTGAAGTTTAAATTATTGAATTTTGACAGAAAAGATGAGTTACAAGAAAAATCATCAAAATTAGAGTTTTGATGATGTAATGAAACGCTCTTGGCAGCATAATAAGGTTTTGTCAGGCTATCACAATTCACTTTCTGAATTTCTGTAGTGTGTAAATCTTAAAAGGTAACAAGGATCAAAGTTTGAGCTTAATTTGAGCAGTTATGATCACCCACTGTAACCTTAATTTAAGTTTAACAGTCTTATGAGTGATAATATTGGTGAATACTATTAGTTTATGATTAAAACTAATAAAATCCACAAAATTTGGGGTTCTGCCAAGCCTCTTATGTCATCAACTTTAGAGTTATAGTGATAACTCTAAATAATGGTGTAATAATGATGTAATATGGTTTGATCATGATGTAATCATCTCCAAACCTTAAAATATTGATCAATTCCAGTGGATATGATCAATAAACGTCCACTAGAAGCCTGTTGGACTCTAGGAGGGAGGTATTTATTATAAATAGAGCTCTTTTTACTCTATTTTTCCCTCAGACGCATCAAAAACATTAAATCAAAGGTAATTTCTTTATTCTTTATATATAAAACTATTATATTATTAAAGACCAAAGGCCACCTTATTATAATCATCAATTTTGACGTGATTAAATCATTTGTTTAACTGTTTTTGTTAAAAATCTCTCTAAATCTCATTTCCATGTAAAAAATCAAGAATATTTCTAATTTCTCTATTTTTTATTGTAAATACAATTTTTATAAGTTGTATTTATATTATTTGGCGTAAATATTTCAAAATTATTATATTAAGTATTAAAAGTAGGTTATTTTCTCTTATTATAATAATTTTCTCTATTATTATTCTTTTAATAATTCTTTAATTAATATAAATAGTATTTATATTAATTTATAACTTTAATATTAGTAATATTATTGCTATTAATTGTTTTTTATTAATAAAAAACAATTTTTCGCGCCTTTATTATTTGTTGGTAACAATAATAAAGAGCTTTTAAATATATTAATTATTTTGTATTAATATATTCGTTTATTATATTATATTTTTATAATATAAATTATATTATTATATTTATTTAATAATCTAATTATTTTACGCCATAATAATAATAATTATTTATTATTATTATATTTTTAATCTTATTTATTCAATTCATAAGGACATTCAGAGTACAATAAGTAATAAATTGGTAATTTTTACTTATTGTTTCATAGTCAAACCTTACATTATTTATGCGTGGGGATCTGCCACCGCGGGTCATATGCCGCAAAATCTCACACACAAAGAGGAAGTTTTGGCGCCTGGTTTGCAGCCAAAAAAAACCTTGGGCGGGTGGCTTATTCCTCTGGAGTTTCTCACATGCGTGAGGGAAATACCCTTATGCCAATCTGGGTGGATTAGTAACAGCCTCAAACACAAGAGGGGTGAATGTGTAAGTGGATAATGGCTCACAGCTGGTGCCCCTTTGATCAAGCCACACATTCGCTGCTGGAATTCCAGTAGGTTTCAGTCCACAAGAATGTTTGGGCGAAAGCAAGCTCATGTTTGGTGGCATGCCATTGAACATACCTCAACCCCCCACACCAAACAATCCCCACAGTGAAATTTTCCTATCCACTCCCACCATTGCCCAGTAGGTCACTGTAAGACAATTAACCTGGGGAAGATATTCTTAAGGTTTTCTGTCATACCAGCGAACTTGGCTGCCTGCCTCTAATATGCTGCTGCACAATAAGTTTCTACCATGCACCCAGTGTTGGATGTGCTGATGTCAACCTTGGTCCACCAATCCTTGCCTAATATGCTGCAGATCCAGCCGTCATATTGGTGCACCCACATTCTTGCCACCTTGCCTTGATATATGTCCCAAATTGCATATGAAAATTATGAGGCCAAGAGGCCCATCTTCACAATGACCATGCATGTAACCACAGGTCATCCCCCTTTGAGCCCATTGCTGCCTCTCATATAAGTTCCCCGCCTGCGCTTATTGGTCTTCATTCCATTTAGGTACCCCTTCCTGATCATATAATCTCCAACTGTCCCCAAATAATTCATAATCGCCATCATGTCAACCCTTCAGGAACCACTTTGCATTGGTATCCTTAATATTCGTATTCAAATAAATGGTGATATAACCTTAAATCCTGAGAATTCCCACTTAGCTTCTTGGATTATCCTATGACACAATAAGCACAACATATTCATATATCTCCCCAATCACCATAATACTATTGGCTCTCTCCCTGGCACCCTTTCCAAGACGTTGATACCATTCCTCGGGGCACCACAAACGTTCATGCACTGTGGTCCTGGTGGGGCATGGATTGAAAATTGCCAATCCAATCCTACTCAAACATTATTTGTTGAGGCAGTTTTTATGACTGATACAAAGGATCCTTGCTCATCTCAGAAACCCAAGATAGCATTGATGTTCTTCACATGGTATCCAAACATTCTATTCATAATTGAAAGTTTTCAAAAACAATACTTTACACTTGAAATGCCTAAAGAATATGACTAAAATACTCACAGTCCATGTCAACCTTTTACTCCCACGTTTCTTGCTTCAAACTCCATGCCACCCTCATATCCTGCTCTCTTTTCATTGACGTCCAAGCAAAAACTGTTACAATTACCCAGTGGATCAGACCTCCCCATGATGTCCCCACCCCATTCCATTATTAAAA
Source organism: Austropuccinia psidii (assembly GCA_023105745.1). Lineage (NCBI taxonomy): Eukaryota > Fungi > Basidiomycota > Pucciniomycetes > Pucciniales > Sphaerophragmiaceae > Austropuccinia > Austropuccinia psidii. Next base: position 70,074,018 of record JALGQZ010000002.1, read on the forward strand.
CCCCCCTCCTCCCTCATCAAAAGACTGGACTGGCTTTTCTTTGGGATTGAGAAATCCCCAATGGACAATCAGCCCGTAACCTCTTGGGAACCTCACCCCCTGGATCCACTTTTAATTCCAGGCACATAATTACTAACAAGTTCATCAGCTCATTCAAATCCCTTTCAACAAATACTCCTCTTGGAGGACTGCTTTCAGATGATATGGGATTAGGTAGAACCATTCAGGCCATTGCTCTAATTGGTACCTTCAAGGAGCGGCTAATTACAAACCCTGTAAGGTTTGACTATGAAAAAATAAGTAAAAATTACCAATATTTTACTTATTGTACTATGAATGTCCTTATAAATGAAATAAATAAGATAAAAATAATTATAATAATAAAGAATTATTATAATTATGGCATAAAATAATTGTATTATTAAATAAATATAATAATATAATTTATATTATAAAAAATAACATATATATAATAAATATATTTAAAAGCACTTTATTATTGTTACCAACAAATAATAAAGGCGTAAAAAATTGTTTTTTATTAATAAAAAACAATTAATAATACGAATATTAAAGTTATAAATTAAGATAAATACTATTTATATCAATTATAGAATTATTAAAAAGTAATAATAAGAGAAATAACCTACTTTTAATGCTTAATATAATAATTTTGAATAATTTTACGCCTAGAAATGTAAATACAACTTATTTAAATTGTAGTTGCAATAAAATTTAAGAGAAATTACAAAACTTCTTGGTTTTACAGGGAATTGAGGTTTTTAAGACAATTACAAACAAAACAATTAAATAATTGCAATAATCACGTCAAATATGATGATTGATATGAGATTATCTTTGGTCTTTAAAAATATAAAAGCTTTATATATAAAGAATAAAGAAATTACCCATTCATTTAATGATTTAATGTTTTGTAAGCGTCTGAGGGGGAAAAAGAGTAAAGAAAGCTCTATTTATATTAAATTCCTTCCACCTAGAGTCCAACAGGATTCTAGTAGACGTGCACTGATAATATCCACTGGAATTGATCAATATTTTAAGGCTTGGTGATGTTTACAACATGATCAAACCATCTTATCTCATTATTACACCATTATTTAGAGGTATCACTATAGCTCTAGGTTTTGATGACGTCAAGGCTTGGCAGAACCCCAAAATTTGTGTATTTTATTAGTTTGATTCATAAACTAAGAGTATTAACCAATTGTATCACTCATATGGCTGTTAAACTTAATTTAAGGTTACAGTGAGTGATCATAAATGATCAAATTAAGCTCAAACTTTGATCCTTAATAACTCTTACGATTTACACGCTACAGCAATTCAGAGAGTGAATTCTAATAGCTTGGAATAACCTTGTTATGCTGCCAAGAGCATTTCATTACATCATCAAAACACTGTTTTTGATGATCTTCCTTGTAACTCATCTTTTCTGTCGAAATTTAATATTTTAAACTTCAAACCATGATTTCAAGGGGTTATACCTTGAATATTATAATACAAAATACATCATTCTTCACGAATGAACTAGTAGAATCTAACTGTCTACTTTTTTCAAAGTTTGGAGCACTTTCACAACAAAGTGGTCAACAGCTCTATTGATTTTAATCAATAATCCTTTACAGGTTTTAACCTTGTTGATAGCTTGTGAAAAAAAGTTCATTTCTGTATTTCTACAGTAATTACGCGATGACTTTATTTTTGGCCCATCACTCTATAATGCATATTTCAAAAGATATTAGCTAAAATCCATGAATATGTGGGTTGACCAAAAAAGTGCATATGTTCAGCTTAACTCCTTAAGTATTGACTTTGGAGATTAGCTTCTAAATTGTTTTATGTGTGGAAGTTTATGGGTAATCCAATGGTACCATTTTCTTTACATGTTGTTTCATTGGTATTTGAAATAACTAAGGATTTATGTTTTTTATAAGGTATTATTACTTATAACTCATTAAATATTGACTTTACAGATATGCCATAAAAATGGTATATGTGTATTTTACCATGGGGAATCCAATGGAAAATTTATTTCACATGTTTATTAATTGGTTTTTAAGTTGAACCAAGTTTTATGCCAATTTATGGCAATTTTGTAGTTTTAAGCTAATTATTCTTAATGTATAATTATTTTAAATATTTCTTGTGACTTTTTTGGGTATTTGGTAATATCTCAAAGGTTCACATTCCCTACCACCAAAAAAAAATTGTACCACAATATGATATGTGTAATTAGGGTATCATCCACTGTCCTACCTCTTCAATAGGCTTTGTTAGTCTTGAAGCTCAATAATGCTTAAATTTTCTATTTTTCAGGTTTTCTTTCATGTCTGAAACTTCTTAGTAGCTTATCAGCATTTGGTATATCTTTCTCAAGTAACCATTCATCTTCTTGAGTTGAATTTCTATACCTTACAAGGTATTCTCTTTCTTTTTTGTTTCTTGTCCTTCTTTCTTTAAGGACTTTTACAATTTTCTTTTCTTCTCCTTCTTCCGAGGGGGGGTTGATTGCTTAGTGGAAATAACTTCTTGTCACTTGAGCTGTAAGGTTTTATCAGACTTACAGGGAACGTTTGGTGTTTGTTCATTAATCACCTGTGAGTTCCAATTGCACAGCATTGGGTCCATGAAGTGCCATTATCATAAATCGTCCTGCAAAGGAATCTTTCAATTTCTTTGGAACTTTTATGTTTTTGAAATTAAGCATTGATACTAGGACCAAGTCTGCTCTTTTGAAGTCAGGTGGCTTATGACTTTTATCCCATCTTTCGTTTGCATATTTGAAAGAATCTTGCATACATCTTTTTGCATGGTGTCTTGCTTTGTCAAGCATTATCTTAAAACTGCTTGCTGTTGGATGTATATCCACTAAGTCCTTTTTGAGGGTATCATAAGGAAGTCTTGGATTCCAACCTTTTTCTAGCATTGCTGGTGTTTTGCCAGTAGAGGAATGGATTGATGTTTTATATGCCAGTTCAAGGGCTGGTATTAGTGTACACCAATCATGGGTAAAACCATCAGAATCTTTGAATTCTAGTCCATAAGCACAGAATTTTCTGATCATGTCCTCCAAGGTCTGTAGCATTCTTTCTGCTAAACCATCAGTTTAAGGATGGTAAGCTGTTGAGAATGATAATTTTGTCCCAAACAAGTTATGAAGATTTGTCCATAATGCTGAAGTGTATTTTGGGTTCCTGTCACTTATAATATTCTGTAATAAGCCTGTATGGCTAATGACTTTATTGCATATCATTATGGCTGTGTCCATAGCTGTGTCATATTTGTGACATGGTAGGAACATGGGGGCTTTCCTATACCTGTCAACTAATACTAGGCATGCATTATGCCTTCTGTCTCCTCATGGAGGTAATGCTGTTACCCAATCCATATGAATTATTTCCCATGGGGATTTTGGTTCTTGGATTTGAATCATCATTCCAAATTTTTTACCTGTGGCTCTGTTTTCCTTTTGGCATCTATCACAGGTTTGGCAGTATTCTGCAACATCTTTCTTCCAATTTGGCCACCATCATGACGCTCATGTAAAATAGTTTTTATTAGTGTTCTATCTGTTAAGGCCACTAGGCATGCATTATAAATTCTGTCTCCTCCTGGTGGTAATGTTGTTACCCAATCCATATGAGCTATTTCCCAACCGGATTTTGGCTCTTGGATTTGGATCATCATTCCAAATTTCTTTCCTGTGGCTCTGTTGGCTTTTTGACATCTGTCACAGGTTTGGCAGTATTCTGCAAAATTGGTTTTACAATTTGGCCACCAAGAGCAGGATTTCACCCTCTCTAGTGTTCTTTCTTCTGAGAGATGTCCAGCTGCAAAATTATCATGACAATAAGTTAAGATAGTGTTTATCAGGGTTCTATCTGTCACGGCCATAACACAGGTGTTTTTTGTTCTATGGTAAAGGATTCCATCAAGGAGGTGGAATCTTCCTTCATCATATGCCTTTTTCATGTTTCATCTAATTTTGATGAAAGTGATGGATCTTTGCAGTCTATCATTAGAAGCTGGCTTAAGATATGGCAACTTTTGTCTATCTTATAAACTTCTTTAACTTGGTTAAAGAATCGTGTGCCAATGTCTGTAACACATATTCCTTCTATATGGTGCTCTTCCTGTGGTACCCATGCTGGGTTGTCAGGGGTATTTGCTAGAGCCCATCTGCTAAGACCATCTGCATTTTTATGAATATTGCCAGATTTATGAACAATAGTCATATTTTCTCTATATTCTTGGATAGCAATTTGCCATCTCAGCATGTTTCTATTTGGAGTTCTCATATTTAATAGAGATTTTAAAGCATTACAGTCTGTAATCACATCAAATACTGTTCCATCCAAGTAATAATGTAATTCCTCTAAAGCCCACACGAAGCAGAGGCATTCCATTTGGCTTGCTCCATATCTTGCTTTTGTTGGCTTTATCTGTCTTGAAATAAAACAAATTGGTCCTTCCACTGGTTTATCATTGATAATTTGTGTCTGGTGTAGTGCAGCAGCTGGTGCTTCTCCACAAGCATCAATGTAAAGTTTGAAGGGTAGTTTCCAATCTGGCATTAGAAGAAATGGGGCATTTGTTAAGGAATTTTTCAATTCTTAATATGCCTTGACTCTTTCTTCTGTCATTTCATAGACTGTTTGTTGATCACATAGTTTATACAAGGATTTGGCAATTTTTGCAAAGTACTTTATATGCTGTCTATAGTAACCAGCAAATCCTAGAAATGCTTGCATTTCTTTTTTGGTTTGAGGCATTGGTTTAATTAGTAATGCTGCTACTTTATTCTTGTCTATGCCTAGACTAAGTCCAGATACAACATGTCCTAGTGCTTTTAGTTCACTGTATGCAAAATGAAACTTTTTCAAGGAAGTTTTCATATTCACTTGCACTATTTTTTGTAGTACCCTTTCTAGTCTTGTAAGGTGATTTTCCCAAGTTTCTGAGCAAACTATGATATCATCAATATAGAGAATTAAACATCCTTCTGATAGTTCTTCAGGAAATATGGTATTCATCATCTTTTGATAATGGGAAGGTTCATTTTTTATGCCAAATGGCATTCTTAAGTATTCAAAAATCCCACAGTGGACAATTATCCTTAGTAGTTTCTTGGAATCGTCCGTTAAGACATTTTGATGAAAACCCTTTAAAGCATCCATTGCTGTAATGAACTTAGCTTGTGACAATTGTGTCAATGTCTCATGGATTCTGGGTATTGGATAGCTGTCTGGAATGGTATAGTTGTTCAGGGCTCTAAAGTCTCCTACCATTCTTGATTTTCCATTATGCCAAGTTATAATTACAGGTGTAGTGACTTCTACCTGTTCATTATGTCCTACTTTTCTTAATACTCCAAGGTCCATTAATTCTTTAATGTGTACCTCCAAGGCTTCTCTAGCCCTTGGAATAGCTGGGTAAGTGTCACAGGGGCTCTTATGGAAGCAAGAGGGCCTGAAACTCAGGAATCAAGAGCTCACTTGGAGGGCTCCAAAGATAAAAAAATCATAAAGATTTAATTTCTTTAAAGAAGAAGAATAGAGAGGACAAGTATGCCAAAGATAAAAGAAAAGAATAAGAAGCCAAAAGCCAAAGATAATAAAGGAAGCCAGAGGCCAAGAGGCCAACCAAGTGAATCCTCAATTCACTGTTTTAACCTGCCAGAAAACGAATCGAATTAGTAAAGGATATGACCACCAATATCCACTGACAGGCAAGGAAGAAAAAGAGAAAAGGTGCTAATGACTGACTTAAGATTATCAGTATTAAAGTTAATAAGGTAAAAGAAAATAAAGATGTAAAAATACAATATATTAATTAACTGGGTAAAAAGTCCCCAGGTGCTGGAAGGTGGTCAGTATATGTGAAAAACTAAAAGACTGATCCTGGAAGGTGGATCACCGGCTGTAGGGTCTGAATTGGGCCAATACAGTTCTGGCCATCTTGAAAATGAACTTTGTGATTGAATTCCCACAGTGGAAGATTGAATTGGCCCAATTGGGCCAAGGACATACAGGTTGCTTGATTGACGCCTGTATGGACCAATTGAGTTGTCCAAGGAGTATTGAGATACTTGAGGCCTTGACAGCTGATTGAAAGACTGGATCACCTCTGAGAATGCCCTTGGAATAATCCTGAATGAAATTTCCACCCAACTCCTGCAGGGCCATGTTATTGGGATCCTTGAATGGTCTTCTGATTGCTGCCATGGATTGCCAGACTGATGAGCTAAAGAATCCTTCTTCGAAGTGGACGTTGGATTTTGGGACCTTGATTTGGCATTGTGGAATTTGGTCCTGAAAATGTCACCATTGAATTTCTGCGCAAAAATGGTGCATAATGGTATATAATACCATATATGCACCACTCCTGCAACCTTGAGTACGGGGTGCATGGAGGAATTCCCCTTAAGTTGAGGGGAATGCTTGCTGAGCTGTTTTGGTGGCCTCTGGTGGTTTCCAGAGGCCATGGCTGGAAATATGGTCCATGGTGGTCCATGGCCAAACTTGGGTCCTATGGGATTTATGGCCAAAATTGGCTCAGGTGGGTCCAATTGTGGTTTGGGACCCACCTGGCCCTGGGGGATAGATAATTCCCCCATTTGGCCTGTTTTGGCCTCATTGGATTAGGCCAAAAGGGGCCTAATTGGCCTGCGGACCTTACGGACCACAGGCATAGGAGCCGTAGGGGCCTAAATGGCCCAAAAAGGCCATTTAGGCCTAAACCCCCCTAATGAAAGGGGTAGACCCAGAATGGATGGAGATGGCTAGGGGTCCTGGAGGCCCCTAGAAGACAAAAAGACCCCCCAGGCCCAAGATCAAAGATAAAGGCCTGGGGGTTGAGGATAAGGGAATTGGCCAAGGAGGCCAATGATGGCAGGATATGGCCTGAGGCCATAAATGAGGATGGTGGCCAGAAATAACCAAAAAGGACCATAAAGAACTAGAAGGGGGCCAATTGTTCATTATTGGATATGGCGTGGTCAATTGGCCCCAGGCTAGAATTGCCACAACATGCATGGAGGTGGGTCAAACTCGTGGTTGTGACAGTAACCCCCTACCTTGAATGGTGAGCTCCTGAGCACCAAGATAAGGTAAGAGCCTGTGGAGGTTATTGAGACGGATTGAACGTAGGGATTCCAGAAGTATTTGAATCTTGAAAAGAAAATTTTGAACTGATAAGAATGTTGGCATATGAATTGAGGTTGACTTGGTCTTCTCTTGACATTTGGCTTTGAAATGTTGAAGAATTGATTTTTGAAGTAGAATTTGGAATTAAGAGTTATAAGAAAAAAAATTTAAGAAAATATAAAGAATAAGAAAGTAAAAGAAGCGAATATAAAGAGAGAAAAAGAAAATCAATAGAAAAAATTAATTTTGAGGGGGAGTCCAATCTTCATCACGGATTTTGACAGTTGATTTTGAAAATGGCCAAGGACCTGGATAACAGAATTTGATGCCAGGTGCTCACACAGTGGCCAAGGTGATGTTTTGAAAGATTGTAGACCCCTCAGGGAAGTGCACACCAGGAAAGGAACTTACTTTTGGTAGTTACCAATACCACCAGTGCCATAAATAAGAAACATCTTCATAAAAGAATGTGTTGAACAGATAATTTCTTGGGAAGGAAAATAAGAAAGGAATGGTCCATTTGCCCCAAGTGAAAATGGCCATAATTTGGAATTGATGTTGAAAGCCAGGCCAGAGGATCTGTGTCCAAATTGCAAAGTGCTCACAGAGTGGCCAAGGTGATGCTTACAACAGAAAAGAGTAGAATACCCCTAAAGGTGCATACCAGGAGTGGGACTTACTTTTGGTAATTCCTTGCCCCACCAAGCACCATAAAAGATCAAGCTTTTGAAGAATTGGGTCCTGGCTTGTCAGGATACAAAGAATGGAAATCTTTGACAAGATCAGGACAATTCTTGAGGTTTTTGGCTGGTTCCCAAGGGGATCTTTCTGGGTCTTGACTGAAACCTTTCCATTCCACCAGCTACCATAATTTTCTCCTCTTGAGCTGTGAATCCAGTACTTGAGAGACTTCCCATTCCTCTTCTTTGTGAGCCTTGAGGTATATTTTACATACCCAAATAGGCCACAACAATCTTAAAAATAAATTTTGAAATATGCATAACTCATAAGTCATGCATATATCCAAAATTCATCATTTTTGATTTCAGAAAAGATGAATAACTTTTTATTGAGTAAGTAAATCCATGGATTTAAGGCCAGATTTGGATTCTACACAAAAATTCAGCTAGGGTAGCTCCATAGAGTGAATAAGCGCAGATTAACTCTTTGAGGTGGTAAAATGGAAAATACTTCAATAACACATCATCAATACCACATAAAAGATCCGTGAAAATTTTTGTTTTTCTTAATTTCACACCAAAATAATGGGAATGTGAGAAATCCCATGTTACATATACACTAAGAATAGTGTTATGCATGTTTTGAGCACTTAATATCATGGCAATCTTATATGGACTTTTGGTACACCCATAGTGGATATCTCACTTGAAGCTTAAATTACTATTTTGACGTAAAAAATAAGTAAGGGGGACAAAAGACATCAAAGAGAGCCAGGGTACCCAACTTCTGAGGCCTCAGAGGCGTGGACAGCTCTAAAGCTTGGATACATGGCTGATCTCGGTCTAATTGGTAAACCAAAACCTTTTGGGAACTTGGTTACCATGTTACAACTACAGTAAAACTTAAGAAAATAGCAAATAACCTGCTATTTTGACGTGCCAAGGAGGTAAAGAGCTACTTATACTCCTGTAACCATGTCAATTCTTAATGATTTTCCATGGATAAAACCCAAAATAGTAATCAAAACCCTTTTTGGACTTTTATCCATTGATTTACCTCATAGCAACCAGCTAAACACTGCTATTTGCAATTCTACGTAGAAATGAGGTAAAACCTTCAAAAATTCATTAAAAATACAATTCTTAATGAATCTTTCTGAAACATTCAGGAACAATAGAGAACTGTACTATCCATGGTACAACCAAAAAGAATTTCAGTCTTACTAGTAAAATTCAAAGTTTTACCTACAGTCCATTTTTGACTATTCTACGTGAAACACTGAATCTTCAAAAATTCACAGTAATTACAACCTGTGATGAAATTGCCAATAACATTGATAACTTTGAGAAATCAATGATTATTTTGGAATAAAAGAAGATTTACAGATGTTACTCCTTTTATTCTTAACCATATTGGGGGTGGTAGTCATGTAAAAGCATCAATTAAGTAATTATGATAATCTTACGTGACAACAGATGATGCAATCAAAAATCCAAAAAAAGGTTTATTGTTTTCTCACTCACTGGTTTTTCAGTTTGCTCCATGGCACGCCTCTGTGAGCTGTTGTTGACTCAAAAGAGGCCTCCTCTTGCTGTTTTTTCCAAATCATCGGCTTATCATTTTATTAAATCATTATTACCAACAAGTAAGTATTAGTTAGACTATTCTTAAGTGTTTTATTCTTTCTGAATCAATCAGAAGGACGTGAAATCATAGAATTCATTTTTATATTATTGTAATACTGTTATCAATCTTTTTGATCCCTAAAATCCACAATTCTACCTCAAATGTCTCTACTTATATCTTTCAATAAGCTCTTTGTAGTATTAGTGAGTCATTTATCTTAATTCTTAAAGTTTTTCTCTAGTAATAGTTTTCTTCAAGAATTACCTTTATAATTACTCTTGCAAAAGATAATTATATATTAAAATAATGTTATTATTTTAATAAAAGAAGTTTTTATTATTAAATTCTTCTTGTAATTGATTCTAGTAGACAATTACTGCTCACTGTTATAATCACTAGTAGTGTATAACACATGAAAGAAATAATTCTTTAATTATTTAATTGTGGTTATAATAATATTTTATTATTATATTTCATAAGAACAGACATAGTACTGTTGATTAATAGTAATATTATCATCAGTTTCATAGTCACATCTTACATTTGGGGGCCTGGCCGTGATTTTAACCATAGACTTGGCTTTAATCATATTCTAGACTTCATTTTAAACTACCATACCTACCAATATCTCATATTTGGAGGTTTTGGCGTGTTTTTGAACCTTTTTGCAAATAATTAATATCTTTTTAAGTTCTAAAATATATTGATTTAATAATTTTTTTCTTTCAATTTGAAGTAAAAATCATTTTTATTTTTGAAATTGTCTTAAAAATCTTTTCATTGAAGAATTTGGTTCAATTTTATACTGTTTTTACACGTGGCTTTTTCACATCCAAAAACTTATAAAATTATTCTTTGAGTTACTCTGAATTAATTTTGATTCAACTTCTTAAATTTGAATTTTTTTGATATTAAACTTATAAAAATCTTTAAAAATATTATAAAAATAATTTTTTTCTCTTTTATAATTTTTCTAGTGTCTTTAATAAAATACTGTGCAGCTGGCAACAGACTCAGTAAAAGATATATCACTAGTCCAGAATCTTCAGAAGCAGAATCTGAAGACAGTATTGAGGTGAAAATTGCTAAAAGAGGCACCTTATTTAATTCTGAAAAGAATAATTTACCACCAAAAGGTGTGTTTTTTATCTTATATTATCACCTTTTACCCTTGAATTGACGTGAAAATGGTGCATACCAGAAATGGAAGCAACTATTCAGTCCAACCAGATGGATTTGGACAAGGAAGAGGCAAGACCAAATCCAGAAGTGCCAAGTCTTCCTCAAGCAAGACACATTTGGAGGATGCCAGAGTTGCCCCCCATTGACCAAGGTCTGGACCCACAGATTTTGACGTGAATTCTGAGCCTGAACTAATTCTTGATAACATTCCCCAAGGGCTGAACCATTTTCAAGTGGCAGAAATAGAAATATATCAGAGCCAGTACAAAAATTGGTTCAGAGCAGCCAAAGAAGAGGAGTGGGAAATCTGCCCAAGCCTTTGGCAGGGGGCCATGAACTCCTACTTACACATCAAGAGCTTTCTGGGTCAGGAGAAGACCATAGAACTCTTAGGAGGTTGGAGCCCAATGTCTTGCAAAGACAAGGTCAAAAAGATAAAGAATTGGTTGAAGAACCAAAGTCTTTTATCCCTAGACCAGAAGAAAGAGTTGGAAATGACCCCAGATTTGGAGACAGAAGCCCCAGTGGCATCTACCAGCTCCAAACCAGCTCCAGACATGTCCAAAGACAAGCCCAAAGGACCTCAGAAGAAGCAGAGAGGTCCCAAGAACCATTAAGGCAAGGGCAAAGGAAAAACCAATTGGCACAGACCTTACCCACAAGGGTACAGGATCTCCAAATTGGAACCTTCAGCTGTGGACAGTGTTTTCAATATGGCCAGAACTCTCATGGAATTCACAGCCAAGGAGCAGGAAAGGATGAACAGGACTTTTCCACACAAATAACTGATTTTCAAAGAAGCATTAATGTAGAAATTGGCAAACTTGATGCAAAGTTAATTAAAATTACATCAGACTTAAGTGACTTAAAGAAAAATGCCAAGAAATATACTGAATGGTATCAATTGATAAATGTCAACTTTGAGTCAATTATCAATGCTTGTGAGAGAATTGAGAGTACATGTCAAGCTCAGAATGATGACATGGAAGATATTTCCATTTTGAAAATGAATGATACACTTAAAACTCTTGAAGATAATTTCTTACAAATAGCTGAGAATACCAATCAATTTGCTACACACTTAGCAAGAAGTGACAGTGAAAGGCAGAAGTTAAAAGATGAAATCATTGCAAATGTGGAACAAATTCATAAGAATCATGAACCACATATGCCAAGACCATCTACACCTTTGACTGAAGGGAAACCTTCTGTTAAAGGAAGTTTGACCCCATTCTCAGGAGAAAATGTTATTTCTGCAAAGGATATTCCCAAATTAGAAGAATGGCCAACATTCTCTGGTGAAGGAGAATATAACCATATTGAATTCATCAGAACTATTGATATGTTGCAAGAAGACTTTAATATACCTGATGAAATCATAGTGGGAAAATTACACTCTCTGTTTACCAAAACTGCAAAGAAATGGTATTACAAGATGAGAATGGATCATGGAAAACATGATTGGTCTGGTGGAAATCTGAAGTGATTACCAAATGGGCCAACAATTCTTGGAGATTTAAAGTGGAGAATGCTTTTGAAAGTGCCATTTTTAACTCAGAAAAAGACAAACCACTTACTTGGTTCTTCAAACAAAAAGACAGATTATCTGCTTTACACCCAGATATGTCTGACACTATGATTAATATGAAAATATTAAGAAAGTGTGGAGGAGAACTGGAACATGCTATCAAGAGCAGATGTGTGGAACCCTGTTCAACAGAGGACTACATTAATGCTATGGAAGATATCATTACCAGAACAAGAATTGGTAAGACTTGGATTAGAAACCCAATAGAGTCCAAAATAATCTCAAAGATTCCTAGAGAGGAAAAAAGACCAGAGAGACCTGTCTTGAAGTGTCATAAATGTGGAAGTACTTCACATTTAGCCAACACTTTCCCTAAAAAGACAAAAATCAATGAAGTTCAAGTCATTGAAGAAATTCAGTGTACTGAAGAAAAAGATGAATCTGATCAAGACTCTGCAATCTCTGAGGATACACCAGTGGAGGACTTTCCCATTGAGAACATCACAGCTTTCTTTGAGGTCACAGAAGTCCATACCCACTTGCCACAATACAGTGAGGATTGCTGCAACCTGATCAATATCCAGGATGCCATAATGTGGAAGACAAAACCTGCTAGAGGCAAAGGTTACACTGCTGGAGAATCCTGTATCACAACAGTTTTGATGAATGATATTGAAACCAAAGTAAATTTGGATACAGGAGCATTTTGCACTTGTGTGGGCAAAGATTATCCCCAAGCTATACTTCCTGAATGGAAAACCATCTATTAGCAATAGAAGGTGTGCAATTTAGTAGTTCCAGTAACAATATGTACCCCTTGGGTATATTAGACACTAATCTTGAATTTCCACACCCAGCAGTAAGTATGAGGATGAAAACTGAGATTGTGGTGATGGATAATTGCACATCTCAAAACATCATTCTTGGAAAGGATTACTTAAATATTTATGGTATTGACATCAGTAACCATAAAGACAGATATTTCACAATTGGGGATAACAAAAGACAGAAATTTGCTTTTTCCAATATGCCAAGACAAATATCTGTGGTATCTTCTGTTAAGGATACTTATAAAGATGAATTTGTGTCTAATCAACTTGTTTAAGCACAAATTAATCCATCATTATCACCAAAAATGATGAGTGAAATTATTGATGTGTTATACACATACAATAATGCATTTGCCTCTGATAATGAAACATTAGGTGCTATAAGAGGACATGAAGTTGATATTACTCTTCATATTGACAGGCCATATCCTCCAGTACTTAGAAGACCAGCTTATCCAGCCAGTCCCAGAGCTAGAGAAGCCTTGGAGAAACATATCCAAGAGTTGATCCAACTTGGTGTACTAAGCAAAGCAGGAAATAATGAAGAAGTTGAAGTAACAACACCTGTTATTATTTCCTGGCATAATGACAAGTCAAGAATGGTTGAAGATTTCAGAGAATTGAATACCTACACAGTTCCAGATAGGTATCCAATCCCTAGAATTCAAGAAACCTTGACTCAATTGTCTAAAGCCAAGTATATAACATCAATTGATGAATTGAAACGTTTCCATCAGAATGTTTTGACGCCTAAAGCTAAGAAATTACTTAGGATTATCACTCACTGTGGTATTTATGAGTATCTTAGAATGCCATTTGGTATTAAAAATTCTCCATCCCATTATCAAAGGATGATGAATACCATCTTTCCCACAGAATTGCCTGATGGATGGCTTATCATTTATATTGATGATATTATCACATTTTCTGATTCATGGTCTTTGCACCTTGAAAGACTTGCAAGAGAACTTCACAAGGTTGCAGAAGTGAACTTGAAAATTTCACTTAAGAAATGCAATTTTAGCTTTGAAGAACTCAAAGCATTAGGACATGTTGTTTCTGGTTTAAGCTTGGGTATTGACAGAAACAAAGTAGTAGCAGTGTTACTTAAGCCAATACCCCAGAATAAGAAAGAAATGATTTCTTTTCTTGGGTTTTCCAGTTCTTATAGGCAACACTCAAAAGACTTTGCAATTCTAGCCAAATCACTTTATAGAATCTGTGATCAACAGACTGTATTTTAGATGACACAGGAGAGAATTAAAGCTTATCAGAAGATAAAGAAAGCTCTTACAGAAGCACCTTTTCTCCTCAAGCCTGACTGGAATATTCCTTTTAAGTTGTACATTGATGCATGTGGAGATGGATTAGGGGCAGCCCTACATCAAGTCCAAATTATTGATGATAAACCTACAGAGGGACCAGTTTGTTACATCTCAAGACAAATCAAACCAACAGAGGCCAGATATGGTGCAAGCCAAATGGAGTGCTTATGTTTGTTATGGGCACTTGAGAAATTACACTATTATCTTGATGGCAGTGTTTTTGAAGTGATAACTGACTGTAATGCTGTAAAATCACTTCTTAACATGAAAAATCCCAACAGACACATGTTGAGATGGCAAATAGCCATTCAAGAATATAGAGGAAACATGACTATAGTCCACAACGCAGGAAACATTCACAAGAATGCTGATGGACTTAGCAGGTGGGCATTAGCCAACACTCCTGATAACCCAGCTTATGTACCTTTGGAAGCTGAACCACAGATTCCAAATGAAGGTATTAACATAACTGATATTGGGACTGAATTCTTCAAAGAGGTCGGGGAATCTTATAAGCATGACAAGAATTGCCATATCTTGACTTCTTTATTAGATAAAGACCGCAAAGATACATCTTTGGTCAATACACTAGATGAAGTTTGAAGAAATTCCAATTATGAAGGAAGATTTCACTTGTTTGATGGGATTATTTACCATAGAACCAAACATTCTTGTGTAATGACATTACGCAGCAGATTGCTTATCAATACAATTCTTCATGAATGCCATGATAGTATCTACTCTGGACACCTATCAGAGGACAGAACACTTGAAAAAGTGAAGAACTGTGCATGGTGGGCATCTTGGAGAAGAGAGACCATTGAATATTGCCATACCTGTGACAGATGTCAAAGAGCAAACAGGAGTACAGGCAAGAGATTTGGACTTATGATCCATATCCAAAAACCAAAATACCCTTGGGAAGTTGTTCACATGGATTGGGTCACAGCACTTCCTCCAAGTGGTGACAAAAGTTATAATGCTTGTTTAGTAATTGTAGACACATATAGCAAGACTCCCATCTTCTTACCATGTCATAAAGATGACACAGCTATGGATACAGCTCTTCTTCTATGGAGTAGAGTTATTTCTCATACAGGATTATTTAAGAATATCATAAGTGACAGAGATCCCAAGTTCACATCTGCACTTTGGACCATTCTTCATAGATTGTTTGGGACTAAGTTATCATTCTCTACAGCATATCACCCTCAAACAGATGGGCTAGCAGAGAGGATGATTCAAACTTTAGAAGACATGATCAGGAGATTTTGTGCTTATGGGTTAGAATTCAAAGACTCAGATGGCTTTACCCATGACTGGTGCATGCTTATACCTGAATTAGAATTGGCATACAAGACGTCAGTCCATTCTTCCACAGGACAAACTCCTGCTATGTTAGAAAATGGGTGGAATCCAAGACTCCCAGCAGATACACTGAGGAAAGACTTGATTGACATTCATCCTACAGCTTCCAGCTTCAAGATAATGCTTGATAAAGTAAAACATCATGAAAAACAAAGTATGGATGATGCTTTTGATTATGCAAGACAGAAGTGGGACAAGAGTCATAAAGTACCAGACTTCAAAGTAGGGGACTTAGTTCAAGTTTCAACCTTGAATTTTAATAATATCAAAGGCCCAAAGAGACTTAAAGATTCTTATGTGGGAACTTTTGTTATTGTTGCCTTACATGGAACCAATGCAGTTCAATTGGAATTGAGTGGTGAATTGGAAAATAAACACCCCACCTTTCCAGTCAGCTTGATAAAACCTTATCAATCAGCTGATAAAGAATTGTTTCCTTTAAGAAACTCAACTCCTTTAACTGTACCACCAGTGGAACAGAGTGAAGACAGAAAGATAAAGAAAGTCATTCAAGAAAGGAGACTTAGGGATAAAAATCAAAGAGAATATCTTGTCAGATAAAGAAATCCAGTACATGAAGAGGAATGGCTGGCAGAATTAGAAATACCTGACTCAGATAAACTCTTAAGAAGGTTTAGACATGAAAGAAGGCCACAAGCCTGAATATGTCTATAAAATGTGCTTTAAAGTACTTGATCTGAGTGGTGTAAAGAGGTTGGACAGTGGACATTAACCCCCCTTTGGGGATTTTTATTATTTATACCATTGTTAAAATTGTAGTACAATTTTATTTTTTGCTGGGAGGGAATGTGAGCCTTGAGGTATATTTTACATACCCAAATAGGCCACAACTATCTTAAAAATAAATTTTGAATTATGCATAACTCATAAGTCATGCATATATCCAAAATTCATCATTTTTGATTTCATAAAAGATGAATAAATTTTTATTGAGTAAGCAAATCCATGGATTTAAGGCCAGATTTGGATTCTACACAAACGTTCACCTAGGGTAGCTCCATAGAGTGAATAAGCTCAAATTAACTCTTTGAGGTGGTAAAATGGAAAATACTTCAATACCACCTCATCAATACCGCATAAACGATCCGTGAAAAGTTTTGTTTTTCTTAATTTCACACCAAAATAATGGGAATGTGAGAAATCCCATGTTACATATACACTAAGAATAGTGTTATGCATGTTTTGAGCACTTAATATCATGGCAATCTTATATGGACTTTTGGTACACCCATTGTGGATATCTCACTTGAAGCTTAAATTACTATTTTGAGGTAAAAAATAAGTAAGGGGGACAAAAGACATCAAAGAGAGCCAGGGTACCCAACTTCTGAGGCCTCAGAGGCGTGGACAGCTCTAAAGCTTGGATACATGGCTGATCTTGGTCTAATTGGTAAACCAAAACATTTTGGGAACTTGGTTACCATGTTACAACTACAGTAAAACTTAGGAAAATAGCAAATAACCTGCTATTTTGACGTGCCAAGGAGGTAAAGAGCTACTTATACTCCTGTAACCATGTCAATTCTTAATGATTTTCCATGGATAAAACCCAAAATAGTAATCAAAACCCTTTTTGGACTTTTATCCATTGATTTACCTCATAGCAACCAGCTAAACACTGCTATTTGCAATTCTACGTAGAAATGAGGTAAAACCTTCAAAAATTCATTAAAAATACAATTCTTAATGAATCTTTCTGAAACGTTCAGGAACAATAGAGAACTGTACTATCCATGGTACAACCAAAAAGAATTCCAGTCTTACTAGTAAAATTCAAAGTTTTACCTACAGTCCATTTTTGACTATTCTACGTGAAACACTGAATCTTCAAAAATTCACAGTAATTACAACCTGTGATGAAATTGCCAATAACATTGATAACTTTGAGAAATCAATGATTATTTTGGAATAAAAGAAGATTTACAGATGTTACTCCTTTTATTCTTAACCATATTGGGGGTGGTAGTCATGTAAAAGCATCAATTAAGTAATTATGATAATCTTACGTGACAACAGATGATGCAATCAAAAATCCAAAAAAAGGTTTATTGTTTTCTCACTCACTGGTTTTTCAGTTTGCTCCATGGCACGCCTCTGTGAGCTGTTGTTGACTCAAAAGAGGCCTCCTCTTGCTGTTTTTTCCAAATCATCAGCTTATCATTTTATTAAATCATTATTACCAACAAGTAAGTATTAGTTGGACTATTCTTAAGTGTTTTATTCTTTCTGAATCAATCAGAAGGACGTGAAATCATAGAATTCAACTATATATTATTGTAATACTGTTATAAATCATTTTGATCCCTAAAATCCACAATTCTACCTCAAATGTCTCTACTTATATCTTTCAATAAGCTCTTTGTAGTATTAGTGAGTCATTTATCTTAATTCTTAACGTTTTTCTCTAGTAATCGTTTTCTTCAAGAATTTTCATTATAATTACTCTTGCAAAAGATAATTATATATTAAAATAATTTTATTATTTGAATAAAAGAAGTTTTTATTATTAAATTCTTCTTGTAATTGATTCTAGTAGACAATTACTGCTCACTGTTATAATCACTAGTAGTTTATAACACATGAAAGGAATAATTCTTTAATTATTTAATTGTGGTTATAATAATATTTTATTATTATATTTCATAAGAACAGACATAGTACTGTTGATTAATAGTAATATTAGCATCAGTTTCATAGTCACATCTTACATTCTTCTCCAATGCTCATTGGAGGAGGAGGCTCTTTATGCCAATTTGCAATTGTTGATGTCTTGACTGGTTCCAGAAGGGAAATATGGAAGACTGGGTGGATGGATTTCCATTGAGATAGAAGCTTGAGGTGGTAAGCATGAGTACTGACTTTCTTCAAGATTGGAAAAGGATCCAACCATATTTCAGACAGTTTTTTGGTGGGTCTGGTTGATTTGATGTTCTTGGAGGAAAGCCATACCATGTCACCAGGATTGAAAACGGGTGGAATTGCTCTACATTTATCTGCATACCTCTTAAACCGGTTGATGGCAACTTCAAGTTCTCTCTTGACATCTTGCTGTACTTATTGGAGTTTTGTTGATACCTTTCCAGCAGGAGTATCTTGAGTAATGTGAACTGAGTCAAAATGTGGATCTCTTCCATAAACAGTGAAAAACAGTGATTGTTTTGTTGAAGAGTGGTCACAGTTATTGTAGGCAAATTCAGCCAGAGGGAGCCAGGTGTTCCAATCATCTTGATCATAACTGACATACATCCAAAGATACTGTTCTAGTATCTGATTTACCCTCTCTGTCTTTCCATCAGTTTAATGCTTGAAGGAAGGCCATGCTTTGAAAAGATATTCTTGATGAATAAATGGCCCAAATCTAGTGAAGTGATTGAAGAAATTGTTGGAATAAAAACTGCCATTTTTGAGAATCTGTCCACTATGACAAGGATTGAGTCAAATGAGTTGGACAGTGGCAGTTGAGTGATGAAGTCCATTGAAAGACAAATCCAAGGACCATTTGGAATTAGAAGAGGTTTGAGGAGTCCAAACTTCTTATGATGGATATTCTTGTTTCTTGGACACTGTTGACAGGATGAGACATATTCCTTGATGAATTGAGTCATGCCGGACCAGTGGAATTCCCGCTTGACAAGTGTGAGAGTCTTCTCTTGGCCTGGGTGTCTAGCTAGAGGAGAGTCATGACGCTTTTGAAGAATTCTGAGTTGAATTGTGGGGTCATTGGGGACCACCACCCGATCTTTAAAGAGAAGAAGTTGGGAAGGGGCATCAAGAGAATAATCCTGAATGGATTTACCTTTGCCCAATTCTTCAAGGATACTTCTGTACTGAGAATCTTGCCATAATTTCTTCTGAATTGAAGCAATCAAATTTGAAAAAGATTCCACCTTGACTTGAAAATACCTTGGGGGTTGAACTTCATCTTGCTTAATTAGTTGTTGAAAATTCATTGGATTCATGCTGTTGAAATCCTCCCCCCTCTCCGGATAGACGTTGTCCCGGCATGATAAGGCATCCAGAAGAGTAGCTAGGTGGCCAGGGTGTTAAGTGATTGAGAAATGGAATTCAGAAAGGAAGTCTGCCCAATGGGCTTGAGGGTGAATAAGGACTTTTGATGACATGAAGTATTGAAGGGAAGAGTGATTGGTGAGAACTTCAAAAGCAAAAGAAAGAGACAAGAGAAAAGCCCTCCAGCAGTTGAGAGCCCAGACTATGCCAAGGAGATCCTTGTCATGAATCTCATAGTTGAGCTCTTCTGGGAGAAGCTTGCGGCTGTCGAATGCAATGGGATGTTTCCCTAAGTCAGAGACCTGACTCAGTACAGCACCCAAGGTATAATCAGATGCATCGGTCTCTACAATGGTGGGTAGAGAAGGATTGAAGTGGGATAGGGTTGGAGCGGTGGTGAAAGCCTCTTTAAGTTGGTGAAACTGACTAAGTGCTTCCTCATTGAGGGGGAAACAGGAATATTTCTTGAGGAAACTGGTGAGTGAACTGATCTTCTTTGAATAATTCTTGATGAAATGGTGGTAGAAATTGGCAAAGCCAAGTAAGGATTGAAGAGCTTTGAGGTTTCTTGGAGGCGGCCAATTGAGAATCTGCTGGACATTTTCTTGGTCCATCTTGAGGCCTTCAGAAGAAACAACATAACCAAGATATTTACACTAGAAACATGAAAAAGGCACTTTGAAGCCTTAGAAAAACGGTTATTGGCTCTGAGTCTGGAAAGAACAGTGGAGACATGAGTGACATGTTCTTCCTCGGATTTGGAAAATACCATAATGTCATCCAAATAAACCACAACATAAAAATCAAGCAGATCTTGGAAAATATCATTGACAAGATTCTGAAAAGAGGCAGGAGCATTGGTGAGCCCAAATGGCATAACCAAGTACTTAAAACTGCCATATTTAGTTCTGAAGCATGTCAAATGTTCATCACCCTCCTTGATTCTGAGCAGGCTATATGCACCATGCAAATCAAGCTTGGAGAAGATAGAAGAGCCAATAAAGACATTGAGAAGCTGGTTCATAGGAGGAACAGGATACTTGTTCTTCCTAGTAACAGAATTGAGTTTGCGGTAATCAACACACAAACAAAGGCCACCATCTTTCTTTTTGACAAAGAGGGCAGGTGCTCCTGTTGAAGAGGAGCTTGGCCGGATGAAAACTTTCTCTACATTCTCTGAAATGTAGGCCCTGAGTGTATCTGACTCTTGTTTGGATAAAGAGTAGATCACCCCAACTGGAGGTAGAGACCCCTCCAGCTCAATATGATGATCACAGGCGCGGTGAGGAGGAAGTTTTTCTGCTTTCGCCTTGGAGAACAACTTCTTTAATATTTCCTCAATTAAAATGAGCAATAGAGTATTATTTCTAAGGGATACAGTGATACATTCCAATTCACATGGTTTATATTCTAACATATTTAGCAAGTTGTTCATCTTTAAGAAATAATAATCAGATTTTATTACACCTGCACAAAGAATTCACAAAATGTTAAGTTTTAACTGTGCTATACATTTATTTTCCTAACTTATTGCAGAGCATCGCCATTCGCGCTAATAACTGGCATTTCAAGTATTTTGAGGGAAATAGTCTGAATCTTACTACAACCTTTGAGCCAATCTTGATCAAATACCTTAAAAGATAGCCCTTTAGGAATATCACCATCATCTGTCAATCGTATTTCTGGCAGTCTATCAATAGGTTTTTTACCCTTTTTTTGAATGCAATTACAAAACTCTATGTATCAATCAATTTATAATACCAACTCATTAAATAGGCCTGAGCCCCAGCGTAAGCCCACTTTGCGCTAAGCTTGACAGCCATTTTCCACTAACTCCTCAGTATCTATGCAAACTCGAGGGTCATTGAATTGTGATGCTAGAATTGCAAATTTAGCTGTATCACACCATTCACAACGGCACTCACAGGTCTGCACATCATCGATTAGATTATCATCAGATTTACTTCAAAATGAAGAAGAGATACAGTAACTAACTCTTTGACAAATATTTGTGAGCTTTTGATTCTCTGTCAGGTTGAGTCTATGTTGAAGGAGTAATTAGGCTATTTACAACTAGAACGTTGACTGTGACACATAGAAAATGATTTAAGATAAGAGTATTTGGAGTAAAATAAAGATTTATAATATAATCAAAGGGTTCTACTATTAAAGAATAGTGGTGGTGAGCGCTATTGAGAACCCTGGGTGCAGTCTTACCAGTTGGATTACTATAATAAGAGCTACAATAATTAAAATCATAATTATACCTTATTATTAACCAAGAGTAAAACTGTTTTTGACAGTTACTACGTAGGGTATTCAAGAGCAGGAGGAGGAAACAATTCTGGCTGTGAAAAGTGTCATTTTTATCCTGAAATGGGGTGGAAAGGGTACTAGACCTTTCCATGTAGAGGAAGTGAAGATTTTTCACTCTGTGGGACTGGCTTGTGGTTTGCAAACAGCCTGTATAGCCTGTATTGGGATCAGATGTGGTTTTTTCTCTGTCAGGTTGAGTCTATGTTGAAGGAGTAATTAGGCTATTTACAACTAGAACTTTGACTGTGACACATAGAAAATGATTTAAGATAAGAGTATTTGGAGTAAAATAAAGATTTATAATATAATCAAAGGGTTCTACTATTAAAGAATAGTGGTGGTGAGTGCTATTGAGAACCCTGGGTGCAGTCTTACCAGTTGGATTACTATAATAAGAGCTACAATAATTAAAATTATAATTATTCCTTATTATTAACCAAGAGTAAAACATTTTTTTTGACAGTTTAATACGTAGGGTATTCAAGAGCAGGAGGAGGAAACAATTCTGGCTGTGAAAAGTGTCCTTTTTATCCTGAAATGGGGTGGAAAGGGTACTAGACCTTTCCATGTAGAGGAAGTGAAGATTTTTCACTCTGTGGGACTGGCTTGTGGCTTGCAAACAGCCTGTATAGCCTGTATTGGGATCAGATGTGGTTTTTGCCAATACAGGGTGAAAAGTTTCATCTGGGGACCTCACAGCCTGATTCTGACCTGTATGACGCATAGAATGCTGTACAGAAACTGTATGGGACCCCAGTAATGACTGACATATGAGGTATTAAAGTTAAAACAATCTCCTTTGTTTATTTGACACCTCATATTCATGGTTATGGGATATTATCCCATGGTAAAGCTGTATTGTTCAGAATGTGGGATTTTGACCTTAAAACAGCTGTAACTTTGTCAGTTTTTGAGATATCAACCTCAACACTGAACCAGTGTGTAGCCCTGTATGTTTTCTACACAATGGTATCTTATTTGATATCGTTATCATAAAATATGGCAAAGTTATTCCATGGACAAGAATTTTGTACATATGCGTGGTTTAGGCAAAAAGCTGTATTGAGCTTGTTTGCCCCATAACTTCTGTTATAGTTGAGATATGGGGAAATGGATGACACCATCAGATATCCCTGATTGTGCTCTTTCTAAAAAGACCCCACTTTAAGTATCTCACACTAAAACTGTAGAAGGTAGATGAGCAGTGAATGTTTTGTTCACCCTTATTTGGCCTGAAATTGACCATAGCTCTAGTAATATTGGTGCTAGCTCAGTTTTGCTGGGAACATTGGATAGCCCTGGCTTAGAGCTTCATTTTGAGTACCCATTTGATGGGGTTAAGCCTCTCCTTATAGATTTTAGATGGGAGGTGAAAATTAAGGTTTATGCTCAGCAATAACTTTGAGCAGGAATAACTTTGTTATTCTTTGTCCAAAGGTGGTGGGACTTATATTTTCAGAAAGAGGTGAGTTTCCTCTTTCTTTTGATACTTTTTGCGCTAATTTGGCTCAGCTCCATGTTTTGGTGGTATCTTGGCTATACCATTGCTTTATGGTATTTTGGCTGTCATGCTTGTGCTCTGGTTTTGAGTCACAGGCTGACATACCCTCCCTCTAAAAAAGGCTCATTATTGATGAGACTGTTCAGTCCTCCTAGAGGCTCTGAATCTCCTCAGATGAAGGTTCCCATCTGGTATGGCATATTCTTCCAACCATTTGTGTTTATCAGCTGTTTGGTTCTTGAATATGACTAAGTAATGTCTTTGATCCTTCCCATTAAGTCTGATCTTCCTGGCCCTGATGATTTTACTCACAGGTCCTGGGGAGTCCTCCACTTCCACTATCTCTGGTGGTGTGAGGCTCTTCTTCCTGGAGGGGAATTTACCCTCCTCTGTTTGGAAGTATGGCTTGACCAAAATCACCAGAAAGACTGGGTGTTTCCTGGAAGATTTCCTGTGAGCATGACTTCCACTTCATTCTTGCTTACCAGCTTAATGATAGTGAAAGGCCCTAAAAATGAGTCTCTCATCTTCTTGGGTCTTTTAAGATTGTTGAAGTTCAGTATAGACACTAACACCTGGTCCCCTTCCTTAAAGTCAGGTTCCATGTGTGTCTTGTCCCACCTCTGCTTATTATAAGCTTTTGCATCAGCTAAGCATTTAGCAGCTGTGTCACAAGCCCTCTTCCACATATCATGGAAGTCTTTGGCTGTGGGGTGAATGGTCAGAAGATTCTTCTTTAAATGATCTACAGGCAACACGGGATTCAACCCTTTCCCTACCAGTGCAGGTGTTTTTCCTGTGGTAGAGTGCTGACTTGTATTATTTGCCAGTTGGACAGCTGGTAGAAGGGTAGCCCAGTCATGGGTGTATCCCTCATGGTCCTTGTATTCCATGCCCTAAGCACAGAACCTTCTGAAGATGTCCACCATTGTTTGGATCATCCTTTCAGCTAGGCCATCTGTTTGTGGATGGTAAGCTGTGGAAAACGCAAGCTTGGTGCCAAGCATGTCATACAAGTTGGTCCAAAATTCAGATGTGAATTTTGGGTCCCTATCACTAATGATTATCTTAGGGACTCCACAGGTAGATATGATGTTATTCCAAAATCACAGAGCAGTATCCATGGCTGTGTCCTCTTTTTGGCATGGTAGACACCTCATTCTCTTGCATAACCTATCAACTATGATCAAGCAGGCCTTGTAGTTTTCTTTGCCTCCTGGGAGGAGTCCTGTAACCCAGTCCATGTTGATGGTTTCCCATGGGTGTTTGGGTTCTTTTATATGTTGAAGTAACCCATACTTCTTCCCATGTTTCCTATTTGCCTTTTGGCATCTTTCACAAGTGTTGATGTATTAACTCAACTCTTGTTCCCACTTCGGCCACCAAGCTGTGCTTGCTACCCTGTCTTTGGTCCTGTCCTCACTCATGTGTCCCATATAGGGGCAGTCATGGCATTCTTGCAGGATCAGAGAGATGTGGTCTCTGTCTACCACTGTGAGTGCACTAGTGTGCTTTTCTCTGTGGTAGAGCAGGCCATCTATAAGAGAACATTTATTGTCCTTATAGGCCTTCAACCAGGGTTCTTCCAGCTGGGATTCCAGTTCTGGAC
Source organism: Austropuccinia psidii (assembly GCA_023105745.1). Lineage (NCBI taxonomy): Eukaryota > Fungi > Basidiomycota > Pucciniomycetes > Pucciniales > Sphaerophragmiaceae > Austropuccinia > Austropuccinia psidii. The sequence goes on from JALGQZ010000002.1 coordinate 70,099,179, forward strand.
TCCTGTACTTTTGTTGAAGGAGTTGTAGTAATATGCCACACTGTTTGTGTTTGACATAAGACTTCAGCACTGCACTAAAAAATTCATTGTGCAGTTCTGAGGAGCTTATTACCAGTATGGGAGTTTCTGTTCCTTCTGAATCAGTGTTTCCACTGTCCAGGGTACCACTCTCTGGTGCCCATTCAGAAAATCTGAAGTTCTTCTTCCTATCCACTTCCATGAAATGGATAGGGATCTTGGCTGCAACTTCAGGGTCATAAGCTGGATTGCTTTTGACATTGTCTAGTGGCCATATGCTAAGGCCATCTGCATTGGTATGGTTTTTGCCTTCCTTGTATATGATGGAAATGCTCCCTCTATACTCCTGGATAGCTATTTTCCATCTCAAAATGTGTCTATTTGTGGTCTTCATGTTTAGTAAAGACTTCAAGGCTGTGCAGTCTGTGTAGACTTCAAAGACTGCCCCCTGGAAATAATAATCGAGTTTCTCCAGAGCCCAGACTAAGCATAGGCATTCAGTCTGGGTGGCCCCATACCTGGCTTCTGAATCTTTCAGTTGCCTAGAGATGAAACATATTACACCCTCTCTTGGTTCACCATCCACAATTTGTCTTTGGTGAAGGGCTGCTCCTAAGCCTTGGCTACATTCTGCATCTATGTATAACTTGAATTGTAGTTCAAAGTCAGGCAAGATGAGCACAGGTGCATTGGTAAGTTCCTATTTGATCCTCACATATGCATCCCTCATTTCCTTGGTTATTTAAAAGACTACCTCTTTTGAACATAACTTGTATAAACTACTGGTTATGTGGGCAAATCTTTTGATGTGGTTTCTATAGTAGCTAGCTAACCCAAGGAAAGATTGCATCTCTTTGATGCTCTTTGGTACTGGCTTTTGCAGTACTTCTGCTACTTTATTCTGGTAGATTTCCAGACTAAGACCTGAGACTTTATGTCCTAGAGCCTGTAGCTCTTGTTGGCTAAAATTACACTTTTTGAGTGAAATTTTCAGATTGATGGGTGTACATTTACTTATCACTTTGTCTATGTATTTTACATGGTATTCCCATGTCTCTGAGTATATAATAATATCATCAATATATACTACCCTCCAGCCTTCCAATATTTCTTCTTGAAATATTGTGTCCATCATCCTTCGGAAGTGGTCTGGTGCATTCTTGATTCCAAATGGCCTCCTGGTGTACTCATATATGCTCATATGGCATATTATTCTGAGTATTTTCATAGAGTTTGGTTTAACTCCATTTTGGTGGAAGCCCTTCATACAATCCATTTTGGTATATATTTGGCTTTTGCCAGCTTATCCAAGGCATGAGGTAGCCTGGGTATAGGGTACCTGTCTTCTTTGGTGTAGTTATTCAGACCTCTGAAGTCTCCACACAATCTAGACTTGCCATCATGCCAGGTGATTACGACAGGAGTGGTTATTTCCACTATTTCATTATGTCCAATCTTCCTGATGTCATCCAGGTCCAGGAGTTCATTGATATGTTTTTCAATTTCTTTCCTGGTTTCCAGACTTGCTGGATAAGGAGGTCTCCTAAGCATGGGTGGATAGGGTCTTTCCACATCCAGATATAGTTCTATATCATGGCCTTTGATCTTGCCTAATGGTTCTTCACCAATCGCAAATGCTGGTCTGTTCCTTCTCAGCATCTTCAGTAAACTTAGTTTTTGTTTACTGGGGAGGGTAGTGCTAAACTGTCCCTCTCTGAATTCCTTCAGAAGTTCTTCTGGTGGATCTTGAGAAGATATCTGGTATATATCAAGTGAAAATTTCTTTTCCTCGTTAGTACCAATGGTGATGCGCGTATTTTTACTGTTGTAAATGTCTATGCCATACATCCTCTGGTAATCTGTTCCCAGTAAAAACCCTTGGATGTTGGCATCATCAAGCACTACAAACTTTGGGTTGAGTCTGATATTACCCTTCCTGTGGGGTATAATTATCTCTTTGATAATTGTCCCAATGGAAGTCATCTTCCCTGATTCACTTTTAAAGTGCTTTGCCTTCGTGGGCAAAAGCTGTTTTTCCCAGTTTGGGAAGTGGTTAGCCAGATATTTCTGGCCACAATGGAGCAGTGTGCTCCAATATCAATGATCAGTGGATGCTGAGCATTTTCAATACATACAGTCATTTTTGTGGCTGTTCCATGTATATATGCCATTCCTTTGGTTGGTGTAACCAGGAATGTTTGTGCATCCTGTGTGTGTTTTCACAAGCTTTTATTGGCAGTATCCTGTGGCATGCCTTCTTCCAACTGTATGTCCTGAATTTCTGGTGGGGTTTCCTCTTGGTATTCCACGATAAATTCCTCTCTTGGGTCTTTATCATAATCAGATGGTTCTCTGATGGCATCGCCAATAGAGTCTGATTCAGAAACCTCTGTTTGGGATTCCTCCTCTGGGACTTCCTCAATGGCATAGACTTTTTTCTTTTCCTTTGGACAGTTGTTGGCATAGTGGTCTGTTGAACCACAATTGTGACACGAATTCCTCTTCTTTGCCACTTCTGCAACCCTTTATTTGGGTTTATCTTTAACCTCTTCCCTGAAAGGTTGTTTCTCTTTGAAACCACTGCTTCTATATGGGGTGAATTTCCCTATATTAGTCCTCTTCCTTATGTTTTGTAAGGTGTTGGAAATGTCATCTAGAGTGAAATTTTGGTTGCATCTGCATTTTACTGCATGCTCTAGTTCTCCTGGCAGTTGTGTCAGAAGTTTGTGATTCCTCATTTGTATGTTCATCTGAGGATCATTGGCTTTAAGTCTTTTAGACTGTCTAAGACACCACTCATATGGGTCTTTGTCCACTGAGTATTTGTCATTTTCAAATGACATGGTCTTTTTCCATATCCAAGTTCCATTACTGTACTTTTGGATGATTTGACTCTTCCACCATTGCCAGTTTCTTCTGCCATGGATTTCATTCATTTCTCTGTACCATATACTAGCATGACCTTTCAATGCTGTATTTTGTCTAGCAGTAATCCAGTAATCTGGTACGCTTAGTACATCAATGAAGAGTCCATCAATATAATCTATGAGTTCCATATGATCATATTCTCCTGATCCAGAAAATTTGGGCCAACTTGAGGCCTCAGGAAGCTGATTCAAGGCTTTTTTTTCTGAATAAGACATGCCATCTCCATTCTGGTGTTGTGATGGAGATCTTGCCTTATTCATCAACATGGCATCTGGTTTGATGTCATCTGGTTGATATGGATTATCCATAGCTTGGCCTTGTGGTTGGGGTTTGAAGCTATGGTAGACATTAAACAATTTGTTTATGTCTTGATCCAGACAATCCCTGTCCCTTTTTCTGTGACGTTGTTCTTCAAAGACTAGATTCAGTCTTTTTTTAGTTTCTTCAGAGGTTTTGCTCAATTGAGCATGTCCTTCTTGAAGATTTTTAACTATTTGTTCCGTGGCGGCTTGTAATTTTTTCATCCTCTCAAGGCCAGCTTCAATTTCTGCAAACTGCTTTGCAGATTGGTCAGAATATTTGGACATTTGTAACCACAGTGCATCACTGTTTAAGTTACTCTCAGGTGTGACAATGTTATGTTCAATCTGAGTGGGGGTAATGTTTCTATTACTAGAACTACTGATTCTAGAGTGATTTACAATTACTTCTGGCTCTTGTGTACTTCTTTTACCAAATCTAACAGCTTCTGGATCATGGGGTCTGACTCTTTCCTCCTCTGGTTGAAGGAGGCTTTGTTCTTGCCCTTGTTTCCTTGTTTTCTCCTGGAACGTTCCTGGAATTGTGAAGAATGGTGACTCTTGGCCACTGATCTGCCGTTTTCTGAATGGTTTGAAGCCACTGGAGAGCTTATTTGGCCTGCTCCTTGTGAGCCTGAAGGAATCTGAGTAGGCCCTGTCTGGGTTAACTGTTCTTCTATAGCTTGGATAGTGGCTTGATTCTCCCTTATCCTCTGTGCCCTTGCCTCCAGGAGTCTGAACTGCCTGGTAGGATTCCAACCTTTGGTTATTACCATAAGGTCTTTGAAGTCTATCTCTTTGAGACAGATCTTCTGGCAACTTGCTCCAAGTTCTTCCCAGTGAGATTCCAGGTTGAACCTCTTGTTGTCCATGCTCCATTGAAAAAAATCTTTGATGAGTTGGTGGAGCTGAAGAACTTGATCCATATCCTTCCAGTCCTCTGTTTTGATGTTCCTGTTGAATGGGAGTGTGAATGGCAAGGTTGATCTTATCTCCCTCATTGTTTTGCCCTCCACCACTGTGTCCTAGGTGTCCGCTTCCAGGTATTCTGGTTCTGGACAAGCCTTCTCTGTCCTCGGGCTTGTTCCTTTGGAAGCCAAGGTCTCTGAGGTATACAGGTGACATATAAGTGTTTGCAAGCAGTCAAAAACTTTATGTTCTTAGGGTATTTACCTTTGACTGTGCCTTGTACAAATTTGCTATCTGCTGATTTGGGAAGTTTACCTTTAGAGGTTACAACTGGGTTAATTATAGTAATCTTCCCTGTACAAGTGGTTAAGGTTGGTTTACCTTGTATTGATGCAGAGTTTCTTGGTTTTCTACTCCTCTGGGTGGCTATTGGTGTCCACTTCTTGGCTGTGATAATGTGGGAACTCCTCTTGTGTGGGATTAAAATGAGGCAGTACCTGGAGGGGGAAATCACAGGTAACTAGTTTTGAATTGCTAATAACTCCTGTAACCAAGGGTGGCAAGGGTGTATTGCCTGCCCCTCCTAAAAAACTGAACAAAATCTTCCTTGGAGCTCACAAACCAAAATAAAATTGTTAAGTGGATTTACAACTGCAGAAGACAAAATTCAGCAGTCTCAGATCAGACCTATTCAATATATAATATGAAAGATAATGTCAGTAATTTTGGTTAATTTTGAGATTTTAATGAAATACTTGTCTGTTTAATTTTAATATTTTTTTTGGTTAAATTGAGGTGAGTGGTTTCTTCTTGGTGTTACAAGTTTGGTAAGATGAGTTATTTAAGGTGTTCAGAAATATTTGGTGAGTGTTGATAAAGGTAATTTTGTTAAGGGGAAGTTATAATAGAGTAAAATAATTTTTCAAAGGTTTGTTATTTTTTTAAGAGTGTTTTAATAATAAGATAAAATTGTATTTGTTAAATTTTAAGAGGGAAGATTCTTTGATATTGGATTTTTAAAGGGGTAAGTTATTTTTAAGTATTGATAAATGGTGTTGATTCTACTGGATAAAATATTTTAATAGAGTAGTAACCCTAATCTTGGGTACTGGGTAATTTTTAATAATAATTTTTTTTTAATACTAAGATTCCACTGAGCTTAGCTACTGGGCAATCTTCAACACTATACTTCCACTGAGCTTTAGCTACTAGGCAAGTAAATTCACTATAATTTGATGAACTACCTCCCAGGTGAGGGATGACTTATTCCTGTGCTTGTAATGTGCAGAGGATATATTGTGCATGGGGGGGATTTTGAAATTTGGGGGGAGAGAGCCCCTCTATTTATACCTTTTGGGAGCCCAGGGGGCCCTCCATGGGAGCTGTCTTTTTCCACTTTAATTCCTCTTGATTACATCATGTGACTCTGTTTTTGGTGAGGACCTTTCTTGCATGGGTCAGGTGATTTAAGGTTTGGTGATACTTTTCTCTCTGCACAGCCTCCATTCATCACATGTTTGTCTTTTGGTGAGCTAATTATGATGAGATATTCTTGAATTTTCCTTGCATACAGGAGGTGATTCAATTTTGGCTGGGGATTTTTGTTGTGCACATCCTCTTTCCTGTCACATGATATTCTGTTGGTGGATGCAGTATCCCATGATGACCTTGTAATTCCTTTGCATATGTCCTATTTTAGGCTGGGTAGAAGTGGCTATGTAAGTTATGCAGGTGTCATGTTTGTTTTTCTTCTTTTTGAGCTTTAAAATGAAGTCAGGTGATAACTTATTGCACTGGTGAATTTACTGTTTTTATGAGATGATGTGATTTTTGATTTTGACACATGCTGTGTATAGTCATGTGGTTTAGATTTAATTGTAATTGTGTACTGCATGCAGCCTGTTGTAACTAGCTTTGGTTTACATGAGGTGATGAGTGGTGTAAATAATTTTGATTCTGTTTTAAGGTTTTAAGTGGGGTTACTGTGGATATAAGATAAGGTACTCCTGGGGCTGTGTTGTAAATGAATTGCAGGAATTCCATGGAGTTGAGCTTTGCATCATGTGACTTTTCTATGTGAAGTTCTAGGTTGCTGTGTAGTTCATTCAGGTGTCCTTTTCTTGCTGCATGAGTCCTGTGGCTGTAAGGGGGTGTAATTTTAAAGGGTGGTTCCTTATTTGTTGTAACTAGTTTGCTATATGTAACTTGATTTTTTACATATGCATAATGAAATTGAATAATTTATTTAAACACATACACTTCCCTTTGGTGCCTGTGCCATGGCTTTATGAGTTAAATCCAGCTTCTTGCTGTAAAATTGACCTTTTGGTGTAAAATTTGAGTGTAAGTCTGCCTGTAGGCTGGATTTACTGCTATTTTGGGGTACTATGAGCTTGAGCCTGGTGAAAAAAATGGTATGGAATACCACATCCCCCTCTCCATTTAACGCTGTCCCCAGCATTCCAGGTGAGAGCTCTCTATTCTTCATCTGATTCTGTGGTTTCCTCCAATACCTCTTCCTCATTTATTGATTCATCTTCTTCACTTTCCTCTTCTTCTGTGTCTTCTTTTGTGTTTATCAACTTTCCTCTTGGGTAGAACCTCTTGACTTGAGATGATGCAAATCTCCTTGCTAATTCTGTTCCATCAAGTTCCTCAAGTTCATATGGTCCATTGTTTATTTGTCTGATTAATCTGTAGGGTCCATTCCATTTGTTTTTGCAAAGTAGTCCCCAATTAGTTTCTATTGCTTTGTTTTAAACCAGGACCAAATCTCCTGGATTGAGTGGTGATCTTAGTTGGTGTGCCATTCTTCTATCCCAATATTTCATTCAGTCCTCCCTTGATTTTTTGAGTTTTTCTGCTGCTTTCCTTCTCATTTCTTCTTTTCCTTCTAATTGTTTAGCTCTAGCTTCCAATAATTCCTCAGTTGTGGATATTTTGTGCCATTCTACTGCTAAAAAAGTTTTTGTTTCAAGGTCAATTGGTAGTACTGGTAGTTGTCCAAATTGGAGTTCAAATGGTGAGAAAGCAGTTGTTCTTTTTGTTGAAATTCTGTCAGCCAAAGTAACCCAAGGCAGGTATTTTTTCCATTTTACTCCATTTTCTCCACACATCTTGACTAGTGCATCTTTGAGTTGCTTATGGCCCCTTTCAACCATTCCTTGCGACTCTGGGTAATAGGGTGTGGTGACTCTGATCCTTGATCTTGATTTCTTTACTGCATCTTGCAGTTCTTTTCCAAGCTCTAGCTCCCCATCAACAGTTACTTCTTTTGGTGAGCCATACCTGAATATCCATTCTGAGGTGAACCATTCTGAAACTGCTTTTTCTGTTAATTTGACTAGTCCCACTGTTTCTGGCCATCCTGAAAAATCATCTCTTGCCACATCCATATACTTCCATCTTCCAGATTTGATATGGACCGCATTCATACTGACCATTTCAAAGATTGTTGATGTTGCTGTAGGCCTTCCTTGTTCCCTTTGTAAGTTTTGACTTCTCTTTTGGCAGGCTAGGCAAGATTGAACCCATTTCTTGACTGATTTCTTCATTCCTTCCCACCAAAATCTTGCTTTAATTCTTTTGTAAGTTTCATTTTCCCCTCTGTGGCCATGTCTTCATGAAGTGAATTTAAAATGTAGCTTTGAGCTTCTTGACTTGATATCACCAGTTGAGGTTTGGGGTTGTTTCTTCTTTTAAGCTGGCTATCTTCCAAGAAAAAGTTGGATGACCTTCTTTTTATCCTTCTAAACTCTTCATCTTTGCTTGATTGTGGTTTTTTCATTGTACTTAAGTATTCTTGCATTCTCTTCCAAAATCCTTCTTGTTTGGTTGGTACCTGTATTCCTGAAAAATTGAGTGAATTTATAGTCTTAGCCCCAAATCCAGGGTGTGGCTTGATCCAATCTTCTTCTTCATAAAACTCTGGTGCATCTTCTTCTTCTTCTGAGTTTTTTGGTCTTCTTGATAGCCCATCTGGCATAGTGAAAATCTTCCCTGGTTTGTGTACCAAATCAAAGGAAAATAGCTGAATGAAAGCCACCCATCTTGTCATGGGGGCATTGGGTAAGCAAGGGGTGTTGATCATTTCAATTAAGCCCTTGGCATCAACCTGTAATTCAAAATGTTGTCCCTAAAGTATGGTTTGAAGCTTCTTGAGAATTCTTGCAACTCCACAGAGTTCCAATTTGGGTTGTGAGTATTTTGATTCCAATTTTGAAAAAGTTATTGATTCATATAATACTGGTCTGTCTTTTCCTTCTTTATCTTCTTGAGTGAGTACTGCTCCTGCAGCAATGTAGCTTGAATCTACTGCTAGCTTAATTTTTCCTGATCCTTTTTCATAATCCAATTTCTTGAGGATTATTTCTTCTCCAACTATTCTTCTGAGCTTATGGAAAGCTTCTTCACATTTTTGATCCCAGTCCCAGTCAACATCTTCTCTGGTGAGCCTTCTGAGTGGTGATGCAACTTGTGAGAAGTTTTCAATGAACATCCTTACATAGGCACAAAGTCCAAGAAATCCCCTTATTTCCTTCTTGTTAAGAGGTGTTGGCCAATTTTGAATCTTGTTGATCTTTTGTTTTGAGATTGTTCTTCCTTTGAATGATACAACATGCCCTACTATGTCCAAAGCTGGCACACAGCATGCAAACTTTGTTCCTGAGATAGTCAGTCCTGCTTCTTCAATTCTGAATAAAATTCTATCTAATTTTATGGCATATTACCATACAAACCTTCTTATTGAGGGGTTTTCTGGTAGTGTTTCTTGATTTTAAAGTGCTCCTGGTCCTTTTATTTCTCCATCATCAATAAATATTCCTACACTTTCTGGTATTTCTTCTTGGAGTATCCAGGTCATTTGGGCTTGGCATACTGCTACTGAGTTGGTGGCTCCTTGGGGTAGTCTTGTGAGTTGCATTCTTCCAAGGGGTGTTTCAAAAGTGGTTAGGGGTCTTGTAATGACATCTAATTCTCCTTCATCATATCCTCCCATGATATCTCCTAGTCCATAGCATGCCCTCCCTGCAAATGCATCTACAAATTCTTCAGTATGAGGTGGTAAGCCAGCATCCTTTATGGTGACTTTGTTCAGTTCTTGAAGGTCACAGACAATTCTGAGTTTCCCATTTGATTTGGCCACACAAAAGATTGGGCTTGTGTAGCTTGAGGTGGATTGGTCATAGAGTCCAGTCCTGATTCTTTCTCTGATTAATTCAGTAAACTGAGGTAAAATTGATTTGGGTATAGGAATACGTTTCTTCTGCCAAGGTTCATGAGGTATTACTGGTATCTTGTAAGGTTTTCCATATGAGTGTTTGAGTAATCCTCTTTCTTCTTCACAGAAAGCTATTGATTTTTCCCTTAAGGTAATGACATTCTTGATTAAATTGATTTCTTCATTTGATAACCATCCTGGTGGGCCAAAATTTACTGCTTGGAGCCTTTCATGGGTGACCTTGAAGGTTTCTTGAAATATAGGTGGGTTGGGTGATAAAGGTGTTTCATAAGGATCTCTTGACAAAGGTGGTCTTTCCAAAGGTGGGTTAAGGTCTTGAGGCATTGGCTCATTGACTGGTCTCACCTTCTTCAGGACTGATTTGTATTTGGCTACTAAAATTTGGTGATCCATCTTCAATTAGTTATTTTGTTTCTTCTTCTCTTTTTTTTTTAATTATTTCTAAGAATTTGCTAGTGTCCTGAATCTTGAGGTCTTCACAATTCTTCTTTCTTCTTTCTTCCATAAAAAATGTAGTTTAAGGTCATACAGGACCTACAACTAGGTGTGTAACCCCTGTATATTAGGTATACAAGTCCTGCAGTTTAGGTCATGCAAGGACCTCCTGGCCTAATCCAAGGGCTTATCTTGATTCTTGATCTCCTTTGGGCTTGATTTTGGATTCCACTTGACTCTTGTTTTATTCTTCAATCTTCATGATTCCCACTTGATAAAAGATTCTTCTGGTTGTTTTATTTCTTGATAAGGAATTTTCTTGTCTTAATTGATGGCTTGGGACTCCACTTTGTTCATTCTGGCCAATTTGATAATGCTAAACACCTGTGAAACCCCTTGTTCCTGTTACACAAAGGGAGCAGTTTATTGTCATTCTAAGGAAAAAAATGATCCTTCAGCACTTCTCCTGACTAGGACAATCCCCTCCAGCTTCTTGGCTGTTATTTTTTTATACGTTTCCCTGCCCAAGTCTACAGGGGAAGCAGTTTAGTGTCATGATGAGGACCTCTTGAGTCTTCAAGCTTCTTTAAAATCCCAAGGGCAATTTGAGTTAAGTGTTTTCATAATCTTGTTGGTCCATCATGTTGAGTTAGTCCTGAGTCAATAATTAATCCAGTAAGTCATCCTTCAGTCCATAAATCCTGACCAGTGATTCTTGAATTCCAATTGAGTTTCAATCCAGAATCAAAGAAGTGTCCAAGGTCTTGTTCTGTCCAAAGTTCAATCCATAAGGAACTCCTGCTTTTCTTCATAAATAATCTTCTTCATTTTCAGTATTTGCAATAATTGTCCTATGATAAGTTGTTTCCCAATTCTCTTCCTATTTCTTCAAAATAATTTATGTCCTTTTGTTCTTTTGTATTCCTGAATTATACCTGTTATAAAGAAATAAAAAATAAAAAAATTGTAATAATAAGGTGATTTAAAATTGATTTTAATATTGATTTATTGATATTTTTTTAATAATATTTGTTTTGTTCAGGGTCCCCCTCTCCATTTAAAAATTTTGAGTTGGTTTTCAAATTTTGAAGAGGATATGTTCTCATTCCCCCAAAACTTCCACTATAAGGGATAGTGTAAGAAATAAGTTTACCCGCCCCTTATTTTTTATAGTGATTTTGATAAGGATAAATAATGATACATAAGATTTACTTAATTTTATTTTGATGATGATGTTTCAATAATAAGTTGTTCTTTTTTATTTATTTTTTTATGTAAGTATAAAATAACCATTAAGTGATATATCTGAGTAAAAATCACAATTTAAAAGAAATAAACCTGAATCACAATTAATATCATGGAACTGTTTGGTTAAAGGTGGTAATTTGTGCCAATCAGTAAAATTGGTGCTCTTGAGAGTATTTATGATTAATATTACATAGTTGAATGATCATAATTTGAGTCCTTTATTCATATAATGACCCTTATGATGCCACAACTCTTCCTTTCGGAATCATCATTGTGACTCAGACTTTATTTCAAGTCCATCCCCTTTATGGTTCAGATTTTCTGTTACCCATAAAAGCATTTGAGCTGTTAAAAAATATAAACAGTGAAATTAAAAATTTGTACAGTTAAAAAACTCTTGTTTGCTTTTTGGGGGGATTTTAAATTCCTTTTTGAATAAATAGCACATTGAGGTGTTATTAATATGCAAATTCCCCAAATTATGTCATCAATTTATGAGTTTTTTAATATAAATAGCTCCTTCAGAGTTCGATTAATGCCTTCATGGCACAAATACTTCTTCTTTTCAAACAAGTTCCAATCACTTTCTTTTAATTGAAAAAATATTTCAAATAAATTGATCTCTTTTTTTTTTTTTTTTTAATTAATTATTATTTTTTTTGAGCAGAAAAAATTGAGCTAACTTAATGGCTCTTAAAGTAATACTAGAAGAAAAAATATGATGAAGATAAAAAATAATATTTTTTGAGAACTTGACTGGGATATGCCCCTAATTCTTAGGGAAAATAAATAAAGAGTTGAATTTTGGGATAAAAAATAAAAATAAAAATATGTTCAAAAGCTTAAGTCAGTACATCTTTCCAATTCTTTTTTTTATAATTTCATAAAATAAGAAAGTAGAAAAAAATAAAGTAAAATAAAACCTCAGGTAGTTTATAGTTTTGCCTAGGACTTATCCTCCTTTGATAGTCCTTGTTCAATAATTTTGAATATTTTAAATAAGCAGTTTATGGTCTTGCCAAGGAGCATTGGTTGATTGTGTTTTAGCTTTGAGTCCTTGTTGATAATTCTAATGGTGGGAAGTTTATGGTCTTGCCAGGGACCATTGGTTGATTTGTTTTATTGATAACTACTTGATTCCTTGTTGATACTTTTGGCTTTGATTTTATCTTCAAAGCCAAGTTGTAAATTGAATTAAACAGTTTATAGTCTTATTTAGGACTTCTTTTCTCTTTAAAAGCACTTTTAATGTTATAAGATCAGAGAAATATTTTCATGATGAACACCTGTAGCATTCAAAATAAAATATGTCAGTATAATATATTATAAAATATAAGAAAAAGCATAAAAAATAAAAAATGCCAGTTTAAAGCCTTTCTTAGGGCTTTGCATTGTCCTTTATAGCCCTGTAGCCATATCAAAATTTAAATATGTCAGTTTAATTTAATATCCAATATAAAAAGTCATGAGGAATAAAGTAAAAGAAGCAGTTTATAGCCATACTGAGGGCTCATTTTTATATTGAAGACCTGTAGCACAATTAAATGTGTCAGCTCCATCTTATATCCAAGATAAATTAAGAATGAAAAAAAAGAAATAAGCAGTTTACAGCCTTGCTGAGGGCTAATATTATTTTGTTTTATTGTTTTTTAAGCCCTATTTTTGTTCTTTTCATTTTATAGCTATCCTATTTCCCTCATTCATTTTATTAAACTAAAAAATTACTAAAATATCAGCAAATCAAATAATCACTAATAAAAAATAAGCATAAGGTGAAATTGAGCAGTTCAATGCCTTTCTCAGGGCATTCATTATTATTTATAGCCCTGTAGCACATAAAAATAAAATATGTCAGCTTTATTTAATATCCAATATAAAGTAAGAATGAAAAATAAAATAAAATAAGCAGTTTATAGCCATACTGAGGGCTCTTTCTTTATGTTATTTTTTAATTCAAAGCCCCCTTTGTTTTATTGTTTTCCTTTTGAACTTCCTCTAGAAATCAATAACCAGAAGTTTTAAATTAATTTAGTTATAAAAAATAAAATAATGTTAAATTTAAGAAAAATCATCAGTTTAAAGCCTTGATGAGGGCTTTCTTTGTTTCTTATAATCACTATAGTCAAAATTGAAAATATTGGTCAATAAAATCATAAAAAAAATCAGTTATTATATTTTTAAAAAAAATGGAGCAAAAGAGAAATGAGCAGTTTTAAGTCTTGATGAGGACTTTTTATTTAATTTTTTATATATTTTTTTTTGAGCCCTCCTAAGGTTTTTTACCTAACTGAAAAAATAAAATATCAGTAAACTCAATAATTAATAATTTAATAAATAGACATAAAAAATATAATTGAGCAGTTTAATGCCTTGCTCAGGGCATTCATTGTTATTTATAGCCCTGTAGCACATAAAAATAAAATATGTCAGCTTTATTTAATATCCAATATAAAGTAAGAATGAAAAATAAAATAAAATAAGCAGTTTATAGCCATACTGAGGGCTCTTTCTTTATGTTATTTTTTAATTCAAAGCCCCCTTTTTTTATTGTTTTCCTTTTGAACTTCCTCTAGAAATCAATAACCAGAAGTTTTAAATTAATTTAGTTATAAAAAATAAAATAATGTTAAATTTAAGAAAAATCATCAGATTAAAGCCTTGATGAGGGCTTTTTTTGTTTCTTATAATCACTATAGTCAAAATTGAAAATATTGGTCAATAAAATCATAAAAAAAATCAGTTATTATATTTTTAAAAAGAAATGGAGCAAAAGAGAAATGAGCAGTTTTAAGTCTTGCTGGGGACTTTTTATTTAATTTTTTATATATATATATTTTTTTAAGCCCTCCTAAGGTTTTTTACCTAACTGAAAAAATAAAATATCAGTAAACTCAATAATTAACAATTTAATAAATAGACATAAAAAATATAATTGAGAAGTTCAATGCCTTGCTCAGGGCATTTATTTTATTTTTTTTATTCCTTTTCAGGCCTTTGTATAAAAATCATCAGTAAATATAATAAATCTTGAATAAAATTAAAAATATATAAGTATTTTATTTGTATTCTTCTTCTTTTTAATTCTTTTCATAGCACTTTCATTGTGCTCTAAACCTCTTTGCGTCATTTGGGTGGCAAGTTCCTGATGCCCCTTTTTTTTTGAAGCTTCACATAGGTTAACTTATTGTTTTTAAATCCTCCAACACCTTTCAAGGTGGTGGAAAATTTATCGGGTGAGCTCCTTTCATTTCTATTTTCCTTGAAAAGCGCTTTCTGTGTTTTGAACCACTGCAAGTCTTCTTTTAATTGGCTTATTTGTCTTTAAAGCTTTTTAAGAAGCTTTGGGTTAGCAGACTTGGCCCATTGGTGCTGGAAAACCTTATTGATCTAGTGAGTAAGCTGGGCGAATTGTTTTGGGTATAGGTGAGTGTTTTTCTTTGACCTCTATATTCAAATTAACGTGGACTGAGGTGCTGGGTCTTCCTGGCTTCCGTTGTACCTCTTTGTACAGTACAGCAGCTCGATTTGCATTGGGTTGGTGGTTTTAGTGAATGCCACGTTTTCACTAATATCGGTGTTATTGATTTTTTTTGGTGATAAAAGGTAGTAGTTCCCTTTGCAACTCCAGTAACCGTTGAAAGATTATTTTTTGATCACTAATTCACATCGAAATCTTTCGACGGCCCTTCCGTGTGATCCTAACCCGGTCTGTTGGTAATGGTAGGAAATGATTCCTTTTCCCCGAGCTAAATCCACATTTACCCCTTTGGTCCCAGTACCCCCTGTATTGATTTGGATTTTAGTCGGCGACTATTATGGCTTAATTCCAGAATATCTGTCGTGCTGGTACAAAAATTATACCAACTACCCCTCCAATAGTACTTATAACCCTATCTCCCGTGGTGTGCTCTTAAATCGAGTTTACTGCTAGATTTCCAAGCTTGCAGGTGGCTGTACACTGTTCCTACTGTATGTTGGCGTTCCACTATGACTTTACTATGTATTGCGCACCTTGTTAAGTAATATCAATCTTCGAATCGATTCCTTACTTTTTCTTTTTTCTTTTCTTTTCTTTCTTTTTCCTTCTGACCCACTCAATTCAGCCGGTTTTGTTCATATTATAGGAGTTATTCAATAGGTTGCACTAGGAGGAGACTCCGGGGCCGACCAATCCTCACCCGGTGTTTCCTTGATATGCGAACAATGTGGATGAGAGGTCCTTACAATTTTTTATTCAATTTTATTAGCTAAGTTGTCCTATTATTATTATTATTATTATTACTTATTTATTATTTTTTCTTCTTCTTTTCTTTTCTGATGTACTAATTCAAGGTGTCGTAACTCCTAGGTTCCAATTGGATCTGACCGGCCTTTGGAAATCTTACCTTTAAGACGAATAACACGAAACCAGCTAATCTCATTATTCTGATGCAATTGGACATTCCAGACGCCCTTTTTATCTATTTATTTTTTATGATTTTTTTTTTGTTAATAATTGATATCTCAAACAGCAGCGCCATACTTCCCACTCATTGAAGAATCCTCTTCATGCTGATTCGGCCGATGGACCTCTTAGCTACCCTCCAATGCGTTAGTTTATTCTCCCAAGGTCTTTGTCCTAACCTGTCATGAATATGCTCTGTATAACCCGTCTTTTTCCCAAACGCTGTGCTGAAGCAGCTTAGCCAGCACTGTTTTCTTCTTCTGACCATTACATCTTGGCCGCTGTCTCCCTTCTTCTTTTTTTGTAATGACAAGGGAGAAACTAAACTCTGCTAGGCTTTTAGCTGCCTTTCATCATGCCGTAGTTCTGTTTGGCATGAGGGCGGCTGGAGATAACTAGGTTCATTTTCTTTTATTCAGTGTACGAGGAGGAACCAGAGCATTGTGGAGTGTTAAACTGCAGCTATAAATAGCTAGGAGGGGACCTTTCCGGGAAAAATCCTCCACTAGTCACTTGGTTGCATATTTTTCTAACTTTTTTTTTTTTAAAAAAATCTCAGGTCTGTAAAGTAATTGTTTATTATTCCTTGATATATAATTGCTGATCCTTTAAGCTCACCTTACTATTACTTTTAGGATGAGCTCTAGTGATCGTTGCTATGGGTCTTGCTTTGAAGACTTCATAAATGCTTTTCCAACCGAGGACGTAGAGAGGATGATTTTCGGTGATCCTTCTCCTACTTTTCGTACCACATCCTTGTTGGATTGGGCCTTGTCCTCCACAAGAGATACTGCCTCCCCTCCTGCCTTGGCATCCTTTTCGCGAGATTCATCCCCCACACGTTTGGAAGAGGTTCCCGAGCCTGCAATGGCTTTTTATGCCTTTATCAAGGGAACGTACGATCCATGACTCTTTGTGCCCGATCCGTTCAATTACTCCCTAGGAAACGGAACTTCTAACTCTTCTTCTGGCAAGACCATGAGAACTCGTCCTGTTTTCAAAAGAAAACATCATCCCTACTTCCTTCGACCTCGCGACTCTACTGGTTGTGCCATTACTTCTTGTTAGTTACTCTGGGTAGGTTTATTCTTTTGTTCTTATTCTATCTTGATGTGCATAAGACTAATACCCAGGAATGGATTTGCTTATATATATAATTATATATTGCTTCTTTGTCATCATTTTTTTGTACTTTCAGTTCATTATATATATATATATATATATCAATGTTTTTTTGTTTTTTTTTATCTCGATTCTTGAGTTGTAGCTCTTGTCCATTGTTATTTGATGGACTAAACTTTTCTGTGTCTAGCTCGGTGCTAGAATTCCAAAGAATTTAATAACTAAAATTAATCAGTTAATTAGTCAATGGTAAGATCTGATGGAATAACTACTAAGATTTCTTTTGATATTTATATTGATAATTTCTATCTTTGAGCTTATCCTAATAATGATTCTGCTAAGTAAAATTAATATAAAATTTATCCGAGGAATATTTAAGTAAAAAAAAAAACATTTTTATTTGTTTTTGTAAAACAAATCCAAGCTGAAGACCCATTTCGATGAATTAAGTTTGCTAAAATTGGTGATTAAAGTTTCCCAAAATACTTTCCCTACCTATTTCAGTTTTAAGTTAAAATGTGAGTTAAGCTAGGTTCTACGAAAGAAATTAAAGGTAAATGAATTGAAATTAATCTAATTCAACTTCAATAAGATAGATAGCTAAAGCAGTAAGAAGCAATAAGCCTATCTATGACTTTTTTTATAGTTGAAGATAAGTTAGTTATTAAAGTATTTAAAAGTACTTTGTCTATCTGTTCCTGCTTTTCTTAAAAAAATAATATATTTTGAATGGAATTTATGTTTTTTTTTAGTTATAATTTATGACTTCAGTTGAAACTAATGTTGTTTCTTTTTTCATATTTTTTTTTAGATCTTTTTTACTTATTTTTTTTAATGAGATAAAAAAGTAAGATCATATAGATAATGAAATGAGAAAGAAAGAAAATATATAAATCACTAATTCTTTTTATATCATGTAGGTTTTTTCTTTAGTTATCCTCTACTGATATGAACAGAATTGAAACTGATTGTGTTTTTATTTATAATTTTTAGAATTAAGGATGATAATTATTTATATATATATTTTTGATGTTGAGAAAAGAAATATAAAAAATCTTCAAGATCAAGTAGGTTTATATTTTAATTTTTCCTTCTAAACTTATATGAATTGAAGCTTTTTTTGTTTTGTTTTGTTTTGTTTTGTTGTTTAATTTATTTTATTTTTATTTATTTATTTCTTTTTCTTATATATTTTTTATATATATTTTATTATTATTATTATTATTTTGGTTGAAAAAAAAACAATTAAATAATAAGAAATGAAATAAAATAAGAATAAAATAATAAATAGAAGAAATAAATAATAATGATATTAATGGAATTAAGATGGAATAAGAAAAAAAACAAAGAAATAGGAACTTAGCAGGTGAGATTTATTTTGGTTAATTCCTTTGACCAAGCATTTTATTTAATAATTCATTCTTGACAAAATTTCCTCCCCTGTATTTTTCTCTTTTAAGACTTTTGAAAAGGAATTCTTTACAGAAGTAGTCCCAATCTTCTGTATTTAATTTGGTCGCACCACATCTAAGGCTGAATATTGCTGGTACAAGTGCTTCCTCCCAGTGGAAATCCCATATGGCATTTTTTACCATATAGCCTCTTGAGATCTTGCTGATTGATCCTGTTTTAATTTTCAAGTACTGAAGGTTGAACCAATCTTGGCAGTCCCAGGTCCTCCAAAATAATGATTTCCTGAGTTGTTCATCCATGCGGAATATTTCATTCCAGTATTGGTTTCCAAGGTTGCCATCAACTCCATCCCATGTCAGTAATTCCAAGAATTTATATTTTGTAAGGTTGAATCCAGGTAATTCTCTCCATGGATGAGGAATGACAGTTTCTGATGGTGTTTTTTCTTTTTCAAAGATGTCCTCAAGCTCAATGTATGGAAGGACTATGGTGGAAATATCAGGACAGGGTTCTGGTTTTATTTTCAAGAACCAGTCAGGATTTTCATCTATTTCTTGTTTATTAATGTAATTGGCCCAAGCTTCTTTTTCTTCTATCCAGTTGATATCTGTGTCCATTGACCAGGTATTTTCTTCAGTTGATGGCCATGATTGCATTTTTTAGGATTTGGTGGGTTTGAAAGTGTAAAAAGTTAATAAGATTTGAAAATTTTATCGAGTTTATTTATGAAATAGTTTGAGGGTAGGTTTATTGGGTTTTGGATGGTAATTTTAGGTAAGAACTTGGGTATTCCTCTTTGATAAGGCAGGAGGTCACTGCCTAGTGATTAATTGAGTTTAAATCTGACTATTTTGTTTGATTTTTGATTTTTAGAGCTTTTATATGTCTTCAAGATGGGCCTTGATGGTTTGAAATTTTATTGGTGCATTAATTCTTGAGTAATTTGTTCATTGGTTTTGTCAGAAATCTCCAAACCTTTCAGCAATTCCTTGATTTCTTCAATTTCTTGGTTTCTTGATATTAATGAAGTATCCTTAAAGTGCCAAAGGTTCTCTTTATTGAAATCTTCATCTTCTGGTGACCAATGAAGTTCTTCATTGATAATTGGGTCTCTTTTATTAATTCTTCCCCATAGGATCCAAAAGTTGGTGAATTGGCCATGGTGAAGGTAATTGATATATTTTTTGTGAGTTTTTTTTTTTAATTTTTAATTTTTAATTTTTAAGGGATAATTTGTTGATTAATTTCTTCTTTGTTAAGGCAGGAAGTCACTGCCCTTTATAGAAAAAATGAAATAAAAAGAACTAATGATACATTTTATGGGTGATACTGATACATTTTTAAAGAAGAAATCTTGATTTTGTTGATTTTATTTTAAAGTTGAACTCCCCCAAGTGGGAAAGGTGAGTGTCTGTTGAGTAACCTGGCCAAAATAAGGTCTTTGAGGGCTTCCACAAAGTTATTTCTTTCCTCAATTTCTGGTTCTGATGGAAATTCTGACCACCATAAGTCTTCATCAATGAATATATATCCATCTCCAACCCATTTCAATTTTCCAGTTTGGTATGTTGATCCATTTAATCCAAGGTACCACTGGGCCCAAATTTGATTGAAGTAAAGTCCTCTTCTTGGTAGTGTGGCAATTTCAAATATTTCATCCCAGAATTGATTTTCAAGGTTACCTTTAATTCCCTCTTCAGTTAATAAATCTAAGAATTGGATATTGTTCAAGTTTGATCCTGGAAGGTGACATAAGTATTTATCTTTACATAGAATTTATTGAGCTTCAACCCCATAAAGGTCTTCAAAGGTGATGTATGGCAGGTAAATGTAATTGTATTCATTTTCTAAGATGGATTCTGTTTCTTCATCTTCATTGGGAGTTTTCTGGATAAATTCAGGGTTTTCCAGTTGCCATTCATAAGGTTCTTCTTGGTTGTTCAATGGTCTGTCCAAGAAGTTGATATGGTATGTTTCTTTTAAATTTTTGTCTCTTTCCTCCATAATTCTGAGGTCTTTTTCAATTTCATTTATAATATCTTCATCTGAGAGCTCATGATGCTCACTCAATCTGACTTTCTTCTTTTTGAGTTTAGGTTTGAAAGGGTTTCCATATATTTTCTCATTTCCATCTACTAAAATCTGGAAAGTTTCTTCCTTACTGCTAATTGGCTTGTAAGTTATATTGGGTAATCCATCTTCAGAGGTTGAGTCTTCAAGTTGTGTTTTGAGGTTTTTTGGCCATTGGGTATTTTGTAAATCTTGACCAAATTCATCACTTTTTGGAGATATGGATAAATGTTGGGTCTTCTGGGTCAAATTGATTATGGTATTGTCTCTTTTTGCATTTTGAAACTTCTTTCTTGGGTTATTTCTGACCAATGTTGCCATATTGCATAAATCCATTCCTCTAGGTGGTCCAGTTTGCCATCCAAGTGCTTGAGGTTTGCATATTGGCATGAATAACCTTCTTCCATCAGGTTCTTGATAGCTTAGTATTTCACCTTGTTTATGGGAGAATTCTAGTCTGATATTGTTGTCTTCCAAGAAAGATCTTCCAAGTACTGTATGGACAGATCCTTTTGCAATGAAGAAGTGAATTAGAGTTTCTTCACCTGAAGCCAAAATGATTGGAGTAAATTCTGAAAGTGCAACCAATGAGGTGGTATGGCCTCCAATTCCCCTAAGGTTCATGTTAAGATTTCTTGTTGTGAGTGAGGCTTTGATTGCTATTTCTTCTGGTATAATGTTGAGTTCTGCACCAGTGTCCACTAATGCTCTGATAGGATATTCTCCCTTTCCAATGAAGATTTCCATGAATCCCAAAGGACAGGCATAATGAATCTTGGGCTTTGTTATTTTTTTGAATCCAAATGCTAATAGTCTTTCTTGAAGATTCATTGAGTTGAGTGATTTAATTTTTTCCTTGTCTTTTTCTGATAATTCTTGTAATTTATGGACAAAATTGGGTGACATCCTCAAAATTTCTTCAATAGTGAGGTTGATCCTTTGTTGCATAATTTTTTTAATAATTTTGTCAATTTGCAATTTAGTTTCAAATTGTTTCTTTTGAGGTTTTCTGAGCTTCTTTTCTTCTTTGGGAATTTCTTCATCTTCATTCTCATTGGCAATATTTTCAATTTCCTCCTCAGGTTGGTCTGGTTTTGGAATATTTGAATTTTGGAATTCGGTAGGAATTATGACTTTTTCTTCTTCCTTTTCTTCTTCAATGTAAGTTCCTGGAATTTCTGCTTTCTTTTTTGGCTCTTGATTTTGGGATTGTCTTTCTTAATCCAATGTGTGATTCAAAAGGGTCATTGGCTGAGGAAATGGTAGGTGGTTTCCAACTTGACCAATCTTCAACATGAGCAATTGAGGTTGATTTATCTTCTGATTTCTTTTCAGTGGGCTTGACCTCCTCTTCTGGTTTTGGTTTCATAGTAGGTTTTTCCATAAATTTCTTGTTGAGTTCTGCTTGTTCTTTTGCAAAAGCCCTGACTATGTTTTTGGCACTTTCATTTCCCTCCATAGGTACTCTCTGATAATTGGGGAAGAGGTAAGATTCTCCTTGAGTTCTGACAATTCTTTTGTCCAAATCTTCAGCAAGGTGAGTGCATCTAGTTGCTGAATGTCCTTCTTCCTTGCAGTATGCACATTTTAATGGTGGTCTTGGAGCCATTTGAGCTGGTATGTAAGGTTGGTAACTGGATGAAAATGGTGGTAAGGGATTCCTTGGCCTGTATGGCTGATTATTTTGGGGAAATCTTTACTCCTGATTATTATTCCAGTTCCTTCTTGGTGGATTAACTGCTTCTGAAAGGGTTTTGAGTTGATTTAAAACTTCTTTGACAGATTCTTTTCCTTCATTTCTTGGTTGAGGCTCTGGTTGTGGAGGATTTTTGATATTTTGGGTGAGTTCTTTTACTTGTTTTAAAACTTCATCCCAGCTTTCATCCTCAAATCTTGTTTTCTTTTCTGGAGGTTTTGGTTTGGAAAATTCTTTTTGTTTTATCAGAACCTTGGCTTCCAAATCCTGTTCAATGTATAATTTCAAAATATCCAATCTTGGCATGATGTAAGCTCCATCCAAGGCTTGAACCATAGCTCTGTCTTTGATCATTTCTTTGTAAATTGATTCTTGAAAACTAGTGGAAAGGCTTGCCAATATTTCCTGGTTATGATTGATATCACCTTGGATATATTGGTATCTTTTGAGGTAAGTGATGATTGCTTCATATTCCCCAATGAATTTTCTGTATTGAGTCATGTTTCTTATTCCACCTTCTTGTTGAGTTTTTGTGAATAATTCAGTGATTGAGGATAATCTGTATCTTCTTTCAGGTGAGACTGTTCCCCATCTTCTTTTCATATCCACTTTCAATTGATCCCAATCAGCTGTTTCATATCCTGGCATTCCTTCAATATGATAACTTATTTCTTCATCTCTTGTCCAAAATGCTATTTGTCTTGCAATGTCTCTTCCACTTGCACCTTCAATTTCTGCAATATTTTCAACTTTCTTGATGAATCTTTCAACATATTTTCCATCAAAACACAGATTATAGTCTTTGGCTCTGATTTTTACTATTGGAGTAGTGTTTCTTGGAATTTCTTGATGTAATGGAGTTGGTATTTGAGAAGAAATGTTCACTCTTCTTGGTAAGGTACTTGGTCTTTGTTCTGTATAAGGTGTTGATGTGGCCATGGGTCTTGGGTAAGGTGAAGGTGATCCATGCTGGCTGAATGACCTTGGAAGGGTGGTTTGTTCTTCAAGTGGACTATTTTGTGGAGTGTAACTTGATGATTTATTTTTCCCTTCTTTTTTGATTAATGCTAGTAATTCTGCTTGCATTTCTAGCATCTTCTGCTGAAGTCTCTCTGTTGAAGACATTTCTTCCTGTCCTTCAACAGTCTCTTCATTAAGATTTTCTTCCTGGATTTCTTCAATACTAGCAGGTAATTTTGATGATGAAGGTTTATCCATTTTTGGTTGGTTTATTTCTTCCTTTGAGATTGATTTATTGATTTTATTCCTTTCAAGGAGATCAAGGAAGAATTTTTCCACAACCTTCAAGTCCCTTTTATTGGTTCTTGGTGTTGCAATTGGGAAATTGGAATATTTATTTGATTCCTCTCCTAATTCTGTTTCTTGCTTTGGTGGATAATAGTAATGATCAGAGTGAGTTGATGATTCAGATTCTTAAGATGATGGTTTTGACTGATTTTGATTATTTGACTCCACTTTTTGTTATAAAAAAAAAGTACACTTGGAGTAGTTAAGAATTTTATAATTTATTGTAATTTAATTGATTTTTATTGAATTTGAGGTTATCTGGCCACTGTTGGGACACCAGATGTGGGAACTCCTCTTGTGTGGGATTAAAATGAGGCAGTACCTGGAGGGGGAAATCACAGGTAACTAGTTTTGAATTGCTAATAACTCCTGTAACCCAGGGTGGCAAGGGTTTATTGCCTGCCCCTCCTAAAATACTGAACAAAATCTTCCTTGGAGCTCACAAACCAAAATAAAATTAGTAAGTGGATTTACAACTGCAGAAAACAAAATTGAGCAGTCTCAGATCAGACCTATTCAATATATAATATGAAAAATAATGTCAGTAATTTTGGTTAATTTTGAGATTTTAATGAAATACTTGTCTGTTTAATTTTAATATTTTTTTTGGTTAAATTGAGGTGAGTGGTTTCTTCTTGGTGTTACAAGTTTGGTAAGATGAGTTATTTAAGGTGTTAAGAAAAATTTGGTGAGTGTTGATAAAGGTAATTTTGTTAAGGGGAAGTTATAATAGAGTAAAATGATTTTTTAAAGGTTTGTTATTTTTTTTAAGAGTGTTTTAATAATAAGATAAAATTGTATTTGTTAAATTTTAAGAGGTAAGATTCTTTGATATTGGATTTTTAAAGGGGTAAGTTATTTTTAAGTATTGATAAATGGTGTTGATTCTACTGGATAAAATATTTTAATAGAGTAGTAACCCTAATCTTGGGTACTGGGTAATTTTTAATAATAATTTTTTTTAATACTAAGATTCCACTGAGCTTAGCTACTGGGCAATCTTCAACACTATACTTCCACTGAGCATTAGCTACTAGGCAAGTAAATTCACTATAATTTGCTGGACTACCTCCCAGGTGAGGGATGACTTATTCCTGTGCTTGTAATGTGCAGATGATATATTGTGCATGGGGGGGGATTTTGAAATTTGGGGGGAGAGAGCCCCTCTATTTATACCTTTTGGGAGCCCAGGGGGCCCTCCATGGGAGCTGTCTTTTTCCACTTTAATTCCTGTAAGGTTTGTCTATGAAACTCTTGATAATAGTAACAATATCAAGAGTACTATGACTGTCCTCAGTAGAAAAATATAATATAATAAAATATTATAACCACAAATTTAAATATAATTATTAAAAATAATTATATAAAAAAAAAAATTTAATTATTATTATAATAATATAATAAAAAAAAATCTAATATAGTCACTGACAATTATAACAATAAGAAGTGTAAAGCTCTTAATGAGACAATTACACGTGGAAAATATAAATATTTAACCACTTATAAATAATATAAATATTATTTATAAGAGAATTATAACACACATTGTGCAGAAATAATTCTTATAGAAAAATTCTATATAAAAAAACTAATACTAGATAAAAAAAAATATAGAATTTTAGAGAAAACTTACTTATAAGATTTATTTAATACAATAAGTCAAACAACAACAGTTATTATATTAAATAATAATTATAAGTTAAAAACACGCCAAAAATCAATAAATTTAAAGATAAAACAACGTTTTATAATATAAATTATGATTAAAGAGTTTTAGAGAGGAATTTGTGGATTTTAAAAGATATTTAAAAAGATAATTTTATATAATAAAATATATTATTGGTGATTACAACAATAATCTGAATTCTATGACTTCAATTCTTTAATTTCAATAAATAAAGAATAAAAATAACTTAAGAATTACTTTTAATAATAGAATTTATATTTAATAAAACTTTACCTGTTTAAATTTCTAATATGATTGGATTGATGATGAATGATGGACAAAAACAGTGATGAAAAGACTCTTTTTATGTCTTCAGAGCAGCTCTCATGATTCATAATGAATGTAGAGGGCGTTCTCAGGTCAAAACTGAAAAACTATGCTTAAAAATAAAGTTCTTAACTTAAGGCAACTTATTTTTACTTCCAATTTAAAGTTACCAGTGTTATTCTTAACTCCAGGTAACTTTAATCCTCATTTAGTTTAATTATTTTAAGTTTTAATATAAGATAAGTTTATTTATATTAAAGTTCATCACATGAACAACTTAAAATTAGAGTTTCAAGCAAAATTCTCTTAAACTCAATTTTTAATTAATTTTTAAGGAAATCATAATTTTCTTTGAGCTTAATTAAAAGAGTAAATTTCCAGGCTAATTACCCAGGAAATTTATTTAAAAAAGATACTTAAAATTCAATTTGTACATAGATAATATTAAATTCTAAGCGGTGTGAAATTTTCAAGTAAATCCATTAAGATTTGGATTTTGAATGAATTTTTGAAGTTATTGCTATTTTTCCACGTAAAATAGCAATACACACCAAACCTTAAGTTTTGATAAGGTTTTGATGCTTGAAACCTTAAAGTTTTAAGCTTATTTAAGCTTTGACAGTTCTTAAAACCTTGATTTCAAGCCTGCATATTGGGATTTACCCTTTGGCAGCTTGAAATTCCTGTCCAAATTGGGATAAAACCAGTTTAAACCTTAAGGTTGGATCAAAGTCTAATCTTAAAGTTTAAATAAGGTTGAAAATCCTCCAATACAGGTGGACAACCTTAATTTAATCATTGCAGATCCAAAAAGTTGGGTACCCCAGCTCTATTTGGTCTTTTTCCTTTGTCCCACCTTTTTGCGTGGATTTTGCCCTTTTATTTATTTAAAGCCATACCATGGCTTTAAACCCTTTTCAATTGAGCTCACACAGGATTTACATTCTGTATGGCAAATTCTTAGCAAATTCAGTAAATATACACCACACCTTAATTTTAACTAAAATTTTGGTAAGTTTGCATTAACCTTATGCAACTTTAAATTTAAGCTTATTTAAGCTTAAATTTAACAATTTTAAAAAAATGTTAAAAAAGTTACATTAGTACTGTGAGATTCTTAATTCTTCCAATAACACAAGAAATAAGTGTTTTTGGGTATAACACCCTATGGGTGTACCCTAGGTTATTTTTGGTGTAGAATCCAAAAATGACATAATAATTATAACTTTGTTTATCCAAAAAAAAGTTATACTTATTTTTGGTTTTTTTTATTTTAAATTCAACTAAAAAGTCTGTTTAAGACAAAATCAACTGTCTATAAAATCATTTGTGGCCTTATGGGTATGTTATACATACCTCACAGGCTCACAATTCCTCTTGATTTCATCATGTGACTCTGTTTTTGGTGAGGACCTTTCTTGCATGGGTCAGGTGATTTAAGGTTTGGTGATACTTTACTCTCTGCACAGCCTCCATTCATAACATGATTGTCTTTTGGTGAACTAATTATGATGAGATATTCTTGAATTTTCCTTGCATACATGAGGTGATTCAATTTTGGCTGGGGATTGTTGTTGTGCACAGCCTCTTTCCTGTCACATGATATTCTGTTGGTTGATACAGTATCACATGATGACCTTGTAATTCCTTTGCATATGTCCTATTTTAGGTTGGGTAGAACTGGCTATGTAAGTTATGCAGGTGTCATGTTTGTTTTTCTTCTTTTTGAGCTTTAAAATGAAGTCAGGTGATAACTTCTTGCACTGGTGAATTTACTGTTTTTATGAGAGATGTGATTTTTGATTCTGACACATGCTGTGCATAGTCATGTGGTTGAGATTTAATTGGAATTGTGTACTGCATGCAGCCTGTTGTTACTAGCTTTGGTTTGCATGAGGTGATGAGTGGTGTAAATAATTTTGATTCTGTTTTAAGGTTTTAAGTGGGGTTACTGTGGATATAAGATAAGGTACTCCTGGGGCTGTGTTGTAAATGAATTGCAGGAATTCCATGGAGTTGAGCTTTGCATCATGTGAGTTTTCTATGTTAAGTTCTAGGTTGCTGTGTAATTCATGCAGGTGTCCTTTTATTGCTGCATGAGTCCTGTGGCTGTAAGGGGGTGTAATTTTAAAGGGTGGTACCTTATTTGTTGCAACTAGTTTGCTATATGTAACTTGATTTTTTACATATGCATAATGAAATTGAATAATTTATTTAAACACATGCATTTCCCTTTGGTGCATGTGTCATGGTTTTATGAGTTAAATCCAGCTTCTTGCTGTAAAATTGACCTTTTGGTGTAAAATTTGAGTGTAAGTCTGCCTGTAGGCTGGATTTACTGCTGTTTTGGGGTACTATGAGCTTGAGCCTGGTGAAAAAAATGGTATGGAATACCACAATAAGGCCTTCACTTGACCTCTTTCCTTTTCCCTTGCTGCCCTCTGGTTCTGAGGGTGTCACTGGTGTGTTGGCCTGCGCCTGGGTCTCAAGTGGGATGTAATTTTCTTCCACTGAATCAAGGTAGGAAAAAGAGGGCTTATGTCAGTTAAGACTCCTCAAAATGCTGGTTTTGCACATCTAAGAAGGGCCTCTGGGCTTGTATGTTACTACAATATGCCCTGTATAATGACAGTGTAAATGAATCAACACTTCCACGTCATAATTACAGCTTTTGGTACCCTTTCACACTGTTTGTGTTCCAGTATCCCACAGATTCACTTGTGGCTTTCAAGTGTAATCTATACATGTGGATTTGTAGAAGTGTAATTGAGTTACAAATACACTTAACCATGCCTCAACTGTTGGTTTTACAGTCAGAGGTGTCCTTATTCAATCAAGAATACAGGACTTATTGATTTCTTACGTGTTTTTATATGTAAAACACGCCAAAAAAAAAGGGTTTTGTGAGTATTAACCACGTGGCAAGTACTCTTATAATATGAGTAAAAAGATGGTATATATACCAGAAAAAGGGAAAAATATATATAATATATATTTTTTAAGAAGATTTACGTCTAAAAACAATGAAACAATTGTCAGAAAGTGAGAAATATGAGAAAAAACTCACTTATAAAGGTCCAAAAAAAGTTTAAAACACGGCCAGGCACCCAAAATGTCAGGTTGAGTCTATGTTGAAGCAGTACTTAGGCTATTTACAACTAGAACTTTGACTGTGACACGTAGAAAATGATTTAAGATAAGAGTATTTGGAGTATAATAAAGATTTATAATATAATCAAAGGGTTCTACTATTAAAGAATAGTGGTGGTGAGCGCTATTGAGAACCCTGGGTGCAGTCTTACCAGTTGGATTACTATAATAAGAGCTACAATAATTAAAATTATAATTATACCTGATTATTAGCCAAGAGTAAAATTGTTTTTGACAGTTTACTACATAGGGTATTCAAGAGCAGGATGAGGAAACAATTCTGGCTGTGAAAAGCCGCCTTTTTATCCTGAAATGGGGTGGAAAGGGCACTAGACCTTTCCATGTAGAGCAAGTGAAGATTTTTCACTCTCTGAAACTGGCTTGTGGTTTGCAAACAGCCTGTATAGCCTGTATTGGGCTCAGATGTGGTTTTGCTACCACATCTGGGCAGTTTTCACCAATACAGGGTGAAAATTTTCATCTGGGGACCTCACAGCCTGATTCTGACGTGTATGACGCGTAGAATGCTGTACAGAAACTGTATGGGACCCCAGTAATGACTGAAATATGAGGTATTAAAGTAAAAACAAGCTCCTTTGTCTATTTGACACCTCATATTCATGGTTATGGGATATTATCCCATGGTAATGCTGTATTGGTCAGAATGTGGGATTTTGACCTTAATACAGCTATACCTTTGTCCGTTTTTCAGATATCAGCCTCAAAACTGAACCAGTGTGTAGCCCTGTATGCTTTATACACAATGGTACCTTATTTTATATGGTTATCATAAAATATGGCAAAGTTATGCCATGTACAAGATTTTTGTACATATGTGTGGTTTAGGCAAAAAGATGTATTGAGCTTGTTTTCCCCATAACTTCTGCTATAGTTGAGATATTGGGAAATGGGCAAAACCACCAGCGATCCCTGATTGTGCTCTTTCTAAAAAGACCCCACTTTGGGTATCTCACACTAAAACTGTAGAAGTTAGATGTGAGGTGAATGTTTTGTTCACTCATATTTGGCCTGAAATTGACCATAACTCCAGTAATATTGGAGCTAGCTCAGTTTGGCTGCTACCATTGGATAGCCCTGGCTTAGAGCTTCCTTTTGAATACCCATTTGATGGGGTTAAGCCTCTTCTTCTGGATTTTAGATGGGAGGTGAAAATTAAGGTTTATGCTCAGCAATAACTTTGAGCCGGAATAACTTTGTTATTCTTGGTCCTATGGTGGTGGGACTTATATTTTCAGAAAGGGGTGAGTTTCCTCTTTCTATTGATACCTTTTGAGCTAATTTGGCCCAGCTCCATTTTTTGGTGGTATCTTGGCTATATCATTGATTTATGGTATTTTGGCTGTCCTGCTTGTGCTCTGGTTGTGAGTCACAGGCTGACATTCGCCTTCTTTTTTACTGAATACTCCGCATCCTTTTGAATAGACTTCCATTCTATTT
Organism: Austropuccinia psidii; assembly: GCA_023105745.1. Taxonomy (NCBI): domain Eukaryota; kingdom Fungi; phylum Basidiomycota; class Pucciniomycetes; order Pucciniales; family Sphaerophragmiaceae; genus Austropuccinia; species Austropuccinia psidii. Next base: position 70,128,912 of record JALGQZ010000002.1, read on the forward strand.
TCAAATAAGTGAAATATTGCTCCATTAAAGCCACCACGACCCCATAGTGATTATGATCCTTGTTCCAGCAGTAGTGATGATACTCGGTGCTGACAAGTGCAAGACGGAATGTACAGTAAAACACCATATACATCAACTCATTGAACAGATGTTGCCATGAGCTCTCCCAGTCCCACGTGAATCCCGTTAGTCCTAACTTGTGGAGCTCATTTTTGCAGTAGCTTTGGAAACCCCAAGACTGAACCTGTGTTGATGGATCATTGAAAACATCCTTGGGGACATATCCGAGATGGCCAGCCACTTGCATTGCGATTTCATGCTCTTCTGTGCTGGGTGGTGCTGGTAGTGAGGAAAACTCCTTATCCCTTACTTTGAGTAGGAACAGACAATGGGCATGTACAGCTGATCTCATCCCATGGAAATTTTCTGGAAGTTCCGCTTTCAGCCATTTTTGTTGCTCCTTCTGGCTTGCACATTTTGCCATATTGTGAGCTTTGCAAGCCTTGCTCCTTTGCTGTATCATCTCGGATTGATTGAGCATACTCTGGGCAAGTGGCATTTGAGGATGGGTGAACGCACTATTTGACTCAGTGCCTTTCTCATGTGCCGTGAAATTGTCCCTCCTTGGTTCATAATTTCTTGCACTTTGAGTTGGAGACATGTTCTCATCCTTATCATCCACAATTTTTTCTCTTCATGAACTAGCATGACCTGTTCTTGGTTTGGAGGCATATGGATGATGACATCCAGTGACTTTTTCTTTATGGACCAGAGGTAAAGATGCATAGAGTTCATCACCTGCCCTGCAAATCATCAGTTAACACATCAAAAAATTAATAAAGTCTGGTCATACTCACAATCTTCAACTGGCTCCTGAGATTGGACTGACTTGCCTTTAGGTGCCATATCTAACCCATGAAACAAACATAGCAAATTGTGAAAAAGTTTATACTCCGACATCAAAATGACTTACTTTGATGAAGCCTCAATCCTTGATTTCCCTCCAACAGACCACTCTGAGTAACATTTTCCAATTGTCTTTTTTGTCACCTGCCATCAACCCGCTTTTCATCTCCCACATGAGCCTGTGATCCTGATAGAATATGCAGGGTTGGCTGTTTAGTTTGTCCAAAGGGATCCTGGGATCCGACTAGATTCCAACCAGGATTAAGCAGGAACTCACATGGAAATTTTGATTGGGGATTTGCCTTTGAGGAAATTTCAGGTGTGCTTCCTGGCCCCTCAGACACATTCATTTTTGTATTAGTGAGATTTGGGGGAATCGGAGTGACGGAAATATTTGGGATTGACCAAGTGCTTGAAGTTTGAGCTTTTGGATTTCCCACATCAATGTTAAGACCTGATACATTCATTGAGGATGTGATAGGGGTTGTGAGAGGAACGTTGGGACTCAATGGTGACTGTGTTTGAACATCTTCTATGCTATATTCACTATCTGAGTCATGAACAGGACCTGAACAGGATCTACGTGGCTTGGAAGATGACATAAGGGCTAAAAAAGTACAGTAAATTTTTTAACTTGATAAAACAGCTCAGTATTATGAGAAAATAGAGGGATATGAGATGAAATTTTCTCAAATTTATAATAGAGAAATTCTATTAATAGTCGGAACCAAGTGTCTCGTGGAAGTCTAATAAGACACTTCTTAGGAGAATTCTCCCTGCCTCCTCTTGAGCTCCTCTGCTTTTGTTGGAAACCACCCTGCCCTTCCTACCACCATATAATGTGATATTTCCTTGATCTCAAAGGGGACCCATCATCCATAAGCAATCAGATCCAATAAACATTTCCCCCTCCCCATTGTCATACTTTGTGAATTATCCAAACTGCCAATATATGCATCAAAATTACACAGCATTCTATATACGTATAAGGGTATATTAATGAAGGATTTCCACACAAAAAAAGACATCGCCTTTCCAAGAAAGGCAAGACAATACAAATCACATTCAAACTGATTAAAATCCCGCTGCACTAAAACCAAGTAACACGACTTTAGCCCCACTCCAAATGCTTATTTAATAGAGTTATATTGTTAGGTCTGTAATAAGGTTTAAACCATGTACAATGGCGTGCCAGCGTACATGGTTTGAATTTTAATCCCCTCAAACCAATGCTGACACATCCCTAATGGAACGCCCATCAAGGGTCAAAACTGCAGTATCACGATGTGTAAATAAAAGAGAATATGTATGAGCATTGAGCAGCGTGGCATTTTACCCAATCAAACTCCCAACCAATTCCACCATCCAGATGGGACATGTTACACTTTATCCCCTGCAGCTCAGCCACCATTACAAATGGGATAAAATCCTCATCTGGCTCAAATCATCTCCCCCTTCATAAATAATCACTCAAATTTTTCTCCAATTAACAACACTCACAAACACTTTCACATCAACCATAGATATTTATACACAAACCAAACTTACTCACTATTCCTGCAACAATGACAACCCGCCGCTATTCCTCAATGCATATATGCATGTCTCAACACTGCTCAACCCAAACACACTCTTCCGCTTAGGGTGATAGGCAGGGAGTTGCCCTCAAACCTTTCCAATTTAAACAGAACATTAAGAAGCTCAAATTAACCATTGCACCCAAAGATCTTCCAAACATCCCTACTTCTGCATCAGGATCTGAGTGCCCACAAATTCTATTGGATCAAATCTTCCCAGCTGATTATTCACAATTGACCCAAAGCACTTTCTCCACTCCAGAGGGTCTCAATTCAACTGCACAGAAACCATACAGTGGCTGTCAAAACCTTCCCCCACAAGACCTTGGAATGATAATATCTGCCATTCTATCATTAAGGTATAATATACCTCGCAGGGCTTCACACATTCTCAACCCCGCCCTGAACCTGCTGATCAAGTCCAGTATCTCAAGTTCAGGTGGTCCCCCCACTCCTGCATTCCATATAGCTCAAGATCTCAATACCATATTTGAACATCTCCAATGGGAGCCAGTGATTCAAAACTATATATGTTGTCCTCAATGTTTCTTTCTTAATGGCCTTACTGAATCAGTCACAATTGACCAACCCCACTGTCAACGCCATAATGACCCAAATGATCATGATCCCCCTTGCACACAATCATTAGGCAAATTCATCTATTCATTTGAACTCCGCACCCAAATCACAACCAACATGAAGCAAAAATTTATACCAACAAAACATTTCATTTATCAACAATTCAAAAATTGGCTTTCCAGATTTCTCCAGCGGGCTGGAATTATGGAAATTCTGCATCAACATCAACAATCCCAAACTCCCAAAGGTTCCCCCAAATGTGACAGCTGGGATGGATTGGTCTGGAGACACTCACTGGCACTAGAAATATTCACGACCCCCCATTCATGTCCATTCCTGGTGCATTGGCCTTCTCCATTTATGTGGACTGGATTAATGCACATGGAAAGTCAACCTGGTTGGCCAGCATTGGGTCTATCATGCTCATTTGTCTTAATCTCCCCCCAAGTGAAAGATTGCCGCCAGAGAATGTCTATGTTGTAGGAATCATCTCTGGTATGAAGGAGCCAACTGCCCTTCAATTGAATTACCTATTAATGCCACTCATCAAGGAGCTCAAAGAGCTATGGCAAGGTTACCATTTTTCACCCACCTCAACAGGTCCTTCAGGATTGTTTATCCGTGTTGCTATTCTCATGTCCATTGCGGATGTGGTGGTCATGCGCAAGCTTACTGGATTCATTTCTCATTCAGGAAACCACTTTTGTAATTTTTGCACTATTCACAAAGCTCAAATTGAAGAAATTGGTCCTCAATTTCACTACACGCGCTCATACCCAAATCATAAATCAACCATTGCGAAATGGCTTCTGGCATCCCCACAACAAAGACAATCAATGTTTTCTGAGTATGGAGTGCTATATTCAATTTTGGAAGAACTTCCATATTGGGATGCAACCAGAATGGTTAATCTTGACATAATGCATAATTTAATACTTGTAATTTTGAAGGATCATGCAGCTTTCAAATTGTGCATTCCAGATTTCAAATCAAAAATTTACTTCAGGTCCTGCAGGAAATCCAATGACACCAACAGTTCAGACACAGATTCCATGACCTCCAACAGCTCTCTTGATAAAATCACATTGAGAGAGGCCTGCTTCCTGAGAAGAGACACAGAAAAAATTTCTGTTCTCCTGAAATCCCCATCTGTCCCATGTGAAATAAAACAACTTTTTGAATCACAGCCACCGGTCCCATTCAATAACCAAAAACATAACAAACCATCCCGCCATCAGCAAGAAAATTATGATTTCCTGGTTGAGTACTTACAGAATTTTCATTCCACAAGGGAAATAGTTGAAAGGATCAGCTTAGACACTACCATACAATCCACAGGTCATCCCACTTCAAGGATTGTCTCACGTTGGTATTTTCCAGTTTCAAACATTAATATTGGGAACAATATATTTCCAACTGAATACAAAAATGTCAGCAACAGTGTGATATGTTTTCTGAGGGGCAACCCACAATGTTTTGATGTTATTAATAGAATTTTTAAAGTCTCTGAGCCATCTTGAATGCTGAAAAATAACTTTCTAATATTAAAGACTTTGAAGATTGATGTGAAATTCTTACCAGATTGGCCACATCTCAATATTTATAAATCTGTTGGTTTTGATGATGGAAAATTGATTATATCTGAAGAAGAAATAGAAGGTAACTGTGGATTGTATTAGAACAAAGTTATGTCATGTGGACTGCTTTTAATGATAAAACCATTATTTGATGATATTTAGTCTACAAAAATGCAAATCTCTCAGATTCATTAGCAATTTTGCTAGTGAAATAACTGCCTCAAAATTTGGTGAGAGACATGCCATTGTGACAAGCAAAGCCCATTATTTCACATTCCAACAAAGAAATTACTATTTTGACATTGGGTACAGTTTGAATAAGCCAATTCCAATTATCAAACGTCCCACACACTCACGTATCACAGCATCCAAAATTTCCAACTGCGCCATCATCATTTTAGAAGGGGAATCAGCCCTTACGCACCCGCCCCTGTGCAGGAACACGTTTACACACCCGCCCTGCGCATTCACACGCTCACACACCCACACCCACAGTATTGTGCAGTCGGCTCTACCAGTGTCATCTGCAAAATGACAATCCAGTGGAGGCAGAGCCCTTTCATGGATGACCTGTTGAGGTCAAACCTCCCACCTCTACATCAAGACTGGCTGAAGGACCTCTTTGATGTGTGGGTGTGGAAACAGGAAGGTCTTGTGTAATTTTTACCAACTTTCGGATGGTTGAGGGAGATTCGGTGGTGAGAAATCTCAGTTGAATGCGCAGGGGAACCAATATTGGTGGATGTCACCGGATTTGGTGTAAGACAAGAGTGTGATGTGTGCTTGACATTCACTTCTCAGAGGTTATGCATCCTTCGATAAGTTGTCAAGGAAGCAAGTACTTCAATACTCCTTGGACAACTCATTTGGTCCATACAGGCGTCAATCAAGCAACCTGTATGTCCTTGGCCCAATTGGGACAATTCAATCTTTTACTGTGGGAAGTCAATCACACAGTTCATTTTCAAGATGGCCAGAACTGTATTGGCCCAATTCAGACGCTACAGCTGGATGATTTATCTTCCAGGATCAGCCTCTCAGTTTTCACATATACTGGCCACCTCTCATCACCTAAGGACTTTTTCCCCAGTTAATTAATATATTGGATTTATTTTTATCCTTATTTTCTTCTACATTATTAAAGTAAATACTGATAATCTGAAGTCAGTCATTTGCACATTTTCTTCTTTGCCTGTCAGTGGATATTGGTGGTCATATCCTTTACTAATTACATTGTTCTTTCTGGCAGGTTGAAACAGTGAATTGAGAATTCATTTGGTTGGCTTCTTATTATCCTGGCCATTGGCATATTTGTCTTTACGCTTTTATTCTTCTTCTAAAAAATATATGCTCTTATTACTTTAATCTTGTGGAGCCCTCCAAGTGAGTTCTTGATTCCTGAGTGCCAGGCCACTTTTACTTTCATAAGAGCCCCTGTGACACTTACTTTGTTCAAGACAGAACAATCCAAACAACCACCAAATGTTTTCAATTCTTATTTTATCTTGAATTGACATGAAAATGGTGCATACTAGAAATGGAAGAAACTATTTAGCCCAGCCAGATGGATGTGGACAAGGAAGAGGCAAGACCAAATCCAGAAGTATCAAATCTTCCTCAAGAAAGACACATATGGATGATTCCAGACGTGCCCCCCCATTTCCCAAGGTCTGTACCCACAAACTTTGACGTGAATTCTGAATCTGGACTGCTTCATGATAATATTTGAAGGGCTGAACCACTTTCAAGTGGCAGAAATAGAAATTTATTGATTCCAACACAAACGTTGGCTCAGAGAACCCAAAGAAGAGGAGTGGGAAATATTCCCAGGCCTTTGGCACGGGGCCTTGAACTCCTAATTACACATCAAGAGCTTTCTGGGTCAGGAGAAGACCATAGAACTCTTAGGAGGCTGGAGCCCACTCTCTTGCAAAGACAAAGCTAAAAAGGGAAAGACTTGGTTGAAGAACCAAAGTATTTTATCCATATACCAGAAGAAATAGTTGGAAATGACTCCAGCTTTGGAGACAGAAGGCCCAGTGGTGTCTACCAGCTCCAAACCAGCTCCAGAAGTGTCCAAAGACAAGCCCAAAGGACCTCAGAAGAAGAAGAAAGGTCCCAAGAACCATCAAGGAAAGGGCAAAGGCAAAGCCAATTGGCACAGACCTTACCCACAGGGGTACAGGATTCCCAAATTGGAGCCTTCAGCCATGGACAGTGTCTTCAATATGGCCAGGACTCCTATGGAATTCACAGTAAAGGAGCAGGAAAGGATGAACAGAACCTTTCCATGGAAATAATACAAGAAATAAATTTTGTTAAAACTAGTATTAATGTAGAAATTGGTAAAATTTATGCAAAGTTAATAAAATGACTTTGGACATCAATGACTTGAAAAACAATGACAAACATTCTGCTGAAATGCATAAGTCTGTAATTGCTAAACTGGAATGACTTACCAATACATGTGACAGAATTGAGAGTAAATACCATGTCCAAGATGATGAAATGGAAGATTTTTCCACAAGAAATATCAATGATCAACTTAGAGTTTTCAAAGACTATGTTTTGGCAGTGGCTGAGAATACAAGTCAATTTGCCACACATATGGCAAGAAGTGACAGTGAAAGGAAGAAATTAAAAGAGGAAATACTTGCAAAGGTGGATCAAATTCATAAGAATTATGAATCAAATCCAGATATGCCAAGAAATTCCACACCTTTGACTGAAGAAAAGCTTTCTCTGAACTAAAGTCTGCCCCCTATTGTGAACCTTTGAGATATGACCACATACCCAAAAAGGTCACAAGAAATATTTAAAATACTTATACCTTAAAAATAATTACCTTAAAACTACAGAACTGCCATAAATAGGCATAAAACTTGGTTTAACTTAAACTCCAATGAACAAAAATGGGAAATAAATTACACAATTGAATTCCTCATGGTAAAATACACATATACCATTTTTATGGCCTATCTGTAAAGTCAATATTTGATGAGTTATAAGTAATAACACCTTATAAAAAACATGAATCCTTAATTATTTCAAATACCAATGGGACAACATGTAAAAGAAAAGGTACCATTGGTTTCCCCATAAAATTATATACAGAAAACAATTAAGAAGCTAATCTCCAAAGTCAATACTTAAGGAGTTAAGCTGAATATATACACTTTTTTGGTCAACACATATATTCAAGGATCTTAGCTAATATCTTTTGAAATATATATGATAGAGTGATAAAACAAAAATAAAGCCACCACGTAATTACTGTAGGAGCACAGAAATGAAATTTATTTCCTAAGCTATAGACGAGGTTAAAACCTGTAATGGATTATTGATTAAAATCAATAAAACTGTTGACCACTTTGTTGTGAAACTGGTTGAAACTTAAAAAAAAGTAGACATCCAGATTCTACTAGTTAATTTGTGAAGAATTACACATTTTCTATTATAATATTCAAGGTATAACCCCTTGAACTCCTGGTTTGAAGTTTAAAATATTAAATTTTGATGGAAACAATGAGTTACAAGAAAACGCATTAAAAAAATAATTTTGATGATGTAATGAAATTCTCTTGGCAGTGTGATAAAGACATTCCAAGATATCAGAATACACTCTCAGATTAGCTGTATCGTGTATAACTTAAAAGTTATTAATGATCAAAGTTTAAGGTTAAATTTGATCATTCATGATCACTCACTGTAATCTTATTTTACGTTTAACAGTCATATAAGTGATAAAATTGATGAATACTATTATATTATGATTAATACTAATAAAATCTACAAAGTTTAGGCTTCTTCCAAGCCTATGACATCATCAAACTTAAAGCTACAGTGATAACTCTAAATAATGGCGTAATAATGAGGTAAGATGGTTTGATCATGATGTAATCATCACTAAACCTTGAAATATTAATCAATTCTAGTAGAAAGCATCAGTACACGTCTACTAGAAGCCTGCTACACTCTAGAAGGGAGGTATTTACTATAAATAGAGCTCTCTTTACTCTATTTTCCCCTCAGACACTTACAAAATAATAAAATATTTAAATCAAAAGGTAATTTCTTTATTCTTTATATATATAACTCTTATATTATTAAAGAACAAAGATAATTATATTATAATCATCATCTTTGACGTGATTATTACATTCATTTAACTGTTTTGTTTAAAATTCTCTTAAAAACCTCAATTCCATGTAAAATTAAGAATATTTGTAATTTCTCTTAAACTTTATTTTAAATACAATTTAAATAAGTTGTATTTATATTTTTTGGTGTAAATGAATTCAAAATTATTATATTAAGCATCAAAAGTAGGTTATTTCTTCTTATTATAATAATTTTCTCTTTATTATTACTTTAAATAATTCTATAATTACTATAAATAGTATTTATATTAATTTATAGCTTTAATATTAGTAATATTATTGTCATTAGTTGTTTTTTATCAATAAAAAACAATTTTTTACTCCTTTATTATTTGTTGGTAACAATAATAAAGTGCTTTTAAATATATTAATATATTTATTTATTATATTATTATATTTATTCAATAATATAATTATTCTTATTCCATAAATATAATAATTCTTTATTATTATAATTCTTTTTATCTTATTTATTTTATTTATAAGGACATTAATAGTACAATAAGTAAAATATTAATAATTTTTACTTATTGTTTCATAGTCAAGCCTTACATTTGGGGGCCTGGCCATGATATTTACTTTGAAAGACCTTTAAAAAAGATTCAAATTGGGTTTGCCCAATAATAACTTATAATTATAATCATAAAATTATATAATAATTTTATATTTATTGATTTTAAATACTATTTAGGCATTTGGAAAGCAATTGTACTGTCTTACACGTGGTTTTTCACATCCTTAGAGTTGCAAGAACTTTCTTTGAGTGACTCTAGTAATTAAAAAAGATATTTTATAAATTAAAAATAATTTTATATTTTAAATTAATTTCATAAAGGACTCATCTTCATTTTTAGTTTATTCTTTAAAAATAAAAACATAATAAATATTAAGTAAATATTAAAAAACAATAAAAAAAAGTTATCTTTATTTCATTTTTACTTCTTTATTCATTTCATTTTGAAAGAAGATATAAAAGCAATTTTTTACATATAAAATTGCCATATCTTACCAAAAATAACACTTATTATATAAAGGAATTCTATTAATTTGTCTTTTTTAGTGTTTGAAGCTACTCCAACAGAAAACAACCAAGCCACTGTTGAAAGATTGGTGGAAGAAACTTGCCCAAGTTCTCCAACACCAATTATAACTAAGAAAAATAAAGCTAAACAATTAGACTTTCCAGGACCCACTATTCAGGACTCTGAAGGTGAGTACCTCATTTATAAATTACATAAGAAGAATTCCTGTGCTGAAATCCTCTTATTTGTTCATTTTTTAAATCATGACTACCAGAAGAGGATCACAATACACCATCCAATCAGATGGAGCTGGACTAAGAGGTAGAATTGATTCCTCAAAAGGTAAAAGGAAGGGCAATATCCCCAGTGGAACAGAATCCACACAAGGAAGTGCCTTATCCCAAAGGCAAGTCCGAGAAATGCCCATGATATCTGAACCAGAGTTAGAACTAAGTATGAGTAACTCAAACAGGTACAAATAACATTCAGAGGGCTCAGATAGACATTTACATGAGCCAGTATAAACAGTACTACACAGTGTACAAAGACAAGGACTGGGAAATGTTGCCTCAAATACACCAAGGAGTGATGAACTCCTGGCGAATCCTGAAAAAGTTCCTCAAAGAGGAGGAAATAGTGATATACTCCAATTGATGGACTCCACTATCATCCAAACCTCAAAGCAAAAAGATCAAGGAGTATCATGCCAAAAAGAAGGAGGAAACCAGGGACGAAGCCTCATTAGCTTCTACCAGCAAGCCCCAAGTCAACCCACTTCCCCAAGAAGGGAAGAAGAACAAGAAAGAGAATTGGAGAAAACCATATTCCCCAAGCTAAAAGATTCCAAATATCCAAAAGGATTCCATGGACAATGTATTCAACATGGCCAGAACCTTGATGGAATTCAAGGACAAGGAAGAACAAAGAATGAGACAACCTCATTTCCCAAAGAAAGAACCTTGTCCAAAGATGTTGTAAATACTTTAACAGAAATTGAAAAAAGAATAATACCTCTAAAATAAATTAAAAACAGTTTATTATCATTACAATAAATAAACAATAACTTATCTTCTTTAACAAATATTGTTGTACAAAATGAAAAAGAAATTGACAACATTAAGTTTATTGTTGAAAATCATAAACCAAAAAGTTTAATTGACAACACTCAAAAATTAATACAAGGATAACAAGAATTGTATAAATACATAAAAGATATCAAATATAAAGCTTTTACAGTTAATTATGACATGAGTATTGACAATCTTACAGAAAAATCAAACAAACTAAGTATTTCTGTAGAACAATTTGGAGAAAAAACTTCATCACACCAGAAACTACTTTTGGACCAAGTGGAAAAAAGTGATGAAGCAAGAATGCATCTGAAAGATGTAATTCAAAGTGAAATAAGGCTCATCACTGAGAAAATGGCTAAAATCAAGGAAGCCAACTCAAATATGCCAAAAGTATCAACTCCATTTTCTCACATAAGGAGCTCTGTTAAACCAAAAGAGGAATTAACAAATACATTCATAACAGACCTGAGTCACCAAGACAATAACCAAGTATTCATGGAAGAAGCACCTCAATTGAAAGAATGGTCAACATTCACAGGAGAAGGGGAATATGAACATATGTCATTTATTAAGACAATTGACATGTTACAAGAAGATTATTCCATACCAGATGAATTAATTACTGCAAGATTACATTCAGTGTTTGAAAAATCTGCAAAAAGAAGGTATTATGGCATAAGAAAAACAAATGGGAAAAACACCTGGTCTTGGTGGAAATGAGAAATACTCACCAAGTGGGATAATGATGCCTGGAGGTACAAGATAGAGAATGCATTTGAAAATTCTTTCTTTGACCCAGACAAAGACAAACCTTCAACTTGGTTCTTAAAACAAGTTGAAAGACTAAATTCACTGTACCCAGAAGTGTCACAAAAAATTGTACACATGAAAATACTTAAGAAATGTGGAGGAGAACTAGAACATTCCCCAAGAAGCAGGTGTATAGAACCATGCTCTACAGAAGAGTATATCAATGCACTAGAAGACATAGTGACAAGAGCAAAAATTGGCAGAACTTGGAAGAAATTGGACAATAAAATTCTAAATAAGTCATTTATCAAAAGAGACAAATCAAAAGAAGCTTTCAAGCCGAATATATCCAACAATAATGAGCAAAGAAAAAGCCATAAATGTGGAGGTATTGGACACTTAGCCAAGAACTGCCTCAGAAAGGCAAATATTAATGAAATTGTGGAAACAGAAACCACAATGACAAAGAGGAGGAATCTGACTCTGAAAAAGAGTCAGAAGAGTCAGAAACTTCTGAAAGTGATGAAATTAATATAATTAATGCAAAAATTAATCATATTGATCTAATTTATGAAGTACTAGAAATCAACCCAAACATACCACAAGTTGGAACAGCTGACACAAACCTGACAAATGTACAAGATGCCAAAATGTATAGAACTAAACCTGCAAAAGGAAAGGGATATACAGCTGGAAAATCAAGTATAAGTATTGTTATGGTTTATAACCAAGAGGAAAAAGTGAACTTGGATACAGGAGCATATTGTACCTGTGTTGGTAAAAGTTATTTAAAAACAATTGTTCCAGCTTGGCAAGAAAAACATATGCCAATACAAGGTGTCAAATTTAGTAGTGCAAGTGAGAGCATGAAGCCCCTTGGAATAATTTATGTAACACTCATTTTTCCTCACCCCTCACAATGTGTAAGAATTAAAGTAGAGTTTGTAATAATTGACAACTGTACTAGTAATCACTTCATACTTGGAAATGACTACTTGTCAATCTATTGTATAGACATCTCTAACCAAAAAGATAGATATTTTACCATAGGAGACAACAAAAGACAAAAGTTTGGCTTCTTAAATAACAAAAACCAAATTACATTTATTAAGAATGAATAGAAAAGTCCAGAAAAGGAACTTTTCATATCTGAGCAACTCAAAGAGGCAGAATTCAATCAAGAATTAACAGAAAAAATGAAAGAAAAATTGATTGTCCTCTTATTTAAGTACAAGAATGCCTTTGCAGCTGACAAAGAGCCACTATGTGCCATAACTGGGCATGAGGTGGATATAATTCTCAATGTGGAAAAACCTTACCCACCTTTGCTGAGGAGACCTGCTTACCCAGCTAGTCCAAGGGCTAGAGAAGCCTTAGAGGTACACATTAAAGAATTAATGGACCTTGGAGTATTAAGAAAAGTAGGACATAATGAACAGGTAGAGGTGACTACACCTGTCATTATAACTTGGCATACTGGAAAATCAAGAATGGTAGGAGACTTCAGAGCCCTGAACACCTATACCATTCCAGACAGATATCCAATACCTTTAATCCATGAGGTATTGACCCAATTGTCACAAGCTAAGTTCATTACAACCATGGATGCTTTAAAGGGTTTTCATCAAACTTTTTTAACAGACAATTCCAAGAAACTACTGAGGATAATAGTCCACTGTGGGATTTTTGAATACTTAAGGATGCCATTTGGTATAAAACATGCACCTTGACATTATCAAAGGATGATGAATACCATATTTCCTGAAGAATTATCAGAAGGATGGTTAATTATCTTTATTGATGATATCATAGTTTGCTCAGAAACTTGGGGAAATCACCTTACAAGACTAAAAAGGGTACTACAAAAAATAGTGCAAGTTAATATGAAAATTTCCTTGAAAAAAGTGTCATTTTGCATATAGTGAACTAAAAGAACTAGGACATGTTGTATCTGGACTTAGTCTAGGCATAGACAAGAATAAAATAGCAGCAGTACTACTTAAGCCAATGCCTCAAACCAAAAAGGAAATGCAATCATTTCTAGGATTTGCTGGTTACTATAGACAGCATATAAAAGACTTTGCAAAAATTGCCAAATCCTTTTATAAGCTATTTGACCAAAAAACAGTCTATGAAATGACAGAAGAAAGAGTCAAGGCATATGAAGAATTGAAAAATTCCTTAACAAATGCCCCATTTCTTCTAATGCTAGATTCGAAACTACACTTTAAGCTTTACATTGATGCTTGTGGAGAAGGACTAGGTGCTGCACTACACCAGACACAAATTATCCATGATAAACCAGTGGAAGGACCAATTTGTTTTATTTCAAGACAGATAAAGCCAACAGAGGCAAGATATGGAGCAAGCCAAATGGAATGCCTCTGCTTAGTGTGGTATTTAGAAAAATTGCATTACTACTTGGATGGAACAGTATTTGATGTGATTACAGACTGTAACACTGTAAAATCTCTATTAAATATAAAAACTCCAAATAGACATATGCTGAGAGGGCAAATTTCTATCCAAGAATATAGAGGAAATATTACTATTGTTCATAAATCTGGTAATATTCATAAAATTGTAGATGGTCTTAGCAGATGGGCTCTAGCAAATACCCCTGACAATCCAGCATGGGTACCACAGGAGGAGCACCATATAGAAGGAATATGTGTTATAGACATTGGCACAGAATTCTTTAGCCAAGTTAAAGAAAGCTATAAGATAGACAATACCTTCCATATCTTAAGCCAGCTTCTGATAAAAGAATGCAAAGATCCATCAATTTCATCAAAGTTAGATGAAACATTGAAAAAAGCATATGATGAAGGAAGGTTCCACCTCCTTGATGGAAAACTTTACCATAGAACAAAACACACCTGTGTTATGGCCGTGACAGATAGAACCCTGATAAACACTATCTTAACTTATTGTCATGATAATTTTGCAGCTGGACATCTCTCAGAAGAAAGAACACTAGAGAGGGTGAAATCCTGCTCTTGGTGGCCAAATTGTAAAACCAATTTTGCAGAATACTGCCAAACCTGTGACAGATGTCAAAAAGCCAACAGAGCCACAGGAAAGAAATTTGGAATGATGATCCAAATCCAAGAGCCAAAATCCGGTTGGGAAATAGCTCATATGGATTGGGTAACAACATTACCACCAGGAGGAGACAGAATTTATAATGCATGCCTAGTGTTAGTCAACAGGTATAGCAAAACTCCCATGTTCTTACCATGTCACAAAGATGACACAGCTATGGACACAGCCATAATGATATGGAACAAAGTCATTAGCCACACAGGCTTATTCCAAAATATTATAAGTGACAGGGACCCAAAATTCACTTCAGAATTATGGACAAATCTCCATAACTTGTTTGGAGCAAATTTATCATTCTCAATGGCTTACCATCCTCAAACTGATGGTCTAGCAGAAAGGATGATACAAAACTTGGAAGACATGATCAGAAGATTCTGTGCTTATGGACTAGAAGTCAAAGATTCTGATTGTTTTACCCATGATTGGTGTACACTAATACCAGCCCTTGAGCTGGCATATAAACAATAAATCCATTCTTCTACTGGCAAAAAACCAGCAATGCAGGAAAAAGGTTGGAATCCAAGACTTCCTTATGATACCCTCAAAAAGGACTTAGTGGATATACATCCAACAGCAAGCAGTTTTAAGATAATGCATGACAAAGCAAGACACCATGCAAACAGATTTATGCAAGCTTCTTTCAAATATGAAAAAGAAAGATGGGATAAAATTCATAAGCCACCTGACTTCAAAATAGCAGACTTGGTCCTAGTATCAATGCTTAATTTCAATAACATAAAAGGTCCAAAGAAATTGAAAGATTCCTTTGCAGGACCATTTATGATAATGGCACTTCATGGACCCAATGCTGTGCAATTGGAACTCACAGGTGAATTAATGAACAAACACCCAACGTTCCCTGTAAGTCTGATAAAACCTTACAGCTCAAGTGACAAGAAGTTATTTCCACTAAGAAATCAACCCCCACTTTAAATTCCCCCCTTGGAAGAAGGAGAAGAAAAGAAAATTGTAAAAGTCCTTAAAGAAAGAAGGACATGGCTACTTGAGAAAGACATAACAAATGCTGATAAACTACTAAGAAGGTTGAGACATGAAAGAAAACCAGAAAAATAGAAAATTTAAGTATTATTGAGCTTCAAGACTAACAAAGTCTATTATAGAGTTAGGACAGTGTATGATACCCTAATTACACATATCAGATTGTTTTACAATTGTTTTTGGTGGTAGGGAATGTGAACCTTTGAGATATAACTACATACCCAAAAAGGTCACAAGAAATATTTAAAATAATTATACCTTAAAAATAATTACCTTAAATATACAAAACTGCCATAAATAGGCATAAAACCTTTTTGAACTTAAAAGCCAATTGATAAAAATGTGAAATAAATGACACCATTGGATTCCTCATGGTAAAATACACATATACCATTTTTATGGCATATCTGTAAAGTCAGTATCTAATGAGTTATAAGTAATAACACCTTATAAAAAACATGAATCCTTAATTATTTCAAATAGAAAAGAAGCAACATGTGAAATAGGCTGGACCATTGGATTCCCCATAAAATTATACACATAAAAAAATTAATAAGCTCATCTCCAAAGTCAATACTTAACGAGTTAAGCTGAATATATGCACTTTTTTGGTCAACACATATATTCAAGGATTTTAGCTAATATCTTTTGAAATATACATGATAGAGTGATAAACCAAAAATAAAGTCACCACGTCATTACTGTAGGAACACAGAAATGAACTTCATTTCATAAGCTATAAACAAGGTTAAAACCTGTAATGGATTATTGATTAAAATCAATAGAGCTGTTGACCACTTTGTTGTGAAACTGGTCCAAACTTAAAAGAAGGTAGACAGCCAGATTCTACTAGTTCATTTGTGAAGAATGACGCATTTTCTATTATAATATTCAAGGTATAACCCCTTGAAATCTTGGTTTGAAGTTTAAAATATTGAATTTTGACAGAAAAGAGGAGTTACAAGAAAAAGCATCAAAAATAGAGTTTTGATGATTTAATGAAGTTCACTTGGCAGTGTAATAAGGACATGCCAAGCTATCAGAATACACTCTCAGAATAGCTGTAGCGTGTATAACTTAAGAGTTATTAATGATCAAAGTTTAAGCTTAAATTTGATCATTTATGATCACTCACTGTGATCTTATTTTACGTTTAACAGTCATATAAGTGATAAAATAATTTACTACTATTATATTATGATTTATACTAATATAATCTACAAAGTTTAGGCTTCTGCCAAGCCTATGACATCACAAACTTAAAGTACAGTGATAACTCTAAATAATGGCGTAATAATGAGGTAAGATGGTTTGATCATGATGCAATCATCACTAAACCTTGAAATATTAATCAATTCTAGTAGAAAGCATCAGTACACGTCTACTAGAAGCCTGCTACACTCTAGAAGGGAGGTATTTACTATAAATAGAGCTCTTTTTACTCTATTTTCCCCTCAGACGCTTACAAAATAATAAAATATTTAAATCAAAAGGTAATTTCTTTATTCTTTATATATATAACTCTTATATTATTAAATACCAAAGATAATTATATTATAATCATCATATTTGACGTGATTATTACATTCATTTAACTGTTTTGTTCAAAATTCTCTTAAAAAACTCGATTCCACATAAAATTAAGAATATTTGTAATTTCTCTTAAACTTTATTGTAAATACAATTTAAATAAGTTGTATTTATATTTTTTGGTGTAAATGAATTTAAAGTTATTATATTAAGCCTCAAAAGTAGGTTATTTCTTCTGATTATAATAATTTTCTCTTTATTATTACTTCAAATAATTCTATAATTAATATACATAGTATTTATATTAATTGATAACTTTCATATTATGATATTATTGTTATTATGTGTTTTTTATTAATAAAAACAATTTTTTATGCCTTTATTAGTTTTTGGTAACAATAATAAAGTGCTTTTAAATATATTAATTATCTTATATTAATATATTTATTTATTATATTATTTTTTCATAATATAAGTTATATTATTATATTTATTCAATAACAAAATTATTCTTATTCACTAATCATAATAATTATTTATTATTATAGTTATTTTTATCTTATTTATTTTATTTATACTGACATTCATAGTACAATAAGTAAAATATTAGTAATTTTTGCTTCTTGTTTCATACTCAAACCTTACATCTTTTCCAGGAGAAAATGTTATCTCTGCAAAAGATATTGCCAAATTGGAAGAATCTCCAACATTCTCTGGTGAAGGAGAATACAACCATATTGAGTTGATCAGAACTATTGATATGTTGCAAGCAGATTTTCACATAACTGATGAAATTATAGTGGGAAAATTACACTCTCTGTTTACCAGAACTGCAAAGAAATGGTATTGTAAGATGAGACAAGATCATGGAAAACATGATTGGTCTTGGTGGAAATCTGAAGTGATTACCAAATGGGCCAATAATTCTTTTCAATTTAAATTGGAGAATGCATTTGAAAGTGCCATTTTTAACTCAGAGAAAGATAAACCACTTACTTGGTTCTTCAAGCAAAAAGACAGATTATCTGCTTTACACCCAGATATGTCTGACACTATGATTAATATGAAAATATTAAGGAAGTGTGGAGGAGAACTGGAACATGCTATCAAAAGCAGATGTGTAGAACCCTGTTCAACAGAGGACTATATTAATGCAATGGAATATATAATTACCAGAACAAGAATTGGTAAAACTTGGAATAGAATCCCTATGGAATCCAAGATGGTCCCAAAGATTTCCAGAGAGGATAAAAGACCAGAAAGACCTGTCTTGAAGTGTCATAAATGTGGAAGTACTTCACATTTAGCAAACACTTGCACCAAAAAGACAAAAATCAATGAAGCTCAAGTCATTGAAGGAATTCAGTGTACTGGAGAGAAATAGGAATATGGTCAAGATTCTGCAGTCTCTGAGGATACACCAGTGGAGGACTATCCCATTGAAAACATTACACCCTTCTTTGAAGTCACAGAAATCCATACCCACTTGCCACAGTACAGTCAGGATTGCCGCAACCTAATCAATATCCAAGATGCCAGAATGTGTAAGACAAAACCTGCTAGAGGTAAAGGTTACACTGCTGGAGCATCCTGTATCACATCAGTATTGATGAGTGATATTGAAGCCAAAGTAAATTTGGATACGGGGGCATTTTGCACTTGTGTGGGCAAGAATTATCTCCAAGTTATACTTCCTGAATGGAAAAATCATCTATTACCAATATAAGGTGTGCAATTTAGCAGTTCCAGTAACAATATGTACCCCTTGGGTATATTAGACACTCATCTTGTATTTCCACACCCAGCAGGAAGTGTTAAAGTGAATACTGAGATTGTAGAAATGGACAATTGCACATCTCAGCACAGCATCCTTGGAAATGATTACTTGAATATTTATGGTATTGACATCAATAACCATAAAGACAGATATTTGAAAATTTGAGAAAACAAAAGACAAAAATTTTCTTTTTCCAAGATGCCAAAGCAAATATCTGTTATATCTTCTGTTAAAGATACCTATAAGGAAGAATATGTGTCTAATAAACTTGTTTAAGCACAAATTAATTCATCATTATCACCAAAGATGATGCATGATCTTCTTGATGTATTGTACACATATAAGAATGCCTTTTCTTCTGATAATGAACTATTAGGCACTATAAAAGGGCTTGAAGTTGATATTACTCTTAATATAGACAGACCATATCCTCCAGTACTTAGAAGACCAGCTTATCCAGCCAGTCCCAGAGCTACAGGAGCCTTGGAAAAACATATCCAAGAGTTAATCCAACTTGGTGTACTAAGGAAAGTAGGACATAATGCGGAAGTTGAAGTGACAACACCTGTTATTATTGCCTGGCATAATGATAAATCAAAAATGGCTGGAGATTTCAGATCATTGAATACCTACACAGTTCCAGATAGGTATCCAATTCCTCGAATTCAAGAAACCTTGACTCAATTGTCTAAAGCCAAGTATATAACATCAATGGATGCATTAAAAGGTTTCCCTCAGAATGTTTTGACGCCTAAAGCTAAGAGATTACTTAGAATTATCACTCACTGTGGTATTGATGAGTATCTTAGAATGCCATTTGGTATTAAAAATGCTCCATCTCATTATCAAAGGATGATGAATACCATATTTCCCACAGAATTTTCTGAAGGATGGCTTATCATTTATATTGATGATATTATCATATGTTCTGATTCATGGTCTTTTCACCTTGAAAGACTTGCAAGAGTACTTCACAAGGTTGCAGAAGTGAATATGAAAATTTCACTTAAGAAATGCAATTTTGGCTTTGAAGAACTCAAAGCATTAGGACATGTTGTTTCTGGTTTAAGCTTGGGTATTGACAAAAACAAAGTAGAAGCAGTGTTACTTAAGCTAATACCGCAGAATAAAAAAGAAATGATGTCTTTTCTTGGGTTTTCCAGTTATTATAGGCAACACTTGAAATAATTTGCAATTCTAGCCAAGTCACTTTATAGAATCTGTGATCAACAGACTGTATTTGAGATGACACAGGAGAGAATTAAAGCTTATGAGAAGATAAAGAAAGGTCTTACAGAAGCACCTTTACTTCTCATGCCTGACTGGAATATTCCTTTCAAATTTTACATTGATGCATCTGGAGATGGATTAGGGGCAGCCCTACATCAAGTCCAAATTATTGATGACAAACCTACAGAAGGACCAGTTTGTTACATCTCAAGACAGATCAAACCAACAGAGGCCAGATATGGTGCAAGCCAAATGGAGTGTTCATGTTTGGTATGGGCACTTGAGAAATTACACTATTATCTTGATGGAAGTGCTTTTGAAGTGATAAATGACTGTAATGCTGTAAAATCACTCTTAACATGAAAACTCCCAACAGACACATGTTGAGATGGCAAATAGCCATTCAAGAATATAGAGGAAACATGACTATAGTCCACAAAGCAGGAAAAATTCACAAGAATGCTGATGGACTTAGCAGGTGGGAATTAGCCAATACTCCTGATACCCAGCTTTTGAACCTTTGGAAGCAGAACCACAGATTCCAATTGAAGGATTTAACATAACTGATATTGGGACTGAATTTTTTGAAGAAGTCATAGAATCGTAAATGCAAGACAATAATTGGCATATCTTGACTTCATTATTAGATAAAGACTGCAAAGATAAATATGTAGTCAATTCACTGGATGAAGTTTGGAAGAATTCCTATTCTGAAGGAAGATTTCACTTGTTTGATGGGATTATTTACCACAGAGCCAAACATTCTTGTGTAATGACATTATGTAGAAGACTGCTTATAAATACCATTCTTCATGAGTGCAATGATAGCATCTACTCTGGACACCTGTCAGAAGACAGAACACTTGAAAAAGTAAAGAACTGTGCGTTGTGGCCATCTTGGAGAAAATAGACCATTGAATATTGCCATACCTGTTACAGATGCCAAAAAGCAAACAGGAGTAAAGGAAAGAAATTTGGACTTATGATCCATATTCAAGAACAAAAATCCCCTTGGGAAGTTGTTCACATGGATTGGGTCACAGCACTCCCTCCAAGTGGTGAAAAAGGTTATAATGCTTTTTAGTCATTGTAGACAGATATATCAAAACTCCCATAATCTTACCATGTCATAAAGATGACACAGCTATGGATACAGCCCGTCTTCTATGGAATAGAGTTGTTTCTCATACAGGGTTATTTAAGAATATTATAAGTGACAGAGATCCCAAAGTCACATCTGCACTTTGGACAAATCTTCACAGATTTTTTGAGACCAAGTTATCATTCTTAACAGCATATCACCCTCAAACAGATGGATTGGCAGAAAGAATGATTCAAACTTTAGAGGACATGATCAGGAGATTTTGTGCTTATGGGTTAGAATTCAAAGACTGAGATGGCTTTACCCATTACTGATGCCCTCTAATACCTGCATTAGAATTGGCATATAAGACATCAGACCATTCTTCTACAGGCCAAACTCTTGTTATATTAGAAAAAGCATGGAATCCAAGACTCCCAGATGATACACTGAGGAAATACTTGATTGAAATTCATCCTACAGCTGCCAGCTTCAAAATAATGCTTGATAAAGTGAAACATCATGTAAAACCAAGTATGAATGACGCTTTTGACTATGCCAAACAGAAGTGGGACAAGAGTCACAAAGTACCAGACTTCGAAGAATGGACTTAGTTCTAGTTTCAACCTTGAATTTTAATAATATCAAAGGCCCAAAGAAACTTAAAGATTCTTATGTAGGACCTTTTGTTATTGTTGCCTTACATGGAATTAATGCAGTTCAAGTGGAATTAAGTGGCGAATTGAAGAATAAACACCCTACCTTTGCAGTCAGGCTGATAAAACCTTATCAATCAGCTGATAAAGAATTGTTTCCCTTAATGAACCCAACTCTTTTGACTCTACCACCAGTGGAACAGAGTGAAGACAAAAAGATAAAGAAATTCATTAAAGAAAGGAGACTTTGTGGTAAAAATCAAAGAGAATATCTTGTCAGATATAGAAATCCAGTACATGAAGATGAATGGCTGGCAGAATCAGAAATACCTGACTCAGATAATCTCTTAGGAAGATTTAGACATGAAAGAAGGCCATAAGCCTCAATATGTCCATAAATGTGCTTTAAATTACTCGATATGAGTAATGTAAAGAGGCTGGACAGTGGACATGAACCCCCTATGGGGCCTTTTTCTTCTTTAGACCATTCATAAAATTCTAGTACAACTTTATTTTTTGGTGGGAGGGAATGTGAGCCTTGAGGTATATTTTACATACCCAAATAGGCCACAATTATCTTAAAAATACATTCTGAACTATGCATAACCCATAAGTCATGCATATATTCAAAATTAATCATTTTTGATTTCAGAAAAGATGAATAACTTTTTAATGAGTAAGTAAATCCATGGATTTAAGGCCAGATTTGGATTCTACACAGAACTGAACCTAGGGTAGCTCCATAGAGTGAATAAGCTAAAATCAACTCTCTGAGATGGTAATATGGAAAATACTTCAACACCACATCATCAATACCACATAAAAGATCCATGAAAATTTTTGTTTTTCTCAATTTCATGCCAAAATAATGGGAATGTGAGAAATCCCATGTTACATATACACTTAGAATAGTGTTATGCATGTTTGTGGCACTTAGCATTATAGTATTCATACATGCATGTTTGGTACACCCATAGTGGATATCTCACTCTAAGCTCGACTTTCTATTTTGATGTAAAAAATAGTCAAGGGGGACAAAAGACATCAAAGAGAGCCAGGGTACCCAATTTCTGAGGCCTCTGAGGTGTGGACAGCTCCAAAGCTTGTATCCATGGCTGATCGTGGCCCAATTAGTAGACTCAAACCTTTTGGGAACTTTGTTACCATGTTACAACTTCAGTAAATCATATGAAAATAGCAAATAACCTGCTATTTTGATGTGCCAAGGAGGTAAAGAACAACTTAGACTCCTGTAACCATGTCAATTCTTAATGACTTTCCATGGATAAACCCCAAAAAGAGTAATTAAAACCATTTTTGGACTAGTATCTATTGATTTACCTCATAGAAACCAGCCATATACTGCTATTTGCAATTCTACATAGAAATGAGGTAAAAACTTCAAAAATTCATTCAAAATAGAATTCTTAATTAATCTTTCTGAAACTTTCAGGACCAATTGAGAACTTTATAATTAATATAAAAATTAAAAATAATCATACTTTCCTATGTAAAATTCAAAGTTTTATTTACAGTCCATTTTTGACGATTCCACATCAATCACAGAATCTTTAAAAATTTACAGAAAATACATTATGGGATGAAATTTCCAATAACATTGATAAATTTGAGAAGTCAATGATTGTTTTGGAATGAAATAATATTTAAAGTTGTTACTCCTTTTCTTCTTAACCACAAATGGGTTGGTAGTCATGTAAAAGCCTCAATTAAGTAATTATGATAATCTTACATGACAACAGATGATGCAATGAATAATCCAAAAAGGTTTATTATTTTCTCACTCACTGGTTTTTCAGTTTGCTCCATGGCATGCCTCTGTGAGCTGTCTTAGACTTAAAAGAGGCCTCCTCTTGCTGTTTTTTCCAAATCATCACATTATTCAATTATACCTTTAGTACCAACAAGTAAGTATTAGTTAAAACTTTTCTTAAGTATTTTATTCTTTCAGAAATAAATCAGAAAGACGTGAAATCATAGAAATCAACTATCTATTGTTGTATTATTGTTATAAATCAATTTTGATCAATTTAATTCACAATTCTATGTCAAATCTCTCTACTATTATCTTCTAAAAGGTTCATTGGATTAATAGTGAGTAATTTATCATAATTCTTAAGCTTTTTGTCTAGTAATAGTTTTCTTCAAGAGTTAACTTTATAATTATTCTTGAAAAAGATAATTATATATTGAAATGATTTTATTCTTTTAATAAAAGGAGTTTTTATTAATAAATTCTTCATGTAATTGATTCTTGTAGACAATTACTGCTTACTGTTATAATCACTAGTAGTGTATAACATGTAAAAGAAATAATTTTTTAATTATTTAATTGTGGTTATAATAATTTTTATTTTTATATTTCATAAGAACAGTCATAGTACTGTTGATTAATAGTAATATTATCAACAGTTTCATAGACACATCTTACAAGATGGAACAAAATTAACCTAATTATATTTAGATATATATATATATCAACTTGATTAATTCACTATGTTGGTTTATACTAGCTGTATATTGAGTAACAATCTTGTGAGCAATAAGCGTACAATGGGTTTAGTACAATGAATGATAGGTACCTCAATAGTCTACTTATTCTCCTGCTTATGTTAGAGAGAAACAGACAGATAACAACTCTTCAGAGTAAGCTATTGTGGTATACCTATACCAGTTTAGCTTAATGGACCAATATAAAAAAAATAAACATCATAATCCAAAGAACCTGATTGTGTAACCTTAAAAACTCATATTCTATAAAAAAAACCCAAAACAAAACTAGTCAAGTCAGTATTCTACTGATTTAATGAATATTTGAATTTGAGAAAAGAAAAACCCCCTTATTTAATTTTTGGATTCTAATTTTGTGTAAATTTTTAATAGAAAATAATAATAATATATATTGTGAGAGCTGTATTATTGTAGTATTACATGGGAATTAATTTTCCTTATTGGTGGAAATTGTGCAATTGTGGTTGATTTTAATTCAAAATATTTTGTGGAAGCCTTATTTAGTTGCTTTAGTTAAGAAGAGTATTGAGATGAGCTCTGCTTGAATTAAAAAAAATTATTATTATTCCAAGTTAGTGAAGGTATATTTATTTTATTTTGATTTAATTCTATTTTTTGTTATAGAATAGTAGTAGTGTGGATTATTTTAGGTATTCCATTGAGATGATGATAGTGGAAGGGAATTGCTTTAAATTTTAATGGTGTAAATTATTGAGTTGATTAGTAGTGCTGATTATTATTAGAAAAAAAATATAATTAAGGATGTATAGTGTAAAGGGTGACAAGAGTGATGAGTGGAGTGAAGGTATAAAACCTTATCTTGGTGGTAGTAAATTAGCTATGGGTTTAAAAATGCTTAGTAATCCAGGGGAAATTGAATAAGCGCTAGTATTCATATTCATATGCATGAAACAGTTTGTGAAAACTCTAAACCCTAACCCTATTCCCCCTAAAGAATATAAATAGTCGAACTTTTTTCCTCTCCAGACTTTTTCCCATCTGGAAATTGTAACTTCTACTTATTTTTTCCAAGTCCCTTATCTAAGAGGTTAAATTAGAAATTTGTTTGATAAATTAAGCTTAGTAATTGAGGTTCGTTGTTGACATAGATCAAGAGAACCAATAGTGTGAAAAGATTTTAATTCATCCCTCACTAGCAGGCAGACTAGTACTCATAATAATTAGGATCTTAATACTTGAAGCTCAAGAGTAAGGCATCTCTGGAGTTTAGTGATTAAACCTTAAAAGTAATTTTAGATAGTTTTAAAATAAAACCATCACTTTAAAGTAATTTTCTTGGATTTTAAAATAAAACCTGAATTTTTCAAAGTAATTTTACTACTTTTAAGATAAAGTAGAACCCCTTAAATCAATTCAATTTCATCAAGATACATATACAGCTAAAATAAAACCCATCAACAACCTCAACTAAATTATTTAACATAATCAACAACATTTTCACATTCCTATTCACATTAATCACCTCTCCATTCAGAAGTTATAAGTAACAATTTTCATATTATACTGGAAATCTATTTCTTTCAGTAATAAACTATTACCAAATTAATAAATTTACATTAATTTAATACTATTCCTAGTCTAAAATCAATATTCAAAACCAACAGCTTACCATTGTATAAGACCAAAGAGTTTGTGGAAATAATAAGCTATAAATTTATTATTTTTTATGACCTCACAAAACATCCCACATATTATACTATAGTAGTTGAACTTTTTAGGTTATATATATAGCTCAACACCCAGTCAATTTAACTTATTTTACCTGAATATATTTCAAGTTATTTTTCCCTCAATAATCATATACTGTTATAAGTGATATCACGTGCTATTTATTTCTCTCTCATATTGTAACTGTCTGTACTATTTCACTTAAAAAAACATAAAATATATATATATAAGAGTTTTGTTTGGATTGTTTAATAGTAAGAAGTGTGTTCTTCTTTCTTTTTTTTATTTCATTTATTATCTTTTGTAAAATTATTTTGGTGTAATTCAACCAGATTTTCTGGAAGTTTTAAAAAGTATTTATTTGTTAAGGTTTTAACTAACCATTGTTTTAAGTAGAGCAAAGTCTGATTAGAGATTGTTGAGTAAAATATTTTCTGATCAATACACTATCAATAAAATAAATTGATTTGGTGAACTCAGTAAAGATAACTTAGCATATTAGGAAGGGCAGTCTAGATTATTCTAGCACACGAGCAGAGCAAGGGTTACAAGTCTCAAACGGCAATTCAAAACTGTTTTCTTGCAATTTCCCCTTCCAGGTACTGCCTCATTTTATCCCACACGCAGAGGAGTTCCCACACTATTTGAACAATGGATTAGTTTACCAATAAGGATAGTAGCAGGATATGTGATATGTTGCCTACCTTAGTTTCAGTGATGAACTGAAATATGTGATTTATAAGGATTAAGATACAATTAAAAATGTGAGATAAAGATGAAGTAAAAAGTAGGAAAGGAATTCTTTTTCCTCCTGTGACTCAACTGCACATAGTGCTCATTTTTACATTGCTAAAAAATATTCACGTGATAAGATCACTGGGAGTTTATCACATGGGTTGGATAAACTCAATTTCTGTTCTCTAAGTGATTTGGTTAAATCATTTCTCCTTCTCTGATTTCAACATAATCAACTAGCCAAGACTCTCACAAAACCCAACAGTTACATCAAGACTAAACAATTCTGCAAGAGTATCAACTGGAATTAATGAGTGCTGGAGGGGAGTGTTGTAACAAATACAAAATACAATCTAAACAAAAACCTAATATAGTGATATATATAATGAATATGAATAACACATTAATGCAATATTTAAACTTACGTCCAGAAAGAAAAGATCTACTCCTCAGGGGAGATCTTTTCTATAAAATTATTATTTAAATTTTTTTATTTCTTAACCAATAACTTAAATAATTTTATTAAATAAACAGCTACACTAATCTCATGGGAGATCTTTTCTATCAAATTATTATTTAAAAATTATTATTTCTTAACTAACGACTTAAATAATTTTATTAAAAAAACAGGTACGCTAATCTCAGGGGAGATCAATTAATATCTTGTAGTTAAAGATTATCATACCATTGTTTATTAATATTAGTTAGTTAAAAATAAAGGAAATTTTTCAAAAAAGTAATAACACAGACTCATATAATATGCCTTCCCGCCAGCCCGCCACGTGAAAATTTCGCCAAGGGCCGACGCAGGTGGCTTGTCATGGCGCGTGGCACGCAGTACCACACATTGTGGCCACGCCCCTTGGGGTGACAATCCAAATCTATCATCGGTGCTCTGATGAACCCTGGACCATAATTAGTTTTCAGCCATATAATCTATATATATCCACCAGATTTACCCCAACTGAGGCACTAAATCCATTCACTGAGCTAGAAGGCGATTATTTTATTGAAACCCTTTTGTTGATTTTTTCACGACTTCATAGCCTTTCAAAGACTTGTGGAAGATGAAGCTTTTACACCTACTTCAACTAGGCTGGCTTCCTCTAACTGTGTTTTGCTCCAACGAAATTTTCTTCTCTTGCGGTCAAAATCAAAAAAAAAAAAACGAACTATGCGGACATCCTATGGGGAAAGACGTACTGCGTTAGTTTGCTTTTCTTTATGATGTGTTTTCATGTGATTTAATCAGCTCAATCTGTCTTTTTCTTCTCTTAAGTTTATCATCCAACAAATAGTACTGTTGAAAAGCAGTGGGTTTGTGGAGCGGGTGATTGGGAATTATGCTGTTCCTTTAAAATAGTAAGCTTTTACTTTCCTTTCTACTCAAAGCCCTATCCTGATGCGCGGGGCCCTTACTTTCTTCGTCTAGGAGCAAGCTATGATCATGAATGCAAATAACGTCAATGTTCTATGCAGTCGAGTAAACTGAACCGATCATGCGCCGTCGGGGCGTAACATAGTTGCGTGACGGGCCATGAACACGAACCACGTTTGACTTTCCGACTCAAACCTTTGGACGCACTTGAATTTTTCTGTTCAACTTTCTCCCTCTCTTCTTCTGTTTCCTAGATGTTTCCAGAAATAACTAGACCCCATCTTCCTAGATTTCTTCAGTCAGATTCCTCTCCAACCTTGTTTCCAATTTTCTTTCTTTTTTTTGCCCCTTTTTTAAAGCTTGCGTGTGTATAATGATCAAGGGAATTTCTTTATCCACTCAACGCCCATCTTAGGAACCCTGAGAAAATCGACAGAGTTAGTTTTGGTCTCTCAACCTCAATTCATGATTACCAAGCACTGAGGGACTCGAACCCTCATCTTCAACAATCATGAGCAATGCTCTTTACCAATTGAGCTAAGTTCTCATTGCAGATGAGCCGTGAGTGAAGAAGCCATTCCTGCTTTGACTATGTATCGGCCCTGCCTAATCATGGTGCAACAGGTGGGAAAGTATTCTTAAGAGCAGCTATAACACACTCCAACAAAAATTTCGTAGCTTCAAAATATATTCTCAGTACCTCGACCTTTTAAGTAGATGACGCCTTTAAATAATATCTCTTAAAGATTTAGGCACAACCTTGAATTTTTATCAATTCTATCTTGATTTTATCGCATATTTAACAAATTCAAGTGAAAAGAATGCACAGGGGATCGAATCATTGACGCTACCTTTTGCTAGGTGGAAAAGGTTGGGAGAGCACAAAGTCCTGATTTCAACAAACGCAGAGGAAATATACTTGTCCTCCAAATTTCTTAAACATAGTTTAATTGTCAAAATTCAGAATTTGAGAAAAACTGTTTCTTGTATTACGAATGTCGACAGTTGCTTAGGGAAGCCAATTTTTTTTTTCGGGAAGCTGTTGAAGTTTCCTACGTCACACTGTCGGAATACACTTACAAATTAGTTTGGCGGGCGGCATATCCTTTTTGGGTTGAATTGCATGGGGAGGTATGCCTTCTTTCAAGGAATATACAAGCAGAATAAACCTTGGAGTTTAAAAGTATTTATATTCTATGTAGGCAGGTCTGTATGGTTTGTGTAATGCATTTTCATTTTTCTTCGCAGCTATTCTAGCGTTTTCTTTGAATACCTTATGTGATTTTATAATAACTGAACTACTCCTTGACTTTCTAGGGCGGTTGCGGTGGCGCAGCGGTGTAGGATGGAATCTTTTGATGCCCTACGATATTACGTGAAAAAGAGTCACGATCGGGACTGGGTACAATATTGTGAGATAGCCAGAAGGCTGGAGGTAGTGCTCGACTGCATAGCTATAAGCTTAACATCATGTATACACTATATTGCAATGAGTTTAAGCTAATAACTTTAAATTGCTATAATTATTTATAAAAAGAACCAGGACATAGTAATACTTAAGAGAGCAACGAAACTCAATACACATAAAAAGATATTATAACCAAGTAGAAGATTAATGTTGAGATATGTGATCTCTGCCAGTCTGTGAGCAACTAAAAATCTCCGCTTTTGGTGAACAGCTAATCTGCGAGGACTTAAGAGCAAATCCAAAAGTCTTGTGCCGTGGAAATAAGATCATGCGTACCTCTTATAAGGAGCATGATCTGACATTAAATGACTGAAATAGAGCATTGCTATCAATTTTTAGATTCTAATAATCTCATTGTAGGAAAAACACTTACTCAATAATTTAGGGGTTTGTTCTATCTCTGACTGGTTTTACCAGTCATCGTGATTACTTATATTCGACATTTAGTGTGTTTTACTACTGAGTTATTACAGATAAATACTCAGATCAATTTTTGTTTTGTATTAGTTTGTTTCATAGCATTAGGTTGGTTCTCCATTATTTTCTGTATTATGTTCACTCCACTAACTCATCCATCTTAGCTATTATGTTAGGAGTTGTGTCATGTGTTGTGATAGACTTGTTAGACGTATTAGCACTGTTGTTCACTCTTAAGTATTTAATAATTCTCAGTTTACTATATCTCATTTCAGATTGTATCATGATGTTTATACTATACTCTTAGTTTGCTTAAATTTTACAATTAAAAATGCCTTGACTCTTAAGGTACACCATAAATGGTTTATATGAAGCTTGTAATAAAAACACACAACATTCTGTAGCAATTTAAGCATAAATTTGTGGAAATAAGGATTATGAAGATGATTCAACAGACCTCATCTTATATAAGAAGATAGCATGAGTTTCTAAGATATTATGTGATGGGATTACTGTAATCTTATCAGCATTAACCTAGATGATCAGATCATGAAATTGTATGTATATAAGACCACATTGGCTTTGCTCCATGATTTTTATTATATTACTGTTCAACGTCAAATAAGATTACAGTGAGTGATCATAAATGATCCATTTTAAGCTTAACCTTTGATCATTAATAACTTTTAAGCTATACGTGCTAAAGCCATTCAAATAGTGACTGATAGCTTAGCATTTACTTATTAAACTTCCAAGGGTATTTCATTACATCATTGAAACTATATTTCTTATGATTTCTCTTGTAACTCATCTTTTCTTTCAAAATTTACTATTTTAAACTTCAAACCATGATTTCAGGGGGTTTTACCTTGAATATTATGATGAAAAATACAACATTCCTAACCTATTAACTATTAGAACCTTGATATTTACTTTATTTAAAGTTTGGACAACTTTCACAACAAAGTGGTCAACAGCTCTAGCACTTTTGTTCAATAAAACCTTACAAGTACTAACCGTGTTTGTAACTTGTCAAATAAAGTTCATATCTGTATTCTTAAAGTAATTAAGCATTAACTTTGAATTTAGTTTAACTCTCTATCATGTATATTTCAAGAGCTATTTGCTAAAACCATGAATGTATGCACTGATCATAAAACTGCATATATTCAGCTTAATTCCTTAACCATTAGCTTTGGAGATGTGAATAAGAAAATTTTATGTGCAATGTTTCATGGCGAATAGAATGGTGAAATTCATTTTACATGTTGCTTCATTGGTTTCTGAGATAAATAGGAATTTATGTCTTTTTATCGCATTTTTACTTATTACTGATTATGTATTGACTTTACAGATATTTCATAAAAATGATATATGTGTTTTTTATCATGAGTAATCTAATGGTGCTATTTACTTCACATTTTTAATCATCAGATTCCAAGTTAATTAAGCATTTATTCCTTTTTATGGAATTTTTACTTATTTTAAGATAATTATTGAAAAAAATTCTTTGTGGCCTTTTTAGATATGTGGTTATATCTCAAAGGCTCACATATACTCTTGAAAAATAATCAGGTATACTTGTAATATTAAGTATTGTAGTAGTTATTATTGTAACCCAACAGATAATCATTGCACCCAGGGCTTTCAATAGTGCTCACCACCACTAACATTCTTTAGTAAAGCCCCTCAATACTTATTAAAACCCTTTTTTATCAATTTTTATTTGTATCAGAGTCTCAGTTAGAGTTGTATATACTATCTTTATTACTCTATCATAGACTCAGCCTGACAAAAAGTATAGTGCAATCAACCAAACATATGGTGCAATATTGTTAGCAAATGACACCATTCCAAGTTAACCACTAGCAAAAATGTCTCAGGGCTGTGCACTGACATTAATAAGGTTCAGAATAGTGCAATCAACCAAACATATAGTGCAATATGTTGATCAGATGACACCATTTTCAATTTACCCACCAGCAAAAATGTCTCAAGGTGGAATTTTTCCCAAGTCCTTTCTTTTCGGAAGTCTCTATGAAGAGCCAGAAAGGTATAAATAAAGGACCTCTCTCCCTGTTTCTCCCCCATGCTTCTGATTCAGTCAATAATTTTGAGGATCAATCCATCCATTCTCTAGTAAGATAATCTAGTATTATATTGAAAATGATCAGTAGCAAGGCTCAGTATTTTATAATATTATTTATGATTGATTAATGAAAGATATTTATAATATTAATGAAACAGTTTAATATTATTTAATAGTGTTACATTATAGTAGTAGTGTTAAAGTAGTGTTTGAAGATATTATCATTAGTGATCTTGTCTCATTTATCAATAACCCTTATTTATAGAAGGGATATCATCTTATCCTTATACCTTATATCATACCCCTTTTCTGTATATTGTATTATATTTATATTTATCATAATAGTATTATATTACTATTATATTATTGACATCTTACCCTTATATGGAAAAAAACCACCCTTCAAAAATTATCTTACCCTTAAATTATTATAGCTATATTGATAGTAATATCAAATCACCTTTAAAGGTATTAATTAGCTATCAATATTATTATTAATATTGATAGTGATCTTAAAAAACTATATTCTTTAAAGATTTCAAGTATTGAAAGAAATAATCTTAAAAGAATTAATTAAAAATAATTATTGAATCAATAACAAGAATTTAAGCACACCTCAATTATTAAACAAATATTAACAATTACCATTATTATTGTAGTGATCATTTACAGACAGACTGATAGAGACTTCTGATAAAAATTCTTTAATTGAAAAGCCACAAAACAAAATAATTTCTTTGTGATCTCATCAAAAAGGGCATATTTTTCAGTAGATTTAGAGGGGTAGCTAATACACCTTAGCACCCAGGGTTATTGGCTAATTCTGAAATTAAAGACAGACTCACCAATAATTTCCCCCCAAGGTATTTACTATTATTTGTCCCACAAAAAAAGGAGTTTGCACAACACCTTTGAAGAATGTCAAGTTGAATTCCAGGATTTCTTGGAATGACTACTAACTCTTTGAATAATAAATATTTGGCTTGAGGCTGAAGAGAGTAATCTGAGACTGATGCACCTCTTGCTAATTTCTTTAGAATTTCTGTTTATTCTTTGTCTTTCCATACTTTTTTTTAATTTGTTAAACTATGTCTGAAAAACATCTCCACTTTGATTAAGAAAAATCTTAACTCATGTATTTCATCTTTCTTGAGGACTGAATGAAGATTTTGTTGATTCTTTCTGATTAAGTCCACCCCCCTCTGGGTGCATGTTGTCACAATGTGACTGTAAGATGTGACTATGAAACTGATGATAATATCACTATTTAACAACAGTACTATGTCTGTTCTTATGAAATATAATAATAAAATATTATTATAACCACAATTGAATAATTAAAGAATTATTTCTTTCACGTGTTAAGCACTCCTAGTGATTTTAACAGTGAGCAAGTAATGGTCTACTAGAATTAATTACAAGAAGATTTTAATAATAAAAACTTCTTTTATTAAAATAATAAAATTATTTTAATATATAATTATCTTTTGCAAGAATAATTATAATGATAATTCTTCAAGAAAACTAATTTTAGAGAAAAACTTCAAGAATTACAGATAAATCACTCACTAATATTCCAAAGAGCTTATTGAGAGATAAGATAGAGTGATTTGACATGGAACTGTGGATTTTAGAGAATCAAAATGAATTTATAAATGTATTACAACAATATATAGTTGATTTCTATGATTTCAAGTCTTTCTGATTGATTCTGAAAGAATAAAACACTTAAGAAAAGTTTTAACTAATACTTACTTGTTGGTAATACTGATATAAATGACTAATAAGATGATGATGATTGGAAAAAACAGCAAGAAGAGGCTTCTTTTAAGTCAACAACAGCTCACAGAGGCGTGCCATGGAGAAAACTGAAAAACCAGTGAGTAAGAAAACAACAAACCTTTTTGGATTATTGATTGCATCATCTGTTGTCACGTAAGATTACTTAATTGATGCTTTTACGTGACCAACAACCCCAATATGGTTAAGAATAAAAGGAGTAACATCTATAAATATTCTTTTATTCTAAAATA
This sequence comes from Austropuccinia psidii, assembly GCA_023105745.1. Classification (NCBI taxonomy): domain Eukaryota; kingdom Fungi; phylum Basidiomycota; class Pucciniomycetes; order Pucciniales; family Sphaerophragmiaceae; genus Austropuccinia; species Austropuccinia psidii. The sequence goes on from JALGQZ010000002.1 coordinate 70,163,272, forward strand.
ATCATTGATTTCTCAAAGTTATCAATTTTATTGCTAATTTCATCACAGGTTGTAATTACTATGAATTTTTGAAGATTCAGTGTTTCACGTAGAATAGTCAAAAATGAACTGTAAGTAAAACGTTTAATTTTACCAGTAAAACTGTAATTCTTTTTCGCTTTACCATAGATAATACAGCTCTACATTAGTTCTGAAAGTTTCAGAACGATTCATTGAGAATTGTATTTTTAATGAATTTTTGAATTTTTTACATCATTTCTATGTAGAATTGCAAATATCAGTGTTTCACTTGTTGCTATGAGGTAAATCTGTGAGCCTTTGAGATATGACCACATACCCAATAAGGTCACAAAAAAGAATAAGAATAATTATACCTTTAATATAATTGTATTAAAATTACTTAGAATAATTATACATTAAAAATAATTACTTAAATATACAAAAAATACCATAAATTGGTACTAAAATTGGTTTAACTTAAAAACCAATGAATCAACATGTAAAATAAATTATACCATTGGATTCCTCATGGAAAAATACAAATATAGCATTTTTATGGCATATCTGTAAAGTCAATATTTAATGAATTATAAGGTATAATACCTTATAAAAACCATAAAACCCTATTTATCTCAGGAACTAATGAAACAACATGTAAACTAAATTGTACCAGTGGATTCCCCACGGAAATCCACACATAAAACAATTCATAAGCTAATTTCCAAAGTCAATACTTAAGGAATTAACCTGAATATATGCACTTTTTTGGTCAACGCATATATTCAAGGATCATAGCTAATATCTCCTAAACTACACATGATAGAATGATGAACCAAAAATAAAGTTACCACGTAATTACTGTAAGAACACATATATGAACTTTATTTTTCAAATTATAAAAAAGGTTAAAACCTATGATGAAATATTGATAAAAATCAACAGAGCTGTTGACCACTTTGTTGTTAAAGTAGTCCGAACTTAAAAAAAAGTATACAGTTGGATTCTACTAGTTCATTTGTGAAGAATGATGTAATTTCTATTATTAAATTCAGGGTATAACTCCCTGAAATCAAGGTTTGAAGTTTAAAATATTGAATTTCGACAGATAAGATGAGTTACAAGAAAAATCATCAAAATTAGAGTTTTGATGATTTAATGAAACGCTCTTGGCAGCATTATAAGGTTATGCCAGGCCATCAAAATTCACTCTCTGAATTGCTGTAGCGTGTAAATCTTAAAAGTTATTGAAGATCAAAGTTTGAGCTTAAACTGAGCAGTTATGATCACCTACTGTAACCTTAAATTAAGTTTAACAGTCATAAGAGTGATAAAATTTGTGAATACTATTAATTTATGATTAAAACTAATAAAATCCACGAAATTTGGGGTTCTGCCAAGCCTCTTATGTCATCAAACTTAGAGTTATAGTGATAACTCTAAATAATGGTGTAATAATGATGTAATATGGTTTGATCATGATGTAATCACCCTCAAACCTTAAAATATTGATCAATTCCAGTGGATATGATCAGTAAACGTTTACTAGAAGCCTGTTGGACTCTAGGAGGGAGGTATTTACTATAAATAGAGCTCTTTTAACTCTATTTTCCCCTCAGACACATCAAAAACATTAAATCAATTAAATCAAAGGTAATTTCTTTATTCTTTATATATAAAAGTATTATATTATTCAAGACCAAAGACCACCTTGCTATAATCATCTATTTTGACGTGATTAAATCATTTATTTAATTGTTTTTGTTAAAAATCTCTCTGAAAACTCATTTCCACGTAAAAATCCAGAATCATTTGTAATTTTCTTTATTTTTATTGTAAATACAATTTGAAAAAGTTGTATTTATATTTTTTGGCATAAAATACTTGAAAATTATTATACTAAGTGTTAAAAGTAGGTTATTTTCTCTTATTATAATAATTTCTCTATTATTACTCTCTTAATAATTCTTTAATTAATATAAATAGTATTTATATTAATTCATAACTTTAATATTAGTAATATTATTGTTATTAATTGTTTTTTATTAATAAAAAACAATTTTTTAAGCCTTTATTATTTTTTGGTAACAATAATAAAGAGCTGTTTAAATATATTAATTATTTTATATTAATATATTTATTTATTATATTATATTTTCATAATATAAACTATATTATTATATTTATTTAATAATATAATTATTTTACGCCATAATAATAATAATTATTTATTATTATTATATTTTTAATCTTATTTATTCAATTCATAAGGACATTCAGAGTACAAAAAGTAATAAATTAGTAATTTTTACTTATTGTTTCATAGTCAAACCTTACATTTGGGGGCCTGGCCGTGATATTTACTTAAAAGCCCTTTAAAAAGATTCTATTTGGGTTTATCCAATAATAAATTATATTTATAATCATAAAATTATATAATAATTTTATATTTTATTGATTTTAAAAGCTATTGAGGCATTTGGAAAGCAATTGTACTGTCTTACACGTGGTTTTTCACATCCTTAGACTTGCAAGAACTTTCTTTGAGTGACTCTAGTGATTGAAAGAGATATTTTATAAATTAAAAATAATTTTATTATAATTTAATTTTATAAGAATCATATTCATTTTTTATTTTATTCTTTAAAAATAAAAAAAAATAAAAAAAAAATATTAAAAAATATTAAAAACCAATAAAAAAGTTATTTTTATTCATTTTTATTCATTTCTTTATTTATTTCAATTTTTCAAAGTTATAAAAGCAATTTCTACGTGGAAAATTGCCATATCTTGCCAAAAATAACACCTCTTATAAAAAGACTTATATTTATTTGTCTTTTTTAGTGTTTGAAGATAACCCAACAGAAGACAACCAAGCTACTGTTGAGAGGTTGGTGGAAGAAACTTGTCAAAGTTCTCCAACACCAGTTATCACCAAAAGAAAGAAAGCTAAGAAATTAGACTTTCCAGGACCCACCATTCAAGACTCTGAAGGTGAGCACCCCTTTTATAATTGCCATAAAAGAATTTTATTCTAAAATACTTTTATTTTTTCTTATTCTTTAATTATGACTACCAGAAGAGGTTCCCAATACTCCATCCAATCAGATGGAGCTGGACTCAGAGGTAGAATTGATCCCTCAAAAGGGAAAAGAAAGGGCAATATCAACAGTGGAACAGAATCCACACAAGGAAGTGCCTTATCCCAAAGGCAAGTCCCAGAAATGCCCATGATATCTGAGCCTGAATTAGAACTAAGTATGAGTAACTCTAACAGGTACAAATCACATTCAGAGGGCTCAAATAGACATCTACATGAGCCAGTACAAGCAGTATTGCACAGTGTACAAGGACAAAGATTGGGAGATGTTGCCTCAAATACACCAAGGAGTGATGAACTCCTGGCACATCCTGAAAAAGTTCCTCAAAGAGGAGGAGATAGTGAAATACTCTAATGGATGGAATCCACTGTCATCCAAACCTCAAATCAAAAAAATCAAGGACTACCATGCCAAAATAAGGGAGGCAACCAAGGAAGAAGCCCCAGTAGCTTCTACCAGCAAGCCCCAAGCCAACCCACTTCCCCAAGAAGGGAAGAAGAACAAGAAAAAGCATTGGAGGAAACCATATTCCCCAAGCTACAGGATCCCAAGAATCCAAAAGGATGCCATGGACAATGTTTTCAACATGGCCAGAACCTTGATGGAATTCAAGGACAAGGAAGAGCAAAGAATGAGACAACCTCATTTCCCAAAGAAATAACCTTATCCAAAGATGTTGTAAATACTTTAACAGAAATTAAAAATAGTATATTACCTCTAAAAGAAATTAAAGATAGTTTATTATCACTACAAGAAATAAATAACAATTTATCTTCTTTAACAAAAATTGTTGTGCAAAACAAGAAAGAAATTGACAACATTAAGTTTATTGTTGAAAATAATAAACCAAAGAATTTAATTGAAAATACTCAAAAATCAATACAAGGACAACAAGAATTGTATAAATACATAAAAGATATCAAAGACAAAACTTTGACAATCAATTATGATGTGAGTATTGACAATCTTACAGAAAAATTAAATAAATTAAGTATTTCTGTAGAAAGATTTGAAGAAAAGACTTCATCACACCAAAAATTAATTTTGGACCATGTGGAAAAAAGTGATGAAGCAAGAATTCATCTGAAAGATGATATTCAGAGTGAAATAAGACTTATTACTGAAAAAATGGATAAAATTGATGAGGCTAATTTAAATATGCCAAAGTTATCAACACCATTTTCTCATATAAGAAGCCCTGTTAAAACAAAAGAGGAATTGTCAAATCCTTTCATAACAGACTTGAGTCACCAAGATAATAACCAAGTCTTAATGAAAGAAGCACCTCAATTAAAAGAATGGCCAACATTCACAGGAGAAGGTGAATATGACCACATGTCATTTATTAAAACAATTGACATGTTACAAGAAGACTATGCCATACCAGATGAATTAATCACTGCAAGATTACACTCACTGTTTGAGAAATCTGAAAAAAGATGGTATTATCGCATAAGACAAACAAATGGTAAAAATACCTGGTCTTGGTGGAAACAAGAAATAATCACCAAGTGGGCAAATGATGCCTGGAGGTACAAGATAGAAAATGCATTTAAAAACTCTTTCTTTGGCCCAGAGAAAGACAACCTTTAACTTGGTTCTTGAAACAAGTTGAAAGGCTTAATGCACTATACCCAGAAATTTCACAAAAGATGGTACACATGAAAATACTTAAAAAATGTGGAGGAGAACTAGAACATGCCCTAAGAAGCAGGTGTATAGAACCATGCTCCACAGAAGAGTATATAAATGCACTAGAAGTTATAGTGACAAGAATAAAAATTGGCAGGACTTGGAAAAAATTGGACATTAAAAGCCCAAATAAACCATTTATCAAAAAAGATAAATCAAAAGAATCCTTTAAGCCCAATACATCCAACAATAATGAGCAAAGAAAATGCCATAAATGTGGAGGTATTGGACACTTAGCCAATAATTGCCTTAAAAAAGCAAAAATTAATGAAATTGTGGAAACAGAAAGCCACAATGACAAAGAAGAAGAATCTGACTCTGAAAAAGAGACAGAAGAGTCAGAAAGCTCTGAAAGTGATGAAATCAATATAATTAATGCACAAATTAATAATATTGATATAATTTATGAAGTACTGGATGTTAATTCAAACTTACCACAAGTTGGAACATCTGACACAAACCTAACAAACATACAAGATGCCAAAATGTATAGAACCAAACCTGCAAAAGGAATGGGATATACAGCTGGGAAATCAAGTATAGGTATTGTTATGGTTGATAACCAAGAAGGAAAAGTTAACTTGGACACAGGAGCATATTGCACTTGTGTTGGCAAAAGTTATTTAAAAACCATTGTCCCAAACTGGCAAGAAAAACTGATGCCAATACAAGGTGTCAAATTTAGTAGTGCAAGTGAGAGAATGAAGCCCCTTGGAATAATTGATTTAACACTAATTTTTCCTCATCCCTCACAATGTGTCAGAATTAAAGTAGAGTTTGTAGTAATGGACAACTGTACTAGTAATCATTTCATACTGGGGAATGACTACTTATCAATCTATGGTATAGATATCTCCAACCAAAAAGATAGATATTTTACCATAGGAGATAACAAAAGACAAAAGTTTGGCTTCTTAAATAACAAAAAACAAATCACAGTTATTAAGAAGGAAGAAAAAATTCCAGAAAAGGAACTTTTTATATATGAACAACTTAAAGAGGCAGAATTCAATCAAGAATTAACTGAAAAAATGAAAGAAAAATTGATTGACCTCTTATTTAAGTATAAAAATGCCTTTGCAACTGACAAAGAACCACTAGGTGCCATAATTGGACATGAAGTGGATATAATTCTTAATGTAGAAAAACCTTACCCACCTTTATTAAGAAGACCTGCTTATCCAGCCAGTCCAAGGGCTAGAGAAGCCTTGAGGTGCACATTAAAGAATTAATGGACCTTGGAGTATTAAGAAAGGTTGGACATAATGAAAAAGTAGAAGTTACTACACCTGTCATTATAACTTGGCATAATGGAACATCAAGGATGGTAGAAGACTTCAGAGCCCTGAATACCTATACCATTCCAGACAGATATCCAATACCCAGAATCCATGAGACATTGACCCAATTGTCACAAGCTAAGTTCATCACAGCTATGGATGCTCTTAAGGGTTTTCATCAAAATGTCTTAACAGACAATGCCAAGAAACTACTAAGAATAATAGTCCATTGTGGAATTTTTGAATACTTAAGAATGCCATTTAGTATAAAAAATGCACCTTCCCATTATCAAAGAATGATGAATACCATATTTCCTGAAGAATTATCAGAAGGATGGTTAATTATCTATATTGATGATATTATAGTTTGCTCAGAAACTTGGGAAAATCACCTTACAAGACTAGAAAGGGTACTACAGAAAACAGTCCAAGTGAATATGAAAATTTCCTTGAAAAAGTGTCATTTTGCATATAGTGAATTAAAAGCACTAGGACATGTGGTATCTGGACTTAGTCTAGGCATAGACAAAAATAAAGTAGCAGCAGTACTACTTAAACCAATGCCTCAAACCAAAAAAGAAATGCAATCATTTCTAGGATTTGCTGGTTACTATAGACAGCATATAAAGGACTTTGCAAAGATTGCTAAATCCTTGTATAAGCTATGTGACCAACAAACAGTCTATGAGATGACAGAAGAAAGAGTCAAGGCATATGAAGAATTGAAAAATTCCTTAACAAATGCCCCATTTCTTCTAATGCCAGATTGGAAACTACCCTTCAAACTGTACATTGATGCTTGTGGAGAAGGACTAGGTGCTGCACTTCACCAAACACAAATTATCAATGATAAACCGGTGGAAGGACCAATTTGTTTCATTTCAAGGCAAATAAAGCCAACAGAAGCAAGGTATGGAGCAAGCCAAATAGAATGCTTATGCCTAGTGTGGGCTTTAGAAAAACTGCATTATTATTTGGATGGCACAGTATTTGATGTAATCACAGACTGTAATGCTGTGAAATCACTATTAAATATGAAGACTCCAAATAGACATATGCTGAGATGGCAAATTGCTATCCAGGAATATAGAGGAAATATGACTATTGTTCATAAATCTGGAGATATTCACAAAAATGCAGATGGTCTCAGCAGATGGGCTCTAGCAAATACCCCTGACAATCCAGCATGGGTACCACAAGAAGAGCACCATATAGAAGGAATATGTGTTACAGACATTGGCACAGAATTCTTTAACCAAGTTAAAGAAAGCTATAAGACAGACAAAAATTGCCATATCTTAAGCCAACTTCTAATAAAAGACTGCAAAGATCCATCACTTTCATCAAAACTAGATGAAATATGGAAAAAGGCATATGATGAAGGAATATTTCACCTCCTTGATGGAATGCTTTACCATAGAACAAAACACACATGTGTTATGGCCTTAACAGACATAATACTAATAAACACTATTTTACATGAGTGTCATGTGAGTGTTGCATGTGGACATCTCTCAGAAGATAGGACACTAGAGAGGGTGAAAACCTGCTCTTGGTGGCCAAATTGGAAGAAAGATGTTGCAGAGTACTGCCAAACCTGTGACAGATGTCAAAAAGCCAACAGAGCCACAGGAAAGAAATTTGGAATGATGATCCAAATCCAAGAACCAAAATCCCCATGGGAAATAGTTCATATGGATTGGGTAACAGCCTTACCTCCAGGAGGAGACAGGAGTTATAATGCATGCCTAGTGTTAGTTGACAGGTACAGTAAAACTCCCATGTTCTTACCATGTCATAAAGATGACACAGCTATGGATACAGCCATAATGATATGGAATAAAGTCATTAGCCACACAGGCTTATTCCAAAATATTATAAGTGACAGAGACCCAAAGTTCACTTCAGCATTATGGACAAATCTCCATAACTTGTTTGGGACAAAGTTATCATTCTCAACAGCTTATCATCCTCAAACTGATGGTTTAGCAGAAAGAATGATACAGACCCTAGAGGATATGATCAGAAGATTCTGTGCTTATGGGCTAGAATTCAAAGATTCTGATGGTTTTACCTAAGATTGGTGTACACTAATACCAGCACTTGAACTGGCATATAAGACATCAATCCATTCTTCTACTGGCAAAACACCAGCAATGCTAGAGAAAGGTTGGAATCCCAGACTTCCTTATGATACCCTCAAAAAGGACTTAGTGGATATACATCCAACCGAAAGCAGTTTCAAGATAATGCTTGACAAAGCAAGACCCCATGCAAACAGATGCATGCAAGACTCTTTTAAATATGTAAAAGAAAGATGGGATAAAAGTCATAAGCCACCTGATTTCAAAATAGGAGACTTGGTCTTAGTATCAACCCTTAATTTCAATAACATAAAAGGCCCAAAGAAATTGAAAGATTCCTTTGCAGGACCATTTATGATAAAAGCACTTCATGGACCCAATGCTGTGCAATTAGAACTCACAGGTGAACTAATGAACAAACACCCAACTTTCCCTGTAAGTCTGATAAAACCTTACAGTTCAAGTGACAAGGAGTTATTTCCACTAAGAAATAAACCCCCACTTGAGATTCCCCCCTTGGAAGAAGGAGAGGAAAAGAAAATAGTAAAAGTCCTCAAAGAAAGAAGGACAAGAAACAAAAAAGAAAGGGAATACCTTGTAAGGTATAGAAATTCAACTCAAGAAGATGAATGGCTACTTGAGAAAGATATAACAAATGCTGATAAACTACTAAGAAGGTTCAGACATGAAAGAAAGCCTGAAAAATAAAAAAGTTAAGCATTATTGAGCTTCAAGACTAACAAAGTCTATTGAAGAGGTAGGACAGTGGATGATACCCTAATCACATATATCAGATTGTGGTACAATCTTTTTTGGTGGTAGGGAATGTGAGCCTTTGAGATATGACCACATACCCAATAAGGTCACAAAAAAGAATAAGAATAATTAAACCTTTAATATAATTATATTAAAATTACTTAGAATAATTATACATTAAAAACAATTACTTAAATATACAAAAAATACCATAAATTGGTACTAAAATTGGTTTAACTTAAAAACCAATGAATCAACATGTAAAATAAATTATACCATTGGATAACTCATGGAAAAATACACATATACCATTTTTATGGCATATCTGTAAAGTCAATATTTAATGAATTATAAGGTATAATACCTTATAAAAACCATAAAACCCTATTTATCTCAGGAACTAATGAAACAACATGTGGAATAAATTGAACCAGTAGATTCCCCACGAATATCCACACATAAAACAATTAATAAGCTAATTTCCAAAGTCAATACTTAAGGAATTAACCTGAATATATGCACTTTTTTGGTCAATGCATATATTCAAGGATCATAGCTAATATCTGCTAAACTACACATGATAGAATGATGAACCAAAAATAAAGTTACCACGTAATTACTGTAAGAACACAGATATGAACTTTATTTTTCAAATTATAAACAAGGTTAAAACCTATGATGAAATATTGATAAAAATCAACAGAGCTGTTGACCACTTTGTTGTGAAAGTAGTCCAAACTTAAAAAAAAGTATACAGTTGGATTCTACTAGTTCATTCGTGAAGAATGATGTAATTTTTATTATTAAATTCAGGGTATAACCCCCTGAAATCAAGGTTTGAAGTTTAAAATATTGAATTTTGACAGAAAAGATGAGTTACAAGAAAAATCATCAAAATTAGAGTTTTGATGATGTAATGAAAATCTCTTGGCAGCATAATAAGGTTATGCCAGGCTATCAGAATTCACTCTCTGAATTGCTGTAGTGTGTAAATCTTAAAAGTTATTGAAGATCAAAGTTTGAGCTTAAATTGAGCAGTTATGATCACCTACTGTAACCTTAAATTAAGTTTAACAGTCATAATAGTGATAAAATTGGTGAATACTATTAGTTTATGATTAAAACTAATAAAATCCACGAAATTTGGGGTTCTTCCAAGCCTCTGATGTCATCAAACTTAGAGTTATAGTGATAACTCTAAATAATGGTGTAATAATGATGTAATATGGTTTGATCATGATGTAATCACCCTCAAACCTTAAAATATTGATCAATTCCAGTGGATATGATCAGCACACGTTTACTAGAAGCCTGTTGGACTCTAGGAGGGAGGTATTTACTATAAATAGAGCTCTTTTCACTCTATTTTCCCCTCAGCCACATCAAAAACATTAAATCAATTAAATCAAAGGTAATTTCGTTATTCTTGATATAAAAGTATTATATTATTAAAGACCAAAGACCACCTTGCTATATTCATCTATTTTGACGTGATTAAATCATTTATTTAATTGTTTTTGTTAAAAATCTCTCTAAAAACTCATTTCCACGTAAAAATCCAGAATAATTTGGAATTTTCTTTATTTTTATTGTAAATACAATTTGAAAAAGTTGTATTTATATTTTTTGGCGTAAAATACTTCAAAATTATTATATTAAGTGTTAAAAGTAGGTTATTTTCTCTTATTATAATAATTTCTCTATTATTAGTCTCTTAATAATTCTTTAATTAATATAAATAGTATTTATATTAATTCATAACTTTAATATTAGTAATATTATTGTTATTAATTGTTTTTTATTAATAAAAAACAATTTTTTACGCCTTTATTATTTGTTGGTAACAATAATAAAGAGCTGTTTAAATATATTAATTATTTTATATTGATATATTTATTTATTGTATTATATTTTCATAATATAAATTATATTATTATATTTATTTAATAATATAATTATTTTACGCCATAATAATAATAATTGTTTATTATTATTATATTTTTAATCTTATTTATTCAATTCATAAGGACATTCAGAGTACAATAAGTAATAAATTAGTAATTTTTACTTATTGTTTCATAGTCAAACCTTACAAAATCAATGGATACAAGTCCAAAAAGGGTTTTAATTACTCTTTTGGGGTTTATCCATGGAAAGTCATTAAGAATTCACATGGTTACAGGAGTCTAAGTAGCTCTTTACCTCCCTGGCATGTCAAAGTAGCAGGTTATTTGCTATTTTCTTAAGTTTTACTGTAGTTGTAAGATGGTAACCAAGTTCCCAAAAGGTTTTAGTTTACCAATTAGGCCAAGATCAGCCATGGATCCAAGCTTTGGAGCTGTCCACGCCCCTGAGGCCTCAGAAGTTGGGTACCCTGGCTCTCTTTGATGTCTTTTGTCCCCCTTGCCTATTTTTCAGGTCAAAATAGCAATTTTGTCAACTGTGACTCAAAACCAGAGCACAAGCATGACAGCCAAAATACCATAAACCAATGGTATAGCCAAAATACCACCAAAACATGGAGCTGAGCCAAATTAGCTCAAAAGGTATCAAAAGAAAGAGGAAACTCACCTCTTTCTGAAAATATAAGTCCCATCACCATAGGACAAGAAATAACAAAGTTATTCCTGCTCAAAGTTATTGCTGAGCATAAACCTTAATTTTCACCTCTCATCTAAAATCTAGAAGGAGAGGCTTAACCCCATCAAATGGGTATTAAAAATGAAGCTCTAAGCCAGGGCTATCTAATGGCGCTAGCCAAACTGAGCTAGCACCAGTATTACTTGAGGTATGGTCAAATTCAGACCAAATAAGGGTGAACAAAACATTCACCTCTCATCTAACGTTTACAGTTTTAGTGTGAGATACTCAAAGTGGGGTCTTTTTGGAAAGAGCACAATCAGGGCTATCTGATGGTGCCATTCATTTCCTTATAGCTCAACTACAACAGAAGTTATTGGCCAAACAAGCTTAATACAGCTTTTTCCCAAACCACGCCAATGTACAAAAATACTTGTACATGGGATAACTTTGTCATATTTAATGATAGCCATGTCAAGTTGGGTACCATTGTGTAGAGCTCATATAGATCTATTCAATGAACCAATTTTGAGCTTGAAATCTCGAAAACTGACAGAGTTATGACCATTTTAATGTCAAAATCTCACCTGCTGTCATATACAGCCTTACCATGGGATAATATCCTATAACCATGAATATGAGGTGTCAAATAGACGAAGAAGCATGTTTTTACTTCAATACCTCATATGTCAGTCAATACTGGGGTCCCATACAGTTTCTGTACAGCATTCTATGCGTCATACACGTCAGAATCAGGCTGTGAGGTCCCCAGATGAAAATTTTCACCCTGTATTGGTGAAAACCACCAAGATGTGGTTTCAAAACCACATCTGAGCCCAATACAGAGTATACAGGCTGTCTGAAAACCACAAGCCTGTCATAGAGAGTGAAAAATCTTCACTTCCTCTACGTGGAAAGGTCTAGCAGCCTTTCCACCTCAATTTCAGGATAAAAGGAGGGTTTTTCACAGCCAAAAGCCTTTCCTCATCCTGCTCTTGAATAACCTACGTAGTAAACTGTCAAAAACAGTTTTACTCTTGGTTAATAATCAGGTATAATTATAAGTTTAATTATTGTAGTCTTTTATTATTGTAACCCAACAGATAAAGCTGCACCCAGGGCTTTCAACAGCACTCACCACCACTATAACCTTTATAGTAAAGCCCTTAAATTTATTCTTAATCATCTCAAAACCTTCTTAAAGCATTTTTTACCATGTCACAAACATAGTTTGAGTTGTAAATAGCCTACATTACCACTCTTTCATAGTTTCATCCTGCCATTTTGGAGGCCTGGCCGTGTTTTTAACCTTTTTTGGACCTTATAAAGGAAGTCTTTTCTCTTTTTATGACTTATTGATAAGTGTTTTATCTTTTTTAGGCGTAAATTCTCTATTTAAATATATATTTTATATATATTTGTCCTTTTTTATACATATACTCATATTATCAGAGTATTATTCACGTGGCTAATACCCACTAAATATAACTATTTTTGGCGTGTTTTGTATATAAAAACACATAAGCCATCAATAAGTCCTGTATTCTTGACTGAATAAGGACACCTCTGACTGAAAAAGAATCAGTTGAGGCGTGGTTAAGTGTATTGTTAACTCAATAACACTTATACAAAACCACTTGTACAGAATACACTTGAAAACCACAAGTGTTTCTGAGGGATACTGACACACAAACAGTGTGACAGGGTACCAAAAAGCTGTAATTCTGACATGGAATTGTTGATTCAATTACACTGTCATTATACAGGGCACATTGTAGTAACATACAAGCCCAGAGGCCAATCTCAGACGTGCAAAACCAGCATTTTTTGAGAAGTCTTAACTGACATAAACCCTCCTTTTCCTGCTTTGATTTCAGTGGAAGAAAATTACATCCCACTTGAGACCCAGTCACAGGCCAACACACCAGTGACACCCTCAGAACCAGAGGGCAGCAAGGGCAAAGGAAAGAGGCACAGTGAAGGCCTCATCACAGCCAAGAAGTGGACACCAATAGCCACTCAGAGAAGTAGAAAACCACGAAACTCTGCATCAATACAAGGTAAACCTACCTTAAACACTTGTACAGGGAAGATTACAATTATTAACCCAGTTGTAACTTCCAAAGGCAAACTGCCCAAATCAGCAGACAATAAATTTGTACAAGGCACAGTCAAAGGTAAATACCCTAAGAACATAAAGTTGTTGACTGATTGCAGACACTGATATGTCCCCTGTATACCTCAGAGACCTTGGCTTCCAAAGGAACCAGCCAGAGGATAGAGGAGGATTGTCCAGAGCCAGAAGACCTGAAAAGAGGACACCCTGGACACAGTGGTGGATGGCAATAGAATGAGGAGGATAATAACAACCTTGCCATTCACACTCCAATTCAACAGAAACCTCAAACCAGAGGACTGGAAGGATATGGATCAAGTTCTTCAGATCCACCAACTCCTCAAAGATTTATTTCAATGGAGCATGGACAACAAGAGGTTCAACCTAGCAACTCACTGGGCAGAACTGGGATCAAGTTGCCAGAAGATCTGTCTCAAAGAGATAGACTTCAAAGACCTTATGGTAATCACCAAGGGCTGGAATCCTACCAGGCAGCACAGACTCCTGGAGGCAAGGGCACAGAGGATAAGGGAGAATCAAGCCACTATCCTAGCTATAGAAGAACAGTTGACCCAGACAGGGCCTACTCAGATTCCTTCAGGTTCACAAGGAGCAGGCCAAATCAGCTCTCCAGTGGCTTCACACCATTCAGAAACCAGCAGATCAGTGGCCAAGAGTCACCATTCTTCACAATTCCAGGAAGTTTCCAGGAGAAGACCAGGAAACAAGGGCAAGAACAAAACCTCCTTCAACCAGAGGAGGAAAGAGTCAGACCCCATGATCCAGAAGCTATTAGATTTGGTAAAGGAAGTACACAAGAACCAGAAGTAGTTGTAAACCACTCTAGAATCAGTAGTCCTAGTAATAGAAACACTACCCCCACTCAGACTGAAAATAACATTGTCACATCTGAGAGTAACATCAACAGTGATACACTGTGGTTACAAGTGTCCCAATATGCTGAACAATCTGCAAAGCAATTTGCAGAAATTAAAGCTAGCCAAGAGAGGATGAGACAAACTCAAGCCTCCTTGGAACAAATAGTTAAGAATCTTCAAGAACGATATGCTCAACTGAGCAAAGCCTCTGAAGAATCCAACAAAAGACTGAACCAAGTCTTTGAAGAACAACACCACAGCACAAGGGACAGGGAGTGTCTGGATCAAGACATTAACAAATTGTTTAATGCCTACCATACCTTGAAGCCTCAACCACAAGGCCAAGCTATGAATAATCCATATCAACCAGATGACATCAAACCAGATGCCATGTTGTTGGATAAGACAAGATCTCCATCACAATACCAGGATGGAGATGGCATGTCTTATTCAGAAAAGGAAGCCCTGAAACAGCTTCCTGAGGCCTCAAACTGGCCCAAATTCTCTGGATCAGGAGAATATGATCATATGGAACTCATAGATTATATTGATGGACTCTTCATTGATGTACCAAGCATACCAGACTACTGGATCACTGCTAGATTGAATACTGCATTTAAAGGTCATGCAAGCATATGGTACACAGAAATGAAAGAAATCCATGGCAGAAGAAACTGGCCATGGTGGAAGAGTCAAATCATCCAAAAGTACAGTAATGGAACTTGAATATGGCAAAAGACCATGACATTTGAGAATGACAAATACTCTGTGGACAAAGATCCATATGAGTGGTGTCTTAAACAGTCTACAAGACTTAAGGCCATTGATCCTCAGATGAACATCCAAATGAGGAATCACAAGCTTCTGACACAACTGCCAGGAGAACTGGAGCATGCAGTGAAATGCAGATGCAACCAAAATTGCACTCTAGATGACATAGCCAATACCTTACAAGACATAAGGAAAAGGACTAATATAGGGAAGTTCACCCCATATAGAAGCAGTAGTTTCAAGGAGAAACGACCTTTCAGGGTGGAGTTTAAAGACAAACCCAGAGAAAGAGTGACAGAAGTGGCAAGGAAGAAGAATTCTTGTCACAATTGTGGCTCAACAGACCACTATGCCAACAACTGTCCAAAGGCAAAGAAAAAGGTCTATGCTATAGAAAAAGTCCCTGAAGAAGAACCTACAACAGAGGATTCTGAATCAGACTCTATGGGAGATGCCATCAGAGAACCATCTGATGATGATCAAGACCCAAGAGAGGAATTTCTAGTGGAATACCAAGAGGAAACCCCATTGGAAATCCAGGATATACAGTTGGAAGCAGGCAAGCCACAGGACACTGCCAACAAGAACTTGTGCAAACACACACAAGATGCACAAACATTCCTGGTTACACCAACCAAAGGAATGGCATATATACATGGAACAGCCACAAAAATGACTGTATGTATTGACAATGCTCATCACCCACTGACCATTGACAGTGGAGCACATTGCTCCATAGTGGCCAGAAATTATCTGGATAACCACTTCCCAAACTGGGAAAAACAGCTCTTGCCCAATAAGGCAAAGAACTTCAAAAGTGCATCAGGGAAGATGACTTCCATTGGGACAATTATCAAAGAGATAATTATACCCCACAGGAAGGGTAATATCAGACTCAACCCAGAGTTTGTAGTGCTTGAAGATGCCCACATCCAAGGGTTTTTACTGGGAACAGATTACCAGAGGATGTATGGCATAGATATTTACAACAGTAAGAACAGGCACATTACCATTGGTACCAACAAGGAAAAGAAATTTTCACTTGATATATACCACATATCTTCACAGGATCCAATAGAAGAACTCTTGAAGGAATTCAAGGAGGGACATTTTAGCACTACCCTCACCAGTAAACAAAAAATAAGTTTACTGAAGATGCTGAGGAAGAACAGACCAGCATTTGCCATTGGTGAAGAACCACTAGGCAAGATTAAAGGCCATGATATAGAACTATATCTGGATGTGGAAAGACCTTATCCACCCATGCTGAGGAGACCTCCTTATCCAGCAAGTCTGGAAACCAGGAAAGAAATTGAAAAACACATCAATGAACTCCTGGACATGGATGTCATCAGGAAGATTGGACATAATGAAATAATGGAAATCACCACTCCTGTCCTGATCACCTGGCATGATGGCAAGTCTAGATTGTGTGGAGACTTCAGACCCCTGAATAACTACACAAAAGCAGACAGGTACCCTATACCAAGGATACCTCATGCCTTGGATAAGCTAGCCAAAGCCAAATACATAACCAAGATGGATTGTATGAAAGGCTTCCATCAAAATGGGGTTAAACCAAACTCCATGAAATTGCTCAGAACAATATGCCATATGGGCATATATGAGTACACCAGGATGCCATTTGGCATCAAGAATGCACCAGCCCACTTCCAAAGGATGATGGACACCATATTTCAAGAAGAAATAATGGAAGGCTGGATGGTAGTATATATTGATGATATCATTATATACTCAGAGACATGGGAAGACCATGTACAATACATAGACAGAGTGCTAAGTAAATGTACACCCATTAATCTGAAAATTTCACTTAAAAAGTG
Source organism: Austropuccinia psidii (assembly GCA_023105745.1). Taxonomy (NCBI): domain Eukaryota; kingdom Fungi; phylum Basidiomycota; class Pucciniomycetes; order Pucciniales; family Sphaerophragmiaceae; genus Austropuccinia; species Austropuccinia psidii. The sequence goes on from JALGQZ010000002.1 coordinate 70,180,371, forward strand.
TAATTTTGGCCAACAAGAGCTACTAGCTCTAGGACACAAAGTCTCAGGCCTTAGTCTGGCAATTGACCAGAACAAAGTCGCAGCAGTACTGCAAAAGCCAGTACCAAAGAACATCAAAGAGATGCAATCTTTCCTTGGATTTGCTAGCTACTATAGAAACCACATCAAAAACTTTGCCCACATAACGAGTAGTTTATACAAGTTATGCTCAAAGGATGTAGTTTTTGAAATAACCAAGGAAAGGAGGGATGCATATGAGAGGATCAAATATGAACTCACAAATGCACCTGTGCTCATCTTGCCTGACTTTGAACTACCATTCAAGTTATATATAGATGCAGCATGCAGCCAAGGCTTGGGGGCAGCCCTTCACCAAAGACAAATTGTGGATGGTGAACCAAGAGAAGGTGTAATATGTTACATCTCCAGGCAGCTGAAAGATTCAGAAGCCAGGTATGGGGCCACCCAGACAGAATGTCTATGTCTAGTCTGGGCTCTAGAAAAACTCCATTATTACTTGGAGGGTGCAGTCTTTGAAGTCTACACAGACTGCACAGCCTTGAAGTCTTTACTAAACATGAAGACTACTAATAGACACATGCTGAGATGGCAAATAGCCATCCAGGAGTATAGAGGGAACATGACCATCATATACAAGGAAGGTAAAAGCCATACTAATGCAGATGGCCTTAGCAGATGGCCATTGTACAATGTCAAAAGCAATCCAGCTTATGACCCTGAAGTTGCTGCAAAAATTCCTATCCATTTTATGGAAATAAATAGGAAGAAGAACTTCAGATTCTCTGAATGGGCACCAGGGAGTGGTACCCTTGACAGTGGAAACACTGATTCAGAAGGGACAGAAACCCCCATACTGGGAATAAGTTCCTCAGAGCTGCACAATGAATTTTTCAATGCAGTACTGAAATCTTATGCTAAACACAAACAGTGTAGCATACTACTCCAACTCCTTCAACAAAAATACAGGAGCCCAGAACTGGAAACCCAGCTGGAGGAGCCCTGGTTGAGGACCTATAAGGACAATAAATTCTTCCTTATAGATGGCGTGATTTATCACAGAGAAAAGCACACCAGTGCACTCACAGTGATAGACAGAGACCACATCTCTTTAATCCTGCAGGAATGCCATGACTGCCCCTATATGGGACACATGAGTGAGGACAGGACTAAAGAGAGGGTAGCAAGCACAGCTTGGTGGCCCAAGTGGGAGCAAGAGTTGAGTGAATACATCAACACTTGTGAAAGATGCCAAAAGGCAAATAGAAAACATGGGAAGAAATATGGGTTGCTTCAACATATAGAAGAACCCAAACACCCATGGGAAACCATCAACATGGACTGGGTCACAGGACTTGTCCCAGGAGGCAAAGAAAACTACAATGCCTGCTTAATCATAGTTGATAGGTTCAGCAAGAGCATGAGATGTCTACCATGCCATAAAGAGGACACAGCCATGGACACTGCTCTGTTATTTTGGAATAACATGATATCCACCTGTGGAGTCCCTAAGATCATAATTAGTGACAGGGACCCAAAATTCACATCTGAATTTTGGACCAATTTATATGACATGCTCGGCACCAAGCCTGCCTTTTCCACAGCTTACCATCCACAAACAGATGGCCTAGCTGAGTGGATGATCCAAACAATGGAGGAAATCCTCAGGAGGTTCTGTGCATATGGCATGGAATACAAGGACCATGAGGGATACACCTATGATTGGGTCACCCTCTTACCAGCAGTCCAACTGGCTTATAATACAAGCCAGCACTCTACCACAGGAAAAGCACCTGCACTGGTAGAGAAAGGGTGGAATCCCCTGTTACCTGTGGATCACTTGAAGAAAAATCTTCTGACCATCCACCCCACAGCCAAAGACTTCCATGATATGTGGAAGAAAGCCTGTGATACTGCTGCCAAATGCATAGCTGATGCCAAAGAGTATAACAAGCAAAGGTGGGACAAATCACATATGGAACCTGACTTCAAGGAAGGGGACCAGGTGTTAGTGTCTACACTGAACTTTAACAATCTCAAAGGACCTAAGAAAATGAGAGACTCATTTGTAGGGCCCTTCACTATCATTAAGTTGATAGGGAAGAATGCAGTAGAGGTCAAGCTCACTGAGGAGTTTTCTAGGAAACACCCAGTCTTTCCAGTGAGCCTGGTCAAACCATACTTCCAAACAGAGGAGGATACCTTCCCTTCCAGGAAGAAAAACATCACTCCACCAGAAATAGTGGAAGTAGAAGACTCTCCTGGACCTGTGAGTAAAATCATAAGGGCCAGAAAAATCAGACTTAATGGGAAGGATCAGAGACATTATCTAGTCAGATTCAAGAACCAGACAGCTGACAAAGACAAATGGTTGGCAGAGGATGCCATACCAGATGGAAACCTTCATTTAAGGAGATTCAGAGCCTCTAGGAGGACTGAACAGTCTCATCTATGATGAGCCTTTTTTAGAGGGAGGGTATGTCAGCCTGTGACTCAAAACCAGAGCACAAGCATGACAGCCAAAATACCATAAACCAATGGTATAGCCAAAATACCACCAAAACATGGAGCTGAGCCAAATTAGCTCAAAAGGTATCAAAAGAAAGAGGAAACTCACCTCTTTCTGAAAATATAAGTCCCATCACCATAGGACAAGAAATAACAAAGTTATTCCTGCTCAAAGTTATTGCTGAGCATAAACCTTAATTTTCACCTCTCATCTAAAATCTAGAAGGAGAGGCTTAACCCCATCAAATGGGTATTCAACATGAAGCTCTAAGCCAGGGCTATCTAATGGTGCTAGCCAAACTGAGCTAGAACCAGTATTACTTGAGTTATGGTCAAATTCAGACCAAATAAGGGTGAACAAAACATTCACCTCTCATCTAACTTTTACAGTTTTAGTGTGAGATACTTAAAGTGGGGTCTTTTTGGAAAGAGCACAATCAGGGCTATCTGATGGTGCCATCCATTTCCTCATAGCTCAACTACAACAGAAGTTATTGGCCAAACAAGCTTAATACAGCTTTTGCGCAAACCACGCCAATGTACAAAAATACTTGTACATGGGATAACTTTGTCATATTTAATGATAGCCATGTCAAGTTGGGTACCATTGTGTAGAGCCTATATAGAGCTATTCAATGAACCAATTTTGAGCTTGATATCTCAAAGATTGACAGAGTTATGACCATTTTAAGGTCAAAATCTCACCTGCTGTCATATACAGCCTTACCATGGGATAATATCCCATAACCATGAATATGAGGTGTCAAATAGACGAAGAAGCATGTTTTTACTTCAATACCTCATATGTCAGTCAATACTGGGGTCCCATACAGTTTCTGTACAGCATTCTACGCGTCATACACGTCAGAATCAGGCTGTGAGGTCCCCAGATGAAAATTTTCACCCTGTATTGGTGAAAACCACCAAGATGTGGTTTCAAAGCCACATCTGAGCCCAATACAGAGTATACAGGCTGTTTGCAAACCACAAGCCTGTCATAGAGAGTGAAAAATCTTCACTTCCTCTACGTGGAAAGGTCTAGCAGCCTTTCCACCTCAATTTCAGGATAAAAGGAGGGTTTTTCACAGCCAAAAGCCTTTCCTCATCCTGCTCTTGAATAACCTACGTAGTAAACTGTCAAAAACAGTTTTACTCTTGGTTAATAATCAGGTATAATTATAAGTTTAATTATTGTAGTCTTTTATTATTGTAACCCAACAGATAAAGCTGCACCCAGGGCTTTCAACAGCACTCACCACCACTATAACCACTATAGTAAAGCCCTTAAATTTATTCTTAATCATCTCAAAACATTCTTAAAGAATTTTTTACCATGTCACAAACATAGTTTGAGTTGTAAATAGCCTACATTACCACTCTTTCATAGTTTCATCCTGACAAATTTAGGCTTAGTGAGATATCCACGATGGGTGTACCAAAAGTCCATGTAAGAATACCATGATATTAAGTGCTCAAAACATGCATAACACTATTCTTAGTGTATATGTAACATGGGATTTCTCACATTCCCATTATTTTGGCATGAAATTAAGAAAAACAAATATTTTCACAGATCTTTTATGTGGTATTGATGATGTGGTATTGAAGTATTTTCCATTTTACCACCTCAAAGAGTTAATTTGAGCTTATTCACTCTATGGAGCTACCCTAGGTGAATTTTAGTGTAGAATTCAAATCTGGGCTTAAATCCATGGATTTACTTACTCAGTAAAAAGGTATTCATCTTTTCTGAAATCAAAAATGATGAATTTTGGATATATGCATGACTTATGAGTTATGCATAATTCAAAATTTCTTTTTAAGATAATTGTGGCCTATTTGGGTATGTAAAATATACCTCAAGGCTCACATTCCCCCCCACCAAAAAATATAATTGTACTACAATTTTATCAATGATAGAAATAATAAAAAGCCCCAAAGGGGGGTTAATGTCCACTGTCCAACCTCTTTACATTACTCAGGTGAAGTAATTTAAAGCACATTCATAGACATATTCAGGCTTGTGGCCTTCTTTCATGTCTAAATCTTCTCAAGAGTTTATCTGTGTCAGGTATATCTGATTCTGCCAGCCATTCATCTTCATGTACTGCATTTCTATATCTGACAAGATATTCCCTCTGATTTTTACCCCTAAGTCTCCTTTCTTTAATGACTTTCTTTATCTTTTTGTGTTCATTCTGTTCCACTGGTGGGACAGTTAAAGGAGTTGTGTTCCTTAGAGGAAACAACTCTTTATCAGCTGGTTGATAAGGTTTTATCAAGCTGACTGGAAAAGTTGGGTGTTTATTTTACAATTCACCACTCAATTCCACTTGAACTGCATTGGTTCCATGTGAGGCAACAATAACAAAAGGTCCTACATAAGAATCTTTAAGTTTCTTTGGGCCTTTGATATTCTTAAAATTCAAGGTTGAAACTAGAGCTAAGTCCCCTACTTTTAGGTCTGGTACTTTATGACTCTTGTCCCACTATTGTTTTGCATAATCAAAAGCATCATCCATACTTTGTTTTGCATGATGTTTTACTTTATCAAGCATTATCTTGAAGCTGGAAGCTGTAGGATGAATGACAATCAAGTCTTTCCTCAGTTTGTCTGCTGGGAGTCTTGGATTCCATCCTTTTTCTAACATAGCAGGAGTCTGTCCTGTGGAAGAATGGACTTATGTCTTGTATTCCGATTCTAATGAAGGTATCAGAGTGCACCAGTCATGGGTAAAGCCATCTGAGTCTTTGAATTCTAACCCATAAGCACAAAATCTCCTGATCATGTCTTCTAAAGTTTGAGTCATCCTCTCTGCTAGCCCATCTGTCTGAGGGTTATATGCTGTAGAGAGAGATAACTTAGTCCCAAACATTCTACGAAGATTGGTCCAAAGTGCAGATGTGAACTTGGGATCTCTGTCACTTATGATATTCTTAAATAATCCTGTATGAGAAATAACTCTACTCTATAGAAGAAGAGCTGTATCCATAGCAGTGTCATCTTTATGACATGTTAAGAATATGGGAGTTTTGATATATCTGTCTAAAATGACTAAACAAGCATTATAGCTTTTTTCACCACTTGGAGGAAGTGTTGTGACCCAATCCATGTGAACAACTTCCCATGGGGATTTTGGTTCTTGAATATGGATCATAAGTCCAAATTTCTTGCCTGTACTCCTGTTTTCTTTTTGGCATCTGTCACAGGTATGGCAATATTCAATGGTTTCTTTTCTCCAAGATGGCCACCATGCACAGTTCTTTACTTTTTCAAGGGTTCTGTCTTCTGACAGGTGTCCAGAGTAGATGATATCATGGCATTCATGAAGAATTGTAATGATAAGCAATCTGCTGCATAATGTCATGACACAAGAATGTTTGGCTCTGTGATAGATAATCCCATCAAACAAGTGAAATCTCCCTTCAGAATAGGAATTTCTCCAAACTTCATCTAGTGCATTTACCAAAGATGTATCTTTGCAGTCTTTATCTAATAAAGAAGTCAAGATATGGCAATTCTTGTCTTGCTTATAAGATTCTCTGACCTCTTCAAAGAATTCAGTCCCAATATCAGTTATATTAATCCCTTCAATTGAAATCTGTGGTTCAGCTTCCAGGGTACATAAGCTGGATTATCAGGAGTGTTGGCTAATGCCCACCTGCTAAGTCCATCAGCATTCTTGTGAATGTTTCCTGCTTTGTGGACTATAGTCATGTTTCCTCTATATTCCTGAATGGCTATTTGCCATCTCAACATGTGTCTGTTGGAAGTTTTCATGTTAAGAAGTGAGTTTACTGCTTTACAGTCAGTTATCACTTCAAAAACACTGCCATCAATATAATAGTGTAATTTCTCAAGTGCCCATACCAAGCATAAGCACTCCATTTGGCTTGCACCATATCTGGCTTCTGTTGGTTTGATTTGCCTTGACATGTAACAAACTGGTCCTTCTGTAGGTTTGTCATCAATGAAATGTACTTGATGTAGGGCTGCCCCTAATCCATCTCCACATGCATCAATGTACAATTTAAAAGGAATATTCCAGTAAGGCATGAGGAGTAAAGGTACTTCTGTAAGAGCTCTCCTTATCTTCTCATAAGCTGTAATTCTCTCCTGTGTCATCTCAAATACAGTCTGTTGATCACAGATTCTATAAAGTGACTTGGCTAGAATGGCAAAGTCTTTCAATTGTTGCCTATAATAACTGGCAAACCCAAGAAAAGACATCATTTATTTTTTATTCTGGGGTATTGGCTTAAGTAACACTGCTGCTACTTTGTTTTTGTCAATACCCAAGCTTAAACCAGAAACAATATGTCCTAATGCTTTGAGTTCTTCAAAACCAAAGTTGCATTTCTTAAGTGAAATTTTCATGTTCACTTCTGCAACTTTGTGAAGTACTCTTGCAAGTCTTTCAAGGTGCAAAGACCATGCATCAGAACATATGATAATATCATCAATATAAATGATAAGCCATCCTTCAGATAATTCTGTAGGAAAAATTGTGTTCATCATTCTTTGATAATGGGATGGAGAATTTTTAATGCCAAATGGCATTCTAAGATACTCATAAATACAGCAGTGTGTGATAATTCTAAGTAATTTCTTAGCTTTAGGCGTCAAAACATTCTGATGGAAACCTTTCAATGCATCCATTGATGTTATATACTTGGCTTTAGACAATTGAGTCAAGGTTTCTTGAATTCTAGGGATTGGCTTCCTATCTGGAACTGTGTAGGTATTCAATGCTCTGAAATCTCCAACCATTCTTGACTTCTCATTATGCCATGCAATAATAACAGGTGTTGTCACTTCAACTTCCTCATTATGGCCTACTTCTCTTAGTACACCAAGTTGGCTTAACTCTTGGATATGTTTTTCCAAGTCTTCTCTAGCTCTGGGACTGGCTGGATAAGCTGGTCTTCTAAGTACTGGAGGATATGGCCTGTCAATATTAAGAGCAATATCAACTTCATGTCCCCTTATAGCACCTAATGGTTCATTATCAAAGGCAAACGCATTTATGTATGTGTATAACACATTGATTAGTTCATTCCTCATTTTTGGTGACAATGATGGATTAATTTGTGCTTCAACAAGTTGATTGGACCCAAATTCATTTTTGTAAGTATCCTTGACAGAAGATACTACAGATATTTGTTTTGGCATATTGGAAAAAGCAAGTTTTTGTCTCTTGTTATCTCCAATTGTGAAAGATCTGTCTTCATGGTTATTTATGTCAATACCATAGATATTCAAGTCATCATTTCCAAGAATGATGTGCTGAGATGTGCAATTATCCATTACAGCAATCTCAGTTTTCATCCTTACACCTCCTGCTGGGTGTGGAAATACAAGATTAGTGTCTAATATACCCAAGGCACATATTGTTACTGGCACTACTATATTGCACACCTTCTATTGGTAATAGATGGTTTTTCCATTCAGGAAGTATAATTTGGAGATAATCCTTTCCCACACAAGTGCAAAATGCCCCTGTATCCAAATTTACTTTGGCTTCAATATCACTCATCAAAACTGATGTGATACAGGAAGCCCCAGCAGTGTAACCCTTTCCTCTGGCAGGTTTTGTTTTACACATTATGGCATCTTGGATATTGATCAGGTTGCAGCAATCCTCACTGTACTGTGGCAAGTGGGTATGGACTTCTGTGACTTCAAAGAAAGCTGTAATGTGTTCAATGGGATAGTCATCCACTGGTGTATCACCGGGGCGAATCTCGTGTCAATCGTCGGCGATTGACTTCACGTCAAGCAAACGTCAAGCAGGATAAAAGTCGAGCTCACGTCAAGCACACGTCACACTCTGGTCTTACACCAAATCCTGTGACATCCAATAATATTGGTTCCCCTGTGCCTTCAACTCAGATTCCTCACCACCTGATCATCCCACAACCGTCCGATGATTGGTAAAAATTACACCAGACCCGCCTGTTTGCACACACACACATCAAAGATGTCCTTCAGCCAGTTTTGATGTAGGCGGGGGGTTTGACTTCACCAGGTCATCCATGAAGTGTGCGTGTGCATTGGCGTGTGCGGGCGCGTTTGCGTGTGCATTGGCGTGTGCGGGCGCGTTTGCGTGTGCATTGGCGTGTGCGGGTGGGTTTGCGTGTGCATTGGCGTGTGCGGGTGCGGGTGGGTGGGCGTGTGCATTGGCGTGTGCGGGTGCACATGCGGGTGTGGGTACGCAAAAGCCGATTCCGCTTCCAACATGATGATGGCGCAGTTAGAAATTTTGGATGCTATGAAAGGTGAGTGTGTGGGTCATTTGATCATTGGACTTGGCTTATTCACACTGTACCCAATGTCAAAATAGTAAGTTCTTTGTGGCAATGTGAAATAATGGGCTTTGCTTGTCACAATGGCATGTCTCTGTCACTAAATTTTGAGGCAATGATTTCACTAGCAAAATTGCTAATGAATCTGAGAGATTTGCATTTTTGTAGACTAAATATCATGAAATAACGGCTTTATCATTACAAGCAGTCCAAATGACAGAGCTTTGTTATCATACAATCCACAGTTACCTTCTATTTCTTCTTCTGATATAATCAAGTGTCCATCATCAAAACCAACAGCTTTATAAATATTGAGATACGGCCAATCTGGTAGGAAATTCACATCAATCTTCAAAGTTTTTAAAATCAGAAAGTTATTATTCAGTATGCTAGATGGCTCAGAGACTTTGAAAATGCTATCAATAATACCAAATTGTCGTGAGTTGCCCCTCAGAAAACATATCACACTGTTGCTGATATTTTTGGATTCAGTTGAAAATATATTGTTCCCAATATTAATGTTTGAAACTGGAAAATACCAAGGTGAGACAATCCTTGAAGTGGGAGGACTTGTGGATTGCATGGTAGTGTCTAAGCTGATCCAATCAACTACTTCCCTTGTGGAATGAAAATTCTGTAAGTACTCAACCAGGCAAGCATAATTTTGTTGGTCATGGCAGGATGGCTTGTTATATTTATGGTGATTGAACACGGCAGGTGGCTGTGATTCGAAAAGCTGTTTTATTTCACATGGCACAGATGGGGATTTCAGGAGAACGGAAAGGTTGGAACATCGACAGATATGTTGAAGTAAGGTTTTATCTATATCATCTATTCAGAGTTGCAAAAAGTTAGTCTTATTCAGTTCAGGTGTTTCATCAATGTGAATATATTGATCTTATTAATTGACGTACATATCTTGTTATTTGTTGGCATCTTTGCAAATACTCCAATCAAGTGCTCATAACCCCATGTGGCTGAGGCTTGTGCTGGGCCCCAACGTTGGAAGAGTTCGGGAATATGATCAGCAAAATGATGATTTGGTTTACTTTTCTGTTTTGGGAACAGGTGTTGATTGGAAAGGCGGAAATTTTTCCAATGTTCAGCAAATGCAGTCGCATCATCTATTGAAACAGTCCAGCTTGTGGCAATGTTGATAGCACTAATCAAATGGAATGTATTCTTGGCTAGTTCATTTGCAAGTTCTTCTGACTGACCCATTTTTCTTTGTGTGTTGGCGGATTGGTGTGCATCTAATGACATCTGTTGACTGAGCATTAGAAATGGAATATAGACCTTATATAAGAGAGCCCATTCAGCGGCTTTTAAGCTACCATGAGAGGGGGAACCCATTTTGCGGGGAACTCTTGTCCATGATGAGGGAATTATGGTCTCAGATATGATTTGTCGGAGATGCTCAAGAGCCTCACCCTTGATCTGGTGATCGCTCAGTGCAGTGATATCCAATTCAGAGGGTATTTCAGAAGTGGGGATGTAATCGGCATCAAATGAAGGAATCTCCGCAGAACCACTAGATGGATGTTCTGTGTGAAGGGTGGGCATTGGGAAGTAGTTTTTCCGGGTGGAAGTAGTGGGGAGTGGCTCATTTATTATTTTTGCTGCGTCTCTTCTCAGGAAACGGGCCTCTCTCAATGTGATTTTATCAAGAGAGCTGTTGGAGGTCATGGAATCTGAGTCTGAACTGTTGGTGTCATTGGATTTCCTGCGGGACCTGAAGTAAATTTTTGATTTCGCCTCTGGAATGCACAATTTGAAAGTTGCATGATCCTTCAAAATTCCAAGTATTAAATTATGCATTATGTCAAGATTAACCATTCTGGTTGCATCCCAATACGGAAGGTCTTCCAAAATTGAATATCGCACTCCATACTCAGAGAAAATTGCTTGTCTTTGTTGTGGGGTTGCCCGAAGCCATTTGGCAATGGTTGATTTATGACTTTGGTATGAGCGCGTGTAGTGAAATTGAGGACCAATTTCTTCAATTTGAGCTTTGTGAATGGTGCAAAAATTACAAAAGTGGTTTCCTGAATGGGAAATAAATCCAGTAAGCTTGCGCATGGCAACCACATCCGCAATGGCTGTGAGGATGGCAACACGGATAAAGGATCCTGATGGACCTGTTGAGGTGGGTGCAAAATGGTAACCTTGCCATAGCTCTTTGAGCTCGTTGATGAGTGGCATTAATAGATAATTCAATTGAAGCGCAGTTGGCTCCTTCGGACCAGGGATGATTCCTGCAACATAGACATTCTCGGGCTTCAATCTTTCACTTGGGGGGAGATTAAGACAAATAAGCATGATAGGTCCAATGCTAGCCAACCGGGTTGACTTTCCATGTGCATTAAACCAGTCCACATATATGGAGAAGGACAATGCACCAGGAATGGACATGAATGGGGGGTCATGGATATTTCTAGTGCCAGTGAAGCGTCTCCAGACCAATCCATCCCAGATGTCACGTTTTGGGGAATCTTCGGGAGTTTGGGATTGTTGATGTTGATGCAGAATGTCCATAATTCCAGCCCGCTGGAGAAATCTGGCAAGCCAATTTTTGAATGGTTGATAAATGAAATGTTTTGTTGGTATAAATTTTTGCTTCATGTTGGTTGTGTTTTGGGTGTGGGGTTCAGATGAATAGATGAATTTGCCTAATGATTGTGTGCAAGGGGGATCATGATCATTTGGGTCATTATGGCGTTGACAGTGGGGTTGGTCAGTTGTGACTGATTCAGTAAGGCCATTAAGAGAGAAACATTGAGGACAACATATATAGTTTTGAATCACTGGCTCCAATTGGAGATGTTCAAATATGGTACTCAGATCTTGAGGTATATGGAATGCAGGAGCGGGGGGACCAGCTGAGCTTGAGATACTGGACTTGATCAGCAGGTTCAGGGCGGGGTTGAGTATGCGTGAAGCCCTGCGGGGTAAATTATACCTTAATGATAGAATGGCAGATATTATCATTCCTAGGTCTTGTGGGGGAAGGGTTTGACTGCCACTATATGGTTTCTGTGCAGTTGAATTGAGACCCGCTGGAGTTGGGAAAGTGCTTTGGGTCAAACGTGAATAATCAGCTGGGAAGATTTGATCCAATAGAATTTGTGGGTACCCAGATCCTGATGCAGAAGTAGGGATGTTTGGAAGAGATTTGGGTGCAATGGTTGATTTGAGCTTTTTAATGTGCTGTTTATATTGGAAAGGTGTGAAGGCAACTCCTTGCCTATCACCCTCAGGGGAAGAGTGTGTTTGAGTTGAGCAGTGTTGACACATGCATATACGCATTGAGGAATATGGCCGGGTTGTCATTGCTGCAGGAATTGGGAGTACGGTTGGTTTGTGTATAAATATCTATGGTTGATGTGAAAGTGTTTAGGAGTGTTATTAATTGGAAATAAAATTCAGTGATTATTTATGAAGGGGGAGATGATTTGAGCCAGCTGAGGATTTTATCCCATTTGTAATGGAGCATGAGCTGCAGTGGATAAAGTTTAACATGTCTCATCTGGATGGCGGAATTGGTTAGGCGTTTAATTGGGTAAAATGCCATGCTGCTCAATGCTCATACATATTCTAGTTTATTTACACATTGTGATAGTGCGGGTTTGACCATTGAGGGGGTTCCATTAGTGAAGTGTTACCATTGAATTGAGGGGATTAACATTTAATCCATGTACGCTGGCACGCCATCGTACATGGTTTAAACCTTATTACAGACATAACTATATAACTCTATTACATAAGGGGTTGGAGTGCAGCTAAAGTCTTGGTATTTGGTTTGAGTGCGGCGGGCTTTGAATCAGTTGGAATGTGATTTGGATTGTCTTGCCTTTCGGGAAAAGGTGATGTCTCTTTTGTGGGTAAATCCTTCATGAATATACCCCTTTACAGATGTACAATGTTGTGGAATTTCAATGCATATATGGGCAGTTTGGATAATTCACAAAATGTGACAATGGGGAGGCATAAATGGTACTGAATATGATTACTTATGAATGATGGGTCCCCTTTGAGATCAAGGAAATACCACATTATATGCTGGTAGGCCGTGCAGGGTGGTTTCCGACAAAAGCGGAGGAGCTCAAGAGGAGGCAGGGAGGATTCTCCTCAAAAGAGTCTTATCTGACTTCCACACAACACTTAGTTCCAACTATTCATAGAATTTCTCTATTCTAAATTTGAAAAGATTTCATCTCATATCACTCTATTTTATCATAATACTGAGGTGTTTTATCTAGTTAAAAATATTACTGTACTTTTTCAGCCCTTATGTCATCTTTCAAGTCACATAAATCCCGTTCAGGTTCTGTTCATGACTCAAATAGTGAATCTAGCATAGAATATGTTCAAACACAGTCACCATTGAGTCCCAACATTCCTCTCACAACCCCTATCGCATCCTCAATGAATGTATCAGGTCTTAACATTGATGTGGGCAATCCAAAGGCTCCAACTTCAAGCACTTGGTCGATCCCAAATATTTCCGTCACTCCAATTCCCCCAAATCCCACTAATACACAAATTCATGTGTCTCAGGGGCCAGAAGGCATACCTCAAATCTCCTCACACGCTAATCCCCAATCAAAATTTCCACGTGAGTTCCTCCTTAATCCCGGTCGGAATCCAGTCGCATCCCAGGATCCCTTTGGCCAAAGTAAACAGCCAACCCTCAATATTCCATCAGGATCGCAGGTTCATGTGGTTCATGAAAGGCACGTGGATGGGGGACGACGAAAAAGACCTTTGGAAAATGTATCTTGGAGCGGTCTGTCGGAGGGAAATCCAGTATTGACGCTTCATCAAAGTAAGTCATTTGAATTTTGGAGTAGAAACTTATTCACAATTTGATATGTTTGTTTCATGGGTTAGATATGGCACCTAAAGGCAAGTCAGTCCGATCTCAGGAGCCAATTGAAGATCGTGAGGATGACCAGTCTTCATTAATGTTTTGATGTGTTAACTGATGATTTGCATAGCAGGGGATGAACTTTATGCGTCTTCACCTCTGGTCCATAAAGAGAAAGTCACTGGACGTCATCATCCATATGCCTCCAAACCAAGAACGGGTCATGCCAGTACATCAAGAGCAACAATGGTGGATGATGAGGATGAGAACATGTCTCCGACTCAAAGTGAAAGAAATGATGAACCAAGGAGGGACAATTTCACAGCGCATGAGCAAGGCACTCAATCAAAGAGTGAGTTCACCCATCCTCAGCTGGGCCTCGCCCAGAGTATGCTTGAACAATCCGAGGTCAGACAGCAAAGGAACCAGGCCCGCAAAGCTCACAATGTGGCGAAACGTGCAAGCCAGAAGGAGCAACAAAAATGGCTGAAGGCAGAACTTCCAGAGAATGTCCATGGAATGAGATCAGCAGTACCGCACATTGCCTGTTCCTACTCAAAGTTAGGGATAAGGATTTTTCCTCACTACCAGCACCACCCAGCACAGAAGAGCGTGAAATTGCAATTCAAGTGGCTGGTCATCTCGGATATGTCCCCGAGGATGTGTTCAATGAGCCATCAACACAGGTTCAGTCTCAGGGTTTCCAAAGCTACTGCAAAAATGAGCTGCACAAGCTAGGACTAAAGCGATTCACTTGGGACTGGGAGAGCTCATGGCAACATCCATTCAACGAGCTGATGTCTATGGTGTTTTACCGTACATTCCGTCTCGCACTTGTCAGCACTGAGTATCATCACTACTGTTGGAACAAGGATCATAACAACTATGGGGTCGTGGCGGCTTTAATGGAGCAATATTTCACTTATTTGAAAAGAGAATGGAAGTCTATTCAAAAGGATGCGGAGTATTTGGTAAAAAAGAAGGAGAATCAAAAGCTCGCAAAGATTCGTCAAAGAGTTAGTTACTGTATCTCTTCTTCATTGTGGACCAAGTCTGATGATGATCTACTTGATTATGTGCAGACCTGTGAGCGCCGTCGTGAATGGTGTGATACGGCTAAATTTCCCATTCTAGCATCACAATTCAATGACCCTCGAGTATGCTCAGATACTGAGGAGGTACTGGAAAATGGCCGTCAAGTTTACCGCAAAGTGGGATTACGCTGGCGCTCCCAGTTATTTAATGATTTGGTATTGAAAATGGATAGAGACATAGAGTTTTGTAATCGGATTAGAAAAAAGGGTAAAAAAACTATTGATAGATTGCCAGAATTACGATCGACAGATGATGGTGATATTCCGGAAGGCCTATCATTTCAGGTATTTGATCAAGATTGGCTCAAAGGCTGTAGTAAGATGCATACTAGCGCCCTCAAGATACTTGACATGCCAGTTATTAGGCCTAATGGTGATGCTCTGCAATAACTTAGTAATTTGTCACGGTATAGCACTGTGACAAATTAAAATTTTGTGAATTATTTGTGCAGGTGTAATAAAATCTGATTATTATCTCTTAAGGATGCAACAACTTGCTAAATATGTTAGAATATAGACAATATGAATTGAAATGTATCACTGTCTCCCTTGCAATAATACTCTATTGCTCATTTTCATTGAGGAAATATTGAAGAAGTTCGATCCAGCTCATGGTGTTCATAATTGTGGACCTGTGCCAGAGTCAACAGGAGTTATCAACTTTGTCAATCACAAATTATATAATATCAGTAAGGCTCACGCAGTTAATGATTTTTTCTTTTCTTGGACCTATTGGTGATTGGAATATGGCATTCCCAAAAGGAAGGATTTCAGAATAGTAATACAATCAAGTGAAAGATGAGGTTGAAAGGTACCTTCCGCATGTTGACCTCAACTGAATGAGGAGTGATATAGTGGATGACCTGTACAGGTCGTTGTTGGCCAATACGATGTAGACGATCAACAGCCTGAGCCTCAATGGCTGGGTTCCAATTGGGCTCCTGGAAATGTGGATGTCAGGGTCCGAAAATCAGGGGAGAATTTTGGGGGGCCCCTCACCATTAAATAGACTATATTAGCACAAGTTATATTGAGGCCAGTTCCAGCCGCGGCAATGGATGCAATCAGTACTTCACATTCAGGATTATTGAAGAAATTCTCAAGCGCCTTGTCCTGCGCTCGTGGTGTAATTGTTCCATCAATTCGTGCTGAAAGGATAGAGTGATGGGCAAGAGCAATACCAATTGTACAATATAGAAAAGTCAGATGGAGTCAATTGGTAATGGATGCATATTAGAATTAACGCACAAATCTAGAAATTCGGTCCATTGGGTATAAACCACCGATTTCGTTGGACCACACCTTGTTTGTTTGTTCTTCATTAAGCTTTGTAGGAGGTGTGCAATTTTACTACTCATCATGCATGTTTCCACATCCACAATAGTTCGTGTGATTCTTGGGGAGTTATCCTGAGTGCTCCTGCCCTCGGGGTCTTCCAGCTCCGCCTCCGCAATTGTGTTAAGCATGATGTGATGGTTACAACATATTCGCAGCTTATTAATATTTCTGAAAAACTCTCCTGGTCCTTTGCTTTTGGATGATAGAAATTCTTCATATAATGTGGAATATTCTTGCTGCATGGTCGGGTTGAGTGGGAGCAGCTCATAATGATGGCTAATAGTGGGGAGAGATTCGAGATGTGTGGTTTTGGTGCGGCGCAAACTTAAATGCCGCAATGCCAAATGCAAAATATCATTGCAACCTTTTGAAAGACTACTCAGGATGAATGGTGACCAATTATCTTGATCGGCGCTCTGGGGTTGAGTGATGAAGGATATTATGCCCAAAAGGTCATAAATGGTGTTGTGAATAGGTGTGCCCGTTAAACATATTCGACGGGATGAAAGGAGGCTATTAATGGCACGGTGAGTGGCAGTGTATTGAGAGCGAATATAGCTATAAGAGGGGGCAAGGGTTATTGGATATAAAAGGTAATTTGAATCATTTAAGCTCAGCCACTCACTGTGCTTCATCCAAGATTATACGATGCCAATTGATTTGAAAAATGAATGATGTAGAGGGATTGGTTTGCTTAAATTCTTGGGTGATAGTATTGTAAGAAGTGATGATGATATCATATTTTAAGATGTCGGCTTGGGATAATGAGTGACGAGTGGGACCATGGTAGATTTTGGCATGCAGTGCTCCAGCCTGAGCATGCTTGGATATTTCTGATTGCCAGTTGGTAATTAAGCGAGGGGGGCAGATGATCATGGTGGGCGTGGAGCGATGGGGGTTTGCAATCATCCGCTCCTTGGAGGTACCAATTAGAGCAACGGCCTGAATCGTTTTACCTAATCCCATATCATCCGCAAGCAGTCCTCCAAGAGGGGTATTGGTCGAAAGGGATTCAAATGAGCTAACGACCTTGTTTGTAATGATGTACCTGGCATTAAAAGTGGATCCTGGGGGTGAGGTTGCCCAAAGGTTACGGGCTGATTGGCCATTGGGGATTTCTCGATCCCAGAGAAAAGCTAGTCCGGTCTTTTGATGAGGGAGGAGGGGGGTTTGAATAATGGAATGGGGCGGGGTCATCATGGGGAGGTCTGATCCACTGGGTAATTGTATCAGTTTTTGCTTGGAAATCAATGATGAAACAGCAGGATATGAAGCAGGCGTCGAGTTTGAAGCGGGAAATGTCGGAGTAAAGAGTTGACATTGACAATGAGTAGTACAGTCATATTCTTTGGGCATTTTAAGCTTGAAATCTTGTGTTCGAAAGCTTTCCATTATGAATAGAATGTTTGGATACCATGTGAAGAACATCAATGCTAGATTGGGTTTCTGAGATGAGGAGGGATCATTGGCATCAGTCATAAATACTCCCTCAACAAATAATATTTGAGTAGGATTGGATTGGCAATTTTCAATCCATG
The DNA here is from genome assembly GCA_023105745.1 of Austropuccinia psidii. NCBI lineage: Eukaryota > Fungi > Basidiomycota > Pucciniomycetes > Pucciniales > Sphaerophragmiaceae > Austropuccinia > Austropuccinia psidii. The sequence continues at coordinate 70,198,040 of JALGQZ010000002.1, forward strand.
CCCCACCAGGACCACAGTGCATGAACGTTTTGGGTGCCCCAAGGAATGGTATCAACGTTTGGGAAAGGGTTCCCGGGAGAGAGCCAATAGCATGCTGGTGATTAGGGAGATATACGAATATGTTGTGTTGATTGTGCCATAGGATAATCCAAGAACCTAAGTGGGAATTCTCAGGCTTTAAGGTTATATCACTATTTATTTGAATACGAATATTAATCATCCCAATGCAAAGTGGTTGTGAAGGGGTTGACATGATGGCTATTTTAAATTATTTGGGGACAGTTGCAAATTATATGATCGGGAAGGGTTAGCTAAAGGGAATGAAGAGGAATAAGCGCAGGTGGGGAACTTATATGAGTGGCAGCAACAGGCCAAAAGGGGGATGGCCTGTGGTTACGTGCATGGTCTTGATGGAGGTGGGCCTCTTGGGCTCATAATTTTCATATCCGATTTGGGGCATATATCAAGGCAAGGTGGCCAAAATGTGGGTGCACCGACATGACTGCTGGATCTGCAACAAGTTACGAAACCTTTGGTGGAACCAAGTTGACATTAGCAAATCCAAAATTGGGTGGGCTGTAGCAACTTATTGTGGAGGGCATATTAGAGGCATGCAGTCATGTTCGCTGGTGTGACAGCGAACAATGAGCGTATCCTCCCCAGGTTAATTATTCACAGGGTCCTACTGGGCAATGTTGGCAGTTTCAAAAGGCAATCTCACTGTGGGGATGTTTGTGTGTGGGCGGGTGAGATATGTTCGGTGGCATGCCACCGAACATGACTTTGGTTTGGCCTGAAGTTTTTTGCTGACTGATGCATACTGGGCTTTCAGGGGGAATGTGTGGGATGATCAAAGGGGGCGCCAGCCGTGAGCCGTGATCCACATATACATTCACCCCTATGGCGTTTGAGGCGAGTACTAATCCACCGAGATTGGCATCCGGGTCTTTGCCTCACGGGCGTACAGAACTCCGGAGAAAGAGGCCACATGCCCAAGGGATTTTTTGGCTGCAAGCCAGGTGCCACAACTTGCGCGGGGCGTGTGAGAACGTAAAGAAAATGACCCGCGGTGGGAGATAACCACGCCAACATGACCAGCCTCAGCAATCATAGGCTGGGATTGTTAATCTAATGTGGATGAGGCTGAAGCAAATCCACACTGATTGGCCTCAGGTTTCCACGCGCAAGCGGGTGAGCGTCTGCAGTCAAGCTGACAACCCAAGCAAGAAAATACGCAGCTGGAAGACTGGCAGTAAAATGTGTTCCAGGCATGTGAAAGTTGCCTGCGTATGACCCATCGGGGGTGCGTATGAAAGCGTGTGGCTGCCCGACAATGAACAAGCGGGCTAGTCATTGTTTGCCCCAACCATGGCACCGGAGTGAATCAACTCTTTGTGTATGACCCAAATATTAAGTCATCCCATAATGACCCACTTACATTAACTTGGATTACATGCGCATCTGTGCCGTAGTTAGGCAGAGCTGTCCAACAAGGTGCATCAAAGGGATGCAGGTGAGAGATATGACTCGATGGCTTGACGTGATTGCATGTTACATTGTTGAACAGCTTTTTGCTCTGCCCCGCAGTACACATTTACAAAGGTGTACTGCGTACTACAGTGTCGACTGTACTGTACAGATCAGGAAGGTGTAATACTACTTGAGCCTGCATGCATATAGCAAATGTGCATGCACCTTCCGATCGTTTGCATTTACGTAGCTCATGTGCCACATGCTCAGCATTGCGTTTCACCCGATTTGCACACGCAAGCTGACCATGTCATGGTCAAACGCACCGTGTGAAAGTGCTCAGTAAAGCCATGGAATGAACTAATTCTGCAATAGCTCACTGGAAGGCTCAGTTTGGAGCACTTCACCAAAGCGTGTGAAATGCTGCACCTTGCTGAAATGTCATCCGATGCTGTGCCAAATGCTCAGAGTGCGCGCATACAAAAACGACTGAGCAATGGCTCAGCATGGTGCATTTGATATTGTTATATCTATAGCTCAATCACTGTGCAATTCCAATGTTCAGCCACTGAGCATTTCAATTATGACCCGAAAGCAAACCTGAGCAATGGGTCGAGGCAAGCTCACGCTGTATTCACTTGTCTTACAGCCCCCCCTTTGTTCACATACTATTACCAGGCCATATGGCCGGTAATCTCGCCGCGGTCACTTGTGACCAAATGCACCGGGTGCTTTTCTGCATGGGTCACTTGTGCATTGCACCCCCAATGCACATTCAACATGGGCCTCACGACCACCCTCCTGGGTGATCGGGTGACTATTTAAGGAAACAAAGGGGATGTGACTGAGCTTGACAATTCAATAAATTGCAATACTCAGCGGTGCATTTGATATTGTTATATCAATTGTTCAATTACTGTGCAATTCAAATGTTCAGCCACTGAGCATTTCAATTATGACCCGAAAGCAAACCTGAGCAATGGGTCGAGGCAAGCTCACGCTGTATTCACTTGTCTTACAGCCCCCCCCTTTGTTCAAAGACTATCACCAGGCCATAAGGCCAGTGATCTTGCCGCGGTCACTTGTGCATTGCACCCACAATGCACAATCAATAAGGGCCTCACGACCACCCTCCTGGGTGATCGGGTGGCAATTTAAGGAAACAAAGGGGATTTGACTCAGCATGACAATTCAATAAATTGCAATACTCAGCTTGACAATTCAATAAATTGCAATACTCAGCCAGACCCCCATTGTTCTTCTGCCTCACGCGAGCATTTCACCTCTCAGTTGCAGCATTCGCTGAGACTCAGCTTCAATTTTGCCCACACGCCTTGAAGCTGAGACTTTTGCGGGTGCTACAACTGCTGAGATCGTCTCAGCTTCACCTTGGTATAAAAGACCATCTTCACACGACACGCACTTCACTTTCTTTCTCACCCGCTCCACTTCGTTCAACCTCACCCGCGTTTGTCCTTCTTGTGCGTATTCCCCCTCGTCTTCCTGCCTTTCCAGTCTTTTCTTTCGCACTCGACTAACCCCACTCCCCTTCCTGCTCGCTTTTTGTTTTTCCTGCTAATACTTTCAGAACCACACTTCTATCTACTTTGTACGTTTTCTCCAATTAAACTTTAGTCAACATTATGTACCGATATTAATATTTTTCTTTCTTCACGACTTCCTTCCAGACTTTTAAAAACTTCCGACTAGAGCGTCTTTAATTTGATTCCGTTTTATATTTATATAAATCATCGTATGTCTTCCTTTTCTTTCTTGATTGCTTACTTTCTATTCAGTTACTAACCTGTTTTGTTTTGTTTTTAGATGTCGTGCACGTTATGCACCAAGCGGGGTATCCCCTGCATTCGTTCCTCGACGACGAACGATGCTTGTGATGCTTGCCGACAAGCACACAAGAAATGTTCGTTCGTTGTCCACCCCTTCCGACCACGAGGCCAGACGAGTTCTCGCCCAAGACGCCCTTGCGAGGACTCCTTTGTGGTCGACGATGATGAAACCATTTCCGAGCGTGAATGGACGCCGGGCCCCCAAACAGGCCAACGGGAACGATTCCGGACGATTAGCCCTGTCCCCTCCAGTATCGATTTGTCCACTCCCCCTCCTAGGCCACCATCCGATGGTCACTTCACTCCTCGACCGGAGCGAAGTGATTATCCGGCCGATGAAGGATGGCGATGGCGAGAGGACATTCGAGCTTGGGCTGATCGTCACCATGTCTTGTCACCGATGGGATTCAAACGCCAAAGTAAGTTTTCTTTCTCCTCCTTATCTCATTTATCTTCACGCAATAATACTAACTTTTTTCCATTACTCATAGAACCAAACCCCCCGAATCCCCCCCGACAAGACTCTCCCGTTCCCAGTTTGCCTCGCGAGCAAACCCCCCGGCAACCCACTCCAGGCCCGAGTGGCACCCAATGGTCTGAGGAATTATTCCGTGGTAAGCAGCCAAAGTTTCATTTCATTTTCACTTTCACTTTCGAGTCGAGTGAACTGACACTTACTCCTTTTTTAGAACCCTCCCGAACCGAAGAGCCACCTATTCCTGGCCCGAGTCCATCGTCCCAACCACCTGAGGACGATACGACTCGTGAGCCAGAACCTGAGGTGGCTCCTACGCAATCCACGGAGGAACCTTTTGGTAAGTCACCACTTCTCCTTCTTCACTCTTCTCAACTTTTCCTCACCATTTTTTCAACCGTCTCCAGATTGTCCTGCCACTCCTCGCTCGATAATCATCATCGACGATACGCCCGTGGGATCCCCAGTTCCCCATCCCCCTCCCCCTCCCCCTTCTTCTTACCCGACTCGCCCACCTTCCCCTTCCATTCCCCCCCCCTCCACTCCAACCCCGGTTCCCTCCCCAGAGATCCCTTCCAGTGCCCCCGAGAACCCCAACGCCTCCTCCCCCCCGGTGCCAAGCTCGTCTCATTCCCACGATGACGCTCGCCAGGAATTCACTGACCTGTGACCGACCCTAATGATTCCTCGAGCAATCGTCCACGATTCGATCAACCGAATCTTGTTGGAGCATCGTCGCTTGCTCCACATGATTCCTTTCGTGGATGCAACTCATCGAAATGAGATGCACCGGGACTTCCGGGACGAACTAAACTGCCTCCTTGCCCAGGCACTGGAGGCTTATCCAAAGGAGGACATAACCGGGATAGTCTCCAAATTCCTCGAAAAATAAAAAATTAAAAAAAAAATCCCATTATTTCCTCTTTTTATTTTTTGTAATACTTTCTTTTGAATAAAATATTTGTCTTCAATTCTTGTTATGTTCAAATTCTATTACATTCTTTGTTCACGTAAAAATTACTTATTTCCTCCTTAGAGAAAAACCCTGATTGCGTGAGAATTATTTTTGTAAGTGCCCCACCAAGAGTTTGAGTGAGTATTTGTTTTTGTGAACCTCTTTTTCTCAAAATGCGCCAATAGTTTCCGTTATCCTCTCGTATATTTTCTTCTTCCATGGTTTAGAGCCATACCCATTCCTAACTGTAAAAAAGCGGGAGGTTCCCGTATGTGAGCAATCGAGTCCAGATTTGTGAAACATGGCCTTTCCTATGGTCACACGCTATTAGTCTTACTCATGTATTGAATTGTTTAAATTGTCTAGAACCTTCACAAGCATAAGGATTGGCGTGTGACTTGTCGGGAGGCTGCACAGGCGTAAGGATTGGCGTGTGAATTGTTGGGAGCCTGCACAGGCATAAGGATTGGCGTGTGAATTGTTGGGAGCCTGCACAGGCGTAAGAATTTGTCAGCATTGTTGGCAACCTTCCCAAGCGTAAGGATTGGCGTGTGAATCGTCGGAAGCCTGTACAGGCATAAGGAATTTTAGCACTTTTGGGACCCTCCCCAAGCATAAGGATGGGCGTGTGAATTGTTGGGAGCCTGCACAGGCGTAAGAATTGGCGTGTGAATTCTTGGGATCCTGCACAGGCTAAAGAAAATTTCAGCATTGTGGGGAAGCTTCACAAGCGTAAGAATTGGCGTGTGAATCGTCGAAAGCCTGTAAAGGCGTAAGGATTGGCGTGTAAATTTTCGGGAGCCTGCACAGGCCCAAGGATTGGCGTGTGTAGCGTTGGCACCCCGCATAGGCGTAAGGAACTTTCAGCATTGTCAGAACCTGCACAAGCATGAGGATTCGCGTGTGAAGCATTGGCATCCTGGACAATAGCAACAAACCAGGACAGATGTACGATGGCATGCCACCGTACATAATCCACTTCACCCCTTTTTCATGTGAGACACCCCATCTCCCGCACTCGAATCCATCCAATCCTGGTGTATATTGTCCTCTGCCTTACCTCACCATTACTTACCCAACCCACTTGCAAATCTCCTCATTCTTTGAATCGGCATGAGATTGTATTACCATCCCTGATTTGATAGCCCGCTCTCTCGCCAATCTCATAATAGCCATTGCTTTTTTGCAGCATTGTTTTTGCTAACCTGCTTGAGCATTGTGCGGACATACCCACTAGTGTCGTGCTTTCGTTGTCCTGTGCTGGATCAGTATAATGAACAAATGTACTACTGGCCCACACTACCTGAATGAGCCCATGACATGCGGATAGATCAATCCAAAAATGCTCATTTGGGAAAATCAATTTTCCCCCTGTACACCGCTTTGACGCATCTCTTTGAATTTGGCCGGTCCGCTTATCAGCTTGAAACCACCATCCCGAAGCATACAGCGATGCATCCTTATCAACATGAGGTGCGTTTTTGAATCCATTCATGGTGAAAGTGAGTGCGGAAGCGAACTCGAATGCACCCTGATTTGCCGGAATATCGCCTTCATAGTTGACTTGATCAAAAGACGGAACCCCCAATGAGTTGTAGCAATTTTGAATCTTCTGAAATAAATTATCCCCAACATATCGTAAGGATTGACCTAGAATGCGACCCACCGAGCTAAGATTGGCACCTCGGTCCCGCCATTCATCTTTTGCATTTTCAATTTTGCCAGCACTACCATACAGACCAAATTGTTCATTCTTCGTGGTGCATTTGCGCCACCCAATCGCGAACATAAATCCCTCCAGTAATGCTCCATTTGTTGCAATAGGGTCGGTGAAACTCTTTTCGCGAAATAGGAATTGTGATAATTCATCCCATTGATTGACCTCGACTTCACTCATTGTTGTGAATGGTCGGAATTCGACAAGGGCAATGAGTAATCCGGTTGAAGAGAAAATTGCCACACACCCAAAGTGAATGCGTTTGATCTGATTGACATCCACAACCCTCCGAATTTCACTTGGGGTGATATTTGCTGATACTGGCATTGATATTTGTGCTGTTGGGCGAGAGGAGGAAAACAACCTATTCATTCGGGTCGTTTTGCGCTCATTTGTCTTTTGGGATCTGCTACTATTCCCAAGTGGTTGAGGGATCACTACGTGTTGAAGCACACAAGATATCAGATACTGCCAAGGAGCTTTCTTCGGCACACATCCTTTGACTTCCCTGTTGGAGCCCACATGACATTGGCACAATCTGAACCGACTAAAGCCCATGTTCTTCAGTGGGGCCCAATGAGGGTGCCACATAAATGTGGAAGCATATATATATATCTATATATATGCACTGAGATTAAGCGAGTAACTCACACTTTCCTTCCTCAGCCAGACGCTTTCTCGCGAGTTCCCTTTTATGCTCTTTTCCTTTTTTCGTGAATGGCATGCTTTCAGCAGAAAATGAAATGAAACCGAATGATTACTGATTTCTTAATATCACCTAAATTGGATTGCGGTGGATGAATCTTTTTTAATTGCGGCTAAAAAGAAAGCTCACGCCTGACCTTGGCAAATTCACGATCTCAAATACCTGAACCTGAAAATTGCAGTGGATAGTGCATTATTCAATTTTCCACATTGATGTTCCCATGCAATCACTTTCCAATCCAACCATTTGGAATATTGCAAGCACACGCAAATGCAATATGCATCCTGCTGCGGATCCCTAGCTATCCTAGTCCTCTTGAAAGACACAGGAACATTTGGCCTATTATGGGCTGGCGGGAAGTGATAAACGCGACTTCCCGCAATGCACCCGGGTGTGCTACTTGCGGGCACATCGCCTGACTCAGCTTGCGTCTTGTCGGAGTCTTTGCAATGATGTACGGAGGCATGCCGCCGTACAATTACTATTGGTACTCAGACTGTGGCATCCGGGCAGTAGTAGGATAGGAAGTCATGATTATTAAATTTATAAATCACTTTGCAAAATTAAATTACAATCTATCTAGTACAAAGCTAATCTAAAACGGGTCAATCCTGGTTGTGAGTTTAGCTGACCTGGGTACCGTCAAGGTGACCTCATCACTTGAACCAAGCCCGCGATTCGCCACCCAGGCATCACCAAAGTCTAATACTAAGCATCGTGCAAAATCAAATCTAAGAGGTACAGTGGGGTTAAAAGACTCTGATGAGAAGAAACTTTTATTCAGTAAATTACATATATACTTATTAGTACGTAGCCACACTGGCTCCACTAGATTTTTACCCTCTGAAAGTTTTGCGGAAATGTCAATTAGTGCTAAAGCCCCTTTAACTGAGCTTGTTCTCCAGTCATCTGAGCATACCATCAAACCACGAACCCCCGCCGCACAGAATGCCGCTAATATACCATAGCAAATTCGATTGATTCCAAGATTCTTGTGACACGCCAAAAGATCTTTGATGGCCTCATTTTTTTTGAGTTCGTGAGTTTGCCTTTGATGCCATTAACTTCGACCTTTGTATGTGCACGTACCATGTTGTATGCAATCATCAAATGGATAACTGTATCCATTAGATCCTCCAGGTTCTTGTGCGGCTTTGTGGATATCTCATTGTCAGCCCCGCCACCTTCAATGCTGAGTTGGGTTGCACGTTGCTTCGATTTACTCAAGCAGGAGGCAAGGTATTCAACTGCTCCCCGTTCGAGTCCAAGAGGATCGGTCGAATTTGATGTTGGTGCAACATATGGTTTGGGTGCAATCACATCGTATGAGACTAAACTAATGGATTCAAACATAACATTTGCCCAAAAATGTTTAACTGGATTGGCGGGGTAAAGAAGGCTCTGAACCATTTTGAAGAAGGAGTGTTCAGATTTTGTGAGATTATCTGGAGGTTTAGCTGATTCCTTCATCAATTTGAGATTCCAAATGTTGTGATCAAAAAACGCTTCTGTTTTGGTTGGCTTAAAAAAATCTAACCCTGTATATTGCAATTTATATCACCAGTCAACAGCCAATAATCAAGTATCATGCACAAAGATAAAAAAAAACTCACCTGCCATCTCAAGGTCCTGCAGCCAAGCCGACATTTTAAGATCTCGGTTACTGATCACCTTAATACCAACGGGCAGGAATGTATGAGCATCCTTTGTTGGTAAATTGTCCCATCTATTTTTGTAAATCCTATTGATATTATCAAGCCCCCTTTTCCATGATTGTTGAGTAATATTGGAATGATAATTCAAAACGCCTGCAAACTCTTCCATGCGGGATAAAAATATTCCTTGAAAATTCGCAGCGGATGACACTTCGGGCTCAGCGTCGGGAATTATATCAGTCATATCTCGTCCCATTGTATCATGTTTAATTGTTTCCCTTTCTTGAAAGGCTTGAATATTCCGAGGAGAGGCAGGAGGGGTTGCATCATGCATTGTTTCATTGGGTATCGGGGGACTTTCTGTATGTGGAGCTTCATCATGGATTGTTTCATTGAGTATTGGGGAGGGTTCAGTATGCGGAGGTTCATTATCAATATGGTCCCCTTCAACATTGATAATTTCATCACCTTGATCGCGAGAATCGTTTGCGGCTTCAAAGGTACGGCGTTTTTTGTTTGTTTTTTTGGTCGCATGTATATTTGGTCTTTTTCCTAATCCTTTGCCTGGAAATCCAATTACGACTCGAGATCCTTCAGGTAGAGATTCTCCCACCTCCACACCTGCCCATATATTGTAAGCAGCTATTTTTATCAATTTTGTTTTGAATTAGTAATGGACTTACGGTTCAAATCCATTTTGAGCAGGCTCATGGCTTCAGCAATCTTTTGACGCACATAATCAGGAATTTTACTATCATTTTGGATTTTTTCGAGCCTTGGGATTGTTTGAGCACTGTTGGAGACAAATTGTTCCTTGGATATAATTTCCACCTCACCACTGAAAATTACATCATCTTGCCCATCATCTTCTGTCGGTGCACAAGGTTCAACAGTCTTTTCCTTCTCATAACTTTTAAAATTCGGTTTCTGAGAGCTTGGCGGTTGACCTGAAATAAAGGCTATGACACAATATCAGGTTTTGAGAGATTAGAAATACTCAAGATGGATGTATACTCACATTCTGGAAGAGCTGGTGGATCTTGATTATCTTCATGTGACTGGCTCTCTGCTTCAATGCCTAATTCACGACTACTGGCCATATCAGAGATTTCACTTCCACTCTCTGGGGCTGAAGTTGGTCGTTCATTAAATTCCGTTGAATTTCCCGGGGTTTGGGCCATCGCGGAGGTAGTTTAGTAAGCAAATAGATGGTGACGAGTTGATTGATAACTTGTTTGAAAATTTTGAATAAAAAGATCCAAATTGAAGAAAATAGGTGGAAGTAAAATAATCGCATTTGCAAAATGCGATTTGGCGGGAAATTGAAGGAGGCGATGTTTTGCAAATTATTTCATATCATGCAAATGAAATCACTTCGCTGTGAGACATTGAATAAAGTTGACTAGTGAGAAACCTACTAAAGTCAACTTTTGAACTATTCGATGCTCATGAGGTAAGGACTAAGCAAAGTGTTCATTTGATTGACATGAAATAAAATGGTTTTGTCGGCGAAACAGGAGACACAATTCTTGTCTTAAATAGTCCACTTATTAGGTTTTAATTTGTGAGTCTCATGATTTAAACCCTAACCACAACATGGTGAATATACTGACCAATATCCCCTTAGGTCCTGTTGGCAGAGAAGGCCACTCAGCATATTTCGGCAATTGCGTTCATCGTGTACGCCAACAAGCCACCATACTGTACACTATGAATGTAATACGGAAGCGTGAGGAGGGTAAGCGTTGTCGGAGGCATGTCGGGAGGGCACTACTGTACATGAGCGTAAGGATGGTAAGCAGTGTCGGGAGAATGTCGGGAGGGAGGGTAACTGTTGTCGGAGGCATGTCAGGAGGGCACTACATGAGCGTAAGGATGGTAAGCTGTGTCGGGAGAATGTCGGGAGGGAGGGTAACTGTTGTCGGAGGCATGTCGGGAGGGCACTACATGAGCGTAAGGATGGTAAGCAGTGTCAGGAGGGAGGGTAACTGTTGTCGGAGGCATGTCGGGAGGGCACTACATGAGCGTAAGGATGGTAAGCTGTGTCGGAGGCATGTCGGGAGGGCACTACACAAGCGTAAGGGTCATCAGTGGTGTCGGAGGCATGTCGGGAGGGCACTACATGAGCGTAAGGATGGTAAGCGTTGTCGGAGGCATGTCGGGAGGGTACTACACAAGCGTGAGGATGGTAGTGTGGGAACTCCTCTTGTGTGGGATAAAATGAGGCAGTACCTGGAAGGGGAAATTACAAGAAAACAGTTTTGAATTGCTGTTCAAGCTTGTAACCCTTGCTCTGCTCGTGTGCTAGAATAATCTAGACTGCCCTTCCTGAAAAATGCTGAATTATCTTAACTTGAGTTCACAATCAATTTATTTATTGATGGTGGCTAATTCAGAAAAGTGTATTCAACAGACTCAATCAGACTTTGCTTGATCTCAAAATATTTATTTAACCTTTTAAATATAAAACTATTTAATTAACCAAAAGAAATAATACTAGCACAAATCACACAAAATACTACTACAACAAAAATTCAATATAATATGGATACTCTAGGCTAATAATAATACTGAACAAACAATCAAACACCTTTTTTATATGATTTATTATTTTGAATGAAATAAAATTCTGATATGACCAGACTAAATAATAGCCACTCTTTAATAATTTAATTTGATAATAATTCTTTCTTTTTAATAAGAATAGCACTACTGTATTCCTACAATAGGTATTTTCTTTTATAATTAATAAAATGTCCTTGTAGTAACCAAAATATGACTTTTTGAAATGAAATAATAATAATTTCTTAATAAAATAACTAAGTGACCCTTCTTTTCCTTCTTCAAAGCTTTGATTGCTTATAATAAGGTAAAATCTTTTTTAAAATACTATTTTATTTAATTTAAGCTTATAAGACTATTATGTAAAGCCTTTTTATCCTTTATGTAATCAAATTATATTATAAAGTTTTTCTTTTTTATAATACTTTTTTTTATAAGACTGCTTCTTTATTTTAAGAATTTTTCTTTTTTTTTATAAGACTATTATATAAGGCCTTTTTATCCTTTATATAATAAAATTATATTATAAAGCTCTTCTTTTTTTTATAAGACTTTTTTTTATTTTCTTTTTATAAGACTATTATATAAGGCCTTTTTATCCTTTATATAATAGAATTATATATTTGAAGACTAGTTAACCTGATAGTCAGGGATGAATTTAAATCCACTTTCCACTTTTGGGGGGATAAAAGACATGAGGGAAAGAGGAAAAATTTGGGGAGAGAGGCCCTCTATTTATAATTTTTGGGCTCTCCATGGGAGGTGTTCAAAAAGAGGGACTTAGAATTTTTCAGTTTCTTTTGGCTGGGAAAATTCTTTTCTGGTGGTCCCACCTAAATGATGTCATTTATGTAAATCATTGCATCATTTGTTTTCTTGATGATGTCATTTGTTGGGTTGCTTACTAATTTGAGGTGTTTTTGCTGGTGCTTATTTGAACTTTATTACTAATCCTTAGACTTGCTGACTAATACTCCATGGTACCTGCATCCTTTAACTCCCTAAGTATTACTAATCAAGTAATCTGATTACTAATGCTTTCTTAACTCCTTCCTGCTTATGTAATCTGTTTATGTATTCTCCTTCTGCTGTCTTGAATTTAGAATTTTTGATTTTTGAAGCCAATTTGTGGGTTGAAACCTAATCTTATTTTAGGGTTAGGTTTCAGGTATTTTCTAACTTTAAAAGTATTTTCCAAAATTTTGGAATTTTTAATTAATTTTTTTTTTTTTTTTTTTTTTTAAATTATTTTTTTTTTTTACTTTATGTCTTCAATGTGGCTTGAACCAATGACATGGCCATTTCCCTTGACACAAGGCATCACCTTACCAGCTGGGACAAATATCCTTTTCTTTTGTTTCCAACAGAAGCTACCCATAGGGGTACTTCTACTTTTCACTCCCCTCAAAAAAAAATTTTATTAAGCTGATATGGTATGGCATACCACATCCCCCTCTCCATTTAATGCTGTCCCCAGCATTCATTATTCAACTGAAGCTTAATGAAATTTTTCCTGTTCCTTCTTCTAAATCTTTATGTTGATCTTGATTGATTATGGCAAGTATGCCATATTTTATGTTCACAGCTTAATTATGCTGAGATTGTCTGTTGATGGTTCTTTATATTGATTTTGAATCTCCCTGCTTTTATACCTGATTTAATGTCTGATCTTTTATTCTTCTTGCTTTATATAATAGAGAAAATGAGATAAATGCCAATGAAACTTTTGAATAACTGAATATTTCCCACTACTCCCCCAAAACTTAACATCATAAGGAGTGATGAGAAGAAATAAGTACCACCCCTTATTTTTTTTATAAAAAATTCTTTTCTGTTCCAGTACCATGATTACTATTTTAGGGCAATTTCCCTCTCCATTTTATAAATTCCTTCCAGCTACCTATTTCTACCATAATTTTCTATAAAAAAAAATAAAAATAATTTGGTACAATTTAAGGTCTTGTCCAGGACCTCTGTTTTTGCCCTGAGACTATAATTGAAATAAAAAATATCTTTATGAGGCAGTTTAAGGTCATACTAAGGACCTTTAGTTAAATTATTAAAGTTTCTTGATAAAAAAAAATAAATAAATAAGATGATTTGGACAGTTTAAGGTCTTGTCTAGGACCTTTATTTATAGATATAAAAAAAAATGATTTGGACAGTTTAAGGTCTTGTCTAGGACCTCTGTTTTTTTTTTATTATTATTAAAATACACTAAGACTACACTGATAAAATGAGAAATAACCCAATACACAAACCAACTTCCCAACCAGATAATATAAAAAAACTAAATCAAATGTGTATATTTACATTACATATATAAAGAATATGCAATGAGACTGAAATAAAACCATTTCCATTAAATATGGATTATATGGCTGAGGGTTCAACCCCTCTCCATTTTTTATTCCTTATTTTTACTTTATTTATTTCTTTTATAGCACTACCATAAAAATGATGAGCAATTCTACTCTTCTACAGAAAAAAATGAAATAATAATAATAAAAAAAAACAAAAAAACACAAGCCAAATTTGACTTTAATGTATATTATTATGCACTTAATAGCTATTGATTTATGATATTGAGGGGAATATTCCCCTCTCCATTCTTTTTTTTCTTTAATAGATAATAAACAAGTGGAGAATACTGATTAATTATTCATTTTTTTTTTTTTTTTTTTTTTCTTTTTATATGAATTAGTATAAATTTAGCCTTTTAAAGTCTTACTAAGGACTTATGATTAAATTTATATATTTGTATAACTTTTATTGATTAATTTTATACGTAAATGCTACATCTGATATAGCTTTACCATTTTTTTTTTGATATTTTCTTTTGATTATACTGTTGAGAATTAAATAAACTAATATTTAAATATATATATATATCTATATTATAAATATTTTTTTATTTATTTATTTAATTTCAATATGTATATTTTTAATTTATTTATTTTATTTTATTATATATATATATATATATATTTATATATTAAAATAAATGAAATATTAAAAAAATTAAATTAAATACAATAAAATCAAAATTCAATTATATATATATATTAAGTTAATCTTAATATATATAATTTATATTCAATTTTAAATTTTAATATATTTATAGGATTTTAATTTTAATTATGTTTATTTTATTATAATAATACTATTTATTATTTTATTCTTGTTTATATTTTATTTTATTTTATTTTTTTATTTTTTTTTTTTTATTTTTTAATTTTATTTATTTATTTATTTATTTTTTAACCTTTATTTTATTTTATTTTGTTTTTTTTTTTTTTATAATAAATTTATTTTTTTTTTAATTATAATTATTATATTAATTTTTTTTATGGTAATTTTATGAACCAAAATAAATAAAATATTAAAAAAAATAATAAAATTATTATTCATTTACATATGCAACGTAGCATATGTAAAAAAAATGTCCTGTAACAGGTCGCGCAGCTGCTACGCAGCAGCTGCGTGGCCTTCGTCATTGTATTACTTGTCGATGGTGTTTGGACCCGCACCTGTCCAAAACCCACTCTTAATTTTTATTTTTATTTTTATTATTTTTTTTATTTGTTTATTTATTATTATTATTTTTTTTTTTTTTTTTTACGTTATTGTCCGTCACCCTCATTTTAGTGGCGTTATATTATTTATTCCGATCGTTGTCGTGGGTTTCCTAATTTGTTTCTTTTATTTTATTTTTTGTTTTTCTTATCTTCTTCTTTTACGTTTTAATGTTGTTTGGCTAATATTTTTTTATTTTTTTTTTTTATCTACTTCTTGCCTTCTTCTTGTCTCCTATTTCTTTTATTTGTACCGTTCTAGTTGTTTGTAATTATCATTCATCGTGAGTTTTTTTTTTTTTTTTTTTTTTTTATTTATTTATTTAATAATATGTTTTTTTTACTTTGCCATCGATCGACAAGTTAAACTGCCCGATCTCGTTTCTTGCCATTGGATTTCTATGTAAGTCTTTTTTTTTTTTTTTTTTAGTTTATTATCATTATTTATTTATTTTTTTTTTTTTTTAATTTTATAGGATTTTCATTACCCAACAAACAAAAGACTCGCCGATGTCTGTCACATTGAAAAAATTGGCTGAATTTTAGGTAAGTCGTTTCTTCTTACCCACGCTTTACCACTTTCTCCTTCTAGTGTTACTACTTTCGCCTGACTCTCTTTTTTTTTTTTTTTCTTTTTTTTTTTTATAAATAGTCTTTGTATTTTCTCCTTCATCATTATCATGTTCTTGTTTGTTTAGTATTCATTCAGTATGTCCTTTTCGCTTGAGGTTTGTCCCAACGTTTCTGGCGAGCAGAACGTTGTCATACATTTTAATAACGTACGATATAGCTTTAATTTACCGCTTCCAAGCGGCCCTTTTTTTAATTTGTATACGGTTTCGAATAACTTCCTTCACCCATCCTTCTATAATTCATTGCCTGCTTCTACTCCCCAAAATCCTCCACCAAATAACGATAACGAGCCGATTAGTGCGTCGAATAATAGTACGAATTCGAACGATCATTCGTCATCTGCTGCTACGACCGTTCCGAACTTTCCTATCGATCCAAATCTCAATTCCGATCCCGTAGCTGCGTTATCCCCGTTCTCCAATATGTTCTCCGATTCGAATGACTCCTCTCCTCCTTTGGACTCGCCTGCAATACCAGCCGCCTCTCCTGCTACGCCATCCTGGATCCAATCCGAGATCCCAACTCCCCCTTTAATTCCCACCATTGACGAGCTGAAAACGACGTTCGGTTATTATTTCTTTTTGTTCGACGCTGAAATGAATCAGCTTGGTGCTAACATGCACCTATTTTTCGGTACAACACCTCCTGCTTACGACACTTTTCGCGATGCGCACGATATCATTATGGCCTCCGTGCGATCCATTGTAATTTGGTACACTCATTTAGAGGAGTAAGTCCTCTTTTTTTTACTACTATGCTTTTATATTTTATTAATTTTTATTTTTTTTTACGAAGGATTTCAATCCTCATTGCTGAACAACAGCCACCGTCCGAAGCTGCCTACTATCCGACGAATGGACCCTATGAGGAAATTTTCCACACCGGTGGCTCTTAGACTTATATGTGAACGTCGGCCACCCTATTATTATTATATTTTTTTTTTATTTTTTATTTATCATTGTTTTATTAATAACTAAAAAAACGGCTTATTATTTTATTTTACTCTATTTTTTAAAAAATAAAATAAAAAATTAAAAAAATTAATTAGTTAAAAAAAAAATCCATGTAAAGGGGGTTTGTAAGCGCCGAATTAAATGCCTAAATCGCCATTATTAGTTTTATTTAGCTATTTTACTACTATTTATTTATTAACTAACAATCTTTTTTTTTTTTTTTTTTTTAAAAAAAAAGTATATATCTAAAAATAAACTAAAACAATCCATGTAATCTAGTTGTAAGCGACAAAATAAGCGTTGAACGTTTCTTTCTTTTATAAATATTATTCTTTGTTTATTTTTATTTTATTCTGTTAACCCTGCTGGAATTTTTAGGTGTAACTGTTTTGTCCGGATCCATAAAGTGCCCCACTTTTAAGAAAACAGCCTTTTGGCTGTAGATACCATCGCGCCAAATAAGTCTTAAGTAAAAAATTTAATAAAAAGGTAAGTTTTAAGCTGAATTATAACTTTAAGTTTAAGCAGTTTAATGTCTTACTTAGGACATTAAACTACTATTAATAATTTTAATTAATTAAATTTTTATTTATTTATTATTATTTTATTTTATTTTATTCTTTATTTTATTGATAAATTAATTTATTTGTTCTATATATATTATAATTAAAAAAAAATATTTTCTATTACTTATTTTTTTTTGATAAGTAAGCTTGAGAAAAGAAGGTAAAAAATAAATATATATATAAAAAAAATCAATTAATAAAAAAAACATTGTAAAAAAATTATATATATAAAAAATTTATAATAATATAAAAAATAAATTACAGTGAGCAAAAAAAAATATTTCTTAATATCATCATTATAATTTTTTATGTATGTATTTTTTTTTTTTTTTTTTTTTTTTTTTTATTGATTGATCTTCTTATGAGACAGTGAATGAAAAGGAATAAATAATCAAAAATAAGAAATCAGGTACAAATACATTCAATAAGCTGCATATATATGGTAAAGGAACTTGAATTGCCCAGACATATAATAATACAAATATATATATATTTCTTTTTTTTTTTTAATTTTTGATTTTTTTTTTTTTTTTTTTTTTTTTTTTTTTTTTTTTTTTTTTTTTTGTTCTATTTTTTTTTTTTTTATTTTATTTTATTTTATTCAAAGAAAATTAATAATACAAATAAATGGAGAATTTTAGGCCTCTTAGGAAGATTTACCCTTCCTTTGACCCTTAACTCTTCCTTTACTCTGTTTATTAATGTTATTTTTAGGCCTTTCTTCATTAGTAAAGAAAAAATTATTTATAAAAGAAAATATTTCTTCCCTCAAACTTCTTTTACTTAAAGAAACCTTTTTGTTCTTTTTATGGTTCATTTCCAAAGTGAGATTTATATTCATTTTAATATTTTTTATTAATTTTGAAGTATCATTTTGTCTTTTATGCTTGAATTTCCTCTTTTGCAACTTCTTTTTATTGCTACATATGGGAAATTCTGTAAATTGAGGTATCTGAGGTATTTTATCTTGTTCCTGATTGGTGGTTTCTTTCAAAAATTCTGTTATTTTCTTTAATATTTCTTCATCTGAAATATTATTGTCATTTATTTGTTTAATATTTTCAATTGTCAAATTCATGTCACTTTCTTCATGTAAATTTTCCTTCAGAGCTGGACTTGAAGCTCTAGTAACACTTTTTTCTTTATCTTCCAAGTTTCTTCCAAAAATTAATTCTTCCCAATTAGCTTCTTTTTCAGGTATTTGCTGATTGAACAAAGAATAATCATTAATTTCCATATTTTCCTCTTCATTATAGTCTGATAAGGCCAAATTGAATGCTTGATAGCCTTTTGCAGCTTCTTCATCTTTATTACTTTGACTTTCTGTCCATTTTAAGTCTGTTCCTTCCATTGGTTCATTTATGCCATTAATTTCCTTAATGCTGTCATTGACATAGCCCAATTTTGCTCTTGCAGCACTTTCCTCTTCTCTTTGATGATCATAGTAGTATCCCATATTATACTGTCTTTTTAATAACCTATCATATTCTTCCAAATCCAAATTTCCATGTCCCTTGTCTTCCTCTTCCAAGTTATGACCCTTGTACTCTTCAATTCCTGATCTTGATGCTTTTAATTCCATATTCTTCCCTTCTTCTTGAGGGTAATTCCTTAATCTTCTTACTATGTTGAAATAATCACAAAATTGTTGACCCAAAACAACATAATCAATTCTTGTTGCTGAAAATTTCAAATAAGTAGTTTCTCCAGCTGTGAGTGTTACCAAAACCTTTCCAGTTGTTTTATTCCTAAAAATATGATTCTTCCATATATGCATCTGAGTATTCTTGAGTCCTATACCCATTTCTGTTGCCATTTTTATAGGTATAATATTTAAAGGTGAAGTTTCATCCAAAATTGCCATAATTGGTATTGTCTCATAGCCCAGCCTTATATAAGTGGTTGAAAAGTTTCTAAGGCTATGATCAATTCCAACATGATGATTTTCTGCAATTATATTTTCAGTTGAAGCCTCCTCACTGGGCTTTTTCCCTTCTAAGTTACATATATTGAGATTAAAATTCATGGCTTCTCTTTTCTTATTTCTCTTGATTTTTTCTTCAGTACTTTCTTCTAATAAATCCATATTATTTAATTCCATATGGTCATTATTTATGTTGGCTCCAGATTGGGTTTCACTTGGTAATCCTTCTGACATTTTTATTTCTGGTTCCTTTTTCCTTGGTTCTTTTCCAGGTGTAATACTGTTGACTTGAAGGTTCATTTGATTATTTATCTCTTCTTCCTTGCTTAATTCTTCTTCTGAGGTTGGTTCTTTCTCTGAGGATTTAAAATCCCATTTAACTGAATCTTGTTGATTCCTTTTTATCTTACTGACAATTTTGGAAATAAATACCTTAATTCTTTGTGACTTCTTCATTTTTGGGACACTGGGGGGATCTTCTTTTGAAATGGTATCTTTTTGTTTCTTTTCCCAAATGGTACCATACTTCTTGGAGATATTCTTGAATAAACCTTTAGACTTGGAGTCCTTTTTCTGTTTTAGCATCTTATTTATGCTAGGATATTCTTCCATATTGGAGATATTTTTATGTGTATCTTCTTTCTTCTTCTGCTCTTGAACTTCCAAAATATTTTCTTCATATAGTCCAGAAATTTCCTGTTCTTCTGCCATTTCTTGAACTTCTTCTGAGTTCATTTCTTCAAACCTTGATTCTCCATTACTATCTGGTACTTCCATTTTATCCACTTTTGCCATATTACACAACTCCATTCCCTTTGGTGGTTGTGCATGCCATCCTTTGCTTTCTGGTGAGCATATAGGTATGCATAATCTTCTTCCATCCAATTCTCTGAAACTTAAAATTTCACCCTGAGTCTGTGAGTGTTCAAGTCTAATACCATTGTCAGCCAAAAATGGTCTCCCAATAACAGTATGAACTGCCCCTCTGGCTACAAAGAAATGAATTTTTCTTTCATCACCAGATGGTAAAATAAGTAAAGTATTCTCAGATAAGCCAACAATTGCTGTACTATGTCCTCCAATTCCTTTCAACCTCATGTTCAGTGCTCTCATTGGTATTCCTGCTTTTATGGATTCAATTTCTGGTATTATACTCAATTCTGCTCCTGTATCTACTAATGCTTTTACTTTATGACCTTCCAATCCTATGGAAACTTCAATCATTCCAAGAGGACATGCATAATGCATTCTTTCTTCAATTATTATATCTTGCTGATTGCCTTCTTGATCTTCCACTCTCTCTTCATTATTGATTGACTTAAGAGACATTAAATATTTCTTTTCCCTATCAGAAAGGAATTTTAATTCATTCATGAACCTTGGTGATATGGTGAATATTTCTTCTAAAGTAAGATTTATTTTCTGATCCAAGACTTTGTTAATGACTTTTTCAACTATTGGTACTTCTTCTTTATCCTCTATCTTTGGCTTGATAACTGCTCTACCTTCTTTAGGTGCCTTAATTATGGTTTTAATTTCATCCATAGGGCTCTTTTGTGGTGTTTTATTCTTAGATATGGCTCCTTCTTCCTCCTTATTAATCTCTGAAAGCCTTGGTGATTTATATCTTGTAGGTATAATTACTTTTTCTTCTTCCTGATCATCATTATCAATAAATCCACCTGGGATACTAGTCTTTTTCTTAAGTATTTCTTGAGGTTGAGTTACTTCTTTTTCAGGTAATGGCTGTGATTGAGCCTTAGCTCTATCTTCATTTTCTCTTCTTTGCTTGGTATTCCTTAACCCATAAGCATATCCTAGAGGTTCTCTTCCTGTTGATATTGATGGTGGTTGCCAATCTTCCCAATTGTCCATGGTAATAAAGGCAGTTGACTTTTCTTTCTTCTTTTGTTCCTCTTCTTTTGCTTTTTCTTCCAATTTCTTCCTCAATTCTTCTTGTTCCTTCTGAAATTCCCTTACCAATTGCTTTGGTGATAATTTCCCATCAGTTGGAATTCTTGCCCAATTAGGATATAAGTAATTGAACCCTTGTCTTATTACCCATTTCTTGTTTTGGTCTTCAATAAGCTCATTACATCTTCCTGTGGAGTGTCCTTCTTCTGAACAGTAATAACATCTAACAAATGGTTTTGGTGCATTTTGAGCTGGTGCATATGGCACATATCTTGATGATGCTGGTGGTAAGTTTTCTTTTGGTCTGAATCCTGAATTTTCAGCCTGAGGGTTAGCATAAGCTATTTTTTGTGGTTTAGCAATTTTACTTAATTCATCCAGTTGCTCCATAAACTGTTTAGAAACTTCTTTTTCTCTAGGTACTTCTTTATTAACCACTACTTGCTGTTCCTTGAGAGTTTTGGTAAGCTCCTTCATCTTTTTCAAAGCTTCATGCATTCCTGGAAATAATTCTTCCTTGAATTTAACATTATTTTCCTTGGTTATTGATTCATTCTTTACTGTTTTAATTCTTGGGGATGATAGTCTTTTGGTGACTAATATTCTTGCTTCCAATTCTTGTTCAATATACTTCTTTAATATTCTCATAGGTGGTATGAGATACCCTCCATCTTCTGCTCTAACCATAACATTATCTTTAATCATTTCCTTGCTGATAGCACCTTTGATATCTGCAGAGAGACAATCAAATACATCTTCATGGAACATATTCTCTTGGGGAATATACTTGTATCTTAAAAGGTAAGTAATGATGGTTTCATATTCTCCAATAAACTTTTTATATTCTGATAAGGTACTAATTCCTCCTTCATCTTGTGTATCATTGAAAAGCTGAATAAGGGAATCTTTTCTATATCTTCTTTCTGGTTCAACTCTTCCCCATTTGGCTATAAGGTCTTTCTTCAATTGTGTCCAATTACCTTCTTCATATCCTGGCATAGCTTCTATGGCATCACTAATTCTTGGATCAGTTGTCCAAAATGCCATTTGCATTGCTAAATCTTCATCTGTTGCTCCTTCAATTTGAGCAATTCTTTCAACCTTCTTAATAAACTTCTCTACTTCCTCTCCATTAAAATTGAGATTATAATCTTTTGCTTTAATTTTAACCACAGGCCTTTCCTGCTTTAACACTTGCTGCTGTAATGGACTTGGGTTATTAGGTGTAGAGACAAAAGCTCTTCTTGGAATATTGTTAACTCTTGGATTTGTTTCTGGAGTAGAGGTTGCTCTTGGTCCAGGTGTTGGTGATATTGGTGACTCTTCTGGTCTTATATGCCTTGGTAATGTTGATTCACTAGGGCTATTCCCTGGTGTATTTGGTATTGATTGTCTTCTTTTTCCTTTTTTACTGGTTTGACTTAACAAAAAATCTTGCATTTGCTTCATAAAGCTCTGTATTTTCACAGTTTGATCCTCTTCTACATCTTCTTCTTCATACTGACCTTCCACAGTATCTTCAGGTAATGGTGGTAATTTTGATGTTGACTGTTGATCCATTTTTTCTACTTTGTATGTTTTGCCTTCAAATTTTGCTTCTTCCTGTTTTCTTTCTTTATACTCTTTGATTAGGTTAAAGAAGAATTCCTTTAACCTATCTTCTTCTTTTCTTCTTGTATTTGGTGTTGATATTAAATTACTCAAGCTTTCTTGTGATGTCTGTCCTGGTGATTTTGATTTTAGTAGTAATTTGTAATGATAAGATTCAGATGATGATGATGAATGAGATTCTGATGATGATGACAATGGTTTATTTAGATGATTATATGATTCCAGGTTTAATAAATATATATATTTTGATATCAAGCTGAATTGAATCTGATGATATTCCTATCTGACTGCCACTGTTGGGACACCAGATGTGGGAACTCCTCTTGTGTGGGATAAAATGAGGCAGTACCTGGAAGGGGAAATTACAAGAAAACAGTTTTGAATTGCTGTTCAAGCTTGTAACCCTTGCTCTGCTCGTGTGCTAGAATAATCTAGACTGCCCTTCCTGAAAAATGCTGAATTATCTTAACTTGAGTTCACAATCAATTTATTTATTGATGGTGGCTAATTCAGAAAAGTGTATTCAACAGACTCAATCAGACTTTGCTTGATCTCAAAATATTTATTTAACCTTTTAAATATAAAACTATTTAATTAACCAAAAGAAATAATACTAGCACAAATCACACAAAATACTACTACAACAAAAATTCAATATAATATGGATACTCTAGGCTAATAATAATACTGAACAAACAATCAAACACCTTTTTTATATGATTTATTATTTTGAATGAAATAAAATTCTGATATGACCAGACTAAATAATAGCCACTCTTTAATAATTTAATTTGATAATAATTCTTTCTTTTTAATAAGAATAGCACTACTGTATTCCTACAATAGGTATTTTCTTTTATAATTAATAAAATGTCCTTGTAGTAACCAAAATATGACTTTTTGAAATGAAATAATAATAATTTCTTAATAAAATAACTAAGTGACCCTTCTTTTCCTTCTTCAAAGCTTTGATTGCTTATAATAAGGTAAAATCTTTTTTAAAATACTATTTTATTTAATTTAAGCTTATAAGACTATTATGTAAAGCCTTTTTATCCTTTATGTAATCAAATTATATTATAAAGTTTTTCTTTTTTATAATACTTTTTTTTATAAGACTGCTTCTTTATTTTAAGAATTTTTCTTTTTTTTTATAAGACTATTATATAAGGCCTTTTTATCCTTTATATAATAAAATTATATTATAAAGCTCTTCTTTTTTTTATAAGACTTTTTTTTATTTTCTTTTTATAAGACTATTATATAAGGCCTTTTTATCCTTTATATAATAGAATTATATATTTGAAGACTAGTTAACCTGATAGTCAGGGATGAATTTAAATCCACTTTCCACTTTTGGGGGGATAAAAGACATGAGGGAAAGAGGAAAAATTTGGGGAGAGAGGCCCTCTATTTATAATTTTTGGGCTCTCCATGGGAGGTGTTCAAAAAGAGGGACTTAGAATTTTTCAGTTTCTTTTGGCTGGGAAAATTCTTTTCTGGTGGTCCCACCTAAATGATGTCATTTATGTAAATCATTGCATCATTTGTTTGCTTGATGATGTCATTTGTTGGGTTGCTTACTAATTTGAGGTGTTTTTGCTGGTGCTTATTTGAACTTTATTACTAATCCTTAGACTTGCTGACTAATACTCCATGGTACCTGCATCCTTTAACTCCCTAAGTATTACTAATCAAGTAATCTGATTACTAATGCTTTCTTAACTCCTTCCTGCTTATGTAATCTGTTTATGTATTCTCCTTCTGCTGTCTTGAATTTAGAATTTTTGATTTTTGAAGCCAATTTGTGGGTTGAAACCTAATCTTATTTTAGGGTTAGGTTTCAGGTATTTTCTAACTTTAAAAGTATTTTCCAAAATTTTGGAATTTTTAATTAATTTTTTTTTTTTTTTTTTTTTTAAATTTTTTTTTTTTTTACTTTATGTCTTCAATGTGGCTTGAACCAATGACATGGCCATTTCCCTTGACACAAGGCATCACCTTACCAACTGGGACAAATATCCTTTTCTTTTGTTTCCAACAGAAGCTACCCATAGGGGTACTTCTACTTTTCACTCCCCTCAAAAAAAAATTTTATTAAGCTGATATGGTATGGCATACCACAGTAGGGGCGTGGGTGTGAAAGCGTAGCGAGTGGTGAGGACGGAGAGGGGCGGGCAGTGTCGGAGTCTCATCCGGATGGAGGGCGGTGCGGGTGCGTAAGCATGCTAAGCGTCGGGGAGGCGGAAGCCAATGAGGTGAAATTACACAAACGTTGCACATAGTGTTGAAATGGGTTTGGGCTTTGAGTGACATTCTCATGTGACACATGTGACGATTGACGTTGTCTTGACGCTGACGTGACGTGACCCACTAAATCCAGTGACTATAAAGTGACACTAACGCGACTGAAGCAAGATTTTATACTGACCGCGGTGCGACGTGAAGTCAATAGCCGACGATTGACGCAAGATTCGCCCTGGTGTATCCTCAGAGACTGCAGAATCTTGATCAGACTCCTCTTTCTCTTCAGTACACTGAATTTCTTCAATGACTTGAACTTAATTGATTTTTGTCTTTTTGGTGCAAGTGTTTGCTAAATGTGAAGTACTTCCACATTTATGACACTTCAAGACAGGTCTTTCTGGTCTTTTATCCTCTCTGGGAATCTTTGGGATCATCTTTGATTCCATAGGGATTCTAGTCCTAGTTTTACCAATTCTTGTTCTGGTAATGATATCTTCCATTGCATTAATGTAGTCCTCTGTTGAACAGGGTTCTACACATCTGCTTTTGATAGCATGTTATAGTTCTCCTCCACACTTTCTTAATATCTTCATATTAATCATAGTGTCAGACATATCTGGGTGTAAAGCAGATAGTCTGTCTTTTTGTTTGAAGAACCAAGTAAGTGGTTTATCTTTCTCTTATTTAAAAATGGCACTTTCAAAAGCATTTTCCATTTTAAACCTCCAAGAATTGTTGGTCCATTTGGTAATCACTTCAGATTTCCACCAAGACCAATCATGTTTTCCATGATCTATCCTCATCTTGTAATACCATTTATTTGCAGTTCTGGTAAACAGAGAGTGTAATTTCTCCACTATGATTTCATCAGGTATATTAAAGTCTTCCTGTAACATATCAATAGTCCTGATGAACTCAATATGGTTATATTTTCCTTCACCAGAGAATGTTGGCCATTCTTCTAATTTGGGAATATCTTCGACAGAGATAACATTTTCTCCTAGAAGTGGGGTAAAACTTCCTTTAACAGAAAGTTTTTCTTCAGTCAAAGGTGTAGAATGTCTTGGCATATGTGGTTCATAATTCTTATTAATTTGTTCTACATTTGCAATTATTTCATTTTTTAACTTCTGCCTTTCACTGTCACGTTTTGCTAAATGTGTAGCAAACTGATTGGTATTTCCAATTATCTTCAAGACAGGATCTTGTAGAATCTTAAGTTGATCATTCATTTTCAAAATAGAAAGATCCTCCATTTCATCATTCTGAATCTTACATGTACTCTCAATTCTGCTACAAGCATTGATAATTGAATCAAATCTGGCATTTGTTAATTCATACCATTCAGTATATTTCTTGTCATGTTTTTTCAATTCACTAATATCTGATGTTATTTTAGTTAGCTTTGAATCAAGTCTACCAATTTCTACATTAATACTACTTTGTACATGATTTATTTGCGTGGAAAGGTCCTGTTCATCCTTTCCTGCTCCTTGGCTGTGAATTCCATGAGAGGTCTGGCCATATTGAATACACTGTCCACGGCTGAAGGCCCCAATTTGGGGATCCTGTACCCTTGTGGGTAAGGTCTGTGCCAATTGGCTTTGCCTTTGCCCTTGCCTTGATGGTTCTTGGGACCTCTCTGCTTCTTCTGAGGTCCTTTGGGCTTGTCTTTAGACACTTCTGGAGCTTTTTTGGAGCTGGTAGACGCCACTGGGCCTTCTATCTCCAAAGCTGGAGTCATTTCCAGTTCCTTCTTTTGGTCTATGGATAAAAGACTTTGGTTCTTCAACCAATTCCTTATCTTTTTGACCTTGTCTTTGCAAGACAGGGGGCTCCATCCTCCTAAGAGCTCTATGGTCTTCTCCTGACCCAGAAAGCTCTTGATGTGAAAGTAGGAGTTCATGGCCCCCTGCCAAAGGCTTGGGCATATTTCCCACTCCTCTTCTTTGGCTTCTCTGAACCAATTTTTGTACTGGCATTGATATATTTCTATTTCTGCCACTTGAAAATGGTTCAGCCCTGGAAATATGGTCATGAATCAGTTCAGGCTCAGAATTCACGTCAAAATCTGTTGGTACAGACCTTGGGGAATGGGGGGCAACTCTGGCATCCTCCAAATGTGTCTTTCTTGTGGAAGACTTGGCACTTCTGGATTTGTTCTTGCCTCTTCCTTGTCCACATCCATCTGGTTGGACTGAATAGTTGCTTCCATTTCTGGTATTCACCATTTTTCACGTCAATTTAAAGATAAAAGGTGAAAATATAAGATAAAATACACACCTTTTGGTGGTAATTTAGCCTTTTCTGAGTTAAATAAAGTGCCTCTTTTAGCAATTTGCACCTCAATACTGTCTTCAGATTCTGCTTTTGAAGATTCTGGACTAGTGATATATCTTTTACTGAGTCTGTTGCCAGCTGCACAGTATTTGATTAAAGACACTAGAAAAAAATTATAAAAGAGAAAAATTATTTTTTATACTTTTTAAAATATTTTTAAGGATTTTTTATAAGTTTTATATTTTTTTAATGTTAAAAAAATAATTCTTTTTAAAGAGAAAAAAAATTAAAATCTAAGATTTTGAATGAAAATTAATTCAGAGTAACTCAAAGAATAATTTTATAAGTTTTTGGATGTGAAAAAGCCATGTGTAAAAACAGTATAAAATTAAACCAAATTCCTCAATGAAAAAGATTTCCAAAACAATTTCCAAAATAAGAATTATTTTAACTTCAAAATGAAAGAAAAAATTATTAAATTAATATATTTTAGAACTTAAAAATATATTAATTAAGGGTACAAAGTTCAAAAAAACACGGCCAGGCCCCCAAATGTAAGATGTGACTATGAAACTGATGATAATATCACTATTTATCAATAGTACTATGTCTGTTCTTATGAAATATAATAATAAAATATTATTATAACCACAATTAAATAATTAAAGAATTATTTCTTTCACGTGTTAAGCACTACTAGTGATTTTAACAGTGAGCAAGTAATTGTCTACTAGAATCAATTACAAGAAGATTTTAATAATAAAAACTTCTTTTATTAAAATAATAAAATTATTTTAATATATAATTATCTTTTGCAAGAATAATTATAATGATAATTCTTGAAGAAAACTAATTTTAGAGAAAAACTTTAAGAATTAAGGATAAATCACTCACTAATATTCCAAAGAGCTTATTGAGAGATAAGATAGAGAGATTTGACGTGGAATTGTGGATTTTAGAGGATCAAAATGAATTTATAAATGTGTTACAACAATATATAGTTGATTTCTATGATTTCAAGTCTTTCTGATTGATTCTGAAAGAATAAAACACTTAAGAAAAGTTTTAACTAATACTTACTTGTTGGTAATACTGATATAAATGACTAATAAGATGATGATGATTGGAAAAAACAGCAAGAAGAGGCTTCTTTTAAGTCAACAACAGCTCACAAAGGCGTGCCATGGAGCAAACTGAAAAACCAGTGAGTGAGAAATCAATAAACCTTTTTGGATTATTGATTGCATCATCTGTTGTCACGCAAGATTACTTAATTGATGCTTTTACGTGACTACCAACCCCAATATGGTTAAGAATAAAAGGAGTAACATCTGTAAATCTTCTTTTATTCTAAAATAATCATTGATTTCTCAAAGTTATCAATGTTATTGCCAATTTCATCACAGGTTGTAATTACTGTGAATTTTTGAAGATTTAGTGTTTCACGTAGAATAGTCAAAAATGAACTGTAAGTAAAACTTTTAATTTTACTAGTAAAACTGTAATTCTTCTTGGTTGTACCATATATAATACAGTTTCCCCTTAGTCCTGAAAGTTTCAGAAAGATTCATTAAGAATTGTATTTTAAATGAATTTTTGAAGTGTTTACCTCATTTTTACGTAGAATTACAAATATCAGTGTTTCACTGGTTGCTATGAGGTAAATCAATGGATACAAGTCCAAAAAGGGTTTTAATTACTCTTTTGGGGTTTATCCATGGAAAGTCATTAAGAATTGACATGGTTACAGGAGTCTAAGTAGCTGTTTACCTCCTTGGCACATCAAAATAGCAGGTTATTTGCTATTTTCTCAAGTTTTACTGTAGTTGTAACATGGTAACCAAGTCCCCAAAAGGTTTTAGCTTACCAATTAGGCCAAGATCAACCATTGATCCAAGCTTTGGAGCTGTCCACGCCTCTGAGGCCTCAGAAGTTGGGTACCCTGGCTCTCTTTGATGTCTTTTGTCCCCCTTGCCTATTTTTCACATCAAAATAGTAATTTAAGCTTTAAGTGAGATATCCACTATGGGTGTACCAAAAGTCCATGTAAGAATACCATGATATTAAGTGCTCAAAACATGCATAACACTATTCTTAGTGTATATGTAACATGGGATTTCTCACATTCCCATTATTTTGGCATGAAATTAAGAAAAACAAAAATTTTCACGGATCTTTTATGTGGTATTGATGATGTGGTATTGAAGTATTTTCCATTTTACTACCTCAAAGAGTTAATTTGAGCTTATTCACTCTATGGAGCTACCCTAGGTGAAATTTAGTGTAGAATCCAAATCTGGTCTTAAAGCCATGGATTTACTTACTCAGTAAAAAGTTATTCATCTTTTCTGAGATCAAAAATGATGAATTTTGGATATATTCATGACTTATGAGTTATGCATAATTCAAAATTCCTTTTTAAGATAATTTTGACCTATTTGGGTATGTAAAATATACCTCAAGGCTCACAGTGACAAGGCATCTGGTAAAGTGGCCAGTCTGCCTGGGAGTTAAGTAATAGTGAAATGAAACTCAGAGAGAATTTGAGCCCAACAGGCCTGGCAAGGAGTAAGAACTCTGGAAGACATAAAATACTGAAGAGAAGAGTGGTCTTTCAAGACCTTGAAAGAATTGGAAAGAGAAACAAGAAAATCTCTCCAGTGCTTCAAAGCCCAAACTATGCCAAGGAGTTCCCTGTCATGGATCTCATAGTTAAGCTCAGCTGGGAGGAGCTTGTGGCTATCAAATGCAATGGAATGATTTCCTGAGTCATTCACCTGAGTCAGTACAGCACCCAAGGCATAATCATAAGCATCAGTATCTCCAATAGCTGGTAGAGAAGGATTAAAATGGGAAAGGATAGGAGCAGTGTTGAATGCTTCTTTGAGTATCTGGAACTTACTAAGAGCTTCCTTATTGAAAATGAATGTAGAATGTTTTTTAAGGAGAGAAGTAAGGGCAGTGAGGCTTTTGGAATAATTCTTAATTAAACAGCAATAGAAATTGGCAAAGCCAAGAAAGGATTGAAGGGATTTGTTGCTCTTGGGCTGAGTCCAATTTATAATTTGCTCAACTTCTTGAAGAATACATCTTGAGGCCATCACTTGAAACCAAAATAACCCAAGTATTCCACAATTGAGGCATTGAATAAACACTTTGAGGCTTTAGGAAACAAATTATTTTCCCTCAGTCTTTGAAGGACATAGGCCACATGTTTGACATGCTCCTCCTCAGAACTAGAAAACACCATAATATCATCTGAATAAACTACAACAAGAATATCCAAGAAATCTGCAAATATATCATTTGCAAGATTTTGGAATGAAGCAGGAGCATTAATAAGGCCAAATGGCCTAACAAAATACTCATAACTACCATATTTGGTTCTAAAGGAAGTTTAGTCCTCATCCCCCTCTTTGATTCTCAGAAGATTATATGCACCACACAGGTTTATCTTGGAGAAGATAGTGGAACTCTTTAATATGGTGATGATCTGGTTCATAGGAGGAACAGGATACCTGTTCTTCCTAGTGACAGCATTGATTATGTGGTAGTTAACACATAAACAAAGGCCACCATCCTTCTTCTTGACAAAAAGGACAGGTGCTTCTGTTGAAGAGGAACTTGGCTTAATAAACCCTTTCTCCACACTCTATGTAATTTAGGCCTGCAGTGTGTCTGACTCCTGATTTTATAATAAGTAGATAACACCAGACCCTGAATTTGGATATGATGATCACAGGTGTAGTGTGGAGGAAGTTTCTCTGCTTTCACCTTGGAGAATAAAGTCAAATATTTGTTATAAGCAGGAGGGACTCTCTTCAGCACAGATTCAATTTCTTCTGGCTCTTCCTCCTCATCCCCCTGCTCCTCCAGGGAGGCATGAAAAAAAGGAGGAAGTTCCATATCCCCTTGAAAGTGATGAAGTGAAGATATAGCTACATCTTGTCAACATCTTTTATATCTTTGAGGAATTCATCTCTTGATGGAAGTAATGACTGAGAGTGCATAATGGAAGGGATATGGACAGAAGGAACAGAAGGTGTCTCCATTTCACCAACCAGAAAAACATGGTTGACAGTAGTGGCCAAGTCATTACTAGTAGAAGAATTAATAACACTAGAATCATAGGTGATCAATCCTTTCTTCAAATCAATAATGGGATTAAAATTTTAAAGGAAATCATAGCCCAATATTAGGTCTTCTCCCTTAGGTGAATCTATGATAAAAGTGTCTCATTGAAAGCTTGGGAACAAAGGCAAGTCAAAAGCCCACTAGGTATAATGGGTGATTGACAAGGAAGGGGAATCATTTGAATCCATAATGAAAAGGAGAATCTTTTCAGGGATCTCTGACATAGTCATTGAGTACTTGAAAACAAAATTCTTTGCGACGAAAGAGCTTTTAGCACCAGAATCAATGAGAATACTATAAAAAAATGGGAGACAGAAGAAAAAAGAAGAAAATTTCAAGATTTCTTGCCACTAGTATTCAGAGTAAACAATTGTGCTCTTGAAGGAAACAACTTATGATCATTGAACAAATCATGATTGCCACTCAGTCTTTTTCCTTATTGCTAGGGAAGCCTCTTGATGACCCAGGCTTTTTCTGAGGTCCCTTGAAGAATTTTTCAATTGGGTGATTCCCACCAAAATAAGTACACAAACCTTCCTTAATCCTCCTCTCCTTTTCAGAACCAATCAACTGATTGTCATTATTAAGCAGAGAAGCATGGGTCTTGTCCTTTTAAACCTGAAATTTCTTTCTCTTCTTATCCTTCTTGTGGTGAGGCCTCTTTGAAGATTGGTCTTGAGGGGGCCTTGAAAAATTGGATCCAGTGACAGGAGGCTTCTTTTCTTGGTTACCACCCTTTGACTTCTGCCTCTAATGGTACCTGGTATCTAATTCCAAGGTTATGTCCATGATCTCTTGAAATGTTTCAAAAGTACCAGGGTGAGAATCCAACTGTTCCAATAATATTGATGCCAATCCTCCTCCGTAAACATGAATATATGCCCTTTCTCCCCATTCTTAAATTCATGACATTAAACTTCTAAAATCAGAAGTTTACAAAGATACATTACCACTTTTCTTCACCCTCAAATTGTCCAACTCTTTTTCAGCTTTCCTTACTTCATTGGGGTCACCAAACATAAGGAATAATTGGGTTTCAAACAACCCCCAAGTATTGAGGAGATAGGAGGGATCTTCATTGGAAATATTTGAGAGGTAGGGTTCAACCCATTTGCTAGCCCTACCAGTGAGAAAAGAAGTTGAGTAAAGAACTTTCTTCCTGTCAGAGAAGAAACTTTTTGAATAATTCTGGAATCTCAATTGACAGGATTGGATAAATCCCTTCCATTTATGGGCTTAAGTACCATCAAAAGAATGAGGCGCCTTCATTGATGGAGTGCTGAATGCAGGGGCTTTGGAATTGTCCCTGGGGGTAACTGCCTGAGTGAGTTTCTTCCTATATTGAGTTATCTGTGCCATAATCTTGAGGAGACTTGGTTCAGTCTGAGAGACAAGAGGTTGACTAAAAAGGGCTAGATTAGAACTCTGAGGCACCTCTGGAGCATTTTCCAAAGCATCTTCAGATTCAGTTTCCCCATAATATTCCTTTTACACAGACTCTTCCCCCTCTTCATCTCCAACTTCCCCTATTCTTGCTCTTACACCTTCAGAAATGCCAGCATAACCACCTAAAAGTCCAGAGAATAATCTTGATCTTCTTGATTTGATTCCTTCTCTTCTGGAGGGTGATGCTCCTTCCATTGGTGGTCCTCTCTCCAATTTTGCACTCAGTTGATGAAATGATGGTGCAAACTTGATGATACTTTTGAATAGTAATCAACGCTTGGCCAAATCAATAACAGTAAGATTATTGATGAGGTTTAAGGAATCAATCAACATTCTTGAGGTGAAATCAAATTCAATCAATAAATAAATCAATGAAGTCAATTTAAAATAATCAATTAAAATCAAATATGAATAAAATCTTGAAGAATTAAATAATCAATAAATCAATCAATTTCTTATATATAAAACAAGGTCTTGAGGAATCAATCAGTAAATAAATATCTTCAGGAACCAGTTCAATATTTTTATGAATGAAAATCAATCAATAATCAAAATTAATTCTTGAGGATCAATCAGTTCCCTTTAGGAATACAAAACCAGTCAATTAGTCCAATCCAAACAGAATCCTGAATTGTTGAATCAATACCCAAAATGTATCCCAAAAAATCAACCAATCGATAGAAAATACTGACCAGACCTGAATAAGAAAACAAAAGAAATTTTGGATCTGACACAGAATTGAGAATGAAATTGAGATGGACAGAAATGATTCAGAAATGAGAAGAATGAATTTTCATTTCAATAAAGTGAGTAAGATGAAAATTGATGAGAGTGCAATTGTGAACCTTTGAGATATGACCACATACACAAAACAGGTCACAAGAAATATTTAAAATAATTATACATTAAAAATAATTACCTTAAAGCTACAAAAATACCATAAATTGGCATAAAAACTTGGTTTAACTTAAAAAAGAATGAATAAACATGTGAAATAAATTATACCATTGGATTCCCCATGGTAAGATACACATATATCATTGTTATGACATATCTGTAAAGTCAATATTTAATAGGTTATAAGTAATAATACCTTATAACAAACACAAAACCCAATTTATTTCAAATACAAATGAAACGACATTTAAAATAAATGGTACCATTGGGTTCTCCATATAGCTCCACATATAAAACAATTAAGAAGCTAAGATCCAAATTCAATACTTAAAGAATTAACCTGAATATATGCACTTTTTTGGTCAACGCATATATTCAAGGATTTTAGCCAATATCTTTTGAAATATGCATAATATAGTGATGAACCAAAAATAAAGTCATCATGTAATTACTGTAGGAACGCAGAAATGAAGTTTATTTCACAAGTCATAAACAAGGTTAAAACCTGTAAGGGATTATTGATTAAAATCAACAGAGCTGTTCACCACTTTGTTGTGATAGTGGTCCAAACTTAAAAAAAGTAGACAGTTGGATTCTACTAGCTCATTTGTGAAGAATGATGTATTTTTTATTATAATATTCAAGGTATAACCCCTTGAAATCATGGTTTGAAGTTTAAAATATTAAATTTCAACAGAAAAGATGAGTTACAAGAAAAATCATCAAAAAGAGAGTTTTGATGATGTAATGAAATGCTCTTGGAAGCATAATAGGGTTATGCCAAGCTATTAGAATTCACTCTCTTAATTGCTGTAGCGTGTAAATCTTAAAAGTTATTAAGGATCAAAGTTTGAACTTAATTTGATCATTTGTGATCACTCACTGTAACCTTAAATTAGGTTTAACAGT
Source organism: Austropuccinia psidii (assembly GCA_023105745.1). Classification (NCBI taxonomy): domain Eukaryota; kingdom Fungi; phylum Basidiomycota; class Pucciniomycetes; order Pucciniales; family Sphaerophragmiaceae; genus Austropuccinia; species Austropuccinia psidii. Next base: position 70,232,516 of record JALGQZ010000002.1, read on the forward strand.
CATATGAGTGATACAATTAGTGAATAATATTAGTTTATGATTAAAACTAATGAAATCCACAAATTTTGGGGTTCTTCCAAGCCCTTGATGTCATCAAACATAGAGTTATAGTGATAACTCTAAATAATGGTTTAATAATGATGTAATATGGTTTGATCATGATGAAATCATCACCAAACCTTGAAATATTGATCAATTCCAGTGGATATGATCAGTAAACGTCTACTAGAAGCCTGTTGGACTCTAGGAGGGAGGTATTTACTATAAATAGAGCTCTTTTTACTCTGTTTTCCCCTCAGACGCATCAAAAACATTAAATCAATACAATTAAAAAGGTAATATCTTTATTCTTTATATATAAAACCTTTATATTATTAAAGACCAAAGATCATCTTATTATAATCATCAAATTTGACGTGATTAAATTATGTATTTAATCGTTTTTGTTAAAAATCTCTCTAAAAATCTCATTTCCACGTAAAAATCAAGAATATTTGTAATTTTCTCTATTTTTTATTTTAAATACAATTTGGATAAGTTGTATTTACATTTTTTGGCGTAAAATATCTCAAAATTATTATATTAAGTATTAAAAGTAGGTTATTTTCTCTTATTATAATAATTTTCTCTTTATTATTACTTTAATAATTCTTTAATTAATATAAATAGTATTTATATTAATTCATAACTTTAATATTGGTAATATTATTGTTATTAATTTTTTTTTATTAATAAAAAACAATTTTTTATCCCTTTATTGTTTGTTTGTAACAATAATGAAGTGCCATTAAATATATTAATTATTTTATATTAATATCTTTATTTTATTATCTTATATTTTATAATATAAATAATATTATTATATTTATTTAATAATATAATTATTTTTACGCCATAATTATAATAATTCTTCATTATTATAATTATTTTTATCTTATTTATTTCATTTATAAGGACATTCATAGTACAATAAGTAAAATATTAGTAATTTTTACTTATTGTTTCATAGTCAAGCCTTACATTTGGGGGCCTGGCCGTTATATTTCCTCTAAAAGACCTTTAAAAAGATTCTAATTGGGTTTATGCAATAATAAATTATTATTATAGTCATAAAATTATATAATAATTTTATATTTATGGATTTTAAAAGCTATTGAGGCATTTGGAAAGCAATTGTACTGTCTTACACGTGGTTTTTCACATCCTTAGACTTGCAAAAAACTTTCTTTGAGTGACTCTAGTGATTAAAAAAGATATTTTATAGATTATAAATAATTTTAGAAAAGAGTCATATCCATTTTATTTTATTCTTTAAAAATAAAAACATAAAAAATAATAAAAATATTAAAAACCAATACAAAAGTTATTTTATTCATTTTGATTTCATTTCTTTAATTATTTTCATTTTTTTTAATAAAAAAAAAGATATAAAAACAATTTTTACATGGAAAATTGCCATATCTTACCAAAAATAACACTTTTATATAAAAGACTTATATTTATTTGTCTTTTTTAGTGTTTGAAGACAATCCAACAGAGGACAACCAAACCACTGTTGAAAGATTGGTGGAAGAAACTTGCCAAAGTTCTCCAACACCAATAATCATAAGAAAAAGAAAGCCAAGAAATTGGACTTTCCAGGACCCACTATTCAGGACTCTGAAGGTGAGTACCTCATTTATAAATTGCCATAAGAAGAATTCCTGTTCTGAAATCCTCTCATTTCTTATTTTTCTTATACTATGACTACCAGAAGAGGCTCCCAATACTCCATCCAATCAGATGGAGCTGGACTCAGAGGTAGAATTGATTCCTCAAAAGGGAAAAGGAAGGGCAATATCCCCAGTGGAACATAATCCACAAAAGGAAGTGCCTTATCCCAAAGGCAAGTCCCAGAAATGCCCATTGTGGGAACTCCTCTGCGTGTGGGATAAAATGAGGCAGTACCTGGAAGGGGAAATTACAAGAAAACAGTTTTGAATTGCTGTTTGAGACTTGTAACCCTTGCTCTGCTCGTGTGCTAGAATAATCTAGACTGCCCTTCCTAATATGCTAAGTTATCTTTACTGAGTTCACCAAATCAATTTTTTTATTGATAGTGGCTTGATCAGAAAATATTATACTCAACAATCTCTAATCAGACTTTGCTCTAATCACAACAATGGTTATTTAAAACCTTAACAAATAAATTCTTTTTAAAACTTTCAGCAGGCTGAGGGGATTCCACCAGATGATAGTACAACAATATATAAGATAATATAATGACTAAAATAAATAAAAAATAACAGGAAACACTATCTTCTACTACAAAATCACAAAATATTCTTTTCTTGATAATTCTTGGATAAATATAGAAACTAATAGCTAGGATAATAGAAATCTTCAATTCTCTGAAATAATAAACTTGAAAAGGATAAAAATATATTTCAAGCCCTTTGTGATGTGATTGTTAGGCTACTAATCTAATAATTGTTAGTAATTTAGTATAATATGGGTAGTTTAATGTTATGTTTTGTGTTTTGATTTAATAATCGATTATATGATCTCTTCTGGTTTGCTGATAATAATAATATCTAATTGCTATAGGTTCAATATTAATTTCAACTAAACACTAAAGTATTTAATTTGATTTTGTCCTTTCTGGTAATTTACTAGGGATTACCCAATAAATACAAATCCACTTTTATTTTAAAAGTAGTAAAATTACTTTGGTTGTGCAGGTTTTGTTTGAAAACAAGCAAAATTACTCTATTTGAGGAAGTTTACAACAAAAACTAGCCCAAAACTAATTATAATGGTTAGGTTTTATTTTAAAGCCTACAAAATTACTTTGGTTTGATGATTTTATTTTGAAACTCTCTAAAAATTACTTTTAAGGATTTAAACACTAAGCTCCAGAGACGCCTTGCTCATGAGCTTCAAGCTTTAAGATCCTAATTAAATAAGGCACTAGTCTACCTGCTAGTAAGGGATGAATTAAACTCTTTTCACACTATTGGTTCTGTTGATCTATGTCAACAACGAACCTCAGTTACTAGGCTTAATTGATCAAAATTTCTAGTATACCTCCTAGAAGAGGGATCAGAAAAAATAAATTCAATTTACAATTTCTAGATGGGGAAGAGGGAAAAAGTGGGAGAGGAGGCCTCTATTTATATCCGTGGGGCCCTCCATAGGAGTGCAAAAAAGAGGGGACTTAGAAATTCTCAGCCTCTGGTGGCTGTGCAAAGCTGTGCAAACTTTAATTTTGGATTTTCAGGGCAACGTCTTGTGACATGACACAAGTCTGGATTTCTGACCAATCAGATTGCTTCACTTGACTTTTCCTAATGACGTGACGTGTTTCTGACCAATCAGATCCATTCATTCTTACCTCTCCTATTCACATGTGACATGTGGCTTTGTAATACAGTTAAACCTTAATTTCTGGCCCTGGAACCCTTATCTCCATGTATTACTCAATTGATTACTAATCTGTCAGCTGATTTTCCAGTATTATAGTTTTCTGGCTTTCTGTATTACTCATTGACCTATATTACCTGTATTACCTGTATTCTTCCTGATAATTCCTAAATCTTTTATATTCCTTCCAAAATTCAGTCCCACTCTTCATCTCTGCAGCTTCAATGAGAACTTTGGGGGTTACATTCACAGAAAGGTTGATTTAGCATGTCCTTTCCAATTGAGCGGTCAATTATTTCAGTCTTAAAGAATTAATAATTAAATTATCTAAAGGAACTCAATGATGCTTATCCCCTCTTTGGGTGGTTCATAACAGCAAAAATACATGAAATTTCCCAAAATTGATACTTCAAAAGTGTTTTGTTCCACACCTTGAACCTTCTATGTCCCCTATGATGCCTACAAATCTGCCCTTTATTAATTGGCATCCTCATTGTGACTCTGATTATAGTAATCACCCAATTGCTTATATTTAAGCATATTCAAAAACAAATATTAAAAAAATTATTTACAGAGAAAATTGAAAAATGTCTTTTATTTGGGTACTGTCCATCACAATTATGTGTTGGATAGTGCAGTGGGGTGACACTGACAGAGCAAATCTGTGGTCAATTTTCCTTATGGAATATATCATCTGTGTTATTCCATGTTTATTTTACTGTTACTTTTCCCCAAAGGTGATTTCATACTATTGATATCCTCTTTTATATAAATAATTACCATAAAAATAAAACATTTATTCAGCTGAACTGTCATGGTATACCAGACCATGATATCTGAACATGAATTGGAACTAAGTATGAATGACTCAAACAGGTACAAATCACATTCAGAAGGCTCAAATAGACATTTACATGAGCCAGTACAAACAGTACTACACAGTGTACAAGGACAAAGATTGGGAAATGTTTCCCCAAATACACCAAGGAGTGATGAACTCCTGGCACATCCTGGAAAAGTTCCTCAAAGAGGAAGAAATAGTGAGATACTCCAAGGGATGGAATCCACTATCATACAAACCTCAAATCAAAAAGATCAAGGAGTACCATGCCAAAAAGAAGGTTGCAACCAAGGAAGAAGCCCCAGTAGCTTCTACCAGCAAGCCCCAAGTCAACCCACTTCCCCAAGAAGGGAAGAAGAACAAGAAAAAGAATTTGAGAAAACCATATTCCCCAAGCTACAGGATCCCCAAAATCCAAAAAGATGCCATGGACAATGTCTTCAACATGGCCAGAACTTTGATGGAATTCAAAGACAAAGAGGAACAAAGAATTAGACAACCCCATTTCCCAAAGAAATAACCTTGTCTCCTGATGTTGTAAATACTTTAACAGAGCTTAAAGATAGTATTTTACCTCTTAAAGACATTAAAAATAGTTTATTATCTTTCCAAGAAATAAATAATAGCTTATCATCTTTAACCAAACTTGTTGTACAAAAGAAGAAAGAAATTTATAACATAAAATTTATGATTGAAAACAATAAACCAAAAGTATTAATTGACAATAAGCAGAAATTGATACAAGGACAACAAGAATTGTCCAAATATATAAGTGATATCAAAGAAAAAACCTTGACAATCAATTATGATGTGAGTATTGACAATCTTACAGAAAAATTAAACAAATTAAGTATTTCTGTAGAAAAATTCGAAGAAAAGACTTCATCACACCAAAAATTACTTGTGGACCATGTAGAAAAGAGTGATGAAGCAAAAATGCATCTGAAAGATGACATTCAAAGTGAAATAAGGCTTATTACTGAAAAAATGGATAAATTTAATGAGGCTAACTTAAATATGCCAAAGTTATAAACACCATTTCCTCACATAAGAAGCCCTGTTAAACCTAAAGAGGAATTAACAAATCCATTCTTAACAGACTTGAGTCACCAAGACAATAACCAAGTCTTAATGAAGGAAGCACCTCAATTGAAAGAATGGCCAACATTCACAGGAGAAGGTGAATATGACCACATGTCATTTATCAAAACAATTGACACGCTGCAAAAAGATTATGCCATACCAGATGAATTAATCATTGAAAGATTACATTCATTGTTTGAGAAATCTGCAAAAAGATGGTATTATGGCATAAGGAAAACAACTGGCAAAAATACCTGGTCTTGGTGGAAACAAGAAATAATCACCAAGTGGGCAAATGATTCCTGGAGGTACAAAATAGAAAATGCATTTGAAAATTCTTTCTTTGACCCAGACAAAGACAAACCTTTAACTTGGTTCTTAAAACAAGTTAAAAGACTTAATGCATTGTACCCAGAAATGTCACAGAAAATGGTGCACATGAAAATACTTAAAAAATGTGGAGGAGAATTAGAACATGCCCTAAGAAGCAGGTGTATAGAACCATGCTCCACAGAAGAGTATATCAATGCACTAGAAGACATAGTGACAAGAACAAAAATTGGCAGAACTTGGAAGAAATTGGACATTAAAAGTCCAAATAAACCATTTATCAAAAAAGATAAATTAAAAGAATCTTTCAAACCCAATACATCCAACAATAATAAGCAAAGAAAATGCCATAAATGTGGAGGTATTGGAGATTTAGCCAATAATTGCCTCAAAAAGGCAAAGATTAATGCAATTGTGGAAACAGAAAACCACAATGATAAAGAGGAGGAATCTGACTCTGAAAAAGAGACAGAAGAATCAGAAAGCTCTGAAAGTGATGAAATAAACATAATTAATGCACAAATTAATAATATTGATATAATTTATGAAGTACTGGATGTTAACTCAAACTTACCACAAGCTGGGACATCTGACACAAACCTGAAGAATATACAAGATGCCAAAATGTATAGAACCAAACCTGCAAGAGGAATGGGATATACAGCTGGAAAATAAAGTATAAGTATGGTTATGGTTGATAACCAAGAAGGAAAAGTTAACTTAGATACAGGAGCATATTGCACCTGTGTTGGTAAAAGTTATTTCAAAACCATTGTCCCACACTGGCAAAAAAAACTTATGCCAATACAAGGTGTCAAATTTAGTAGTGCAAGTGAGAGCATGAAGCCCCTTGGAATAATTGATTTAACACTGATTATTCCACATCCCTCACAATGTGTCAGAATTAAAATAGAGTTTGTAGTAATGGACAACTGTACTAGTAATAACTTCATACTTGGAAATGATTACTTATCAATTTATGGTATAGATATCTCTAACCAGAAAGATAGATATTTTACCATAGGAGACAACAAAAGACAAAAGTTTGGGTTCTTAAATAACAAAAAACAAATCACAGTTATTAAGAATGAAGGAAAAATTCCAGAAAAGGAACTTTTTATATCTGAACAACTCAAACAGGCAGAATTCAATCAAGAATTAACAGAAAAAATGAAAGAAAAATTGATTAACCTCTTATTCAAGTACAAAAATGCCTTTGCAACTGACAAAGAACCACTAGGTTCCATAATTGGGAAGGAAGTGGATATAATTCTTAATGTGGAAAAACCTTACCCACCTTTACTAAGGAGACCTGCTTACCCAGCTAGTCCAAGGGCTAGAGAAGCCCTGGAGGTACACATTAAAGAATTAATGGACCTGGGAGTATTAAGAAAGGTAGGAAATAATGAACAGGTAGAAGTCACTACACCTGTCATTATAACTTGGCACAATGGAAAATCAAGGATGGTAGGAGACTCCAGAGCCCTGAACACCTATACCATTCCAGACAGGTATCCAATACCCAGAATCCATGAGACATTGACACAATTGTCACAAGCTAAGTTCATTACAGCCATCAATGCCTTAAAGGGCTTTCATCAAAATGTCTTAACAGACAATGCCAAAAAACTACTGAGAATAATAGCTCACTGTGGAATTTTTGAATACTTAAGAATGCCATTTGGCATAAAAAATGCACCTTCCCATTAACAAAGAATTATGAATACCATATTTCCTGAAGAATTATCAGAAGGATGGTTAATTATCTATATTGATGATATCATAGTTTGCTCAGAAACTTGGGAAAATCACCTTACAAGACCAGAAAGGGTACTACAAAAATTAGTCCAAGTGAATATGAAAATTTCCTTGAAAAAGTGTCATTTTGCATACAGTGAATAAAAGGCACTAGGACATGTGGTATCTGGACTTAGTCTAGGCATAGGCAAGAATAAAGTAGCAGCAGTACTACTTAAGCCAATGCCTCAAATCAAAAAAAAAATGCAATCATTTCTAGGATTTGCTGGTTACTATAGACAGCATATAAAAGACTTTGCAAAAATTGCTAAATCCTTGTATAAGCTATGTGACCAACAAACAGTCTATGAAATGACAAAAGAAAGAGTCAAGGCATATGAAGAATTGAAAAATTCCTTAACAAATGCCCCATTTCTTCTAATGCCAGATTGGAAACTTCCCTTCAAACTTTACATTGATGCTTGTGGAGAAGGACTAGGTGCTGCACTACACCAGACACAAATTATCAATGATAAACCAGTAGAAGGACCAATTTGGTTTATTTCAAGACAGATAAAGCCAACAGAAGCAAGATATGGAGCAAGCCAAATGGAATGCCTCTGCTTAGTGTGGGCTTTAGAAAAATTACATTATTACTTGGATGGAACAGTATTTGATGTGATTACAGACTGTAATCCTGTAAAATTTCTATTACATATGAAAACTCCAAATAGACATATGCTGAGATGGCAAATTGCTATCCAAGAATATAGAGGAAAGATGACTATTGTTCATAAATCTGGTAATATTCATAAAAATGCAGATAGTCTTAGCAGATGGGCTATAGCAAATACCACTGACAATCCAGCATGGGTACCACAGGAAGAACACCATATAGAAGGAATATGTGTTACAGACAATGGCACAGAATTTTTTAACCAAGTTAAAGAAAGCTATAAGATAGAAAACAATTGCCATATCTTAAGCCAACTTCTAATGAAAGACTGCAAAGACCCATCACTTTCATCAAAACTAGATGAAACATGGAAAAAGGCATGTGATGAAGGAAGATTCCACCTCCTTGATGGAATCCTTTACCATAGAACAAAACACACATGTGTTCTGGCCTTAACAGATAGAACCCTGATAAACACTATTTTACATGAGTTTCATGATAGTGTTGCAGCTGGACACCTTTCAGAATACAGAACACTAGAGAGGGTGAAAGCCTGCTCTTGGTGGCCAAATTGGAAGAAAGATGTTATAGAATACTGCCAAACCTGTGACAGATGTCAAAAAGCCAACAGAGCCACAGGAAAGAAATTTGGAATTATGATCCAAATCCAAGAACCAAAATCCCCTTGGGAAATAGTTCATATGGATTGGGTAACAGCATTACCTCCAGGAGGAGATAGAAGCTATAATGCATGCCTAGTATTGGTTGACAGGTATAGCAAAACTCCCATGTTCCTACCATTTCATAAAGATGAAACAGCTATGGACACAGCCATAATGATATGGAATAAAGTTATTAGCCATACAGGCTTATTCCAGAATATTATAAGTGACAGAGACCCAAAGTTCACTTCAGCATTATGGACAAATCTCCATAACTTGTTTGGGACAAAGTTATCAATCTCAACAGCTTACCATCCTCAAACTGATGGTTTAACAGAAAGAATGATACAGACCTTGGAGGACATGATCAGAAGATTTTGTGCTTATGGGCTAGAAGTCAAAGATTCTGATGGTTTTATCCATGATTGGTGTACACTAATACCAGCTCTTGAACTGGCATATAAAACATCAATCCATTCTTCTACTGGCAAAACACCAGCAATGCTAGAAAAACGTTGCAATCCAAGACTTCCTTATGATACCCTCAAAAAGGACTTAGTGGATATACATCCAACAGCAAGCAGTTTTAAGATAATGCTTGACAAGGCAAGACACCATGCAAACAAATGCATTCAAGATTCTTTCAAATATGCAAAAGAAAGATGGGATAAAAGTCATAAGCCACCTGATTTCAAAATAGGAGACTTGGTCCTAGTATCAACCCTTAATTTCAATAACATAAAAGGCCCAAAGAAATTGAAAGATTCCTTTGCAGGACCATTTATGATAAAAGCACTTCTTGGACCCAATGCTGTGCAATTGCAACTCACAGGTGAACTAATGAGCAAACACCAAAATTTTCCTGTAAGTCTGATAAAACCTTACAGCTCAAGTGACAAGGAGTTATTTCCACTAAGAAATAAACCCCCACTTGAAATTCCCCCCTTGGAAGAAGGAGAGGAAAAGAAAATAGTAAAAGTCCTTAAAGAAAGAAGGACAAGAAACAAAAGAGAAAGAGAATAAATTTTAAGGTATAGAAATTCAGCTCAAGAAGATGAATGGCTACTTGAGAAAGATATAAAAAATGCTGATAAACTACTAAGAAGGTTCAGACATGAAAGAAAACCTGAAAAATAAAAAAGTTAAGCATTATTGAGCTTCAAGACTAACAAAGTCTATTGAAGAGGTAGGACAGTGGATGATACCCTAACTACACATATCACATTGTGGTACAATCTTCTTTGGTGGTAGGGATTGTGAACCTTTGAGATATGACCACATACCCAAAAAAGGTCACAAGAAATATTTAAAATATTTATACATTAAAAATAATTACCTTAAAGCTAAAGAAATACCATAAATTGGCATAAAACTTGGTTTAACTTAAAAACAAATGAATAAACATGTGAAAAAGATAGAACATTGAATTCCCCATGGTAGGATACACATATATCATTTTTATGACATATCTGTAAAGTCAATATTTAATAAGTTATAAGTAATAATACCTTATAAAAAACACAAATCCCCATTTATTCCAAAGACCAATGAAACAACATGTGATTTAAATGGTACCATTGGATTCTCCATAAAAATCCAAATATACAACAATTAAGAATCTAAGATCCAAAGTCAATACTTAAAGAATTAATGTGAATATATGCACTTTTTTGGTCAACGCATATATTCAAGGATTTTAGCCAATATCTTTTGAAATATGCATGATAGAGTAATGAACCAAAAATAAAGTCACCACGTAATTACTCTAGAAATACAGAAATGAAGTTTATTTCACAAGTTATAAACAAGGTTAAAACCTGCAAGGGATTATTGATTAAAATCAACAGAGCTGTTCACCACTTTGTTGTGAGAGTGGTCCAAACTTAAAAAAAGTAGACAGTTGGACTCTACTAGTTAATTTGTGAAGAATGATGTATTTCTTATTATAATATTCAAGGTATAACCGCTTGAAATCATGGTTTGAAGTTTAAAATATTAAATTTTGACAGAAAAGATGAGTTAGAAGAAAAATCATCAAAAATAAAGTTTTGATGATGCAATGAAATGCTCTTGGAAGAATAATAAGGTTATTCCAAGCTAGTCAAATTCACTCTCTTAATTGCTGTAGCATGTAAATCTTAAAAGTAATTAAGGATCAAAGCTTGAACTTAATTTGATCATTTGTGATCACTCACTGTAGCCTTAAATTAAGTTTAACAGTCATATGAGTGGTAAAATTAGTGAATACTATTAGTTTATGATTAAAACTAATAAAATCCACGAATTTTGGGGTTCTGTAAAGCCCTTGACATCAGCAAACTTAGAGTTATAGTGATAACTCTAAATAATGGTTTAATAATGATGTAATCATCACCAAACCTTGAAATATTGATCAATTCCAAAGGATATGATCAGTACACGTCTACTAGAAGCCTTTGTACTCTAGGAGGGAGGTATTTACTATAAATAGAGCTCTTTTTACTCTGTTTTCCCCTCAGACGCATCAAAAACATTAAATCAATACAATTTAAAAGGTAATATCTTTATTCTTTATATATAAAACTTTTATATTATTAAAGACCAAAGATCATCTTATTATAAGCATCAAATTTGACGTGATTAAATCATTTATTTAATTGTTTTTGTTAAAAATCTCTCTAAAAATCTCATTTCCGCGTAAAAATCAAGAATATTTGTAATTTTCTCTACTTTATATTGTAAATACAATTTGGATAAGTTGTATTTACATCTTTTGGCGTAAAATATCTCAAAATTATTATATCAAGTATTAAAAGTAGGTTATTTTCTCTTTATTATTATTTTAATAATTCTTTAATTAATATAAATAGTATTTATATTAATTCATAACTTTAATATTGGTAATATTATTGTTATTAATTGGTTTTTGTTAATAAGAAGCAATTTTTTATGCCTTTATTGTTTTTTTGTAGCAATAATAAAGTGCCATTAAATATATTAATTATTTTATATTAATATATTTATTTTATTATATTATATTTTATAATATAAATAATATTATTATATTTATTTAATAATATAATCATTTTTACACCATAATCATAATAATTCTTTATTATCATAATTATTTTTATCTTATTTATTTCATTTATAAGGACATTCATAGTACAATAAGTAAAATATTAGTAATTTTTACTTATTGTTTCATAGTCAAACCTTACAGAAATCATAAAATCATGAAAGATTAATAATTGAAGAATGAGAGAAATGAATATAGAATAATGAAATAAAGAAGAAATTATGAGTTAATTAGTTTAATGCCACAGGGGCTCTTTTAAGTGAAGAGGGCCTGGCACTCAGTAAGCTGGGACTCACTTATGGAGGTATCAAACATAAAATAAGGCAGAGAACATTTAAGAGTGTAAAAGGAGTAGATTTTCTAATGAAACAAATATAAGAAAAGCAGAAACAAATAATAAGATTAAGAAATATAAGAGCCCACCACAAAAAAGTCCAAGTCCCCTGTTTGAACCTGTCAGAAGGAAATAGAAGGGTTAATAAGGATATGGTCACCACACCTCATACTGTACAGGCAAACAAGAAATGCAAAGACCAACTTAATACAAATAAATTTAATACCCAAAATAAGAGTAAGAATATTTATAAAATAATAAAGCAAGTAAACTAATTAACTGGCAAAAAGTCCCCAGGGGTAGAAAAAGGGGCTGATATATGTGAGAATCACTAGCCCTGATCCAGAAAGAATTGTCATGATTGGAATTGATGATTGAATTGACTTTGAACAATACAGGTACTTTAAGACTGTACAGGATTTGTACAAGAGGTGTGTTAGTATTGAGTAATCATAAAACTTCAGGATGGTGGATCCAAACTGTATTGGTTCAACCCAACCTGTGCAAGAGCTGATAGGCTTTATTGATGAACCAAGCTGTATGCATGTTTCAGAAAGGAAGATTTCTGAAACTTATTACTGATACACACAATGTATTTGCTTTTTTGATTTGTTTGAGTGGGTGTAAGATTGAGTACCCTTACCTCTGGATAGTGGTTGTTACAGAGGTATTTTTATATACCCAAAAGACCACAAAGAATAAAAATGATATAATTATAAATAAAATAAGATAAATTTGTTCATATTTTAAAAAACTAAAATTGGACTATAAATATAAAGTTTAGATATAAAATTGAGATTTTAATTATAATTTAAAAATAAAATTGCTTTGAAATTGAAAATTGTGAAAACAACTCTTTACTTAAAAAAAATTAAGTAAAAATGAATTTTCAAAAAAATATTAAAATTAAAATATTTTTGGGAAAAATTCAAATAAAACCACTATAAATTTTTATCCAATAAACAAAAATATTAAAATCATTTAACCATTCGATTACTCATAAAAAAATAAGCTGGGGTCACCCCTGGGTAAAATTTCTGTAACTCAACTCTAAAGAAGCTTAAATCAAGTTTTTACACCACAGCAAAAGACTGGGGACTTGCATACAGGTCCTTTACCGTATCTTCAGCTTATTTCTGAGTGTATCTCTGGAAGTATGCCTAGTTTAACTCACATTCATTGTATTCTGACATTTATACTCCCCCTTTAATTTTTATTAATATTTTCTCAACTCAATATATACATTGGCAACAAACATAGGTAATGAATATTATTCAGTTTTTGGATTGTGAGAAAATTGAAATTCACTCATGATGCTTATAGTTAGTATAATAATCTTAAAATTCTCTCATCAATTGAGTTCCTTAAAATTCACTTCATGAATGCTTGTGGATTTTGCAGGTTCATCCAGCTATATGGGGAGCCTTGAAAAGGAATTCTTTGATACTTTTAGGATTAATTGCTTCTTTGATCTTATTTTCATTCCACCGCCTTGATTCATGAATTTCTTTTACTTTAATTTATCTTTCATGTTGGCTTAAGGAATGAGGATAAATTAAGAATTAAGAAATTCTATTTACCAGAATGCTTGTTTTCAGATGAATCAAAAATTAATCTTGAATTGATTTCCCACAATGATAATAATAAGTAATGATGAATTTGAAAATTATAATGGTAATTATTTTGAGGGAATCCTGTCCAAATTTAAATTAAAAATGGGGGTTCCTCCTTAAAATTATGAATATTTTGGAAAAATAAGACCCAATAATTTTATAATAAGTGAAATACCTCTCCTTAAGTGATGATGATCATCATAGAAATTGGGAAAAATTATTGGAGAGGATGTTTCCATACAAATTAATCTTAATTTATGGAACAATGTTTCAAAATAAAAATTGAATAAATAAAGAGAATAAAAGAAACTTGAAGCTCTTCAAATAGTGAGTTAATGGCCTTAAACATGATTTAATGAATACTTTTGAAACTAGATTCTTGAGATTTTCTGTGAAAGAAAAATAAACAAAGTATAGGAATACTTTGATGAATTAAAAAAAAAGTTGAAAAGGGGTTGCATGGGCCACAACTGAAAAATTTTGTTCAGTGCTGGATATATCTTGGAGGGAACTCCACATTTGGAAAGGAACTTGTTTCCTCATAGATAATTTCTTTTAAAATCAAAATACAAGGATTTGGGACAACAGTAATAAGAAATTTAATTGATTTGCAGATTTGGAATATATTTATGTCCATTAATAAGCTAAGCTTCAAAATATAATTCATTCTTTACACCATTAAGAAAAATTCAGGGGCCAAATCTTTAGCTTATCAAAATCACTTACAAAATCCCCAGGGGTCCTTCCAATATATAACCCATGCAATCCTATCATTTAGGTTCCATTTGTCCTAAAAAATCATATCACACTGATATATTAAATTTTAATTCAAACATTTACAGTATGATTTCAATATTTTGTCTTGGGTTTGTTATTATTCAAATTGAAAAAAAAACAATATTGAACAATACTTTCCAGCCTCTCTGAGCTCAGTAATATTGAGAAGAGTATTCAATTCTATTCATTGTCACAGCCAAGGAGGCAGGGGCATTTCCAATCATCATCAGCAAATCATTATATCATGGATACCCTTCAAAACCCAATCAGCAAGGGGGTTTCATTCAAGACTCTCCAAATACAGTTTTCATACAGGCAAGATCCAAATACAGTTTCAAACCTCAATACAGTTTCATACAGGCAAGACCCAAATACAGGATTCACCAAATACAGGCCTGTAATCAATACAGGCGCAAATACCTGTATTGACTGTATAACCTGTATTGGATTCACCAATGCAGGATTCAATCCCACATCCAACTTCTTCCAGCATACAGACAAGTATCTCAACACTCAAACTCCAAGGCTGGTATTTCTCACATATACCAGCCCCTCTTCACCCACCTGGGGGTTTTTCCCCCAGTTAATTAAAATAGTTGATTTATTATTTAATATTATTTTATTCTCACTTTTGGAATATTATTTTATTATTTACTAAGTTAGTCTTAGCCTTCCCTCACCTGTTCAGTAGAGTCCTGGTGGCCATATCCTTATTAATCCCTTTTCTCTTTTCTGAACAGGTTGAAACAGTGACTCAGGATTATTTGTGGTTGGCTCTTTATTATTGCTTTTGCTTTGTCTCTCTTATCTTCTATACTTATTACTTTATGAATAGGAATTTATCCTCTTACTCCATTACTCTCATCATTTGAGTATTTCCTTTTGAGCCCTCCATAAGTAAGTCTGTTCACTGAGTGCCAGGCCCTCTTCATTTTAGAAGAGCCCCTGTGACATTATTTTAATTAACTCATAATTGCTTCTTTTTCTTTCATTCATGTTATTCATTTTTCTCATTCTTCAATTATGATATTTTCATGATTTTATGATTTTATGATTTCTATGATTTTTATGATTTTTTCTCTCTCATCAATTTTCATCTCATTCTTTTCATTCAAATGAAAATTGATTCTCTTTCTCATTTCAAAATTTCTGCTGACCATTTCACTTTATCATTATCATTATCATTTCTCTTTTTGTCTGAATTCAGGTTTATCAGGTCATTTGAGTGGAACTATTTGGGTTAATTGATTATTCATTCAGGGATTTTATTGATTTGGGGTATTCAGTGATTTGGGATTTTGGAAATTTCTCAAGATTATTGATTTATTGATTGATTCCTCAAGACATTGATTTCACCTCAAGATTTTGAATTGACTTTGATTGAATTGATTTGATTGACTTGATTTGACTACTCAAGATAACTGATTTATCCTCAAGATTTGATTTAATTGATTGATTTGAATTTGATTCCTCAAGAAAATTGAATTGACTTTTGAAGATATTGATTGAATTCCTCAAGACTTAATTGATTTGAATTTGATTGACTTGATTTGACTTATTGATTGAAATTGATTATTCATAAGAATTTGACTTTTTCATATTCACTCTTCAAGATTTATTCATATTGATTCACTTCAAGATTATTGATTGATTTCTCAAGTTCATCAAGATTTTCATTTGATTGTTTTGGTCAAGCCTTTTTTTTATTCAAAGTATCATTAAGTTTTATTCATTCTTCTTTTATAATGCCAGTTCAGCATAGCCCTCCAGCCAAGAATACAAGATCTCAAAGACATCAAGCTGTTCTCACTCCTACAGCAAGGGCTCCTCTTGACTGCACACCATCAGTTCATCAACTGAGTGCAAATTTGGACAGAGGACCACCAATGGAAGGAGCAGCACCCTCCAGAAGAGGAGGTGTGAAGTCTAGAAGATCAAGATCATTCTCTGGACTGTTGGGTGGCTATCCAAGCATTCCTCAAGGACCTAGAAGTAGATTGGGGGAAGCTGAAGATGAGGAGGGGGAGGAGTCTGTGGAAGAGGAAGAATCTGAGGAGACTGAGGTGGCAGCTGCCTTGGCAGGTGCTTCTGAAGCTCCTGAGGCTCCAAATCTAGCCCTTTCTAATCAACCTTCTTTCTCTCAAGCTGATCCAAATTTCCTCAAGATGATGGAGCAAATGACTCAGTTTATGGGACAACTCACTCAAGCAGTTGCCCCAAGGGACACTTCAAAAGTCCCTGCATTCAAGACTCCATCAATGAAGGCACCTGATTATTTTGATGGTACTCAAGCTCATAAGTTGAGAGGATTTGTCCAATCCTGTCAACTGATTTTCCATAATGATCCAGCAAACTTCTTCTCTGACAGGAAGAAGGTTTTTTACTCAACTTCTTTTCTTACTGGTAGAGCTGGCAAGTGGATTGAACCTTACCTCTCAAATATTTCCAATGAAGACCCTTCCTACCTCCTCAATAATTGGCCATTATTTGAATCTCAATTATTCACACTGTTTGGTGACCCCAATGAAGTCAGGAAAGCTGAACAAGAGTTGGACAATTTGAGGATGAAGGAAAGTGGTCATGTTTCCTTGTACATAGCAGATTTCAGAAGCTTAATGTCAAGAATTGAAGATTGGGGGGAAAGAGCTTACATTCATGTGTATAGAAGAGGCTGGCATCAAGGTTGTTGGACCAATTGGCTTCTCACCCTGGAACTTTTGACACTCTTCAAGAGCTTATGGATGTCACTTTAGAATTAGACACAAGATATCATGAGAGGCAAAAGGAAAAGGGCAGTCATCAAGAGAAGAAGCCTCCAATCATTGGATCCAATTTCTCCAAGCCTCCTCAAAGTTCATCATCCAAGAAGCCTTATCACAAGAAGAATAAGAAGGGGAAGAATTTTCAAGTGTCCAAAGACAAGCCTCATGCTGCTCTCCTCAATAAGGACAATAAATTAATTGGTTCTGAAAAGGAGAGGAGGATTAAAGAAGGCTTGTGCAATTATTGTGGTGGAAAGCACCCATTTGAAAAATGCTTCAAGAGGCCTGAGAATAGGCAAGGGTCATCAAAAGGCTTCCCTAGCAAGCAGGGAAAAGCCTGAGTGGGAATCATGATGTGTTCAATGGTTCTCACTTATTTCCTTCAAGAGCACAATTGTGCACTCTGAATACTAGTGTCAAGAAATCTTTAAAATTTCTTATTTTTTCTTCAATCTCTGATATTTTTTATAGTATTCTCATTGATTCTGGTGCTAAAAACTCCTTTATTGCAAAGAATTTTGTTCTCAAGTACTCATTGACCATGTCAGAGCTCCCTGAAAAGATTCCTCTTTTCATTCTGGATTCCAGTGAATCCACTTCCTTGTTCATCACCCATTATACCAAGTGGGTTGTTGATTTACCTTCCTTCCCAAGCTTTGAATGGGATTTCTCTATCATAGATTCACCCAAGGGAGAAGACCTAATATTGGGCTATGATTTTCTTTACCATTTCAATCCCATTATTGATTGTAAAAATGGATTGATCACCTATGACTCTAATCATAAGGATTCTAGTGGTATTATTTCTTCTACCAGTAATGACTTTTCCACTGCTGTCAACAGTGTTGCTCTGGTTGGTGAACTTAAGACACCTCCCTTTCCTCCTTCTGTCCATAAACCCTCCATTTTTCCCTCTCAGTCATTACTTCCATTAAGAGATGAAGTTTTCAAAGAGATAAAAGATGTTGGAGAAGATGTTGCTATATCTTCACTTCATCTCTTTCAAGGGGATATGGACCTTCCTCCTTTATCTTTTCATGCCTCCCTGGAGGAGCAGTGGGATGAGGAGGAAGAGCCAGAAGAGATTGAAACTGTGCTGAAGGTAGTCCCTCCTGTTTATCACAAATATTGGGATGTATTCTCCAAAGTGAAAGCAGAGAAACTTCCTCCACACCGTGCCTGTGATCATCATATCGAACTGGAGGGTCTTCTACCTCCAGTTGGTGTTATCTACTCTTTATCAAGAAATGAGTCAGAAACACTGTGGGCCTACATTTCAGAGAATGTAGAGAAAGGTTTCATTAGACCAAGCTCCTCCTCAACAGGAGCACCTGTCCTTTTTGTTAAGAAAAAGGATGGTGGTCTTCGTTTGTGTGTTGACTACCGCTAACTTAATGCTGTCACTAGGAAGAACAGGTATCCTGTTCCTCCAATGAATCAGCTTCTTACCTTATTCAACGGTGCTACTATCTTCTCCAAGATAGATCTGCGTGGTGCTTAGAATCTCTTAAGAATCAAAGAGGGGGATGAGCACTTAACTGCCTTTAGAACCAAATATGGCAGTTATGAATATTTGGTTATGCCATTTGGCTTAACCAATGCTCCAGCTTCCTTCCAAAATCTTGTGAATGACATCTTTTCAGATTATTTGGATGTTTTTGTTGTAGTGTACTTAGATGATATTATGGTCTTCTCTAGCTCTTTGGATGAACATGTTAAACATGTGGCCTCTGTTCTCCAAAGACTGAGAGACAATAATCTGTTTGCTAAAGCCTCAAAGTGTGTATTCCATGCCTCAAGTGTGGAATACTTGGGCTATGTTGTTTCAAGTGATGGCCTCAAGATGGATTCTTCAAAGGTTCAACAAATCCTCAATTGGCCTCAGCCCAAGAACATCAAGGCTCTTCAATCCCTTCTTGGCTTTGCCAACTTTTATCGTTGTTTCATTAAAAATTATTCCAAAAAAATCTCTGCTCTCACTTCCCTCCTTAAAAAAGATTCTCCCTTTATCTTCAATGAGGAAGCTCTTAGTCAGTTTCAGATACTCAAAGAAGCTTTCACCACTGCTCCTATCCTCTCTCACTTTAATCCTTCTCTTCCAACTATTGTAGAGACTGATGCCTCTGATTATGCCTTGGGTGCTGTACTGAGTCAGGTGAATGACTCAGGAAGGCATCCCATTGCATTTGACAGTCGCAAGCTCTTACCAGCTGAACTCAACTATGAAATTCATGACAAGGAACTCCTTGGCATAGTTTGGGCTCTCAAGCGCTGGAGAGCCTTTCTCCTTTCTCTTTCTGATTCCTTTGAGGTCTTGACACACCATTGTTCTCTCCAATACTTTATGTCCTCTAAAGTCCTTACTCGTCGTCAAGCCCGTTGGGCTGAATTTTTGTCTGAATTTCACTTTGTTATCACTTACCGCCCAGGCAGGCTGGCCACTTTACCAGATGCCTTGTCACGTCGGGACGACGTGTACCCAGAGAGGGGGGTGGATTTCATCAGCAAGAATCCTCAAAACTTTCATCAAGTTCTCAAGCAAAATGAAATTCAAGAGTCAAGATTCTTTTCCATAAAAGTTGAAATGTTTTCAGATCTAGTTGATCAGATTCAAAGACAAGTATGGCAAGACAAAGACTATAAGGAGATCCTCAAGAAATTAGCAAGAGGAGAATCAGTCCCAGACTATTCTCTTGAACCTCAAGAAAAATTATTATTGTTCAAAGATAGAGTAGTTATCCCAAGCAATCATGAAGTTCAATTGGACATTCTTCAAAGGCGTCATGATTCACCATTGGCTGGCCATCCTGGCCAGGAGAAGACCCTCAAGCTCATCAAGAGGGATTTTTATTGGGCTGGCATGAATCAATTCATCAAGGACTATGTGTCCTCATGTCAGCAATGTTCAAGAAACAAGAACATCCACCATAAGAAGTTTGGATTACTCAAGCCTCTTCAAATTCCATCTGGTCCTTGGAATTCCTTATCAATGGACTTTATCACCCAATTGCCCTTGTCAAGCAACTTTGGTTCAATTTTAGTAGTTGTAGACAGATTTTCAAAAATGGCAATATTTATTCCAACTTATTCAACAATCACTGCTTTGGATTTAGCTCAAATATTCATTAATCATGTCTTTTCCAAACATGGTCTTCCAATCAGTATTGTTAGTGATAGAGGTTCATTATTTGTTTCATCATTTTGGACTCAATTGTGTCAGCAGCTCAAGATATCAAGAGATCTTTCAACTGCCTTTCACCCTGAAACAGATGGACAGAAAGGGAGGGTAAATCAGATTCTAGAACAGTATCTTTGGATGTATGTCAGTTACCATCAAGATGACTGGCACACCTGGCTCCCTCTGGCTGAATTTGCCTATAATAATGCAGAACATTCATCAACAAAACAGTCTCCATTTTTCACTATTTATGGAATAAATCCCAGCTTTGATTCAATTCACATTTCTCAAGATACACCTGCTGGAAAGTTATCATCAAAACTCCAATCAGTAAAGCAAGTTGTCAAAGAAGAATTAGAGTCAGCAATAAAGCTTTTTAAGAAGTATGCAGATAAAAATAGAGCAATTCCACCTGATTTCCAACCTGGGGACAAAGTATGGCTAGCTTCCAAGAACATCAAGACAACAAGACCCACCAAAAAGCTTTCAGAAAGATGGCTGGGACCCTTTGAAGTTCTCAAGAAGATTGGCAGCCATGCATATCACCTCAAGTTGCCTCAACAATGGAAGTCAGTTCACCCTGTTTTCCATGTGTCCTTATTAGAACCAGTCAAGCAATCAGCTATCCCAAATCGACACCAATTGCCACCACCTCCAGTAATAGTGGAAATGCAAGAAGAATGGGAAGTGGCTCAGGTTCTGGACTCAAAACTCAAGAGAGGTTCATTATGGTATTTAGTGGAGTGGAAAGGATTCAATGAAGACCCAGAAAGAACAACTTGGGAACCAGCTTCCAACCTTACCAACTCCCCAGACCTTGTCAAGGATTTTCACACTTTGTATCCAGACAAGCCTGGCCCAAATGCCTCAAGAGTTTGATTTATGGTGCTTGGTGGGGATTGGAGTTTATGAAAGTAAGTTCCTCTCCTGGCATGCACCTTTAAGGGGGTATTCTACCCAAATTTGTTGTAAGCATCACCTTGGCCACTTTGTTAGCACTTGTCAATTCTTTGGACAGGTTCAGAAGGCCTTGCAACATCATACCCTCAAGATTTGGACCTTTTCATCAACATATGGCCCAATCTTTTCTTTTATTTTCTCTTCTTTCTTTAATCATGCCATAAATCATCTTTCAAGACATTCATTATCAAATTCATCTTATGGCATATTTCAATTTTCATTTATGGTGCTTGGTGGGGAGTGGAAGTTATGAAAGTAAGTTTCATCTCCTGGTATGCATCCCTGAGGGGTCTAATTCTTGTAAAAACATTACCTTGGCCACGCTGTGAGCATCAAATGCTTGATTTCATCTTTCAGAATCTTTTCGCCAAAAAATCAAGCAACTCACCACAAGAAGGACAACCCTCAGGCATTTCTTATTTCTTTCTTTACTCTCTTTTTTCTTTTTCTCCCAATTCTTTTTCATTTTTATTTTTTATTTTTTTATTTCATTTTCTTTTACTTGTATGATTTATTTTTCATTTCTTGTTTCAAAAGCAGCAATCATAACCCCCATATCTTGTTTGGGGAGTGAATTTATTTAATAATCAAGAGCAAACACTAGTAATGGTAAAGACCAGCTACAGATAATCCTCATCAAAATTTCTTCAAGGTTTCTTTAAACTTTATAACCAAGGCATCTCCAAATCACAAGAGGCGGGGAACCAGAGGCAGTGGAGTCAAATATGAATGTCAGCCTTGAACTCATTCCTTAAGATCAAAATTGAAAGCCAAAACCCAATCAGCAAGGTTTTTATGGCAATTGAACAATCAAGGAGGGGATAAGAAGAAGATATTCAAGAAAAGAAATCAAGTTCATAGAAGAAATGGTTTCAAAATGGCCCAACTGGCCAATTTCATCAAGATATGCACTTTGGCACAATTGGCCATATCAGACCTCAAAACATCAAAACAGCCATTTTTCATCAATTCTTATCATAATATGCTTAATTGTGCATATTGGGTAATTTGCGCATTTTGCGCAATTTTGCGCATTTGCGCACTTTTGCGCAAAAGGGCCTTTTTTCTTGTCAAAAGCCTTCAAAAGGCCTTTTTGGCCCAAATCATTATAATTGCGCATTTGCGCACTTTGCGCAAAAATGCGCAAAATGGCCAAAACCCACTTTTAGGCCATTTTTTCACAATAATTCAATTTTTCCATCATTTTCACCAATTTATGCCACATATGGCATATTTGCGCATTTGCGCATTTTGCGCAAAAATGCGCAAAATGACCAAAAACCACTTTTAGGCCATTTTTTCACAATAATTCCATTTTTTAATCATTTTCACCAATTTATGCCAAATATGGCATATTTGCGCATTTGCGCATTTTGCGCATTTTTTGCGCAAATTGGCCAAAAAACCCATTTATTCACATTTTCAGGGTTTTGGCCAGGACTACTCATTTAGTCCAAAATTTCAAATGTTGGCCACCTTATGCCAACACTCTAAATTCAAAATTATGATGATTTCAAGTGGTCTTGGGACAAAAAACTCAAATCAACCACCTTTCAAAAGCCATGAGGACTCAAGAAAAGTTGATGAAGACACTCAAGACAAGATTAAAGAAATTTTCATGAAGATTGAAGGCTGTTTGAATGAAACAGAGGAAATTCAGAATCAAAAATCAAGGGGAAAATACCTACAAATAGTGAAATGAAGATTGGTTTGAGTATTGATTGAAGAAGAAGTTTTAAGGGGAAAATCTTAAGGAATTGGGGAAAGAACTGTTTGAATTGATTGCAAGCTCATCAAGACTCACTATACTTATGGTGCTCAGAGCTCACCACTTTCAAGAGGGGGATAATGTCACAGCCAAGGAGGCAGGGGCATTTCCAATCATCATCAGCAAATCATTATATCATGGATACCCTTCAAAACCCAATCGGCAAGGGGGTTTCATTCAAGACTCTCCAAATACAGTTTTCATACAGGCAAGATCCAAATACAGTTTCAAACCTCAATACAGTTTCATACAGGCAAGACCCAAATACAGGATTCACCAAATACAGGCCTGTAATCAATACAGGTGCAAATACCTGTATTGACTGTATAACCTGTATTGGATTCACCAATGCAGGATTCAATCCCACATCCAACTTCTTCCAGCATACAGACAAGTATCTCAACACTCAAACTCCAAGGCTGGTATTTCTCACATATACCAGCCCCTCTTCACCCACCTGGGGGTTTTTCCCCCAGTTAATTAAAATAGTTGATTTATTATTTAATATTATTTTATTCTCACTTTTGGAATATTATTTTATTATTTACTAAGTTAGTCTTAGCCTTCCCTCACCTGTTCAGTAGAGTCCTGGTGGCCATATCCTTATTAATCCCTTTTGTCTTTTCTGAACAGGTTGAAACAGTGACTCAGGATTATTTGTGGTTGGCTCTTTATTATTGCTTTTGCTTTGTCTCTCTTATCTTCTATACTTATTACTTTATGAATAGGAATTTATCCTCTTACTCCATTACTCTCATCATTTGAGTATTTCCTTTTGAGCCCTCCATAAGTAAGTCTGTTCACTGAGTGCCAGGCCCTCTTCATATTAGAAGAGCCCCTGTGACATTCATATACTATTAGAATCTGACTTGAGTCATCTTGGGAGCCTTAATTCTTTCTAGAGTTTCCATCTGGGTCTACTACTTGATATTTTTGGAGGAGTGGCTGAAGGCTTGAATCCTGAAACATATAAAAAGTACAAAAATAATAATAAAGTGCTTTTTAACAATTCTTTCATAAATTTCAAGAATAAAGATAAAAATTTTCTATTACATGGATGTGTTTGTGTGGATAAAGGGAATATTTTCCAAAAAGGAGAGGCTTTCAATAATGCAAACATGGCTCTGAGACATATTGGAAACTATAGCTCACCTTTATTTGTTGATATTCCTCAAGATTGTGATCTTTATTAAGCTTCCAACCATACAGATTTAACTAGTTCTGTTACATCAATACCTAATTGTCAAACCAATCTTTCATTGCACCAAATCCAGGGTATTTCCTTTCTCTTAAATAATGAAAATAATATGGAAAAGATTTGTGAAAACCTATGGAAACATTCAGATAACTTATGGATTAAAAAAGTGTTTTCTAATGCTGTTGAAAATGGGCTGATACCACAAGATATTGTGTGAAAAAGTAGGGATAGAATATTGGCTGATGATTTGGGACTTGGAAAATTGTTGACAGCTTTATTTTTGATTAGAAAAACACAAAATGAAGCATTAAAGTACTCAGAAATATCTAAGGACCATGTCCCAGCTACTTTGATCATTGTACCACTTTCTACTTTGCATAACCGGGAGAATGAAATAAGACTACATTTTCATGATGGTAGTTTACCATATTCAATATTCCATGGTTCCAATCGTAATTTCATTTCATTCCAAAATTTAAATCAGAATGCAGTTATCATCACCACATATGATGTTATTGCTGGTTATAATGTTGATGATATTCATGGGATGAGAATAAATCCTCTTTTGGTGAATTGTTTCAGAATAGTGTTGGATGAAGCACAGTAAGCTTCTCTTTCGGATTTTTAAATAAAAAAGTACTGAAATTTTTACATCAATTAGCTAAATAAAGGAAAAATCTACTCATAGAGCATTCACAATATTGAATTTAAGATCTGAAAGAAAGTTATGCCTTACAGGAACACCATTACAAAACAATCTTTGGGATATTCATAGTATGTTGAGGTTTTTACAAGTAGAAACATGGAATCTCAAGCCTTTATGGGAAAATTGCATAAACAACAAAATTATTATCTGGGAATCAAATGGAAATCCAATCATTACAGCTTATAATGCAAACACTCACCTTGAGAAGATTGAAAGCCAACCTACTGGATCTTCCCAAGAAAGTGCAACATGGAGTTGGAATTGAGATCTATGAGCCATGGAAAACACTTTATTTCAAAAAGCATGAAGCGTTTAGTGCATTGTATGGAAAACAGAGGTCCAAAGCAATTCAGTGGGATTCATCAGAATTTTTCTCCAGATTATCAGATTTGAGGCAGCTTTGCAATCATCCAGCACAAATAGAAAGGGAAGAAGGGGGAAGGAGATATACCTGGAAAGAAGGATCCAAAGTGGTGCATCTTGTTAGCCATCTCAAGGAGTTTTTTCAGAAGGAGCCAGGCTTAAGATATTCAAAGCAGTTGTTTTTGCAGAATACAAAAGGTTTCTTGATATGTGAGCTCAAATCCTTCTACTACCTGTCATTTGAATGATTTTATTGATCAAAGATTGTAAAAAGTATTGAAATTGCCCTGGATGAAAGTGCAATATCCAATTTAATTATGCATGGAATGCTCAGAAATGATCAAAGGGTACAAATCCTTGAAGAATTCAGAAAAAATCCAAAATCTCATGTTCTTCTTACATCAAAAGGCACAGGTGGTGTTGGTATTGATCTGAGATGTGCTCAAAATGTCTACATAATGGTATGACAGTATTTAGATACACTTGAAGCTTAATCTAATATTATTGTGATTACTTAAATTAGGAACCAGGTTGGAACCCTTCAACTGATGATCAAGAAGTTGATAGGCTTTATTGGCTAGGGCAAAAGAAAGAAGCTCATGTATTTCATTATATAACTGTTGGTAGTATTGAGGGGAATATTCAGCAAGTTGGAAGGAAGAAACAGCAGCTGCAGATGTAAGATAGTTAATGCTCAACCAATATTTATCTTTTTTAGTAGCTAAACAATCTTTATTTCATTTCAGGTTGAGAATTGGAAATTTAGGTACTGTGGATCATGAATTGGAAAAATTGATTGTGGAAACAATAGAAAAATCATGAATTATTTTTTTAGGTTTCAGATAGTTGAAGTAAATGATGAATATCTATACATGGCTTTAATTGTAACATTAGCTTCTCATCATTAGTAGACTTGGAAATATAATCATTTTAAAAAAGATTTTCTGGAAGTCCAATTGGAACTTTGGCTTCTTTCTCAAAAATACCACTTTCTACTCTTCTACTTTCCAAGACATTTGGAATTCTATTGAATTTACTTTTTTGAATTTTCTTTTGAGTTAATAATTAATCTAATTGACTTTCTAACTTTGAGAATAAATCTAACCTCCAAGGGGACTTAAGTCTTGTTAATGATCAATTTTCATCTTCAGTATCAGAGCAGCATTGTGGCTCATCAAATATGGAAGCTTCATCTTGATTTATTTTCAATGATAGTAATGTCTCTGAGCAATTTGATGATAACTGAATATTAAATACATCAATTGATGTAAAAATTAATCACAAATAAAATAAAAACATACTATTTTATGCCACCTTGATTTCTGCTTCTGACTGGTTTTTTTGAAAGTGCTTGAGGAGCCAATTTATCATTCTTAAGATCCTCTTGTTTCCCTCTGAACCAGCACATTAGTATTGAAGACTTCTTCATATGTGTATTATCCTTTGGATTTATAAAGAATATTTTCAATTCTCCTTGTTGGTGTAGATAGTTCCAGTGCTTGAGAAAAAATTTTGCAGATATTTGATACCATTTTGATTCCCAAAATTGTTTTCAAGAAAAGGTTGACATTGGGAAGCCTGATTGGAAGAGATCCTCTAGAAACATAGTTTTGTACATTGGTGAAATTAATATTCTTGGGTTTATAGACGATCTATCCTCTCCTGAGTGGTGATTATGGGGATTGGTAATTGGATTATCAGTGCAAGAAAAGGGTAAGTTCTCAACAAATTTGAGACTTTCTTCTGATGGAAGAGATTTCCAGCTATTTATATCAGATGGAGATTGTAAATAGTTGATTTCCATGATCAACCAGCATGATTGATGTATGGATATTGATATTGCACTGGTAGGTAGTGGGATGATGGCATGTAATATCTTGTTGATAGTACTGTTTGATTGGGGTATAGAAGTCTCAAAAAAGTAATGTGAAGCTTTAGGCATAGTAAAACAGGTTAATTAAAGTAAGATTTCTGGGTATAGGTGGAAGAATCAAGAGAGAGGCTCCTATTTATCATAAATGAGAGGATTCTGGAGCCCTGTAGTTATTTCGTACAGTTTGAATGAGCCTGAGAAAAGCTATCTTGTGTCAAAGGAGCTTATTTGGAAAAGTAAGCAATGAGATATCAGGTGAAGCAAAGTAATCTTAGCAAACTCAAACATGATTTGAATAAAAATCACCCTGTTTTGAAATAATAAAATTGAATTACAGAAAAAACTGATCAAATTAATAAGTTGTTTATATTGGCTTTATCAGGGAGATCTAGTACAGGTTGTCCATCTACGGTATTTTTTTCAAGCCATGCCTCACTGAAGTCCAATACTAAACATTTGGCCACTTCAAATTCTTTTGGAGCAGTGGGAATAAATTCATGGGTTTTTGACAGAAATTCCTTGTTAAAAATATCCAAAATATATGCAGTGTTCTCTTCCAAATGGGCTAAAAAGGCTTTTCCTCAGCAATAACACTACCAGTAATTTCAATCATCTGCAATGCTCCTTTAGCTGGGCTTTTTCTTCAATCTCTTGAGCAAACCATTAAGCCTCTTACCCCAGAAGCAAGAAATGAAGCTGAAATATGATAGCAGGGCTTAACTAATCCTATTTTTGATTGTAGCTCTGATAAGGTCTTAAGGTGTTCTTTGGACCTTTTATGGGTGAGCACAAATAAATCAGGAATATTAACTGGAAGAACTTTTGAATGTGCTAGTATCAGGAAATATAAAATCATAAGATGTAAAATGGAATCATTGAAAGATATTAAGCTATTAATTCCATAATGAATTGGCTGGTTTTCCTCCTTTTGATCAAAGATATTTACAGTTTGAGCTGAATGGGATGGTATTGTGCTGAGGAAGGACACTAGAAATTCCAGGCTGAGTCATTGAGCTAACAAGGGATCATCTTCTGTTGATTTCGTGATTTCAAACCTTTCAGGTTGTATGAGATCTTGTGTAGAAAGTGATATTGACTCCAGTATTAGATTGGCCCAGAACTGTTTCTTTTGCAGATTAGTGACAAAGAGGGATTGTGCCAATTGAAAGAGGGGTTGGTGTGATTTGGGAATGTTTGGCATTAAAATTGTAGAATTCAAAGTAAATATAGGGACATTAAAAGCGTCAGGATCATTGAAAGGATCATATTGCTTTGGTTAAAAGATATCTAATCCTGAAAGAAGCAAGTAAATATAAATGTTCTCAATGAAGCATGAATTAATGTCTTTTGTATTTACCAGATTTATCCAAATTCACTAGCCATTTGGTAATGCTAAGAGATTGATTATTTTGAAAGTGTATTCCTTTGGGTAGTTTGGTAGAAAATGGCCTTTGGGGAATTTCCTGGAATTGTTCTCTTACTAGAGTTTCAACATTAACCTGGCATTTCTTCCATGAGGATACAGAAAGTGGCTGATAATGGCTGATTTTTTCTTCAAAGTGATCTGAGTGAATAGGATTGAATAATTCAGATTGAGGGAGCTTTTTCTTCTTTTGGGATGTTGAAGGCTCTTCATTACTGGTTTGCATTACTTTTGAAGTTGATGGGTTATTATCTACAAGTATGAAATTGGAGTTAGGTTTTTCTTTTGAGTGTTTGGTAGATGTAGGGTGTATCAAGGGCTCCTCTATTTTTGATTTGGCTTTTTTTCTCATGGTGGAAGCTGGATAACTTTGTATATTTGATTGATCATTTTGAAAAATACTATTGACTTCAGGGCTGGAGTTTGACGTGGATAGGGCTTTGTCAAAATCATTTTGAGGTTGGAATAGTCCTGGCTCTAGATTTTGAGAATCTGACTGGTTTTGTGGGTGTGATTTCCCAGTATCATAATTGCATTCCAATTTCTAAGAAAGAAATGATTCAGGGATTATAGTTTAATCTTTGAGTAAAGCCTAAATAAAATATTGAGACATACTTCTTGATTCTTTTCCTTTATACTTTGATAAATTTTGGCCTTTTTATTACTCATACTAGAAGAAGATATGAAATACCTCTCTATTGATGTTTGGGAGGATGCTGAAATAACAACCTTGGCTTCAGGGGGTAATGATCCACCTAGCTGTACACCTAAATTATGATTTGAATTCCAATTAAAAATGGCTCCATATGGGCAAAAACTGGAAAACATACAATACAGATCATCTTCAAGTATTTTGGAGACCTCTTGAATTTTTTTCTTGCATATTAAGGAAAGTGAGTATTGCAGGTAGCAAGCTTGAGAGAAGGAAGAAATTTGGATATTTTGGATATGAATTCTGATTTTTCAACTTGCTTTGGCTCTATTTCAAGTAATGGATCCATTTTGGAGAAGTGATTATCTGAAATTGGGTGAGGGTTAATTAGTATAAATAAGTTTTTAAATTTATTTTTAAAAGGAAATTGAAATAAATACAAGGTGGGCGTTCTTTACAGTGTTCAAGACAGATTGGACTCTTATGGAATATAGCATTTTGGGAAGGCATATATAATTATTACTTTTGATAAGTATCAATATTTTCATTTGAGAATTTCTCAATATATAATACCTTGGGCACAAATTAAAACCAAAGCAGGCATAAATAAGAGGCTTATATATTAAATAATGTCAAGAACCTATTGCACAGTTCAGCTTTGAAAACATTAAATAAATAACAAATTTATGACTGATGGTTATAATTGTGAAAGCCCACATTGTGGCTAAATTATAAATTCTCACAATGGGTGACCTTTTAAAATATTTCAAATCAGGTTTTCTTTTGAAGTACATTTATTACTAAATTCTCAGCTTGGCAAACATATAGGACACTTTAGCTCTCAAATACCCTACAAAAATACTAATTTTATGACTGCCAGTCATGATTTTGAAAGAAATCTTTTGACTTGGTTATTAATTCAATCAATTGGTGAATTGTTAAAATAATTTATCTCTAATTATATTTCCAAATACATCTATTACAAAACTCTAAGCTTGGATACAAAAAAGGACTAGGAGATAAACATTGTTCGGGATTCATATGATTATGACTACTTGAACCAGCTTCAATTCCACTGAGAGAAGATATTCCTGGCCTCTGTATGATGTGATGTCCCCTTTCTGTCTTGGCCTCAATCTCTCATAAAGTATTTTGGAGTCCAATCAGTTCTTTTACCAATAAGTGGTTTCTTTCAACTTCTGAAATTGTGTTTAGGTATATTGTGGAATAACAATCTAAAGGTAAGCAATTTGGGACATTAGTTAAATCAGAACTATAGTCTGATTTCTCTCCATCCCTATAAAGCATATGTTGAACTCTATTCTTTTCAAGCTGGGTTTTGGCACCAAGGGTCATTGCTAGATCTAATTGCCTTGTACACAAGGTCAAAGCTTAACTACAACAAACTCAAACAAGTCTTTTTGGTGCTTTTCGCAAGCCAGAATTATCCTCTACATCTGAAGTTACTCTTATATCAGTATATATTGCAGAGAAATTGTTGTTTTGAGGGAAAAATTGACGTGCTATTTTGAAATGGGCAGCTGTAACCTAAATATAGAATTAATATTAGAGTTTAGTGTATGTCTAACAAAAGAAGAAGCATGTGCATTCTGCCTCCCTCTAGTGTTTTTGGATTTCTTATGTTTTTAAAATTTGACCTCCTCTGCAGCCTGGAAAAGTTTTGAAAGCTTTTTCATTTCTTTACCCCTTCCATTGACCCAACATTCAATTAATAGGTTTAATTGATCAGGATTGTTGATATTTAAACTGGGTTGAGTCTGGCTCCAATTGAAAAAATGTTTGGAGATAATGTTGGCTATGGCTGCATTCCAAGTGGAGTTATTGAGTGAGGATCCCTATTGGAAGGTAATCCTCTTGAGGCCTACTAGCTGGCATTCCTTTTCACAAGCATGTGTTTCAAATATTGAGACCTTGATCTTGTTATTGAGAACATCATGACTTGGTTTAAATTCAGGTGGCTGCAATCATTGAGATATAGAGGTGATTTCTTCTTTGACCAGAATCTTGTGTTTACTAATTGGATGATCTCTCAGTCCATATTCAAAGGTTTCTAAATGGATCTTGATGTGTTTAGCTTGGTTTTTGACCCAATGAATATGAAATTCCTCTTCATCATTGGTAGGATTCAGTGGGAAGTGATCTACAGAAGGTGGCATACCCATTAAGAAGTAGATAAATTTTTTCAAGTGGACTGATTCAGTGGATGCCTGACTTGGAAGATTGTTCATTGTTACCAATCTTGTAATGCAGTGATTTCTCCCTTGCAAAATTCTCTTATTATTTATAGCCCTCTGTTGGTCCTCTTCTTGTTGAATCCTGAATTCTACTGCAACAACTGAAAACCAAATCAGTGAGTAATTTTCAATCAGATTTAGGAAAGATACTCACCACCTGATGTTATTTCCTCTTGTCCCTCCTGACTGGCCTTCTGTGCAACTGCATCCTGTATTCCAAGTCTTTCCAAATCTTGCAGAAAGATGGATTTCTGTCCAGTAGATTCAGTATGGATGCTTTGGTGGTTTTTCTTCATCTGAGTTAATTATTGAGTCACCCTCTGTTGGTGGGTTTTGTGATGAGGATCCAGAATTTTCTCTGTAGAATGCGGAGGGGGAGCCACCCATTGCATTGGAAGACATTGTAATATCAATTTAAAGAAGTGGAGTTAAATTGAGGAAAATGAGGTAATTATACCAATGAAAGTTTGTGGATGTTAAACAGGGTTGGATTAAGGATTCAACATATGAGAATGAATTTGGTGGATGAGAAAGCTCAGGAAAGCTTATAGCAGTTTGGTGAAGTGGAAATACAGAAGCGTTTGGTGGAAAAGAGATAGTTTATATACACATTTTTTCAAACCTGTTCTATCCAGAACCAAAGAACCAAATTATGTCTTGAAAGATCTTTGGGAGGCTTAAATATGGCAGATTGACAATTTAAATCTCTTTTAAAAGGGATTTGAGTGAATTATTCTAAAAAAACTTCATTTAATAACATATAACAATATTAAAAAAGGAAAAGTATTGTTTTTTCTCCAAGGAAATCTTTAGTGAGCATTGATAAGGAGATTTAAGGCTGAAAGGGGTGGGGTGCTTCAATCACCTACACATTGCTGGCAAGGTTTGAAAGGAAATGGTAAGAAGCTGTTAAAATATATGAGTTAATGAGTGGCAGTCCACTGAATCACTTAATGATGAATGTAGAGATACCAAACAGAGTGTAGCCTGATAAATTCCAAAGGTTACAGGAGGATTCTTGAGGCTTGCAGCATGACCCAAAACTGATTGGGAGTTGATTATTATGGCATCCTCTGTCTGGTGCAATAGAATAGAACAATTGAGATCTGGAAAAGGATGGAAAGGGTCTTTTTCTATTTCATTCTTTTCAAGCTTCTTAAAAGGTTTGATTATTAGCCACCATACTTTGGGATCACCTCCAACTAATGAGACAATATTATCAATATGGCCCAATGATTTGACATTATTAATGCTATACTCTATGATAATGTCTTCAACATGTGATTTTACATTACAATACCTTTTTTTTCAAAAATTATTGACTTTTTGCATTCAAAGAGGTTTACAACATCCCTTAAATCTCTTGAATCCAGTAGTTTCCATTGTTGAAAAATAGCATCATGCAATTTAATTGTATAACTGGCAATGATATTTTTTGATTGATGCAGAGGAATGAGGGGATTGTTCCTACCAACTTTTTGTTGAATATTAGGCAATTTGGAAATCAATTGATATTGTACTTTAGATATCCATCTTTTCAGTATTGTTTGGAAGATCTCAGCTACAATTGGTTATATGAGGGTAAGTATTGTGTGAGGGTGATTTTTGGACATAAAAATATATAATTCAAACTCAACATGGCTTATTATTCCATGGTATGTCCCCAAATTCACGGTTCATTCTTTTGTATTCCCACACAGCTAAGCTTCTTGGTTGCCCTAGCTCCTTGATAACCTTTGGGAAATGTTATGTTAGGTGTAGATTAGGTTTGGAGTTTATAATGGACCAACCCAAACAAAGTGTTTGACAATAGATCTTTGTAGTACTTTAAATCTTATCTAGGTCCTCTTCATAAATGCATGTTCTTAGTAACATGTTTGTTAATGTAACTAATGAAATTAGTGATTTGAGTAGAAGATCCTTATGGAGGTAGTTCCCTGGGAATTTTACCGTTTCCTCCCTGTGAGGTATTTGTGAACTCCATAGTGGTACAAGTGCCAAAGGTAAATAAAATGTCATCAAGATTTGCCACTCTGCTGCTTTGAGTGTCTGAAATCTTTTGAAACAAAATTTTCTGGGTAGACAAGAAAACCATGATGGGACCTTTGTTTTATTGATGACTTTTTGAAGTTCCTCTAATTTGTCTTTTTCTTAATATTGGAGTTTCATCCCCCATTGGATTTAAATACTGATTATCATCAGAAGATGAATAAGAAGGAACCAATGAATCACTATCATGTGTAAAAGGTAATAAGCTTATTACTGTAGAAGTGGTTGTCTGGGATCTAAGGGAATACCTGGAGTTTGAAGTTCTGTTGCTTTTTGCAGTTTGATCACTTTTGGTCCTGGAGGTGTCACTAGAGCCTTTGTGCCTTTGAGATGTACAAGGTTGAATGCAGGCAAGGTTAGCTTTTGTAAGGTTTTGTTTCTTGGGTCTACTTAGTTTGTCAGAATAATTTATATCTTCATTTTTCCTTTTTCTTGGACGCCCAAATAAAAAAAGGATATTTGGATGGATTTGAGTCTGCCAAAAAACTTTGCCTTTTCCTTTGAAGCTCTAACTCGTGACCAGCCAACCCCACATTGAGGAATGATATGCAATAGTCTTTGATATCCCCTAAAATCAAACAATGCAAAATATATATGACACAAAAGTCAATTGGTCTCCAGTAATCTAGCTTATTTAGAATACTCCACTGGACACCATTTGTTTTACAAATTCATCTTGTTCCTTTTTGTTTTGAAGTTGGAGCCATTCATTTGCCTTGGAAATATGATTTTCATGTGTCCTTGTTTCCAGTTTTGAAATGTCTATTTCCTTGATGTACACCCTTGTAATATTACAAAAGGAGCAAAATCAATTGTCCAAATGACAGGCAAATCCAGCCACTTTAAATAGAGCGGGAAGATCTGCTATTAAAGGTAATAAAGCCACTCTAATAAGTATACCTTGTGGAAAGTCGTGGGTATTGGGAAACCAAATACCATTCCATAAAATTTGAAGCTCAATCACAAGAGGCTCCAAGCTTCAATTCATTTGATCAAGAGATGGCTCTTTGGGACCGGGAATTATTGCATACAAAAACCTGTTCTCCTCTTTGTGAAATTCACTTGAAGGAAGATTCAAACAAGTGAGAATAATTGACCCAATTGAAAGGGATTTTTCAGCCCCTTTGTTACTGAATGGATTGAACCAATCTACATATAGTCTAAATATCAAATTACCTCTTCTATTTGTAAATGCTTGTTTACTACGTGGGGAAGATTTGAATGTGTGCCAAATTTTGCTATGCCAAATATCAGAAATACCTTTAGGGTCTATTTGGGAATTCGGCGTATTGTGAGCATTTGTAAGGTGTGGATATGAAGCTTTGATTAAAAATCAAGTACTTTCCCTGTCCTCAAAAATTTGTATAAGGTAAAAATCAATTAAAAATAGTAAAGAATATTATTTTTAAGAGAAAACACGCCAATTTTATTGTTTATAGCCTTATTAGTATAAAACAATAATATTATAAAGATTTATTGTTTTACCAACAATAAAAATTTATCCAAAAAATACTCTACAAGAGATATTTTAAGGCTACAAAAGAAATTTCTTCAAGAGCAATTTCAATTGGAATTAATTGAGCAAATAACTGCAAGAAATTAATTAAAGAACAAAGTCTTTAAAAATAATATTCAAGAGAAAACACGCCCAAAAGTGACCAGAGTGAATTTGGAAACAAAGTGACAAAGTTTACAGTGATGAAAGATGCTTTAATTCACTTTTGGGGTGGTTCAGGGGTAACAATGATCATAAAAGTTACAACCAATGATTATAATGATTTTTTCAAGTGGTTAGAAGGTTTAAAATGATTTAATAAAGGTGGTTAGAATCTCTTATTGATTGGTTTAACAATGTTTAAACTAATTATAAAAGGAAAAGATTCTAACATGAAGAGAAAAGTGGGGCAAAGAAGAAATTCTTTTATAGCCATCAATTCTCTTACTCCAAAAGTAAAATTTACTCTTGTCAGTCGTGAAAAACAGTCTGACAACAGAAAAGACAATTATGGCATCATTGAACCCTGGCTTAGACCAAAAAGGGCTGGTGTAAGCCATTTTTAGCCATTTTTAGCCATTTTAGAGCCTTAAATCAGCCATTACTATAGCAATACCAGGCCTAGAGCCTTCAAAACACGCCATAATGTGTGTCAGAGGCGCAGAAACCAGTTAAAACTGTTTTTACTATGATTATTTTATCTTAAGGGTAGTTTTACCCTCTTGGCAACAGCTAAAACTACCCCAGTTGGTATCAAAACCTCATCATCAATTGAGTCCACAGACCCTGTAACTCAATTCCAGGCCAAAAGTGATGAACTTTTGCGTGAATTTTGACATCCCACGCCTGTCAGAAAGGATTTTGGAGGTCTAGCTCCCCCTTAGAGCTGGAGTTCCTTTTCCCCGCCAAATTTAATCTTTCCAATTTATTTTTCCTTTAATTCCTCATAATGTATTATACTTATAATTTACATATGTAATTCAATTGAATTGTACAGTACAATACAGTAATAATTGATATCTCATATGTAAATTGAAGTTCACTTATGTAATACATGCGCACATTTTGACATTTCAATTGAATTCAATTGAAAATACTTCAATTCCTCATAGCTTCTAAACTAAACACAACACCTCAATTTTAACACAAAAATTGATGGTTAACACCACATTTGGTGTGAATTAAATTAAATTTTTGAGGGTTTTCAACTTTTGTATTGAAAATACTAAAAACTTAATTTAAGCTTATTTAGAGTTGAGCTACAAGAATTTCACTCAGAGGTGACCCACCTGATTTTTTATGAGGAATCCAATGGTGAAATAATTTCTATATGTTTATTTATTAGATAAAAAGTTATAATAATTTTTATTTAACTTTTTTCCAAATTTATTTATTTTTTCACAATTTTGTTAAAATTTCATTTTTACTTAATTTTTTCAAGTATAAATGTAATTTTATAATTCCAAAATTTAATATAATTTTTTTTTTTAAATTTTCATTAAATTTTCTATTTTGAATATAATTTTTATATCTATATTTTGATTTTTATTTTAATAATATAAATAAATTTATTTTATTTATATTTATATGTTAATTTTGTATTTGTGGTCTTTTGGGTATATGAAATTACCTCTAAGGCTCACATTCCCTCCCCCTAAAAAAGAATATTACTTTGTAATATTGTTATTTCTAGTGTGTCTGAATCTCCTGAGGAGTTTGGTAGCTTCTGGTATATCTTTTTCTTCCAACCATTCATCTTCACAAGTTGGGTTACTGTACCTAACAAGGTATTCCCTCACTTTCTTGGTTCTTAATTTCCTTTCTTTAAGAACTTTGGTAATTTTCTTAGTACCAGATGTCGCAATAGGAGGTATAACTTGGGGAATCTTATTCCTCAAGGGCAATTTCTCAGCATCACTAGATTTATATGGCTTTATCAAGCTCACTGGAAATGTAGGATGCTTATTGCTAAGTTCTTCAGATAACTCTACTTCAACAGAATTTTCTCCATGGAGGGCCTTAATCACAAAAGGTCCTGAAAAGGAGTCTTTCAACTTTTTACATCCTTTGATGTTATTGAAGTTAGTGGTAGATACAAGAACTAGGTCCCCCACTTTGAAATCTGGAGTTGCATGTGATTTATCCCATTTGTCTTTAGCATATGCAAAAGAGTCCTCCATGCACCTTACTGCATGCTTTCTAGTTTTGTCTAGCATTCCTTTGAAGCTAGCAGCTGTGGGATGTATCTCAATCAAATCTTTCCTCAAGGAATCTTGGGGTGACTTGGGGTTCCATCCTTTTTCTAGAATAGCAGGAGTCTGATTGGTACTGGCATGGATTGATGTTTTATATGCTAATTCTAGTGCTGGCAAAAGAGTACACCAATCATGGGTAAATCCATCACAATCTTTGAATTCAAGGCCATATGAACAAAATCTTCTCACCATGTCCTCTAAGGTTTGGATCATCCTTCCAGCCAGGCCATCAGTTTGTGGGTGGTAGGCTGTAGACAAAGACAGTTTAGTGCCAAATAATTGGTGAAGAGTTGTCCATAGTGCTTAAGTGAATTTGGGATCCCTATCACTAATGATATTTGTAAATATCCCAGTCCATGACACTACTCTATTCCATATCAGAAGAGCTGTATCCATGGCTGTATCATCTTTGTGACATGGTAAAAAGATTGGAGTTTTACTGAATCTGTCCACAATTACTAGGCAAGAATTATAGCTTCTGTCACCTCCTGGTGGTAGGCCAGTTACCCAATCCATATGGACAATTTCCCAAGGTCTGTTTGGTTCTTGTATTTTTATCATATTTCCAAGTCTCTTGCCTGTGGATTTATTTGCCTTTTGGCATCTGTCACAGGTTTTGCAATACTCTGCAACATCTTTCTGCCACATTGGCCACCATATGCAGGTCTTTACTTTCTCTCTTGTTCTGTCTTCAGACAGATGTCCTGAAAAGGGACTGTCATGGCATTCTTTAAGTACAAGATTGATTAATGACCTGTCTACAACTGTCATGACACATGTGTGCTTGGTTCTGTGGTAAATTATACCATCCAGTAGGTGAAATCTCCCTTCATCATAAGATTTTCTCCATACTTCATCCAAGGCATGTATTAGAGAGTTGTCTTTACAGTCTTTGTTAATTAATTGGCATAAGATGCTACAATTCTTGTCTTGAGTGTAACTACTTCTGACTTCTTCAAAGAAGGTGGTGTTCAAGTCTGTAACACTTATTCCTTCTATTGGAATTTGTGTTGAAGCTTCTTCTCGCACATAAGCAGGATTATCAATATTATTTGGTAATGGCCATCTACTTAGTCCATCTGCATTCTTATGAATATTCCCATCCTTATGAACAATAGTGATATTGCCTCTGTATTCTTGTATGGCTATTTGCCATCTGAGCATATACCTGTTGGGTGTTTTCATGTTCAAAAGTGATTTGACAGCTGTACAATCTGTTCTCACCTCAAAAACACATCCCTCTAAGAAGTAGTTCAATTTCTCCAAGGCCCAGACAAGGCATAGACATTCCATCTGACTTGCTCCATATCTGGCTTCAGTTGGTTTGATTTTCCTGGATATGAAACATATGGGTCCTTCTACAGGTTTATCATTTATGATCTGAGCTTGGTGAAGTGCAGCACCTAGTCTATCCCCTGATGCATCAATATACAGCTTGAAAGGCAATTTAAAGTCTGGCATCAGTAAGAGTGGAGCAGTGGTCAATGCTTCTCTTAAAGACTCAAAAGCTTTGACTCTGTCAACAGTCATTTCAAATACTGTGTCTTTTTCACACAATTTATAAAGTGGTCTTGCTATGGATGCAAAATCTTTAATGTGTTGCCTGTAATATCCTGCAAAACCTAAGAATGACTGAATTTCCTTTTTGTTCTGACGCATGGGTCTTAGAAATACTGCTGCAACTTTGTTTTTGTCAATTCCAAGGGATAAACCAGATACAACATATCCTAGTGCCTTAAGTTCTTTAAATCCAAAATGGCATTTCCTCAAGGATATTTTCATGTTGACTGATTGAATTTTTGTCAAAACTCTGGACAATCTGTACATGTGCTCCTCCCAAGTCTTGTAACAGACAATAATGTCATCAATGTAAATGATTAACTATCCTTCTGAGAGTTCTTCAGGGAAGATTTCATTCATCATTCTTTGGAAGTGTGAAGGTGCATTTTTGATACCAAAGGGCATCCTCAAGTATTCATACACTCCACAATGAACAATAATTCTCAAGTATTTTCTTGCTCTTGGTGTCACCACATTCTGATGGAATCCTTTGAGGGCATCCATAGTGGTTATATAGACTGCTTGAGATATTTGAGTAAGGGTAATTTGGATTTTTGGTATTGGGTATCTGTCTGGAACAGTGTAAGTGTTCAGAGCTCTTAAGTCCCCAACCATTATGGATTTTCCATTATGCCATGCCACTATGACTGGTGTAGGTATTTCTACTTCTTCATTGTGGCCTACTTTTCTTATTACAGCAAGGTCCAGAAGTTCTTTGATATGAATTTCTAGAGCTTCTCATGATTTTGGACTTGCTGGATATTCAGGTCTTCTTAAGAGTGGTGGATAAGGTCTCTCAATATTAGGAATTATGTCAGCTTCATGACCAATAATTGCTCCTAGAGGTTCTTTGTCTGAATCAAATGCTCCTCTGTGGTCATACAAAAGGGAAGAAAGTTCATTTTCCTGTTTATCAGTCAGATGAAGGCTTATTTCAGCTTCATTTAACTGCTCAGACTTGAGTTTCTCCAACTCTAAGTTGACTGGTGATACTTTATTTACTGTAATTTGTCTTTTAAATGGTAAAAAGGCAAATTTTTGGCGCTTATTCTCTCCAATAGTAAAGTATCTGTCTTTGTTATTATGCAAATCTATCCCATACATGATTAAATAGTCATTTCCCAATATAAAATGGGTACTAGAGCAATTTTCCATAACAAAAAATTCAACTGTGATTCTTAAATTCCCATTTATGTGTGGGAATATGACATTGGTCTCAAAGATTCCTAATGCTTTCATTGGATTACTTACACTGTTGAATTTTATACCATCAATTGGTAACAATTGGTCTTCAAAATTTGGTACACAAGTCTTAAGAAAAGATTTCCCAACACAAGAGCAGAAGGCTCCTGGGTCAAGCAAAGGTTTGGTGGGTTTGTTGTCAATCACCACTTCTGTTATACAGGAGTTACCAGCTGTATAACCTTTTCCCCTGTTTGGTTTGTTTTCATAAGTTGTGCATCTTGAGCTTTTGATAAATAAAGTTGACCATTGCTCAATTGTGGCAAGTGGGAATAAGATTCCATGATGTCAAAAGTTGCATTGATATTTTCTATATCTTTTGAAGATTCAGAAAATATTGATGACTTATCATCTAAATTGTCTTCAATTATGTCATCTTTTTCAACATCAGGTTCCTTTTCAATATCAATTTCATTGATTTTTTCCCTTCTTTGGACATGTATTGGCTAAATGGGTGGTGCTTTGGCAAATATGGCACTTTCTGACTGTATCTGCAGACTTATACTTCATATTATTAGAACTTTCTTTGGGGTTTTTGTCCACAGAATCTTTCCAAGGTATATTAAACCTTGTTTTGAGATTCACCCTACTAGAGCCAATTTTGGTTCTGGTGGTCACTTCTTCCAATATGTTGATAATATTCTCTGCTGAAGCTTGTTCAGTAGTCCTTCTTTTGACAGCATGCTCTAAGTCACCTCCACATTGTCTCAGAATTTTTCTATGGATCATAAATTCTGACATGTCAGGATATAATGCTGTTAATCTGTCCTTTTGTTGGCAAAACCATGGTAAAGCTTTGTCTTTATCAGCATTAAATTTGGAAGATTCAAAGGCTGTTTCAACTTTAAACCTCCAAGCATCATTTTCCCATTTGTTGATGATTTGGGTTTTCCACCAAGTCCAACTCTGGTGTCCATGTGCTTGTCTTATTTTGATGTACCATCTGTGAGCTGATCTGGTAAACAAGGTGTTAAACCTGGATGTTACCAATCTGTCTGGTAATTCAAAATCCTCTTTGATCATGTCAATACCTCTAATGAATTCCATATGGTCATATTCTCCTTCACCACTGAAGTGAGGCCATTCTTTAAATTTTGGAACTTCTTTCAAGAGTGCTTGGCCCATTGATGGTTCCAAGTTATGAAAAGAAGCAGAAAATTCATCTTTTAACTGTGAATTTTCAATATCCAATAATTGTGGATTAGGAATTCTTGCTCCCTCATTTTGGTTCAGAGGTGTAGACATTCTTGGCAAGGTGTTTAGCAGTTGTTCAATATCATTCATTTTACTGTTGTTGCACCTTTGTTAATTTCTCAATTCATGTTGTAAGCTTTGTATAGAGTTCATGACATTCTTTTTATGATCATCCTCTTTATATGTAAGCTCATTCCATAATTCTGTTTGTTTAGTATTATCAGATATAATTTCATTTAACTCTATTGTTAATTTTTATAATTCCTCTCTTGAGGTATCAAAATGCTTTTTCAAGGAAATTGTATTTGTCTTTACTTCTGCAAATGATTTTGAGATATCATCAAGAGCTTTTTTATTATCTTCTTTGATAGTGTTTATGGCTTGTTTTATTCTTGTTTCAATTATGTCATCAATATTGAATTTAGAATATTTGTCTGTTAATTCTTTAATAATGGAAGATTGTTCATTTATCTTAATGCCAAAAGAATTATCATTATTGGAAGTTTTTATTGTTCTTAAAACTGTTTCAAAGCATTTAAGTGTATCATTTATTTGACTCAGACTCAAGTTATTTGACTTAAGATTGTCACAAATTGATGTATTTTTATCAGAAAGATGACCTTTTACGTCAGAAATGGCTTTATACAACTCTGGAATACACTCAAAGGTAGCAGAAATCATTTTTGATATTTTAATCTTGCTTCCTCCTTCTTTTGTAATTCCATCATGGTTCTGGCCATCTGAAATACATTTTCCATGGCATCCTGTTGCATTTTTGGGATTCTGTAGCCCTGGTTGTAAGTTTTTGGGGCTGGTGCCTTCCCTTTGCCCTTGTTTGGAGTTTGTGGCTTCTTTTTCACATTGGAATTGCTGCTACTGGCCACTGGGGCTGTTTTTGGCACTGGTTTGGGTGGTGGAGGGTTGTTTTTCCTCCATTCTAGTGTCAAAAGCATCATGTTTTTCTTGTCCATCAATGGATGCCATCCATTGAGCAATTTGCAAGTATTGGGATGGCCCAGGAATTTTCTCACTGTCAGGTAAGAATTCATGCAATTCTTCCACAGGTCTGCAAGGATCTGGTACTCCTTGAACTGGAGTGCATTGCTGTATGCACTGTGGCTGGCTTTGTATATGTCCACAGAGGCTTGTTGTGGCGGTGTCAGCTCTTTTTGAAGGTAAAATGGTAATATAAGCTTCGGAATGACCCATTTTAGTTGTTTGGAAGTCATCAACTGACCCTTTTCCTTCTGTACCTGATTGGCCTCTGCCATAATCACGTCTATTACCTTTCTGGGAGCTGCTTGAGGGGTTATAGCTGGCTCCTGACCTGGTTGAAGGCATAATTAGGGTTAAAAAGGCTTAAAATAGTAATTTTAAGTCAAAAAACTTACTATTGGCCAATTTTTTGGCTTTCTGAATAGTATTACTTATTTCCAAGTTGACTAATTCAGAAGAAATTGGCTCTGGTTGAATATTCTGAGTCACAATAATAGTACTATTATGATCAGAATTAGCAGTACTGGCAGGAATAATGCTGGTTACTGTTGAGGCTGTTTCAATGTTTTCTTGTCTTACCACGTTGTCAGACACTAAAATTAATGAAAAAGCCAATTAATTAAGTAAAAAAAGGTTATTTCAAAAAAGAAATAAAAAATATAAGCCTCACTTATAATATCAAAAAAAAATATTTTTTATTGATTCTTTGAATTATAAGTATTTTTTATATGTTTTTTAAATTTTTCAATATAAGAAAAAGGATTTAAAAAGAGTAAAAAAATATGTCACAGGTAAAATATCGCGGCTGGGCCCCCAAAGGTAAGGTGTGGATATGAAACTTTGATTAAAAATCAAGTACTTTTCCTGTCCTCAAAAATTTGTATAAGGTAAAAATCAATTAAAAATATTAAATAATATTATTTTTAAGAGAAAACACACCAATTCTATTGTTTATAACTTTATTAGTAGAAAACCATAATATTGTAAAGATTTATTGTTTTACCAACAATAAAAATTTATCCAAAAAATACTCTACAAGAGATATTTTAAGGCTACAAAAGAAATTTCTTCAAGAGCAATTTCAATTGGAATTAATTGAGCAAAGAACTGCAAGCAGGGAATTAAAGAACAAAGTCTTTAAAAAGAATATTAAAGAGAAAACACGCCCAAAAGTGACCAGAGTGAATTTGGAAACAAAGTGACAAAGTTTACAGTGATGAAAGATGCTTTAATTCACTTTTGGGGTGGTTCGGGGGTAAAAATGATTATAAAAGTTACAAAAAATGATTATAATGATTTTTTCACGTGGTTAAAAGGTTTAAAATAATTTAATAAAGGTGGTTAGAATCTCTTATTGATTGGTTTAACAATTTTTAAGCTAATTATAAAAGGAAAAGATTCTAACATGAAGAGAAAAGTGGGGCAAAGAAAACATTCTTTTATAGCCATCAATTCTCTTACTCCAAAAGTAAAATTTACTCTTGTCAGTCGTGAAAAACAGTCTGACAACAGAAAAGACAATTATGGCATCATTGAACCCTGGTTTAGACCAAAAAGGGCTGGTTTAAGCCATTTTTAGCCATTTTTAGCCATTTTAGAGCCTTAAATCAGCCATTACTATAGCAATACCAGGCCTAGAGCCTTCAAAACACGTCAGAATGTGTGTCAGAGGCGTAGAAACCAGTTGAAACTGTTTTTACTATGATTTTTGTATCTTAAGGGTAGTTTTACCCTCTTGGCAACAGCTAAAACTACCCCAGTTGGTATCAAAACCTCATCATCAATTGAGTCCACAGACCCTGTAACTCAATTCCAGGCCAAAAGTGATGAACGTTTGCGTGAACTTTGACATCCCACGCCTGTCAGCAAGGATTTTGGGGGTCTAGCTCCCCCTTAGAGCTGGAGTTCCTTTTCCCCCCCAAATTTAATCTTTCCAATTTATTTTTCCTTTAATTCCTCATAATGTATTATACTTATAATTTACATATGTAATTCAATTGAATTGTACAGTACAATACAGTAATAATTGATACCTCATATGTAAATGAAAGTTCACTTATGTAATACACGTGCACATTTTGACATTTCAATTGAATTCAATGGAAAATACTTCAATTCCTCATAACTTCTAAACTAAACACAACACCTCAACTTTAACACAAAAATTGATGGTTAAAACCACATGTGGTGTGAATTAAATTAAATTTTTGAGGATTTTCATCTTTTGTATTGAAAATACTAAAAACTTAATTTAAGCTTATTTAGAGTTGAGTTACAAGAATTTCACTCAGAGGTGACCCCACCTGATTTTTTATGAGGAATCCAATGGTGAAATAATTTTTATATGTTTATTTATTAGATAAAAAGTTATAATGATTTTTATTTAACTTTTTTCCAAATTTATTTATTTTTTCACAATTTTGTTAATATTTCATTTTTACTTAATTTTTTCAAGTATAAATGTAATTTTATAATTACAAAATTTAATGTAATTTC
The DNA here is from genome assembly GCA_023105745.1 of Austropuccinia psidii. Classification (NCBI taxonomy): domain Eukaryota; kingdom Fungi; phylum Basidiomycota; class Pucciniomycetes; order Pucciniales; family Sphaerophragmiaceae; genus Austropuccinia; species Austropuccinia psidii. Next base: position 70,277,454 of record JALGQZ010000002.1, read on the forward strand.
ATTTTCAAATTGTAATTAAATTTTTTATTTTGAATGTAATTTTTATATTTATATTTTTATTTTTATTTTAATAATATAAATAAATTTATTTTATTTATATTTATATGTTAATTTTGTATTTGTGGTCTTTTGGGTATATGAAATTACCTCTAAGGCTCACAGCATTTAAAAGCTTTTCAAAGCCAGGAATCCACATATGGGAGGCCAACCATTTTTGCAAGGATTGGTATGTCAATGTACAGATTGGTTTTTGAAGTGAAGTATCATTCTTTTAATCAGTTTTAAATAAAAGAGAACCACATTCCTTTCTTGCGAGAGATCCTAATTTGACAATGGAGGAAGGAAAAGGTTGAATAAATTTGGATGTACACTGTTTGTTGATGTGCCCCGTTGCAGTCAGATCATACAAGCTGAAGCATTCTGGACAGCAAATCTTTTTTATCAAAGTCCATGGATATGCCCAGCTGAACCAAAATAGTTTCAATGGAAATTGGAATTTCTTTAGCAATGGATAATCAATCAAACATGAATTTTGCTCCAAGGCTAGTTATCTTTTCCCTTTCTGATAGAAGAAATTCTTTGATACTATCTCTGGACATTCCATTTTTGAGGTATAGGCTGGAAGCTTGAACCAAAACTTTAAGAGCATGAGAGTCAATGAATTGAAAGGTCTTGTTTTCATATTTTTTGGTATCAAAAAGTAAATTTCTTTCATTATTCTGACAACATATCTGTTCAATTTTATAGCATCCATGGGCTTTCTGTGTTGGCTGCACCAAAAGATTGTGGCAAATTATATTTAAGTAATGATGAATAATTGAAATGAATGAGGGAAAGAGTCCTTACATTTTCACTATTTTGGCTAACAACATCTGATCAACCAAAGGCTGGTGTCTCCTGAGTTTTACTAGTTCCAATTGATGTGTCTTCCAAGCTGGGTCAGACATAGGTCTTTCATGCTGAACAATATTGTTCAAATCTTCATAATATTTATTGTAACAGCCAAGGTTGTGACAAGTGCAAATCTTTTTAGGGCGACCCATTTTTTGCACCATGGAATTTTGTGGGGAATTAACAAAAAGGGCCCAAGAAATTGAAATGGAGTAGTGTGGTTATGAGGAAAGTTTTGGGGGGAAAGGTGAACTCAAAAGAGCTTTCAACTGGACACAAAAAGAGCTTGATTTATATTTGAGCATCTTTTACTTTGCAAAGATAGAACCCAATTATGCCCCTATATGGTTTGCATGGAGTACAAATTCTATACAGAAGTCATAGTTTTACCACTTTTAAGATTACAGCACCTGTAAAAAAACATTTACAGCCAAGCTGTATGGTGTCTGCGCCTCATGCACATACAGATTTTTCTGTATCTGAGTGGGTCTGACTAGATTTCTAGAGACAAACCAATTATGGCCGTAATTGGCTTGCAAGTGGTACAAATTAGGATCAGCGGTCATAATTTGACCACCTGTTTACAATTAAAGACAAACTTTATTGTTGCTGGACCTCATTCAGATACAATTTTTTCTGTATCTGAGTGGGTCTGATTACATTTCAAGGGGACAAACCAATTACGGCCATAATTAGTTTGCAAGTGGTACAAATTATGACCAGCAGTCATAAATTGACCACCTGTGTACAATTAAAGACAAGCTGTATTGTTGCTGGACCTCATTCAGATACATTTTTTTCTGTATCTGAGTGGGTCTAATTAAATTTCAAGGAGACAAACCAATTACGGCCATAATTGGTTTGCAAGTGGTCCCAATTATGACCAGTGGTCATAATTTGACCACCTGTGTATTATTACAGCCAAAGATGTATTGTCTCTGGGCCTCATTGAGATACAGTTTTTTCTGTATCTGAGGGCGTCTGATTACATTTCCAGGAGACAAACCAATTATGGCCATAATTGTTTTGCAAGTGGTACAAACTATGACCAGCAGTCATAATTTGACCACCTGTGTATGATTAAATCCAAAGCTGTATTGTATCTGGGGCCCATTCAGATACAGTTTTTTTTGTATCTGAATGGGTCTGATTGGATTTCAAGGAGCCAAGTGGTACAGATTATGACCAGCAGTCATAATATCACTCTGATGACATTATGAGGACACAAATTTCTTGCAGTCACAATTGATTTACATTTTGAATAAATTATTACTGGTGGGCTAAATCTCCCACCCACCTACAGGTGTGACTGTACCATCCAATCTAATCACCCATGTATTTGAAGGAGGATTCTAAAGATACACATATCCTGACACTTAATTCTTTGCTAAATGTGTAATTGTGTTTTATGTATAGAGGATCTGCAGCTTTCCTTCCTTTGAAACCACAAAACTCATTTCTGCTCTATTTCTATGGGCTACACCCCCACTTCATTCCATTGGGACCTGCAATATAAATAGAGCTGTTTTTCCTGTGTTTTCCCTAAGCTCCTCTGTTTTTAACTTCTGTTGGCCATTTAATTCCCTCTCCTCCCAATATAATACCCAATACCATGAATCCACCCCAACCACCTGATTCCATTGTCTCATTTGATGAAATGTTTCATAGGTTTTTTTCAAATAACACAGATTTAAATTCATCTTTATCTTCTCAAAATGAGGCACCATCTCATTCATCCATCAATTTATTGTCCACCCCAGGAATGTTACAATCTTTTTCACTACCTCAATTCTCCCAATATAGTCCCACCAGCTCCCATTAGTCATCCTCACATCTTTGCCTGCCCCCCACCAAACAACATAAATAGAAACCCCTTTCAACTTGGTAAATTCTTTTTTCCCCATGTAATCTCATCCCCAACATTTTTTAATAATATATTTTTACAAAAATTTATTAGATATCCCAAACACACCAAACATGAGCTTATGTCACCCACACCCAAATACTCCACAAACCCTTCCACCCCCCTCATTAATAGAATTCAACATGAATAACCCACCCACTCAAGTACACTCTATCTCACCAATTCTTTCTTCTGAGCTAACTCGCCTCTCCCATGAAGAATTTTCTCTCAATCACCACCGTATCAAGAAAATTCTCAATAACTCCCTTTCTGAAGCTGAAAAGAATCCTGTATCAATTGAGATTTAGGATTATTTGAAAAAGGGCCTTACATTGATTTCTCAAAAAGACATGGTAATTATTATTCTTCATGTCTGTCCTCAATTTTGTATTAATTTCATCTCCCTTCTTGTAGAATTGTCTTAATCATAAGCAATTGGTCTCATAGATGGCAATGTTGAAGTTATTGAGAGAGAAGTTCCTTCCATACGCTCATGCCAATAATCCTCTTTGGAGGAGGTTGTTCCTGATGGAAATCACAAGAAAAAACGGAAAATTCAAAACAAACCACCACCAAATATTCGTAGGTTTATGCATCAAACTGTTACCTTTAATAATACTCAAGAGGTAGTTTCCTTGAATATGTCTTCTACTACATCAACCCTTCATACCAATTCTACCCCTCAAATCGATCAACCCCCAATTTTTTGTTATTGAACACCCAATCAAATGACCTCCCCTATTCTTTACCATCTACCATTGTCAAACCCCCTGTTCCCTCAACCATCCTACTTGAGACTCCCACCACCCCCCCAATTATTACTGAGGAACAAATTCCCAAACATCCACCAAATGTCACCCCAAGCAGATCTTCACAATGTGAATCTCCTCATTTCAACAATGACCACTCTTTGGAAGTACCAGCCAATAGAATCCCCAATTCTCCAGCTCAGGTTCATCGACTGACTCAAACAAATGAAATTATTCAAGAAGAATTACATGTTTCAATAGCAGAAAATAATAGTAGTCCAAGTGTTCCTTCTCAAATCCCTTCGAATACAACCACTCCAATTAATGCCACTACAACCCATGTTGTATTGTCACCAATGCAAATTAACCATGTAAAAAGCTCCCATACACTATCTGCTCCTCATTTTGAAAATCCAGAAAACAATCTTTTGAACTCTCAATCAAATCCATCTACACCATCTCATGCTCCAACTCCTGGAATTAGGGACCCATCTAATCATCTCTCTCATGTGGGCCCATCTCCACCCGTTCTGCATGAACCTCACCAAAATTCTCCTTCATCACTCATGCTACCAGAATCACAGCCTCTTGACTCCCCCAATGATCAATTCCCTATTTTCATTAATGAATTTCAATCAAAAATTTATGAGCTTTTCAAAACATTTACCCATGGATGCCCCACCCAGGCCAAATACCAAACCACATTTGAAGCAATTGACTCACTCATTTCCTGGCGCCACCCAAATTTGGGCTTGGAACATCCTGAAAAGGGGAATTTCAATTTTAAACAATGCTCTTCCTCATATAGAAAATGGCTTGACGAGCTCTGCAATAATAGTTAGTTTAAAGCTATACTACTCCCATGAACTAACTCTTATAATAGATTTCTCCAGGTGCTCCATTTCTCAATGCCACTAAAGAAGAATTTTATCTTACATCATCAATATTTAAGATGCCAGTCTATGACCAATTCACTGTTCCTGAAATTCATATTTCACTACCATTTTCACCTGACCCCAGCATTTGTAATGGAAAGCACCCTGAAACTCATTTTGTGCGCCATCTAATCTATATTTCGCAGCCCATATCATTCACCATCAATGCTTGGGGAAAAGTCATTGCAGCTTAAGTCTCAGCAACCATGGATGAATTTTGCATACCAAAACCTCTTGTACCACCTCATACACAAATTGTGAAGTCAACATTTATCTGGACATGATTTCATACTTTGAAGGCCTCAAAAGACCCTCAATTTCACCAATGGAACTGATTTCCATGGCACGTCAAAGTCCAAGTGGCTCAAGCAGTGCTCAAGAATCATACAGTATTTCTTCCGACTCAGATAAACAGTTGAAGATTTTTCAAGACCTGATTTTAGATGTCATTATTTCTTATGTCATATTCAAAGCACAAGCCTCACTCAACGATGTTTCATCTAACCACACTGAACAATCTAAACGTGTCAAAAAAAGAAAGGCCCTCCGTTCTAATAACCAAATCTCTTCCATAAAAATTCACTCAGCTCCTCAAGTGGTAAACTTTAGAGCTGACAATGATCTCCAAGTTGAAACTGCCAAGAAGATGTTGGTTGAATACTGTAGCCGTCATAATTTCCTTCCTTTTGTTTACTATTTGATATTAGGTGTCAAGGGATTATTAACTGCACAAAAGGTGTTAAAATGCAAAACTAAACGGTGTAGATTAGATCACTATTAGGACTTTTCAGTTATACACAAGTGAGAGGAATTAGTACCTAAACGGTGGATAACAAGTAACTAAATAATATGACTAAGATACAACGGCACTTAAGCACTAGGAACAATCTGAGTAACAAGATTTTTGTTAGGTCAGTACAAGGACATCAAGGTGTGTAGAGTGGTTGCTTCTTTACCTGGATCAACCGTGACAAATAGATTAAATGAAAGTGAAAAGAAATAGAAAAAAGAATATAAAGATTTAAGAAGAGAAAAGAAAACGAGAGAATAAAAAGGAGAAAGGGAGATAATTTGAAGAGAAAGGAGAGTCGTGAGTGATGTTGATTTTCGGGAAGAAGTCTTGATTTAAGTAATGATTTGATGTGCATTGATCTGCAGAGGAGATGTGTTGATCTGCAGTTTGGACTAGAATGTTTGGTGTATTTGTCGGTTGTTGTGGTGGTGTGGCGGTTGGCGTTTTGGAGTGTGGTCTTAGTGCAATTCTTTAATTGCCCGGTCTTGATTGTGTTTTTCAACACCCCCCCTCACTCCTAGACACAGAACACCGAGTGAGTCCAGTGATGGAGTAAGGATGGGTCTACTTACTGACTTGGTGAGAAAGTCTGCTAGCATTAGGTTTTTTGGAGTGTAGATTAGTTGAATGATTGAGCTTCGCACGAATTCCTTGATGAAATGTAATTGGATGTCTACGTGTTTCATCCGCTTTTGATTGAGATTAGAGTTCCCTTCAACTGTATTGATGCAGCTTTGATTGTCTTCATGAACCGGAATTGCTTTTTCGCTATTGTTTAGCAAACATTCAAGACACCATTGGCGAAACCAGGAAAGTTCCGACGTAAGATCACAGAGTGCCTTGTATTCTACCTCGGCAGTCAAAATGGAAACGGTTGGTTGTTTTCTGGTCTTCCAGATGACCAAGCTTCCTTCAAAGGTTACTAGGAAACCAGTCACAGATCTTCGCATTTCCTGACAATTTCCCCAATCAGCATCACTATATGCCTTTACACCTTTTTCGCAATCACGTGAATAGACTAAACCCATGTCTTGAGTTCCATTGAGGTATTTCAGAACATGAAGGAAGGCATTCCAGTGTTGGATGCCGGGTTTTTCCAGAAATTGTGACAGAGAACTAACGGCATGAGACAAGTCAGGTCTGGTCGCAGTGCTGAGATAATTGATGCTGCCTATCGCACTCCAATAATTGACATTGAGTGCCTTGAATTTCTTGAGGTCTTCTTCCGAGGCGGGTGTCAAATGAGTTTGAGGAGGTAAAGGGGTTACTACTGGCTTGCATTTCTCCATGCCATATAGCTCCAATAGAGCTTCAGTGAAGTGCTGTTGATCAAGAGAAATGAACTTGTTGGAGTGCAAGATCTTCACCCCAAGCATCAAGTCGGCAATGCCAATGTCCTTAATTTCAAACTCCTTGCCGAGTTCTTCCTTGAAGAATTTGACCTCGGCTCCAAATATTGCGATGTTGTCAACATGAATGTACAACCATAGCTGAGCAGGATCTTGCCTAAAGAATACGCATGGGTCCAACAGACAAGGAGTGAATCCAACCTTAATGAGCCATGTTTTAAGTCTGTCGTACCAGGGCAGAGGAGCTTGCTTCAAGCCATAGATGGCTTTGTTGAGGCGAAGACAGCTCTTTCGCTGATCCAAATTCAGACCTTGGGGAATGGATAAGTACACGGTCTCAGTCAGCGGAGCATTGAGGAATGCACTATTGATGTCTACTTGATGAAACGAGAGATTTCTTGATGCTGCAAATGCGATTAAAGTTCGCAAGGAGTTCATTCTTCCTGTTGGAGCATAGGTTTTGCCGTAGTCCAGGCCAGGTGTTTGAGTGAAGCCTTGTGCGCAGAGACGAGCTTTATGTTCAACTATCTCATTGAGATGATTCCGTTTTGTCCTAAAGACCCAGGTTTTCCCCACCAATTTGTAGTCTGGCGATAGGTCTACAACATCCCATACTTGCAAACGATTCATCGATGAAAGCTCTTTTTCAATAGCAGTCTGCCAAGAGTCCCTTTTTTCTGAGTTGAGAGCTTGCTTAAAGGTTCTTGGAGAGTCATCGTGAAAAGAGAGCAGAGCCCTTGGTCTTTGGCTGTATGGGAGTATGTGATGATCATCAATTTCGGATGAAATAATGGTGGGGTGACGTGGTCCAATCACTTTGATTCTTGGGGTAGTTGCAGGTCGGAATTCAGTTTCAACAGCAGCACCAGATTCTGATGATGCTAGGGATTCATCTACCATTCTTGAAGCATCATTGAGATCCGGTTTGATAGGTTGGAGTTCATCTGCCACACCTATTTCGGCAGAGTGGACTTCATCTACCACCTCTGCCACTGCTCTTGATTCTTCAGGGATTAGTAGTGCTGAGTCTGGAGCTGAAGATTCTAACTTTGGAAAGGTATCTTCGTCGAAAGTGACATGCCTTGAGATTATCACCTTTTTGTCACTTAGGCGAAGGATTCGGTAAGCCGAGTTGTCGTTTTCATATCCGAGAAGTATTCCGTCAGCTCCAGAAGGACCGAGCTTCCATTCTCCATGAGATTTAGGGATAGAGACAACGGCTCAACAGCCAAAAACTCAAAGTTTTTTAATCCGAGGAGGTGTTCCCTTCCAAAGTTGATAAGGGCTGAGATTGTGTCTAGATGGAGTATGAATGAGGTTGCTGAGTAGCGCAGCAGTGTTTACTGCTTCCGCCCAATAAGAGCTGGGAAGATTTGAGTGGTTTAAGAGACATCTTGCTTTTTCAAGTATGGTTTTATTGGCTCTTTCGGCGAATCCATTATGTTGAGGAGTTTCCGCTGGTGACATGATGTGTTCAAACCCACAATCTTCTGACAGTTTTTTGAATTGATGATTTAAAAACTCACCACCTCGGTCTGATACTAATTTTTTTAAAGTTCGATCATGAAGATTCTCCATCGATTTCTTCACTATCAAAAACTGTTGAAACGCATCAGATTTGTTTTTTAAGATCTTAACGATTTTGAATGAGGTAGCTTGGTCTACAATTGCGAGAAAATATCGAGATCCAGAGACAGAGGCAGGAGATATAGGACCCACAAGATCGAGATGAACACAGTCCAGAGGAAGACTTACTTGTTCAAAATGGTCTTTGAAGGGTAAGGTGTGCATTTTATTCTTGCTAAATGTTGAACATTGAGAATTCATAGCAGGGAGACCCATGGATTTGATGGCATGGTCTCCAGGGTGTCCAAGTCTTGAGTGCCATAAGTCAGAGATTTGAGCTGTTAGTGCTTTTGGTGCTAAATAATCCACCTTCATCGAGTTGTTGGTGATTGTTCCTTTTAGAAGAGTGTCTTCTTTTGATTTCAAAATGAAGGCACCTTTGTTGCGAATGATCAAGACTTCTTTATGTCCTAGACCCAGCAGGCTGATGGGATTACAGTTGAGTCTAGGAACATAGAGGAAGTTGTCCAACATAAGTGTTTTCTTTCCACAAGTGATAGATACCGACCCAATTCCTTCGGTTGAAAGTGAGCTGGACGAGTCACCAGTGCACACACTTAGTGATGGTGTGGTATTGAGAGAGAGGAACATATCTTTCGAGTTGAACATGTGATGAGTGGCACCACAGTCAATGATTAGATCAAAACAAGAGGTAGGAAGATTGTTTCCTGTCACCAATGCTTGAGCGGTTGATAGATGTGCAGAGACATTTGAATTGGGTTGTGCTTTTTGTTTGTTGTTTTGTCGTGGTGGTTTTAGGTGAGGATTTTCCACAAAACATTCTTGTTTTGTATGAGATGTGCACATCGGATTGTGCTTACCGTTTGTGCAGTAATAAGGTATTTTATAAGGATGAGAGGATTCTGACAACAGCGCGGTAGCAGGAGAGACAGCTGAGTCTTGTCTTATGGTTGTGTTATGATGGTAATCTTGAAGATTCGAGAGAATTACGTCCGGAAGTTCAATCAGATCTTCATTGAGGGAGAGAGCTTCTATGTATTGATGGATTTTAGGGTCTCCAGATAATTTGCCGAGAAGGGTAAAAGATAACAATTCGGATGGAACAATGATGTTTACAGTTTCCATTGCCATCATTAGTTTTCGATTGTTATCCACATACTCTTGAAGATTACCATTATACGATGAATTCAACCATTGCATCCATACCCTTCCACGGTTGATAGCTTTTCTCGATGCATATTTTTCTTGAAGTTTGGTCCAAAGTGAATGAGGGTTTGTGGAGTTTTGTTTGACCACTTCGATGAAAACTCGATTGCTGACTCAAGAAGTGATTATACTTATTGCGTCGAAGCTAGATTTATTCCATTTATTTAGTGCAGTTGTTGAGACATCAGAAGCAACCAATCCTTCACAGACGTGAAGTAGATCTTTGGAGCGCAGCAAGATGGTGATTCTGGCGTTCCATTCTCCATAGTTGGATCCGTCCAAGAGAGGGATGGAGGAGATTTCAACATTTCCTTCAGTCATGACGTTCAATTGAGATCCACCGTAGTTTTGAGTTTTAAAGAGCTCAAGACTGTAAATCCGTTAAAATGCAAAACTAAACGGTGTAGATTGGATTACTATTAGGACTTTTTAGTTATACACAAGTGAGAGGAATTAGTACCTAAATGGTGGATAACAAGTAACTAAATAATATGACTAAGATACAACGGCACTTAAGCACTAGGAACAATCTGAGTAACAAGATTTTTGTTAGGTCAGTACAAGGACATCAAGGTGTGTAGAGTGGTTGCTTCTTTACCTGGGTCAACCGTGACAAATAGATTAAATGAAAGTGAAAAGAAATAGAAAAAAGAATATAAAGATTTAAGAAGAGAAAAGAAAACGAGAGAATAAAAAGGAGAAAGGAAGATAATTTGAAGAGAAAGGAGAGTCGTGAGTGATGTTGATTTTCGGGAAGAAGTCTTGATTTAAGTAATGATTTGATGTGCATTGATCTGCAGTTTGGACTAGAATGTTTGGTGTATTTGTCGGTTGTTGTGGCGGTGTGGCGGTTGGCGTTTTGGAGTGTGGTTTTAGTGCAATTCTTTAATTGCCCGGTCTTGATCGTGTTTTTCAACAAAAGGATCATTGGATTTTTTCAATTTCCAATGCCATGCTAATAATATGCTCTTTTCATCTTATTCACCAACATGCTAAGCCACCTCCACCCAAAGATCCAGTTTGGAAAAATCTATCTTTTCATCTTAAATCATTTTTTTCTAAGGGTATGAAACCATTCACTGATGTTCAACTTGTTCGCCCACCTTCACGACATCAATTGGCTCAATATCTTACAAGTGATTTTTCAACCAATGGGAAGCACAAGCCACTGTGACATCACTCCTTCCACCCTTGCAGATCTGATGCTTTAACTCCTGTTTCTAATTTACTTACACATGATGTTTGAACTATTATAATTAGTTTCCTATTACAATAAAAAGATGATTCTCTCCTTGCTTTAAGTGTTACATTCTTTTAATTTTAGACTAGTTTTATTTAAAAAATCCCTTTCAATTCATTACTCATGGTATTTGTTCTTAAACCATCATTACAAATAATTTCAATTTGTTTTCAATAAAAGAACACACTATTTCTGTTTCATTCTCAATAATATTTAGAAGAAATTAAATGAACTGTGTTTTATTTTCCATCTGAATATACTCATATTAATAACATACCCACTGTGCTTATTTTCAATTGAAAATAAAAAAACTCATCTTTTCTAATGACAATAAAATGCTGACTTGACTTGCATGATTGCCAATAAGTTAAGTTATTTTCATCCTTATGTTTATTTACTTTTTAATAAAAATTTTAGTCTCATCTAATGCTTCTTACTATTAGATCTTTACCTTTTTCTAAATTTCTTAAGCCACATTTTCCAACCGCAAATCAATTATCAATTCATCTTAATGAAATAATTTCCGCTTAAATTTGATTTCAAACCCTCACCCTCAAATATTAAATCTTTGATACTCAATTCAATCCATCCATAGTTTTCAAAAAACAACGATTCTTCTTTATTTCATATTCTTATAATTATTAAACAATCTAATTTTAAAAATAACCATTTCACGACCAAAATCCTTTTACAGCTAAATGAAATCAGTAACATGCACTGTGTTGAGAAGTGACGTAATCTAAGGTGATCTTATGGGAGGTGACACAATTTAGGATAAACATGTGAAAGAGTGACGTAATCAGTTTTCTGGTCTATATGCATCATGGTACGAGTATTTAGAAAACCAACATGCAATGGTCAATAAGGAGGAAGGCAGAGATCTTTCATTTATTTTATTCTACGAAGTTCATATGTTTATTTTAAGGTTTTTCCCATTATTGATTCAACCTCACTTGTTTCAAGGGATTGCAATTGACAACATCAAGACCAGGATCAGTGAAGAGAAGACCAGTGGAGGTAACTAAGCTAGTAAATGTATTGTTCTTACGGTTCTGTATTTTCTAATATTACATGTCAGGCTGGTTTTACTCTGTCAAAACAGATTTCTGGCAAAGAGTTGTAATCCAATCTGTGATACTAAGCCATTATTTGCTACAAGGTACATCCCGACTTCTGTAACACTATCTTTTAGTGAATTAACTTAAAAACTTACAAATAAATTCAGTTACTGTCACTAGCTATTGCTGCACACTACAAGTGTCAGATTATCAAAATAAAGCATAAAAAATTAACTCTCTGAAATCACTACATGGTAGCAAGAGTTACCGCTTGATACGGCACGGCTAGAACAGAACAAGAGCTAAATTGATATCATGTCAATACCCTGATTTTCTGCACATTTAAAAGGACCATCTGATACCAATGATGAAGGATCTTCTAGAATGAAGATCAAAGTTCTCACTGGTAACAATTGGATGCAATGGTTTGAACAGCTAACATTCCTGTTCACGTATAAAGGATATGACATGCTCTTTGATGAGGAATGGGTAAAAACAAATAAACTGAACTCAGATTATAAAATAAAGAATGCTTTCGCAATGTCAACTCTCTATAACACAGTACATGAAGACCTTCAGCCACTCCTTTATGACCAAAGGGATTTTGGTCAAGCTATCCAAGCCCTAAGAATGGCCAGTGGGCAGACATCTGTTATATCTCTATGCGATAGTCTATTATAAATGGATTTCACCTTTGATCCATCGTCATCACTTCAAGCCCATGTACTTCCGTTTAAAAAAATTAGACAACATTTAAATGCCTAGTTGCTAACACTGATGGCCTTGTCAATATTACAGAGGGAGCAGCAGCCGGATTCCTACTTAGAAGCCTTAAACAAGACACCTCACTGAGTAGTTTGGTTCAGAATCTATATGATATCAAACCCTTTGCTATCAAAAAGGTTATAAAACGGCTGATTGCTGAACATGGTCAGCGAATGTCAGGTGATGGAGACATTATCCTGAATGTTAACAACTCAAACAACTACCAACAACATAAGGAAAGCAATGAGCCCAAATTGTGGAGAAAAAAATCTAAGATTGCAACTCCTAGACTAACGCCCACAAGAAACAACACTGATGACATTGATAAGAGATTTAAGCAAATCAAATCAAATATTCAACTCCTACTGAAGCTACACAACAAACATTCAACAAATCAGGTGGAAGAAGACTCACAATCCAGTGTCTCTGATAACGATGCTAATGGGCCCAACGGCTTTCTTATTGTGGAAAACAATGACTATCTCAATGTTGTGTCCAACTCTAAATAAACCAACAGGCTTGTACTAGACTCTGGCGCATCCACTTCAACAGTTTGCAACTACGATCTTTTAATTGTTCCAAAAATGGTAAAAATGTCGCTGAGAACATTTGCTGGAAGGACAAATGTTACTCATATGGGAAAGCTCAAACTGGGTAATGTCATTGTTTATCCAGTGCTTTTTGCACCTGATGGGGGAACAAACTCGATCTCAGTCTCACAACTAGAAGACCACAGAATCTGTCTTATCCATAAAAATCAAAAACTACTTTTGAAAAGCAACAACAGTATTGTCATGGAGTTTCCCAGGAATGGGAAACTTTATGTAAATCATGCGTCTCTAAAGCTAACACCTGAAGTCAATCACATAAACGGACACGTCAACAAAGACTGGCACATTTCCCTCAGCCATCCATCAGATGAATATCTCAAAAGGTTCCTCAAGGTTATGAATGTACCATTTAAAGAAAAAATCAATTTTTCATCAAGATGTGAAATATGCAGGAAATGCGAAATGAGGAGATCCCCGCATAAAAACCCCATTCCTGCCGCAAAACATCCCTTTCAAAAAATCCATTTTGATCTAATGGAAATAAAACCAATGGCAAAGAACTCAAACCAATATGTGTTAGTCCTAATAGATGATTTCTCACCCTTCAACAGAATAGTGATGTAGCAAAACAAATCCCAAGCGGAAACAAGCATAATGAATTTTATTACGGAAATAAAAAACAAGCTTGGTTTCTACCCTTCGTACCTCCACAGCAATAGGGGGTGAGAATTTTGTCAACCAACTTCATGACACAATGTCGCAACATTGGTATCTCTTTTGAATGTGGGCCGCCAAATAGCCCTCAGTCCAACGGCGTGGCCAAGAGGTTTAATCAAACCCTTATGATCAAAATACGTTTCTGACTGGCTCAGTGCTCTCTGCCCATAAATTTTTGGGATGAGGCAGCCCACTCTGCTTCAACAATCATCAACATGTTGCCTTCGAAAACCCTAAGGTGGAAAAATACAAATGAGGTTCTAAGAACACAAGACATGTGCCTAGAACCAGTGCAAAACCACAACTCACTCATACCCTTTGGGCTCAAGGTATTTGTACACTGACATAAGGAATCCAAGATCTCTCCTCCAGCAGACCCACTGCTCTTTATTGGGTTTGAAAATTATTTAGATGCCACGCAACTCTTTGACACCATCACAAGAAGAATCATCATCAGTAGGGATTACTCACCCACAATGCTCAAGCTCAATTACGACCACACGGCGGTGCTAAGGAAGGATCTGGAATCACTACCTGTCATGGCAGTTACAGTCTCAAACAAGATCAGTGAGTTCACAGACATAGAGCCGCTGTTCAGAAGGCTCAAAGATACAAGCGTTAAAATCGGACTGCCTCAAGAGCCATTCCATCACCCATCCAACAGTACACCACATGATCCTCCAATCATAGTGGCATCTGAATCGGTCACCCAGCCTAAGGCAATCCACTCAGTCAAAAAGGGATATGCCTATGTCCCTCACTACAACAAAGCTCCCAAAAATGTCAATGCCAAAGTTACCACCTCCAACATCATCCCAGAACTGTCAGGATGAAACTATGTAAGAGGTGTAATATAGGCTATTTACAACTCAAACTATGTTTGTGACACGGTTAAAATGATTTTAAAAGGATTTATAAAGGTTTAATATGATTTAAGATAAAATTAAAAGGGCTTTACTATATTAAATATAGTGGTGGTGAGCGCTGTTGAAAGCCATGGGTGCAGCTTTACCTGTTGGGTTACAATAATAAAGACTACAATAATTAAATTTATAGTTATACCTGATTATTAACCAAGAGTAAAACTGTTTTGGACAGTTTACTACGTAGGTTATTCAAGACCAGGATGAGGAGAGGATTTTGGCTGTGAAAAGCCCTCCTTTTATCCTGAAATTGGGGTGGAAAGGCTGCTAGACCTTTCCACGTAGAGGAAGTGAAGATTTTTCACTCTCTATGACAGGCTTGTGGTTTTCAAACAGCCTGTATGCCCTGTATTGGGCTCAGATGTGGTTTTGAAACCACATCTGGGCAGTTTTCACCAATACAGGGTGAAAATTTTCATCTGGGGACCACACAGTCTGAACCAGACGTGTATGACGCGTAGAATGCTGTACAGAAACTGTACAGGACCCCAGTATTGAATAAATTATCAGGTATTGAAGTCTAATCAAGCCTTTTTGTCTCTTTGACACCTCATAATCAAGGTACAACTGTATGCTGTCATAATACAGCTGTATTTGCTATACTGTGGGATTATGACCTTTAAATGGTCATAACTCTGTCAGTTTTTGAGATATCAAGCTCAAGGTTGGTTTATTGTGTAGCCCTGTATGAGCTCTACACAATGGTACCCAACTTGTCATCGTTATCATTAAATATGTCAAAGCTATCCCATGTACAAGTATTTTGTACATTGGCGTGGTTTGGGCAAAAAGCTGTATTAAGCTTGTTAGGCCAATAACTTCTGTTGTAATTGAGATATGAGGAAATGGATGGCACCATCAGATATCCCTGATTGTGCTCTCTCCAAAAAGACCCAACTTTAAGTATCTCACACTAAAACTGTAAAAGTTAGATGAGAGGTGAATGTTTTGTTCACCCTTATTTGGTCTGAATTTGACCATAACTCAAATAATACTGGTGCTAGCTCAGTTTGGCTAGTACCATTGGATAGCCTTGGCTTAGAGCCTCAATTTGAGTACCTGTTTGATGGGGTTAAGCCTCTTCTTCTAGATTTTAGATGAGAGGTGAAAATTAAGGTTTATGCTCAGCACAGAAAGAGGTGAGTTTCCTCTTTCTTTTGATACCGTTTGAGCTAATTTGGCTCAGATCCATGCTTTGGTGGTATCTTGGCTATACCATTGGTTTATGGTATTTTGGCTGTCATGCTTGTGCTCTGGTTTTGAGTCACAGGCTGACAAGAACCCTGCAGGAGACTAAATGAACCTGGCCACAAACACGATGAATGATGAAGACGTTCTCTTGAGTGAAGCTGTACCAGTAATCAATGCTATGACCAACCCTGATGAAAAAGACAAATGGAAACAGGCTATGGCTGAAGAATTCAACTCACTTGTGTCCAAGAACATGGGTACTCTTCTACCTGCACCATCCAATGAGAAAATTATTGGCGGCATGTGGCGCTTAACCCGCAAAAGAAACGAATTTGGTGAAACAACCAGGTACAAAGAAAGGTGGGTGTGCTTTGGAAACCATCAAGAGCACATGGTACACTATTTTCATACATATTCTTCAGTAGCAAGAAACAAATCGCTCAAAATTATGCTATCATTGGCTATCAATCGCGACTATCATGTATTTCAACTTGATGTTGAAACGGCATTTCTGTATGGGGAAATTGATGCACCAATCTATGTATCTCAAGTTTCTAACTTTGAAGTACCAGGAAATAAAAACTGAGTATTGATGCTGAAAAAATTACTCTATGGAACAAAACAAGCCCCAAGGCAATGGAGGGCACACCTACTTGACTCTCTTAAACAACTGGGGCTATCAGCGTGCAACAGCGACAAGTCACTCTTCTTCAACAACGACAAAGACCTGTTTATCCACATCCACATAGATGATGGCGTGATTGTTGGGAGCCCTAAAGACAAATTTTTGTCAATCCTCCTTGGCCTACAAAAAACCTAAAAACTCAAAGCAAAGAAGAAGCCAAAGCAACACATGGGGTATACATTCAACTGGCTCATTGTACATCAAATGGACTTCTGCAAAAAGATCATTGAAAAATTCAGGATGGAAACCGCGAATTCTATCAAGACTCCGGCACCGCTGAACATCAGGCAACAGCTAGCATAGGAATCCCCCCCTTTGCTCTTCACCTAATGCAGAAAGCGATAGGCATTCTCACTTACCTAGCCCTACACACCCACCCTGGTATTGCCTTTATGGTGAATCTACCATAGCAACACATCAACACACCTACAGTGACTCAGTGAAAGCTTGTGAAACACTTGCTCCGCTACTTGTGTGGAAAAATGAGTACTGGCATCAAATTCACAAGGTACAATTCAAGTGTAACAAACTTGGTTGGATGGGCAGATTCCGATTATGGTAATTCAGTACTAACAAAAAAATTGACAAGCGGATTTGTAGGCCCAATCTATGGGAACCCAGTTTTGTGGTGCACAAAAAAGAAACCCATTGTGGTGAAATCAACCACCGAAGCCAAATTTGTGGCAATCAACAAAAGTGCAAAGCAACTCAGGTGGCTGTCAATTCTCCTAACTTCAATCAGCCTAAAATCCGGGATTCCAACCATACTAAATGATAACCAGGGGGCGGTATTCATTACAGAGGAAGCACAACTGAATCCAAATTCAAAACACATTGAAATAAGATTCCAATATGTCAGAGATATGGTAAAAAGGCGTCTCCTAAACATTGCTCATGTGACCTCCACTGCAATGATCGCCGACATTCTGACCAAGCCGCTAGGTACAATCAAGTTAAATGAGCAAAAAAGACTACTTAATTTGTTCGAGAAGGTGCATGTTAAGGGGGAGTGAAATCAGTGACATGCACTGCATTGAGAAGTGACATAATCTAAGGTGATCTTATGGGAGGTGACACAATTTAGGATAAACATGTGAAAGAGTGACGTAATCAGTTTTCTGGTCTATATGCATCATGGTACAAGTATTTAAACAGCCAACATGCGATGGTCAATAAGGAGGAAGGCAGAGATCTTTCATTTATTATATTCTACAAAGTTCTTCCGTTTATTTTTAGGATTTTCCCATTATTGATTCAACCTCACTTGTTTCAAGGGATTGCGATTGACAACATCAAGACTAGGATCAGTGAAGAGAAGACCAGTGGAGGTAACTAAGCTATTAAATGTATTGTTCTTATGGTTCTGTGTTTTCTAATATTACATTTCAGGCTGGTTTTACTCTGTCAAAACAGATTTCTGGCAAAGAGTTGTAATCCAATCTGTGATACTAAGCCATTATTTTCTACAAGGTACATCCCGACTTCTGTAACACTATCTTTTAGTGAATTAACTTACAAACTTACAAATAAATTCAGTTACTGTTACTAGCTATTGCTGCACACTACAAGTGTCAGATTATCGAAATAAATTGTAAAAAATTAACTCTCTGAAATCACTACACTTAACTCATCATGTTCTCACTCAAACTCTACTCAACTTTCAAAAAAACCTCCTCTCTACATTCAAGTCAACTCAATCTTTATATATCATTGTAAAGAGGTTTTTTTTAATCTCAACAACAAATTTCATTTGGTTAACAATGTGAACCTCAAAGGACATTTCTCATAACTCACATTGTGAATTGTTTCTCTTCTCATTTGAAATTGAACTGATAAGATTTCAAATTTTGAACTTTCCTTGTTTTGCATTTTTTTAGTTGCATCACAGTTCTCAAAGCACTTTTATGAATCTTCATGCAAGATAAATTTATTTTTCCAATAATTCAATCAATTAATTAAAATTTAAAACTCATCATCATCGCTATATAAAGCCATTGTTTTTAAATCTTTACTCACAACATTCTTCATAGCTTTTCATGAATTTTAAGCTCATCAATTTTTTTTACTCCATTCCAAATCAACTTGATTCATCTCATTCAAACCCTATCAGTTTCTCCTTAAGCTTTGAATACTCATCAACAATTCAGACCTGGTCATCTTTCATACCACATTTTGTTTCAAGTAAATTAATCTCCCACTCACTCAATCTTCCAGCTTACCATCAAGTGACTGACCTGACAGCATATTGAATGAAGAAGACAAGAGAAAGCTTTATTAGGATATTGAATTGCTTGAGTGAAAGAAAATCAGTCTAAGCTTTTACAGGTCTCACCTCAATCTCAATCAGAACTCAAGCAGAAAATGTTTTTAGCTTCTTTCAACCACCTGCCAGACAGCTTGAATCAGTTGGGGCATTGATGAATCTGGAAAGTGGGACTCTTGAAGGTATCCGTCAAGATACTTGAGCACGTTTCATGTTTTCTCTTCAACCACGCACAACCATAGACATTAAAGTAGACATTAATGGTTAATAATACAACTACTTTAATACTTTGAAAAAAGTGATTGCTCACTAAACAGCCTTTTTTATTTGAATTTTGGTCACATTTTCTTTTAATCCCAAAAATAGTACAAATGTCAAATCATTGAATCTCAATCACATCAACAATATCAACTTCAATCTGAACTTCAATCTCAACCCTTACAATCACAACATCAATCTTCATCATCATCATCTTAAACAATTTCTTCAAATCAAAATCATTAAAATTATCATTCAACAAATAATCAAGAATCCTCTTTCATATCAAAATTATCATTAAAATTAAAATCATCAAATCAATATTAAACGTTTGGATCTTACACTTGATTTCAATCAATTGAATTTGTCATTCTAAGCTTAGGGTAAATCAAATCTTCAAGAAATCACAATCCTCTTATTTTTAACGATATCTCTCCATTTAACTATTAATACTAACTAAAACTATGCTCCCCCAATTTTGATCACTAACTAAAATTTACCAATCATCCCAATCACCAACCAAAATATTAAAAACATTGACTACATCATTCAATCTACTACCACTTCATTCGGCCAATATCCATCTCAAGCTCAAACTCCTCAAAATCATCCTAAACCTCAACAATCATATTATCAACCTTCAGATCAAATTCTTAATGAACAACAAAATTAACAAAATCATCTTGATAATCAATTACAACATCTTAATCAAATTTGATCTCAACTTCAATCCCAAAATATTAATAATGAGCTTTATAATGTTAAACATTCAATCCCTCAACTTCAACATCATCATCGTAATCAACAATATAAATGTAAGTTAAATCATAGATCCACTCAACTCAGAGAGGCCAGTCCATGTTGAAATATTTCTTGAAGATTTCCCTGTAGAAAATTGGTTGATAATTGAAGATGAAGCAGCCTCGAAATTAAATTAGGCTTTCACTTTATGTTGGTTACCTTATGTCACAGTATCTAAATGATCCAATGCTAACTATTCCTTTGTTCTGTGGCGATTTTTTAGATAAAATGGGGCTTGATTTTTCAATAAGGTCTAAGCCCCTTATGTGTTCACCCAAAAGCATAGCTGGCCAAAGCTTATGTGGCAGTAAGTGCAATCCCAGTAGTAGCCCCATCTCAATGTTTTACAATGATATTCAATATCGCTCAAATCTCAATGGCCTATCCTCTTTTTTGAATCCTTTTTCATCTCACCTGGATGAAGATTGTGACTCATCAACTATCAAATTTACAAACTACGGTGGGTTAATTCGCATACACTGCACCTGAACAATTGATATCAGAGGTCTCTCTCGCTTTTCCTTCATTTGGCCGTTGGAAGATACAGGAAATTCCTGCTTTTGCTTGGCTTTCTCCTGTCCATCCATCAGTTACAAGACCATTAAGTGATGATGGCCGATCTTCAGAAGGCAGCTTCTTATGCTTGGTTTATCCGCCCTCAGAATTTGAACATGTAATGCAGTTGAAAAGGTTAGATGTCCCTATCAAAGATATATGCTACAGCTTTCATAATCTCAATGATTGACCCCAACTCATTTCATATGTTTACAGATGAACAAGCATACTCTCAGAGCCTGAGAAAACAAGTATGACGTAAAAATGACGAAATCTGATGACATCGGCTGTGAACCAGCTGTTCCTTGAGCCTTTTTTACAGTCCGTCTTCAAGTCAATCATTCTCATAGTTCATCACCCAAACCACAGCATGAATTTTAAAATTTTGTGTGCTATTGGACATGATTGCTTCTTTTTCACCATCAAACAGTACGCTGCTGTCAGAACATGGTAAGCTAGATAATCAATACTCAAATCTGCACTACCATTGTTAAATTGTGAATGAGCTGGCCGTTCAAGACACAGGGGCCAATTAGATCACTTGTCATCAAATGAAAATTTTTTGCAAAGATTATCCCTACGTCCTTCACCCTGTTCTCACTCGCAAGGCCAAAGTCGTATGTGCCATTTGGCGTTTTGTTACATATTCAAGCTTTATTGTGGATTCTAAAACAAAAAAACAAGTTCATTAGACATATTGGTTTTTTGCTGGCTCCCCATTTTTTTTTCATTGGGAGGTGCAAGAATTTTGACATCTGCTTTGGTTATTCATCACCACCAAGTGTCTATCTATGAACATTCTTCATATCCTGATTTTTCAATCTATAGCGTTAATTGTTGAAAATCTCTATTTTTTTGTATGATCAGTAAATTCTCATGAGATATTTTATTTTTTTAGAGTTTATTTCTTATAATAAATGAAATAATAGCAAAAAAAATTCTATTAAAACTGAAAAAAAAGGAAAATCAATTAAAAGCAATTCTTCCAAAATTGAAATAAAATAAATAATAGTAAAAAAGATATTTGAATAATTGTTATTTTTTGAAACAAGTAATTTTTTTCTTTATATATATGTGTTTAGTTGATTTAGCTGAGTTTTTTTTTAAATAAAGCTATTAAATCAATTTTTTTTATATTTTTATCCATTTTTTAAACATAATTAATTTTATCTCAAGTTTTTTTTAGTTTTCTATAAGAGATTTATTTTCATTTTTTTTAATTTTTGATTATTATTTATAAATCTATAATTAAGAACCAAATAGTTAATTATTTAATACAAAGCTTTGGTATTTCACTTCTTTAAGCTCCTAAATAAACTACCATGCCTCATCCCCCCCTCCCCAAAAACAAACAAATTAAAAGCATTAATCAATATATGATGATAATTTTTGTTTCTCTCTCAAAAAAAGAAAGGATTTTAACTCAGGGCTTTATTAAAAACAGGTAAGCTCTCAAATGTCTTTGCCACAAATTGGTAAAAACACACAAGGGGTTACATGGGCCCATTTTAAATTAAAATGAAACAAAAGAAACATATCAGGATTTTTGGTAATTTTAAATTCATCCCATAAATTTAGATTGTATCTATGTATTACCAATTTGATTGGGATATAATAAATTTTAAATATTTTGAGGCTTACTTGATCTCATCAAAAACAATTTTTGCATTAGTTATTTTACAAGATTTAATATCTGTATATATTCCAAGGCTCTAAAAGAAGTAAAAGGTTAGGATAATTAAAACTTAAGGAAGCTCTCCTGATAGAATATTAATCAATAAAATTCATAAGTGAGACGTACTGAAAGCATAATTTTGATCAATTTTAATCTTGGTTTGTATTATTGAGAAATAAATCATCATTTATGGAATATATCTATATTTGGAACATAAATTATACATAAAATTCTTTAAAACTCTTGATTTGGTTAGAAAATCTTCTTTTAGAGAGGTTTAATTCTCTTCAAGATCCAATATGAAAAAATTAAAAAGAATGTGAATATTTGAATATCTTTGAATATAACCTCAATTTAAGAAGTTAATTATGAAGATCTCTCAAATTTTCATGAATCTGTTTATGGACACAATAAAATTGCATAAATGGAAATATTTTTATGAAGATAAATGATTATAAATTCAATAATATCTGTTCCAAGAGAGCATTAAAACACACTTTATATGTGTTTTTCCAAATTAATTTTGACCAGGTAAACAATCAAATTGAATTTTTCTAAGAATTCCTATTGGCGAAATAAAATATTAAGCAAAAAAATGAGGTTACAGTATAATGATATTATGTTCCCCTAATGCTTGTAATATTTTCAGATAATCATAATGAATCATCCTTCTGTATGATTATTGCTTCTATCTATGTTCATCAAAGTAGGAAGAAATTAGAGACTTAACAGAGTATCTTAGATTATTGAAATTAATATTATGAAAGATTTTTGGTCTTAGAAAGTAATTAAATTTGATTCCCTTTCATATTATTATTTAAAGTTTATTAACAGATCAGGAGTCCTAATCTTTTGAATAGCAAATATCTATATGAAGAATTTTATGAAATGGAATGTGATTATGTAAAACAATATTTACCTGAAAATGAAGGCTGATATATAATATAAATAAGCCTTGAGATAAGTTTTTTCTACATATCATGATATTAATTGCCTTATTTTTAAGCTAAATAGGAGATATCTGAGAGTATAACCATAGGAGGAACTCATCCCAAGCACCACAATGCTAACAAAGGTATGGTTAAAAATTTATACACAAGCTGAGAGATGCGCCAAGTGAGTAATGAATTGATTTGGAGATACAATTATAGATATAAATGAAGTTCTTCATGGGTTAATGATGAGAGAGAAAAAGATATACCATGCTTTAATCTTGAGTTGAATTTTTGAATATTCAATAAAAAAGGATGAGGCTTAAGAACCAAAGTTCATTCAGCTATAAAAGTATCCAGTAGATATATTTTAGGGTAGAATTAAAATTTATATATATAATAGAATATTTATTAAAAAATGAATTACTGAAAAGGGATATTTATAGGCTTAATTGTTAATGGTAAGTAACACCTACCAATTCCTCTCATATATACGTATTATATGTCTGATTTTCTTATAGTTAATCAAAAGGCTAAGAGGCTTATTAGATAACATGAAATTTGATTTTTGACATCATTATTAAATCTGATATAGAATTCATATAGTAAGGCTTGGAAGTTCATAGAAAGGAAGTAGATACTGAAGGGTTACAGCTCTTCTTCTGAAAGCAGCTGAGGAAATAAAAATAAGATTTGAAATTCCATGAAAGAAGAATATTGATTGAGATTTAGATTTATTTTTCATTATTGAGTTATTCATGATAATTTTTCTGATGTATTCATATTTTTAATATGTATTTTGTATGATATTTTCAAAGAGCTAATTTTCATTTGATTATGGAAGTTCATTTCCATGAAGTTTCACACTCCAAAAAGCCAAAAAATGGGGATATTCTTACATATTTCATATTTTCTGAATTTAAATGAAACTATTCCCAAAATTGGTTTGATTTGTATTTAATATGATTACAAAGTAACAATAAAAGATCAGAAAAATGGTATTATTTAGATAAAGTAAAATTCATTTAAAGTTGGAAAATTGTTTCTCAAGAAAGAATTAAAATCCAATTTATGTGCTTTTCAAAATACTTTTACTGGATAATTAATCAAAATAAATACTTATAAAACTCACAGTTAAAAAAGGATATCAATACAAAAAAAATTTGTCTTTAATCTGTGTGATATGTTGAGATAATGATATATTATTAATTTTGAGAAGGATTACTTGAAGCTAGATTCACTGAAACATGAAAATCTATTTCCTGAATTATATCTTGGATTATATGAGAAGTTATATTGTAATTGAATTTTTATTGAAATTGAATATATTTAATTCCCTTTTATATAATTATTCATAATTTAACAAAAAATAAGTTATACTAATATCTTTAATTCCAAAAAAATATATGAAAGCTTCAATGATGTGGCATGAAATATTTTGAATTAGGCTTAAGTGAAAATGGAGATACAGCCATTCATAAAATTAAATCAAGCCTTGAGGCAAGGTGATGATGAATATAAGGATATTTTTTACTTTATTCCAAGTTGAATAAAAGATACCTGACATTATTAATTTAGAGATGTATGAACATCCCTCCCCAATCATCCCAGTAATGAGTAAAGAATGAGTAAAAATTCATTTAAGATATGATATATGAGTCAAGTGAAGAATACGTTAATTTGAATATAAACTTGAAAATATGACTGAGGCTAATTATGAGTCACCTTTTCAATAGATATATAGATATTCCATTATTCAACAATGAGTTGAATTGGATATAAACATATAGATATGACATCAGTTTGTACTGAGTTGACTTGGATATAAAGATATAGATAGGATATGAGTTAATGCTGAGCTAACTTGGAGATAAATATATAAACATTAACTGAGTCAATGCTGATTTGACTTGGAGATAAAGATATAGATATGACATAGGTTAATGCTGTGTTAACTTGGAGATAAAGATATAGATATGACATGAGTTAATGCTGAGTTAATTTGGAGATATAAATCAATATACCTGTAAGGGACCTGTAGGCAGGTCCAAGTCAGATCCCCACAGTGTAGGTATTTTCTGTACAAAGATTGCAAATCCTCAAAACCTTGATTTAATTAACACCACATGTGGTTTTAACCATCAATTTTTGTGTTAAAATTGAGGTGTGGTGTGTAATTTGAAAGTTATGAGGAATTGAATTATTTGAAATTTACATGTCTGCATGTATTACATAAAATAGCTTGGATTTACATATTAGCTATCAATTATTAAACATTTGTACTGTAAAAACTCAATTCAGTTATATATGTAAATTACAAGTATAATACATGATGAGGAATTAATGAAAAAAAATTTGGAAAGATTTATCTTGGGGGAAAAACAATCTTTTCTCCACAGGTGCCAGACTGCCCCAAATTCCTTGCTGAAAGGCATGGGTTGCCAAAATTCATGCAAAAGCTCAACACTTTTGGCCTTGAACTGAGTCACAAGGTCTGTGACTCAATTGATGATGAGGTTTTGATACTAACCAGGGCAGTTTTAACTTTTTCCAAGAGGGTAAAACAAACCTTTAGTTAAAAGAATTTCATTAAAAACAGTAAAACATGTTTTGACATCTCTTACACACATTCTGACATGTTTTAAAGGCTTGAAACCAGATATTACGATTACAATGGCTGATTTAAGGGTTTAAAATGGAAAAGACCAGCCTGTTTTTGGCCTAAACAAGGGTACAATGATGCGATAATTGGATTTTCTGTTTTCACAGTATTTCCCACGACTTAAAATAGTAAATTTCACTTTTGGAGTATGAAAATTGGTGGCTATAGAAGAATATCTTCTTCTCCCCACTTTTCTCTTCATTTTGGAATCTTTTCCTTTTAAAAGTGGTTTAAACACTGTTAAACCAATCAATAAAAGATTCCAACCACCCTTTTTTAAATCATTTTAAGCCTTCAACCACATAAAAAAATAATTATAATAATTTTTACCCTTGAACCACCCCATGGGTGAACTAAACCATCTTTCATCACTTTTAACTTTGTCACTTTGTTTCCAAATTCACTCTGGTCATTTTTGGGTGTGTTTTCTCTTTAGTATCCTTTTAAAGACTTTTTATTTTATCAATTGTGTGCAGTTCTTTTCTCAATTCATTCAAATTGAAATTGATCTTGAAGAAATTTCTTTTGTAGCCTTAAATTTCTCTTTTAAAGTATTTTTGGATAAATTTTTTTTTTTGGTAAAACAATAGATCTTTACATTATTATTATTTTATCCTTATAAAGTTAAAAACAATGAATTTGGCATGTTTTTCTTTTAAAAAAATAAAATCTTGAAATTTCTAATTATATTGTACCTTATACGAATTTCAATGACAAAAAAAGTATGTGAACCTTTGAGATATGACCACATACCCAAAAAGTTCACAAGAAATATTTAAAATAATTATACATTGAAAACAATTACCTTGAAGCTACAAACATGCCATAAATAGGAATAAAACTTGGTTTAACTTAAAAACCAACAAATAAACATGTGAAATAAATTCCACCATTGGATTCCCCATGGTAAAATACACATATAACATTTTTATGGCATATCTGTAAAGTAAATATTTAATGAATTATAAGTAGTAATACCTTATAAAAAACAGGAATCGTTAATTTTTCTCAAATACCAATAAAACAAAATGTGAAATAAATTCTCCATATAAATCTACAAATAAAAAAATTAAGAAGCTAATCTCCAAAGTCAATACTTGAGGAGTTAAGCTGAATATATGCACTTTTTTGGTCAATGCATATATTCAAGGATTTTAGCTGATATCTTTTGAAATATACATGATATAGTGATGAGCCAAAAATAAATTCATCACGTAATTACTGTAGGAATACAGAAATGAACTTTCTCTCATAAGCTATAAACAAGCTTAAAACCTGTAAGGCATTATTGATTAAAATCAATAGAGCTGTTGACCACTTTGTTGTGAAAGTTGTCCAAAATTGAAAAAAGTAGACAGTTGGACTCTACTAGTTCATTCGTGAATAATGATGTATTTTTTATTATAATATTGAAGGTATAACCCCTTGAAATCATGGCTTGAAGTTTAAAATATTAAATTTCGAGAGAAAAGATGAGTTACAAGAAGAATCATCAAAAATAGAGTTTTGATTATGTAATGAAATGCTCTTGGAAGTGTAATGAGGACATTCCACGCTATCAGAATCCACTCTCAGAATACCTTTAGAGTGTATACCTTAAATGTTATTAATGATAAAAGTTTAAGCTTAAATTTGATCATTAAAGATCACTCACTGTAATCTTATTTTAAGCTTAACAGTCATATAAGTGATAAAGCTGGTGAATACTATTAGAATATGATTAATACTAATACAATCCACGAATTTTAGGCTTCTGCCAAGCCTATGATGTCATCAAACCTAGAGTTATGGTGATAACTCTAAATACTGGCATAATTATGAGGTAAGATGGTTTGATCAGGATGTAATCATCACCAAACCTTAAGATATTGATCAATTCTATTAGAAAGCATCAGTAAACGTCTACTAGAAGCCTTCTGCACTCTAGGAGGGAGGTATTTACTATAAATAAAGCTCTTTTTACTCTGCTTTCCCCTCAGACACTTACAAAACATGAAATCATTAAATAAAAAGGTAATTTCTTTATTATTTATATATAAATATCTTATATTATTAAAGACCAAAGATGATCCTATTATAATCATTATCTCTGATGTGATTATTGCAATTATTTGATTGTTTTGTTTAAATTTTTCTTAAAAACCTCAATTCCACATAAAATCAAGAAAATTTGTAATTTCTCTTAAATTGTATTGTAACTACAATTTAAATAAGTTTTATTTACATAAATAGGTGTAAAAGTATTCAAAATTATTATATTAATCATTAAAATTAGTTTATTTCTCTTATTATAATAATTTTTCTCGATTATTAATTCATTAATTCTATAATTGATATAAATAGTATTTATATTAATTTATAGCTTTAATATTAGTAATATATTGGAAATCAATGATGAAACAGCAGGATATGAAGCTGGCGTCGAGTTTGAAGCAGGAAATGTCGGAATCAAGAGTTGACATTGACTATGAGTATTACAGTCATATTCTGTGGGAATTTTAAGCTTGAAATCTTGTGTTAAAATGCTTTCCATTATGAATAGAATGTTTGGATACCATGTGAAGAACATCAATTCTAGATTGTGTTTCTGAGATGAGGAGGGATCATTTGAATCAGTCATAAATACTCCCTCAACAAATAATATTTGAGTAGGATTGGTTTGGCAATTTTCAATCCATGCCCCAACAGGACCACAGTGCATGAAAGTTTTTGGTGCCCCAAGGAATGGTATCAAAGTTTTGGAAAGGGTTCCAGGGAGAGAGCCAATAGCATGCTGGTGATTGGGGAGATATACAAATATGTTGTGTTGATTGTGCCATAGGATAATCCAAGAAGCTAAGTGTGAATTCTCAGGATTTAAGGCTATATCACTATTTATTTGAATACAAATATTAATCATCTCAATGCAAAGGGGTTGTGAAGGGGTTGACATAATGGCTATTATGAATTATTTGGGGACAGTTGGAAATTATATGATCAGGAAGGGGTAGCTAAAGGGAATGAAGATGAATAAGCGCAGGTGGGGAACTTATATGAGAGGCAGCAATGGGCTCGAGGGAGATGGCCTGTGGTTACGTGCATGGTCTTGATGGAGGTGGGCCTCTTGGGCTCATAATTTTCATATCTGATTTGGGGCATATATAAAGGCAAGGTGGCAAAAATGTGGGTGCACCAAAATGAGTTCTGGATCTGTAGCAAGTTATGCAACCTTTGGTGGAACAAGGTTGACATTAGCATATCCAAAATTGGGTGGGTTGTAGCAGCTTATTGTGGAGGGGCATATTAGGAGCATGCAGCCATGTTTGCTGGTGTGACAGCAAACAATGAGCATCTCTTCCCCAGGTTAATTGTCGCAAAGGGACCTACTGGGCAATGTTGGCGGTTTCAAAGGGCAATCTCACTGTGTGGATTTTTGTTTGTGGGTGGGTGAGATATGTTTGGTGGTGTGCCACCAAACGTGAGTTTGATTTTGCATGAAGTTTTTTGATGACTGACGCCTACTGGGCTTCCAGGGGGGATGTGTGGCATGATCAAAGGGGGCACTGACCATGAGCCGTGATCCACATATACATTCACCCCTATCGCTTTTGAGGCGGTGTGGTATTCCATACCATTTTTTTCACCAGGCTCAAGCTCATAGTACCCTATAACAGCAGGAAATCCAGCCTACAGGCAGACTTACACTCAAAGTTTACACCAAAAGGTTAATTTTACAGCAAGAAGCTGGATTTAAAACCATGGCACAGGCACCAAAGGGCAGTGTATGTGTTTAAATAAATTATTCAATTTCATTATGCATATGTAAAATCAAGTTACATATAGTAAACTAGTTACAAGAAATAAGGTACCACCCTTTAAACTACACACCCCACCCAGCTTTACACCCCCTTATAGCCAGAGGACTCATGCAGCAAGAAAAGGACACCTGCATGAATTACACAGCAACCTAAAACTCCACATAGAAAAGTCACATGATGCAAAGCTCAACTCCATGGAATTCCTGCAGCTCATTTACAACACAGCCACAGGAGTACCTTATCTTATATCCACAGTAACACCACTTAAAACCTTAAAACAGAATCATAATTACATACACCACTAATCACCTCATGCAAACCAAAGCTAGTTACAACAGGCTGCATGCAGTACACAATTCTAATTAAATCTCAACCACATGACTATGCACAGCATGTGTCAAACTTAAAAATCACACCATCTCATACATAACAGTAAATTCACCAGTGCAAGAAATTATCACCTGACTCCATTTTAAAGTTCAAAAAGAAGAAAAACAACCATGACACCTGCATAAATTACACAGCCACTTCTACCAAACCTAAAATAGGACATATGCAAAGTAATTACAAGGTCATAATGTGATACTGAATCCACCAACAGAATATCATGTGACAGAAAAGAGGCTGTGCACAAGAAAAATCCTCAGCCAAAATGAAATCACCTCATGCATGCAAGGAAAATACAAGAATATCACATCATAATCAGTTCACCAAAAGACAATCATGTGATGAATGGAGGCTGTGCAGAGAGAAAATTATCACCAAACCTTAAATCACCTGACCCATGCAAGAAAGGTCCTCACCAAAAATGGAGTCACATGATGAAATCAAGAGGAATTAAAGTGGAAAAAGACAGCTCCCATGGAGGGCCCCCTGGGCTCCCAAAAGGTATAAATAGAGGGGCTCTCTCCCCCAAATTTCAAAATCCCCCCCCATGCACAATATATCCTCTGCACATTACAAGCACAGGGATAAGTCATCCCTCACCTGGGAGGTAGTCCAGAAAATTATAGTAAATTTACTTACCCAGTAGCTAAGCTCAGTGGAAGTATAGTGTTGAAGATTACCCAGTAGCTAAGCTCAGTGGAATCTTATTATTATTAAAATAAAAAATGAAAAATTATCCAGTACCCAAGATTAGGGTTACTACTCTATTAAAATATTTTATCCAGTAAAATTAACACCATTTATCAAGACTTAAAAACAACTTACCCCTTTAAAAAATTCAATATCAAAGATCCTTACCTCTTAAATTTAACAAATAAAATTTTATCTTATTATTAAACACTCTTAAAAAATAACAAACCTTTCAAAAATTAT
Source organism: Austropuccinia psidii (assembly GCA_023105745.1). Lineage (NCBI taxonomy): Eukaryota > Fungi > Basidiomycota > Pucciniomycetes > Pucciniales > Sphaerophragmiaceae > Austropuccinia > Austropuccinia psidii. The sequence continues at coordinate 70,308,260 of JALGQZ010000002.1, forward strand.
CTTACTCTATTATAGCTTTAATTTAACAAAATTACCTTTATCAACACTCATCAAATTTTCCAGAAAATCTTAAATAACCCATCCTACCAAGGATTTATCACCAAGAAGAAACCACTCACCTCAATTTCACTAAAAAAAAAATATCAAAATTAAAACAGACAAGTATTTCATTAAATCTAAAAAATTAACCAAATTACTGACATTATTTTTCATATTATTTATTGAATAGGTCTGATCTGAGACTGCTGAATTTTGTCTTCTGCAGTTTTAAAGCCACTTACTAATTTTATTTTTGGTTTGTGAGCTCCAAGGAAGATTTTGTTCAGTATTTTAGGAGGGGCAGGCAATACACCCTTGCCACCCTTGGTTACAGGAGTTATTAGCAATTCAAAACTAGTGACCTGTGTTTTCCCCCTCCAGGTACTGCCTCATTTTAATCCCACACAAGAGGAGTTCCCACATCTGGTGTCCCAACAGTGGCACAGTCAACCTCAAAATTCAATAACATATAAATAAAATTCCAATAAATAAAAAAAAAACTACATCAACAAAAAAAATACATTACTACTATAACAAAAACTGGAGTCAAATAATCAAAATCAGCCAAAACCATCATCTCAGGAATCTCAATCATCAACTCACTCTGATCATTACTTCTATCCACCAAAGCAAGAAACAGAACTAGGGGAGGAATCAAATAAATATTCCAATTTCCCAATTGCAACACCAAGAACCAATAAAAGGGACTTGAAGGTTGTGGAGAAATTTTTCCTTGATCTCGTTGAAAGAAATAAAATCAATAACTCAACACCAAAATCAAAGGAAGAAATAAATAAATCAAAAATGGATAAACCTTCATCATCAAAATTACCTGGTAGTATTGAAGAAATCCAGGAAGAAAACTTTAATGAAGAAACTGTTGAAGGGCAGGAAGAAATGTCTTCAACAGAGAGACTTCAGCAGAAGATGCTAGAAATGCAAGCAGAATTACTAGCACTAATCAAAAAGGAAGGCAAAAATAAATCATCAAGTTATACTCCAAAAAAATAGTCCAATTGAAGAACAGACCACCCTTCCAAGATCATTCAGGCCACATGGATCACCTTCACCTTATCCTACACCCATGGCCACATCAACACCTTATACAGAACAAAGACAAAGTACCTTACCAAGAAGAGTAATCATTTCTTCCCAAATACCAACTCCATCACATCAAGAAATTCCAAGAAACACTACTCCAATAGTGAAAATCAGAGCCAAGGATTATAATTTGTGGTTTGATGGAAAGGATGTTGAAAGATTCATCAAGAAAGTTGAAAATATTGCAGAAATTGAAGGAGCAAGTGGAAGAGACATTGCAAGACAAATAGCATTTTGGACAAAAGATGAAGAAATCAGTTATCATATTGAAGGAATGCCAGGATATGAAACAGCTGATTGGGATCAATTAAAAGTGGATATGAAAAGAAGATGGGGGACAGTCTCACCTGAAAGAAGATACAGATTATCCTCAATCACTGATTTATTCACAAAAACTCAACAAGAAGGTGGAATAAGAAACATGACTCAATACAGAAAATTCATTGGGGAATATGAAGCAATCATCACTTACCTCAAAAGATACCAATATATCCAAGGTGATATCAATCATAACCAGGAAGTATTGGCCAGCCTTTCCACTAGTGTTCAAGAATCAATTTACAAAGAAATGATTAAAGACAGAGCTATGGTTCAAGCCTTGGATGGAGGTTACATCATACCAAGATTGGATATTTTGAAGTTATACATTGAGCAGGACTTGAAGGCCAAGGTTCTGATACAACAAAAGGAATTTTCCAAACCAAAACCTCCAGAGAAGAAAACAAGATTTGAGGATGAAAGCTGGGATGAAGTTTTAAAACAAGTAAAAGAACTCACCCAAAAGATCAAAAATCCTCCACAACCAGAACCTCAACCAAGAAATGAAGGAAAATAATCTGTCAAAGAAGTTTTAAATCAACTCAAAACCCTTTCAGAAGCAGTTAATCCACCAAGAAGGAACTGGAACAACAATCAAGAGCAAAGATTCCCTCAAAATAACCACCCATACAGGCCAAGGAATCCCTTACCACCATTTTCATCCAGTTATCAACCATACATACCAGCTCAAATGGCTCCAAGACCACCAATGAAATGTGCTTACTGCAAGGAAGAAGGACATTCAGCAACTAGATGCACTCACCTTGCTGAAGATTTGGACAGAAGAATTGTCAGAACCCAAGGAGCATCTTACCTCTTCCCCAACTATCAGAGAGTACCTATGGAAGGAAATGAAAGTGCCAAAGACATAGTCAGGGCTTTTGCAAAAGAACAAGCAGAACTCAATAAGAAATTAATGGAAAAACCTACTGTAAAACCAAAACCAGAAGAAGAGGTTAAGGCCACTGAAAAGAAACCAGAGGATAAATCAACCTCAATTGCACATGTTGAAGATTGGTCAAATTGGAAACCACCTACCATTTCCTCAGCCAATGACCCCTTTGAATCCCACATTGGACTAAGGCAGACCAAGCAAAGAATGGAAAGACAATCCCAAAATCAAGAGCCAAAGAAGAAAGCAGAAATTCCAGGAACCTACATTGAAGAAGAAAAGGAAGAAGAAAGAGTAATAATTCCTACCAAATTCCAAAATTCAAATATTCCAAAACCAGACCAAGCTGAGGAGGAAATTGAAAACATTGCCAATAAGAAAGAAGATGAAGAAATTCCTAAAGAAGAAAAGAAGTTCAGAAAAACTCAAAAGAAACCAGTTGAAACTAAATTGGAAATTGACAAAATTATTAAAAAAATTATGCAACAAAAGATCAACCTCACCATTGAAGACATTTTGAGGATGTAACCCAATTTTGTCCATAAATTACAGGAATTATCAGAAAAAGACAAGGAAAAAATTAAATCACTCAACTCAATGGATCTTCAAGAAAGACTATTATCATTTGGATTCAAAGAAATACCCAAGCCCAAGATTCATTATGCCTGTCCTTTGGGATTTATGGAAATCTTCATTGGAAAGGAAGAATATCCTATCAGAGCATTAGTGGACACTGAAGCAGAACTCAACATTATACCAGAAGAAATAGCAATCAAAGCTTCACTCACAACAAGAAATCTTAACATGAACCTCAGAGGAATTGGAGGCCATATCACTTTATTGGTTGCACTTTCAGAATTTACTCCAATCATTTTGGCTTCAGGTGAAGAAACTCTAATTCACTTATTCATTGCAAAAGGATCTGTCCATACAGTACTTGGAAGACCCTTGTTGGAAGACAATAACATTAGGCTGGAATTTTCTCACAAACAAGGAGAAATACTAACACCACAGAAAAAGACTGGGGACTTGCATACAGGTCCTTTACAGTATCTTCAGCTTATGTCTGAGTGTATCTCTGAAAGTATCCCTAGTTTAACTCACATTCATTGTATTCTGACATTTTTACTCCCCCTTTAATTTTTATTAATATTTTATGAACCTAATATATACACTGGCAACAAACATAGGTAATGAATCTTATTCAATTTTTGGATTTTGAGAACATTGAAATTCCCTCATGATGCTTATAGTTAGTAGAATAACCTTCAAATCCTCTCATAAATTTAGTTCCTTACAATTCACTTCATGAATGCTTGTGGATTTTGAAAGTTCATCCAGCTATATGGGGAGCCTTGAAAAGGAATTCTTTGATACTTGTAGCATTAATTGCTTTTTTGATCTTATTTTCATTCCACTGCCTTGATTTTAATTTATCTTTCATGTTGGCTTAAAGAATGAGGATAACTTAAGAATTAAGAAATTCTATTTACCAGAATGCTTGTTTTCAGATGAATCAAAAATTAAGCTTCAATTGATTTCACACAAGGATAATAATAAGTAATGATGAATTTGAAAATTATAATGGTAATTATTTTGAGGGAATCCTGTCCAAATTTAAATTAAAAATGGGTGTTCCTCCTTAAAATTATGAATATTTTGGATAAATAAGATCCAATAATTTTATAATAAGTAAAATACCTCTCCTTGAGTGATGATTATCATCATAGAAATTGGTGAAAATTATTGGAAAAGATTTTTCCATACAAATTAATCTTAATTTATGAGAATAGTGTTTCAAAATAAAATATGGATAAATAATAAACTTGAAGCTCTTCAAATAGTGAGCCAATGGCCTTCAACATGATTTAATGAATAATTTTGAAATTAGATTCTTGAGAATTTCTCCGAGGGAAAAATGAACAAAGTATAGGAATAATTTGATGAATTAAAAAAAGATGGGAAAGGGGTTGCATGGGCCACAAATGAAAACCTTTGTCCAGTGCTGGATATATCTTGGAGGGAACTCCACATTTGGAAAGGGACTTGTCTCCTCATAGATAATTTCTTTTTAAATAAAAATCCAAGGATTTGGGACAACAGTAATAAGAAATTTAATTGATCTGCAGATTTGGAATATATTTAGGTCCATTAATAAACTAAGTTTCAAAATATAATTCATTTTTTACACTATCAAGAAAAATTTAGGGGCTAAATCTTTAGCTTATCAAAAATCACTTACAAAATCACTGGGGGTCTTTCCACTATATAACCCATGCAATCCTATCATTTAGGTTCCATTTGTCCTAAAAAATCATATCACACTGATATATTAAATTTTCATTCTAAAAATTTAGAGTATGATTTCAATATTTTGTCTTGGGTTTTTTATTATTCAAATTGAAAAAAAAATCAATATTGAACAATCCTTTCCAACCTCTCTGAGCTCAGTAATATTCAGAAGAGTATTTAATTCTATTCATATACTATTAGAAGCTGACTTAAGTCATCTTGGGAGCCTTAATTCTTTCCAGAGTTTCCATCTGGGTCCACTGCTTGATATTTTTGGAGGAGTGGCTGAAGGCTTGAATCCTGAAACATATAAAAAATACAAAAACAATAATAAAGTGCTTTTTTTAAATTCTTTCATAAATTTCAAGAATAAAGATAAAAATATCCTATTACATGGATGTGTTTTTGTGGATAAAGGGAATATTTTCCAAACAAGAGAGGCTTTCAAGAATGCAAACATGGCTCTGAGGCATATTGGAAACTATATCTCACCTTTATTTATTGATATTCCTCAAGATTGTGATCTTTATCAAGCTTCCAACAATACAAGTTTAACTAGTTCTGTTACTTCAATACCTAATTGTCAAACCAATCTTTCATTGCACCAAATCCAGGGTGTTTCCTTTCTTTTAAATATTGAAAATAAGATGGAAAAAATTTGTGAAAATTTATGGAAACATCCAGATAACTTATGGATTAAAAAAGTGTTTTCTAATGCTGTTGAAAATGGGCTGATACCACAAGATATTATGTGCAAAAGTAGGGGTGGAATATTGGCTTATGATATGGGACTTGGAAAATCGTTGACAACTTTATGCTTGATTAAAAAAACACAACATGAATCAATCAAGTACTCAAAGATATCTAAGGACCATGTCCCAGCTACTTTGATCATTGTACCACTTTCTACTTTGCATAACTGGGAGAATGAAATAAGGCTACATTTTCATGATGGTAGTTTACCATATTCAATATTCCATGGTTCCAATCGTAATTTCATTTCATTCCAAAATTTGAAGCAGAATGCAATTGTCATCACCACATATGATGTTATTGCTGGCTATAATGTTGATGATCTTCATGGGATGAGAATAAATCCTCTTTTGGTGAATTGGTTCAGAATAGTGTTGGATGAAGCACAGTAAGCTTCTCTTTGGGATTCTTAAATAAAAAAGTACTGAAATTTTTACATCAATTAGCTACATAAAGGAAAAATCTACTCATAGATCATTCACAATACTGAATTTAAAATCTGAAAGAAAGTTATGCCTCACAGGAACACCATTACAAAACAATCTCTGGGATCTTCATAGTCTGTTGAGGTTCTTACAAGTAGAACCATGGAATCTCAAGCCTTTATGGGAAAATTGCATAATCAAACAAATATCATCTGGGAAGAAAATGGCAATCCAATCATTACAGCTTATAATGCAAACACTCACCTTGAGAATATTGAAAGCCAACCTACTGGATCTTCCCAAGAAAGTGCAACATGGAGTTGGAATTGAGATCTATGAGCCATGGAAAACACTTTATTTCAAAAAGCATGAAGAGTTTAGTGCATTGTATGGAAAACAGAGGTCCAAAGCAATTCAATGGGATTCATCAGAATTTTTCTCCAGATTATCAGATTTGAGGCAGCTTTGCAATCATCCAGCACTAATAGAAAGGGAAGAAGGGGGAAGGAAATATACCTGGAAAGAAGGATCCAAAGTAGTGCATCTTGTTAGCCATCTCAAGGAGTTTTTTTGGAAGGAGCCAGGCTTAAGATATCCCAAAGCAGTTGTTTTTTCAGAATACAAAAGTTTTCTTGATATGTGAGCTCTAATCCTTCTACTACCTGTCATTTGAATGATTTTATTGATCAAATATTGTAAAAAGTATTGAAATTGCACTGGATGAAAGTGGAATATCCAATTTTATGATGCATGGAATGCTCAAAAATGATCAAAGGATACAAATCCTTGAAGAATTTAGAAAAAATCCAAATTCTCAAGTTCTTCTTACAACAAAAGGCACAGGTGGTGTTGGTATTGATCTAAGATGTGCTCAAAATGTCTACATAATGGTAAGACAGTATTTACATACACTTGAAGCTTAATCTAATATTATTCCAATTACTTAAATTAGGAACCAGGTTGGAACCCTTCAACTGATGAGCAGGCAGTTGATAGGCTTTATCGGCTAGGTCAAAAGAAAGAAGTTCATGTATTTCGCTATATAACTGTTGGTAGTATTGAGGTGAATATTCAGCAAGTTAGAAGGAAGAAACAGCAGCTTCAGATGTAAGATAGTTTATACTCAATAAATATTTATCTTTTTTAGTAGCTAAAAATTCTTTATTTCATTTCAGGCTGAGCATTGGACATTTAGGTACCGTGGATCATGAATTGGAAAAATTGATTGTGGAAACAATAGAAAAATCATGAGTTATTTTTTTAGGTTTCAGATAGTTGAAGTAAATGATGAATATCTATACATGGCTTTGCTTGTAACATTAGTTTCTCATCATTAGTAAGCTGGGAAATATAATCATTTGAATAAAGATTTTCTGGAAGTCCAATTGGAACTTTGGCTTCTTTCTCAAAAATACCACTTTGTACTCTTCTACTTTCCAAGACATTTGGAATTCTATTAAATTTACTTTTTTGAATTTGCTTTTGAATTAATAGAGAATCTAATTGACTTGCTAGCTTTGAGAATAAAGCTGACCTCCAAGGGTACTTTAGTTTTATTAATGATCCATTTTCATCTTCAGTATCAGAGCAGCATCGTGGCTCATCAAATATGGAAGCTTCATCTTGATTAATGTTCAATGATAGCAATGTCTCTGAGCGATTTGATGATAACTGAATATTAAATAACATCAATTGGTGCAAAAATCAATCACAAATAAAATGAAAACATACTTTTTTACGCCACCTTGATTTCTGCTTCTGACTGGCTTTTTTTGAAAGTGCTTCAGGAACCAATTTATCTTTCTTAAGATCCTCTTGTTTCCCTCTGAACCAGCGCATTAGTATTAAAGACTTATTATTATGTGTATTATCCTTTGGATTTATCAGGAATATTTTCAATTCTCCTTGTTTGTGTAGATAGTTCCAGTGCTTGAGAACAAATTTTGCAAATATTTGATTCCATTTTGATTCCCAACATTGATTCCAAGCAAAGGTTGACATTGGGAAACCTGATTTGAAGAGATCCTCTAGGAAAGTAGTTCTGTACATTGGTGAAATTAATATTTTCGGGTTTATAGACGGTCTATCCTCTCCTGAGCTGTGATTATGGGGATTTGTAATTGGATTCTCAGTGCAAGAAAAGGGTAATTTCTCAACAATTTTGAGACTTTCTTCTGATGGAAGAGATTTCCAACTATTTATATCAGATGAAGATTGGAAATAGTTGATTTCCATGATCAACCAGCATAATTGATGTATGGATCTTGATATTGCACTGGTAGGTAGTGGGATGATGGGATGTAATATCTTGTTGATAGTCCTGTTTGATTGGGGTATAGCGGTCTCAAAAAAGTAATGTGAAGCTTTAGGCATAGTAAAACAGGTTAATTAAAGTCAGATTTCTGGGTATAGGTGGAAGAATCAAGAGAAAGGCTCCTATTTATCATAAATGATAGGATTCTGGAGCCCGGTAGTTATTTCTTACAGTTTTAATGAGCCTGAAAAAAGCCATCTTGTGTAAAAGGAGCTTATTTGGGAAAGTTAGCAATGAGGTATCAGGTGAAGCAAAGTAATCTTAGCAAACTCAAACATGATTTGAATAAAAATCACCCTGTTTTGAAAGAATAAAATTAAATTACAGAAAAAACTGATCAAATTAATAAGGTGTTTATATTGGCTTTATCAGGGAGATCTAGTACAGGTTGTCCTTCTATGGTATTTTTTTCAAGCCATGCCTCACTGAAGTCCAATACTAAACATTTTGCCACTTCCAATTTTTTTGGAGCAGTGGGAACAAATTCATGGGTTTTTGAGAAAAATGCCTTGTTAAAAATATCCAAAATATATGCATTTTTTCTCTTCCAAATAGGCTCATAAGGCCTTTCCTTAGCAATAACACTATCAGTAACTTCAATCATCTGCAATGCTCCCTTAGCTGAGCATTTTCTCCAATCTCTTGAGCAAACCATTAAGCCTCTTACCCCAGAAGCAAGAAATGAAGCTAAAATATGATAGCAGGGCTTAACTAATCCTATTTTTGATTGTAGCTCTGATAAGGTCTTAAGGTGCTTTTTGGACCTTTTATGAGTGAGCATAAATCCATCAGGAATATTGACTGGAAGAACTTTTGAATGTGCTAGTATCAGGACATATGAGATCATAAGATTTAAAATGGAATCATTGAAAGATATTAAGCTATTCATTCCATAATGAATTGGCTGGTTTTCCTCCTTTTCATCAAGGGTATTTTCAATTTGAGCTGAATGGGATGGTCTTGTGCTGAGGCAGGACACTAGAAATTCCAGGCTGAGTCTTTGAACTAACAAGGGATCATCTTCTGTTGATTTTGTGATTTCAAACTTTTCAGGTTGTATGAGATCTTGTGCAGAAACCAATATTGACTCCAGTATTAGATTGGCCCAGAACTGTTTCTTTTGAAGATTAGGGACAAAGAGGGATTGTGCCAATCGAAAGAGTGGTTGATGTGATTTGGGAATTTTTTGCATTGAGATTGTAGAATCCAAAGTAAAGATAGGGACATTCCAAGCGTCAGGATCATTGAAAGGACCATATTTCTTTGGTGAAAAGATATCTAATCCTGAAAAAAACAAGTAAATATCAATGTTCTGGATGAAACCTGAATGAATGTCTTTTGTATTTACCAGATTTATCCAAATCCACTAGCCATTTGGTAATGCTAAGAGATCCAATACTTTGAAAGTGTATTCCTTTGGGTAGTTTGGTAGAAAATGGCCTTTGGGGAATTTCCTGGAATCGTTCTCTTACTAGATTTTCAACATTAACCTGGCATTTCTTCCATGAGGATACAGAAAGTGGCTGATAATGGCTGATTTTTTCTTCAAAGTGATCTGAGTGAATGGGATTGAATAATCCGGATTGAGGAAGCTTTTTCTTCTGAGATGCTGAAGGCTCTTCATTACTGATTTGCTTTAATTTTGAGGTTGATGTGTTGTTATCTAGAAGTATGAAATTGGAGTTAGGTTTTTCTTTTGAGTGTTTGGTAGATGTAGGTTGTATCAAGGGCTCCTCTATTTTTGATTTGGCTTTTTTTCTCATGGTGGAAGCTGGATAAATTTGTATATTTGATTGATCATTTTGAGAAATACTATTGACTTCAGGGCTGGAATTTGACGTGGATAGGGATTTTTCAAAATCATTTTGAGGTTGGAATAGTCCTGGTTCTAGATTTTGAGAATCTGACTGGTTTTGTGGGTGTGATTTCTCAGTATCATAATTGCATTCCAATTTCTAAGAAAGAAATGATTCAGGGAATATAGTTTAATCTTTGAATAAATCCTAAATAAAATATTGAAACATACTTCTTGATTCTTTTCCTTTACACTTTGATAAATTTTGGCCTTTTTATTACTCATACTAGAAGAAGATATGAAATACCTCTTTATTGATGTTTGGGAGGATGCTGAAATAACAACCTTGGCTTCAGGGGGTAATGATCCACCTAGCTGTACACCTAAATTATGATTTGAATTCCAATCAAAAATGGCTCCATATGGGGAAAAGCTGGAAAAACATATGATACAGATCCTCTTCAAGTATTTTGGAGACCTCTTGAATTTTTTTTCTTGCATATTCAGGAAAGTGAGTATCGCAGGTAGCAAGCTTGAGAGAAGGAAGAAATTTGGAGATTTTGGATATGAATTCTGATTTTTCAAATTGCTTTGGCTCTATTTCAAGTAATGGATCCATTTTGGAGCAGTGATTATTTGAAATTGACTGAGGGTTAATTATTATAATTAAGTTTTTAAATTTCTTTTTAAAATGAAATTGAAAAAAATAGAAGGTGGGCGTTCTTTATAGTGTTCAAGACAGATTGTACTATTATGGAATGTAGGATTTGGGGAAGGCATATATAATGATCACTTTGGATAAATGTCAATATTTTTGTTTGAGCATTTCTCAATATATAATAGCTTGGGGACAAATGAAAACCAAAGCAGGCATATATAAGAGGCTTATATATTAAATAATGTTGAGAACCTATAGCACAGTTCAGCTTTGAAAACATTAAATAAATAACAAATTTATGACTGATGGCCATAATTGTGAAAACCCACTTTGTGGCTAAATTATAAATTCTGACAATGGGTGACTTTTTAAAATATTTTAAATCATGTTTTCTTTTGAATTACATTTATTACTAAACTCTAAGCTTGGCAAACATATAGGACACTTCAGCTCTCAAATACACTACAAAGATACTCATTTTATGACTGCCAGTCATTATTTTGAAAGGCATCTTTTAAATTAAATATCAGTTCACTCAATTGGTGAATGGTTAAAATAATTTATCTATAATTATATTTCCAAATACATCTATTACAAAACTCTAAGCTTGGATACAAAAAGGGACTAGCCATTATTCAGGATTCATACGATTATGACTACTTGAACCAGCTTCAATTCCACTGAGAGAAGATCTTCCTGGCCTCTGTATGATGTGACGTCCCCTTTTTGTCTTGGCCTCAATCTCTAATAAAATATTTTGGAGTCCAATCGGTTCTTTTACCAGTAAGTGGTTTCTTTCAACTTCTGAAATTGTGTTTAAGTATATTGTGGAAAAACAATCTAAAGGTAAGCAATGTGGGACATTAGTTAAATCAGAATTATAGTCTAATTTCTCTCCATCCCTATGAAGCATACGTTGAACTCTAGTCTTTTCAAGCTGGGTTTTGGCACCAAGGGTCATTGCTAGATCCAATTGCCTTGTACACAAGGTCAAAGCTTCACTACGCCAAACTCCAACAAGTCTTTTGGGTGCTTTTCCAAAGTCAGAATTATCCTCTACATCGGAAGTTGCTTTTATATCAGTATATATTGCAGAGAAATTGTTGATTTGAGGGAATAATTGACGTGCTATTTTGAAATGGGCAGCTGTCACCTAAATATAAAAGTAATATTAGAGTTTGGTGTATGTCTAACAAAAGAATAAGCACGTACATTCTGCCTCCCTCTAGTGTTTTTGGATTTCTTAGCTTTTTGAAATTTAACCTCCTCTGCAGCCTGGCCAAGTTTTGAAAGCTTTTTCATTTCTTTACCCCTTCCATTGACCCAACGTTCAATTAATAGGTTTAGTTGATCAGGATTGTTGATATTTAAGCTGGGTTGAGTCTGGCTCCAATTGAAAAAATGTTTGGAGATAATGTTGGCTATGGCTGCATTCCAAGTGGAGTTATTGAATGCGGTCCCCCATTGGAAGGTAATTCTCTTGAGGCCTACTAGCTGGCATTCCTTTTCACAAGAACGCTTTTCAACTATGGAGACCTTGATCTTGTTATTGAGAACATCACGACTTGGTTTAAATTCAGGTGGCTGCAATTGTTGAGATAAAGAGGTGATTTCTTGTTTGACCAGAATTTGGCGCTCACTAATTGGACAATCTCTCAGTCCATATTCAAAGGTTTCCAAATGGGTCTTGATGTTTTTAGCTCGGTTTTTGACCCAATGAATGTGAAATTCCTCTTCATCATTGGTAGGATTGGGTGGGAAGTGATCTACAGAAGGTGGCATACCCATTAAGAAGTAGATAAATTCTTGCAGGTGGACTGATTCAGTGGATGCCTGACTTGGAAGATTGTTCTTTGTTACCAATCTTGTAATGTGGTTATTTCTCTGTTGCAATATTTTCTTATTATTTCTAGCCCTCTGTTGGTCCTCTTCTTGTTGAATCCTGAATTCAACTCCAACAACTGAAAACCAAATCAGTTAGTAATTTTCAATCAGCTTTGGGAAAGATACTCACCACCGGATGTTATTTCCTCTTGTCCCTCCTGACTGGCATTCTGTGAAACAGCATCCTCTATTCCAAGTCTTTCCAAATGTTGCACAAAGATAGATTTCTGTCCAGTAGAGTCAGTATGGATGCTTTTGTGGTTTTCTTCATCTGAGTGAATTATTGAGTCACCCTCTGTTGGTGGGTTTTTTGATGAGGATCCAGAATTTTCTCTGTGGAATGCGGAGGGGGAACCACCCAGTGCATGGGGAGACATTGTAATATCAATTTAAACAAGTGGAGTTAAATTGAGGAAAATGAGGTAATTATATTAATGAAAATTTGAGTATGTTAAACAGAGTTGGAGTAAGAATTCAACATATGACAATGAACGTGGTGGATGAGAAAGCTCAGGAAAGCTTAAAGCAGTTTGGTGAAGTGGAAATACAGACATTTTGGTGAAGAAGAGATAGTTTATATACACATTTGTTCAAACCTGTTCTATCCAGCACCAAAAAGCCAAATTATGTCATGAAAGATGTTTGGGAGGCATAAATATGGTAGATTGACAATTTAAATCTCTTTTAAAAGGGATTGGAGTGAATTTCTTTTAAAAAAAAACTTCATTTAATAGCATATAACAATATCAACAAAGGAAAAAGTATTGTTTTTCCTCCCAAGAAATCTTTAGTGAGCATTGATAAGGAAACCTAAGGCTGAAAGGGGTGTGGTGCTTCAATCACCTATCCATTGCTGGCAAGGTTTGAAAGGAAATGGTAAGAAACTGTTAAAATATATGAGATAATGAGTGGCAGTCCACTGAATCACTTACTGATGAATGTAGAGATACCAAGCAGAGTGTAGCCTGATCAATTCCAAAGCTTCCAGGAGGATTCTTGAGGCTTGCAGCATGACCCAAAACTGATTGGGAGTTGATGATTATGGCATCCTCTGTCTGGTCCAATAGAATAGAACAATTGAGATCTGGAAAAGGATAGAAAGGGTCTTTTTCTATTTCATTATTTTCAAGCTTCTTGAAAGGTTTGATTATTAGCCACCATATGTCAGGATCACCTCCAACTAATGTGACAATATTATCAATATGGCCCAATGATTTCGCATTATTAATGCTATACTCTATGATACTGTCTTCAACATGTGATTTTACATTACAATACCTTTTTTTTTTAAAAATTATTGACTTTTTGCATTCAAAGAGGTTTACAACATCCCTTAAATCTCTTGAAACTAGTAGTTTCCACTGTTGAAAAATATCATCATGCAATTGAATTGTATGACTGGTACTGATATTTTTTGATTGATGCAGAGAAATGAGGGGATTGTTCCTACCAACTCTGTGTTGAAGATTAGGCGATTTGGAAATCCATTGATATTGTACTTTAGATATCCATCTTTTCAGTATTGTTTGGGAGATCTCAGCTACAATTGGTTATATGTGGGTAAGTATTGTGAGGGTGATTTTTTGACATATAGATATATAATTCAAACTCAACATGGCTTATTATTCCGTGGTATGTCCCCAAATATACGGTTCATTCTTTCATATGCCCACACAGCTAAGCTTCTTGGTGGCCCTAGCTCCTTGATAACCTTTGGTAAATGTTGTGTTAGGTGTAGATTAGGTTTGGAGTTTATCATTGACCAACCCAAACAAAGTGTTTGACGATAGATCTTTGTAGTACTTTCAATCTTATCCAGGTCTTCTTCATGAATGCTTGTCCTGAGTAACATGTTTGTTAATGTAACTAATGAAATTAGTGATTTGAGTAGAAGATTCTTATGGAGGTAGTTCCCTGGGCATTTTATCCTTTCCTCCCTGTGAGGTATTTGTGAACTCCATAGTGGTACAAGTGCCAATGGTAAGTACAATGTCATCAAGATTTGCCACTCCGCTGCTTTGAGTGTCTGAAAGTTTTTGAAACCAAATTTTCTGGGTAGATGAGAAAACCATGATGGGACTTTTGTTTGATCAATGACTTTTTGAAGTACCTCTAATTTGTCTTTTTTTAATCTTGGAGTTTCATCCCCCATTGGATTTAAATCCTGATTATCATCAGAAGATAAATCAGAAGGAACCAATGAATCACTACCATGTGTAAAAGGTAATAAGTTGAGTACTGTAGATGTGGTTGTCTGGGATCTAAGGGAATACCTGGAGTTTGAAGTTCTGTTGCTTTTTGCAGTTTGATCACTTTTGGTCCTGGAGGCTTCACTAGAGCCTTTGTACCTTTGGGATGTATGAGGTCGAATGTGGGCAAGATTAGCTCTTGTAAGGTTTTGTTTCTTGGGTCTACTTGTTTTTTCAGAATCATTGTCATCTTCATTTTTCCTTTTTCTTGGTCACCCCAATAAACAAAAAGGATATTTGGATGGATTTGAGGGTGCCAAAAAACTTTGCTTTTTCCTTTGAAGCTCTAACTCGTGACCAGCCAACCCCACCTTGAGGAATGATATGCAATAGTCTTTGATATCCCCTAAAATCAAACAATGCATAATATCTATGCCACAAAAGTCAATTGGTCTCCAGTAATCTAGCTTATTTAGAATACTCCACCGGACACCATGTGATTTTACAAATTCATCTTGTTCCTTTTTGGTTTGAAGTTGGAGCCATTCATTTGCCTTGGAAATATGATTTTCATGTGTGCTTGTTTCAAATTTTGAAATATCTATTTCATTTATGTCAACCCTTGTAATATTACAAAAGGAGCAAAATCGATTGGCCGAATGAGAGGCAAATCCAGCCACTTTACGTAGAGCAGGAAGATCTGCTATTAAAGGTAATAAAGCCACTCTAATAAGTCTACCCTGTGGAAAGTCATGGGTATTGGAAAACCAAATACCATTCTATAACATTTGAAGCTCAATCACAAGAGGCTCCAAGATTGAATTCATTTGATCAAGAGATGGCTCTTTGGGACCCGGAATTATTGCATACAAAAACATGTCCTCCTCTTTGTGACGTTCACTTGGAGGAAGATTCAAACAAGTGAGAAGAATTGACCCAATTGAAATGGATTTTGCATTCCCTTTGTTACTGAATGGATTGAACCAATCTACATATAAGCTAAATATCAAATTACCTGGTCTACTTATGAATGCTTGTTTACTACGTGGGGAAGATTTGAATGTGTTCCAAATTTTGCTATGCCAAATATCAGAAATAACTTTAGGGTCTGTTTGAGAGTTATGGTTATTGTGAGCATTTAATAGCTTTTCAAACCCAGGAATCCACATATGGGAGGCCAACCAGTTTTGCAAGGACTGGTATGTAAAGGTACAGATTGGTTTTTGAAGTGAAGTATCATTCTTTTCATCAGTTTTAAATGTAATAGAACCACATTCTTTTCTTGCAAGAGATCCTAATTTGACAATGGAGGAAGGAAAAGGTTGAATAAATTTGGATGTACACTGTTTGTTGATGTGCCCCGTTGGAGTCAGATCATACAAACTGAAGCATTCTGGACAGCAAATTTTTTTTTCAAAGTCCATGGATATGCCCAGCTGAACCAAAATAGTTTCAATTGAAAGTGGAATTTCTTTAGCAATGGATAATCCATCAAAGTTGAATTTCTCTCCAAGGCTAGTTATCTTTTCCCTTTCTGATAGAAGAAATTCTTTGATACTATCTCTGGACATTCCATTTTTGAGGTATAGGCTGGAAGCTTGAACCAAAACTTTAAGAGAATGAGAGTCAATGAATTTAAAGGTCTTGTTTTCATATTTTTTGGTATCAAAAAGTAAATTTCTTTCATTATTCTGACAACATAACTGTTCAATTTGAGAGCATTCATGGGTTTTCTGTGTTGGCTGTGCCAAAAGATTGTGGAAAATTAGATTGAAGTAATGTTGAATAATTGAAATGAATGAGGGAAAGAGTACTTACATTTTCAATATCTTGGGCTAAAACCATCTGATCAAGCAAAGGCTGGGGTCTCCTGAGTTTGAGTAGTTCCAATTGATGTGTCTTGCACACTGGGTCAGACATAGGTCTTCCATGCTGAACAATATTGTTCAAATCTTCATAACATTGATTGTGACAGCCAAGCTCGTGACAAGTGCAAATTTTTTTGGGACGACCCATTTTTTGCACCATGAAAATTTGTGGGGAATGAGCAAAAAGGGCCCAGAAATTGATATGGAGTAGGGCGGTGATGAGGAATGTTTTGGGGGGAAAAGTGGACGCAAGAATAGCTTTATTTATATTTGAGCATCTTTTATTTTGCAAACATAGAAGCCAATTATGCCCCTATAGACTTCATTCAGATACAGCTTTTTCTGTATCTGAATGGGTCTGATGAATTTCCCAAGAGACAAACCAATTACGGCCGTAATTTGTTTTCAAGTGGGACAAATTATGACCGGCGGTCATAATTTGTCCACCTATATATGATTACAGCCAAAGCTGTATTGTCTCTGGACCTCATTCAGATGCAGTTTTTTCTGTATCTGAGTGGGTCTGGTTGGATTTCAAGGGGACAAACCAATTACGGCCGCAATTGGGCTGCAAGTGGTACAAATTATGACCGCCGGTCATAATTTGACCAGCTGTATATGATTACAGCCAAAGCTGTATTGTCTCTGGACCTCATCCAGATACAGTTTTTTCTGTATCTGAATGGGTCTGATTGAATTCAAGGGGACAAACCAATTACGGCCGTAATTGATTTGCAAGTGGTACAAACTAATTACGGCCGTAATTGGTTTGCATGTGGTACAAATTATGACCGGCGGTCATAATTTAACCACCTGTGTATGATTACAGCAAAAGCTGTATTTTGACTGGACCTCATTCAGATACAGTTTTTTCTGTATCTGAGTGGGTCTGACAAACCAATTACGGCTGTAACTGGTTTGCAAGTAGATCCAAATTGTGACCGCCGGTCATAGGTTGACCACCTATATATCATTACAGCCAAAGCTGTATTCTCTCTGGACCTCATTCAGATACAGAAAAAACTGTATCTGAATGGGTCTGATTAAATTTCCAGGAGACAAACCAATTACGGCCGTAATTGGTTTGCAAGTGGTACAAATTATGACCGGTGGTCATAATTTAACCACCTGTGTATGATTACAGCCAAAGCTGTATTTTGACTGGACCTCATTCAGATACAGTTTTTTCTGTATCTGAGTGGGTCTGACAAACCAATTACGGCCGTAATTGGTTTGCAAGTAGATCCAAATTATGACCGGCGGTCATAATTTGTCCACCTATATATGATTACAGCCAAAGCTGTATTGTCTCTGGACCTCATTCAGATGCAGTTTTTTCTGTATCTGAGTGGGTCTGGTTGGATTTCAAGGGGACAAACCAATTACGGCCGTAATTGGGCTGCAAGTGGTACAAATTATGACCGCCGGTCATAATTTGACCAGCTGTATATGATTACAGCCAAAGCTGTATTGTCTCTGGACCTCATTCAGATACAGTTTTTTCTGTATCTGCATGGGTCTGATTGAATTCAAGGGGACAAACCAATTACGGCCGTAATTGATTTGCAAGTGGTACAAACTAATTACGGCCGTAATTGGTTTGCATGTGGTACAAATTATGACCAGCGGTCATAATTTGACCATCTGTATACGATTACATCCAAAGCTGTATTCTCTCTGGACCTCATGCAGATATAATTTTTTCTGTATCTGAATGGGTCTGATGAAATTCCCAAGAGACAAACCAATTACGGCCGTAATTGGTTTGCAAGTGGTACAAATTATGACCAGCGGTCATAATTTAACCACCTGTGTATGATTACAGCCAAAGCTGTATTTTGACTGGACCTCATTCAGATACAGTTTTTTCTGTATCTGAGTGGGTCTGACAAACCAATTACGGCCGCAATTGGTTTGCAAGTAGATCCAAATTATGACCGGAGGTCATAAGTTGACCACCTATATAAGATTACAGCCAAAGCTGTATTCTGCCTGGACCTCATTCAGATACAGTTTTTTCTGTATCTGAATGGGTCTGATTAAATTTCCAGGAGGCAAACCAATTATGGCCGTAATTGGTTTGCAAGTGGATCAAAATTATGACCGCCGGTCATAATTTGACCAGCTGTATATGATTACGGCCAAAGCTTTATTGTCTCTGGACCTCATTCAGATACAGTTTTTTCTGTATCTGAATGGGTCTGATGAAATTCCCAAGAGACAAACCAATTACGGCCGTAATTGGTTTGCAAGTGGTACACATTATGACCGGCGGTCATAATTTAACCACCTGTGTATGATTACAGCCAAAGATGTATTTTGACTGGACCTCATTCAGATACAGTTTTTTCTGTATCTGAGTGGGACTGACAAACCAATTACGGCTGTAATTGGTTTGTGTCACAACCACGTATTTTGACCCTCCTCCTTGATGGCGGCGGCAATCCAACCTGGTGCCAAGTTGGGGCCAATTGACCCCTTTTGGGTGTTCCATGGCTCTTATGACATAACCCATTCCATTGGCCACTTATGGCCCCCATCATCCTTTATGGCCTCAGGCCATATCCTGCGTCATTGGCCCTCTTGGCCAATTTCCACCTCACCAACCCCCAGGCCTCCATCACTGTTTTTGGGCCTGGGGGGTCCCTTTGTCTTCCAGGGGCTTCCAGGCCCCATGGCCACCTTCATTGGTTTCCTGGCCACCCCTTTCATTATGGGGGTTTTGGCCTAAATGGCCTTTTTGGGCCATTTAGGCCCCCCACGGCTTCTACGGTCCGCGGTCCGCGGTCCGTAGGCGGATTAGGCCCCTTTTGGCCTAATTCAATGAGGCCAAAAGGGGCAGCCACCTAGCCCCCAAGGCCAGGTGGGTCCCAAACCACAATTGGGCCCACCTGAGCCATTTTTGGCCACCAATCCCTTGGACCCATTTTGGCCATAAATCCCGTAGGACCCATTTTTGGCCCTGGACCACCATGGACCAACTTCACCGTCATGGCCTCTGGCAACCACCAGAGGCCACCAAATCATCTCAACAAGCCTTTCCCTCAACTTAAGGGGAATTCTTCCCTTTCCTTCATGTACTCCGTACTCAAGGTTGCAAGTGTGGTGCATATATGGTATTATATACCATTATGCACCATTTTTACTCAGCAATCCAATGGTGACGTTTTCAGGACCCAATTCCACCTTTCCATTTCAAGGTCCATAATTCCAATGCCCATTTCGAAGGAGGACCTTTCAGCTTATCAGTCTGGCAATCCATGGCGGTAATTCAGAAGATCATTCAAGGATCCCAACCACCTGTATCTGCAGGAGTTGGGTTGGTACAATTCATTCAGGATTATTCTAAGGTCAATTCTCAAGAGGTATTACAAGATTCAATCAGTTGTCAAGACATCAAGTATTCAATACTCCTTGGACAACCCAATTCATCCGTACAGGCCTTATTCAATCAACCTGTATGGCCTTGGCCCAATTGGGCCACTTCTTATTCCACTGTGGGAATTCCATCACACAGTTCAAATTTCAATATGGCCAGAACTGTATTTCCCGATTCGGACAATACAGTCATTGATCCACCTTCC
This sequence comes from Austropuccinia psidii, assembly GCA_023105745.1. Taxonomy (NCBI): domain Eukaryota; kingdom Fungi; phylum Basidiomycota; class Pucciniomycetes; order Pucciniales; family Sphaerophragmiaceae; genus Austropuccinia; species Austropuccinia psidii. The sequence continues at coordinate 70,328,372 of JALGQZ010000002.1, forward strand.
AGGATCAACTTTTCAGCTTTTCACATATACTGGCCACCTTTTCAGCACCTGGGGACTTTTTCCCCAGTTAATTAATATAGTGGATTTATTTTTATCCTTATTTTCTTTTACCTTATTAAAGTTAATACTGATAATCTTAAGTCAGTCATTCAGCACCCTTTTCTTTTATTTCCTCGCCTGTCCAGTGGATATTGGTGGTCATATGCTTATACTAATTCCATTTCCTTTTCTGGCAGGTTGAAACAGTGAATTGAGGATTCACTTGGTTGGCTTCTTTATTATCCTTGGCCATTGGCTTCATCTTTTCTTATCTCATCTTTTGGCATACTTGTTTTCCCCTTTATTCTTCTTAAAGAAATTCAGTCTTATTATTCTTTTATCTCTGGAGCCCTCCAAGTGAGTTCTTGATTCCTGAGTGCCAGGCCCTCTTCTTCCAAGAGCCCCTGTGACATTATATTAATTAACTCATAATTCTTCTTCATTCATTCATTCTTTTATTCTTATATTTTAAATTCATTCATTCATTTCATCAAAATTATGATTCTTTGACGTTTTATGATCTTATGATTCTCCGTCACCTCTCAATTTTCCCTCATTCATTCTTCATCCTGAAAATTGAAAGCTGACCTATTTTTAATTTCTGTTATCTTTTCAATCTCATTCTCAATCTTAATCAATCTATTTTTATCCATAATTCAGGCATTTTTATCTTTGGTTCTCAAGTTATTCATCAGGTTATTCAGACACGTTCTTCATATCAGGATTCACTTTGATTTATTCCTCAAGAATTTTTGATTTTTTGGAAGAATTCACTTGAAAATTGATTTGATTGACTAATTTGACATAATTGAAATTGACCTCAAGATAATTGATTGACCTGAAGACTTTATTGATTTTGCTGATTATTCACATCAAGATTTTTGACATAAATTGATTTTGACTCAAGAATTCATTTTGATTGATTGATTTCTTCTGCAAGATTTTGATTTGATTTGATTTTGATTGTTTGATTGATTGTTTTTATTGACTTCAAGATTCTCATTGATATTGATTTTTACTTCAAGACTCATTTGATTTGATTGATTGACGTATTTGGAGAATTTTGATTCATTGATTATCCAATTTCCTCAAGATTTGATTGTTGATTTTATACTTCAAGAAAATTTTGATTTTGTTTCATTTGTTTTGGTTGTTTATTCCTGAAATCATGCCAGTTCAACATTCACCTCCAGCAAGACAGACCAGATCTCAGGCCAGAACTCAAGCTGTTCTGACTCCAACTCCAAGGGCTCCTCTTGACGGTACCCCAGCAGTTTCTCAACTGAGGGCCAGATTGGACAGAGGACCCATTATGGAAGGAGCAGCACCATCCAGGAAGGAAGGAAGAGGGCCAAGAAGGTCAATGTCTTTATCAGGAGTAGTTGGCGGATTCCCAGGATTTTCAAGAACCAGTCCCAAGGTTCAAGGTGAAGATGGTGAAGAGGAGGAGGAGAATTCTGTGGAAGAGGAAGAGTCTAATGGCACTGAGGCTGCTCCTGCTCCTGTGGGAGCATCTGAGGGCACCAGAGGACCAACTCTAGCCCAGTCTGATCAGCCTGCCTCTCATCAGTCTGAACCGTCCTTATTGGCCATTATGCAGCAAATGACTCAGATTATGGCCAATCTTCAAGCAGCTTCTTCTTCTGAATCATCAAGACCACCAGCCTTCAAGACTCCCTCTATGAAGGCTCCAGAATGCTTTGATGGGACTCAGCCCTTCAAAGTCAGAAGCTTTATTCAGTCTTGTCAACTCATCTTTCATAATGACCCGGCAAACTTCTCTCAAGACAGAAAGAAGGTTCTTTATGCCACTTCATTCTTAGTTGGCAGGGCTGCAAAATGGATTGAGCCTTATCTTTCCAGCCTCAATAATCAAGACTCAAATTATCTCCTCAATTCCTGGCCATTATTTGAATCCCAATTGTTCACTTTATTTGGAGACCCAAATGAAGTTAGAAAAGCAGAAGCTGAATTGGATGGCCTTAGGATGAAAGAAGGTGGGCATGTTGCTTTGTATATTGCCAATTTCAGGAGTTTGGTTTCAAGAATTGGGGATTGGGGTGAAAGGGCTCTTATTCATCATTTCAGGAAGGGTTTGGCCTCCAGGATTCTGGATCAATTGGCCTCCCATCCTTCAAACATTGATTCTCTTCAAGACTTAATGGACGTCAGCCTGGAACTTGATACCAGGTACCATGAGAGGCAGAAGGAAAAGAATCATCATCAAGAGAAGAAGCCTGAAGCCTCAAAGTCTCACTCTTCTCATCATCAAGTTTCTTCAAGTTCAAGACCAAAGAAGAAATTTCATTCTCAAAAGCGGGACAAGCCCCATTCTTCATTGTTGAATAAGGACTTCAAGTTGAAAGGTTCTGAAAAGGAAAGAAGAATCAAGGAGGGGTTGTGTACCTATTGTGGTGGGAAGCATAGTCTTGAGTCCTGTGTCAAAAGGCCTCAAAACAAGCTTACCCAACCGTCAGGCAGTTTTCCCAGCCAGGGAAAAGCCTGAGTGAAGACCATGTTGTGTTCAATGGTCTTCACAGTTTTCCTTCCAGAGCACAATTGTGCATTCTGAATACTGGTGTCAAGAATTCTCTTAAATTTTTTGTTTTCTCTTCTCTTTCTGATGTTTTTTACAGTATTCTCATTGATTCTGGTGCTACACACTCATTCATTGCAAAGCAGTTTGTTCACAAGTATTCATTGACTACGTCAGAACTCCCAGAGAAGATTCCTCTTATCATTTTGGACTCCTCTGAGTCCCCTTCCTTATTTGTGACTCACCATACTAAATATATGGTTGAGCTCCCTTCCTTCCCAAGCTTTGAATGGGATTTTTTAGTCATTGATACTCCCAAGGGAGAAGACCTCATATTGGGCTTTGACTTTCTCAATCATTTTAATCCTTCTATTGATTGGAGGCAAGGGCTGATCACCTTTAATACTGATCAAAAGGACTATTCTGATCCTTCCAATTCCTTCCGTAATGACTCTCCCTCTGCCAAATCATGTGCAGCTCTGGTTGGTGATTCTAGAACACCATCAATTCCATCTTCTGTCCATATTCCTTCCCTTAATTCCCATCTGTCATTACCATCATCTGGAGATGAAGTCTTCAAAGAGATTCAAGATGTTGGGGAAGATAATTCTGTATCTTCACTTCATCTCTTCTTTGGGAATATGGACCTTCCTCCTTCATCTTATCATGACTCCCTGGAGGAGTTGTGGGATGAAGAGGAAGAGCCAGAAGAAGTAGAAACCGTGATGAAGGTTGTTCCCTCTGTTTATCACCAATACTTGGATGTATTCTCCAAGGTGAAAGCAGAGAAACTTCCTCCTCACCGTGCCTGTGATCATCATATCGAACTGGAGGGGTCTCTACCTCCAGTTGGGGTGATCTACTCTTTATCCAAACAAGAGTCAGATACACTCAGGGCCTACATTTCAGAGAATGTAGAGAAAGGTTTCATCCAGCCAAGCTCCTCCTCAACAGGAGCACCTGTCCTCTTTGTTAAAAAGAAAGATGGTGGCCTCCGTTTGTGTGTTGATTACCGCAAACTCAATGCTGTCACTAGGAAGAACAAATATCCTGTTCCTCCTATGAACCAGCTTCTTAATGTCTTTAATGGTTCTTCTATCTTCTCCAAGATTGATTTGCGTGGTGCATATAACCTGCTCAGAATCAAGGAGGGTGATGAACATTTGACATGCTTCAGAACTAAATATGGCAGTTTTGAGTACTTGGTTATGCCATTTGGGCTCACCAATGCTCCTGCCTCTTTTCAGAATCTTGTCAATGATATATTCCAAGATCTTCTTGATGTTTTTGTTGTGGTTTATTTGGATGACATTATGGTCTTTTCCAAATCTGAGGAAGAACATGTCACCCATGTGTCCACTGTTCTTTCCAGACTCAGAGCCAATAACCTTTTCGCCAAGGCTTCTAAATGCCTTTTTCATGTTTCTAGTGTAGAATATCTTGGTTATGTTGTTTCTTCTGAAGGCCTCAAGATGGACCAAGCAAAAGTCCAGCAGATACTTAATTGGCCTCCTCCAAGAAACCTCAAGGCTCTTCAATCCTTCCTTGGCTTTGCCAACTTCTACCGCCGTTTCATCAAGAATTATTCAAAGAAAATCAGTTCACTCACCAGTTTCCTCAAGAAAGATTCCTGTTTCCCCCTCAATGAGGAAGCTCTTAGCCAGTTTCATCAACTCAAAGAGGCCTTCACTACCGCTCCAATCCTTCTCTACCCACCATTGTAGAGACCGATGCATCCGATTATGCTTTGGGTGCTGTACTGAGTCAGGTCTCTGACTCAGGAAAACATCCCATTGCATTTGACAGCCGCAAGCTTATTCCAGCAGAACTCAACTATGAAATTCATGACAAGGAACTCCTTGGTATAGTCTGGGCTCTCAAGCGCTGGAGGGCTTTTCTTCTTTCTCTGTCCTCTCCTTTTGAAGTTCTCACCGATCATTCTTCTCTTCAGTACTTTATGTCATCAAAGATCCTTACTCGCCGTCAAGCCCGTTGGGCCGAATTCTTATCTGAATTTCATTTTTCAATCACTTACCGCCCTGGCCGCCTAGCAACTCTTCCAGATGCCTTATCACGTCGGGACGACGTCTATCCGGAGAGGGGGGAGGATTTCATCAGCAAGAATCCAATGAATTTTCAACAACTCATTAAGCAAGATGAAGTTCAACCCTCAAAGTTTTTCGCAGTCAAGGGGGATTCTTTTTCAAATTTGATTGACTCAATTCAGAAGAAATTATGGCAAGATCCTCAGTACAGAAGTATCCTTGAAGATTTGGGTAAAGGTAAATCTGTCCAAGATTATTCTCTTGATTCCTCCTCCCAACTTCTTCTCTTCAAAGATCGGGTGGTAGTCCCAAATGACTCCACAATTCAACTCAGCATTCTTCAAAAGCGTCATGACTCTCCTCTAGCTGGACACCCTGGCCAAGAGAAGACTCTCAAACTTGTCAAGCGGGATTTCCACTGGTCTGGCATGACCCAATTCATTAAGGATTATGTATCATCCTGTCAACAGTGTTCAAGAAACAAGAATATCCACCATAAGAAGTTTGGACTCCTCAAACCTCTTCCAATTCCAAATGGTCCTTGGATTTGTCTCTCAATGGATTTCATCACTCAACTGCCCCTGTCCAATTCTTTTGACTCAATTCTTGTCATAGTGGACAGATTCTCAAAAATGGCGGTTTTTATTCCAACAATGTCTTCAATAACTTCTTTGGATTTGGCCCATTTATTCATCAAGAATATCTTCTCAAAGCATGGCCTCCCATCAAGCATTGTCAGTGATAGAGGTTCACTTTTTGTTTCTTCCTTCTGGACCAATCTTTGTCAGCAGCTCAAGATTTCAAGAGACTTGTCAACTGCTTACCATCCAGAAACTGATGAACAGACAGAGAGGGTAAATCAGATACTAGAACAGTATCTTAGGATGTACATCAGTTATCATCAAGATGATTGGAACACCTGGCTCCCTCTGGCTGAATTTGCCTACAATAATTCTGATCACTCTTCAACCAAGCAATCACCGTTTTTCACTGTTTATGGAAGAGATCCACAATTTGATTCAGTTCACATCACTCAAGATACTCCTGCTGGAAAGTTATCAACAAAAATCCAATCAGTACAGCAAGATGTCAAGAGAGAACTTGAAATCGCCATAAACCGGTTTAAGAGGTATGCAGATAAAAGTAGAGCAAGTCCACCTGTCTTCAATCCTGGTGACATGGTATGGCTTTCTTCCAAGAATATCAAATCAACTAGACCCACCAAGAAACTGTCTGAAAGATGGTTGGGTCCCTTTCCAATCTTGAAGAAAGTCAGTACTCATGCTTACCACCTCAAGCTTCCATCTCAATGGAAATCCATCCACCCAGTCTTCCATATCTCACTCTTGGAACCAGTCAAGACATCAACAATCCCAAATCGGCATCAAGAGCCTCCTCCTCCAATCATTATTGAAGAAGAAGAGGAATGGGAAGTCTCTCAAGTACTGGATTCAAAGCTCAAGAGGAGAAAATTATGGTATCTGGTGGAATGGAAAGGTTTCAGTCAAGATTCAGAAAGATCCACATGGGAACCAGCTGAAAACCTCAAGAATTGTCCTGAACTTGTCAAAGATTTTCATTCGTTATATCCTGACAAGCCAGGACCCAATTCTTCAATGGCTTGAATTTTTATGGTGCTTGGTGGGGAGAGGAATTACCAAAAGTAAGTCCCACTCCTGGTATGCACCTTTAGGGGTATTCTACTCTTCTTTGTTGTAAGCATCACCTTGGCCACTCTGTGAGCACTTTTCAATTTGGACACAGACTTCTTGGCCCGGCTTTCAACATCCGAATTCCAAATTTATGGCCATTTACACTTGGGCAAATGGACCATTCCTTTTCTATTCTCCTTCCCAAGACTTTATTCTTTCAACACATTCATTTATCAAGATTTTTCTCATTTATGGCACTGGCGGGAGTGGCAACTACTCAAAGTAAGTTCCTCTCCTGGTGTGCACTTCCCTGAGGGGTCTACAATCTGTCAAAACATCACCTTGGCCACTCTGTGAGCACCTGGCATCAAATTCTTTTATCCAGGTCCTTGGTCATTTTCAAAATCAATTGTCGTAATCCGTGATGAAGATTGGATTCCCCCTCAAATTTCATTTTCTTTATTTTTTCTGTTTCTCTCTTTATATCTGTTTCCCTTTCTCTTTTACTCTTTATATTCTTTCAAAATTTCTTTTCTTATAACTCTTTAACACCAAAACCTTTACGTCAAATCATGTCTTCAACCTTGTCAAAGCCAAATGTCAAGAGAAGATCAAGTCAACCTCAATTCATATGCCAACAAGCTTATCAGTTCAATTCTTCTTTTCAAGATTCAATACCTCTGGAATCCTTATGTCAAATCCGTCTCATTAGCCTCAACAGGCCTCTACCTTATCTTGGTGCTCAGGAGCTCACCATTCAAGGTAGGGGGGTACTGTCACAACCACGTATTTTGACCCTCCTCCTTGATGGCGGCGGCAATCCAACCTGGTGCCAAGTTGGGGCCAATTGGCCATGTCATATCATTTATGGCCAATTGACCCCTTTTGGGTGTTCCATGGCTCTTATGCCATAACCCATTCCATTGGCCACTTATGGCCCCCATCATCCTTTATGGCCTCAGGCCATATCCTGCGTCATTGGCCCTCTTGGCCAATTTCCACCTCACCAACCCCCAGGCCTCCATCACTGTTTTTGGGCCTGGGGGGTCCCTTTGTCTTCCAGGGGCTTCCAGGCCCCATGGCCACCTTCATTGGTTTCCTGGCCACCCCTTTCATTATGGGGGTTTTGGCCTAAATGGCCTTTTTGGGCCATTTAGGCCCCCCACGGCTTCTACGGTCCGCAGGCCGTAATACGCGGTCCGTAGGCGGATTAGGCCCCTTTTGGCCTAATCCAATGAGGCCAAAAGGGGCAGCCACCTAGCCCCCAAGGCCAGGTGGGTCCCAAACCACAATTGGGCCCACCTGAGCCATTTTTGGCCACCAATCCCTTGGACCAAAAAACACCTTGGACCCATTTTGGCCATAAATCCCGTAGGACCCATTTTTGGCCCTGGACCACCATGGACCAACTTCACCGTCATGGCCTCTGGCAACCACCAGAGGCCACCAAATCATCTCAACAAGCCTTTCCCTCAACTTAAGGGGAATTCTTCCCTTTCCTTCATGTACTCCGTACTCAAGGTTGCAAGTGTGGTGCATATATGGTATTATATACCATTATGCACCATTTTTACTCAGCAATCCAATGGTGACGTTTTCAGGACCCAATTCCACCTTTCCATTTCAAGGTCCATAATTCCAATGCCCATTTCGAAGGAGGACCTTTCAGCTTATCAGTCTGGCAATCCATGGCGGTAATTCAGAAGATCATTCAAGGATCCCAACCACCTGTATCTGCAGGAGTTGGGTTGGTACAATTCATTCAGGATTATTCTAAGGTCAATTCTCAAGAGGTATTACAAAATTCAATCAGTTGTCAAGACATCAAGTATTCAATACTCCTTGGACAACCCAATTCATCCGTACAGGCCTTATTCAATCAACCTGTATGGCCTTGGCCCAATTGGGCCACTTCTTATTCCACTGTGGGAATTCCATCACACAGTTCAAATTTCAATATGGCCAGAACTGTATTTCCCGATTCGGACAATACAGTCATTGATCCACCTTCCAGGATCAACTTTTCAGCTTTTCACATATACTGGCCACCTTTTCAGCACCTGGGGACTTTTTCCCCAGTTAATTAATATAGTGGATTTATTTTTATCCTTATTTTCTTTTACCTTATTAAAGTTAATACTGATAATCTTAAGTCAGTCATTCAGCACCCTTTTCTTTTATTTCCTCGCCTGTCCAGTGGATATTGGTGGTCATATCCTTATACTAATTCCATTTCCTTTTCTGGCAGGTTGAAACAGTGAATTGAGGATTCACTTGGTTGGCTTCTTGGCTTTTGGCTTCTTTATTATCCTTGGCCATTGGCTTCATCTTTTCTTATCTCATCTTTTGGCATACTTGTTTTCCCCTTTATTCTTCTTAAAGAAATTCAGTCTTATTATTCTTTTATCTCTGGAGCCCTCCAAGTGAGTTCTTGATTCCTGAGTGCCAGGCCCTCTTCTTCCAAGAGCCCCTGTGACAGTTTGCAAGCAGATCCAAATTATGACCGCCAGTCATAAGTTGACCACCTATATATGATTACAGCCAAAGCTGTATTCTCTCTGGACCTCATTCAGATACATTTTTTTCTGTATCTGAGTGGGTCTGGTTGGATTTCAAGGGGACAAACCAATTACGGCCGTAATTGGGCTGCAAGTGGTACAAATTATGACCGCCGGTCATAATTTGACCAGCTGTATATGATTACAGCTAAAGCTGTATTGTCTCTGGACCTCATTCAGATACAGTTTTTTCTGTATCTGAATGGGTCTTATTGAATTCAAGGGGACAAACCAATTACGGCCGTAATTGATTTGCAAGTGGTACAAACTAATTACGGCCGTAATTGGTTTGCATGTGGTACAAATTATGACCAGCGGTCATAATTTGACCATCTGTATACGATTACATCCAAAGCTGTATTCTCTCTGGACCTCATGCAGATATAATTTTTTCTGTATCTGAATGGGTCTGATGAAATTCCCAAGAGACAAACCAATTACGGCCGTAATTGGTTCGCAAGTAGATCCAACTTATGACCACCTATATATGATTACAGCCAAAGCTGTATTCTCTCTGGACCTCATTCAGATACAGTTTTTTCTGTATCTGAGGGGTCTGACAAACCAATTACGGCCGTAATTGGTTTGCAAGTAGATCCAAATTATGACCGCCGGTCATAATTTGACCACCTGTATACGATTACATCCAAAGCTGTATTCTCTCTGGACCTCATTCAGATAGAGGTTTTTCTGTATCTGAATGGGTCTGATGAAATTCCCAATAGAAAAACCAATTACGGCCGTAATTGGTTTGCAAGTGGTACAAATTATGACCAGCGGTCATAATTTAACCACCTGTGTATGATTACAGCCAAAGCTGTATTTTGACTGGACCTTATTCAGATACAGTTTTTTCTGTATCTGAGTGGGTCTGACAAACCAATTACGGCCGTAATTCGTTTGCAAGTGGATCATAATTATGACTGCCGGTCATAATTTAACCACCTGTATACGATTACATGCAAAGCTGTATTGTCTCTGGACCTCATTCAGATACAGTTTTTTCTGTATCTGAATGGGTCTGATGAAATTCCCAAGAGACAAACCAATTACGGCCGTAATTGGTTTGCAAGTGGTACAAATTATGACCGGCGGTCATAATCAGACCACCTGTGTACAATTACAGCCGAAAGCTGTATTGTCTCTGGACCTCATTCAGATACAGTTTTTTCTGTATCTGAATGGGTCTGATGAAATTCCCAAGAGACAAACCAATTACGGCCGTAATTGGTTTGCAAGTGGTACAAATTATGACCGGCGGTCATAATTTAACCACCTGTGTATGATTACAGCCAAGAATGTATTTTGACTGGACCTTATTCAGATACAGTTTTTTCTGTATCTGAGTGGGTCTGACAAACCAATTACGGCCGTAATTGGTTTGCAAGTGGATCCAAATTATGACCGCCGGTCATAAGTTGACCACCTATATTATGGCCAAAGTTTCATTGTCTCTGGACCTCATTCAGATACATTTTTTTCTGTATCTGAATGGGTGTGATGAAATTGCCAAGAGACAAACCAATTACGGCCGTAATTGGTTTGCAAGTGGTACAAATTATGACCGGCAGTCATAATTTAACCACCTGTGTATGATCACAGCCAAAGCTGTATTTTGACTGGACCTTATTCAGATACAGTTTTTTCTGTATCTGAGTGGGTCTGACAAACTAATTACGGCCGTAATTCGTTTGCAAGTGAATCATAATTATGACTGCCGGTCAGAATTTGACCACCTGTATATCATTACATCCAAAGCTGTATTGTCTCTGGACCTCATTCAGATACAGCTTTTTCCGTATCTGAATGGGTCTGATGAAATTCCCAAGAGACAAACCAATTACGGCCGTAATTGGTTTGCAAGTGGTACAAATTATGACCGGTGGTCATAATCAGACCACCTGTGTACAATTACAGCCAAAGCTGTATTTTCTCTGGACCTCATTCAGATACAGGTTTTTCTATATCTGAATGGGTCTGATGAAATTGACAAGAGACAAACCAATTACGGCTGTAATTGGTTTGCAAGTGGTACAAACTAATTACGGCCGCAATTGGTTTGCAAGTGGATCCAAATTATGACTGCCGGTCATAATTTGACCACCTGTATATGATTACATCCAAAGCTGTATTCTCTCTGGACCTCATTCAGATACAGGTTTTTCTGTATCTGAATGGGTCTGATGAAATTCCCAATAGACAAACCAATTACGGCCGTAATTGGTTTGAAAGTGGTACAAATTATGACCAGCGGTCATAATTTAACCACCTGTGTATGATTACAGCCAAAGCTGTATTTTGACTGGACCTTATTCAGATACAGTTTTTTCTGTATCTGAGTGGGTCTGACAAACCAATTACAGCCGTAATTCGTTTGCAAGTGGATCATAATTATGACTGCCGGTCATAATTTAACCACCTGTATATGATTACATCCAAAGCTGTATTGTCTCTGGACCTCATTCAGATACAGTTTTTTCTGTATCTGAATGGGTCTGATGAAATTCCCAAGAGACAAACCAATTACGGCCGTAATTGGTTTGCAAGTGGTACAAATTATGACTGGCGGTCATAATCAGACCACCTGTGTACAATTACAGCCGAAAGCTGTATTGTCTCTGGACCTCATTCAGATACAGTTTTTTCTGTATCTGAATGGGTCTGATGAAATTCCCAAGAGACAAACCAATTACGGCCGTAATTGGTTTGCAAGTGGTACAAATTATGACCAGCGGTCATAATTTAACCACCTGTGTATGATTACAGCCAAAGCTGTATTTTGACTGGACCTCATTCAGATGCAGCTTTTTCTGTATCTGAGTGGGTCTGACAAACCAATTACGGCCGTAATTGGTTTGCAAGTAGATCCAAATTATGACCGCCAGTCATAAGTTGACCACCTATATATGATTACAGCCAAAGCTGTATTCTCTCTGGACCTCATTCAGATACAGTTTTTTCTGTATCTGAATGGGTCTGATTCAATTTCCAGGAGGCAAACCAATTATGGCCGTAATTGGTTTGCAAGTGGATCAAAATTATGACCGCCGGTCATAATTTGACCAGCTGTACATGATTACGGCCAAAGCTTTATTGTCTCTGGACCTCATTCAGATACAGTTTTTTCTGTATCTGAATGGGTCTGATGAAATTCCCAAGAGACAAACCAATTACGGCCGTAATTGGTTTGCAAGTGGTACACATTATGACCGGCGGTCATAATTTAACCACCTGTGTATGATTACAGCCAAAGATGTATTTTGACTGGACCTCATTCAGATACAGTTTTTTCTGTATCTGAGTGGGACTGACAAACCAATTACGGCCGTAATTGGTTTGCAAGCAGATCCAAATTATGACCGCCAGTCATAAGTTGACCACCTATATATGATTACAGCCAAAGCTGTATTCTCTCTGGACCTCATTCAGATACAGTTTTTTCTGTATCTGAATGGGTCTGATTAAATTTCCAGGAGACAAACCAATTACGGCGGTAATTGGTTTGCAAGTGGATCAAAATTATGACCGCCGGTCATAATTTGACCAGCTGTATATGATTACGGCCAAAGCTTTATTGTCTCTGGACCTCATTCAGATACAGTTTTTTCTGTATCTGAATGGGTCTGATGAAATTCCCAAGAGACAAACCAATTACGGCCATAATTGGTTTGCAAGTGGTTCAAATTATGACCGGCAGTCATAATTTTACCACCTGTGTATGATTACAGCCAAAGCTGTATTTTGACTGGACCTTATTCAGATACAGTTTTTTCTGTATCTGAGTGGGTCTGACAAACCAATTACGGCCATAATTCGTTTGCAAGTGGATCCAAATTATGACCACCGGTCATAATTTGACCACCTGTATATGATTACATCCAAAGCTGTATTGTCTCTGGACATCATTCAGATACAGCTTTTTCTGTATCTGAGTGGGTCTGATGCAATTCCCAAGAGACAAACCAATTACGGCCGTAATTGGTTGGCAACTGGTAGAAATTATGACCGGCGGTCATAATTTTACCACCTGTGTACATCATTACTGGTGGGCTAAATCTCTCACCCACCTATAGGTGTGACTGTACCATCCAATCTAATCACCCATGTAATTGAAGGATTATTCTAAATTTACACATTTCCTGACACTTAATCCTGTGCTAAATGTGTAATTTTGCTTTATGTCTAGAGGATCTGCATATTTCTTTCCTTTGAATTGACAAAACTCATTTCTGCTCTATTTCTATGGGCTACACCCCCACTTCACTCAATTGGGACCTGCAATATAAATAGAGCTGTTTCGCCCGTGTTTTCCCTAAGTTCCTCTGTTTTTAACTTCTGTTGGCCATTCAAATCCCTCTCCTCCCAATATAATACCCAGTACTATGAATCCACCCCAACCACCTGATTCCGATGTGTCATTTGATGAAATGTTTCATAGGGTTTTTTCAAATAACACAGATTTGAATTCATCTTTATCCTATCAAAATGAGGCACCATCCCATTCATCCATCAATTCATTGTCCACCCCAAACCAAAGCACTGAACCCCAGGAATGTTACGATCTTTTTCACTACCTCAATCCTCCCAATCTAGTCCCACCAGCTCCCATTAGTCATCCTCACATCTTGCCCTGCCCCCCACCAAACAACATAAATAGAACCCCCTTTCAACTTGGTAAATTTTTTATTCCCCACGTAATCTCATCCTCAACCATTTTTAATATTATATTTTTACCCAAAATATTAGATATCAGAAACACACCAAACATGAGTTTGTGTAATCCACACCCAAATACTCCACGAACCCTTCCACCACCCTCAATCATAGAATTCAACATGAATAACCCACCCACTCAAGTACAATCCATCACACCAATTCTATCTTCTGAGCTAACTCGCCTCTCCCGTGAAGAATTTTCTCTCAACCACCACCGTATCAAGAAAATCCTCAATAATGCCCTTTCTGAAGCCAAAAAGAATCCTGTATCAATTGAGATTAAGGATTATTTGAAAAAGGGCCTTACATTGATTTCTCAAAAAGAACATGGTAATTATTATTCTTTACATCTGTCCTCAATTTTGTATTAATTTGATCTCCCTTATTGTAGAATTGTCTTCATCACAATCAATTGGTCTCGTAGATGGCAATGTTGAAGTTATTGAGAGAGAAGTTCCTTCCATATGCTCATCCCAATCATCCCTTCCAGAAGAGGTTGTTCCTGATGGAAATCACAAGAAAAAAAGGAAAATTCAAAATAAACCACCACCAAATATTCGTCGTTTCATGCAACAATCTGTCACTATTAATAATACCCAACAGGTTGTCTCCATGATTCCTCCCACAAATACACCTTTTGTCCCCATTGTTTCCAGCCCACCCCAATCTATCAATCCTCAATTGTTATTGCAAGCACATCCCAATGACCTTCCATCCCCTGATACTCCTCGTCATTCACCTACTTTAATGGTTTCCCAATCTCATGGGTCTGATTTCCCACCAATATTCACCGAGGAAGAACAAACTCATCAAGAGAATTTACCTAATACAGAAAGCCCACGTCACAACCCTTCTGCACAAAGTGACCACAGCAACATTTGTGAGAGCTCATCAAATTTACCTATTTCAAATGAGACACCTATCCACTCAAGAGCAGATGTTCATCAGGTCTCTCCAATTATTTCAGCAGGAGGAATTAATGTTACAACTAACACCCAGGAAATCCAGTCCACTATTTCAACACCACAGAATGCACATACTCCTTGTGTCCGTTCATCCCCACATGATACCTCAATTGAACCACCACCCCCATCATGTGATGATGTTCCTCCTCAATCAATGGAATCAAGTTCATCGCCCCCATTACATGCCCCAACACCAGGTCTCAATAATCTCAATCAAGAAGTTGATTGTCAGACTCAAAACCCTCCCACATTGGAAGAGACTCAACAATCTCCCATTTCCCAACCAGCCTCTCCCCCCAATGTTGAATTTTCCATCTTTTCCAATGAATTTCGTCCTCAATTTTATAAAATTTTCCAAATGTTTAATTCAGGACGACCAACTCAAGCCAAATATCAAACCACGTTTGAAGCAATCAACTCTTTGGTTAAATGGCGTCTTCAATCTTTGGGTTGTGAAAAACCTGCACAAGGGAATTTCAACTTCAACCAATGCTCATCTTCATATACCAAATGGATTGACGAACTAAGTGATCATAGTTAGTTGCCTTATAATAATTAGTCATTACAAAATATTAAAGCTTATCCTATTTCTGAACAGGCTCACCCTTTTTGAATGCCACCAAAGCTGAATTTTATGTCTCCCCTCAAATTTTCAACATGCAAACATATGATGACATTACATCACCTGAACCAAGTATATCTATTCCTTTTTCTCTGGAGCCCCACGTTTGTAATGAAAAGCACCCTGAAACGATTTTTGTTCGTCATCTCATTTATATGGCCCAACCACGCCACTTCACCATCATCGCTTGGGCAAAACTCATTGCTGCATCTATATCTGCAACAATGGATGAATTTTGTATCCCTAAACCCCCCATGACAGCTCCAACCACTCCTGGCAAGGTAAATGCTTATTTGGATATGCTTACATACTTTGAAGGATTGAAGCGACCTTCTATTCCACCAATGGAGCTTATGTCAACCATCCCCCCAAATCCAAACCCATCTCTTAGCAATATAGACACTGAACAGAATTTGGGTGCTAATTCTGATCAACAACTCAAGTTGTTTCAAGATTTAATTTTGGATGTTATGACTTCATACATCATTTTCAAAGCACAGGCAAACATAGAGGAACTTTCCCCTCCCAACCAATCAGAACAACGTAAACGTCCCAAAAATACAAAGAATCAACATCTTGGAAGAGATGAAATTTCCTCATTAATCATTAACCACAGACCTCAAAGCATCACTCTGTTGGACAATCAAGCATCACAATTGGACCAAGCTAAAAAAAAATTGAGTGAATATCGTAGTCGGCATAATTTTCTTCCATTTGTTTATTTCTTAATATTAGGTGTTAAGGGTTTATTCACTGCTCACAAAGATCATCGCCATTCTTCTATCTCCAATGCTATGCTTATTTTATGTTCTTTTAACATATCTCATCAGCTTGTTCAGCCATCACCTCCAGACGAGCCTGTCTGGAAAAATCTATCTTTTCACCTCAACTCGTTTTTTTCTAAAGGCATGAATCCAATTAGTGATGTTCAACTTGTTTGTCCCCCCTCCTGGCATCAGCTAGCACAATATATCACCAGTGATTTCTTAAATCAATGGGAAGCTCAAGCAACAGTGACATCACTTCTTCCTCCTAGTCAAAGATCTTGTTCGACTTAGTTTTAAATTTATCATGTTTTTAATAACTATTTTGCAATTGCCATTTTTCAATCCTTACTCTTATTGGCCATCTCCAACTTTCCCCACCACTTAAAATACATTATGTTTGTGAGTTCTCCTCAGGTCTTGAATTATACTACTTGATCATCATTCTATTACAATAATCTTAAGAGAGTAAGAAATTCCCCCTTGTAATTGAGATTTAATACAATATGATAGTTTTCAAATTTAAATATTAAAGTTCTTTCACACTATCCATATGACATGTAAGTTTCAAGATTTTTGGACAATAAATTACACAATCATATCTTACTAGTGAGCACAAATAGCAGAGAATATGATGAATATAAAGTTGAAACTTGACCTTTCTATACTATATAAACATTCGGGGTCAGTTAAAACGTATTTGTGGCAACTATTAGTCAAACATAATATCATTAGCCTTTAGAACTATTCTTCTGATTATATTTTCATAATATAGTATTACTTATTCATTAAGTGAAATTCATCTCAATTTTCAACCCTACCTTTTGTGGACCACCTTGATTTTAAGAGCATTCAACCTCAAAATGAAACTTTGTATTAGAGTACAATTCATAAATGACATAAGAGATTCTTTCCATTAAGAATTCTACTTGAAAGAAATTTGAAAGTTTTATATAATTGAATATTTCTATTCATGTTTCTGAACATGTACAATTAGTTGATATGAAAAGTACACTTTATTACTGAACTAGTAGTTTAATAGTACTTCAACTTGAAAAGATAATGTTTACATTTGTAAATAAATCCATTGCATATGGATTTTTTAAATTGATGCAAAGTCAAACATCCAAAATTATTTCCACAAGATATATTAAAAATTTCCCAAACCTCATAATTAATACAAAAATACCAATTTAAATTATGAATATATAATACTACATTCAAAAATGAGTAATAATTGATTTTAATATGAATAATAATCCACAATGTGAGTTTGAGCGTTATTTTTTTGTGAAAATATTTCAGATTTCTGTGAGATAAATGACAGTGAAAACAAGATCCTATTTGTCAAATACTAATTACAATTTTTTTGATATTTGGCACATTGTTGTGCTCTTCCAATTGTTTTATCTACAAAATCTCCTGTTCCCTCTCTCTCATGTTTCTTCACCCGTTTAATTAATTCATTAGAAATTTGAAATGAGCAACCAAAGTGAGTCGTTGTATTGTTGGTTGATACTTCAAGAGGAGGTTTGGTTGTTTGATGTAAGATCTTTTTTGAAGGCCAGATAAATTCTATAATACCATTGTTCAATCCAAATTCAAAATTCAAGTTGTAATCTGGAAAAGAAAAACTATGACCTATACATTTGGTTGGTGGTGATACTGGATTTCCATTTTTGATATCTATTTAACTGAATAAGCCATATGTAAGATTGTTTGAATCGTTGTCACAATGAGCATGGTTATGAAAATCATTGCAAGTGATTGATACATTTGAGAATAATCTTCTATTTTCAATTTTGTCTTGATCATTCCATTCAGAGTCGTCCCAACTTGGTAATTGCCATTGTTTCATCAAACGTTGATTATTAGTAGAACCATCTTTTGTGAATAAATAAAATCTATGAGAGAGAAAACTATTATAACTTGGTAACTTGTTCCATAATTCTTCATCTTTTACTTTTCTTTCAGACGAACACTTTTTATGTAGTGTATATACTCCTAAAAACAAAGAAAAAAATTAATGTTTTGTTTTTTTAAATTCAAAATTTAATATTACTTACCTGCACTTTTTCCTTTATCATATCCACCTCTAAATCCAAGACATTTCATTTGCCCACCAAATAAGAATTTGTTAGGTTTTTGATGTAGACGGTTTTGTGCCATATAATAAAAATCTTGTATTATATTTGATAATTGGAAGGCTACTGAATTTTGATCTTTGATTTTTTCAAGTGAATGGAATTTAATCATACAAACTAAATCTTTGGATTTTTCATCTTGGTAGAATCTATAATTATCATTGTTAAACTGAATATGAAACTTCTTTTGATTTTGGACTTGAATTCTCTTGATTTTTAAGTTATTTGGAGCTTTTTCAATAAATTCACCTTCTTCTGCTTCTTCAACAATTTCACCCTCTTCAGCTTCTTCAGAAATTTCACCTTCTTCTATCTCTTCATGATATCCTTGTTCTTCATAACTTCCTTTTTTTTTGGAAAATGAATGGTTTAAGCGTTTATCTTTGTGAGCCCTTTTGCTGAGACTATTTTGATCCATCATTAAGAGAGAAAATCTTTTAATACCAAAAAAATATAATATTGTAATACTTGAAATAGTAATATCAAAAGAAATCAAGATAATGAATTTGGATCTTCCACCCGCTTCATCCCTCTTCTTTCTTATAATCCAAATTTCATTCTTCCTCAAACCTAACTTCATTCTTTCTCAATTATTAAATATCATCACCCCCCAACCTTTTTGATCACCTCAATTGTTTTTTTACTTATTTTATTCTCATCCTTAATTTCACCTGCTCTTTCGCACCCTCAGCTCTTTTGCACTCTCCAATGCTATGGAAACAATCAGGGTCATTGACGTTCCAGCGTTGGTTCCGTTGATCCTGGTTGTTGGTTAGCAAATCTTTTGCATTTATAAATTCCAATTCAACATCCAATCTAATCAATTCATCTTCTTCTTCTTCTTCAGATTCGTCTTCAAATAAATTTAATAAATCAAATCATTTAATTAGATCAACCTCATCAAATTTAAATATTTCAAATAAAAGATTATCATCCAAAAATTCCAATAGTAAAATTATAATGTTAAAAACTAAATCAGGTTTAAATCAAAGAGTCTCAATCAATACTCCTATCATCTCATCAAACTCACAATCAAATTCAAATCATCTTCATTTAAATCATTTGCATCTAAATCATCTTAAACAAAATCAACAACAACAACAACCAAATCAGTCTTTTAATAATTCAATGAACACCAACATCAATTCATCATCATCATCTTCTTCTTCTTCTCTTTCCTCAAAATCTTCATCAAATCATTCAAATCATCAAACTGTCTTGGAAAAAAAATCAAAATCAAATCTTTCAATTTCATCTGATCAATCCAATCTACAACTTAAACTTAAATCAAATTTACCTTTATCAACCTCAACTACTCTCATTCATCATAACTCTTCTAATCTAGCTATATCTATCAATCAAAACTTTTCATCTAATACTTTTTCATCCCCTTCAAATCTATTGTCACCTTCTTCAGCTCCTACCATCTTAGCAAATCCTAATCATCAAACTAACTCAAATCAACTCAATTCATCATCAAATCTTCATCCAATTCAAATCTCAAATCTTAACTCTTTAGCTCCTTCAACTTTATCACCTTTCAATTTATCCTCTTCATCTTCATCCACAACTTCATCTTCATCTTCTTCTTCATCAAAATCAAAATCACAAAATAATCATCATTTAAATCAATCTGATCATCCTTGTCAATCTTCAATCGCTTCTATCAATCCATCTACAAATTCATTCACCTATTCAACCTAATCTTTCAATCAATTCAAATCCTATCAATCTTTCTAATAACATCTTCAAATCAAAATCTTTTAAACCTAATCCTATTAACTTGAACTCATCTCCCAATCAAAATGTCCTAAAATAACAGACTGACTTGGTCTTTCATCTAAATCCGATATGATCCATCCAAGTCCTGTATCATCTATCACTTTTATCAATACTCTCAATTCAAAATCTTCAAAACTCTCAAACACTTCTAAACTTCCTAGATTCTTTGTTTGTGTTACATCGATTAGTTTCAACAGCCTTAGATATTGTTGGCGGACCTCCAAAATCGGATGATTTTCACCGACTCATCTACCTCAACCTCTTTCATCGCCAATATCGCTCAATCGAACTTCCTCGATACCTTGCTTTGATTTGTTTCCTGATCTAGAACCGCCAGCTAACTCGAACTATCCAGATCAACGTCAATTTCATCCTTCACACAAGCCAGCTGTCCGTCAGCTGGACTTAATAAATCATATTGTCAAGCCAGTCGCAGACACGTCACTTACGCCAGCTGATCTCTTCCTAGAATCTTTGGATGAGGAGCTGTCAAATCAAGTTGGTTCATTTGCCAAATTGAACTATCCAGCTCATCAGAAGACTAAAACAAAATCCCAGTCTAAAAACAAAACTACAAAAAGAAAGTCAAAAGAAATAAGCTTGGGTGTCACCAATCTAAAGCCAGGTTTTGGCCAGAAAAATTCGTCACAAAGTCTTACTGCAACCTCCACAGAACCTTCTGTTTGCCGCAATTTGAATGGCAAGCTAGTTTTTGTTTTGGACCTGCAAGAGGATAATTTTAATCTACATCATGGTCGCCCCAATCGAAGCAGGGTCCCTAATTATAGGCGTGCTACAGGTCACTAATTTTCAGTCTTACATTTTGATCCTCAATCATTTCATCTGATTCAGATCCATGCCCTTTTCTTCGTCATAGCCGGTTGAGTCTTGGGCCTTGGTCCTCAGCTACGTATTGCTTTTGCCAGCGCCTATAGAGGTGACGGCTTGCAATTAAGCCAAGAGCGTTGTTCAAAAGTTAATTATCATGAATTTCTTTAAATTCATATTTTTTCTTGAGCTTTAAGTGTTTTAAATTTAACATATTCTTATTTATTCTCATCCTTGACTTATTTGCTTTTAGGGAATTTCTCTATCTGATCCAGCCATACTAAACATTCTTAACAATAAAAATCTCAAAAGAATTTTAGCTCTCAACTCATTGGATCATCAAAAGCAGCAGTCAGACTTTCCTTATTCCCCCTTCATCCCGCTTGTTGATCCGACTCAAGATTCATCCTCTCGCCTTCCTCCAAAAGATCATCAATCAGACCTTCCTCCACTTGGTATAAGCCTTTTTGATGATTTGGATTCAGATGACGAAAACTCAATTGACCATGTGCCTCCCAAGTACGATGGTGGTGAATCGTTTTTAGATCATTTAAATTGCAGAAAAGGAAAACTTGAAAAACATGTTGAGCAAGTCCCTAGTGACGTTGAAGCTTGGCTAGTTGAGTATCTATCAAGTACAGTCATTAAAGCCAACGACCCATGTCTGACTTATTGGGTCAATGCAGGAGTTGGTTTCCTTACAGGATGAGATGAAAGAACTTGGACTGGTCGGCCTCAGAGCTCGTGTAACCGACATTGATCAAGATGCTGTCCGCCGTCACATACGCGGTACTAGCGACTTAAAGTTATCATACCTTAAGCAAGCATTACAGGTCTCATCAAATCAATATAACGAGCGATTGCTACTTGCGTACATAAAAACATATTGTGATCAGCCTGATATCAACCCAGCTCAAGAGTGGCGCCAAATACTCAAATCACATCCTAGTATTACAACACTTTTGATTGCTTATGTCGACTGGCGACAAACCGAGGCAGGAAGCTTCAATGTTTTAGAAATGGTCGAAGTTTATGAAGAGCTAATTAATCGATTAGTCAGATGGGCTGAGGACTACAATGCTTCTGCAAAAGGTAGGCCAAGAATCGTTTAAATTTTAATTTATGTTAAGGTGACTGCTTATTAGTTACTTGCTCATCAATTAAGATTGCAACTCGTACAAACAAAACATTGTTTATCTATTTCATAGGTGTTGCGTCATGCTTTGACAAGCAGGTTTGCGTTTTTTTCATTAAATCTTATTGAATCAGTCTGGCTTCTATGCTAATTTGTTTTGAACCTTTAGGATACACTCAGAGAGCGATTGTGGCTTTCCAAGCTATCATGGAAGTTAACTTTTCATGCCCAGTTCGCCCTGTTCAATCCTTGAACGAGGTTATTGAAGAATTTGAAGCTTTTTGTGACTCCAAAATACCTAGAATTGGGGAACTTGGGGCCAAGGGTTGGGCAAATAGCAAACTTGATGTGGAGTTACCTCCATTAAATTCCAACGATAGTATACATGCCGATAGTATGTTCAAGGACCGATCGTTGGATGCTTGGAAAAATAGAGAACTACAATTTCAAAGACCCCTGCGCACTTTTGATTCCCAAAATGATGAGGACCCCTTTGGTTGCGTTTTATTTGACAACTTGCGCAATATTCTATTTCTAGTGTCTAGCTTTGACTCTTGCCAGGCTTTGCTATATTCCTTTCTATCATTTATTGGTATTCCTATACCACCCCCTGATGTGGATACCAATGTTCCCTACTTTAATGATTCTTTTCTTTTATCCGAGTTAATTGACTATCCTGAGCGACAATCATCATTTTGGCCTCAGCTGGAACAAAAACCGCTGATCGGGGCTTATGGTGCTCCGGAAAAACTTTTGGGCATTAAGAAACCTCAAAGTATTCCTTTTAGAGTTTTTCCGAGTGATCTCAGGCAACTTTTTGCCAATCAATTTTAATTAACAATGACAAATAATGTCGTCGGAGACTGTTTTTTGGTGGTATATTTGTACTCTTCAGGTAGACCCTTTTGAATCAGTGTCTCTTGCACATCCAATCTTAAAAACCTTGATCAATAGCTGACCTTCTCAATCAGTTTCCAAATCCACGCAGTTTCATGGCTTGCTGGGTAAATCGGCTGCCCAAGTGTCTGAGGCCAAAACCCTCCCCTTTGCCACAATTCCACCCAAGTCATTTTCATTGAACGCTTACGAACTGAGCTGGAGAGGCGATGGTGCCTTTTTTGCCCTCACCTGTCCCGGTTGACAAGATCAAAACTGCCAAGAAGTGCAAAGAGTTATCAAGATTTTTTCAAGAACAGGTTCATTATCTGCTTCTTCTGAAACTATAATAAATTGTACACTAGGTTCTAAAATTGCTTGGCGTTCTGAGGGATCGATCATTGCTTCTGTTCTGCATAACACAAGTCGTGATAAGCTCAATGTAGTTTTTTTGAAAGAAATGGTCTTCAGAGATATGGTTTTGACTTGAATAAAGCAGATTGCATTCATGATATTTGGGGGCTATCTTGGAACTCCGACTCATCCATTTTGGCGGTGGGCGTAAAGAAGCTTGGATCCACTCACAGCTCTGATAATGTCAAATATATTTATGCCGGTAATCATCCATCCCTTAATTTTTTTTTATCAATTGGTATTTAGCTAAACTTTGAGTACCTTCCATTTCATACACAGTCCAGCTTTGGGCTAGAAGCAATTATCATTGGTATCTCAAGCACGAAGCTCAAGCTGATTTACATGAGCCTTTAGGCTCAGAAGCAGTGCCATCAATGATGTGGCACCCTGAAATACCCCTTTGCCTTTACTTTACTGCCTCAGGTACAACCTCGCCCTTTTCATCAAAGTTTAGAAAGTTTACTTACTAGGGCACCTTTCACAGGATGCATCAAAATGCGCAAGTTTGCTTGGGAGTCATGGGCTGATGTAGCATTGAAACCAAACAATACAGGCGCGGTTGCAGTCTTAGATGGATGTTTGTAGAAATTTTATTTCACCAAAAGGGTTCTAGCTTATCGCCTGTTCAGATCATGGCTTGCATTTTGACCTGTTGCGAGTTTGTAGACCAACTACTTTCAACACCGTTTAGATATCAGGTCGTGCCACTGCCCATGTCCACCTTTCATCTTTCTCTTTTACCTCCGGGGCCCCCTCCGCTGCTCAATCCTAGGCCTCCAACTCATGTGGCTTTCAGCTCTTGTTCATCAATGTTTGCTGTTTTGTTTCCAAATGGACAGGTTATCCTATGTGACTGGCATTTGCCTCACAGAAATCCTTCGCCCAAGTTTCTCTCCCAATTGACGCAAGGTTGCCGCTTTAACTTAACCTCTCAAGAAGCTTGCCCCATTCTTTCTCAACAAGTTTGCCTCATGACCCTAGGTTTTGAAGCTGCTGTGTCTGGTTGCGAACAGGCTCTCATAGTCCTTTTTTCTGAATCCCATGGTGGAAAACTCCACGATGGCGTACTCATACAAACGTTTGACATTGGAAACAACCAGGAACACAGAGGAGATAATGAGGTTTATCAGGAAAGCGACCCAGTCTATCTGTATGCTGCTAAGGGCAAATTGTGGTCAAAACTCTCAGCCCTACCCGAAAGAGGTTTGATACTCATTTGGACGAGTAAAGGAATCCTTAAACAAGGTTTGAAGATTTTATTCATGTGTTTTATTCCTCAAATTGAACTAAAATAATGCTCTCACATTATCTTAGTGTGTCATAGATCTAGTGGCTTGGGTAGTTCCTTTGCTACTGAGGACTTTTCAGCTAGATTGCCCGAATTTTGTATGATTTTAAGGCCATTAAATACAACTTCTTTGAATAATTTGTCTGATTTATACCGTGTGATTGGTTTAACCCAATTGGGAAAACTTGACATTAACCAAGAACTTGTTGCGGGTGACTGCTCCTCATTCACATTGGACTCGCAATATGTGATCTACTCCACCTTTTCCCACCCATTCAAGTTTATTGACCTTAGTGAAGCATCATCCACCAATATAACCCAACTGAGTGCGAGCGAAACACTTTCCATCAAGCCATCCAAAACTCTCGCCGTTGTCACCAGAGCCGTTGAAAGGGGTTCTAAAATTGTCACTATTGTACCTAGTTGCATGAAAGTAATTTTGCAAATGCCCCGTGGAAATTTGGAAACAATATGTCCTAGACCCATTGTCCTGCGGTCTATCTGTTTAGACTTTTTGGCGGAGGTTCGTTGGGCTGAAGTGTTTATTCAATGCTGAAAACACAAGATTGACTTTAACCTCTTGGTCGATTTTGACCCACAAAGATTTCTGGGCGAAGGGGTGCGGGAGTTTGTCTAACAAATCAATAGCAATGACCATTTTTGCCTCTTTCTAAGAAGTTTGAGGCCAAAAGATGTTACGAAAGAACTTTATCCAATTACCTCAAGCTGGAAACGTTTAACCAGAAAGGACAATTTAATGTGTGGTAGCAATCACTTGGTTATCTGCACCTGCATTAACTGTTGGGTCATATCAGGCGGGTTGACTCAGCAATGCTTTTTGCTTGGTTCTATTTGGGACAATAGCGGACGTCAGAAAGATCAATCGAGTTTGCGAGCTCATGGTGCTTGAATTGACCCACAAACAAGTGCAGTGGGAGTACATCAACAGTATTCTGACGGCATTTGTTTGTAAAAAATTACCTGATTATAAATCTGCGTTACAGATATTGTCAAAAACGAAGGGTAAGAGGCTTGTTTTATTGCTCAGAAAACATATGAAGTGAATTATGTGCTTTCTTTCAGCTCAGGATGGCAAGGTTTTAGATGATGCGGTGAAATACATAATCTTCAAGATAAATTATCTGTATGCATTCGACTTTTTTAACTTGTAATAGTAAAGTTAAATCTGAATTTTTCAGATGAATATGTACATATGTAATTTTGAGTGACACTGCTATTCTTTCTTTGTGAAGCAAAATAATTGACTTGATTCAATTTTGAAGACGAATTTTTTTTCATAAAGCAGGTCTCAGGGTTCTACTCTTAAGAATAGGTTATGAATTCCTTTTTTAAACAAAAGGCATCTTTGGCCATGGAAGTTTTGATTTTTTATAGCTTTTTTATATATTATTCTTTCCAGTGTATGGCTCATTTGTCTCAATTTTATTCATTTCAATAGAATTACTTTTACCTCGCAATAGGAATTTTATATTCTTAATTTTTCCTATGGAAAAAAAGGTGTATTTAATGTTTTTTTAAAAAAAATATGTAATAATGTACTTATTCCAAAATAAAAATATAATATAAGCAAAAAAAGCAAGAAAAAACTTGACAGAAAAAACAAAGATAAAAAGTTTAAGAAATAGCTAATTTATTTTGAATTATTCAATGTATTTGTTCTTTTGTAATAGAAAAAATCAAAATAAAGAAAAATGAATAATCAAAGTCTAAGCAAAAAAGAAGTAAATAAAAATAGAATCAAATTTATCTATTAATTATTGTTTTTTTCTTTTTGACATTTAGTAGAATTTAATTTAATAATTTATTTATATATATAACTTAATGTGAATATTTTTGGAAGGGATTTATTCATTTGCATAAGAGCTTGATGAAATAATGTAACAATTTATTTAATCCACATTAAAAATTCCTCTTAACCAATTCAAAAGAGAATAAGTAAAGCTAGGACAAATGAAGTTAAATATTATTCTCCCCCAAAAGGGAAGCACATTGAAAATCATAAAAAAAACTTACTACTCCAAATTGATTTCATTTTTAATTTTTTATTGACTTGATTGTGAGGATCTTTATACTAAATAAAGTGAATAAATATCAACACACTAATTAAAATTAAATATCCTTCATAATCCCCTGCTTGAAGATCTATTTGTAGCACACACCTGAATTCCAAACAGTGAAGGGAAATTTTGTACAATTCAGCCTTTTTTAACTTAAAAATATTTTTAGGGCATTGAGAATCATCTGCATCAATTTTTGGTTTCAAATGGCCCAAACTGTATTACAAAAATTGGGTTTGGTTTGATTTGGCCATAAGATTCTTGATGAGAGTCTTTGAAAGAAAATTCAAAAGAGGATTAATAAAAATAAATTGAAAACTCAATTTGGTTAACCTTATGTTTTCCAGAAAAAATTAATGGAGTGGTATTTGTCCCCAATCTCAAAACAGACTTCTTTTGTGGGATTACAAAAAGTATACATAAAGATTTGTCATTATACCTTCTCTCAGACTTCCTTTCTCACATGACAGACACATTTTTGTTGAAAAAAGCTTTTTGAAATCAATATTTATATCAATTATTTGATATCCTCCCCCTTTAAAAAAATATAGGATTGAAAGCTTCCCAATTCTAACAGTTTTCACACAAAAGAAGGTTATTGAGAATATTAAAGGAATTTTGGATAGCCAGAATTATAATTAAATCCATTTTAATCTTTTTAATTGATTTTACAAAACAGGTATTATGTGAATTTGAAAAAACTTTGTAATTCCACATAAGGGATTGAGTGAATTTACTAAGATATAAAGGTTTTTTTGTAATTTTAATTCAAATAATATTTAAATTTTCACTTACCAAAAGTAATGAAAAAGTTAAAAAAAAATGATTTCAAAGAGCTCTTTAAACTTGAGAAAATAAGGATTAATTTTTGAAATTTTACTTTGTAATAATTTTCCCCCAATATAGTAAATACTAAGAAAATTTCTTTGATTACTAAGTTACCCAAAATAATCAGTTTGTTAATAAAATATTTAACATGAAATTAATATTTTCAGGATTCTGTTAAGACCTTTTTCTTCTATATGGAATATATTCCATGAACATAAAAGCTCAAAATATTCAATATTTAGAAGAAAACAAATTTAAGTCAATCCAAAAAGTTTAAACCAAAAATTCCAAAGATCTTACTTTTATCAATTTTTTTTAATAAATTTCTCCCAAGTTAAGTTAAAAAAACTTCAGTTTAGCAAGTTATTCAAAAATTTAAAAATCACTTGAATTTAATTTTGAATCATTTAATAAATACAAATTTTTAAATTAATTCAATAGAGTTTTGGTGAAAAGTGAGGGGGCAGGATTGAATTTTATGTATTTTACTTTGAGATAAAATATAGTTTTTTTTTCTTAAAGTCATTAATCATTCACTCACTTAAATATTTAAAAACATTGATTGATAAGTTTTCAATGAAAAATACAAATAATAAGGCTTATTTGAGTTCATTCAATCCAATTTTCAAAGTAGCCATTCAAGGAGATATAACATATATATGTTAAGGATTGGAAAGAAGTAAAAACACAGTAAATAATGAGAATTTAAATAGATTTTTTCAATAGAAACACAATGAATAAAACCAGAATTTTAATTTAACAAAAGAATGAAATAGAATGAGATTCAAATTGATTCATATTATTTAAAAATTTAAAAAAAAAATTATTAAATATATTTAAATTCTTATCATACTCTTTATATATAATTCTTCAAAATTGTTCATCTTTATTTGATCTTAAAAACTTATTCCCTGAAGAGTTAGGAAACAAAAAGTGTGAAATTTTATCATTTTTAATTTTTTAATTTTCCATCCAAATTGAAAAACATTTCTGAACACTTAAAAATTTATGTTAACTCTGATTCTTAATTAATACTTCAATCCTGAAAAATTAGGATTATCAATAGAATGAATAATTACTATAAATTCAAAGAGCTATATATCAAGATAGAATCAAAATTGGTTTCATTTCTATATTAACAAATGAATTTTAAGTGGGCACTCAATCTAAATGAATATCTATAAGTCTTGAAAGTAAAAGGAATGTTTTTTAATGAAAGTTAAAATTGAAATTAAATTATACTGTGTCTTGAATATAGGTAATATTATGGGATAATAGGAATAACTATTTTATATAATGATAGCTTCAAACCATATTAAATGAAACACAAAATATTATAAAATGAAATTTATAGCTGATTCTATCAAAGGATAAATTATGATATTATTTTGTGCTTCAGAAGTGTATATGATGAGTTGAATTTAATATTATCATTTATAAACTGTATATATATATGGAGTCCTGGGTTCTCGAATACTAAACAAAGATATTAAAACTTTCATATAGTGAATTTGAAATTTTGAATTAATCTTGAGTTAAAATGAGAGTACAGACTCAAAGAAAATGAAAGTAAGCCTTGAGATAATTTGGTGATACATACTAGGAAACAATCTGACTTGGTTTTTTGAGTTAAATGGAAGAAAACTAACAGGATTTCCCTAGAACTGTAGGAAATACCCAGTCTAATCACATCAGTGATAAGTAAAGAATTTGTAAAATATCATTAACAAGCTTAGATGTAAGCCAAGTAAAGAATAATTCCATTTTGAGATACTAATGAATATATGACTGGAGTGAATGATGAGTCAAGTTTGAGATAAACATCAAGATTTTCCATGAGTCAAATATGAGTTAGCTTGGAAATAAAAATGTAAATATTCCATGAGATAATGATGAGTTCAATTGGAGATAAGAATGTAGATATGACATGAGTTAATGCAGAGTTAACTTGGATATAAAGATATAGATATGACATGAGTTAATGATGAGTTAGCTTGGAGATAAAGATAGAGATATGAAATGAGTTAATGCTGAGTTAACTTTGAGATATAAGTCAATATAATTGTAAGGGACCTGCAGGCAGGTCCAAGTCAGATTCCCCCAGTGTAAGCTATCAAGAACCTGATGGAAGAAGATTATGCATGCCAATATGCAAACCTCAAGCACTTGGATGGCAAACTGGACCACCTAGAGGAATGGATTTATGCAATATGGCAAAATTGGTCAGAAATACCCCAGGAAAGAAGCATCAAAATGCAAAAAGAGACAATACCATGATCAATTTAACCCAGAAGACCCAAGAGTTATCCATATCTCCAAAAAGTGATGAATTTGGTCAAGACTTACAAAATACCCAATGGCCAAACAACCTCAAAAGACAACTTGAAGACTCGACCTCTGAAGATGAATTACCCAATTCAATTCACAAGCCAATTAACAGTAAGGAAGAAACTTTCCAGATTTTAGTAGATGGAAATGAGAAAATCAATGGAAACCCTTTCAAACCTAAACCCAAAAGGAAGAAAGTCAGATTTAGTGAGCATCATGAGCTCTCAGATGAAGAAATTATAAATGGAATTGAAAAAGACCTCATAATTATTAAAGAAAGAGACAAAAATTTAAAAAACACATACCATATCAACTTCTTGGACAGACCATTGAACAACCAAGAAGAACCTTATGAATGGCAACTGGAAAACCCTGAATTTATCCAGCAACCTCCCAATGAAGAGGATGAAACAGAATCCATCTTAGAAAATGAATACAATTACATTTAACTGCCATACATCACCTTTGAAGACATTTATGGGGATGAAGCTCAAGAAATTTTATGTGAAGATAAATATTTATGTCAACTTCCAGGAGCAAACTTGAACAAAATCCAATTCCTAGAACTGTTAACTGAAGAGGGAATTAAAGGTAACCTTGAAAATCAATTATGGGATGAAATATTTGAAATGGCCACACTACCAAGAAGGGGACTTTACTTCAATCAAATTTGGGCCCAGTGGTACCTTGGATTAAATGGATCAACATACCAAACTGGAAAATTGAAATGGGTTGGAGATGGATATATATTCATTGATGAAGACTTATGGTGGTCAGAATTTCCATCAGAACCAGAGATTTAGCAAAGAAATAACTTTGTGGAAGCCCTCAAAGACCTTATTTTGGCAAGATTTCTCAACAGACACTCACCTTTCCCACTTGGGGGAGCTCAACTTTGAATAAAATCAACAAAATCAAGATTTTTCTCTAAAATGTATCAGTATCACTCATAAAATGTATCATTAGTTTCTTTTTTTTATTTCATTCTTCTCATTAGGCAGTGACTTCCTGCCTTAACAAAGAAGCAATTCATCAACAAAATATTATTATTAAAAAAAAAAAAAAACACTTACCTCCACCATGACCAAATCACCAATTCTTGGATCCTATGGGGAATAATTAATAAAAGAAGACCAAATTATCAATAAATATTCAATTATTAAAGGTGAAGATGATTATATCGACAAAGAAGACCTTTGTCACTTTAAGGATATTAAATCCATATCAAGAAACCAAGAACTTCAAGAAATCAAGGAATTGCTGGAAATTATGGAGATTTCTGACAAAACCAATAATGAAGTTGTTCAAGAATTAATGGACCAATTAAATTTCAAACCATCAAGGCCCATCTTAAAGACACATCACAGCTCTAAAAATCAAAAAATCAAATAACATAGTCATATTTCAACTTAATTAATCACTAGGCAATGACCTCCTGCCCTATCAAAGAGGAATATCAACTCTCATCAAATCAAATCAATAATTCCACTCACCAATAATCAAAAAAAACACAACAACTAACCATAAGATCACTAGGCAGTGACCTCCTGCCTTATTAAAGAGGAAAATAATTCCTTATCAACCAAAATCACCAAATTCACTCACCCAAAATCAAGCATCACCAGGCAGTGACCTCCTGCCTTATCAAAGAGGAATATCCAAATTCTTACCCAAAATTATCATCCAAAAACCCATTAAACCTACCCTCAAACTATTTTGATAAATAAACTTAATAAAATTTTCAAATATTATTACCTTTTGACACTTGCAAACCAACCAAAACCTTCAAAATGGAATCATGGCCATTACTTGAAGAAAATCCCTGGTCAATGGACGAAGATATCAGCTGGATAGAAGAAAAAGAATTCTGGGACAATTACATTAATCCACAAGAAATTGATGAAAATCCTGACTGGTTCTTGAAAATGAAACCAGAACCCTGTCCTGATATCTCCACCATTCTTCTTCCATATATTAAGTTTGAGGACATCTTTGAACAAGAAAAATCACTATCAGAAACTGTCATTTGTCATCCATGGAAAGAATTACCTGGATTCAGCCTCACAAAGTATGAATTCTTGGATTTACTGACATGGGATGGAGTAGATGGCAACCTTGAAAACCAATACTGGGATGAAATATTCCCCATGGATGAAAACCTCAGGAAATCATTATTTTGGAGGACCTGGGAATGCCAAGATTGGTTCAACCTTCAGGATTTTGAAATTTAAAATGGTAAAATAAGCAAGACCTCAACAGGGTATATTTTTAATAGTTCCAAATGGGATTACCACTGGGAAGAAACACTTATACCAGCAATATTCAGCATTAGAGATGGTGCAATCAAATGGAATACAGAAGATTTCAACTCTTTCTGCAAAGAATACTTGTTTGAAAGTCTGAAAAGAGAACAATGGAGGGGAGGAATTTATATCAAACATGAATTAGTAAAGAAAATACTTAGTCAAAGGAATTGAAATAAATCTCACCTGCTAAGTTCCAAATTATTTGATTCATCCTGTTTCCATTATTATTATCTTTCTTCCATTTTGCATCTTTTTACTAATTTTAGCTCTCCTCTTTTGATTTTGATCTTCTCTTCATAAAAAAATAAAAGAGGAAGAGGAAAATAAAATATTAAAAATTTAAAAACAACCTTCAGCTCATAAGCTAGGGGGAAATAAAATATAAACCTACTTGATCTTGAAGATTTTTTATATTTCTTCTCTCAACACCAGAACATATATATATAAATAATTATCATCCTTAATTCTAAAAATTATAAATAAAAGCACAATTAGTTTCAGTTTAATTCATATTAGTAGATGATAACTATAAAGGGAAAATATTTTACATGATATTAAAATTCTATTTTATCAGTTTATAGCTTTATGAGTTATTCTATCTCATTGCTATTTTCATCAATTAAAAAAAATTCACAAAAATATAAAATTACATTACCTTCGAACAATTTATTTTTCAACATAGGATGTGTGAAGGAGATAGTATTTTCAAAAGCTTCATTCACTTATTGATATTATTTAGATAATTGTTTTATTAGTTTTAAATTTTTTAAAAAAAAAAACAAAAAAAAAAATATAAAATAAAAATATATAATAAAAAAAAAAAAAAACCAATAAAATCAAATAATAAGTAACCTACATACATATATCTATATATATAAATTCAAAGTTTGTTCCTTACAAAGTGACTTATCCTTCTTAAAATCATTGTGAATGTTGTTACATAGACGCTTGAACTTATCTGTTGTCTTCTCACTTCAAGCGCCTTGGCAATTTACTTTTATTGTTTATGTCTTAATCATCTTACTTAATTAAATTTTGTTCATTCCTTTTCACTTTACGATTCTCTCACTCCAAGCTCCATGGGAACTTGCTTTTATTAGTGTCTCTTTGATGTAAATTGTCTCAATTTTTATTTTGTTTTTAATTCTTGCATATTACATTAAATTAAATTAAAAACAAAAAAAGAAGAGCGCTAGCAGTCACCACTCAATAAGAGGAGAGTAAACTACAACAAATAACAATGTGCAAGGACTACCTGTCAAATACAATGTAGACAAATGCAAAAGAAGAAACAATAAACATTAAATATATAATATATATTTATAAAAGAGAATAAAAGTGACTGATGATTAGTTATACCCATGAAACAAAATAATAATGATAAATAAATAAAGGGACTCAAACTGACCTAATATAGTTTGCAAGTCGTAATAGCCTGTCCATTAGAATCACGGGGGCGCAAATGGTAGGGGTGCATTCTTCTCTGCTGATGGCGTCTTTTGAGTTTAATAGCAGCAGAGGCTCCCTCTTTCAAAAAATAATGGAAGGGGTCCGGAACAAAAAGTCGAGGTTCATACTCGCCTTCAATAAAAGCATAGAAAGCCATCGCCGCTTCTGGGACTCCTTCTGAGCAGGAGAATGGGGAGGAGGCGTTCAAAAGTGGTTCCAGAGCTGGAGAAGATGGAGGGGTCGAGTGGGGATTGTTAACCCAATCCCAGAAGGTGGTGCTTCTTGAAGGAGAGGAAGGATATCCAAACAACAATTCCTCTAGTTCATCAGGACTAAAGGAACTTATGAAATCGGAATATCCAGAGCCATAGAAGCGACCCATGGAGCTCATATTAGACAGGAATAGCTACGTTTATTGACTGAAACAAGACAGAGCAGGAAGCTTAGAAATAAATAAATAGCTCGAACAAATAAATAAACAAAAATGGAGAACTTACAAATGGGATCGATTCTATTGGGAAATGAAGGGGTTCTTTGGGTAAAGCAATAATGAAGTGAAAGGAAGAAAGATCATTCACTCGAGGCTATTTATACCCAAGGCGCGAAGAGGGACACCAAGAGCCACAGCTAGAAGCCACCTTAAAAGCAACCCTATGACAAAAGCAGTGAATAGGGTATTCAAGGCAAAAGATAGCGTTCAAACAAATAGGAAACGTACTAAGACGCATGTACCAACAACGTAGTTCCCACAACTTTGAACTAAACGGACTAGTGAAGATAAAATGGACCCGGCCTCTTCTCTGAGTCTAATTACTTCAACCGCTTGAATCCCACATAAATGAAGAGCTATATTCAGAAACAAGGAATCTGAGAGTTGAATGAAGAAACAACATTTACCTGCAAGCCTAGAAAAGTAACCCCCTACCTCGCGGAAGGATACTATAAGGTTGGAAGCGTCGGCTAAGCTAAAAGCTGTCAGGGTGAGTCTATGTAGTAGCTTAAAAATAGTAAATACAAGCTAGCACTATGACTGTGACACGTCAAAATAAATAAAAATGAAGTCTTCAGGTCCTACTGCTACGTGGTAACAGTGGTGATGAGTCTATTGAGGACCTGGGTTGCAATGCTCTAATATATTTGACTGTAAAGAAACACTACAATAATTATATTCTAATTATATCTTTAATAATTCTAAGGACACTACTGATGGATAACAGTCTTGTCACATAAGAATATTGGTAAAGTAAGATAAGATGATGGGTTTTCAAGGAAAAAACCCTTCTTTTTATATCTTTCAAGACTGTCAAGAGTTATTAACTCTTCAAATTTCAGAGGAGTGAAAAGTTTCACTCCAGTGGTCAGTCTGTGGTTCTGGATCCTCAATTCGGACGTCAATATAGACAGAATTGTGGTTTTGGAACCACAAATGATCATTCTGGATCAATACAGGGTGAAAAAACTTTTCACCTGCCACGTCAGCACTTGGATGATGTTGTTCTGGTGTCTGTATGATCAATATTAGTCATTATGGGCGGGTTTAAGCTTTAAACAACCATTATTTTAAGTATCAAGACAATACTGGTTGGTACAGGTTTGGTACAGGCCAGTATTGGTCAAAATACTTCCAACCAAGATATCTCAGTCAGTTTTTGAGATATCAAGAAACCAAGAGCACAGAATTGAAGGGCTTAATGAGCTCTTCAATTCGGTATGCTTCATGTTTACCCTTATTGCAAATAGCAAAAGTTATAAGGGTTTTAAGTTTTTGGATGTAATTTTGTACATCAGTATGAGGCTTCAAAAACTTCCATGCTAGATATCTTCTTCAATTTGGAAGATATCTGTATTCTGATGATACAGTTTTGTAGGGCTTGATTAGCTCTACAGTTTGGTATATTACACTGTACAGTTGTATGAGTGTATGCCAAAGATACAGGGGTTTGTTTATTTTCTTGTTTTCAGAATATCTGTATTTTGGTTATTAAACCTTTGAACCAAGATCCCTCAGTCAATTTAAGAGATACAGAGGTCTAAGGTGTCTCAAATTAAAGCTCTTGTTGAGATCTTTAATTTGGTTATACTTTTGTACAGTTTTGTACAAGCCCTCTTTGACTTTCAGGGGGACTTGGTTTTGAAAATAAGGTTATATGGTATCTCCAGTTGTAGTGGTGTTACAACAACATGGATGATATCATTGTGTAGCTCTCTATGTGAGCTTTAAGAAAAATACCATTTTGGTATAGAATAACTTAAATATGCATAAGTTAGATGAGAGGTGAAAATAAGGGTGTTGACTTGTTTATTCTCCTCTATGTTTCCTTATTCTGTTTGGATAAGGTTGGTGTTTAATTTTAGAGGATTGTTTTTTCCTCTTATTTATTACCTGTATTGACTATTTTTGTTCAATACTTGTCATACCATTATTCATGGTATGTTGGATGTCATGCTAGTGCTCTGTATTGAGTCACAGGCTGACATACCCTCCCTCAAAAGAAGGCTCATCATTGATGAGACTCTTCAGCCCTCCTGGAGGCTCTGAATCTTCTGAGGTGTATTTGTCCATCTGGGATTTCTTTCTCAGTTAACCATTTGTCTTTATCTGCTGGTTGATTCTTAAATCTAACCAGATATTGCCTGTTGTCTTTCCCATTAATTCTTATTTTCCTGGCTTTAATGATCTTTTTCACTGGTCCAGGTGAGTCATCTTCCTCTACCAATCTTTCATGGGTGACTGTCTTCT
Organism: Austropuccinia psidii; assembly: GCA_023105745.1. Lineage (NCBI taxonomy): Eukaryota > Fungi > Basidiomycota > Pucciniomycetes > Pucciniales > Sphaerophragmiaceae > Austropuccinia > Austropuccinia psidii. The sequence goes on from JALGQZ010000002.1 coordinate 70,364,465, forward strand.
TTCTGTCAGGGAATTTCTCCTCATCTGTCTGGTGATAAGGTTTGACCAGGCTCACAGGGAAAACTGGGTGTTTCCTAGAGAACTCTTTGGTCAGGTTGACTTCTACTGCATTCTTTCCTATTAATTTAATAATGGTGAATGGTCCTATGAATGAGTCTCTCATCTTCTTGGGTCCTCTTAGGTTGTTGAAATTGAGAGTTGAGATTAGAACTTGGTCTCCTTCTTTGAAATCAGGTTCTTGGTGACTTTTATCATATCTCTGTTTGTTATATAATTTGGCTTCAGCCACACATTGCTCTGCTTTTTCACAGGCAGTCTTCCACATTGTGTGGAAGTCCTTAGCTGTGGGGTGTACTGAGAGGAGGTTCTTCTTCAAGTAGTCTACTGGAAGTAGTGGGTTCCATCCTTTCTCTAATGTGGCAGGGGTTTTTCCTGTCACTGAGTGTATACTTGTGTTGTATGCCAATTGTACAGCTGGTAGGAGGGTTACCCAGTCATGGGTATATCCCTCATTGTCTTTATATTCCATGCCATATGCACAAAACCTTCTAATGATGTCTTCTAATGTTTGGATCATTCTTTCTGCTAGACCATCTGTTTGTGGATGGTAAGCTGTGGAGAATGCTAGTTTGGTTCCCAGCATCTCATATAGATTAGTCCAAAATTCTGATGTGAATTTAGGGTCTCTGTCACTAATTATAATCCTTGGGACTCCACAGTTTGCTATCACATTGTTCCAGAACAATATGGCTGTGTCCATTGCTGTGTCCTCTTTGTGACAGGGGAGACATCTGACACTCTTGCTGTACCTGTCTACTACCACTAGGCATGCATTAAAGCTGTCTTTCCCTCCAGGGACCAGGCCTGTTACCCAATCCATGTTTATTATTTCCCAGGGGTGTTTGGGCTCCTCTATACTCTGGAGTAATCCATATCTTTTGCCATGACTTCTGTTGGCTTTCTGGCATCTGGTACAAGTGTTGATGTATTCACTCAAGTCTTGTTCCCACTTTGGCCACCAAGCTGTGCTAAAGACTCTTTCTTTAGTTCTTTCTTCACTCATATGTCCCATGTATGGGCAGTCATGGCATTCCTGTAGTATCAGGGAAATATGTTCTCTATTTATTATTACCAGGGCACTTGTGTGTTTTTCCCTATGGTATAGTAGATCATCTATCAGGAAAAATCTATTCTCTCTGACGTTTTTGAGCCATGGCTCTTCCAATTGGCTTTCTAGTTCAGGACTCCTGTACTTTTGTTTTAATAGTTGTATCAATATACTACACTGTTTGTGTTTATTGTATGATTATTGGACTATGCTAAAGAACTCTGTATTCAGATTAGAGGAGCTGATTCCCAGTATGGGTATCTCTTTGCTCTCTCCAAAGCTCTGTGCTGGGTTTGATGGGTCATTCCCTAATTCCCAGTTTGATAGTTTGAAGTTCTTTCTCTTATCTATCTCCATGCATTGTATGGGTATTTTGGCCCCATTTTCTGGGTCATATGCTGGATTCTCTTGGTCATTTTTCAGTGGCCACCTGCTGAGGCCATCTGCATTAGTATGACTTTTCCCTTCTTTATAGATGATAGTCATATTCCCTCCATATTCTTGTATGGCTATTTGCCACCTAAGCATGTGTCTGTTTGTTGTCTTCATGTTCAACAGTGATTTGAGGGCTGTGCAATCAGTAAAAACTTCAAATACTGCTCCTTCTAATTAGTAATGGAGTTTCTCTAATGCCCATACCAAACAGAGACATTCTGTCTGAGTAGCTCCATATCTGGCTTCTGAGTCTTTCAGTTGTCTTGATATATAGCAAATTACTCCTTCTTTGGGTATTCCATCCACTAGTTGCCTCTGGTGTAGTGCTGCTCCTAGTCCTTGGCTACCTGCTGCATCTATATATAGTTTGAATGGTAGTTCAAAATCAGGCATCATCAGGACAGGGGCATTGGTCAGTTCATATTTGATCTTCTCAAATGCATCTCTTCTTTCTTTGGTGATTTCAAAGACTACATCTTTTGAGCACAGTTTGTATAGGCTACTAGTGATGTGTGCAAAGTTTTTTATGTGGCTTCTGTAGTAACTAGCAAAGCCCAAAAAAGATTGCATTTACTTAATGTTTTTTGGTACTGGTTTCTTCAGTACTGCAGCAACTTTATTTTGGTCTATAGCTAGACTCAAACCTGAAGCTTTGTGTCCTAGGGCTAGCAGTTCTTGCTGTCCAAAGTTACATTTTTTAAGAGATATCTTCATGTTGATTGGTGTACATTTTCCCAATATTTTATGAATTTTCCTCACATGGTCTTCCCATGTTTCTGAGTATATTATGATATCATCAATGTACACTACCATCCACCCTTCCATTATTTCATCTTGAAATATGGTATCCATCATCCTCTGAAAATGGGCTGGTGCATTCTTAATGCCAAATGGCATTCTAGTATATTCATATATGCCCATATGGCATATAATTCTTAGCAATTTGATGGAATCTGGTTTCACCCCATTCTGGTGGAAAACTTTCATGCAATCCATTGTTGTAATAAACTTGGCTTTTGCTAGCTTATCTAGTGCATGTGGTATCCTTGGGATGGGGTACCTGTCTGCTTTGGTGTAATTATTCAAAGCCCTGAAGTCACCACATAGTCTGGATTTACCATCATGCCAAGTTATAAGGACTGGTGTAGTGACCTCTACTATCTCATTATGTCCTATTTTTCTTATTACCCCCATTTCTAGGAGTTCATTGATATGTTTCTCAATTTCTTTCCTAGTTTCCATGCTGGCTGGGTATGGTGGTCTCCTAAGCATAGGTGGATATGGTCTTTCTACATCCAGATATAATTCTATATCATGTCCTTTGATTTTTCCTAGTGGTTCATCTCCTATTGCAAAAGCTCCTCTATGTTTTCTCAATACTTTCAGTAAGTTGAGTTTCATTTTACTGGTGAGTTGAGTGCCATATTGGGCTTCTTTGAATTCTTCCACTAGTTCTCTCAAGGTGTTATCATTTGTTACATGATTTATGTCAAAGGAAAATTTTTTGTCTTTATTTGTACCTATGGTAAGATATCTGTTTTTACTATTGCAAATATCCATACCATACATTCTTTGGTACTCTGTACCTAGTAAGAATCCTTGTACATGTGCATTTTCTAGAACTACAAATTCAGGTTCCAGTCTGATATTTCCTTTTTGGTGTGGGATAATTATCTCTTTGATTATTGTCCCCAGTGAGTGCATTTTACCTGATGCACTTTTAAAGTTTCTAGCTTTTGTTGGGATTATCTCTTCTTCCCATTTGGGGAAGTGTTGTTTCAAGTATTCTTTTGCCACTATGGAGCAACTTGCTCCTGTGTCAATGATCATTGGGTGTTTACAGTTCTCAATGTAAACTGTCAATTTTGTAGGTGTTCCATGAATGAATCCCATCCCTCTATTTGGGGTTACCAGGAATGTTTGTGCATTCTGTGTGTGCTTACAGAGCTCTTTGTCTGTTGTTATTTGTGGTATTCCTGAATCCAATTCAATGTCTTGTATGTAAAGTGAACTTTCTTCATTGCATTCCACTATGTATTCTTCTATGGTATCAGGTTCACTTTGTGATTCTGCTCTCATACCATTTCCCATGCTATCAGAATCATATTTTTCACCTGTTTGTTCTTCTTCTGATTCTTCATCAATTGCATATATTTTTTTTTTTGGTTTTGTGCAATTGTTGGCATAGTGGTCTGGTGATCCACAGTTGTGGCACACATATTTCTTTTTTGGGGTTTCTTTCCCTTTTTCTTTGTTTGTCTCTTTAACTTCAGACCTCTTGTCTTTGAAGTTTGGTTTATAGGATGTGTACCTTCCTATGGAGGTTTTTTTTCTCACATCTTGTATGACATTTTCTATGTCATCAATGCTGCTGATGTTGTTGCATCTGCATTTGACTGCATGTTCTAGGTCTCCTGGCAATTTTGTTAGGAGTTTATGGTTTCTCATTTCTATTGTCATATTGGGATCAATAGCTTTTAGCCTCTTTGTTTGTTTGAGGCACCATTCATAAGGGTCTTTTTCTGTGGAGTATCTATCACTTTCAAAGGACATGGTCTTTTGCCAGATCCAACTACCATTGCTATACTTTTGTATAATCTGGTTCCTCCACCATGGCCAGCTTTTCCTGCCATGTATTTCTTTCATCTCAGTATACCATATGTTTGCATGGCCTCTGAATGCTGTGTTAAGTCTTGTTGTGATCCAGTAGTCTGGTATCTTTGGGACATCAACAAAGAGTCCATCAATATAGTCAATGATCTCCATATGGTCATATTCCCCAATTACTGAGAACTTTGGCCAGTTTGTTACTTCTGGTAACTGTTTTAGTGCCTGTTTCTCTGAATAGTTGAGATTTTCCCCATCTTGGTACACTGACTCTGATCTTAACTTTGGAATCTGATATTCAGATTCCTGGTCATAGTCTTTATCCTCTTCTTTCAATTTTGTAGAGGTAGTAGGTTGACCTTGTGTTGGAGGGTATTGATTGTCTTCCCTGTCATAGAGGTAATCAATTTCTTTGTCAAAGTTATCCTGTTGCTGCTGGATATTCCTCAGATCCCTCCTCACAGTTTGTTGTTCTTCTAGAATTGAATTCAACTGTCTGTTAGTTTTTTCAAATTCTGTCCAAATTTTGGCCAGATTTGTATTTAAGTCTTTAATGACTGTTGCTTGGAAAGCATTTTCTTCTTTCAATGTTTCCACTTCTGTCCTCATTTTTCCTGAGGTTTCATATGTCCAATCCATGAATTGGGCCAATTTGGTCCATGTGAATTTGTTTTCAAACTCATGAGTGTGGATTGTAGTTTCAGTCATTAATTCTGGGTCTATTGAGTCAGAACTATCAAAACTATTTGTAGGTACAACTATTTCTTGCTTTTGTGTACTTCTTGGACTAAGTCCATCAGCTTTTTCATCAATGGGTCTGCTTCTTTCTTCCTCTGGTTGAAAGAAGTTTTGTTTTTCCCTTGGGCTCCTTTTCTCCTGTTGGAAACTACCTGGAAGGGTTGGGGAGCCTTGGATGAAGTTTCCTTTGGCTTGTAGGGCCTGGAACTGCTGGATTGTTGTGGGGAAGATGGGACTTCTTCTTCCATTTCTGGGGGTACCTGAATCTGACTGGGCTCTTCCTTGTGCCAAGATCTCTCTATGGCTTGTATGGCTGCCTGGTTCTCTGATTCTGGTTGCTCTTTCTTCTAAGAGTTTGGAATTCTTGTTGGGATTCCAACCTTGCATTTCTGTCATAAGTTCCATCCAAGCCATTTGCTTGAGACAGATCTTCTGGGTTGCTATCCCCACTTCTGCCCATGATGCTGCCATAGTGAACATTTTGTTGTCCATGCTCCATGTGAAGAGGTCTCTCAGGAGTTTGTGTATTTGGAGGACCTGTTCTGCATCTGTCCAATCTCCTGGTTGGACCTCTGGGTTGAATTTGATTTGGAACAAGACCTTGGGTAGGAGTTCCCTGATGGTAAGTCCTTTGCTGGTCATTTGCTCCAGTTCTTCTTCCTCTGTGTCTTCTTGGCCAGTGTTCTGGTTGATTTCTTGGGAATCCAAGATCTCTAAGAAGTGGAGGTGTCATGTTAACAATGTTAAAAAATGACAGACAATAAAAAATGTTGTATGTTTCAAGGTTTATTTACCTTTAGCAGGCCCTTGTACAAATTTATGGTCTATACTCTTTGGCAATTTGCCTTTAGAGTTTACAACTGGGTTGATAACAGTTATTTTCTTTTTTTCAATTTGTTTTGGTGATCCAACTGGTTTTGTTGGAGCTTTTCTGGGTTTTTTGGCCCTTGGCACGGCTATTGGTGTCCAATCTTTAGAGTTGATTGTCACTTCACTGTGTCTTTTCTGCTTGCCCTTGGTTTTTGGCAGCACCTCTCTGTCTTCTGAGGCTGTCACAGATGGATTTCCTTGTGACTGGGTTTCTAATGGAATATAGTCTTTTTCCACTATTCAGAAAAGATATTTCAGATTGTATATCAGTATTTTATGATAAAACAAAATGATTATATTCAATTCTACTGTTATTTTTCGAAATTTTTGAGGTTTTTTTATGTTTTTTTATGTGTTTTTTATTGAAAAATAACAGTTTTTGAGTTTTTCACTTATGTTTTATAAGTGAAAACTGTAACATCCAAGTGTTTTGTGAATGATTCACTTGGATATTATTGTGTTTTTATATAAACACGTCAAATTTATTAAATTATAATAAATTTGATTTGTTATTATAAATATTATAAATAATATTTATTATAACACTTGATATTGATTTATATATCAATTAATTACAAGTTTTCACGTCAATTTGAGTGATGTCTTGTTTTAAACGAAATATTTAATTAAAATATTCCTTATAAATAATAAATTTTTTTTTTATTATTTAATATTTATTAATTATTTATTAATAAATGTTTCTATATTAATTTTCACGCACTTTGGTGAAAAATAATAGTAAAATAAATAATATACTGTTTGTATATTATTATTTTTATTGAAATTTAAATAATACTTTTGTATTATTATCAAATTTCGTGGAAAATATTGCAATACAATAAAAAAAGAGGATATGTACTCTTACTCTCAACAAAAAATACTTGTAATATATATTTTTTGGAGGAAAAAATTTGTATATATAATATATGATTCTAAAAAAAATAATGATAATAATATAAAATAAAAAAAATTCGAAATTTTACTTACTGTTAATGAAATACCTTTTAAATAACTGAATTTTACGCCTAATTCAGTTCAAACACGTCCAATAAGGTTGAAAAAACCACGGCCGGGCCCCCAAAATGTCAGGGTGAGTCTATGTAGTAGCTTAAAAATAGTAAATACAAGCTAGCACTATGACTGTGACACGTCAAAATAAATAAAAATGAAGTCTTCAGGTCCTACTGCTACATGGTAACAGTGGTGATGAGTCTATTGAGGACCTGGGTTGCAATGCTCTAATATCTTTGACTGTAAAGAAACACTACAATAATTATATTCTAATTATATCTTTAATAATTCTAAGGACACTACTGATGGATAACAGTCTTGTCACGTAAGAATGTTGGTAAAGTAAGATAAGATGATGGGTTTTCAAGGAAAAAACCCTTCTTTTTATATCTTTCAAGACTGTCAAGAGTTATTAACTCTTCACACATCAGAGGAGTGAAGATTTTCACTCCAGTGGTCAGTCTGTGGTTCTGGATCCTCAATTCGGACGTCAATATAGACGGAATTGTGGTTTTGGAACCAAAAATGATCATTCTGGATCAATACAGGGTGAAAAAACTTTTCACCTGCCACCTCAGCACTTGGATGATGTTGTTCTGGTGTCTGTATGATCAATATTAGTCATTCTGGGCGGGTTTAAGCTTTAAACAACCATTATTTTAAGTATCAAGACAGTACTGGTTGGTACAGGTTTGGTACAGGCCAGTATTGGTCAAAATACTTCCAACCAAGATATCTCAGTCAGTTTTTGAGATATCAAGAAACCAAGAGCACAGAATTGAAGGGCTTAATGAGCTCTTTAATTTGGTATGCTTCATGTTTACCCTTCTTGCAAATAGCAAAAGTTATAAGGGTTTTAAGTTTCTGGATGTAATTTTGTACATCAGTATGAGGCTTCAAAAACTTCCATGCTAGATATCTTCTTCAATTTGGAAGATATCTGTATTCTGATGATACAGTTTTGTAGGGCTTGATTAGCTCTACAGTTTGGTATATTACACTGTACAGTTGTATGAGTGTATGCCAAAGATACAGGGGTTTGTTTATTTTCTTGTTTTCAGAATATCTGTATTTTGGTTATTAAACCTTTGAACCAAGATCCCTCAGTCAATTTAAGAGATACAGAGGTCTAAGGTGTCTCAAATTAAAGCTCTTGTTGAGATCTTTAATTTGGTTATACTTTTGTACAGTTTTGTACAAGCCCTTTTTGACTTTCAGGGGGACTTGGTTTTGAAAATAAGGTTATATGGTATCTCCAGTTGTAGTGGTGTTACAACAACATGGATGATATCATTGTGTAGCTCTCTATGTGAGCTTTAAGAAAAATACCATTTTGGTATAGAATGACTTAAATATGCATAAGTTAGATGAGAGGTGAAAATAAGGGGTTTGACTTGTTTATTCTCCTCTATGTTTCCTTATTCTGTTTGGATAAGGTTGGTGTTTAATTTAAGAGGAATGTTTTTTCCTCTTATTTATTACCTGTATTGACTATGTTTGTTCAATACTTGTCATACCATTATTTACGGTATGTTGGATGTCATGCTAGTGCTCCGTTTTGAGTCACAGGCTGACAAAAGCAGTGTTAAGGGGCTCCTTGGGTGACAAGAGATTTTTGGAAGCTATAAAACCTCATGACCAAATCGTTTGCCTGCACGATGAGGACGCTGCCGTAAATAGGGCGTATAAAACAAAACCAGAAAACAATAACTACCTAAACCAGAAACCTTAACATTCAATATTGGTCTTGCAGTGGCTTGCCTTGGGGACCTGCAGACAGTAAAAGAAAAGAGGCACGAACAAGTAATCAGTGTCAGAAGTTGGCTAAACTAAGGGAGTTAAGACAAAAGAAACTCAAGCCATTGGCATAAGATCACAGCTGTCCAAGGATGGCATGAGAAGTTACAAAAGGAATTAATACGCCAACTCATCTTCCTCCGCCAAAGCCTGTGCAAGCGTATTACAAGTGGTAAAAGAAGAGGTCGAAAGCGTCAGATAGGTCGGGCATTAAAGGCCTGCACGCAAACATGACTTAGGTACTGTAAAGAAAGAGTACTCACTAACTCCCTAAGAGGCGGAATGCGATATACGGGACCTTCCAGACACAATAGCCAATGTCATCCAGATGTTGGGTTTAGATCGGTGATACTGGACCATATTGCTACCACCGCTGATTCATTTGGTTAGGATCACGAACAAACCCTCCAGAATTCTTGAGGGGTAATTGCAGCATCTCTGGATGATGTTTGAACTGTTCACGACACCAGTAGTCATCCCCAGGGACCCGTTCTTGAAGAGATGGTTCGAGAAATTTCCATCGTAAAGATTAATAATGTAAAGTGAAATTATTAAAAAAAAAGAGAAAAAATATAAAATAAAATAAGAAATATAAAGAAGGTAGAATGAATAAGTCGAAAAGCAGGAGTGCAGCAAGGATATAGGAAGCTGACCTCCTACAGCCAGTACCGGGCTGTACGACCTGAATAATAAAAAATAACAAACCTAAAAAAAAAAAAAAGGCTTTACAATAAATCAAAAAAAAAAAATAACAATAAAAAAAAAGTCCTCAACAAGACTTTAAACTGTAGAATTGATTACCTGTTTTAATGTTATTTATTACTAATTGTTTTTTTTATATATAAATAAAGAATGATGACAATAATTAGAATATATATATATAAATATATATATAAGAATAATGCTTATTTATTTTTAATTTTACTCAATATTTTACTGATGAATTTTTTTTAAAAAAAAAAAAAAAAAAAGCCCTCAGGAAACAGAAAATAACAATAAATGTCCTCAGAAAGACATTAAACTGCTGAAGCTTTCTCATTTAAATTGATTTTATTTTTTTAAATCATACTAAATCATTTTATTTTAAATTCTACAGGTTATCAATAAAAAAAACATGCCCTGAGCAAGGCATTAAACTGCTTAATTTCATTTTTTTATGTTTATTTATCAAATTACTTATTACTTATATTTCTGAAATCTCAGTATTTTTTTAGTTAAAGGAAATACTGGAATGAAACAAATATGTCCTCAGCAAGACATTAAACTGCTGGTTTCTGATTTTATTTTTATCTTGACAGTTTATTTTACTGATCTGAAAATGATTTCTTTTACTGGGCTTTACAATAAAATGAAAAAAAAGAGCCCTCAGTATGGCTATAAACTGCTGGTTTGCATTTTTCTATCTTGCATTTTTATGCTGATTTTATTTTTTAAGTAGGACTTACAAATAAAAAAAAAGCCCTCAGAATGGCTTAAAACTGCTTGGTTTTATTTATTATTTGATTCTTGTTTCCTTTACCAATGCTAACATTATTTGTTTTTCCTATTTGTGATGCAGGTATATTTCAAAACAAGACAAAATAAACAAAACAAAAATAAGTATATATATATATATGTATTTAATGACTTCAGAAGGTTAAAATACAACCAAAAAAAAAAAAAAAGCCCTCAGTATGGCTATAAACTGCTTATTTTATTTTATTTTTTATCCTCAATTTATTTTTTGGATATTAAATTAAACTGACATATTTAATTTTTTGATAGTGTACAGGGCTATAAATGCCCTGAGCAAGGCATTAAACTGCTCAATTTCATCTTATGCTTATTTTTTATTACTGATTATCTGATTTGCTGATATTTTAGTAATTTTTTACTTTAATAAAATGAATGAGGGGAACAAGATAGCTATAAAATGAAAAGAAAAAAAAAGGGGGGCATAAAAAAAAACAAAAAAAAACAATAAAACAAAATAATATTAGCCCTAACCAAGGCTTTAAACTGCTGTTTCTATTTTTTATGCTTGTTTCTTATGTTTTACAATATATTATACTGACATATTTGATTCTGAATGCTACAGGTGTTTATCATTCAAGAATTTCCCTGATTCTATAAGCATAATACTTATGAAGAGAAAAAAAAAATAATAGTCCTAAATAAGACTATAAACTGTTTAATTCAACTTACAACTTGGCTTTGAAGATAAATCAAAACCAAGATTCCCAACAACGACTCAAAGTAAAAAATTAACCAAGAGTCCTCAATAAGACTATAAACTGTTTAATTCAATTTACAACTTGGCTTTGAAGATAAATCAAAACCAAAAGTATCAACAATAATCAAGAAAAATTAACCAATGGTCCTTGGAAAGACCATAAACTGCCCACTCAAATTATCAACAATAATCAAGAAAAATTAACCAATGGTCCTTGGAAAGACCATACACTGCCTCTTCAAATATCAAAAATAAATCACTAAAATTATCAACAAGGACCAAAGCAAAGACAACATATAGTCCTTGGAAAGACTATAAACTACCTGAGGTTTCATTTTACTTTATTCTTCTACTTTCTAATTTTAAGTCATTATAAAAAAAAGAATTGGAAAGATGTACTGACTTAAGCTTTTGAACATATTTTTAAATTTATTTTATTTTTTTTTTATCCCAAAAATTCAACCATTTATTTTCCCTAAGAATTAGGGGCATATCCCATTCATGATCTCAAGAATATTCCATTTATTCATTATTTCTATTATAATTCTCCTACTATTACAATAAGAGCCATTAAATTGGCTCAATGTTCCCACTCAAAAGTAATAATTATTAAAAAAAAAAAGATTAATTTATTGGAAATATTTCTTCAATTACAAGAGAGTGATTGGAACTTGTTTGAAAAGAAGAAGTATTTGTGCCATGAAGGCATTAATTGAACTCTGAAGGAGTTATTTATATTAAAAACTCATAAATTGATGACATAATTTGGGGAATTTACATATTAATAACACCTCAATGTGCTGTTTATTCCAAATGGAATTGAAAAAGCCCCCCAAAAGCAAACAAGAGTTTTTTAAAATTGTACAAATTTTCAATTTCACTGTTTATATTATTTTTTTTTAACAACTCAAATGCATTTATGGGTAACAGAAAATCTGAACCATAAAGGGGATGGACTTGAAATAAAGTCTGAGTCACAATGATGATTCCAAAAAGGAAGAGTTATGGCATCATAAGGGTCATTATATGATTAAAGGACTCAAATTATGATCATTCAATTATGTCCTATTAATTTTAAAACCTCTCAAGAGCACCAATTTTTACTGATTGGCACAAATTACCACCTTCAACCAAACAGTTCCATGATCTTGATTGTGATTCAGGATCATTTCTTTTGGAATTTGATTTTTACTCAGATATCTCAGTTAATGGGTATTCTATACTTACAGTTAAAAGAATAAAAAAAATAAAAAAAATATATATTTATTGAATCATCATTAACATAAAATTATGTATATTTACTGTATCATTATTTATCCTCATCAAAATCACTATAAAAAATAAGGGGTGGGTAAACTTATTTCTTACACTATCCCTTATAGTGGAAGTTTTGGGGGAATGAGAACATATCCTCTTCAAAATTTGAAAACCAACTCAAGATTTTTAAATGGAGAGGGGGGCCCCTCATCCAAAAGAATATTATTAAAAAACAAATATTATTAATAAAAATAAATCAATCAATATTTAAATCAATTTTAAATTAACTTATTATTATAATTTTTCATTTTTCATTTTTCATCTTATTTTTTATAACATGAATACCTTAGGAATACAGGAGAACCAAAGGAAGTAAATTATTTTGAAGAAATATCAATACAATTTGGAAACATTATATCACATACCAATTATCACAATACTAAAAATAAAGAAGATTTTTATAAATAAAAGCAAGAGTTCCTTATGGATTGACCTTTGGACAACACAAGACCTTGAACAGTTCTTTGATTCTGGATTGAAAATCATTTGGAATTCAAGAATCAGTGGTCAGGATTTATGTACTGAAGGATGACTCACTGGATTTATTATGGACTCAAGACTCACTCAACAGGATGGACTAACAAGATAATGTACAACACTCAACTCAAATTGCCCTTGGGATTTTAAAGAAGATTGAAGACTCAGGAGGTCCTCAGCATGACACTAAACTGCTTCCCCTGTAGACTTGGGCAGGGAAAATTATAAAAAAAGAACAGCCAAGAAGCTGGAGGGGATTGTCCTAGTCAGGAGAAGTGCTGAAAGACCATCTTTGTCCTAAGCATGACAATAAACTGCTCCCTTTGTGTAACAGGAACAAGGGGTTTCACAGGTGTTTAGCATTATCAAATTGGCCGAAAATGAACAAAGTGGAGTCCCAAGCCATCAATTAAGACAGGAAAAATCCTTATCAAGAAATAAAACAACCAGAAGAATCTTGCATCAAGTGGGAATCATGAAGATTGAAGAATAAAACAAGAGTCAAGTGGAATCCAAAATCAAGCCCAAAGGAGTTCAAGAATCAAGATAAGCCCTTGGATGAACCAGGAGTTCCTTGCATGACTTAAACTGCAGGACTTGTATACCTAATATACAGGGGTTACACACCTAGTTGTAGGTCCTGTATGACCTTAAACTACATTTTTTATGGAAGAAAGAAGAAAGAAGAATTGTGAAGACCTCAAGATTTCAGGACACTAGCAAATTCTTAGAAATAATTAAAAGAAAGAAGAAAAAAAACACTAATTGAAGATGGATCACCAAATTTTAGCAGCCAAATACAAATCAGTCCTGAAGAAGGTGAGACCAGTCAATGAGCCAATGCCTCAAGACCTTAACCCACCTTTGGAAAGACCACCTTTGTCAAGAGATCCTTATGAAACACCCTTATCACCAAACCCACCTATATTTCAAGAAACCTTCAAGGTCACCCATGAAAGACTGCAAGCAGTCAATTTTGGCCCACCAGGATGGTTAAAAAATGAAGAAATCAATTTACTCAAAAATGTTATTACCTTGAGGGAAAAAGCAATAGCTTTCTGTGAAGAAGAAAGAGGATTACTCAAACACTCATATGGAAAACCCTACAAGATACCAGTAATACCTCATGAACCTTGGCAGAAGAAACCAATTCCCATTCCCAAATCAATTTTACCACAGTTTAATGAATTAATCAGAGAAAGAATCAGGACTGGACTCTATGAGCAATCCACTTCAAGCTACACAAGCCCAATATTTTGTGTGGCCAAATCAAATGGAAAACTCAGAATTGTCCATGACCTTCAAGAACTCAACAAAGTCACCATCAAGGATGCTGGCTTACCACCTCATATTGAAGAATTTTTAGATGCCTTTGCAGGAAGAGCATGCTATGGACTAGGAGACATCATGGGAGGATATGATGAAAGAGAATTAGATGTCACTACAAGACCCCTCACTACTTTTGAAACACCCCTTGGAAGGATGCAACTCATAAGACTACCCCAAGGAGCCACCAACCTAGTAGCAGTATACCAAGCCCAAATGACCTGGATACTCCAAGAAGAAATACCAGAAAGTGTAGGTATATTTATTGATGATGGAGGAATAAAAGGACCAAGATCACTTTACAATCAAGAAACACTACCAGAAAACCCATCAATAAGAAGATTTATATGGGAATATGCCATAACCTTAGAAAGAATTTTCTTCAGGATTGAAGAAGCAGGACTTACTATCTCAGGATCCAAGTTTGCATGCTGTGTTCCAGCTTTGGACATAGTAGGGCATGTTGTATCATTCAAAGGAAGAACAATCTCAAAACAAAAGATCAACAAGATTCAAAATTGGCCAACACCTCTTAACAAGAAGGAAATAAGGGGATTTCTTGGTCTTTGTGCCTATGTAAGGATGTTCATTGAAAACTTCTCACAAGTTGCATCACCACTCAGAAGGCTCACCAGAGAAGATGTTGACTGGGACTGGGATCAAAAATGTGAAGAAGCTTTCCATAAGCTCAGAAGAATAGTTGGAGAAGAAATAACCCTCAAGAAATTGGATTATGACAAAGGAGCAGGAAAAATTAAGCTAGCAGTAGATTCAAGCTACATTGCTGCAGGAGCAGTACTCACTCAAGAAGATAAAGAAGGAAAAGACAGACCAGTATTATATGAATCAATAACTTTTTCAAAATTGGAATCAAAATACTCACAACCCAAATTGGAACTCTGTGGAGTTTCAAGAATTCTCAAGAAGCTTCAAACCATACTTTGGGGACAACATTTTGAATTACAGGTTGATGCCAAGGCCTTAATTGAAATGATCAACACCCCTTGCTTACCCAATGCCCCCATGACAAGATGGGTGGCTTTCATTCAACTATTTTACTTTGATTTGGTACACAAACCAGGGAAAACTTTCACTATGCCAGATGGGCTCTCCAGAAGACCAAAAAACTCAGATGAAGATGAAGATGCACCAGAATTTGATGAAGAAGAAGATTGGATCAAGCCACACCCTGGATTTGGGGCCAAGAATGTAAATTCACTCAATCTTTCAGGAATACAAGTGCCAACCAAACAAGAAGGATTTTGGAAGAGAATGCAGGAATACTTAAGTACAATGAAAAAACCACAATCAAGTAAAGATGAAGAATTTAAAAGGATAAAAAGAAGGTCACCCAACTTTTTCTTGGAAGATGGCCAGCTTAAAAGAAGAAATAACCCAAACCCTCAACTGGTGATATCAAGTCAAGAAGCTCAAAGCTACATTTTAAAATCACTTCATGAAGACATGGGCCACAGAGGGGAAAATGAAACTTATAGAAGAATTAAAGCAAGATTTTGGTGGGAAGGAATGAAGAAATCAGTCAAGAAATGGGTTCAATCTTGCCTGGCCTGCCAAAAGAGAAGTCAAAGCTTACAAAGGGAACAAGGAAGGCCTACAGCAACATCAACAATCTTTGAAAGGGTAAGCATGGATGCAGTACATATTAAATCTGAAAGATGGAAATATATGGCTGTGGCCAGAGATGACTTTTCAGGATGGCCAGAAACAGTTGGACTAGTCAAATTAACAGCAAAAGCAGTTGCAGAATGGTTCACCTCAGAATGGATATGTGGGTATGGCTCACCAAAAGAAGTAACTGTTGATGGGGGGCCAGAGTTTGGAAAAGAATTGCAAGATGCAGTAAAGAAAGCAGGATCAAGGATCAGAGTCACCACACCTTATTACCCAGAGTCTCAAGGAATGGTTGAAAGGGGCCATAAGCAACTCAAAGATGCATTAGTCAAGATGTGTGGAGAAAATGGAGGAAAATGGAGAAAATATCTACCTTTGGTTACTTTGGCTGACAGAATCTCAACTAAAAGGACAACTGGTTTCTCACCATATGAACTCCAATTTGGACAACTACCAGTATTACCAATTGACATTGAAACAAAAACATTTTTAGCAGTAGAATGGCACAAAATATCCACAACTGAGGAATTACTGGAAGCCAGAGCCAAACAGTTGGAAGGAAAAGAAGAAATGAAAATAAAAGCAGCAAAAAAACTCAAAAAGTCAAGGGAAGACTCAATGAAATATTGGGATAGAAGAATGGCACACCAACTAAGATCACCACTCAATCCAGGAGATTTGGTCCTGGTTTACAACCAAGCAATAGAAACTAATTGGGGACTACTTTTCAAAAACAAATGGAATGGACCCTACAGAGTAGTCAAACAAATAAATAATGGACCATATGAACTTGAGGAACTTGATGGAACAGAATTAGCAAGAAGATTTGCAGCATCTCAAGTCAAGAGGTTCTACCCAAGAGGAAAGTTGATAAACACAAAAGAAGACCCAGAAGAAGAACAAAGTGAAGAAGATGAATCAATAAATGAGGAAGAGGTATTTGAGCAGACCACAGAATCAGATGAAGAATAGAGAGCTCTCACCTGGAATGCTGGGGACAGCATTAAATGGAGAGGGGGATGTGGTATTCCATACCATTTTTTTCACCAGGCTCAAGCTCATAGTACCCTATAACAGCAGGAAATCCAGCCTACAGGCAGACTTACACTCAAAGTTTACACCAAAAGGTTAATTTTACAGCAAGAAGCTGGATTTAAAACCATGGCACAGGCACCAAAGGGCAGTGTATGTGTTTAAATAAATTATTCAATTTCATTATGCATATGTAAAATCAAGTTACATATAGTAAACTAGTTACAAGAAATAAGGTACCACCCTTTAAACTACACACCCCACCCAGCTTTACACCCCCTTATAGCCACAGGACTCATGCAGCAAGAAAAGGACACCTGCATGAATTACACAGCAACCTAAAACTCCACATAGAAAAGTCACATGATGCAAAGCTCAACTCCATGGAATTCCTGCAGCTCATTTACAACACAGCCACAGGAGTACCTTATCTTATATCCACAGTAACACCACTTAAAACCTTAAAACAGAATCATAATTACATACACCACTAATCACCTCATGCAAACCAAAGCTAGTTACAACAGGCTGCATGCAGTACACAATTCTAATTAAATCTCAACCACATGACTATGCACAGCATGTGTCAAACTTAAAAATCACACCATCTCATACATAACAGTAAATTCACCAGTGCAAGAAATTATCACCTGACTCCATTTTAAAGTTCAAAAAGAAGAAAAACAACCATGACACCTGCATAAATTACACAGCCACTTCTACCAAACCTAAAATAGGACATATGCAAAGTAATTACAAGGTCATCAGGTGATACTGCATCCACCAACAGAATATCATGTGAAAGAAAGGAGGCTGTGCACAAGAAAAATCCTCAGCCAAAATGAAATCACCTCATGCATGCAAGGAAAATCCAAGAATATCACATCATAATCAGTTCACCAAAAGACAATCATGTGATGAATGGAGGCTGTGCAGAGAGAAAATTATCACCAAACCTTAAATCACCTGACCCATGCAAGAAAGGTCCTCACCAAAAATGGAGTCACATGATGAAATCAAGAGGAATTAAAGTGGAAAAAGACAGCTCCCATGGAGGGCCCCCTGGGCTCCCAAAAGGTATAAATAGAGGGGCTCTCTCCCCCAAATTTCTAAATCCCCCCCCATGCACAATATATCCTCTGCACATTACAAGCACAGGAATAAGTCATCCCTCACCTGGGAGGTAGTCCAGAAAATTATAGTAAATTTACTTACCCAGTAGCTAAGCTCAGTGGAAGTATAGTGTTGAAGATTACCCAGTAGCTAAGCTCAGTGGAATCTTATTATTATTGAAATAAAAAATAAAAAATTATCCAGTACCCAAGATTAGGGTTACTACTCTATTAAAATATTTTATCCAGTAAAATTAACACCATTTATCAAGACTTAAAAACAACTTACCCCTTTAAAAAATTCAATATCAAAGATCCTTACCTCTTAAATTTAACAAATAAAATTTTATCTTATTATTAAACACTCTTAAAAAATAACAAACCTTTCAAAAATTATTTTACTCTATTATAGCTTTAACTTAAAAAAACTACCTTTATCAACACTCATCAAATTTTCCAGAAAATCTTAAATAACCCATCCTACCAGGGATTTATCACCAAGAAGAAACCACTCACCTCAATTTCACTAAAAAAAAATATTAAAATTAAAACAGACAAGTATTTCATTAAATCTAAAAAATTAACCAAATTACTGACATTATTTTTCATATTATTTATTGAATAGGTCTGATCTGAGACTGCTGAATTTTGTCTTCTGCAGTTTTAAAGCCACTTACTAATTTTATTTTTGGTTTGTGAGCTCCAAGGAAGATTTTGTTCAGTATTTTAGGAGGTGCAGGCAATACACCCTTGCCACCCTTGGTTACAGGAGTTGTTAGCAATTCAAAACTAGTTACCTGTGATTTCCCCCTCCAGGTACTGCCTCATTTTAATCCCACACAAGAGGAGTTCCCACAGCGGGTACTAATCCACCAAGATTGGCATCAGGGTCTTTGCCTCATGCGTGTACGAAAGTCCGGCGAAAGAGGGCACCCGCCCAAAGGAATTTTTGGCTGCAAGCCAGGTGCCACAGCTTACGCGGGGCGCGTGAGAATGTGCAGAAAATGACCCGCGGTGGGAGATCCCCAGGCAAACATAACCAGCCTCAGAAATCATAGGCCGCAATTATTCTAATGCGGATGAGGCTGAAGCAAATCCACACTGATTGGCCTCAGGTTTCTATGCGCGAGCGGGTGAGCGTCTGCAGTCAAGCTGACCACCCAACCAAGAAAATAGCCGGTCGGAAGACTTGCAGTAAAATGTCTTCCAGGCGTGTGAAAGTTGTCTGTGTATGACCCATCGGGGGGTGCGTATGAAAGCGTGTGCCTGCCCACCAATGAGCACGCGCAATGAACAAGTGTGGCCAGTCAAAGTTTGCCTGACAATGGCACCGGAGTGAATCCACTGTTTGTGTATGACACAAATATTAAGTCATCCCATTATGACCCACTTTCATTAACTTGGATTACACCCGCATCTGTGCCGTAGTTAGGCAGAGCTCTCCAACAAGCTGCATCAAAGGGATGTAGTTGAGAAATTTGACTCAATGGGTTGGCATGATTGCATGTTACATTGTTGTACAGTATTTGCTTTGCCCCGCAGCATACATTTACAAAGGTGTACTGCGTACTACAGTGTAGGCTGTACAGATTAGGATGGTGTAATACTACTTCAGCCTGCATGCATAGAGCCAATGGGTATCCACCTTCCGATCGTTTGCATATATGCAGCTCATCTGCCACATTCTCAGCATTGCATTTCACCTGATTTGCACACGCAAGCTGAGCATATCATGGTCAAAAGCACCATGTGGAAGTGCTCAGTAAAGCCATGGTCAGGACCATTTTTGCAATAGTTCATTGGAAGGCTCAGTTTGGAGCACTTCACCAAAGCATGTGAAATGCTGCAGCTGGCTGAAATGTCATCCAATGCTGTGCCAAATGCTCAGATTGTGTTCTTACAAAAATGACCTAGAAATTGCTCAGCATGGTGAATTTGATATTGTTATCTCAATAGTTTAATTACTGTGCAATCAAAATGTTCAGCCACTGAGCATTTCAATTATGACCCAAAAGCAAACCTGAGCAATGGGTCGAGGCAAGCTCACGCTGTATTCACTTATCTTACAGCCCCCCCCTTTGTTCAAACACTATCACCAGGTCATACGACCGGTAATCTCGCCGCGCTCACTTGTGACCAAATGCACCACGTGAATTTTTGCATTGCACCCACCATGCACATTCAATGAGGGCCTCACGACCACCCTCCTGGGTGATTGAGTGGCTATTCAAGGAAACAAAGGGGATTTGACTGAGCTTGACAATTAAATCAATTGCAATACTCAGCCAGAACCCCATTGTTCTTCTGCCTCATGCAAGCATTTCCCTTCTCAGTTGCGGCAAATGCTGCAACTGAGCTTCAAATTTGCCCACACGCCTTGAAGCTGAGACTTTTGCGGGTGCTGCTACTGCTGAGTTTGTCTCAGCTTCACCATGGTATAAAAGACCATCTTCACACAACAAGCCCTTCAATTTCTTTCTCACCTGCTCCACTTCGTTCAACCTCACCCCTGTTGGTCCTTCTTCTGCGTATCCCCCTTAATCTTCCTGCCTTTCTACTCTTTTCTTTCGCACTCCACTAAACCCACTCCCCTTCCTTTGTCCTGCTGATCCTTTCAGAACCCCACTTCTATCCACCTTGTGTGTTACCTCTTTTTTAAACTTTTGTTGACATTATGTACCAATATTAATACTTATGTTTCTTCACGACTCTCTTCCAGACTTTTAAAACCTTCCGAGTAGAGCATCTTCATTTCTTTCACGTTTTAAATTTATAATTCATTGTATGTCTTCATTTTCTTTCTTTATTGTTTACTTTTTATTCTGTTACTAACCTCAATTGTTTTGTTTTTAGATGTCATGCACTTTATGCACCAAGCGGGATATCCCCTGAATTTGTTCCTCGACGATTGCCAACGCTTGTGATGCTTGCTGACAAGCACACAAGAAATGTTCGTTTGTTGTCCGCCCCTTCAGACCACATGGCCAGAGGAGTTCTCACCCAAGACACCCTTGCAAGGACTCCTTTGTGGTCAACCATGATGAAACCATATCCGAGCGCAAATGGACACTGGGACCCAAAGCAGGCCAATGGGAACTATTCCGGACGATTAGCCCTGTCCCCTCAAGTATCGATTTGTCCACCCCCCCTCCTAGGCCACCATCCAATGGTCACTTCACTCCTTGGCCTTAGTGAAGTGATTATCTGGCTGATGAAGGATGGCAATGGCGAGAGGACATTTGAACTTGGGCCAATCGTCACCATGTCTTGTCACCAATGGGATTCAAACGCCAAAGTATGTTTTCTTTCTCCTCCTTATCTCATTTCTCTTCATGCAATAATACTGACTTTTTTCCATTACTCATAGAACAAAACCCCCCGACAACACTCTCCCGTTCCTAGTTTGCCTTGCAAGCAAACCCCGTGGAAACCCACTCCAGGCCCGAGTGGCACCCGATGGTCAGAGGAATTATTCCGCGGTAAGGAGCCAAAGTGTCATTTCATTTTCACTTTCACTTTCAAGTCAAGTTAACTGACTATCACTCCTTTTTAAGAGCCCTCCCAAACCAAAGAGCCACCTATTCCTGGCCCGAGTCCATCCTCCCAACCACATGAGGACGATACAACTTGTGAGCCAGAACCTGAGGTGGCTCCTACGCAATACACGGAGGAACCTTTTGGTAAGTCACCACTTCTCTTTCTTCACTCCTCTCAACTTTCCCTCACCTTTTCTTCAACCATCTCCAGCTTGTCCTGCCACTCCCGGCTCCATAATTATCATCAAAGATACGCCCGTGGAATCCCCGGTTCCCTCCTCAGTGCCCCCAAGAACCCCAACGCCTCCTCCCCCCGGTGCAAAGCCCCTCTCATTTGAACAATGAGGCTTGCCAGGAATTCACCAACATACAACCAACTTTGATGATTCCTTGAGCCATCGTCCACAAATTGATCAACAGAATCTTTCTGGAGCATCGCCGCTTGCTCCACATGATTCCTTTCATCAATGCAACTCATCAAAATGAGATGCACTGGGAATTCTGGGAGGAACTAAACTCCCTCCTTGCCCAGGCACTGGAGGCTTATCCAAAGGAGGACATCAAGGGGATAGTCTCCAAATTCCTAAAAATAAAAATTTAAAAAAAATCTCATTATTTCCACTTTTTATCTTTTTTAATACTTTCTTTTAAATAAATTCTTTGTATTCAATCATTGTTATGTTCAATTTCTATTACATTCTTTGTTCACGTAAAAATTATTTATTTCCTCCTTAGAGAAAATCCCTGATTGCGTGAGAATAATTTTTGTAAGTGCCCCACCAAAGGTTTGAGTTAGTATTTGTTTGTGTGAACCTCCTTTGCCAAAAATGCACCGATACTCACCGTTACCGTCTTCTATATTTTCTTCTTCCATGGTTTAGAGCCATATCAAATCTTAACTGTAAAAAAGTGGGAGGTTCCTGCATGTGAGAAATCCACTCCAGATTTGTGAGACATTGCCTTTCCTATGGTCACACGCTATTAATCTCAGTCATGCATTGAATTGTTTAAATTTTTGGGAACCTTCACAAGCGTAAGGATTGGCATGTGAATTTTTGGGAGCCTCCACAGGTGTAAGAAGTTGTCAGCATTGTTGGCAACCTTCACAAGCATAAGGATTGACGTGTGAATTGTCGCAAGCCTGCACAGGCGTAAGGCATTTTTAGCATTTTTGGGAACCCTCACAAGCATAAGGATTGGTGGGAGCCTGCACAGGCGTAAGAAATTGTCAGCATTGTGGGCACCCTTCAGAAGCGTAAGGATTGGCATATGAATTTTTGGGAGCCTGTACAGGCATAAGGAGTTTTTAGCATTTTTGGGAACCTTCACAAGTGTAAGGATTGGAGTGTGAATTGTCGGGAGCCTGCACAGGCATAAGAAATTTTTAGCATTTTCGGGAACCTTCACAAGCATAAGGATTGAGGTGTGAATTGTCGCGAGCCTGCACAGGCATAAGAAATTGTCAGCATTGTTGGAAACCTTCACAAGCCTGAGGATTGGCATGTGAATTGTTGCAAGCCTGCACAGGCGTAAGGAATTTTTAGCATTTTCGGGAACCCTCACAAGCGTAAGGATTGGCGTGTGAATTGACGGGAGCCTCCACGGGCATAAGAAATTGTCAGCATTGTGGGCACCCTTCACAAGCATAAGGATTGGCGTGTGAATTGTTGGGAGCCTGTACAGGCGTAAGGAATTTTTAGCATTTTTGGGAACCTTAACAAGCGTAAGGATGGCGTGTGAATTGTTGGAAGCCTGTACAGGCATAAGGCATTTTTAGCATTGTCGGGAGCCTTCACAAGCGTAAGGATTGGCGTGTGAATTGTCGGGAGCCTGCACTGCTGTAGGGGGTTTTTTGAATTTTTGGGAGCTCTTACAAGCGTAATGATTTGCGTGTGAAGTGTTGGCAGTCCGCATAGTTGTAAGGAGCTTTTAGCATTGTTGGAACCTGCACAGGCATAAGAATTCGCGTGTGAAGCATTGGCATCCTGGACAAGAGCAACAAGCCAGGACATATGTACGATGGCATGCCACTGTACATAATACACTTCACCCCTTTTTCATGAGAGCCACCCCATCTCCCACACTCCAACCCATCCAATCCTGGTGTATATTGTCCTCTGCCTTACCCCACCATTATCTACCCAACACACATGCAAATCTCCTCATTCTTTGAATTGGCATGAGATTGTATGACCCTCCCTTATTTGATATCCCGCTCTCTTGCCAATCTCATAATAGCTGTGGCTTTTTTGGCACA
The DNA here is from genome assembly GCA_023105745.1 of Austropuccinia psidii. Classification (NCBI taxonomy): domain Eukaryota; kingdom Fungi; phylum Basidiomycota; class Pucciniomycetes; order Pucciniales; family Sphaerophragmiaceae; genus Austropuccinia; species Austropuccinia psidii. Next base: position 70,387,932 of record JALGQZ010000002.1, read on the forward strand.
TTGTTTTTGCCAACCTCCTTGAGCATTGCACGCACATACCCACTAGTGTTGTGCTTCCGTTGTCCTGTGCTGGATCAGTATAATTAACGAATGTCCTACTGGCCAACACTACCTGAATGAGCTCATGACATGCGGATAGATCAATTCAAAAATGCTCATTTGGGAAAATCAATTTTCCCCCTGTACACCGCTTTGACATATCTCTTTGAATTTGGCTGGTCTGCTTATCAGCTTGAAACCACCATCCCGAAGCATACAGCGATGCATCCTTATCAACATGAGGTGCGTTTTTGAATCCATGCATGGTGAAACTGAGTGCAGAAGCAAACTTGCATGCACCCTGATTTGCGAGAATATCGCCTTCATAGTTGACTTGATCAAAAGACGGAACCTCCAATGAGTTTTAGCAATTTTGAATCTTCTCAAATAAATTATCCCCAACATATTGTAAGGATTGACCTACAATGCAACCCACCAAGCTAATATTGGCACCTTGGTTCCGCCATTCATCTTTTGCATTTTCAATTTTCCCAACACTTCCATACACACCAAATTGTTCATTCTTCGTGCAGCATTTGCGCCACCCAATCGCGAACATAAATCCCTCCAGTAATGCTTCATTTGTTGCAATCGAGTCAGTGAACCCCTTTTGCGAAATAAGAATTGTGATAATTCATCCCATTGATTAACCTTGACTTCACTCATTGTTGTGAATGTTTGGAATTCGACAAGGGCAATGAGTAATCCGGATGAAGAGAAAATTGCCACACGGCCAAAGTGAATGCGTTTGATCTTATTGACATCCACAATCCTCCAAATTTCACTTCGGGTCATGTTTGCTGATACTGGCATTGATATTTGTGCTGTTGGGCGAGAGGAGGATAACAACCTATTCATTCAGGTCATTTTGCGCTCATTTGTCTTTTGGGATCTCCCACTATTCCCAAGTGGTTGAGCAATCACTTTGTGTTGAAGCAGACAAGATATCAGATACTGTTTCCTGCTATTTGAAGCTAAGGAGGTTTGAGTCCAGAATGGTGCCCAATGCCCAAGGAGCTTTATTTGGCAAATATCCTTTGACTTCCCTGTTGGAGCCCACATGACATTGGCACAATCTGAACCGACTAAAGCCAATGTTCTTCCATGGGGCTCAATGAGGGTGCCACATAAATGTGGAAGCATATATATATATCTATATTTATACACTGAGATTAAGCAAGCAACTCACAACTTCCTTCCTCAGCCCAACGCTTTCCCATGAGCTGCCTTTTACGCTCTTTTCCTTTTTTTCATGAATGCCATGCTTGCAGCGGAAAATGAAATGAAACCAAATGATTAATGATTTATTAATATCACCTAAATTTGATTGCGGTAAATGAATCTATTTTAATTGCGGCTAAAAGAAAAGATCACACCTGACCTTTGCGAATTCGCAATCTCAAATACCTGAACCTGAAAATTGCAGTGGATAGTGCATTATTCAATTTGACATATTGATGTTCCCATGCAATCACTTTCCAATCCAACCATGTGGAATATTGCAAGCACGCTGTGGGAACTCCTTTTGGTGTGGGATGAAATAAGGCAGTACCTTGAGGGGGAAATTATTGGTAAGTCTGTTTTGAATTTCAGAATTGTCCAATAACCATGGGTGTTAAGGTGTATTAGCTGCCCCTCTAAATAATACTGAATAGTTAGCCTACAGAGAATCACAAAATAAAATAAGATTTGTGGCTTTAACAGATAGAGAAGACTTATCAGCAGTCTCTAAATCAGACCTATCAATAACACTACAGTAAAAAACTCTGATCTAAAATTTTTGATAAAATAAACACTAGATTTTTTTTACTTTATTTTAAAAAAAGTGATGATAATATATATATATATATATATGTTTTGGGTTTCTGTTATTTTAATAAAACTAATAAGAATATTTTTTTTGTTTTTTTTTTAATAAGAATGATAAGGATATATTTTTTTTTATGGTTTAGGTTGATTATAATGATTTTTTTTGATATGAGTACTAATAATAAGACTACTGGATTTGATTCTTTTAAACATTCTTTTTAATACTGAGTTTTATATCACTACTACTTTTTTTTTAATAATACTAAGCCACTGAGCAAGGCTACTGAGCTTTTTACTACGTTAGTACTACTATTCTTCACTAATACTAAGCTACTGAGCTTTTACTATGGTTATACTACTATTCTTCACTAATACTAAGCTACTGAGCTTTTACTATGGTTATACTACTATTCTTCACTTAATACTAAGCTACTGAGCAAGGCTACTGAGCATTTCACTACTAAAACACTACTACTATTCTAGATATCCTGCTAGTTCAGGGATGGTTGTGATCCTGGATAGTGGGAACTTGTTCCATGATGATGGAAAAAATGAGGGATAGAGGACCTCTATTTATGCTTTTGGGCCTCCATGGTGCTTCTCAAAACAGGTTACTTGGAAAAAATCATAGTAGAGAGGTTTTAGCTGGTGAGACGTGTAGTTTTGGTGTAGCAACATGTTTCCTGAGAGAGTTATGCTGGTGGTGCTTTTTCTTATCAAAATCATGTGATGTGTTTGAGATGATTTGGCTGGTGGGATTTTCTTTTTGCCAAGAAAGTGGAGAAAATACAGCTCCTGACAATTGAACTGTCTTCTAGTCATATGATATATATGAGAAAATTATGCTGGTGTTTCTGTTTCTTATCAAAATCATGTGATGTATTTGAGATAATTTGGCGGGTGAGATTTTCTTTTGATCAGAGTCATGTGCGGTCATTGAGAAAATATGGCTGGTGATGTTTTCTTGAAGGTGGGGAAAGTATTTTTTTGTTTCTATTTTTACGTATGTTATGAGAGAATTATGCTGGTGGTTCTTTTCCTTATCAAAATCATGTGATGTATTTGAGATAATTTGACTGGTGAGTTTTTCTTTTTGCCAAGAAAGTGGAGAAAATACAGCTCCTGAAAATTGAACTTTCTTCTAGTCATATGATATATATGAGAAAACTATGCTGGTATTTCTGTTTCTTATCACAATCATGTGATGTCTTTGAGCTAATTTTGCTGGTGACACTCTCATTTTTGGTGACTTTGTAATGTATTTTCTGAGAGAATTATGCTGGTGGTGCTTTTTCTTATCAAAATCATGTGATGTGTTTGAGATAATTTGGCTGGTGATGTTTTCTTGAAGGCGGGGAAAATATTTTTTACGTATGTTCTGAGAGAATTATGCTGGTGGTTTTATTTTAGTATTGTATCATTTCATATGGAGATTTTATCATTTCTATCAAGTTTGATGCGTGTTATTATTACTAAGGAAGCATTTGTTCTTGGAAAATATATTGTAATTTTATGCATAGCCTTGAAGTATTTCTTCTTTCAATTGAATCAAGGTGGGGAAAATACAGCTCTGATGCTGTGGTCTGTCTTCATATACCTTTATTTAGATTAACTGCTTTTAATTGCATAATTTGTTATTTATGATGCAATGAAGTGGATAAATCCTTTGATGCTATACTGTTTTGATAAGATCTTGAGGCTGTGTATTGTATATTTCTGTTTGAAACCTGTTTTTGTAATTTGTAAATACATTTTGCATAATTTGTTTTATTACCATATATTTCTTTATTTACTTTTATTGGTAAGCTTGAAACTGATACTAATGGTATGGAATACCACATCCCCCTCTCCATTTAATGCTGTCCCCAGCATTCCAGTTGAAAAGCTTGCCAGTATCAATCATATTCATTTTGTTCAATTTCTTCTCCCTTGAATATTAACTCTTCATCTTCAATTTCTTCACTGCTTTCATTTTCTGACTCTGAACTTGATTGAACTTTTGTTCCTCTGGGATAAAACCTCTTGATGTGACTTGCTGCAAATTTTCTTGTAAGTTTAGTGCCATCCAATTCTTCAAGCTCATAAGGTCCATTATTAATTTGCTTTATTACTCTATAAGGTCTATCCCAACGGTTCTTGAAGAGTAAACCCCACTGTGACTCAAGTGGTTTACTATAAACCAATACCAAGTGCCCTGGTTCAAGTGGATTTGTCAGTCTATGTGCCAACTTTTTGTCCAAATATTGAACTTATTTGTGTCTTGAATCTCTTAATTTCTCTTCTGCTGCTAATCTTGTTTCCTCTTTTGCTGCAATCTGTATTGCTCTTGCTTCCAATGGTTCTTCTCTTGTTGATATTTTATTTCATTGAATGTTCTTCATTGTCCCATTATTCACTTTGGTTATTAATTTTGATATCTTCATTTTTTTTGTTTTCTTGATTCCTTGGTGTTACTTCCATATTCAGGCCTCTGGTGTGCTACCCCTGTAGCTTGAGTTATACAAAGACTTATTTTAGCCTTCAGGTTGCTACCCTGTAGTTTAAAGTCATACAAAGACTAATTTTAGCCTTCAGGTTGCTATCCTGTAGTTTAAAGTCATACAAGGACTAATTTTAGCCTTCAGGTTGCTACCCTGTAGTTTAAAGTCATACAAGGACTAATTTTAGCCTTCAGGTTGCTACCCTGTAGTTTAAAGTCATACAAGGACTGATTTGAGCCTTCAGGTTGCTACCCTGTAGTTTGAAGTCATACAAGGACTAATCTTAGCCTTAAGGTTGCTACCCTGTAGTTTAAAGTCATACAAGGACTAATTTTAGCCTTCAGGTTGCTACCCTGTAGTTTAAAGTCATACAAGGACTAATTTTAGCCTTCGGGTTGCGACCCTGTAGTTTAGTGTCATACAACGACTAATTTTAGCCTTAAGGTTGCTACCCTGTTGTTTAAAGTCATACAAGGACTAATTTTAGCCTTAAGGTTGCTACCCTGTAGTTTGAAGTCATACAAGGACTAATCTTAGCCTTAAGGTTGCTACCCTGTAGTTTAAAGTCATACAAGGACTAATTTTAGCCTTCAGGTTGCTACCCTGTAGTTTAAAGTCATACAAGGACTAATTTTAGCCTTCAGGTTGCTGCCCTGTAGTTTAAAGTCATACAAGGACTAATTTTAGCCTTCAGGTTGCTACCCTGTAGTTTAAAGTCATACAAGGACTGATTTGAGCCTTCAGGTTGCTACCCTGTAGTTTGAAGTCATACAAGGACTAATCTTAGCCTTAAGGTTGCTACCCTGTAGTTTAAAGTCATACAAGGACTAATTTTAGCCTTCAGGTTGCTACCCTGTAGTTTAAAGTCATACAAGGACTAATTTTAGCCTTCAGGTTGCTGCCCTGTAGTTTAAAGTCATACAAGGACTGATTTGAGCCTTTTTTATTTGCTCTGATCTTTTATCCTTGATGTTAATCAAGACAGTTTATTTTATTTATTTATTTTTATTATAATTTTTTCTTTATTTTATGTCAATTTTTTTTTTTTTTCACTTTATGTTGAAAAATTTTGTTTAATGTTCTTTTTTTTTTTTAAGTTGAAAGAAAATTTTTTTTATTTTATGTTGAAACAAATGTTTTTTTTTTTTTTATTTTGGAAAAAAAATTTGTTTTTTTTTTATGTTGAAACAAAAATTTTTTTTTTTATCTTGAAAAAAATTTTTTTTTGAAAGTGATTAAATTGATGAGTGATGTTGAATGAGTTATCAATTTGAGTAGTGATGTTATATTTTGAAATGATGTAGTGGTTAGTGATTCTGGGTTGCTTTCAACTTTCACCAAGGTCCTGGGTTCAATTCCTGCCTCTGGCAGCAGTGTCTTCAAACTACAATCATGCTGGCATTATGTTCATCACTCTGTGGGGGGTGCTCTGTACTGATGGCCTAGTATCTGTTGAGTTATGGTGATCTGTTAGGACTAATTGAATAATATTCTGGCTATGTTTGGGGAGCCCACACCCTCTTTCATATCTATGATTACTGTGTTCAATTTGAATTTCTGAGGTGGATGTATGGGACTACGTTGAAGAGTGGCTAAACCAATAATATTGGGTGAATGTTATCCAGTATACCTCTGTGTGTGATGTTTTTTTTTGTTAATTGTGCCACAAATTGAAAAAATTTTCTGATTGGCTGTGAGAAATAATTTTGATATTCCAGTGTCTTCTTTTACTGTATCTGAATACCTGATCTTGTTTGGTTACTTCTTTTTTTTCTATCCAGATACTATTTGCTTCCTTTTTCTGAAGTCACTGACCCATTTATGACCGGCGGTCATAATTTTGACATTTTAAATTCTTTGATCTTCCTTTTCTGTATCTGAATGGCCTAGCTTGTTTTGTTGGTCTTTCTTCCCTTTCTTGATATAGTTTTCTTGCTTTTATGGCAAATTATGACCAGCGGTCATAATTTTGACATTTTTAACTTCTTCTATCTTCTTTTTCTGTATCTGAAGGGCCTAGCCTGTTTGGTTGGTCTTTCTTCCCTGTCTTGATATAGTTTTCTTGCTTTTATGGCAAATTATGACCGGCGGTCATAATTTTGACATTTTTAACATCTTCTATCTTCTTTTTCTGTATCTGAAGGGCCTAGCCCTTTTGGTTGGTTTTTGTTTCTTCTTGTTTTCCTTTCCATATTTTATCTCTTCCTGTTTCAAAGAACCAAATTATGACTGGCGGTCATAATTTTGATATTTTGAGCTATCTATCTCTTTATTTGCTGTTTATGCACACTATCTTTTAATTGTTTTTTTTGTTTAAAAAAAAGAGAAATATCATTAATAAAGCCCTATGGGCCCACACTTCCCAAAACTTGTGCCATTTTTTTTATTATGAGGTGGCATAAGAACAGATAACCACCCCTGTTGTTTTTTTTGTTTTTTTTATTACTTCCAAATTTGAAATATTGTCCTGAATACTGATACATAACCTGAAAAAAAAGTTTTTTTTTTTTATAGTTTGTGAAGAATATTCTTCTGAATCCATTGTACAAGCTGTTTCTTGAGTTTTGATATGAATCTTCTTTTTTCTTCTTTAATTTTTTTTTACAAATAATTCTTCCCAGACAAAGCTTCAATGATCTTTATTGATATTATAATTTTGTGCCTTGAGACTGATAATTCCAAGTATAAACACATCTTCCCATAAGACATTCCAATTGGCCTTTTCAATTACATAATTTCCACGCTTCCATAAGATTCTTCCTTCTGGTATGTCCAGTAAATCCAGAAACAGTCCTCTTGAGGCTTCCACATCCCCAAAATATATTTTTCTTCTCCATTCTTAATTTGTTAATGTATCCTCTTCCCAGTATGTGTTTCCTAAATTTCCCTTGATACCATCATATGTAAGTAATTCTAAAAATTCCAGTCTTGAAAGAGAGACTCCTGGAAGCTCTTTCTAATCTTTAGATTCTTGAATATGTTGATGCAGTTCTGGAAAATTGAATAATTCTTCAAATTCTAAGTATGGAATCCATATCTGAAATAAATCCTCTCCTTCTTCAACAAATGGTGTTTCCCAGTAATTGACTTCTTCTGTATTTCCTACAATTTTGCAATTTACGTCTGTCCAGCCTTCTTCATTCCAACCAAGATTCCATTCCAATTCATTTTCATGTGTAAGTTTGGAATCCATTACTGTCTAGATCCTTTCTCAGGTTTGGTGAGATTATTGAATTTTGAGATAATAGACTAATTCCTCTTTGATAAGGCAGGAGGTCACTTCCACTGAGTGATAAGAGTGTTTGAAAAAGATCTTTTTTATAAGGTAGTTTGAATGATTTGAAATTCCTCTTTGATAAGGCAGGAGGTCACTGCCCTTGAGTGATAAGAGTGTTTAAAAAAGATTTGAAAAAAAAATTGAAATTCCTCTTTGATAAGGCAGGAGGTCACTGCCCTTGATACTAATACAGATATATACAGAATTCTCTTTTTTTTAGGTGATTTTTTTTATTTTATTTTGATTTTTTTTTATTTGTTTTTTTACTTTTTTATTTTTTATTTTTTAATTGGTGATTGAAATTGGATTACTTAAGCTATTATTGAGAGATATTCAACCTTTTGTTGTGAATTACTGAAAGACATATGTCTTTCAATATTTCCCCAAATAGCTTGTTGCATTGTTTTTTTTGTGTGTTTCCTTTCCATTCTGAAACAAAACCTTTGACTTCATGAATAAACATGTACCCAAAATTACACCAGCAAAGAGCTCCCCCCAAGATTTCCAAACCATCTAGATTCAAATCTTCTTGAGCCCATAGCATTTTGTGATACAGTCCTTCTATTGTCATTTGATAATATCCATAAGGCTTCTTCCAGTAAGATTCCTTAAATTTCCTTTGATTCCAATAGTGGTTAGTAATTCCAGAAAATCAACAGTTGTAAGATTTGATCCAGGTAGTTCTGAAATATATTGGGTTTGAATTATTGGTGAATCTAGCTCATAATCATACAGTTCCTTAAATGTTATTATTGGAAGTATTACATAATCTTCCAGTCCTTCATATTCTGGTATGTCTTTCTGTATGCCATTTTGATTCTGCAAGTCATGTGGTAATCCAAATTTAATTCCTTGATTTTGATTGAATAAATTAGTTGAGCTTGAAAGGCGGAATATTTGATCATAGGCATCATTAAATTCTTCTAGAATGCTAAGTCCAGCTAGCCTTTGTGTATTTTCTGATAACTCTCCTTCTTTTGGGTCTTCAAATATTCTTCCTTGCTTATATTTATGTTTCAAATCTCCATTATTTTGTTGGTATAACTTCAAGTCATCTTCTGATTCTGCTTTTTCCATTTTTTTCTCAATCCTCTTTTGAATATTTCTATCCCATACTTGATCAATTTTGTCTTCAGTAATTATGGCACTTTCCTTATCCAATTCTTCAAATTTTCTTTTGCCAATGGATTTATTATGTTGTCTTTTGGTTCTTCACTTAGTAAATCTTTGTCAGTATCACAAATGTACCAATCTTCCTCCTGAACTAAATTGAAATAATCTTCTGCAATTCCTGAGGAATTTGCTTCAGGTGGCTTCAGATCCATTTTGAATTTCTTCTGTGGGTTTTCTACTTTATCTTCTTTATTCATACCACTTAACTCAAGTGCTAGCCACTTCTCTGGGTCTTCTATGGCCATGTCCAAATTTCTTCTCATCTTCTTCAGTTCCATTTTTATTTTTTCTATTGCTTCACTATCTTCTAACTTCAATTCATCCTCTTCTGGAGCCTTCCCTTTAGATTTTCTTTCAGTTTGAGGTGGAATACTTTCTTTAGATGAAGATAATATGCTTGACTTTTCTTCATCTATTATCTGGTTGAAATTTTCAAATACTAAGAAGTCCATGTAGTTTTTCTCTTCACTTTCAAAAGTTACTTCAAGGTTTTTAATTTGACCAATTGGCTTCAAAAGGTTATCTGTTGATTTTGATGTGTAAGGGCTGATTTTTAATTCTGCTTTTAGGGCCATTTCCTGAGTTATAACATTCAAGTAATTTTTTGCATCAAAAATGGCTGAGAAGGGTATTTTGTTTGTTCCAAGAAATATTGTCTTCACTCTTGTTGAAGATTGAATTTCTGTTTGCTCTGTTTCTTTTCTTTTGGATGATTCTGCTCCATGTGTTGACCATTTTTCAATCTCTGAAGATGCACAAAGCTCCATACCTCTGGTGGAGAAACTTGCCAGTCCATAGCTTGAGGGTTACATATTGGTAAGCATAATTGACGTCCATCTTCCTCTGGATAACTAAATATTTCCCCTTGCTTGTGTGAAAATTCCAATTTAACATTATTATCTGCTAAAAATGGTCTTCCAAGTATGGTGTGTACAGCTCCTTTTGCTATGAATAAATGAATTTCTTTTTCTTCTCCTGTTATCATAGTAATTGGTGTAAATTCTGAGAGTCCAACCAAAGATGTTGTATGTCCACCAATTCCTCTAAGATTCATATTGAGCTTTCTACTTGTAAGTGAGGCTTTAATTGCAATTTCCTCTGGTATTATATTAATTTCTGATCCAGTATCCACCAATGCCATTGTAGGATATTCTTCTCTTCCAATAAATACTTCCATAAATCCAAGTGTGCATGAATAATGTAATATTGGGGTATCATAGTCCCGTAGCTTTACTGAAAGTAGTCTCTCTTGAATATTTGACGTATTGACTGATGTTATCACTTCTTTTTCCTGGGTAGTTAGTTTTTGTAGTTTATCAATAAAGGTTGGTGACATTGATAATATTTCTTGAAGAGTAAGATTTATCTTTTGTTCAAGTATTCTCTTCATCACAGGTTCAATTATTATCTCTGGGTTATTGGGTGTAGATTTTACCTTGTTTTTTAATTCCATCTTTTGTGAATCCTGTCTATGTACCTCCTTATTCTTTTCCTTGGAAATGATTTCAATATCATCATTATCTACTTCCTTTCCTTCTTGTGCTTTCTTGTATCTTGTTGAAATTAGAACTCTTATTTCTTCCTCTGCCTCATCTTCCTCGTGGTAGGCACCTGGTATCTTCTTTTTAACGGGTTTGTGTGTTTCATTTTTATCCTCTTGCTGGGTTTGGCTTTGACTTTCCTGTCTTGCAGCTCATTGCATTGTCTGTCTAAGCCCAACATTTATTTGAATATTTTCATTTGCTGGTGATATTTGAGGAGGTTTCCAGTTTCCCCATTCTTCTATTTGAGCTATAGCTGCTGCCTTCTCACCCTTACTTTCCTCAATTACTGTTGTTTCTTGCTTCTTTTGGGGTGGATTTGATTGTTCCATCATTTTCTTTGTAAAATCCTCCTGCTCTTTGGCAAAATGTCTAACTAATTCTTTTGCAGATTTAGGGCCTTCTGTGGGTACTCTTTGAAAATTTGGAAAAAGATATGTTCCTCCACGCTTCAAGACCCTTCTTTTCTCCAAGTCTTCTGTGAGATGATTACATCTTATTGCGGAATGTCCTTCTTCTAAGCAGTAATAACCTTTCAATGGCTGTCTTGGAGCCATTTGAGCTGGAACATATGTTTGATAACCAGAAGATATGGGTGGTAAAGGATATCTTGGCCTGAGTGGCTGTGAGTTTTGTGTAACTTTCTGATCTTGATTATTGCCTGCTTGTATTTTATTTGGAGATTCAACTACTTCTGAAAGGTGTTTGAGCTGATTCAATACTTCCTTAACTGATTCCTTCCCAGTATCCTTTGATTGATTTTCTTGTGGCTGAGGATTTTTAATTGTTTTGGTAAGATCTTTCATTTGCTTTAAGACTTCTTCCCAGCTTTCGTCTTCAAACCTACCTTTCTTCTCTTGTGAATTTGGTTGTGAAAATTCCTTCTGTTGAATTAAGACTTTGGCTTCTAGATCTTGTTCAATATACAACCTTAAGATTTCCAATCTTGGAATGATATAACCACTATCCAAAGCTTGCACCATGGCCTTATCTTTAATCATTTCTTTGTAAATAGATTCTTGAACACTTGAGGAAAGACTCGCCATAATTTCTTGATTGTGATTGATATCTCCTTGTATATATTGATACCTTTTGAGATAAGTAATAATAGATTTATATTCACCAATGAACTTTTTATATTGGGTCATATTTCTAATTCCTCCTTGTTGAATCTTTGTAAATAATTGAGTAATTGAGGACAGCTTGTATCTTATTTCAGGTGACACTGTTCCCCATCTCCTCTTCATATCCAATTTTAATTGCTCCCAATTGCCAGTTTCATATCCAGGCATTCTTTCAATATGGTAGCTAATTTCTTGATCTTTAGTCCAAAAGGATATCTGTCTTGCTATATCCCTTCCATTTGCTCCTTCAATTTCTGCTATATTTTCTACTCTTTTAATAAATCTTTCCACTTCCTTTCCATCAAACCATAAATTATAATCCTTTGGTCTGATCTTGACAATGGGTGTATTGTTTCGTGGGATTTCTTGTTGCAATGGGCTTGAAGCCTGTGCATGAATATTAACCCGCTTTGGTAGAGTATTTGGCCTTTGTGAAGTGAATGGAGTTGATGAGGCCATAGGCCTTGAAAATGGTGATGGTGACCCTTCTTGTCTAAAGATTCTTGGCATGCTTGTAATTTCTACCATTGGGCTGTTTTCTGCGGTAAAACTTGACTCTTTCCTTTTCCCTTCTTTTTTAAGGAGTTCAATTAATTCTTGTTGCATTTCCAACATTCTTTGATGAAGTCTTTCTACATCCAAAATATCTTCTTGTCCTTGCATGGTCTCTTCATTTATAATTTCTTCTTTGGATTCATCTGGATTGTGTGGTATCTTTGATGATGATGCTGAATCAATATTGATATATTCTTTGTTGATTTACTCTTTTTCACTTTTCTTTTTAATTTCAAATAGTTCCTTGAGTAATTTCTGAAAATAATCTGTAACTATCTTTTGATCTTTCTTCTTGGTTCTGGGTGTACCGACTGGTATACTATAATCTATAGGTGATTCTTCTCCATGTGGTGTTTCTCCTCTTTTTGGATAATAATAGTGAAATGATGTTGTTGAAGAACTTGATGGTGACGATGATTTAGAATTTTGTGGTTTTTCTGATTCCAGATTGACTTGATAGGTGCTTGAAATTTTTTACTGATAAAAGGCTTTTTTTTATGGACTAAATTTGAATGTTTTTTTTTGATAATTGACGGATTATTGACGATTGAAGTTGTTGTTGGCCACTGTTGGGACACCAGATGTGGGAACTCCTTTTGGTGTGGGATGAAATAAGGCAGTACCTTGAGGGGGAAATTATTGGTAAGTCTGTTTTGAATTTCAGAATTGTCCAATAACCATGGGTGCTAAGGTGTATTAGCTGCCCCTCTAAATAATACTGAATAGTCAGCCTACAGAGAATCACAAAATAAAATAAGATTTGTGGCTTTAACAGATAGAGAAGACTTATCAGCAGTCTCTAAATCAGACTTATCAATAACACTACAGTAAAAAACTCTGATCTAAAATTTCTGATAAAATAAACACTAGATTTTTTTACTTTATTTTAATAAAAGTGATGATAATATATATATATATATATGTTTTGGGTTTCTGTTATTCTAATAAAACTAATAAGAATATTTTTTTTGTTTTTTTTTAATAAGAATGATAAGGATATATTTTCTTTTTATGGTTTAGGTTGATTATAATGAATTTTTTTTGATATGAGTACTAATAATAAGACTACTGGATTTGATTCTTTTAAATTTTTTTTTTAATACTGAGTTTTATATCACTAATACTTTTTTTTTAATAATACTAAGCCACTGAGCAAGGCTACTGAGCTTTTTACTACGTTAGTACTACTATTCTTCACTAATACTAAGCTACTGAGCTTTTACTATGGTTATACTACTATTCTTCACTAATACTAAGCTACTGAGCTTTTACTATGGTTATACTACTATTCTTCACTTAATACTAAGCTACTGAGCAAGGCTACTGAGAATTTCACTACTAAAGCACTACTACTATTCTACATATCCTGCTAGTTCAGGGATGGTTGTGATCCTGGATAGTGGGAACTTGTTCCATGATGATGGAAAAAATGAGGGATAGAGGACCTCTATTTATAGCTTTTGGGCCTCCGTAGAGCTTCTCAAAACAGGGTACTTAGAAAAAATCATAGCTGGGAGGTTTTAGCTAGTGAAACGTGTAGTTTTGGTGTAGCAACGTGTTTGCTGAGAGAATTATGCTGGTGGTGCTTTTTGTTATCAAAATCATGTGATGTGTTTGAGATGATTTGGCTGGTGGGATTTTCTTTTTGCCAAAAAAGTGGAGAAAACACAGCTCCTGACAATTGAACTGTCTTCTAGTCATATGATATATATGAAAAAATTATGCTGGTGTTTCTGTTTCTTATCAAAATCATGTGATGTATTTGAGATAATTTGGCTGGTGAGATTTTCTTTTTATCAGAGTCATGTGCGGTCATTGAGAAAATATGGCTGGTGATGTTTTCTTGAAGGTGGCGAAAGTATTTTTTTGTTTCTATTTTTACGTATGTTATGAGAGAATTATGCTGGTGGTTCTTTTCCTCATCAAAATCATGTGATGTATTTGAGATAATTTGGCTGGTGAGTTTTTCTTTTTGCCAAGAAAGTGGAGAAAATACAGCTCCTGAAAATTGAACTTTCTTCTAGTCATATGATATATATGAGAAAATTATGCTGGTTTTTCTGTTTCTTATCACAATCATGTGATGTCTTCAAGATAATTTTGCTGGTGACACTTTCATTTTTGGTGAATTTGTTATGTATTTTCTGAGAGAATTATGCTGGTGGTGCTTTTTCTTATCAAAATCATGTGATGTGTTTGAGATGATTTGGCTGGTGATGCTTTCTTGAAGGCAGGGAAAATACTTTTTATGTATGTTCTGAGAGAATTATGCTGGTGGTGCTTTTTCTTATCAAAATCATGTGATGTGTTTGAGATAATTTGGCTGGTGATGTTTTCTTGAAGGCGGGGAAAATATTTTTTATGTATGTTCTGAGAGAATTATGCTGGTGGTTTTATCTTAGTATTGTATCATTTTATATGGAGATTTTATCATTTCTATCAAGTTTGATGCGTGTTATTATTACTAAGGAAGCATTTGTTCTTGGAAAATATATTGTAATTTTATGCATAGCCTTGAAGTATTTCTTCTTTCAATTGAATCAAGGTGGGGAAAATACAGCTCTGATGCTGTGGTCCGTCTTCATATACCTTTATTTAAATTAACTGCTTTTAATTGCATAATTTGTTATTGATGATGCAATGAGGTGCATAAATCCTTTGATGCTATACTGTTTTGATAAGATATTGAGGCTGTGTATTGTATATTTCTATTTGAAACCTGTTGTTGTAATGTGTAAATACATTTTGCATAATTTGGTTTATTACCATATATTTATTTATTTATTTTTATTGGTAAGCTTGAAACTGATCCTCATGGTATGGAATACCACAACGCACAAATGCAATATGCACCCTGCTTCAGATCCCTAGTTATCCTAGTCCTCTTGAAAGACACAGGAACATTTGGCCTATTATGGGCTGGTGGGAAGTGATAAACGCGACTTCCTGCAATGCCCCTGCGTGTGCTACTTGCGCGCACAACTGCCTGACTCAGCTTGTGTCTTTTTGGAATCTTTTAAATGATGTACGGAGGCATGCTGCTGTACAATTACTATTGGTATTCAGACTGTGGCATCCAAACAGTAGTAGGATAGGAAGTCATGATTATTAAATTCATAAATAACTTTGCAAAATTCAATTACAACCTATCTAGTACAAAGCTAATCTAAAACGGGTTAATCCTGGTTGTGAGTTTAGCTGACCTAGGTACAGTCGAGGTGACCTCATCACTAGAACCAAGACCGCCCTTTGCTACCCAGGAATCACCAAAGTCTCATACTAAGCATTGTGCAAATTCAAATCTAAGAGGTACAGTGGGGTTAAAAGACTCTGATGAGAAGAAACTTTTATTCAGTAAATTACATATATACTTATTAGTACGTAGCCACACCGGCTTGACTAGAATTTTACCCTCTGATAGTTTTTTGGAAATGTCAATTAGTGATAAAGCCCCCTTAACTGAGCTTGTTCTCCAGTCATCTGAGCATACCATCAAACCACAAACCCCTGATGCACAGAATGCTGCTAATATACCATAGCAAATTTGATTTATTCCGAGATTCTTGTGATACGTCAAAAGATCTTTGATGGCCTCATTTTGTTTTGAGTTCCTGAGTTTGCCTTTGATGCCATTAACTTTGACCTTTGTATGTGCACATACCATGTTGTATGCAATCATCAAATGGATAACTGTATCCATTAGATCCTCCAGGTTCTTGTGCGGCTTTGTGGATATCTCATTGTCAGCCCTGCCACCTGCAATGCTGAGTTGCGTTGCACGTTGCTTTGATTTACCCAAGTAGGAGGAAAGGTATTCAACTGCTCCCCGTTTGAGTCCAAGAGGATGGGTCGAATTTGATGTTGGTGCAACATATGGTTTGGGTGCAATCACATCGTATGAGACTAAACTAATGGATTCAAACATAAAATTTGCCCAAAAATGTTTAACTGGATTGGCCGGGTAAAGAAGGCTCTGAACCATTTTGAAGAAGGAGTGTTCAGATTTTGGGAGATTATGTGGAGGTTTAGCTGATTCCTTCATCAATTTGAGATTCCAAATGTTGTGATCAAAAAACGCTTCTGTTTCTGTTGGCTTGAAAAAATATAACCCTGTATATTGCAATTTATATCATCATTCAACAGCCAATAATCATGTATCATGCACAAAGATAAAACTCACCTGCCATCTCAAGGTCCTCCAGCCAGGCCGACATTTTAAGCTCTCAGTTACTGATCACCTTAATACCAATGGGAAGGAATGTATGAGAATCCTTTGTTGGTAAATTGTCCCATCAATTTTTGTAAATACTATTGATATTATCAAGCCCCCTTTTCCATGATTGTTGAGTAATATTGGAATGATAATTCAAAATTCCTGCAAACTCTTCCATGCGGGATAAAAATATTCCTTGAAAATTAGCAGACAATGACACTTTGGGCTCAGGGTCAGGAATTATATCAGTCATATCTCTTCCCATTGTATCATGTTTAATTGTCTCCCTTTCTTGAAAGGCTTGAATATTCCAAGGAGAGGTGGGAGGGGTTTCATCATGGATTGTTTCATTGGGTATCAGGGGCTTTCAGTATGTGGAGCTTTGTCATTGATTGTTTCATTGAGTATGGGGGGGGTTCAGTATGCAGAGGTTCATCGTCAATATGGTCCACTTCAACATTGATCATTTCATCACCTTGATCCCAAGAATCCTTTGCAGCTTCAAAGGTACGGCGTTTTTTGTTTGTTTTTCTGGTCGCATGTATATTTGGTCTTTTTCCTAATTCTTTGCCTGGAAATCCAATTACGGCTCAAGATCCTTCAGGCAGAGATTCTCCCACCTACACACCTGCCCATATATTGTAAGTAGCTATTTTTATCCATTTTGTTTTGAATTAGTAATGGACTTACAGTTCAAATCCATTTTGAGGAGGCTCATGGCTTCAGAAATCTTTTGACGCACATAATCAGGAATTTTACTATCATTTTGAATTTGTTTGAGTCTTGGGATTGTTTGAGAAATGTTTGAGACAAATTGTTCCTGGGATATAATTCCCACCTCCCCACAGAAAATAACATCATCTTGCCCATCATCTTCTGTCGGTGCACAAGGTTCAACAGTATTTTCCTTCTCATAGCTTTTAAAATTTGGTTTCTGAGAGCTTGGAGGCTGACATGAAATAAAGGCTATGACACAATATCAGGTTTTGAGAGATTTGAAATATTCAAGATGGATGCATACTCACATTCTGGAAGAACTGGTGGATCTTGATTATCTTCATGTGACTGGCTCTCTACTTCAATGCCTAATTCACAACTACTGGCCATATCAGAGATTTCACTTCCACTCTCTGGGGCTGAAGTTGGTCGTTCATTGAATTCAGTTGAATTTCCCAGGGTTTGGTCCATAGCAGAGGTAGTTTATTAAGCAAATAGATGGTGAGGAGTTGATTGATAACATGACTGAAGATTGTAGAATAAAAAGATCCAAATTGAAGAAAAAAGGTGGAAGTAAAATAAGTTTAAAATAATTGATTCTTTTTGAGGTAACATTGGAGAATTTTGGCGAGTTTGAAAGAAGTTAAATATCAATTTAAAGCAGTTCAAGAGTTATTGAATATTCTAGAAAAAATATATTTTAGAACCACAAGCTGACCAAAATAAACCTGCGCATCAACAGACTTGGAACCTTCTATTGAAATTGTATTGCATTTGGAAAAGATGATTTGTGGGGAAATTCAAGCAGGTGATGTGTTGCAAATTATTTCATATCATTCAAATGAAATCACTTCCCTGTGAGAAATTGAATAAAGTTGACTAGTGAGAAACCTACTAAAGTCAGATTTTGAACTATTCAATGTTCATGAGGTAAGGACTAAGCAAAGTGTTCCATTTGAATGATATGAAACAAAATGGTTTTGTCAGGGAAACAGGAGACACAATTCTTGTCTTAAATAGTCCACTTATTAGGTTTTAATTTGTGAGTCTCATGATTTAAACCCTAACCACAACAATGTGAATATACTGACCAATTTCCCCTTAGGTCCTGTTGGCAGAGAAGGCCACTCAGCATATCTTGGCAATTGCGTTCATCGTGTACGCCAACAAGCCACCATACACTATGGATGTAGTACGGAAGCGTAAGGATATGTGGTGTTGGGAGCATGTTGGGAGGGCACTACACAAGCATAAGGATGGTAAGGAGTGTCGGGAGGGCACTACACAAGCATAAGGATAAGTGGTGTTGGGAGCATGTCGGGAGGGCACTCCAAGCCTAAGGATCATAAGTCGTGTCGGGAGCATGTTGGGAGTGCACTCCGTGAGCGTAAGGATCAGTGGTGTTGGGAGCATGTTGGGAGGGCACTACACAAGCGTAAGGATCAGTGGTGTTGGGAGCATATAGGGAGGGCACTACACAAGCGTCAGGATCAGTGGTGTTGGGAGCATGTCAGGAGGGCACTACACAAGCATAAGGATCAGTGGTGTTGTGAGCATGTTGGGAGGGCACTCTGCGAGCGTAAGGATGGTCAGGGTGGGGGTGTGAAAGCGTGAGGACGGCGATGGGGGGGCAGTGTAGGAGTCTCATCTGGAGGGCGGTGCGGGCGCGTAAGCATGCAAAGCATTGGGGCGGATTAGGTGGGGATGTGGAAGCCAATGAGGTGAAATTACCCGAACATTTCAAATAGTGTTTGAATAGGTTTGGGCTTTGAGTGACATTCTCATGTGACACATGTGACGATTGACGTTGTCTTGACGCTGACATGACGTGACCCACTAAATCCAGTGGCTATAAATGACACTAACGCGACTGAAGCAAGATTTTATACTGACTGCGGTGTGACATGAAGTCAATCACCGACGATTGATGTGAGATTTGCCCTGGTGATTATTGTAAAACTGCTTTCTGTTGGATGTATATCCACTAAGTCCTTTTTGAGGGTATCATAAGCAAGTCTTGGATTCCAACCTTTTTCTAGAATTTCTGGTGTTTTGCCAGTAGAAGAATGTATTGATGTTTCATTTTCCAGTTCAAGGGCTGGTATTAGTGTACACCAATCATGGGTAAAACCATCAGAATCTTTGAATTCTAGTCCATAAGCACATAATCTTCTGATAATGTCTTCCAAGGTTTGTATCATTCTTTCTGCTAAACCATCAGTTTGAGCAGGGTAAGCTGTTGAGAATGATAACTTTGTCCCAAACAAGTTATGGAGGTTTGTCCATAATGTTGAAGTGAATTTTGGGTCTCTGTCACTTATAATATTCTGGAATAAGCCTGTATGGCTAATAACTTTATTCCATATCATTATGGCTGTGTGCATAGCTGTGTCATCTTTATGACATGGTAGGAACATGGGAGTTTTGCTATACCTGTCAATCAATACTAGGCATGCATCATAGCTTCTGTCTCCTCCTGGAGGTAATGCTGTTACCCAATCCATATGAACTATTTCTCAAGGGTATTTTGGTTCTTGGACTTGGATCATCATTCCAAATTTCTTTCCTGTGTCTCTGTTGGCTTTTTGACATCTGTCACAGGTTTGGCAGTATTTTGCAACATCTTTCTTCCAATTTGGCCACCAAGAGCAGGTTTTCACCCTTTATAGTGTTCTGTCTTCTGAAAGATGTCCAGCTGCAACACTATCATGACACTCATGTAAAATAGTGTTTATCAGGGTTCTATCTGTTAAGGCCATAACACATGTGTGTTTTGTTCTATGGTGAAGGATTCCATCAAGGAGGTGGAATCTTCCTTCATCATATGCCTTTTTCCATGTTTCATCTAATTTTGATGAAAGTGATGGATATTTGCAGTCTTTAATTAGAAGTTGGCTTAAGATATGGCAATTTTTTTCTATCTTATAGCTTTCTTTAACTTAGTTAAAGAATTTGGTGCCAATGTCTGTAACACATATTCCTTCTATATGGTGCTCTTCCTGTGGTACCCATGCTGGATTGTAAGGGGTATTTGCTAGAGCCCATCTGCTAAGACCATCTACATTTTTATGCATATTGCCAGATTTATGAACAATAGTCATATTTCCTCTGTATTCTTGGATAGAAATTTGCCATCTCAGCATATGTCTATTTGGATTTTTCATATTTAATAGAGATTTTACAGCATTACAGTCTGTAATCACACCAAATACTGTTCCATCCAAGTAATAATGTAATTTTTCTAAAGCCCACACTAAGCAGAGGCATTCCATTTGGCTTGCTCCATATCTTGCTTCTGTTGGATTTATCTTTCGTGAAATAAAACAAATTGGTCCTTACACTGGTTTATCATTGACAATTTGTGTCTGGTGTAGTGCAGCACCTAGTCCTTCTCCACAAGCATCAATGTAAAGCTTGAAGGGTAGTTTCCAATCTGGCATTAGAAGAAATTGGGCATTTGTTAAGGAATTTTTCAATTCTTCATATGCCTTGACTCTTTCTTCTGTCATTTCATAGAATTTTTGTTGATCACATAGCTTATACAAGGATTTGGCAATTTCTGCAAATTGCTTTATATGCTTTCTATAGTAACCAGCAAATCCTAGAAATGATTGCATTTCTTTTTTGGTTTGAGGCATTGGCTTGATTAGTACTGCTGCTACTTTATTCTTGTCTATTCCTAGACTAAGTCCAGATACAACATGTCCTAGTGCTTTTAGTTCACTATATGCAAATTGACACTTTTTCAAGGAAATTTTCATATTTACTTGCACTATTTTTGTAGTACCCTTTCTAGTCTTGTAAGTGGATTTTCCCAAGTTTCTGAGCAAACTATGATATCATCAATATAGATAATTAACCATCCTTCTGATAATTCTTCAGGAAATATAGTATTCATCATCCTTTGATAATGGGAAAGTGCATTTTTTCCGCCAAATGGCAATCTTAAGTATTCAAAAATCCCACAGTGGACTATTATCCTCAGTAGTTTCTTGGCATTGTCTGTTAAGACATTTTGATGAAAGCCCTTTAAGGCATCCATGGCTGTAATGAACTTAGCTTGTGACAATTGTGTCAATGTCTCATGGATTCCGGGTATTGGATATCTGTCTGGAATGGTATAGGTGTTCAGGGGTCTGAAGTCTCCCACCATTCTTGATTTTCCATTATGCCAAGTTATAATGACAGGTGTAGTGACCTCTACCTGTTCATTATGTCCTACTTTTCTTGATACTCCAAGGTCCATTAATTCTTGAATGTGTGCCTCCAAGGCTTCTCTAGCCCTTGGGCTAGCTGGGTAAGCAGGTCTCCTTAGTAAGCGTGGGTAAGGCTTTTCCACATTAAGAATTATATCCACCTCATGCCCAATTATGGCACCTAGTGGCTCCTTGTCAGTCGCAAAGGCATTTTTGTACTTAAATAAGATGTCAATCAATTTTTCTTTCATTTTTTCTGTTAATTCTTGATTGAATTCTGCCTCTTTGAGTTGTTCAAATATAAAAAGGTTCTTTTCTGGACTTTCCTCTTCATTCTTAATAACTGTGATTTTGTTTTTCATTATTTAAGAAGCCAAACTTTTGTCTTTTGTTATCTCCTATGGTAAAATATCTGTCTTTTTGGCTAGATATATCTATACCATAAATTTATAAGTAGTAATTTCCAAGTATGAAGTGATTACTAGCCCAGTTCTCCATTACTACAAACTCTACTTTAATTCTGACACATTGTGAGGGATGAGGAAAAATTAGTGTTAAATCAATTATTCCAAGGGGCTTCATGCTCTCACTTGCACTACTAAAATTGACACCTTGTATTGGCATCAGTTTTTCTTGCCAGTCTGGGACAATGGTTTTTAAGTAACTTTTACCAACACACGTGCAATATGCTCCTGTATCCAAGTTCACTTTTCCTTCTCGGTTATCAACCATAACAATACTTATACTTGATTTTCCAGCTGTATATCCCACTCCTCTTGCAGGTTTGGTTCTATACATTTTGGCATCTTGTATATTTGTCATGTTTGTATCAGATGTTCCAGCTTGTGGTAAGTTTGAGTTAACATCTAGTACTTCATAAATTATAGCAATATTGTTAATTTGTGCATTCATTAGATTAATTTCATCACTTTCAGAACTTTCTGACTCTCCTGTTTCTTTTTCAGAGTCAGATTCCTCCTCTTTGTCATTGTGGCTTTCTGTTTCCACAATTTCATTAATCTTTGCCTTTTTGAGGCAGTTATTGGCTAAGTGTCTAATACCTCCACATTTATGGCATTTTCCTTGCTCATTATTGTTGGATTGATTGGGCTTGAAAGCTTTTTTTGATTTATCTTTTTTGATAAATGGCTTGTTTGGACTTTTAATGTCCAATTTCTTCCAAGTTCCGCCAATTTTTGTTCTTGTCACTATGTCCTCTAGTGCATTGATATACTCTTCTGTGGAGCATGGCTCTATACGCCTGCTTCTCAGGGCATGTTCTAGCTCTCCTCCACATTTCTTAAGTATTTTCATGTGCACCATCTTTTGTGACATTTCTGGGTACAATTAATTGAGTCTTTCAACTTGTTTTAAGAACCAAGTTAAAGGTTTGTCTTTGTCTGGGTCAAAGAAAGAATTTTCAATTGCATTCTCTATCCTGTACCTCAAGGAATCATTAGCCCACTTGGTGATTATTTCTTGTTTCCACCAAGACCAGGTATTTTTGCCATTTGTTTTTCTTATGCCATAATACCATCTTTTTGCATATTTTTCAACAAGCGAATGTAATTTTTCAGTAATTAGTTCATCTGGTATGGCATAATCTTCTTGTAGCATGTCAATTGTTTTGATAAATTACATGTGGTCATATTCACCTTCTCCTGTGAATGTTGGCCATTCTTTTAATTGAGGTTCTTCCTTCATTAAGACTTGGTTATTGTCTTGGTGACTTAAGTCTGTTAAGAATGTATTTTTTAATTCCTCTTTTGGCTTAACTGGGCTTCTTATGTGAGAAAATGAGGTTGATAACTTTGGCATATTTAAGTTAGCCTCATTAATTTTATCCATTTTTTCAGTAGTAAGCCTTATTTCACTTTGAATGTCATCTTTCAGATTCATTCTTGCTTCATCACTTTCTTCCACATGGTCCAAAAGTAATTTTTGGTGTGATGAAGTCTTTTCTTCAAATCTTTTTACAGAAATGCTTAATTTGTTTAGTTTTTCTGTAAGATTATCAATACTCACATCATAATTGATTGTCAAGGTATTTTCTTTGATATCACTTATGTATTTGTACAACTCTTGTTGTCCTTGTATTGATTTCTCAGTATTATCAATTAATACTTTTGGTTTATTATTTTAAATCATAAATTTTATGTTATCAATTTGTTTTTTTTTTGTACAACAAGTTTTGTTAAAGATGATAAGCTATTATTTATTTCTTGGAAAGATAATAAGCTATTTTTAATGTCTTTAAGAGGTAAAATACTATTTTTAAGCTCTGTTAAAGTATTTCCAACATCAGGAGACAAGGTAATTTTTTTGGGAAATGGGGTTGTCACATTCTTTGCTCCTCTTTGTCTTTGAATTTCATCAAGGTTCTGGCCATGTTGAAGACATTGTCCATGGCATCTTTTTGGATTTTTGGGATCCTGTAGCTTGGGGAATATAGTTTCCTCCAATTCTTTTTCTTGTTCTTCCTCCCTTCTTGGGGAGGTTGGTTGACTTGAGGCTTTCTGGTAGAAGCTACTGTGGCTTCTTCCTTGCTTGCCTCTTTCTTTTTGGATGGTACTCCTTGATCTTCTTGATTTGAGGCTTTGATGATAGTGGATTCCATCCATTGGAGTATTTTACTATTTCCTCCTCCTTGAGGAGCTTTTTGAGGATGTGCTAGGAGTTCATCACTCCTTGGTGTCTTTGGGGCAACATTTCCCAATCTTTGTCCTTGTACACCGTGTAGTACTGTTTGTACTGGCTCATGTAAATGTCTATCTGAGCCCTCTGAATGTGGGTTGTACCTGTTTGAGTTACTCATACTTAGTTCTAAATCTGGCTCAGATATCATGCGCATTTCTGGGACTTGCCTTTGGGATAAGGCACTTCCTTGTGTGGATTCTGTTCCACTGGGGATATTGCCCTTCCTTTTCCCTTTTGAGGAATCAATTCTACGTCTGAGTCCAGCTCCATCTGATCGGATGGGGTATTGGGATCCTCTTCTGGTAGTCATGATTTAAAAAAATAAGAAAATAAGAGGATTTCAGAACAGGAATTCTTCTTATGGCAATTTATTAATGAGGTACTCACCTTCAGGGTCCTGGAAAGTCTAATTTCTTAGTGACAATTGGTGTTGGAGAACCTGGGCAAGTTTATTCCACCAATTTTTCAACAGTGGCTTGGTTGTCCTCTGTTGGATTGTCTCAAACACTAAAAAAGACAAATAAATATAAGTCTTTTATATAAGAAGTGTCATTTTTGGTAAGATATGGCAATTTTCCACATAAGAATTGCTTTTATATCTTTAAAAAGTGAAAATAATTAAAGAAATGAAATTAAAATTAATAAAATAACTTTTTTATTGGTTTTTAATTTTTTTTATTATTTTTTATTATTTTTTATGTTTTTATTTTAAAGAATAAAGTAAAAATGAATATGATTCTTTTTAAGCTTAATTTATAATATAAAATTATTTTTAATCTGTAAAATATCTTTTTTAATCACTAGAGTCACTCAAAGAAAGTTTTTGCAAGTCTAAGGATGTGAAAAACCACGTGTAAGACAGTACAATTGCTTTCCAAATGCCTCAATAGCTTTTAAAATCGAGAAAATATTAAATTATTATATAACTTTATGATTATAAGTTTAATTTATTATTGGATAAACCCAATTAGAATCTTTTCAAAGGTCTTTTAGAGTAAATATCATGGCCAGGCCCCCAATGTAAGGTTTTACTATGAAACAATAAGTAAAAATTACTAATATTTTACTTATTGCACTATTAATGTCCTTATAAGTGCAATAAATAAGATAAAAATAATTATAATAATAAAGAATTATTATAATTATGGCGTAAAATAATTATATAATTAAATAAATATAATAATATAATTTATATTATAAAAAAATAATATTATAAATAAATATATTAATATAAGATAATTAATATATTTAAAAGCACTTTATTATTGTTACTAGAAAATAATAAAGGCGTAAAAAATTGTTTTTTATTAATGAAAACAATTGATAACAATAATATTACTAATATTAAAGCTATAAAATAATATAAATACTATTTATGTTAATTATAGAATTATTAAAGTAATAATAGAGAAAAATTATTATAATAAGAGAAATAACCTACTTTCAATGATTAAGATAATATTTTTGAATAATTTTACGCCTAGAAATGTAAATACAGCTTATTTAAATTATAATTATAGTAAAACTTAAGAGAAATTACAGATTTTCTTGATTTTACATGGAATTGAGGTTTTTGAGAGAAATTTAAACAAAACAATTAAATAATTACAATAATCATGTCAAAGATGAAGATTATTATAAGATTACATTTGGTCATTAATAATATAAATTTCTTATATATAAGGAATAAAGGAATTACCTTTTTATTTAATGATTTAATGTTTGGTAAGCGTCTGAGGGGGAAGTAGAGTAAAAAGAGCTCTATTTATATTAAATTCCTTCCTCCTAGAGTCCAACAGGCTTCTAGTAGACGTTCACTGATCATATCCACTGGAATTGATCAATATTTTAAGGTTTGGTGATGATTACATCATGATCAAACCATCTTATCTCATTATTATGCCATTATTTAGAGTTATCACTATGACTCTATGTTTGATGACGTCAAGGCTTGGAAGAACCTCAAAAATCGTGTATTTTATTATTTTTAATCATAAACTAACAGTATTCACCAATTATATCACTCATATGACTGTTAAACTTAATTTAAAGCTACAGTGAGTGATCATAAATGATCAAATTAAGCTCAAACTCTGATCCTTAATAACTTTTACGTTTTACACACTACAGCAGTTCAGAGAGTGAATTCTAATAGTTTGGCCTAACCTTATTATGCTTCCAAGAGTATTTAATTACATCATAAAAACTCTATTTTTGATGATTTTTCTTGTAACTCATCTTTTCTGTCGAAATTTAATATTTTAAACTTCAAACCATGATTTCAAGGGGTTATACCTTGAATATTATAATACTAAATACATCATTCTTCACGGATGAACTATCAGAATCCAACTGTCTACTTTTTTTAATTTTAGACCACTTTTACAACAAAGTGGTCAACAGCTCCATTGATTTTAATCAATAATCCCTTACAGGTTTTAACCTTGTTTATAACTTGTGGAATAAAGTTCATTTCTGTATTTCTACAGTAATTACGTGATGACTTTATTTTTGGTTCATCACTTTATCATGCATATTTCAAAAAATATTAGCTAAAATCCTTGAATATATGCGTTGACCACAAAAGTGCATATATTCAGCTTAACTCCTTAAGTATTGACTTTGGAGATTAGCTTCTTAATTGTTTTATGTGTGGAATTTCATGGAAGATCCAATGGAACCATCTACTTCACATGTTGTTTCATTGATATTAGAAATAATTAAGGATTTATGGTTTTTATAAGGTATTATTACTTATAACTCATTAAATATTGACTTTACAGATATGCCATAAAAGTGGTATATGTGTATGTTACCATGGGGAATCCTATTGTATAATTTATTTCATATGTTTTTTCATTGATTTTTAAGTTAAACTAAGTTTTATGCCTATTTATGGCAATTTTGTAGTTTTAAGATAATTATTTTTAATGTATAATTATTCAAATATTTCTTGTGACCTTTTTGGGTATTTGGTCATATCTCAAAGGTTCAAAATTCCATTATTAAAATGCCCCTGCTCCCTCATCAAAATACTGGACTAGCTTTTCTTTGGGATTGAGAAATCCCCAATGGACAATCAGCCCATAACCTCTGGGCCACCTCACCCCCTGGATCCACTTTTAATGCCAGGCACATAATTACTAACAAGGTCATCAGTTCATTTGAATCCCTTTTGACCAATACCCCTCTTGGAGGACTGCTCGCAGATGATATGGGATCAGGTAAAACCATTCAGGCCATTGCTTTAATTGGTACCTCCAAGGAGTGGCTAATTACAAACCCCCAACGCTCCACGCCCACCTTGCTTAATTACCAACTGGAAATCTGAAATATCCAAGCATGCTCAGGCTGGAGCGCTGCAAGCCAAAATCTACCATGGTCCCACTCGTCACTCATTATGCGAGGCCAACATCTTAAAATGTGATATCATCATTACTTCTTGCAATACTACCACCCAAAAATTTAAACAAACCCATACCTCTACATCATTCATTTTTAAAATCAATTGGCATTGTATAATTTTGGATGAAGCACAGTGAGTGTCTGATCTTTAAATGATTCAAATTACCTTTTATATCCAATAACCCTTCCCCCATTTTATAGCTATATTTGCTCTCAATACACTGCCACTCACCGTGCCATTAATAGCCTCCTATCATCCCGTCAAGTATGTTTAACGGGAACACCTATTCACAACACCATTTATGAACTTTTGGGCATAATATCATTCATCACCCAACCCCAGAGCTCAGATCAAGATAACTGGTCACCATTCATCCTGAGTAGTCTTTCCAAAGGTAGCAATGATATTTTGCATTTGGCATTGCATCATTTAAGTTTGCGCCGCACCCAAACCTCACATCTCAAATCCCTACCCACTATTAGCCATCAATATGAACTTCTCCCACTCAACCCAACAATCCAGCAAGAATATTCCATATTATATGAAGAATTCCTATCATTCAAAAGCAAAGGACCAGGAGAATTTTTCAGAAATATTAATAAGCTGCGAATATGTTGTAACCATCACATCATGCTTAACACAATTGTGGATGCGGATTTGGAAGACCACAAGGGCAGGAGCACTCAGGATAACTCCTCAACAATCACATGAACTCTTGTGGATGTGGAAACATGCATGATGAGTAGTAAGATTGCACACCTCCTAAAAAGCTTAACAAAGAACAAACAATCAAAGCTTGGTCCAACCAAATTGGTGGTTTATACTCAATGGACCCAATTGCTTGTTTTGTGAGTTAATTCTAATATGCATCCATTACCAATTGAATCCATTTGACCTTTTTTTATGGTAGAATTGGTATTGCACTTGTCCATCACTCTATCCTTTCAGCACAAATTGATGGAACAAGTACAGCACAAGCGCAGGAGAAGGCAGTGGAGAATTTCTTCAATAATCCTGAATGTGAAGTACTCATTGCATCAATTGCCACAGCTGGAACTGGCCTCAATATAACTTGCACTAATATTGTATATTCAATGGTGAGGGGACCCCAAAATTCTAATGTGATTTTTTGACACTGACATTCACATTTCCAGGAGCCTAATTGGAACCCAGCCATTGAGGCTCAGGCTTTTGCTTGACTCCATCGTATTGGCCAACAATGACCTGTGAAGGTCATTCACTATATCACTCCCCATTCAGTTGAGGTCAACATGTGGAAGGTACCTTTAAGGCTCATCTTTTTCCCTGATTGTATTACTATTCTGAAATCTTTCTTTATGGGAATCCCATATTCAGATCACCAATAGGTCCAAGAAAAGAAACTTCATTAACTGTGTGAGCCTTCCTGATATTATGTAGTTTGTGTTTGACAAAGTTGATGATTCCTTTTCACCCCGCCACAGGTCCACAATCATGAACACCATGAGCTGGATAGAACTTCTTCAATATTTCCTCAATGAAAATTAGAAATAGAGTATTATTCCTAAGGGAGATGGTGATACATTCCAATTCATATGGTTTATATTCTAACATATCTAGCAAGTTGTTCATCTTTAAAAAATAATAATCAGATTTTATTACACCTGCACAAATAATTCACAAAATGTTAATTTGTAACTGTGCTATACATTTATTTTCCTAACTTGTTGCAGAGCATAGCCATTTGCGCTAATAACTGACATTTCAAGTATTTTGAGGGCAATAGTCTGCATCTTACTACAACCTTTGAGCCAATCTTCATCAAATACCTGAAAAGATAGCCCTTCAGGAATATCACCATCATCTGTTGATTGTATTTCTGGAAATCTATCAATACTTTTTTACCCTTTTTTTTAATCCAATTACAAAACTCTATGTCTCAATCAATTTTTAATACCAACTCATTAATTAGGCCTGAGCACCAGCCTAAGCCCACTTTGCAGTAAACTTGACAGCTATTTTCCACTACCTCCTCAGTATCTGACCAAACTCAAGGGTCATTGAATTTTGATGCTAGAATTGGAAATTTAGCTGTATCACACCATTCACGACAGCACTCACAGGTCTGCACATCATCGAATTAAATTATCAGATTTACTTCACAATGAAGAAGAGATACAGTAACTAACCCTTTGAAAAATCTTTGCGAGCTTTTGATTCTCCTTCTTTTTTACCAAATACTCTACATCCTTTTGAATAGACTTCCATTCTCTTTTGAAATAAGTGAAATCTTGCTCCATTAAAGCTGCCACAACCCCGTAGTTATTATGATCCTTGTTCCAAAAGTAGTGATGATACTCGATGCTGACAAGTGCAAGACGGAATTTATGGTAAAACACCATAGACATCAACTTGTTCAATGGATGTTGCCATGAGCTCTCCCAGTCCCAAGTGAATTGTTTTAGTCCTAACTTGTGGAGCTCATTTTGGCAGTAGCTTTGGAAACCCTGAGACTGAACCTGTGTTGATGGCCAATTGAAAACATCCTTGGGGACATATCTGAGATGACCAGCCACTTGAATTGCAATTTCACGCTCTTCTGTGCTGGGTGGTGCTGGTAGTGAGGAAAAATACTTATCCCTTACTTTGAGTAGGAACAGACAATGGGCATGTACAGCTTATCTCATCCCATGGACATTTTCTGGTAGTTCTGCTTTCAGCCATTTTTGTTGCTCCTTCTGGCTTGCACATTTTTCCACATTGTGAGCTTTACGAGCCTTGCTGATTTGCTGTATCATCTTGGATTGATCAAGCATACTCTGGGAAAGGCACATTTGAGGATGGGTGAACTCACTATTTGACTGAGTGCCTTGCTCATGCACCGTGAAATTGTCCCTCCTTGGTTCATCATTTCTTTCACTTTGAGTTGGAGACATGTTCTCATCCTCATCATCCACAATTTCTTCTCTTGATGAACCTGTTAGTTGGCGCCTCTTTCGTGGCTTCCAGACTAAATATTAGGAATCTAATAAACTAATTAGAAGTGGAATACTATTTAAATGAGATTAATAGACGCATCACTTGATTTAAGATTATGTACCGTTGGAATTGAGGCTTCAATAGTAGTAATAAATTGTAAGAAGTGAATTTCATCACTTTTAAAGGTGAGAGCGCTAATATTTCTAAAATAAATTGTAAGTATTTTAATTTTAAAAACATGATTTGTAAGAGCTCTGAGGATTAATTCAAAGAGAATTAATCCTCTTTAAATATTGTATTTACAAATTCAAAATCAAAATAATATGAAATAACTTTGTTTGAATAGAGAATGATTTGTTATAGTAACAGGAACAAATCTAACAACAAAATTAATGACATAGTGGGAACATATACTATGACACAATAAGTAATCAGTCATAGCAACAAGATTCAATTCATATTAAAATAATATGAATTGAAGTATTTGAAATTTATACAAAATAATAAAAGAAAATGAGACGAAAATTCGAAGAAAGTAATTGGAGTCTGTATAGCAGGCTCACGGGACTGTCATGACCCATTCTTGGCTTGGAGGCATATGGATGATGACGTCCAGTGACCTTCTCTTTATTGACCAGAGGTGAAAATTCATAAAGCTCATCACCTGCCATGCAAATCATCAGTTAACACATCAAAAAATTACTAAAGACTGGTCATACTCATGATCTTCAATTGGCTCCTGAGATTGGATTGACTAGCCTTTAGGTGCCGAATCTAACCCATGAAACAAACATATCAAATTGTGAAAAAGCTTATACTCCAACATCAAGATGACCTACTTTGATGAAGCGTCAATCCTGGATTTTCCTTCAACAGACCACTCTGAGTAACATTTTCCAATGGTCTTTTTTGTTGCCTGCCATCAACCCGCTTTTCATTGCCCAAATGAACCTGTGATCCTGATGGAATATCCAGGGTTGGCTGTTTAGTTTGTCCAAAGGGATCCTGGGATCCGACTGGATTCCGACCAGGATTAAGCAGGAACTCACGTGGAAATTTTGATTGGGGATTAGCCTTTGATGAAATTTCAGGTGTGCTTCCTGGCCCCTCAGACACATGCATTTGTGTATTAGTGGGATTTGGGGGAATTGGAGTGACGGAAATATTTGGGATTGACCAAGTGCTTTAAGTTTGACCTTTCAGATTTCCCACATCAATGTTAAGACCTGATACATTCATTGAGGATGCAATAGGGGTTGTTAGAGGAATGTTGGGACTCAATGGTGACTGTGTTTGAACATATTCTATGCTAGATTCACTATGTAAGTAATGAAAAGAACCTGAACGGGATTTACGTGGCTTGGAAGATGACATAAGGGCTAAAAAAGTACAGTAATTTTTTTAACTTGATAAAACAGCTCAGTATTATGATAAAATAGAGGGATATGAGATGAAATTTTTTCAAATTTGCAATAGAGAAATTCTATGAATAGCTGGAACCAAGTGTCTCGTGGAAGTCTCATAAGACACTTCTTAGGATAATTCTCCCTGCCTCCTCTTGAGCTCCTCCGCTTTTGTTGGAGACCACCCTGCCCTGCCTACCACCATATAATGTGATATTTCCTTGATTTCAAAGGGGACCCATCATCCATAAGTAATCAGATCCGATAAACATTTTCCCCTCCCCATTGTCATATTTTGTGAATCATCCAAAATGCCAATATTTGCATCAAAATTACACAGCATTCTATATCTGTATAAGGGTATGTTAATGGAGGATTTACACACAAAAGAAATATCAACTTTTCAAGAAAGGCAAGACAATCCAGATCACATTCAAACCAATTAAAAGCCCGCTGCACTCAAACCAAATAACAAGACTTTAGCTCCACTCCAAACACTTATGTAATAGAGTTATATTGTTATGTCTGTAATAAGGTTTAAACCATGTACAATGGTGTTCCAGTGTACATGGTTTGAATGTTCATCTCCTCAATTCAATGTTGACACATCCCTAATGGAACACCCATCAAGGGTCAAAAACACAGTATCACCATGTGTAAATAAAAGAGAATATGTATGAGCATTGAGCAGCATGGCATTTTACCCAATCAAACTCCTAACCAATTCCACCATCCAGATGAGACATGTTACACTTTATCCCCTGTAGCTCAGCCACCATTAAAAATGGGATAAAATACTTAGATGGCTCAAATCATCTCCCCCTTCATAAATAATCACTCAATTTTTTTCCAATTAATAACACTCCCAAACACTTTCACATCATCCATAGATATTTATACACAAACCAACCTTACTCATGATTCCTGCAACAATGACAACCTGCCGCTATTCCTCAATATGTATATGCATGTGTCAACACTGCTCAACCCAAACACACTTTTGCGCTGAAGGTGATAGGCAGGGAGTTGCCTTCACACCTTTCCAATAAAAACAGAACAATAAAAAGCTCAAATCAACCTTTGCACCCAAATCTCTTCCAAACATCCCTACTTCTGCATCAGGATCTGAGTGCCTGCCAATTCAATTGGATCAAATCTTCCTAGCTGATTATTCACAATTGACCCAAAGCACTTTCTCCACTACAGAGGGTCTGAATTCAAATGCACAGAAACCATACATTGGCTGTCAAAACCTTCCCCCATGTAAGGTTTGTCTATGAAACTCTTGATAATAGTAACAATATCAAAAGTACTATGACTGTCCTCAGTAGAAAAATATAATATAATAAAATATTATAACCACAAATTTAAATATAATTATTAAAAATAATTATATAAAAAAATAAATTTAATCATTATTATAAAAATATAATAATAAAAAAAATAGAATAATTATTCTATTATTGTTATAGTCACTGACAGTTATAACAATAAGAAGTGTAAAGCTCTTAATGAGACAATTACACGTGGAAAATAAGAATATTAACCACTTATAAATAGTATAAATATTATTTATAAAAGAAATAAACACACACTGTGCAGAGATAATTCTTTATAGAATAAAATTCTATATAAAAAAACTAATAATAGATAAAAAAATATAGAACTTTAAAGAAAACTTACTTATAATATTTATTTAATACAACAAGTTATACAACAACATTTATTATATTAAATAATAATTATAAGTTAAAAACACGCCAAAAAATCAATAATTTAAAGATAAAACAACTTTTTATAATATAAATTATGTATAAAGACTTTTTGAGAGGAATTTGTGGATTTTAAAAGATATTTAAGATGATAATTTTATATAATAAAATTTATTATAGATGATTACAACAATAATCTGAATTCTATGACTTCAATTCTTGAATTTAATAAATAAAGAATAAAAATAACTCAAGAATTACATTTAATAATAAGATTTTATATTTAATAAAACTTTACCTGTTTAAATTTCTAATATGATTGGATTGATAATTGATTATGGACAAAAACAGTGATGAAAAGACTCTTTTTATGTCTTCAGAGCAGCTCTCATGATTCATAATGAATGTAGAGGGCGTTCTCAGGTCAAAACTGAAAAACCATGCTTAAAAATTAAGTTCTTAACTTAAGGCAACTTATTTTTACTTCCAATTTAAAGTTACCAGTGTTATTCTTAACTCCAAGTAGCTTTAATCCTCATTTAGTTTAATTATTTTCAGTTTTAATATAAAATAAGTTTATTTATATTAAAGTTCATCACATGAACAACTTAAAAATAGAGTTTCAAGCAGAAATCTCCTAAACTCAATTTTTAATTAATTTTTAAAGAAATCATAATTTTCTTTGAGCTGAATTAAAAAAGTAAATTTCCAGGCCAATTACCGAGGAAACCTATTTATAAAGGATACTTGAAGTTTAATTTATATATAGATAATATTAAATTCTAAGCTGTGTGAAAGTTTCAAGCAAATCCATTAAGATTTGGATTTTTAATGAATTTTTGAAGTTATTGCTATTTTTCCACGTAAAATAGCAATACACACCAAAACCTTAGCTTTTGATAAGGTTTCAATGCTTGGAACCTTAAAGTTTTAAGCTTATTTAAGCTTTTTAAACTTGATTAAGCTTTGACAGTTCTTGAACCTTGATTTCAAGCCTGCATATTGGGATTTACCCTTTGGCAGCTTGAAATTCCTGTCCAAATTGGGATAAAACCAGTTTAAACCTTAAGGTTGGATCAAAGTCTAATCTTAAAGTTTAAATAAGGTAGAAAATCCTCCAATACAGGTGGACAACCTTAATTGAATCATTGCAGATCCAAAAAGTTGGGTACCCCAGCTCTATTTGGTCTTTTTCCTTTGTCCCACCTTTTTGCGTGGATTTTGCCCATTTATTTATTTAAAGCCATACTATGGCCTTAAACCCTTTTAAATTGAGCTCATGCAGGATTTACATTCTGTATGGCAAATCCTTAGCCAATTCAGTAAATATACACCACACCTTAATTTTAACTAAAATTTTGGTAAAGTTGCATAAACCTTATGTAACTTTAAATTTAAGCTTAATTAAGCTTAAATTTAACAATTTAAAAAAAATGTTAAAAAAGTTACATTAGTACTGTGAGATTCCTAAATCTTCCAATAACACAAGAAATAAGTGTTTTTGGGTATAACACCCTATGGCTGTACCCTAGGTTATTTTTGGTGTAGAATCCAAAAATGACATAATATTTATAACTTTGTTTATCCAAAAAAAAGTTATACTTATTTTTTATTATTTTTTATTTTAAATTCAACTAAAAAGTCTGTTTAAGACAAAATTAATTGTTTATAAAATCTTTTGTGGCCTTATGGGTATGTTATACATACCTCACAGGCTCACACCCCACAAGACCTTGGAATGGTAATATCTGCCATTCTATCATTAAGGTATAATATACCCCGCAGGGCTTCACGCATTCTCAACCCTGCCCTAAACCTGTTGATCAAGTCCAGCAACTCAAGCTCAGGGGGTCCCCCCACTCCTGCATTCCATAAACCTCAAGATCTCAGTACCATATTTGAACATCTCCAATTGGAGCCAATGATTCAAAACTATATATGTTGTACTCAATGTTTCTTTCTTAATGGCCTTACTGAATCAGTCACAACTGACCAATCCCACTGTCAACGCCATAATGACCCAAATGATCATGATCCCCCTTGCACACAATCATTAGGAAAATTCATCTATTCATTTGAACCCCACACCCAAATCACAACCAACATGAAGCAAAAATTTATACCAATAAAACATTTTATTTATCAACCATTCAAAAATTGGCATGCCAGATTTCTCCAGTGGGCTGGAATTATGGAAATTCTGTATCAACATTATCAATCCCAAACTCCCAAAGGTTCCCCCAAATGTGACATCTGGGATGGATTGGTCTGGAGATGCTTCACTGGAACTAGA
This sequence comes from Austropuccinia psidii, assembly GCA_023105745.1. Taxonomy (NCBI): domain Eukaryota; kingdom Fungi; phylum Basidiomycota; class Pucciniomycetes; order Pucciniales; family Sphaerophragmiaceae; genus Austropuccinia; species Austropuccinia psidii. The sequence goes on from JALGQZ010000002.1 coordinate 70,423,525, forward strand.
AATATTCACAACCCCCCATTCATGTCCATTCCTGGTTCATTGGCATTCTCCATTTATGTGGACTGGTTTAATGCACATGGAAAGTCAACCCAGTTGGCCAGCATTGGGCCTATCATCCTCATTTGTCTTAATCTCCCCCCAAGTGAAAGATTGAAGCCAGAGAATGTCTATGTTGCAGGAATCATCCCTGGTCCAAAGGAGCCAACTGCCCTTCAATTGAATTACCCATTAATGCCACTCATCAAGGAGCTCAAAGAGCTATGGCAAGGTTACCATTTTTCACCCACCTCAACAGGTCCTTCAGGATTGTTTATCCGTTTTGCCATTCTAATGGCCATTGCGGATGTGGTTTCCATGCGCAAGCTTACTGGATTTATTTCTCATTCAAGAAACCACTTTTGTAAGTTTTTCACTATTCACAAAGCTCAAATTCAAGAAATTGGTCCACAATTTCACTACACACGTTCATACCAAAATCATAAATGAACCATTGTGAAATGGCTTTGGGCATCCGCACAACAAAGACAATCAATTTTTTCTGAGTATGGAGTGCTATATTCAATTTTGGACAACCTTCCATATTGGAATGCAACCAGAATGGTTAATCTTGACATAATGCATAATTTAATACCGGGAATTTTGAAAGATCATGCACCTTTCAAATTGTGCATTCCAGAGTCCAAATCAAAAATTTACTTCAGGTCCTGCAGGAAATCCAATGACACCAACAGTTCAGACTCAGATTCCATGACCTCCAACAGCTCTCTTGATAAAATCACATTGAGAGAGGCCTGCTCCCTTAGAAGAGACACAGAAAAAATAATAAATGAGACACTCCCCACTACTTCCACCCAAAAAACCTGCCTCCCAATGCCCACCCCTCACATGCAACATCCATCTAGTGGTTCTGTGGAGATTCCTTCATTTTATGTGGATTACATCCCCTCTGAATTGGATATCAGTGCACTGAGTGATCACCAGATCAAGGGTGAGGCTCTGGAGCATCTCCAACAAATCATATCTGATACCATAATTCCCTTTTCATGGAGAAGAGTACCCCGCAAAATAGGTTTGCCCTCTCATGGTATTTTGAAAGCCTCTGAATTGGCTCTCTTATACAAGGTCTATATTTCATTTTTAATGCTCAGTCAACAGATGTCATTAGATGAACACAAATCCACCAACACATAAAGAAACATGGGTCAATCAGAAGAACTTACAAATGAACTAACCAAGAATACATTCCATTTGATTAGTGTTATCAACATTGCCACAAGTTGGACTTTTTCAAAGGATGATGTGAATGCATATGCTGAACATTGGAAAAAATTCTGCCTTTCCAATCAACACCTGTTCCCAAAACAGAAAACTAAACCAAATCATCATTTTGCTGATCATATTCCCAAGCTCTTCCAATGTTGGGGCCCAGCACAAGCCTCAGTCACATGGGGTTAGGAGCGCTTGATTGGAGTATTTGCAAAGATGCCAACAAATAACCAAATATGTAGGTTAATTAATAAGATCAATTTATTCACGTTGATTAAACACATGAACTGAATAATACTAACTTCTCGCAACTCTGAATAGATGATTTAGATAAAACCTTACTTCAACATATCAGTCAATGTTCCAGCCTTTCTGTTCTCCTGAAATCCCCATCCGTCCCATGTGAAATAAAACAAATTTTTGAATCACAGCCACCTGCCCTGTTCAATCACCAAAAACATAACAAACCATCCCGCCATGAGCAAGAAAATTATGATTGCCTGGTTGAGTACTTACAGAATTTTCATTTCACAAGAGAAATAGCTGAATGGATCAGCTTAGACACTACCATACAATCCACAAGTCATCCCACTTCAAGGATTGTCTCACCTTGGTATTTTCCACTTTCAAAAATTAATATTGGGAACAATATCTCTTCAACTGAATCCAAAAATGTCAGCAACAGTGTGATATGTCTTTTGAGGGGCAACTCACTACGTTTTGGTGTTATTAATAGCATTTTTAAACTCACTGAGCCATCTTTAATGCTGAAAAATAGCTTTCTAATATTAAAAACTTTGAAGATTGATGTGAATTTCTTACCAGATTGGCTGCATCTCAATATTTATAAAGCTGTTGGTTTTGATGATGGAAAATTGATTATATCTGAAGAAGAAATAGAAGGTAACTGTGGATTGTATGATAACAACGTTATGTCATGTGGACTGCTTGTAATGATAGAACCATTATTTCATGATATTTAGTCTACGAAAATGCAAATCTCTCAGATTCATTAGCAATTTTGCTAGTGAAATAACTGCCTCAAAATTTGGTTAGAGACATGCCATTGTGACAAGCAAAGCCCATTATTTCACATTGCAACAAAGAAATTACTATTTTGACATTGGGTACAGTGTGAATAAGCCAATTTCACTGATAAAATGTCCCACACACTCACCTATCACAGCATGCAAAATGTCCAACTGCACCATCATAATGTTGGAAGGGGAATCGGCCCTTATGCACCTGCCCCCACACATGTACATGCTAACGCACCCACCCCCGCAGTATTGTGCGGCAGGCTCTACCAGTGTCAGCCACAAAATGACAATCCCGCGGAGGTGGAGTCCTTTCATGGATGACCTGGTGAGGTCAAACCCCCCGCCTCTACATAAAGACTGGCTGAAGGACCTCTTTGATGTGTGTGTGTGGAAACAGGTGGGTCTTGTGTAATTTTGACCAACATTCGGATGGTTGAAGGAGGATGTGGTGGTGAGGAATCTCAGTTGAAGGCACAGGGGAACCAATATTGGTGGATGTCATAGGATTTGGTGTAAGACCAGAGTGTGATATGTGCTTCACATACTCTTGATTTTTGCTTTATGTGAGCTTGACTTTTATCCTTCTTGACGTTTGCTTGACGTGAAGTCAATCACTGACGATTGATGCAAGATTTGCCCTGGTACCTGCAGGAGTTGGGTTGGCAATTCTTTCAGGATTATTCCAAGGGCCATTCTCAGAGGTTATGCATCATTCAATCAGTTTTCAAGGAAGAAAGTAATTCAATACTCCTTGGACAACTCAATTGGTCCATACAGGCAGCAATAAATCATACCTGTATGTCCTTGGCACAATTGGGCCAATTCATATTCCACTGTGGGAATTCAATAACACAGTTCAATTCTCAACATGGCCAGAACTGTATTGACCCAGTTCAGACAATACAGCCGGATGATTCACCTTCCAGGATCAGCCTCTCAGTTTTCACATATACTGGCCACCTCTCATCACCTGGGGACTTTTTCCCCAGTTAATTAATATATTGGATTTATTTTTATCCTTATTTTCTTTTACATTATTAAAGTAAATACTGATAGTCTTAAGTCAGTCATTTTCACCTTTTCTTCTTTTCCTGTCAGTGGATATTGGTGGTCATATCCTTTACTAATTCCATTGTTCTTTCTGGCAGGTTGATACAGTGAATTGAGGATTAATTTGGTTGGCTCTTTGGCCTTTTGGCTTCTTATTATCGTGGCCATTGGCTTCCTTCTCTTTTATCTTTTCCATATTTGTCTTTATGTGTTTATTCTTATTCCAAAAAAAAATATTCTTTTATTCCTTTAATCTTTTGGAGCCCTCGAAGTGAGTTCTTGATTGCTGACTGCCAGGCCACTCTTACTTTCATAAGAGCCCCTGTGACACTTACTTTGTTTAAGACAGAACAATCCAAATAACAACCAAATGTTTTTAATTCTTGTTTTATCTTGAATTGATGTGAAAATGGTGCATACCAGAAATGGAAGAAACTATTCAGCCCAGCCAGATGGATGTGGAAAAGGAAGTGGCAAGACCAAATCCAGAAGTATCAAATCTTCCTCAAGAAACACACATATGGAGGATTCCAGAGTTTTCCCCCCATTCCCCAAGGTCTGTACCCACAAATGTTGACGTGAATTCTGAATCTGGACTGATTCATGATAATATTTATGAGGGCTGAACCTCTTTCAAGTGTCAGCAATAGAAATTTATCAATTCCAATACAGAAATTGGTTCAGAGAACCCAAAGAAGAGGAGTGGGAAATATGGCCAAGCCTTTGGCAGGGGGCCATGAACTCCTACTTACACATCAAGAGCTTTCTGGGTCAGGAGAAGACCATAGAGCTCTTAGGAGGCTGTAGCCCACTATATTGCAAATAAAAAGTTGAAAAGGGAAAGAATTTTTTGAAGAACCAAAGTCTTTTATCCATAGACCAGAAGAATTAGTTGGAAATGACTCCAGCTTTGGAGACAGAAGGCCAAGTGGTGTCTACCACCTCCAAACCAGCTTCAGAAGTGTCCAAAGACAAGCCCAAAGGACCTCAGAAGAAGCAGAAAGGTTCCAACAACCATCAAGGCAAGGGTAAAGGCAAAGCCAATTGGCACAGACCTTACCTACAGGGGTACAGGATTCCCAAATTGGAGCCTTCAGCCATGGACAGTATCTGCAATATGGCAAGGCCTTATATGGAATTCACGACCAAGGAGCAGGAAAGGATGAACAGAACCTTTCCATGGAAATAATACAAGAAATAAATCTTGTTAAAACTAGTATTAATGTAGAAATTGGTAAAACTTATGCAAAGTTAACTAAAATGACTTTGGACATCAATGACTTGAAAAACAATGACAAACGTTTTGCTGAAATGCATAAGTCTGTAATTTCTAAACTGGAATTACTTACCAATACATGTGACAGAACTGAGAGTAAATATCATGTCCAAGATGATGAAATGGAAGATTTTTCCACAAGAAACATCAATGATCAGCTTACAGTTTGAAAGACTATGTTTTGGAAGTGGCTGAGAATACAAGTCAATTTGCCACACATTTGGCAAGAAGTGAAAGTGAAAGGAAGAAATTAAAAGAGAAAATACTTGCAAAAGTGGAGCAAATTCATAAGAATTATGAATCAAATCCAGATATGCCAAGAAATTCCACACCTTTGACTGAAGAAAAGCTTTCTCTGAAAGAAAGTCTGACCCCTTTTCTAGGAGAAAATGTTATCTCTGCAAAAGATATTCCCAAATTGGAAGAATGGCCAACATGCTCTGGTGAAGGAGAATACAACCATATTGAGTTCATCAGAACTATTGATATTTTGGAAGCAGATTTTCAAATACCTGATCAAATTATAGTGGGAAAATTACACTCTCTGTTTACCAGAACTGCAAAGAAATGGTATTACAAGATGAGACAAGATCATGGAAAACATGATTGGTCTTGGTGGAAATCTGAAGTGATTACCAAATGGGCCAATAATTCTTGGAGGTTTAAAATGTAGAATGATTTTGAAAGTTCCATTTTCAACTCAGAAAAAGATAAACCACTTGGTTATTCAAACAAAAAGAAAGATTCTATGCTCCACACCCAGATATGCCTGACACTATGATTAATATGAAAATATTGAGAAAATGTGGAGGATAACTGGAACATGCTATCAAGTGCAGATGTGTAGAACCTGTTCAACAGAGGACTACATTAATGCAATGGAAGATATCATTACTAGAACAAGAACTGGTAAAGCTTGGACTAAAATTGCTATGGAGTCCAAAATGGTCCCAAAGATTTCCAGATAGGACAGAAGAACTGAAAGACCTGTCTTGAAGTGTCATAAATGTGGAAGCACTTCAAATTTAGCCAACATTTGCACCAAAAAGACAAAAAGAAATTAAGCTCAAGTAATTAAAGAAGTTCAGTGTACTGAAGAGAAAGAGGAATCTGACCTAGACTCTGCAGTATCTGAGAATACACCGGTAGAGGACTATCCCATTGAAAACATCACAGCTTTCTTTCAGGTCACAGAAGTCCATACTCACTTCCCACAGTACAGTGAGGATTGTCATATCCTAATCAATATCCAGGATTCCAGAATGTGTAAAACCAAACCTGCTACAGGTAAAGGATACACTGCTGGAGCATCAAGTGTCACATCAATCCTGATGAATGATATTAAAGCCAAAGTATATTTTGCTACAGGGGAATTTTGTACTTTTGTAGGAAAAGATTATGCTTAAACCATACTCCCTGGATCGAGAAATCATCTATTACCAATAGAAGGTGTACAATTTAGTAGTGCCAGTAATAATATGTATCCTTTGGGTATATTGGAAACTAATCTTGTATTTCCACACCCAGCAGGAAGTGTTAGAGTGAAGACTGAGATTGTAGTAATGGACAATTGCACATCTCAGCACATCATTCTTGGAAATTATTACTTGAATGTTTATGTTATTGACATCAATAACCATAATGACAGATATTTAACGTTTGGAGAAAACAAAAGACAAAAATTTGCTTTTTCCAAGATTCCAAAGCAAATATCTATTATATCTTCTGTTAAGGATACCTATAAGGAAGGATTTGTGTCTAATCAGCTTGTTGAAGCACAAATTAATTTAAAATTATCACCAAAGATGAGGCATGATCTTATTGATGTATTGTACACATATAAAAATGCCTTTGCTTCTGATAATGAACCATTAGGCGCTATAAAAGGGCATGAAGTTTATATTACTCTTAATATTGACAGACCATATCCTCCAGTACCAGCTTATCCAGCCAGTCCCAAATCTTGAGAGGCCTTGGAAAAACATATCCAAGAGTTGATCAAAGTTGGTGTACTAAGGAAAGTAGACCATAATGAAGAAATTGAAGTGACAACACCTTTTATTATTGCTTGGAATAATGATAAATCAAGGATTGTTGGAGATTTTGGAGCATTGAATACCTACACAGCTCCAAATAGGTATCCAATTCCTAGAGTTCAAGAAAACTTGACCCAATTGTCTAAAGCCAAGTATATAACATTAATGGATGCATTGAAAGGCTTTCACCAAAATGTGTTGATGCCTAAAGCTAAGAAATTACTCAGAATTATAACTGACTGTTGTATTTATGAGTATCTTAGAATGACATTTGGTATTAAAAATGCACCATCTCATTATCAAAGAATGATGAAGACCATCTTTCCCACAGAATTATCTGAAGGATGGCTTATCATTTATATTGATGATATTATCATATGTTCTGATTTATGGCCTTTACACCTTGAAAGACTTGCAAGAGTACTTCACAAAGTTGCAGAAGTGAACAAGAAAATTTCACTTAAGAAATGCAATTTTGGTTTTGAAGAAGTCAAAGCATTAGGACATATTTTTTCTGGTTTAAGCTTGGGTATTGACAAAAATAAAGTGGAAGCAGTGTTACTTAAGACAATACCCCAGAATAAGAAATAAATGATGTCTTTTCTAGGATTTGCCAGTTATTATAGGCAACACTTGAAAGACTTTGAAATTCTAGCAAAATCACTCTATAGAATCTGTGATCAACAAAAAGTATTTCAGATGACACAGGATAGAATTAAAGCTTATGAGAAGATAAGGAAAGCTCTTGCAAAAGAACCTTTACTCCTCATGCCTGACTGGAATACACCTTTTAGATTGTACATTGATGCATGTGGAGATGGATTAGGGGAAGCCCTACATCAAGTCCATAGCATTGATGAAAGGCCTACAGAAGGACCAATTTGTTATATCTCAAGTCAAATTGAAACAACAGAAGCCAGATATGGTTCAAGCAAAATGGAGTGCTTATGTTTGGTATGGGCACTTAAGAAATCACACTATTATCTTGATGGCATTGTTTTTGAAGTGATAAATGACTTTAATGCTGTGAAATCACTTCTCAACATGAAAACTCCCAACAGACATTTGTTGAGATGGAAAATACCCATTCAATAATATAGAGGCAACATGACTATAGTTCATAAAGCAGGAAACATTCACAAGAATGCTGATGGACTTAGCAGGTGGGCATCAGCCAATACTCCTGATAACCCAGCTTATGAACCTTTGGAAGCAGAACCACAGATTCCAATTGAAGGAATTAACATAACTGATATTGGGACTGAATGTTTTGAAGAAGTCATAGAATCTTATAAGAAAGACAAGAATTGGCAGATCTTCACTTCATTATTAGATAAAGACTGCAAAGATACATATTTAGTCAATGCACTGGATGAAGTTTGGAATAATTCCTATTCTGAAGGAAGATTTCACTTGTTTGATGGGATTACTTACCACAGAATCAAACATTCTTGTGTGATGACATTATGTAGAAGACTGCTTATCAATACCATCCTTCATGAGTGTAACAACCACTCATCAGGGGTAAGGGTATTCCTTCACACACCCACTCAAACACCTCAAATCAGCAGATCCAGCATTTGTATCAGCATTCAATTTCAGCAACCTTCATTCTGAAACATGCATACAGCTTGGTACCTCAATATAGCCTGTCAATACCTGTACAGGCTGGATTCACCCAATACGGTTTCAATACACCAACTTGAAACTGTATGATCACTCAAATACACCACACCTCTTGTACAGGTTCTGTACAGCCGTACAGGACCTGTATTGGCCAGACTCAATTCAATCATCAAATATTCTCATGAAAATTCTTCCTCTGGATCAGGGCTGGTGATTCTCACATATACCAGCCCCTCTTTCTCCCCCCTGGGGAGTTTTCCCCAGTTAATTAATTTAGTTGATTTATTATTATCTGAATATTCTTACCCTTATTTTTGGGTATTATATTTATTTAATCTTAAGTTAGTCTTTGCCTTTTTTCTCTCTTCGCCTGTACAGTATGAGTTGGGTGGCCATATCCTTATTAACCCTTCTCTTTCCATTCTGACAGGTTGAAACAGTGGACTTGGACTTGTTTGTGGTTGGCTCTTCTATATCTTACTCTTATTTCTTTGTTTCTGCTTTTCTTATATTTATTCCTTTAGTAATTCATCCTTAACACTCTTAAGTGTATCCCTTCTTATCATATCTTTGAGCCCTCCATAAGTGAGTCCCAGTTTACTGAGTGCCAGGCCCTCTTCACTTTGAAGAGCCCCTGTGACATTAAATTGATTAACTCATATTTGATTCTTTCTTTTATTCATTTTATTCATTTCTCTCATTCTTCAATTATGACCTTTTCATGATTTTATGATTTTTATGATTTTCTATGATTTTTTCTCTCTCATCAATTTTCATCTCATTCATTTCATTCAAAATGAAAATTGATTCTTTTCTCATTTCAAAAATTCTGCTGACCATTTCATTTATTCTTTATCATTCTCATTTCTCTTTTATCTGAATTCAGGTTTTTATCAGGTTATTTGAGTGGAATTATTTGGGTTAATTGATTCATCCTTCAGGGATTCTTTTTATTGATTTGGGGTATTCAGTGATTTTGGTTTTGAAATTTCTCAAACTTATTGATTGATTCCTCAAGAAATTGATTTCACCTCAAGACTTTGATTTGACTTTGATTGATTTGATTGATTGGCTTGATTTGATTCCTCAAGATAGCTGATTTATCCTCAAGGTTTGATTTGATTTATTGATTTGAATTTGATTCCTCAAGAAAATTGAATTGATTTTGAAGATATTGATTAGAATCCTCAAGACTTAATTGATTTGATTTTGATTGACTTGATTTGACTTATTGATTGAAATTGATTGTTCATAAGAATTTGACTTTGTCATCTTCACTCTTCAAGATTTATTCATATTGATTCACTTCAAGACTATTGATTGATTTCTCAAGTTCATCAAGATTCTCATTTGATTGTTTTGGTCAAGCCTTATTTTATTCAAAGTATCATCAAGTTTTATTTCATTTATTGCAAAATGCCAGTTCAGCATAGTCCCCCAGCCAAAAATACTAGATCCCAAAGAATTCAAGCTGTTCTTACTCCTACAGCAAGGGCTCCTCTTGACCGCACACCATCAGTTCATCAACTGAGTGTAAATTTGGACAGAGGACCACCAATGGAAGGAGCAGAACCCTCAAGAAGAGGTGGAATGAAATCTAGAAGATCAAGATCTTTCTCTGGACTTTTGGGTGGCTACCCTGGCAGGTCTGAAGGTGCAGGAGCAAGACAAGGGGAAGTTGAAGATGAAGAGGGGGAAGAGTCTGTGGAAGAGGAAGATTCTGGGGAAACTGAAGTGGCAGATGCCTTGGCAAATGCTCCAGAGGTGCCTCAGGGTTCTAATCTAGCCCTTTCTAGTCAACCTCTTGTCTCTCAAACTGATCCAAGTCTCCTCAAAATGATGGAGCAGATGACTCAATTCATGGGGCAACTCACTCAAGCAGTTGCTCCCAGGGACAATTCCAAAGCCCCTGCTTTCAAGACTCCATCCATGAAGGCACCTGATTCTTTTGATGGTACTCAAGCTCATAAGTTGAGAGGATTTATCCAATCCTGTCAACTAATTTTCATAATGATCCAGCAAACTTCTTCTCTGACAGGAAAAAGGTTTTGTACTCAACTTCTTTTCTTACTGGTAGAGCTGGCAAGTTGATTGAACCCTATCTCTCAAATATTTCCAATGAAGACCCTTCCTACCTCCTCAATAATTGGCCATTATTTGAATCTCAATTATTCACTCTGTTTGGTGACCCCAATGAAGTCAGGAAAGCTGAACAAGAGTTGGACAATTTGAGGATGAAGGAAAGTGGTCATGTTTCCTTGTACATAGCAGATTTCAGAAGCTTAATGTCAAGAATTGGAGATTGGGGGGAAAGAGCTTACATTCATGTGTATAGAAGAGGATTGGCATCAAGATTGTTGGACCAATTGTCTTCTCACCCTGGAACGTTTGACACTCTTCAAGAACTTATGGATGTCACTTTAGAATTAGACACAAGATATCATGAGAGGCAAAAGGAAAAGGGCAGTCATCAAGAGAAGAAGCCTCCAATCATTGGATCCAATTTCCCCAAGCCTCCTCAAAGTTCATCATCCAAGAAGCCTTATCACAAGAAGAATAAGAAGGGGAAGAATTTTCAAATGTCCAAAGACAAGCCTCATGCTACTCTCCTCAATAAGGACAACAAATTAATTGGTTCTGAAAAGGAGAGGAGGATTAAAGAAGGCTTGTGCAATTATTGTGGTGGAAAGCAGCCATTTGAAAAATGCTTCAAGAGGCCTGAGAATAGGCAAGGATCATCAGAAGGCTTCCCTAGCAAGCAGGGAAAAGCCTGAGTGGTAATCATGATGTGTTCAATGGTTCTCACTTATTTCCTTCAAGAGCACAATTGTGCACTCTGAATACTAGTTTCAAGAAATCTTCAAAATTTCTTATTTTCTCTTCTGTCTCTGATATTTTTTATAGTATTCTCTTTGATTCTGGTGCTACAAACTCTTTTATTGCAAAGAATTTTGTTCTCAAGTACTCATTGACTCTGTCAGAGCTGCCTGAAAAGATTCCTCTTTTCATTTTGGATTCTAATGAATCCCCTGCCTTGTTCATCACCCATTATACCAAGTGGGTAGTTGACTTGCCTTCCTTCCCAAGCTTTGAATGGGACTTCTTTATCATAGATTCACCCAAGGGAGAAGACCTGATATTGGGCTATGATTTCCTTTACCATTTTAATCCCATTATTGATTGGAAAAATGGATTGATCACCTATGATTCTAGTCATAAGGATTCTAGTGGTATTATTCCTCCTACTAGTAATGACTTTGCCACTGCTGTCAACAGTGTTGCTCTGGTTGGTGAACTCAAGACACCTTCCCTTCCTTCTTCTGTCCATATCCCTTCCATTATTCCCTCTCAGTCATTACTTCCATTAAGAGATGAAGTCTACAAAGAGATAAAGGATGTTGGAGAAGATGTTGCCAGATCTTCACTTCATGTATTTCAAGGGGATATGGACCTTCCTCCCTTATCTTTTCATGCATCCCTGGAGGAGCAGTGGGATGAGGAGGAAGAGCCAGAAGAAATTGAAACTGTGTTGAAGGTAGTCCCTCCTGCTTATCACCAATATTTGGATGTATTCTCCAAGGTGAAAGCAGAGAAACTTCCTCCACACCGCGCCTGTGATCACCATATCAAATTGGAGGGTCTTCTTCCTCCAATTGGTGTTATCTACTCATTATCAAATCAAGAGTCAAAAACACTACGGGCCTACATTTCAGAGAATTTAGAGAAAGGTTTCATTAGACCAAGCTCCTCTTCAACAGGAGCACCTGTCCTTTTTTTCAAGAAAAAGGATGGAGGTCTTCGTTTGTGTGTTGACTACCACAAACTCAATGCTGTCACTAGGAAGAACAGATACCCTGTTCCTCCTATGAACCAGCTTCTTACCATATTCAACGGTTCCACTATCTTCTCCAAGATAGATTTGCATGGTGCATGTGACCTTCTGAGAATCAAAGAGGGGGATGAGCACTTAACTGCCTTTAGAACCAAATATGGCAGTTATGAGTATTTGGTCATGCCATTTGGTTTGACCAATGCTCCTGCTTCTTTCCAAAATCTAGTAAATGATGTCTTTGCAGATTTTTTGGATGTGTTTGTTGTGGTTTATCTAGATGATATTATGGTCTTTTCCAGTTCTGAGGAGGAACATGTGTCACAGGGGCTCTTCGAAGTGAAGAGGGCCTGGCACTCAGTAAACTGGGACTCACTTATGGAGGGCTCAAGGATAGGATAAGATGAGATACACTTAAGAGTGTTAAAGATGAATTACTAAAAGAATGAATATAAGAAAAGCAGCAACAAAGAAATAAGAATAAGAAATAGAAGAGCCAACCACAAACAAGTCCAAGTCCACTGTTTCAACCTGTCAGAATGGAAAGAGAAGGGTTAATAAGGATATGGCCACCCAACTCATACTGTACAGGCGAAAGAAAGAAAAAGGCAAAGACTAACTTAAGATTAAATAAATATAATACCCAAAATATAAGGATAAGAATATTCAGATAATAATAAATCAACTAAATTAATTAACTGGGGAAAACTCCCCAGGGGGGAGAAAGAGGGGCTGGTATATGTGAGAATCACCAGCCTTGATCCAGAGAAGAATTTTCATGAGAATAATTGATTGTTGAATTGAGTCTGGCCAATACAGGTCCTGTACAGCTGTACAGAACCTGTACAAGAGGTGTGGTGTATTTGAGTGATCATACAGTTTCATACTGGTGTATTGAAACTGTATTGGGTGAATCCATCCTGTACAAGTATTGACAGGCTGTATTGATGTACCAAACTGTATGCATGTTTCAGAATGAAGATTGCTGAAACTGACTGCTGATGCAGATACTGGATTTGCTGGTTTGAGGTGTTTGAGTGGGTGTATGAATGAATACCCTTACCCCTGATGGATGGTTGTTACAACATGTCAAACATGTGGCCTCTGTCCTCCAAAGACTGAGGGACAATAATCTGTTTGCCAAAGCCTCCAAGTGTGTATTCCATGCCTCAAGTGTGGAATACTTGGGCTATGTTGTTTCAAGTGATGGCCTCAAGATGGATTCTTCAAAATTTCAGCAAATCCTCAATTGGCCTCAGCCCAAAAACATCAAGGCTCTTCAATCCTTTCTTGGCTTTACCAATTTTTATTGTCATTTCATTAAAAATTATTCCAAAAAAATCACTTCTCTCACTTCCCTTCTCAAAAAAGATTCTCCTTTCATCTTCAATTAGGAAGCTCTTAGTCAGTTTCAAGCACTCAAAGAAGCTTTCCCCTCTGCTCCTATCTTATCCCATTTCAATCCATCTCTACCTACTATTGTAGAGACTGATGCTTCTGATTATGCATTGGGCGCCATACTGAGTCAGGTGAATGACTCTTGAAAGCATCCCATTGCATTTGATAGTTGCAAGCTCTTACCAGCTGAACTCAACTATGAAATTCATGACAAGGAACTCCTTGGCATAGTTTGGGCTCTCAAGCGCTGGAGGGCATTTCTTCTTTCTCTTTCCAATCCCTTTGAGGTCTTGACAGACCACTCTTCCTTGCAGTATTTCATGTCTTCCAAAGTTCTTTCTCGTCGTCAGGCCCGTTGGGCTGAATTTCTCTCAGAATTTCATTTCACTATTACTTACCGCCCAGGCAGGCTGGCCACTTTACCAGATGCCTTGTCACGTTGGGACCACGTGTACCCAGAGAGGGGGGTGGACTTCATCAGCAAGAATCCTCAAAATTTTCATCAAGTTCTTAAGCAAGATGGAATTCAAGAGTCAAGATTCTTCTCAATCAAAGTGGAAATTTTCTCAGATTTAGTGGACAAGATTCAGAAAGAAGTATGGCAAGACAAAGATTATAAAGAAATACTCAAGCAACTAGCAAGAGGTGAATCAGTTCCAGATTATTCTCTTGAACCTCAAGCCAAGTTATTATTATTCAAAGATAGAGTGGTAATCCCAAGCAATGAAGAACTTCAACTCAATATTCTTCAAAAGTGTCATGACTCACCATTGGCTTGCCATCCTGGCCAGGAGAAGACCCTCAAGCTCATCAAGAAGGACTTTTATTGGGCTGGCATGAATCAATTCATCAAGGACTATGTGTCCTCATGTCAGCAATGTTCAAGAAACAAGAACATCCATCACAAGAAGTTTGGATTACTCAAGCCTCTTTCAATTCCGTCTGGTCCTTGGAATTCATTATCAATGGACTTCATCACTCAATTGCCACTGTCAAACAACTTTGATTCAATTTTAGTAGTTGTGGACAGATTCTCAAAAATGGCAATCTTTATTCCAACTTATGGAACAATCACTGCTCTGGACTTAGCTCAAATCTTCATCAGTCATGTATTTTCCAAGAATGGCCTTCCAGTAAGTATCATCAGTGATAGAGGATCCTTATTTGTTTCATCATTTTGGACTCAAGATATCAAGAGATCTTTCAACTGCCTTTCACCCTGAAACAGATGGACAGACAGAGAGGGTAAATCAGATACTAGAACAGTACCTTCGGATGTATGTCAGCTATCATCAAGATGAATGGTACACCTGGCTCCCTCTGGCTGAATTTGCCTATAATAATGCAGAACATTCATCAACCAAGCAATCACCCTTTTTCACCATTTATGGAAGAAATCCCAGCTTTGACTCAATCCATATTTCTCAAGACTTACCTGCTGGAAATTTATCAACAAAACTCCAATCAGTACAGCAAGTTGTCAAAGAAGAATTGGAGTCAGCAATAAGGAGATTCAAGAAGTATGCAGATAGAAATAGAGCAATTCCACCTGATTTCCAACCTGGGGACAAAGTACGGCTGGCTTCCAAGAACATCAAGACAACAAGACCCACCAAGAAATTATCAGGAAGATGGTTGGGACCCTTTGAAGTTCTTAAGAAGATTGGCAGCCATGCATATCACCTCAAGTTGCCTCAGCAATGGAAGTCAGTTCACCCTGTCTTTCATGTGTCCTTATTAGAACCAGTCAAGCATTCAACTATTCCAAATCAACATCAATTGCCACCACCACCAGTCTTAGTGGAGGAGCAAGAAGAATGGGAAGTGGCTCAGGTTCTGGACTCAAAACTCAAAAGAGGTAAATTATGGTATCTTGTAGAGTGGAAAGGATTCAGCGAAGACCCAGAAAGAACCACTTGGGAACCATCTTCCAACCTTACCAACTCACCAGACCTTGTCAAGGATTTCCATTCATTGTATCCAGACAAGCCTGGTCCAAATACCTCAAGAGTTTGATTTATGGTGCTTCGTGGGGAAAAGAAGTTATGAAAGTAAGTTCCTCTCCTGGCATGCACCTTTAAGGGGGTATTCTACCCATATGTTGTTGTAAGAATCACCTTGGCCACTTTGTGAGCACTTGTCATTTCTTTGGACAGGTTCAGGAAGCATACAACATCAATACCCTCCATTTGGACCTTATCAACATATGGCCCAAAGTTTTCTTTCTTTATTTTTCATTTCTTTCTTTACTATCATTTCAATTTATGCCAATCATCATAATTCAAGACATTCATTACTTCAAGTCATTTACGGCAATTCTTTTCAGAAGTCATTTATGGCAATTCATCTCAGAAGTCCTTTATGACAATCTTTTTCAATTTTATGGTGCTTGGTGGGGAGTGGAAGTTATGAAAGTAAGTTCCATCTCCTGGTATGCATCCCTGAGGGTTCCACTTCTTGTAAGACATCACCTTGGCCACTCTGTGAGCATGAAAATGCTTGGTTTTCATTTTTTCAGACACTTTTGGCCAGAATCAAGCAACTCACCACAAGAAGGACCAACCATCAGGACTTTTTCTTTATCTCTTTCTCTACTCTCTTTTTCTCTAATTTTATTTCCTTCACCTTTACTTGTATAATTTTATTTCTTTTATTTCTTTAAAGCAGCAACATCCCCTCCTAAATCATGTATTGGGTGGTTCCAATTATTTTCTCATTTTTTAGTATTTATAAGAGTGGGGATAGAAGTCGAACCAAACATAAACAAGGACAAGCAACTGGTTATACTTACCAAATTCATCAAAATTCCACTAGAAGTCATAGTTAACTCATGGCTGAAGATACGCAAGCAGAAGATTCAGTACGGCAGAATCAGTCCAGTTGTAGGCCAAAGATTTGACCTCAAGGAAATGGGGCCATAACTCCTTTATGCCCCACCTCAAAGCCTCTCCATTCCAATCCATGGCCCCTTTGGGGCTGGAGTCATCACCCAGGGCCTCCCCTGCAACTTTGGGGAAGGCCAGGGTTTGGTGGTCCTGGACCCCACCAATGGGTCCAGGCCATAAAGGTGAAATTTTGTTTTTTTGGGCCATTTTAGGTCCCATGACCCCCTTGGTTCCCCAGAAAATTTGGGCCCAGGGGCTCCATTTTGGTCCTGGGGGCCTCCATTAACCCCCACGGACCGCGGACCGCGGCGCACGGCCCATGGACCGCAGACTGTAGCACCCCAAAGACTTAAAAAGGCCAAAAAGGCCAGAAAATTCCAAAAACCACAATTCGGCCATAAAAGGCCATGGACCAAAGTTTCACCCAAAGACACCAAGAATCCAAAAAAAGGCCAAAATGGCCATAAACTCAAGGATCCTCAAGATCCTCCATAGAGAAGGCACCAGCCCAAAATCACTATAACGGGCTTGTTGAGGCATTTTGAAGGCCATTGGAGACAAGACCCCTGAATTCTTGTCATCATCATTTTCTTTGATTGGGCTGGCCAGATGAGTACACTTCATATACTCATCTGGCACCATTTTTTGAGCACAAGAGCTCAGTGGCCATAATTTTGGGATAAGACCCAAGGCCACTCCCAAGGACAAGTGGAAATGACTGAATCAGAAGAAAAGCATATTTGGAAATGGAACGTTTACCCAAATTTCAAAAAAAAAAAAAAAAAAAAAAAAGGGGGAATCAGATTTAATTGACAGAGAAGAATGGAAGATGGATTTTCAGGATAATGGTCAAGAGGAAAAGAAATTTAAAAGAAAATTTTTGAAAAAAAATGTGGGGATATTGAGATGCCACTCAACAGCGGCAGGGTATTATGGTGTTCAGGAGCCCACCAGTTTCAAGAGGGGGATACTGTAACAACCACTCATCAGGGGTAAGGGTATTCATTCACACACCCACTCAAACACCTCAAATCAGCAGATCCAGCATTTGTATCAGCATTCAATTTCAGCAACCTTCATTCTGAAACATGCATACAGCTTGGTACCTCAATACAGCCTGTCAATACCTGTACAGGCTGGATTCACCCAATACAGTTTCAATACACCAACTTGAAACTGTATGATCACTCAAATACACCACACCTCTTGTACAGGTTCTGTACAGCCGTACAGGACCTGTATTGGCCAGACTCAATTCAATCATCAAATATTCTCATGAAAATTCTTCCTCTGGATCAGGGCTGGTGATTCTCACATATACCAGCCCCTCTTTCTCCCCCCTGGGGAGATTTCCCCAGTTAATTAATTTAGTTGATTTATTATTATCTGAATATTCTTACCCTTATTTTTGGGTATTATATTTATTTAATCTTAAGTTAGTCTTTGCCTTTTTTCTCTCTTCGCCTGTACAGTATGAGTTGGGTGGCCATATCCTTATTAACCCTTCTCTTTCCATTCTGACAGGTTGAAACAGTGGACTTGGACTTGTTTGTGGTTGGCTCTTCTATTTCTTACTCTTATTTCTTTGTTTCTGCTTTTCTTATATTTGATCTTTTAGTAATTCATCCTTAACACTCTTAAGTGTATCCCTTCTTATCATATCTTTGAGCCCTCCATAAGTGAGTCCCAGTTTACTGAGTGCCAGGCCCTCTTCACTTCAAAGAGCCCCTGTGACAATGAGTGCCATGATAGCATCTACTCTGGACACCTGTCAGAAGACAGAACACATGAAAAAGTAAAGGACTGTGCATGGTGGTCATCTTAGAGAAAAGAGACCATTTAATATTGCCATACCTGTGACAGATACCAAAAAGCAAACAGCAGTAAAGGCAAGAAATTTGGACTTATGATCCATATTCAAGAACAAAAATCCCCTTGGGAAGTTGTTCACATGGAGTGGGTCATAGCGCTTCCTCCAAGTGGTGAAAAAGGTTATAATGCTTTTTTAGTCATTGTAGACAGATATATCAAAACTCCCATATTCTTACCATGTCATAAAGATGACACAGCTATGGATACAGCCCTTCCTCTATGGAATAGTTTTATTTCTCATACAGAGCTATTTAAGAGGATTATAAGTGACAGAGATCCCAAATTCACATCTGCACTTTGGACAAATCTTCACAGATTTTTTGGGACCAAGTTATCATTCTTAACAGCATATCACCCTCAAACAGATGGATTGGCAGAAAGAATGATTCAAACTTTGGAAGACATGATCAGGAGATTATATGCTTATGGGTTAGATTTCAAAGACTGAGATGGCTTTACCCATGACTGATGCCCTCTAATACCTGCATTGGAATTGGCATATAGGACATCAGTCCAGTCTTCTACCATCCAAACTCCTGTTGTGTTATAAAAAGGATGTAATCCAAGACTCCCAGCAGATACACTGAGGAAATAGTTGATTGAAATTCATCCTACAGCTGCCAGCTTCAAAATAATGGTTGATAAAGTGAAACATCATGCAAAAAAGAGTATGAATGATGCCTTTGACTATGCAAAACAGAAGTGGGACAAAAGTCACAAAGTACCAGACTTCAAATAGTGGACTTACTTCTAGTTTCAACCTTGAAGTTTAATAATATCAAAGGCCCAAAGAAACTTAAAGATTCTTATGTACGACCTTTTTTTATTGTTGCCTTACATGGAACCAATGTAGTTCAAGTGGAACTGAGTGGTGAATTAGAGAATAAACACCCCACCTTTCCAGTCAGCCTGATAAGCCCTTATCAACCAACTGACGAATAATTGTTTCCCTTAAGGAACCCAACTCCTTTTACTGTACCACCAGTGAAACAGAGTGAAGACAAAAAGATAAAGAAAGTCATCAAAGAAAGGAGACTTTGGGGTAAAAATCAAAGAGAATATCTCTTCAGATATAGAAATCCAGTACATGAAGATGAATGGCTGGCAGAATCAGAAATACCTGACTCAGATAAACTCTTAAAAATATTTAGACATGAAAGAAGGCCATAAGCCTCAGTATTTCCATAAATGTGCGTTAAATTACTTGATCTGAGTAATGTAAAGAAGTTGGACAGTGGACATTAACCCCCTTTGGGGCCTTTTTCTTCTTTATACCATTCATAAAATTGTAGTACAATTTTATTCTTTGGTGGGAGGGAATGTGAGCCTTGAGGTATATTTTACATACCCAAATAGGCCACAATTATCTTAAAAATACATTCTGAACTATGCATAACCCATAAGTCATGCATATATTCAAAATTCATCATTTTTGATTTCAGAAAAGATGAATAACTTTTTATTGAGTAAGTAAATCCATGGATCTAAGGCCAGATTTGGATTTTACACAAAATTTCACGTAGGGTAGCTCCATAGAGTGAATAAGCTCAACTCAACTCTTTGAGGTGGTAATATGGAAAATACTTCAATACCACATAAAAGATCCATCAAAACTTTTGTTTTTCTCAATTTCACACCAAAATAATGGGAATGTGAGAAATCCCATGTTACATATACACTAAGAATAGTGTTATGCATGTTTGTGGCACTTAATATTATGGTATTCATACATGCACTTTTGGTACACCCATAGTGGATATCTCACTTGAAGCTTGAATTTCTATTTTGATCTAAAAAATAGTCAACAGGCACAAAAGACATCAAAGCGAGCCAGGGTACCCAATTTCTGAGGCCTCTGAGGTGTGGACAGCTCCAAAGCTTGGATCCATGGCTGATCTTGGCCCAATTGGTAACCTAAAACCTTTTGGGAACTTGGTTACCATGTTACAACTTCAGTAAATCATAAGAAAATAGCAAATAACCTGCTATTTTGATGTGCCAGGGAGGTAAAGAACAGATTAGACTCCTGTAACCATGTCAATTCTTAATTAATTTCCATGGATAAGCCCCAAAAGAGTAATTAAAACCATTCTTAGACTAGTATCTATTGATTTACCTCATAGGAACCAGCCATATACTGCTATTTGCAATTCCACATAGAAACGAGGTAAAAACTTCAAAAATTCATCAAAAATACAATTATTAATGAATCTTTCTGAAACTCCCAGGACCCATTTAGAACTGTATAATTCATATAAAAACCAAAAAAATTCTACTTTCATATGTAAAAATCAAATTTTTATTTACAGTCCATTTTTGAAGATTCCACATGAAACACAGAATCTTTAAAAATTTACAGAAAATACATTCTGGGATGAAATTTACAATAACATTGATAACTTTGAGAAAGCAATGATTATTTTGGAATAAAAGAACATTCACAGTTGTTACTCCTTTTATTCTTAACCACAAATGGGTTGGTGGTCACATAAAGGCCTCAATTAAGTAATTATGATAATCTTACATGACAACAGATGATGCAATCAATAATCCACAAAGGTTTATTGTTTTCTTGCTCACTGTTTTTTCATTTTGCTCCATGGCACACCTCTGTGAGCTGTCTTAGACTTAAAAGAGGCCTCCTCTTCCTGTTTTTTCCAAATCATCACATTATTCAATTATACCTTTAGTATTGTGAGCCTTGAGGTATATTTTACATACCCAAATAGGCCACAATTATCTTAAAAGGAAATTTTGAATTATGCACAACTCATAAGTCATGCATATATCCAAAATTCATCATTTTCTATTTCAGAAAAG
Source organism: Austropuccinia psidii (assembly GCA_023105745.1). Lineage (NCBI taxonomy): Eukaryota > Fungi > Basidiomycota > Pucciniomycetes > Pucciniales > Sphaerophragmiaceae > Austropuccinia > Austropuccinia psidii. The sequence goes on from JALGQZ010000002.1 coordinate 70,444,623, forward strand.
ATGAATAACTTTTATTGAGTAAGTAAATCCATGGATTTAAAACCAGATTTGGATTCTACACAAAAATTCACCTAGGGTAGCTCCATAGAGTGAATAATCTCAATTTAAGTATTTGAGGTGGTAAAATGGAAAATACTTCAATACCACATCATTAATAACACATAAAAGATCCGTGAAAATTTTTGTTTTTCTTGATTTTTAGCCAAAATAATGGGAAAGTGAGAAATCCCATGTTACATATACACCAAGAATAGTGTTATGCATGTTTTGAGCACTTAATATCATGGTATTCTTACATGGACTTTTGGTACACCCATAGTGGATATCTCACTTTAAGCTTAAATTACTATTTTGACGTAAAAAATAGGCAAGGGGGACAAAAGACATCAAAGAGAGCCAGGGTACCCAACTTCTGAGGCCTCAGAGGCGTGGATAGCTCCAGAGCATGGATCCATGGCTCATCTTGGCCCAATTTGTAAACTAAACTCTTTGGGAACTTGGTTACCAAGTTACAACTACTGTAAAACACCAGAAAATAGCAAATAACCTGCTATTTTGACGTGCCAAGGAGGTAATGAGCTACTTACACTCCTGTAACCATGTCAATTACTAATGACTTTCCATGGATAAACCCCAAAAGAGTAATTAAAACCCTTTTGGGACCCATATTCATTGATTTACCTCATAGCAACCAGCAAAACACTGCTATTTGCAATTCTACGTAGAAATAAGGTAAAAACTTCAAAAATACATTAAAAATACAATTCTTAATGAATCCTTCTGAAACTTTCAGGACTAAAGGAGAACTGTATTATCTATGGTACAACCCAAAAGAATTACAGTTTTACTAGTAAAATTAAAAGTTTTACTTACAGTCCATTTTTGGTTATTCTACGTGAAACACTGAATCTTCAAAAATTCACAGTAATTACAACCTGTGATGAAATTGGCAATAACATTGATAACTTTGAGAAATCAATGATTATTTTAGAGTAAAAGAAGATTTACAAGTGTTACTCCTTTTATTCTTAACCATATTGGGGTTGGTAGTCACGTAAAAGCATCAATTAAGTAATTATGATAATCTTACATGACAACTGATGATGCAATCAATAATCCAAAAAGGTTTATTGTTTTCTAACTCACTGGTTTTTCAGTTTGCTCCATGGCACGCCTCTGTGAGCTGTTGTTGACTTAAAAGAGGCCTCCTCTTGCTGTTTTTTTTCCAAGAATCATCTTATCAATTTATTAAATCTTTATTACCAACAAGTAAGTATTAGTTCAGCTATTCTTAAGTGTTTTAATCTTTCAGAATCAATCAGAAAGACGTGAAATCATACAATCCAACTATATATTGTTGTAATACTGTTATAAATCCTTTTGATCCCTTAAATCCACAATTCCACGTCAAATTTCTCTGCTTTTATCTATCAATAAGTTCTTTGGAGTATTAGTGAGTCATTTATCTTTAATTCTTAAAGTTTTTCTCTAGTAATAGTTTTCTTCAAGAATTATCTCTATAATTATTCTTATAAAAGATAATTATATATTAAAATAATTTTATTATTTTAATAAAAGAAGTTTTTATTATTAAATTCTTCTTGTAATTGATTCTTGTAGACAATTACTGCTCACTGTTATAATCACTAGTAGTGTATAACACGTGAAAGAAATAATTTTATAATTATTTAATTGTGGTTATAATAATTTTTATTATTATATTTCATAAGAACAGACATAGTACTGTTGATTAATAGTAATATTATCATCAGTTTCATAGTCACATCTTACAAGTATCAACAAGTAAGTATTAGTTAAAACTTTTCTTAAGTATTTTATTCTTTCAGAAATCAATCAGAAAGACGTGAAATCATAGAAATCAACTATATATTGTTGTATTATTGTTATGAATCAATTTTGATCAATTAAATCCACAATTCTACGTCTAATCTCTCTACTATTATCTTATAAAAGGTTCATTGGATTAATAGTGAGTGATTTATCATAATTGTTAAGTTTTTTCTCTAGTAATAGTTTTCTTCAATAGTTATATTTATAATTATTCTTGTAAAAAATGATTATATATTGAAATAATTTTATTCTTTTAATAAAAGGAGTTTTTATTAATAAATTCTTCATGTAATTGATTCTTGTAGACAATTACTGTTTACTGTTATAATCGCTAGTAGTGTATAACACGTAAAAGAAATAATGTTTTAATTATTTAATTGTGGTTATGATGATTTTTATTTTTATATTTCATAAGAACAGTCATAGTACTGTTGATTAATAGTAATATTATCAACAGTTTCATAGACACATCTTACAAGATGGAAAAAAATTAACCTAATTATATTTAGATATATATATATATAGATTAACTTAATTAATTCACTATGTTGGTTTATACTAACTGTATACTGAGTAACAATCTTGTGAGCAATAAGGGTACAATGGTTTTAGTACAATGAATGATAGGTACCTCAATAGTCTACTTATTCTCCTTCTTACATTAGAGAGAAACAGACAGGTAACAACTCTTCAGAGTAAGCTATTTGAACAATGGATTAGTTTACTGATAAGAATAGTAGCAGGATATGTGATATGTTGTCTACCTTAGTTTCAGTGATGAACTGAAATATGTGATTGATAAGGATTAAGATACAACTAAAAATGTGAGATAAAGATGAAGTAAAAAGTAGGAAAGTAATTCTTTTTCGTCCTGCAACTCAACTGCACGTAGTGCTCATTTATACATTGCTAAAAAATATTCACGTGATAAGATCACTGTGATTTTATCACATGGGTTGGATAAACTCAATTTCTGTTCTCTAAGTGATTTGGTTGAATCATTTCTCCTTCTCTAATTTCAACATAATCAACTAGCCAAGACTCTCACAAAACCCATCAGTTACATCAAGACTAAACAATTCTGCAAGAGTATGAACTGGAATTAATGAGTTATGGAGGGGAGTGTTGTAACAAATACCAAATACAACCTAAACAAAAACCTAATATAGTGATTTATATAATGAATATGAATAACACATTAATGCAATATTTAAACTTACGTCCAGAAAGAAAAGATCTACTCCTCAGGGGAGATCTTTTCTTTCAAATTATTATTTAAAATTTTTTATGTCTCAACCAATAACTTAAATAATTTTATTAAATAAACAGCTACACTAATCTCATGGGAGATCTTTTCTATCAAATTATTATTTAAAAATTATTATTTCTTAACTAACGACTTAAATAATTTTATTAAAAAAACAGGTACGCTAATCTCAGGGGAGATCAATTAATATTTTGTAGTTAAAGATTATCATACCATTGTTTCTTAATATTAGTTAGTTAAAAATAAAGGAAATTTCTCAAAAAAGTAATAACACAGACTCATATAATATGCCTTCCCGCCAGCCCGCAACGTGAAAATTTCGCCAAGGGCCGACGCAGATGGCTTGTCATGGCGCGTGGCACGCAGTACCACACATTGTGGCCACGCCCCTTGGGGTGACAATCCAAATCTATCATCGGTGCTCTGATGAACCCTGGACCATAATCAGTTTTCAGCCATATAATTTATATATTTCCACCAGATTTACCCCAACTGAGGCACTAAATCCATTTACTGAGCTAGAAGGCGATTATTTTATTGAAACTCTTTTGTTGATTTTTTCACGACTTCATAGCCTTTCAAAGACTTGTGGAAGATGAAACTTTTACACCTACTTCAACTAGGCTGGCTTCCTCTAACTGTGTTTTGCTCCAACGAAATTTTCTTCTCTTGCGGTCAAAATCAACAAAAAAAAATCGAACTATGCGGACATCCTATGGGGCAAGACGTACTGCGTTAGTTTGCTTTTCTTTTTGATGTGTTTTCATGTGATTTAATCAGCTCCATCTGCCTTTTTCTTCTCTTAAGTTTATCATCCAACAAAAAGTAGTGTTGAAAAGCAGTGGGTTTGTGGAGCGGGTGATTGGGAATTATGCTGTTCCTTTAAAATAGTAAGCTTTTACTTTCCTTTCTACTCAAAGCCCTATCCTGATGAGCGGGGCCCTTACTTTCTTCGTCTAGGTGCAAGCTATGATGATGAATGCAAAAAACGTCGATGTTCTATGCAGTCAAGTAAACTGAACCGATCATGCGCCGTCGGAGCGTAACATAGTTGCGTGACGGGCCATGAACACGACCTTTGACTTTGCGCCTCAAACCTTTGGACGCACTTGAATTTTTCTGTTCAACTTTCTCCCTCTCTTCTTCTTTTTCCTAGATGTTTCCAGAAATAAATTGACCCCATCTTCCTAGATTTCTTCAGTCAGATTCCTCTCCAACCTTGTTTCCAATTTTCTTTCTTTTTTTTGCCCCCTTTTTAAAGCTTACGTGTGTATAATGATCAAGGGAATTTCTTTATCCACTCAACGCCCCTCTCAGGAACCCTGAGAAAATTGACAGAGTTAGTTTTGGTATCTCAACATCAATTCATGAATACCAAGCACTGAGGGACTCGAACCCTCATCCTCAACATTCATGAGCAATGCTCTTTACCAATTGAGCTAATTTCTCATTGCAGATGAGCCGTGAGTGACGAAGCCATTCCTGCTTTGATTATGTATCGGCTCAACCTAATCATGGTGCAACAGGTGTGCAAGCATTCTTAAGAGCAGCTATAACACACTCCAACAAAAATTTCGTAGCTTCAAAATATATTCTCAGTAGCTCGACCTTTTAAGTAAATGACGCCTTTAAATAATGGCTCTTAAAGATTTAGGCACAACCTTGAATTTTTTATCAATGATATCTTGATTTTATCTAATATTTAACAAATTCAAGTGAAAAGAATGCACAGGGGATCGAATCCTTGACGCTACCTTTTGCTAGGTGGAAAAGGTTGGGAGAGCACAAAGTCCTGATTTCAACAAACGCAGATGAAATATACATGTCCTCCAAATTTCTTAAACATAGTTTAATCGCTAAAATTCAGAATTTGAGGAAAACTGTTTCTTGTATTACGAATGTCGACAGTTTGCTTAGGGAAGCCAATTTTTTTTTTTGGGAAGCTGTTGAAGTTTCCTACGTCACACTGTTGGAATACACTTACAAATTAGTTTGGCGGGCGGCATATCCTTTTTGGGTTGAATTGCATGGGGAGGTATGCCTTCTTTCAAGGAATATACAAGCAGAATAAACCTTGGAGTTTAAAAGTATTTATATTCTATGTACAGTGCCCTGCCAATTATATGCGAACAAAAAAAATACAGGCAGGGCAATTTTTTTTTTTTTTGCTGCGCAGTTTGTATCTCACACTCATGGGCCTTTTTTTTTCTAAGTCAAACACAAAACTTTTTTTTTAAATTTCATGTATTAGCTACTACAACTACTCAAGCATGTATATTTTGTTATATAAAAAAAATATAAGTAAAAAAAAATACATTATAATTAAAAAAAAAAATGAAAGACCTGATAACAAAAACCAAGAGAAAGAGAAAATACAATCAGCCATTGTATTTTCAATGTGAGGAAGCCAAAAAAAATTTACCAATAATGAATGGAGGTCCTAGTAAGAAGTTGGACCTCCATTCATTTCAATGACCATGGCCATGCATTGTGGCATTGAGTAGAGGAGGTTGTTGAGGAGGTTAACATGGAAATCGGTCCACGCAGTGTTAATCGCATGTCGTAGCTCGTCCACCGTCTGAGGTTGGTAGAGTTTACTTATTTGACTCTTCATCGTTTTCCATACGTTTTTGATGGGATCCAAGGCGGGCAAATGAGCCGGCCAATCCAGCTTCTGGATCTCGTGCCAAGCTTGCCAGTCTGTGTGCATGGGGGCATTGTCCTCCATCAAAAGGAGGCGGTGGCGACCACAAATCCAAGGGGCCTGCTCCATCCAGGCTATGAACGCAAGCAGGCCCGGTCGGTAGACTTGCTGAACCATCTTGGTTGAGGTCATTTTCCTGTTGAGAAAAACCAAAGGTGCTCGCATGGCTGCACAAAATGCCCCCCATACCATGAGGCTTTGGTGACCCGATCAATGGTTGACGGCAAGGTTCTCAAGGTTCCACTTCTCTTGAGGCGTCCTCCAGACTCGCACCTGATTGACCTTCTTCCCAAGCTCAAAAGCTGACTCATCCATCCAAACAACCCGGGCCCAATTGTTTATTGTCCAATGGCAGTGGGCTTGGGCAAAGGCAAGGCGACGTTAAAAATCTTGAGGCCAGAGGTAGGGTTTTTTGGGAGCAATGCGCAAACGCTTACCAAATTTGTGGATCTCATGCTGGATTGTGCGAGTCGATACCTGGTGAGTCATCAGGTTGGTGACCTGTGCAACCGTTAAGCGTTGACCTTGAGTGATGATACAGTTGAGTTCTTGTCGGTCTCGATCAGTCATTATCGGAGGTCGGCCGGTTTTTTTGGGTCCTCACAGTGCCAATAATCTGGAATTTTGTGACTGTATCATAGACAGTCAAGAGCAGTATCCCAACTAAATCCAAAATTGCTTGAAATGGTAGGCCTGCTTGTCGCATCCCAACGATACGTCCCCTGTTTTCTATATCAAGGTAAGGCATCACAATCCGTTATTAAAAAAAATTAATATTTTAAATTTGTCTTTTGGTAATCTGAGAAAGACGACTGCTTACATCTTGATTGTCCTCCTCAGCGTCGGAAGTTTTGAAGCAGGTGAGGTTGTAGTTGGGCAGCACTGGTGAGTACTGGCCATCTTTTATTGGGTGAGATGAAGCAGGCGTAGTTGTTTTTGTCATTGTTAAGATGACGAATAAGAGAGATATTGAAAAAAAAAGAAGTTGAAGCCCGGAGCCGGAGCACAACCTCTGACAAATCAGAGTTGTCCACGGCAACTTGTGTGTGCAGCAGCCACAAGAGTACAGCTTCCCTGCCCGCGTTTGCATACTTTGGGCAGGGCACTGTACAAAGGTCTATATGGTTTGTGTAATGCATTTTAATTTTTCTTTGAAGCTATTCTAGCATTTTCTTTGAATAACTTATGTGATTTTATAATAACTACTCCTTGACTTTCTAGGGCGGTTGCGGTGGCGCAGCGGTGTAGGATGGAATCTTTTGATGCCCTACAATATTACGTGAAAAAGAGTCACAATCGGGACTGGGTAAAATATTGTGAGATAGTTAGAAGGCTGGAGGTAGTGCTCGACTGCATAGCTATAAGCTTAACATCATGTATACACTATATTGCAATGAGTTTAAGCTAATAACTTTAAATTGCTATAATTATTTATAAAAAGAACCAGGACATAGTAATACTTAAGAGAGCAATGAAACTCAATACACATGAAAAGATATTATAACAAAGTAGAAGATTAATGTTGAGATATGTGATCTCTGCCAGTCTGTGAGCAACTAAAAATCTCCACTTTTGGTGAACAGCTAATCTGCGAGGACTTAAAAGCAAATCCAAAAGTCTTGTTCCATGGAAATAAGATCATGCATACCTCTTATAAGGAGCATGATCTGACATTAAATGAATGAAATGGAGCATTTCTATCAATCTTTAGATTCTAATAATCTCATTGTACAAAAAACACTTACTCAAGAATTTAGCAGTTTGTTCTATCTCTGACTGGTTTTACCAGTCATTGTGATTGCTTCTATTTGACATTTAGTGTGTTTTACTACTGAGTTATTACAGATAAATACTCAGATCAATTTTTGTTTTGTATTAGTTTGTTTCATAGCGTTAGGTTGGTTCCCCATTATTTTGTGTATTACGTTCACTCCACCAACTCATCCATCTTAGCTATTGTGTTAGGAGTTGTGTCCTGTGTTGTAATAGACTTGTTAGACGTATTAGCACTGTTGTTCACTCTTAGGTATTTAATAATTCTCAGTTTACTATATCTCATTTCAGATTGTATCATGATGTTTATACTATACTCTTAGCTTGCTTAAATTTTACAATTAAAAATGCCTTAACTCTTAAAGTACACTATAAATGGTTTATATGAAGCTTGTAATCAAAACACACAACACTCTGTAGCAACTTAAGCATAAATTTGTGGAAATAAGGATTATGAAGATGATTCAACAGACTTCATCTTATATAAGAAGATAGCATGAGTTTCTAACATGTTATGTGATGGAATTACTGTGATCTTATCACCATTAACCTAGATGATCAGATCATGAAATTGTATGTATATAAGACCATATTGGCTTTGCTCCAAGATTTTAATTATATTACTGTTCAACGTCAAATAAGATTACAGTGAGTGATCATAAATGATCAATTTTAAGCTTAACCTTTGATCATTAATAACTTTTAAGCTATACGTGCTAAAGCCATTCAAAGAGTGACTGATAGCTTAGCATTTACTTATTAAGCTTCCAAGAGTATTTCATTACATCATTGAAACCCTATGTCTTATGATTTCTCTTGTAACTCATCATTTCTTTCAAAATTTACTATTTTAAACTTCAAACCATGATTTCAAAGGGTTTTACCTTGAATATTATGATTAAAAATACAACATTCCTAACATATTAACTATTAGAACCTTAATATTTACTTTATTTAAAGTTTGGACCACTTTCACAACAAAGTAGTCAACAGCTCTAGCACTTTTGTTCAATAAAACCTTAAAGCTTATAACCTTGTTTGTAACTTGTCAAATAAAGTTAATATCTGTATTCCTAAAGTAATTAAGCATTAACTTCGATTTTAGTTTAACTCTCTATCATGTATATTTCAACAGATATTAGCTAAAACCATGAATTTGTTCACTGATCATAAAAGTGCATATATTCAGCTTGATTCCTTAACCATTAGCTTTGGAGATATGAATAAGAAAATTTTATGTGCAATTTTTCATGGGGAATAAAATGGTGAAATTCAATTTACATTCTGGTTCATTGGTTTCTGAGATAAATAAGAATTTATGTTTTTTTATGGCATTTTTACTTATTAAGCAATATGTATTGACTTTGAAGATATTCCATAAAAATAATATATGTGTTTTTTATCATGATTAATCTAATGGTGCTATTTCCTTCAAATTTTCAATCATCAGATTCTAAGGTAATTAAGCATTTATGCCTTTTTATGGCGTTTTTATTTATTTTAAGATAATTATTGAAAAAATTTCTATAAGATTTGACTATGAAGCTGATGATAATATTACTATTAATCAACATTACTATGTCTGTTCTTATGAAATATAATAAAAAGCTATTATTATAACCACAATTAAATAATTAAAGAATTATTTCTTTCACTTTTTAAACACTACTAGTGATTTTAACAGTGAGAAATAATTGTCTACAAGAATTGATTACAAGAAGAATTTAATAATAATAACTTCTTTTATTAAAAAAATAAAATTATTTTAATATATAATTATCTTTCACAAGAATAATTGTAAAGATAGTTCTTGAAGAAAACTAATTTTAGAGCAGAACTTTAAGAATTAAAGATAAATGACTCACTTTGTCACAGGGACTCTTATGGAAGTAAGAGTGGCCTTGCACTCAGGAATCAAGAACTCACTTGGAGGGCTCCAAAAAATATAAGGAATAATGAAGATTAAATTTCTTTAAAGAAGAATAAGGGGAAAGACAAGCATGCCAAAGATGAAAGAAAAGATAAGAAGCCAAAGGCCAAAGATAATAAGAGAAGCCAAAGGCTAAGGAGCCAACCAAGTGAATCCTCAATTCACTGTTTTAACCTGCCAGAAAAGGAATGGAATTATTAAAGGATATGACCACCAATATCCACTAGCCATCTTGAAAATAAACTGTGTGATTGACTTCCCACAGTGGAAGATTGAATTGGCCCAATTGGGCCAAGGACATACAGGTTGATTGATTGACGCCTGTATGGACCAATTGAGTTGTCCAAGAGGTATTGAAATACTTGATTCCTTGACAACTGATTGAAAGAATGGCCCTTGGGATAATCCTGAATGAAATTGACAACCCAACTCCTGCAGGGCCAGGTGATTGGGATCCTTGAATGGTCTTCTGATTGCTGCCATGGATTGCCAGACTGATGAGTTAAGAAAACCTCCTTCGAAATGGGTGTTGGATTTTGGGACCTTGATTTGGAAAGATGGAATTGGGCCCTGAGAACGTCACCATTGAATCACTGAGCAAAAATGGTTCATAATGGTGTATGATACCATATATGCACCACTCCTGCAACCTTGGGTACGGGGTGCATAGAGGAGTGGAAGAATTCTCCTTAAGGTGAGGGGAAATCTTGAGCTGAGCTGATCTGGTGGTAACCAGAGGCCATGGGTTGAAAAATGGTCCATGGTGGGTATTGGCCAAAAATGGGTCCTGAGGGTTGTCACAGGGGCTCTTCGAAGTGAAGAGGGCCTGGCACTCAGTAAACTGGGACTCACTTATGGAGGGCTCAAAGATAGGATAAGAATGGATACACTTAAGAGTGTTAAGGATGAATTACTAAAAGAATGAATATAAGAAGCAGAAACAAAAAGAATAAGAATAAAGAATAGAAGAGCCAACCACAAACAAGTCCAAGTCCACTGTTTCAACCTGTCAGAATGGAAAGAAAAGGGTTAATAAGGATATGGCCACCCAACTCATAATGTACAGGCGAAGAGAGAAAATGCAAAGACTAACTTAGAATTAAATAGTTATAATACCCAAATATAAGGATAAGAATAATTATGAAATAATAAATGAACTAAATTAATTAACTGGGGAAAAGTCCCCAGGGGGGAGAAAGAGGGGCTGGTATATGTGAGAATCACCAGTCCTGATCCAGAGGAAGAATTTTCATGAGAATATTTGATGATTGAATTGAGTCTGGCCAATACAGGTCCTGTACGGCTGTACAGAACCTGTACAAGAGGTGTGGTGTATTTGAGTGATCATACAGTTTCAAGTTGGTGTATTGAAACTGTATTGGGTGAATCCAGCCTGTACAGGTATTGACAGGCTGTATTGAGGTACCAAGCTGTATTCATGTTCAGAATGAAGATTGCTGACATTCAATGCTGATACAAATGCTGGATCTGCTGATTTGGGGTGTTTTGAGTGGGTGTATGAATGAATACCCTTACCCCTGATGAGTGGTTGTGACAGTATCCCCCTCTTGAAACTGGTGGGCTCTTGAACACCATAATACCCTGCCAATGTTGAGTGGCATTTCACTACCCCACACAATTCTTTGAAAAGTTTTCTTTTGACCATAATCTCGAAATCCTTCTCCATCTCTTCTCTTGTCAATTAAATTCATTTCCCCCTTCTTTAACTTTGAGTAAATACCCCACTTTGAACTGTTCTTCTGATTTCAACAACTGACGTCCTTGGGGCGTGGCCTTGGGTTGTATCCCAAAATGATGGCCACTGAGCTCTTGTGCTCAAAAAATGGTGCCAGATGAGTATATGAAGTGTACTCATCTGGCCAGCCCAATCAAGGAAAATGATGGTGACAAGAATTCAGGGGTCTTGTCCCCAATGGCCTTCAAATGCCTCAACCAGCCCTTATAGTGATTTTGGGCTGGTGCCTTCTCTATGGAGGATCTTGAGGATCCTTGAATTTATGGCCATTTTGGCCTCTTTTGAATCCTTGGTGTCTTTGGGGTGAAATGTGGTTCATGGCCAATTCTGCCCTTTTCTTGGGTCCTGGGTGTTTTTGATGTGATTTTGGGTCATGGCCTTTTATGGCCAAATTGTGGTTGGTGGAAGTTTTCTGGCCTTTTTGGCCTTTTAGAGTCTTTGGGGGCCTACGGTCCGTGGGCCATGGTCTGCGGTCCGCGGTCCGTGGGGGTTATTGGAAGCCCCCAGGACCAAAATGGGCCCCTTGGGCCCAAATTTGCTGGTGACCCAAGGGGGTCAGGGGACCTAAAATGGCCCAAAACAATAAAATTCACCTTTATGGCCTGGACCCATTGGTGGGGTCCAGGACCACCAAAAACTTGGCCTCCCCCAAACTTGCAGGGGAGGCCCCCCATGCTGACTCCAGCCCCCAAAGGGGCCTTGGACCTTGACTTTGAGAGGTTTTGAGGGGGGCCATGATTGACTTGTGGCCCAATTCCCTTGAGGTCGAACTTTTAACTTGACGTGGACTTGACGCTTTGGGTGGAGTGAAATCCAGTGTCTTGTTCCTGTTTACGGTTGGTTTGACTCCTAGTCATGCTCTTATAATAACTAATAAATGAGATAAGATAAACTGATTAAAATAATAAAAGAACCTCCCAATACGTGATTTGGGGAGGGGATGCTGCTGCTTTAAAGAAATAAAAGAAAGAAAATTATACAAGTAAAGAAAGAAAGAAAGATAAAAGAATAAGATAAAATGAGAGTAAAGAAAGAAATGAAGAAAAAATCCTGATGGTTGGTCCTTCTTGTGGTGAGTTGCTTGATTTTGGCCAAAAAGTGTCTGAAAAATGAAAACCAAGCATTTTGATGCTCACAGAGTGGCCAAGGTGATGTTTTACAAGAAGTAGAACCCTCAGGGATGCATACCAGGAGATGGAACTTACTTTCATAACTTCCACTCCCCACCAAGCACCATAAAATTGAAAAGAATTGCCATAAATGACTTCTGAGATGAATTTCCATAAATGACTTTTGAAATGAATTGCCGTAAATGACTTGAAGTAATGAATGTCTTGAATTATGATTATTGGCATAACATGAAATGATAAGATAGAGAAAGAAATGAAAAATAAAGAAGAAAACATTGGGCCATATCTTGATAAGGTCCAAATGGAGGGTATTGATGTTATATGCTTCCTGAACCTGTCCAAAGACATGGCAAGTGCTCACAAAGTGGCCAAGGTGATGCTTACAACAACATATGGGTAGAATACCCCCTTAAAGGTGCATGCCAGGAGAGGAACTTACTTTCATAACTTCTTCTCCCCACCAAGCACCATAAATCAAACTCTTGAGGTATTTGGACCAGGCTTGTCTGGATACAATGAATGGAAATCCTTGACAAGGTCTGGTGAGTTGGTAAGGTTGGAAGATGGTTCCCAAGTGGTTCTTTCTGGGTCTTCACTGAATCCTTTCCACTCTACAAGATACCATAATTTACCTCTTTTGAGTTTTGAGTCCAGAACCTGAGCCACTTCCCATTCTTCTTGCTCCTCCACTAAGACTGGTGGTGGCGGCAATTGATGTCAATTTGGGATAGTTGAATGCTTGACTGGTTCTAATAAGGACACATGGAATACAGGGTGAACTGGCTTCCATTGCTGAGGCAACTTGAGGTGATATGCATGGCTGCCAATCTTCTTCAGAACTTCAAAGGGTCCCAACCATCTTTCTGATAATTTCTTGGTGGGTCTTGTTGTCTTGATGTTCTTGGAAGCCAGCCATACTTTGTCCCCAGGTTGGAAATCAGGTGGAATTGCCCTATTTCTATCTGCATACTTCTTGAATCTCCTTATTGCTGACTCTAATTCTTCTTTGACAACTTGCTGTACTGATTGGAGTTTTGTTGATAACTTTCCAGAAGGTGAGTCTTGAGAAATATGGATTGAGTCAAAGCTGGGATTTCTTCCATAAATGGTGAAAAAAGGTGATTGCTTGGTGGATGAATGTTCTGCATTATTATAGGCAAATTCAGCCAGAGGGAGCCAGGTGTGCCAGTCATCTTGATGGTAACTGACATACATCCGAAGATACTGTTCTAGAATCTGATTTACCCTCTCTGTCTGTCCATCTGTTTCAGGGTGAAAGGCAGTTTAAAGATCTCTTGATATCTTGAGCTGCTGACACAATTGAGTCCAGAATGATGAAACAAATAAGGATCCTCTATCACTGACAATACTGACTGGGAGTCCATGCATGGAAAATACATGACTAATGAAGATTTGAGCTAAATCCAGAGCAGTGATTGTACCATAAGTTGGAATGAAGATTGCCATTTTTGAGAATCTGTCCACAACTACTAAAATTGAATCAAAGTTGTTTGACGGTGGCAATTGAGTGATGAAGTCCATTGATAATGAATTCCAAGGACCAGACAGAATTGAAAGAGGCTTGAGTAATCCAAACTTCTTGTGATGAATGTTCTTGTTTCTTGAACATTGCTGACATGAGGACACATAGTCCTTGATGAATTGATTCATGCCAGCCCAATAAAAATCCCTCTTGATGAGCTTGAGGGTCTTCTCCTGGCCAGGATGGCCAGCCAATGGTGAGTCATGACGCTTTTGAAGAATATTGAGTTGAAGTTCTTCATTGCTTGGGATTACCACTCTATCTTTGAATAATAATAACTTGGCTTGAGGTTCAAGAGAATAATCTGGAACTGATTCACCTCTTGCTAGTTGCTTGAGTATTTCTTTATAATCTTTGTCTTGCCATACTTCTTTCTGAATCTTGTCCACTAAATCTGAGAAAATTTCCACTTTGATTGAGAAGAATCTTGACTCTTGAATTCCATCTTGCTTAAGTATTTCATGAAAATTATGAGGATTCTTGCTGATGAAGTCCACCCCCCTCTCTGGGTACACGTCGTCCCGACGTGACAAGGCATCTGGCAAAGTGGCCAGCCTGCCTGGGCGGTAAGCGATAGTGAAATGAAATTCTGAGAGGAATTCAGCCCAACGGGCCTGACGACAAGTAAGAACTTTGGAAGACATGAAATACTGCAAGGAAGAGTGGTCTGTCAAGACCTCAAAGGGATTGGAAAGAGAAAGAAGAAATGCCCTCCAGCGCTTGAGAGCCCAAACTATGCCAAGGAGTTCCTTGTCATGAATTTCATAGTTGAGTTCAGCTGGTAAGAGCTTGCGACTATCAAATGCAATGGGATGCTTTCCAGAGTCATTCACCTGACTCAGTACGGCGCCCAATGCATAATCATAAGCATCAGTCTCTACAATAGTAGGTAGAGATGGATTGAAATGAGATAAGATAGGAGCAGAGGTGAAAGCTTCTTTGAGTGCTTGTAACTGACTAAGAGCTTCCTCATTGAAGATGAAAGGAGAATCTTTTTTGAGAAGGGAAGCGAGAGAAGTGATTTTTTTGGAATAATTTTTAATAAAACGACGATAAAAATTGGCAAAGCCAAGAAAGGATTGAAGAGCCTTGATGTTTTTGGGCTGAGGCCAATTGAGGATTTGCTGAAATTTTGAAGAATCCATCTTGAGGCCATCACTTGAAACAACATAGCCCAAGTATTCCACACTTGAGGCATGGAATACACACTTGGAGGCTTTGGCAAACAGATTATTGTCCCTCAGTCTTTGGAGGACAGAGGCCACATGTTTGACATGTTCCTCCTCAGAACTGGAAAAGACCATAATATCATCTAGATAAACCACAACAAACACATCCAAAAAATCTGCAAAGATATCATTTACTAGATTTTGGAAAGAAGCAGGAGCATTGGTCAAACCAAATGGCATGACCAAATACTCATAACTGCCATATTTGGTTCTAAAGGCAGTTAAGTGCTCATCCCCCTCTTTGATTCTCAGAAGGTTATATGCACCACGCAAATCTATCTTGGAGAAGATAGTGGACCCATTGAATACGGTAAGAAGCTGGTTCATAGGAGGAACAGGGTATCTGTTCTTCCTAGTGACAGCATTGAGTTTGCGGTAGTCAACACACAAACGAAGACCTCCATCCTTTTTCTTGACAAAAAGGACAGGTGCTCCTGTTGAAGAGGAGCTTAGTCTAATGAAACCTTTCTCTACATTCTCTGAAATGTAGGCCCGCAGTGTTTCTGACTCTTGATTTGATAATGAGTAGATAACACCAATTGGAGGTAGAAGACCCTCCAATTCGATATGGTGATCACAGGCGCGGTGTGGAGGAAGGGGAGAATACATCCAAATAATGGTGATAAGCAGGAGGAACAACCTTCAACACAGTTTCAATTTCTTCTGGCTCTTCCTCCTCATCCCACTGCTCCTCCAGGGATGCATGAAAAGACAAGGGAGGAAGGTCCATATCCCCTTGAAAGAGATGAAGTGAAGATATGGCAACATCTTCTCCAACATCCTTTATCTCTTTGAAGACTTCATCTCTTAATGGAAGTAATGACTGAGAGGGAATAATGGAAGGGATATGGACAGAAGAAGGAAGGGAAGGTGTCTTAAGTTCACCAACCAGAGCAACACTGTTGACAGCAGTGGCAAAGTCATTACTAGTAGAAGGAATAATACCACTAGAATCCTTATGATTAGAATCATAGGTGATCAATCCATTTTTCCAATCAATAATGGGATTAAAATGGTAAAGGAAATCATAGCCCAATATCAGGTCTTCTCCCTTGGGTGAATCTATGATAAAGAAGTCCCACTCAAAGCTTGGGAAAGAAGGCAAGTCAACTACCCACTTGGTATAATGGGTGATGAACAAGGCAGGGGATTCATTAGAATCCAAAATGAAAAGAGGAATCTTTTCAGGGAGCTCTGACAGAGTCAATGAGTACTTGAGAACAAAATTCTTTGCAATAAAAGAGTTTGTAGCACCAGAATCAATGAGAATACTATAAAAAATATCAGAGACAGAAGAGAAAATAAGAAATTTTAAAGATTTCTTGACACTAGTATTCAGAGTGCACAATTGTGCTCTTGAAGGAAATAAGTGAGAACCATTGAACACATCATGATTCCCACTCAGGCTTTTCCCTGCTTGCTAGGGAAGCCTTCTGATGATCCTTGCCTATTCTCAGGCCTCTTGAAGCATTTTTCAAATGGGTGCTTTCCACCACAATAATTGCACAAGCCTTCTTTAATCCTCCTCTCCTTTTCAGAACCAATTAATTTGTTGTCCTTATTGAGGAGAGCAGCATGATGCTTGTCTTTGGACATTTGAAAATTCTTCCCCTTCTTATTCTTATTGTGATAAGGCTTCTTGGATGATGAACTTTGAGGATGCTTGGAGAGATTGGATCCAATGATTGGAGGCTTCTTCTCTTGATGACTGCCCTTTTCCTTTTGCCTCTCATGATATCTTGTGTCTAATTCTAAAGTGACATCCATAAGTTCTTGAAGAGTGTCAAAGGTTCCAGGGTGAGAAGCCAATTGGTCCAACAAACTTGATGCCAAGCCTCTTCTATACACATGAATATAAGCTCTTTCCCCCCAATCTCCAATTCTTGACATTAAGCTTCTGAAATCTGCAATGTACAAGGATACATGACCACTTTCCTTCATCCTCAAATTGTCCAACTCTTGTTCAGCTTTCCTGACTTCATTGGGGTCACCAAACAGAGTGAATAATTGAGATTCAAACAATGCCCAATTATTGAGGAGGTAGGAAGGGTCTTCATTGGAAATATTTGAGAGGTAAGGTTCAATCCACTTGCCAGCTCTACCAGTAAGAAAAGAAGTTGAGTAAAAAACCTTCTTCCTGTCAGAGAAGAAGTGTGCTGGATTATTATGAAAAATTAGTTGACAGGATTGGATAAATCCTCTCAACTTATGAGCTTGAGTACCATCAAAAGAATCAGGTGCCTTCATGGATGGAGTCTTGAAAGCAGGGGCTTTGGAATTGTCCCTGGGAGCAACTGCTTGAGTGAGTTGCCCCATGAATTGAGTCATCTGCTCCATCATCTTGAGGAGACTTGGATCAGTTTGAGAGACAAGAGGTTGACTAGAAAGGGCTAGATTAGAACCCTGAGGCACCTCTGGAGCATTTGCCAAGGCATCTGCCACTTCAGTTTCCCCAGAATCTTCCTCTTCCACAGACTCTTCCCCCTCTTCATCTTCAACTTCCCCTTGTCTTTCTCTTGCACCTTCAGACATGCCAGGGTAGCCACCCAAAAGTCCAGAGAAAGATCTTGATCTTCTAGATTTCATTCCACCTCTTCTTGAGGGTGCTGCTCCTTCCATTGGTGGTCCTCTGTCTAAATTTACACTCAGTTGATGAACTGATGGTGTGCGGTCAAGAGGAGCCCTTGCTGTAGGAGTGAGAACAGCTTGAATTCTTTGGGATCTACTATTCTTGGCTGGGGGACTATGCTGAACTGGCATTATGAAAGGAATTAAAATAACTTGATGGTATTAAGAAGAATAATCAAATTTGGCCAAATCAATCACAATAAATCTTGATGAATCTTGAGGAATCAATTCAAATCTTGAGGAATCAAATTCAATCAACAGTCAAATCAATTCAATCAGTCAAAATCAATTCAAATCAAATATCAATAATCTTGAGGAAATCAATAATCAATCAATATTCAATCAATAATCAATCAATAAATGTCTTCAATATGAAATCAGGTCTTGAGGAATCAATCAATCAGTTCAAAATCTTCAGAAATCAATTCAATATATTGATGAGTCAAATCAAATCAATAATCAAAATCAATTCTTTAGGATCAATCAATATCTTGAGAGTTCAAAGTCAATAAATCCAATAAATCCTGAATCAATAACCCAAATGAATCCCAATGAATAATCCAATCAATTAAACCAATCAATAATTCCTAGATAAAACCTGAATAAGAACACAGAAAAAATTTGATTGATAAAAATAAAATGAAGTGATGAAATGGTCAGCAATGATTAAGAAAGAAAAAGGAATCAATTGTCATAAGAATGAAATGAATGAAATGAAAATTGATGAAAGAGAAAAATCATAATCATAAGATCATTAAATCATAAAAAAGATCATAATTGATAAATGAGAGAAATGAATATAAATGAATGAAAAGAAGAATCAAATATGAGTTAATCAATTTAATGTCACAGGGGCTCTTCGAAGTGAAGAGGGCCTGGCACTCAGTAAACTGGGACTCACTTATGGAGGGCTCAAAGATAGGATAAGAATGGATACACTTAAGAGTGTTAAGGATGAATTACTAAAAGAATGAATATAAGAAGCAGCAACAAAAAGAATAAGAATAAAGAATAGAAGAGCCAACCACAAACAAGTCCAAGTCCACTGTTTCAACCTGTCAGAATGGAAAGAGAAGGGTTAATAAGGATATGGCCACCCAACTCATACTGTACAGGCGAAGAGAGAAAATGCAAAGACTAACTTAGAATTAAATAATTATAATACCCAAATATAAGGATAAGAATAATTATGAGATAATAAATAAACTAAATTAATTAACTGGGGAAAAGTCCCCAGGGGGGAGAAAGAGGGGCTGGTATATGTGAGAATCACCAGTCCTGATCCAGAGGAAGAATTTTCATGAGAATATTTGATGATTGAATTGAGTCTGGCAAATACAGGTCCTGTACGGCTGTACAGAACCTGTACAAGAGGTGTGGTGTATTTGAGTGATCATACAGTTTCAAGTTGGTGTATTGAAACTGTATTGGGTGAATCCAGCCTGTACAGGTATTGACAGGCTGTATTGAGGTACCAAGCTGTATTCATGTTCAGAATGAAGATTGCTGACATTGAATGCTGATACAAATGCTGGATCTGCTGATTTGGGGTGTTTTGAGTGGGTGTATGAATGAATATCCTTACCCCTGATGAGTGGTTGTTAGAAGGGTCTTTATGAAATTTGGAGCCACAATTGGCTCAGGTGGGCCAAATTGTGATTTGAGACCCACCTGGCCTTGGGGTCCAATGGGCTTCCCCCTTTGGCCTCATTGGATTAGGCCAAAAGGGGCCTAAATGGCCCACGGACTGTGGACCATGATTACAGCCTACGGACCATAGAAGCCGTAGGGGGCCTAAATGGCCCAAAAAGGCCATTTAGGCCCTAGACCCCCTAATGAACAGGGGTGGCCCAGGAACAATGATGAGGGCTAGGGGGCCCAGAACCCCCTACAAGACAGAGAGACCCCCCAGGCCCAAAACAAAGATAGAAGCCTGGGGGTTGGGGATATGAGAATTGGCCAAGGAGGCCAATAATGGCAGGATATGGCCTGGGGCCATAAAAGGCCAGGGAATAGTGATATGGCCAAAATGCCATAGAGCACCAGGAGGGGTCAAATTGGCCATAAAGATATGGTGTGGCCAATTGGCCCCCAACTTGCTCCTAGGTTGGAATTGCCGCAACATCAATGGAGGAGGGTCATTCCTTGTGGTTGTGAAACACTTATACTCCAAAGAGCTTATTGAAAGATATAAGTAGAGAAATTTGACATAGAATTGTGGATTTAAGGGATCAAAATGATTCATAGCAGGATTAAAACAATACATAGTTGGAATCTATGATCTCACGTCTTTCTTATTGATTCTGAAAGGATTAAACAACTTAAGAATAGCTTTAACTTATACTTGTTGGTAACAGTGATATAAATGGATAATAAGATGATTTGATATGGAAAAAACAGCAAGAGGAGGCCTCTTTGGAGTCAAAAACAGCTCACAGAGGTGTGCCATGGAGCAAACTGAAAAATTAGTGAGTGAGAAAACAATAAACCCTTTTGTATTATTAATTGCATTGTCTGTTGTCACGTAAGATTATCATAATTACTTAATTGATGCTTTTATGTGACTACCAACCCCAATATGGTTAAGAATAAAAGGAGTAAAATCTGTAAATATTCTTTTATTCCAAAATAATCATTTATTTCTCAAAGATATCAATGTTATTGGAAATTTAATGACAGGTTGTAATTACTGTGAATTTTTGAAGATTCAGTGTTTCATGTAGAATAGTCAAACATGGACTGTAAGTAAAACTTTCAATCTTACTTGTAAAGATGTGATTTTTTTTGGTTGTACCATATATAATACATCTCTCAATTGTTCCTGAAAGTTTCAGAGAGATTCAATAAGAATTGTATTTTTAATTGATTTTGAAGTTTTTACCTCATTTCACGTAGAATTGCAAATATCAGTGTATAGCTGGTTGCTATGAGGTAAATCAATGGATACAAGTCCAAAAAGGGTTTTAATTACTCTTTTAGGGTATATAAATGGAAATTCATTAAGAATTGACATGGTTAAAGGAGTCTAAGTAGCTCTTTACCTCCTTGGCACATCAAAATAGCAGGTTATTTGCTATTTTCTTATGATTTACTGTAGTTGTAACATGGTAACCAAGTTCCCAAAAGGTTTTAGTTTACCAATTAGGCCAAGATCAGCCATGGATCCAAGCTTTGGAGCTGTCCACGCCTCTGAGGCCTCAGAAGTTGGGTACCCTGGCTCTCTTTGATGTCTTTTGTCCCCCTTGCTTTTTTTCACGTCAAAATAGAAAATTAAGCTTCAAGTGAGATATCCACTATGGGTTTACCAAAAGTCCATGTAAGAATACCATGATATTAAGTGCCCAAAACATGCATAACACTATTTTTAGTGTATATGTAACATGGGATTTCTCACATTCCCATTATTTTGGCGTGAAATTAAGAAAAACAAAACTTTTCACGGATGTTTTATGTGGTCTTGATGATGTGGTATTGAAGGATTTTCCATATTACCACCTCAAAGAGTTAATTTGAGCTTATTCACTCTATGGAGCTACCCTAGGTTAATTTTTGTGTAGAATTAAAATCTGGCCTTAAATCCATGGATTTATTTACTCAATAAAAAGTTATTCATGTTTTCTGAAATAAAAAATGATGAATTTTGAATATATGCATGAATTATGAGTTATGCATAATTTGTAATTTATTTTTAAGATAATTGTGGCCTATTTGGGTATGTAAAATATACCTCAAGGCTCACAATTTTTTCAGGTTGTTGGTAAAAACACGTAAGAGCTTACGTGTTTTGGCCAAAAATTGGTAAAAAGACGTACGTTTTTAGTAAAAACATGTAAGGGGTTCGCTGGGCCCATTTTTAATTCAAAATGAAACACAATTGGGCCTGTATTGGGCCAAAACATGCCCAAAAGAGGTTTTTTCCCCACAAAACCTCTCTAACTCCAAATTGTTTTAGATTTTTTTGCCCAGCCCTCCCCCCCAAAAAAAACCCAAACACCCCAATAATCCACATTATCCCCACCCCAAACCATTGTTTTTTTTTTGGAAAAACAGCATTACCAAAGCCATTTTGCAAGGCTTTTCACACTTTTTTTTCTCTTTTTCCCCCAAAGATGGCATTTTCCACCACAACAACCTGCTTTCAAGCCTCTCAATTTTCAATTTTTTACCTTCCCTCATCTATTAATCCCACATTTAAACCACTTTCTTTCACTATTAACCCCTTCTGTTCATTTTTCACACCTTTTTTCACCTCTTTTTCACATTTCAAAAGGTTCTTACCCCATTCCAAATCCCCCAAATCCCCCTTTTTTTCACTTTTATCCATAATTTTAATTAGAAAAATGCTTCAACCCCCCACTGAAGGTGAATTTCAGACCCTTGAGCTTCTTTGGCAACATTTGCTTAATGTTTCCAGGGCTCAGTGGTATGCTGTGTCCACCTTCCGGTCCAATATGACCCACAACCAAATTGAAATATGTTGTGACAGGTCTGGAACCCCAAATACCAACAAAGGCCCCTCCAAAACAGTCACCTCAAGAAAGCTTGACTGTCATTTTAGACTTTATGGCAGGAAATATTCCAAGAGTACCACTTGGACTCTTGAAGTCAAAAATCCTGAACATAGCCATGATGCCACTGAAAATATCATGGCACATCCTGCTTTCAGGAAATTCAATGAGCAAGAAGCATCCCAAATTGCTCAGATGTCTGAATCACTGCTCATGCCAAGGCAAATTCAGGCCCAATTATACATCCAGAGGGAGTCTGACAGGCCTGTAATCCTTCAAGACATTTACAACCAAGTCAAGAAAATCAAGAAAGACAAACTGCAAGGCAGAAGGCCCATTGATGCTCTTATTGACACTCTCAAAGAAGAAAATTTTGTTTGGTCCTCTGCAAGGGATTCTGAGGGACACATTACCTCCTTGTTTTTTACTCACCCCCTGGCCATAAAGCTTCTTCATGGCTTTCCTCATGTCATCCTTATGGATTGTACTTATAAAACCAATAAGTACAAAATGCCCCTTTTTCATATTGTTGGATTCAGCTCAACCAATATGACCTTTTCTGGGGCTTTTTATTTGATGAAGAATGAAAATTAAACTTCATATACTTGGTCATTAAATCAATACATTGAAAAGGTCCTCAACAACACCAATCTTGTTCCCCCTCCAGTTATTGTTATTGACAGGGATCTGGCCTTGAAAAACTCTATTAAGAAGCTCTTCCCAGACTCCAAAGTCATGCTATGCATTTGGCACATCAACAAGGATGTATCTGCTCATTGCATGAAGAAAATTGGTCATGGAACTGATTTTGAAAATTTTATGGGCCTTTGGAATCAAGTAATATACTTCACTTTATTTCACTTTTTTTCTTATTATTGTCTTTATTAATGACTTTGGGATTCATTTCTCAGCTTATGTATTCATCCACTGAAAAGTCTTTCAAAGACAACTGGAAGAAGCTTCAAAAGCAAGTTAAAAATCCTGAGGTCTTGCAGTATTTGGAAAATACCTGGCTTCCTCTAAAGGAGTATTATGTGCCAGCCTGGACCAACCACCATTGCCACCTGGGTGTGAGCTCCACCTCCAGAGTTGAAGGTGCCCATGCCATGGTTAAACTTTGGCTCCAAAAGTCCACTGGTACTCTCCTGGAGGTAGTCAGGGCTCTCCACATGGCATTCAGAAAACAATTTATAGAAATTATCAACAGAATCTCCAAAGAAATGATTGTCCATGTCAAGAATTTTCCTCCACACATCTGTGCCCTCAATGGAAAGGTGTCTCATTATGCTCTTCAGATTTCCTTTGAAAATTTCAAAACAAATTTTCCTCCAAATGAAAAATGCACCAACAAATACAACAATTATAAAGGCATTCCTTGCAAGCATAAGACCCAAAAGGCATTTTCCAAGAGCCAAAGGCTTGAATTATCAGACTTCCATCCTAAATGGCATTTGAATTTGCCTGTGAGGGTTTTTTAATTTCTTATTATTTTTTTTCTTATTAACTGATTTTATTTGTCATATTCTTCTCAGGCTGGTTTTCAAGGTGATGATCAAAGTGTTGAAAAAGAAGGAAACAATGAAGCCAAGACAATATTTGAAGACATTGGGGAAGACCTGTTTCAAAGACCAATGGCAGAAATCACTCCAATACTTCAACATTTTCAAGATGTTTTGACTGGAAAAGTCCCATTTCATCAAATTCCCAAGAGTCAAGAGGATGATTAATATTATGAAGACCCTCTAGAATGCAAGAATATCTGTGGAAGACCCAAAGGAGCCAAGAATAAAAACAAAAGAGAACCTTCAAGATTTGAAATTATTGAAAGTCAATCCAAGAGAAGAGGAAGACCCCCCTCAAAAGTGACCAGTACAACAACATCAAGATCCCAGTCAAATGTCCCCTCTCCAATTATGGAAGTGGACTCATCTGAAGATTCTGAAGATTCTGAGGACACATTATCTAAATCCATCAGCTCATCAGATTCACTACCCTCAGAAACTGAATTAAATAAATCAGAACTAACCCTTAGAAGGTCCAGAAGATTGGCAATTGGAAGCAAAACCTCACAAAGAAAATCAAACAAGCCTACCACCAGTTTGAATATCTATGATGCAATTCACTTGGCCTGTGAGCATTGTAAAAGCAATTATCACACAAGTGATGAATGCTCCAAGCTGTTTGTGAGTTTCTGATTCTTTTTAATCTAATTTTCTGTTGTTTATTTTGATATTTATTCATATTTTGAACTTATTCTATCAGATAACTGGCTCAGAAGACTTGCCCAAGTTTGTATTGAAATACACCTTCAAGGCCATCAATGTCCAGGGTGATGGAAACTGTGGCTACAGAACAGTATCCCACTTCATTTACAAGACTCAAGATCAATGAGCTGATGTCAGAGGTGACTTGGCTGAAGGAATTCACCAAAATCAAGACCTTTATGAAGCCATGAACACCTTAATACCCTCAGTATCCTCTTATTTGGAAAGAATTGAATGGTATGAAGATGTTGGCCAGGCCCCAAAAAGCAAGTGGATGTCCATGCCTGACATGGGGGATCCAATTGCAAATAAGTATAAAAGACCAGTTTTCTTTTATTCCAAAGCCCAATATTTTTCTTTTTTCCCTTATTTCTGTCCTCCAAATGATAATCCCCCCATTTTCATCTGTTTCTTGAATAGTTGTGCTCATTTTGTTCCTTTGGACATAATCATTTCTAAAGCTTATCCAGTCCCCCCCATTACTGTGAACTGGGAGATTCATGCCCAAACACAAGCCCTGGGGTGGGCTGATAAATTTAAGAAACACAGAATATTGTATTTGTCCAATCTTCCTCCCCCCTCTCAGAAAAAACCCACTATTTTGGAGGTTGATTCTGATTGAATGATTTTTGTATATACAATTTATGCCAATTATCCCCCTCCTCAGTTATTTTTATTGCTTAAATCCCACCTCAGTCTCCTTTTTCATCAAACATGTGGAAGCTTTGTACTTGAAAATACTCATATTACACACAAGAAAAAAAACACTCATTGCGCCTTCACTTGTTGTCCCACCAAAACTTTTTCCCAATTCATGAGCTTCTGGTTCTTTATTTTCCAGATTGAAGCCTTTAATTCAAAAAAAAATGAAGGAAATTCATAAGTGGGAAGATATTAAATTCACTTTTTAAAAATAGGCATATTACAATGACGGGAAAAAACATTTGAAAAAAAACCCTTTTTGCACCTTCACTTGTCCCACCCAAAGAAACTCGCAAAATTATGGGATTCTGGTTCTTTATTCTTCACATTGAACCCTTCATTTTTAAAAAAAAATCAAGGAAATTCATAAGTGGGAAGATTTTAAAAGAATTTTTGAAAAAATATGCCATTTTGGCATATTGGCCAAATTGGTGAAATTTGGCAAAAAAAAAAATTGAAAAAATTTGTGCTTATTGACATGCCAAGTCGGGAAAAATATGGCAAAAAAAAATTAAAAAAATCCTCAAAACTCAGCCTGAGGAATTTGTTTTGAAAAATAAGGTCACTTACGTGTTTTCACCATAAATTGGTAAAAACATGTAAGGCCTTACGTGTTTTTACTAAAAGCTTACGTGTGTTTACCAACACCCTTTTTTTATTGCCTTTTTAGATATGTGGTTATATCTCAAAGGCTCACATATAATCTTGATAAATAATCAGGTATACCTGTATTTTTAAGTATTGTAGCAGTTATTATTGTAACCCAATAGATAATTATTCCACCCAGGGTTTTCAATAGTGCTCACCACCACTAACATTCCTTAGTAAAGCCCTTAAATACTCTTTAAAACCCTTTTTTATCAATTTCATTTGTGTCAGAGTCTCAGTTAGAGTTGTATATACTATCTTTATTACTCTATCATAGACTCAGCCTGACCAAAAGTATACTGCAATCAACCAAACATATGGTGCAATATCATTAGAAAATGACACCATTCCAAATTTAACCACTAGCAAGAATGTCTCAAGGCTGTGCACTGACATTAATAAGGTTCAGAATAGTGCAATCAACCAAACATATAATGCAATATCTTGATCAGATGACACCATTTTCAATTTACCCACCAGCAAAAATGTCTCAAGGTGGAATTTTTTCTAAGTCCCTATCAAGGGCCTCTCTCCCTGTTTCTTCCCCATTCTTCTGATTCAGACAGTAATTTTGAGGATCAATCCATTCGTTCTCTACCAGGATAATCTAGTATTATATTGAAAATGATCAGTAGAAAGGCTCAGTATTTTATAGTATTATTTATGATTAATTAATGAAAGATATTTATAATATTAATGAAAGAGTTTAATATTATTCAATAATGTTAAATTATAGCATTAGTGTCAAAGTAGTGTTTGAAGATATTATCATTAGTGATCTTTTCTCATTTATCAAGAACCCTTATTTATAGAAGGGATAACATCTTATCCTTATACCTTATATCATACCCCTTTTCTGTATATTGTATTATATTTATATTCATCCTAATAGTATTATATTACTATTATATTATTTACATATTACCCTTATATGGAACAAAACCACCCTTTAAAAACTATCTTACCCTTCAATTATTATAACTATATTGATAGTATTATCAAATCACCTTTAAAGGTATTAATTAGCTATCAATATTACTATTAATATTGATAGTGATCTTAAAAAAATATATTCTTTAAATATCTCAAGTATTGAAAGAAATAATATTAGAAGAATTAATTAAAAATAATTCTTTAATCAATAACAAGAATTTAAGCACACCTCAATTATTAAACAAATATTAACTATTACCATTATTATCATAGTGATAATTTACTGACAGACTGATAGAGACTGCTGATAAAAATTCTCTAATTGAAAAGCCACAAAACAAAATCATTTCTTTGTGATCTCATCAAAAAGGGTATCTTTTTCAGTATATTTAGAGGGGTAGCTAATACACCTTAGCACCCAGGGTTATTGGGTAATTCTGAAATTCAAGAAAGACTCACCAATAATTTCCCCCTCAAGGTCCTTCCTATTATTTATCCCACAAAAAAAGGAGTCTTCACAACACTTTTGAAGAATGTCCAATTGAATTTCAGGATTTCTTGGAATGACTACTAACTCTTTGAATAATAAATATTTGGCTTGAGGCTGAAGAGAGTAATCTGAGACTGATCAACCTCTTGCTAATTTCTTGAGAATTTCTGTTTATTCTTTGTCTTTCCATACTTTATTTTGATTTGTTAAGCTATGTCTGAAAAACATCTCCACTTTGATTGAGAAAAATCTTGACTCATGAATTTCATCTTGCTTGAGGACTGGATGAAGATTTTGAGGATTCTTTCTGATTAAGTCCAACCCCCCTCTGGGTGCATGTCGTCCCAATGTGACAAGGCATCTGGTAAAGTGGCCAGTCTGCCTGGGAGTTAAGTAATAGTGAAATGAAACTCAGAGAAAAATTCAGCCCAACAGGCCTGAAAAGGAGGAAGAATTTTGAAAGACATGAAATACTGAAGAGAAGAGTGGTCTCTCAAGACCTTGAAAGAATTGGAAAGAGAAACAAGAAAATCTCTCCAGTGCTTTAGAGCCCAATATATGCCAAGGAGTTTCTTGTCATGGATCTCATAGTTAAGCTCATCTGGGAGGAGCTTGTGGCTATCAAATGCAATGGAATGATTTCCTGAGTCATTCACCTGAGTCAGTACAGCACCCAAGGCATAATCATAAGCATCAGTATCTACAATAGCTGGTAGAGAAGGATTAAAATGGGAAAGGATAGGAGCAGTGTTGAATGCTTCTTTGAGTATCTTGAACTTACTAAGAGCTTCCACATTGAAAATGAATGGAGAATCTTTTTTAAGGAGAGAAGTAAGAGAAGTGATTTTTTTGGAATAATTTCTAATTAAACAGCAATAGAAATTGGCAAAGCCAAGAAAGGATTGAAGGGATTTGATGCTCTTGGGCTGAGTCTAATTGAGAATTTTCTCAACTTCTTGAAGAATACATCTTGAGGCCATAACTTGAAACAACATAACCCAAGTATTCCACAGTTGAGGCATTTACTAAACACTTTGAGGCTTTAGGAAATAAATTATTTTCCCTCAGTCTTTGAAGGACAGAGGCCACATGCTTGACATGCTCCGCCTCAGAACTAGAAAAGACCATAATATAATATGAATAAACTAAAACAAGAATATCCAAGAAATCTGAAAATATATCATTTGCAACGTTTTGGAATGAAGCAGGAGCATTGATAAGGCCAAATGGCCTGACAAAATACTCATAACTACCATATTTGGTCTTAAAGGAAGTTAAGTGCTCATCACCCTCTTTGATTCTCAGGAGATTATATGCACCACACAGTTGTATCTTGGAGAAGATAGTGGAACTGTTTGATATGGTGATGATCTTGTTCATAGGAGGAACAGAACAGGATACCTGTTCTTCCTAGTGTCAGCATCAATTTTGTGGTAGTCAACACACAAACAAAGGCCACCATCCTTCTTCTTGACAAAAAGGACAGGTGCTTCTGTTGAAGAGTAACTTGGCTTAATAAAACCTTTCTCCACACTCTCTGTAATTTAGGCCTGCAGTGTTTCTGACTCCTGATTGTATAATAAGTAGATAACACCAGACCCTCCATTTGGATATGATGATCACAGGTGTAGTGTGGAGGAAGTTTCTCTGCTTTCACCTTGGAGAATAAATTCAAATATGTGTTATAAGCAGGATAGAATTTCTTCAGCACAGCTTCAATTTACTATGGATTTTCCTTCTCATACCCCTGCTCCTCCAGGGAGGCATGAAAAAAGGGAGGAAGTTCCATATCCCCTTGAAAGAGATGGAGTGAAGATATAGCTACAGCTTCTTCAACATCTTTTATCTCTTTGAAGAATTCATCTCTTGATTGAAGTAATGACTGAGAGTGCATAATGGAAGGGATATGGACAGAAGGAACAGAAGATGTCTCCATTTCACCAAAAAGAGAAACACGGTTGACAGTAGTGGCCAAGTCATTACTAGTAGAAGAATTAATACCACTAGAATCATAGGTGATCAATCCTTTCTTCAAATCAATAATGGGATTAAAATTTCAAAGGAAATCATAGCCCAATATTAGGTCTTCTCACTTAGGTGAATCCATGATGAAAGAGTCCAATTGAAAGCTTGGAAACAAAGGCAAGTCAAAAGCCCACTTGGTATAATGGGTGATTGACAAGGCAGGGGAATCATTTGAATCCATAATGAAAAGGAGAATCTTTTCAGGGAGCTCTGACATAGTCAATGAGTACTTGACAACAAAATTCTTTGCAATGAAAGAGATTTTAGCACCAGAATAAATGAGAATACTGGAAAAAAAAATCAGAGACAGAAGAAAAAATAGGAAAATTTCAAGATTTCCTGCCACTAGTATTCAGAGTAAACAATTGTGCTCTTGAAGGAAACAACTTATAATCATTGAGCACATCATGATTGACACTCAGTCTTTTTCCTGATTGCTAGGGAATTCTCTTGATGGCCCAGGCTTTTTCTGAGGTCCCTTGAAGCATTTTTCAATTGGGTGATTCCCACCACAATAAGTACACAACCCTTCCTTAATCCTCCTCTCCTTTTCAGAACCAATTAACTGATTGCCGTTATTAAGAAGAGAAGCATGGGGCTTGTCCTTTTAAACCTGAAATTGCTTGCTCTTCTTATCCTTCTTGTGGTGAGGCCTCTTTGAAGATCAGTCTTGAGGGGGCCTTGAAAAATTGGATCCAGTGACAATGTCACAGGGGCTCTGATGGAAGCAAGAGTGGCCTGGCACTCAGGAATCAAAAAATCATTTGGGGGGCTGCAAAGGATATAAGAAATAATAATGATTCAATTTCTTTAAAGAAGAATAAGGGAAAAGACAAGTATGCCAAAGATAAAAGAAAAAGATAAGAAGCCAAAGGCAAAAGATAATAAGAGAAGCCAACCAAGTGAATCCTCAATTCACTGTTTCAACCTGCCAGAAAAGGAAATGGAATTAGCAAAGGATATGACCACCAATATCCACTGACAGGCAAGGAAGAAAAAGAGAAACGCACTGAATGACTGACTTAGGATTATCATTATTAACTTTAATAAAGTAAAAGAAAATAAATATAAAAATAAATACATTGAATTAATTAACTGGGGAAAAAGTCCCCAGGTGCTGAAAGGTGGCCGGTATATGTGAAAAGCTGAAAGACTGATCCTGGAAGGTGAGTCACCGTCTGTATTGTCTGAATTGGGTCAATACAGATCTGGCCATCTTGAAACTTGAGTTGTGACTGAATTTCCACATTGGAATATGAATCGGCCCAATTGGGCCAAGTAAATATAGGTTGATTGGTTGCCACCTGTATGGACCAATTGAGTTGTCCAAGCAGTATTGAAATACTTGATGCCTTGACAACTGATGAAAATAATGTATAGCCTCTGCAAATGGCCCCTTGTAATAATCCTGAATGAATTTCCAACCAAACTCCTGCAGGGCCAGGTGATTGGGATCCTTGAATGGTCTTCTGATTGACGCCATGGATTGCCAGACTGATGAGTTAAGATGTCCTACTTCAAAATGGGCATTGGAGTTTGGGACCTTGTTTGGAAAGATGGAATTGGGTCCTGAAAACATCACCATTGAGTTGCTGGGCAAAAATTGTAAGGTTTGAATATGAAAAAATAATTAAAAATTACTAATATTGTAAGGTGTGGATATGCAACTTTGATTAAAAATCAGGTACTTTTCCTGTCCTCAAAATTTGTATAAGGTAAAAACTCAATTGAAAAGAGTAAGAAATATTATTTTCGAGAGAAAACACACCAATTTTATTTCTTATAACTTTATTAGTATAAAACAATAATATTATAAAAATTTATTGTTTTACCAACAATAAAAATTTATCCAAAAAATACTCTACAAGAGATATTCTAAGGCTACAAAAGAAATTTCAATTGGAATTAATTGAGCAAAGAACTGCAAGCAATTAATTAAAGAAAAAAGTCTTTCAAAAGAATATTAAAGAGAAAACACGCTCAAAAGTGACCAGAGTGAATTTGGAAACAAAGTGACAAAGTTAACAGTGATGAAAGATGCTTTAATTCACTTTTGGGGTGGTTCAGGGGTAAAAATGATTATAAGAGCTACAAACAATGATTATAATGATTTTTTCACGTGGTTTAAAGATTCAAAATGATTTTTAAAAAGGTGGTTGGAATCTTTTATTGATGGGTTCAACAGTGTTTAAACTAATTAATAAAAGGAAAAGATCCTAACATGAAGAGAAATGTGGGGCAAAGAAGACATTCTTTTATAGCCATCAATTTTCTTACTCCAAAAGTAGAATTTACTCTTGTCAGTCGTGAAAAACAGTCTGAAAACAGAAAAGCCAATTATGGCATCATTGAACCCTGGTTTGGACCAAAAAAGGGCTGGTTTAAGCCATTTTTAGCCATTTTTAGCCATTTTAGACCCTTGAATCAGCCATGAATATAGCAATACCTGGTATAGAGCCTTCAAAACACGTCAGGATGTGTGTAAGAGGCGTAGAAACTATTTAAAACTATTTTTTCTAAGTTTATTTTATCTTAAGGGTAGTTTTACCCTCTTGGCAATAGCTAAAACTACCCCAGTTGGTATCAAAACCTCATCATCAATTGAGTTCACAGACCGTGTAACTCATTTCCAGGCCAAAAGTGATGAACTTTTGCGTGAATTTTGACATCCCACGCCTGTCAGAAAGGATTTTGGGGGTCTGGCTCCCCCTTAGAGCTAGAGTTCCTTTCCCCCCCAATTTTAATCTTTCCAATTTATTTTTTCCTTTAATTCCTCATCATGTATTATACTTATAATTTACATATGTAATTCAGTTGAATTGTACAGTACAGTACAGTAAAAATTGACACCTCATATGTAAATCAAAGTTCACTTATGTAATACACGTGCACATTTTGTCAGACTGTGACCCAAAACCAGAGCACAAGCATGACAGCCAAAATACCATAAACCAATGGTATAGCCAAAATACCACCAAAACATGGAGCTGAGCCAAATTAGCTCATAAGGTATCAAAGGAAAGAGGAAACTCACCTCTTTCTGAAAATATAAGTCCCATCACCATAGGACAAGAAATAACAAAGTTATTCCTGCTCAAAGTTATTGCTGAGCATAAACCTTAATTTTCACCTCTCATCTAAAATCTACAAGGAGAGGCTTAACCCCATCAAATGGGTATTCAAAATGAAGCTCTAAGCCAGGGATATCTAATGGTGCTAGCCAAACTGAGCTAGCACAAGTATTACTTGGGTTATGGTCAAATTCAGACCAAATAAGGGTGAACAAAACATTCACCTCTCATCTAGCTTTTACAGTTTTAGTGTGAGATACTTAAAGTGGGGTCTTTTTGGAAAGAGCACAATCAGGGCTATCTGATGGTGCCATCCATTTCCTCATAGCTCAACTACAACAGAAGTTATTGGCCAAACAAGCTTAATACAGCTTTTGCCCAAACCACGCCAATGTACAAAAATACTTGTACATGGGATAGCTTTGTCACATTTAATGATAACCATGTCAAATTGGGTACCATTGTGTAGGGCCCATATAGAGCTATTCAATGAACCAATTTTGAGCTTGATATCTCAAAAACCGACAGAGTTATGACCATTTTAAGGTCAAAATCTCACCTGCTGTCATATACAGCCTTACCATGGGATAATATCCCATAACCATGAATATGAGGTGTCAAATAGACAAAGAAGCATGTTTTTACTTCAATACCTCATATGTCAGTCAATACTGGGGTCCCATACAGTTTCTGTACAGCATTCTACGCGTCATACACGTCAGAATCAGGCTGTGAGGTCCCCAGATGAAAATTTTCACCCTGTATTGGTGAAAACCACCAAGATGTGGTTTCAAAACCACATCTGAGCCCAATACAGAGTATACAGGCTGTTTGCAAACCACAAGTCTGTCATAGAGAGTGAAAAATCTTCACTTCCTCTACGTGGAAAGGTCTAGTAGCCTTTCCACCTCAATTTCAGGATAAAAGGAGGGTTTTTCACAGCCAAGAGCCTTTCCTCATCCTGCTCTTGAATAACCTACGTAGTAAACTGTCAAAAAAAGTTTCACTCTTGGTTAATAATCAGGTATAATTATAAGTTTAATTATTGTAGTCTTTTATTATTGTAACCCAACAGATAAAGCTGCACCCAGGGCTTTCAACAGCGCTCACCACCACTATAACCACTATAGTAAAGCCCTTAAATTTATTCTTAATCATCTCAAAACCTTCTTAAAGCATTTCTTACCGTGTCAAAAACATAGTTTGAGTTGTAAATAGCCTACATTACCACTCTTTCATAGTTTCATCCTGACATTTTGGGGGCCTGGCCGTGTTTTTAACCTTTTTTGGACCTTATAAAGTAAGTCTTTTCTCTTTTTATGACTTATTGATAAGTGTTTTATCTTTTTTTAGGCGTAAATTCTCTATTTAAATATATATTTTATATATATTTATCCTTTTTTATACATATACTCATATTATAAGAGTATTATTCACGTGGTTAATACCCACTGAATATAACTATTTTTGGCGTGTTTTGTATATAAAAACACATAAGCCATCAATAAGTCCTGTATTATTGACTGAATAAGAACACCTCTGACTGAAAAACCATCAGTTGAGGCGTGGTTAAGTGTATTTTTAACTCAATAACACTTATACAAAACCACTTGTACAGAATACACTTGAAAACCACAAGTGTTTCTGAGGGATACTGACACACAAACAGTGTGACAGGGTACCAAAAAGCTGTAATTCTGACGTGGAATTGTTGATTCAATTACACTGTCATTATACAGGGCACATTGTAGTAACATACAAGCCCAGAGGCCAATCTCAGACGTGCAAAACCAGCATTTTTTGAGAAGTCTTAACTGACATAAGCCCTCCTTTTCCTGCTTTGATTTCAGTGGAAGAAAATTACATCCCACTTGAGACCCAGTCACAGGCCAACACACCAGTGACACCCTCAGAACCAGAGGGCAGCAAGGGCAAAGGAAAGAGGCACAGTGAAGGCCTCATCACAGCCAAGAAGTGGACACCAATAGCCACTCAGAGAAGTAGAAAACCACGAAACTCTGCATCAATACAAGGTAAACCAACCTTAACCACTTGTACAGGGAAGATTACAATTATTAACCCAGTTGTAACTTCCAAAGGCAAACTGCCCAAATCAGCAGACAATAAGTTTGTACAAGGCACAGTCAAAGGTAAATACCCTAAGAACATAAAGTTGTTGACTGATTGCAGACACTGATATGTCCCCTGTATACCTCAGAGACCTTGGCTTCCAAAGGAACCAGCCAGAGCATAGAGGAGGATTGTCCAGTACCAGAAGACCTGAAAGAGGACACCCTGGACACAGTGGTAGATGGCAAAACAATGAGGGAGATAATATCAACCTTGCCATTCACACTCCAATTCAACAGAAACCTCAAACCAGAGGACTGGAAGGATATGGATCAAGTTCTTCAGATCCACCAACTCCTCAAAGATTTATTTCAATGGAGCATGGACAGCAAGAGGTTCAACCTAGCAACTCACTGGGCAGAACTGGGATCAAGTTGCCAGAAGATCCGTCTCAACGAGATAGACTTCAAAGACCTTATGGTAATCACCAAGGGTTGGAATCCTACCAGGCCGCACAGAGGATAAGGGAGAATCAAGCCACTATCCTAGCTATAGAAGAACAGTTGACCCAGACAGGGCCTACTCAGATTCCTTCAGGTTCACAAGGAGCAGGCCAAATCAGCTCTCGAGTGGCTTCACACCATTCAGAAACCAGCAGATCAGTGACCAAGAGTCACCATTCTTCACAATTCCAGGAAGTTTCCAGGAGAAGACAAGGAAACAAGGGCAAGAACAAAACCTCCTTCAACCAGAGGAGGAAAGAGTCAGACCCCATGATCCAGAAGCTGTTAGACTTGGTAAAGGAAGTACCCAAGAACCAGAAGTAGTTGTAAACCACTCTAGAATAAGTAGTCCTAGTAATAGAAACATTACCCCCACTCAGACTGAAAATAACATTGTCACATCTGAGAGTAACATCAACAGTGATACACTGTGGTTACACGTGTCCCAATATGCTGAACAATCTGCAAAGCAATTTGCAGAAATTAAAGCTAGCCAAGAGAGGATGAGACAAACTCAAGCCTCCTTGGAACAAATAGTTAAGAATCTTCAAGAAGGATATGCTCAACTGAGCAAAGCCTCTGAAGAATCCAACAAAAGACTGAACCAAGTCTTTGAAGAACAACACCACAGCACAAGGGACAGGGAGTGTCTGGATAAAGACATTAACAAATTGTTTAATGCCTACCATATCTTGAAGCCTCAACCACAAGGCCAAGCTGTGAATAATCCATATCAACCAGATGACATCAAACCAGATGCCATGTTGTTGAATAAGACAAGATCTCCATCACAATACCAGGATGGAGATGGCATGTCTTATTCAGAAAAGGAAGCCCTGAAACAGCTTCCTGAGGCCTCAAACTGGCCCGAATTCTCTGGATCAGGAGAATATGATCATATGGAACTCATAGATTATATTGATGGACTCTTCATTGATGTACCAAGAATACCAGACTACTGGATCACTGCTAGATTGAATACTGCATTTAAAGGTCATGCAAGCATATGTTACACAGAAATGAAAGAAATCCATGGCAGAAGAAACTGGCCATGGTGGAAGAGTCAAATCATCCAAAAGTACAGTAATGGAACTTGGATATGGCAAAAGACCATGTCATTTGAGAATGACAAATACTCTGTGGACAAAGATCCATATGAGTGGTGTCTCAAACAGTCTAAAAGACTTAAGGCCATTGATCCTCAGATGAACAACCAAATGAGGAATCACAAGCTTCTGACACAACTGTAAGGAGAACTGGAGCATGCAGTGAAATGCAGATGCAACCAAAATTGCACTCTAGATGACATAGCCAATACCTTACAAGACATAAGGAAAAGGACTAATATAGGGAAATTCACCCCATATAGAAGCAGTAGTTTCAAGGAGCAACAACCTTTCAGGGTGGAGTTTAAAGACAAACCCAGAGAAAGAGTAACAGAAGTGGCAAGGAAGTAATTCTTGTCACAATTGTGGTTCAACAGACCACTATGCCAACAACTGTCCAAAGGCAAAGAAAAAGGTCTATGCTATAGAAAAAGTCCCTGAAGAAGAACCTCCAACAGAGGATTCTGAATCAGACTCTATGGGAGATGCCATTAGAGAACCATCTGATGATGATCAAGACCCAAGAGAGGAACCTCTAGTGGAATACCAAGAGGAAACCCCATTGGAAATCCAGGATATACAGTTGGAAGCAGGCATGCCACAGGACACTGCCAACAAGAACTTGTGCAAACACACACAAGATGCACAAACATTCCTGGTTACACCAACCAAAGGAATGGCATATATACATGGAACAGCCACAAAAATGACTGTATGTATTGACAATGCTCAGCACCCACTGATCATTGACAGTGGAGCACATTGCTCCATAGTGGCCAGAAATTATCTGGATAACCACTTCCCAAACTGGGAAAAACAGCTCTTGCCCACTAAGGCAAAGAACTTCAAAAGTGCATCAGGGAAGATGACTTCCATTGGGAAAATTATCAAAGAGATAATTATACCCCACAGGAAGGGTAATATCACACTCAACCCAGAGTTTGTAGTGCTTGAAGATGCCCACATCCAAGGGTTTTTACTGGGAACAGATTACCAGAGGATGTATGGCATAGATATTTACAACAGTAAAAACAGGCACATTACCATTGGTACCAACAAGGAAAACAAATTTTCACTTGATATATACCACATATCTTCACAGGATCCACTAGAAGAACTCTTGAAGGAATTCAAGGAGGGACAGTTTAGCACTACCCTCACCAGTAAACAAAAACTAAGTTTACTGAAGATGCTGAGGAAAAACAGACCAGCATTTGCCATTGGTGAAGAACCACTAGGCAAGATTAAAGGTCATGATATAGAACTATATCTGGATGTGGAAAGACCTTTTCCACCCATGCTTATGAGACCTCATTATCCAGCAAGTCTGGAAACCAGGAAAGAAATTGAAAAACACATCAATGAACTCCTGGACATGGATGTCATCAGGAAGATTGGACATAATGAAATAGTGGAAATCACCACTCCTGTCCTGATCACCTGGCATGATGGCAAGTCTAGATTGTGTGGAGACTTCAGAGCCCTGAATAACTACACAAAAGCAGACAGGTACCCTATACCAAGGATACCTCATGCCTTGGATAAGCTGGCCAAAGCCAAATACATAACCAAGATGGATTGTATGAAAGGCTTCCACCAAAATGGAGTTAAACCAAACTGCATGAAATTGCTCAGAATAATAGGCCATATGGGCATATATGAGTACACCAGGATGCCATTTGGCATCAAGAATGCACCAGCCCACTTCCAAAGTATGATGGACACCATATTTCAAGAAGAAATAATGGAAGGCTGGATGGTAGTATATACTGATGATATCATTATATACTCAGAGACATGGGAAGACCATGTACAATACATAGACAGAGTGCTAAGTAAATGTACACCCATCAATCTGAAAATTTCACTTAAAAAGTGTAATTTTGGCCAACAAGAGCTACTAGCTCTAGGACACAAAGTCTCAGGCCTTAGTCTGGCAATTGACCAGAACAAAGTAGCAGAAGTACTGCAAAAGCCAGTACCAAAGAACATCAAAGAGATGCAATCTTTCCTTGGATTTGCTAGCTACTATAGAAACCACATCAAAAACTTTGCCCACATAACTAGTAGTTTATACAAGTTATGCTCAAAGGATGTAGTTTTTGAAATAACCAAGGAAAGGAGGGATGCATATGAGAGGATCAAATATGAACTCACAAATGCACCTGTGCTCATCTTGCCTGACTTTGAACTACCATTCAAGTTACATATAGATGCAGCATGCAGCCAAGGCTTGGGAGAAGCCCTTCACCAAAGACAAATTGTGGATGGTGAACCAAGAGAAGGTGTAATATGTTACATCTCCAGGCAGCTGAAAGATTCAGAAGCCAGGTATGGGGCCACCCAGACAGAATGTCTATGTCTAGTCTGGGCTCTAGAAAAACTCCATTATTACTTGGAGGGTGCAGTCTTTGAAGTCTACACAGACTGCACAGCCTTGAAGTCTTTACTAAACATGAAGACTACTAATAGACACATGCTGAGATGGCAAATAGCCATCCAGGAGTATAGAGGGAACATGACCATCATATACAAGGAAGGTAAAAGCCATACCAATGCAGATGGCCTTAGCAGATGGCCACTGGACAATGTCAAAAGCAATCCAGCTTATGACCCTGAAGTTGCTGTAAAAATTCCTATCCATTTTATGGAAATAAATAGGAAGAAGAACTTCAGATTCTCTGAATGGGCACCAGGGAGTGGTACCCTTGACAGTGGAAACACTGATTCAGAAGGGACAGAAACCCCCATACTGGGAATAAGTTCCTCAGAACTGCACAATGAATTTGTCAATGCAGTACTGAAATCTTATGCTAAACACAAACAGTGTAGCATACTACTCCAACTCCTTCAACAAAAATACAGGAGCCCAGAACTGGAAACCCAGCTGGAGGAACCCTGGTTGAGGGCCTATAAGGACAATAAATTCTTCCTTATAGATGGCCTGATTTATCACAGAGAAAAGCACACCAGTGCACTCACAGTGATAGACAGAGACCACATCTCTTTAATCCTGCAGGAATGCCATGACTGCCCCTATATGGGACACATGAGTGAGGACAGGACTAAAGAGATGGTAGCAAGCACAGCTTGGTGGCCCAAGTGGGAGCAAGAGTTGAGTGAATACATCAACACTTGTGAAAGATGCCAAGAGGCAAATAGAAAACATGGGAAGAAATATGGGTTGCTTCAACATATAGAAGAACCCAAACACCCATGGGAAACCATCAACATGGACTGGGTCACAGGACTTGTCCCAGGAGGCAAAGAAAACTACAATGCCTGCTTAATCATAGTTGATACGTTCAGCAAGAGCATGAGATGTCTACCATGCCATAAAGAGGACACAGCCATAGACACTGCTCTGTTATTTTGGAATAACATCATATCCACCTGTGGAGTCCCTAAGATCATAATTAGTGACAGGGACCCAAAATTCACATCTGAATTTTGGACCAATTTATATGACATGCTTGGCACCAAGCTTGCTTTTTCCACAGCTTACCATCCACAAACAGATGGCCCAGCTGAGAGGATGATCCAAACAATGGAGGACATCCTCAGGAGGTTCTGTGCCTATGGCATGGAATACAAGGACCATGAGGGATACACCCATGATTGGGTCACCCTCTTACCAGAAGTCCAACTGGCTTATAATACAAGCCAGCACTCTACCACAGGAAAAACACCTGCACTGGTAGAGAAAGGGTGGAATCCCCTGTTACCTGTGGATCACTTGAAGAAAAATCTTCTGACCATCCACCGCACAGCCAAAGACTTCCATGATATGTGGAAGAAAGCCTGTGATACTGCTGCCAAATGCATAGCTGAGGCCAAAGAGTATAACAAGCAAAGGTGGGACAAATCACATATGGAACCTGACTTCAAGGAAGGGGACCAGGTGTTAGTGTCTACACTGAACTTTAACAATCTCAAAGGACCTAAGAAAATGAGAGACTCATTTGTAGGGCCCTTCACTATCATTAAGTTGGTAGGGAAGAATGCAGTAGAGGTCAAGCTCACTGAGGAGTTTTCTAGGAAACACCCAGTCTTTCCAGTGAGCCTGGTCAAACCATACTTCCAAACAGAGGAGGATAAATTCCCCTCCAGGAAGAAAAACATCACTCCACCAGAAATAGTGGAAGTAGAAGACTCTCCTGGAACTGTGAGTAAAATCATAAGGGCCAGAAAAATCAGACTTAATGGGAAGGATCAGAGACATTATCTAGTCAGATTCAAGAACCAGACAGCTGACAAAGACAAATGGTTGGCAGAGGATGCCATACCAGATGGAAACCTTCATTTAAGGAGATTCAGAGCCTCTAGGAGGACTGGACAGTCTCATCTATGATGAGCCTTTTTTAGAGGGAGGGTATGTCAGCCTGTGACTCAAAACCAGAGCACAAGCATGACAGCCAAAATACCACAAACCAATGGTATAGCCAAAATACCACCAAAACATGGAGCTGAGCCAAATTAGCTCAAAAGGTATCCAAAGAAAGAGGAAACTCACCTCTTTCTGAAAATATAAGTCCCATCACCATAGGACAAGAAATAACAAAGTTATTCCTGCTCAAAGTTATTGCTGAGCATAAACCTTAATTTTCACCTCACATCTAAAATCTAGAAGGAGAGGCTTAAACCCATCAAATGGGTATTCAAAATGAAGCTCTAAGCTAGGGCTATCTAATGGTGCTAGCCAAACTGAGCTAGCACCAGTATTACTTGAGTTATGGTCAAATTCAGACCAAATAAGGGTGAACAAAACATTCACCTCCCATCTAACTTTTACAGTTTTAGTGTGAGATACTTAAAGTGGGGTCTTTTTGGAAAAAGCACAATCAGGGCTATCTGATGGTGCCATCCATTTCCTCATAGCTCAACTACAACAGAATTTATTGGCCAAACAAGCTTAATACAGCTTTTGCCCAAACCACGCCAATGTACAAAAATACTTGTACATGGGATAACTTTGTCATATTTAATGATAACCATGTCAAATTGGGTACCATTGTGTAGAGCCCGTATATAGCTATTCAATGAACCAATTTTGAGCTTGATATCTCAAAAACTGACAGAGGTATGACCATTTTAAGGTCAAAATCTCACCTGCTGTCATATACAGCCTTACCATGGGATAATATCCCATAACCATGAATATGAGGTGTCAAATAGACAAAGAAGCATGTTTTTACTTCAATACTTCATATTTCAGTCAATACTGGGGTCCCATACAGTTTCTGTACAGCATTCTACGCGTCATACACGTCAGAATCAGGCTGTGAGGTCCCCAGATGAAAATTTTCACCCTGTATTGGTGAAAACCACCAAGATGTGGTTTCAAAACCACATCTGAGCCCAATACAGAGTATACAGGCTGTTTGCAAACCACAAGTCTGTCATAGAGAGTGAAAAATCTTCACTTCCTCTACGTGGAAAGGTCTAGTAGCCTTTCCACCTCAATTTCAGGATAAAAGGAGGGTTTTTCACAGCCAAAAGCCTTTCCTCATCCTGCTCTTGAATAACCTACGTAGTAAACTGTCAAAAACAGTTTTACTCTTGGTTAATAATCAGGTATAATTATAAGTTTAATTATTGTAGTCTTTTATTATTGTAACCCAACAGATAAAGCTGCACCCAGGGCTTTCAACAGCGCTCACCACTACTATAACCACTATAGTAAAGCCCTTAAATTTATTCTTAATCATCTCAAAACCTTCTTAAAGCATTTTTTACCGTGTCACAAACATAGTTTGAGTTGTAAATAGCCTACATTACCACTCTTTCATAGTTTCATCCTGACACATTTTGACATTTCAATTGAATTCAATTGAAAATACTTCAATTCCTCATAACTTCTAAACTAAACACAACACCTCAATTTTAACACAAAAATTGATGGTTAAAACCACATGTGGTGTCAATTAAATTAGAGTTTGGATGATTTTCAACTTTTTTATTGAAAATACTAAAAACTTAATTTAAGCTTATTTAGAGTTGAGCTACAAAAATTTCACTCAGAGGTGACCCCACCTAATTTTCTATGAGGAATCAAATGGTGAAATAATTTTTTTTTTGTTTATTTATTGGATAAAAAGTTATAATAATTTTTATTTAACTTTTTTCCAAATTTATTTAATTTTTTACAATTTTATTGAAAATTTATTTTTACTTAATTTTTTCAAGTATAAATGTAATTTTACAATTTCAAAATTTAATGTAATTTTATTTTTAAATTGTAATTAAATTTTTAATTTTATATTTATGTTTGGATTTTCATTTTAATAATATAAATAAATTTATTTTATTTATATTTATATGTTAATTTTGTATTTTGTGGTCTTTTGGGTATATGAAATTACCTCTGAGGCTCACATTCCCTCCCCCTAAAAAAGAATATTACTTTGTAATATTAGTATTTCTAGTGTGTCTGAATCTCCTGAGGAGTTTGGTATCTTCTGGTATATCTTTTTCCTCTAACTATTCATCTTCACAAGCTGGGTCACTGTACCTAACAAGGTATTCCCTCACTTTTTTGGTTCTTAATTTTCTTTCTTTAAGAACTTTGGTAATTTTCTTAGTACCAGATGTCTCAATAGGAGGTATAACTTGGCGAACTTTATTCCTCAAGGGAAATTTCTCAGCATCACCAAGCTCACTGGAAATGTAGGATGCTTATTCCTAAGTTCTTCAGATAATTCTACTTCAACAGCATTTTCCCCATGGAGGGTTTTAATGACAAAAGGTCCTGCAAAGGAGTCTTTGAGCTTTTTACATCCTTTGATGTTATTGAAGCTTGTAGTGGATACTCACATAGTACTGTTGATTAATAGTAATATTATCATCAGTTTCATAGTCACATCTTACAATCAAAGATCTTTGACGTGTCACAAGAATCTCGGAATAAATCGAATTTGCTATGGTATATTAGCGGCATTCTGTGCGGCGGGGGTTTGTGGTTTGATGGTATGCTCAGATGACTGCAGAACAAGCTCAGTTAAAGGGGCTTTATCACTAATTGACATTTCCGCAAAACTTTCAGAGGGTAAAAATCTAGTGGAGCCAGTGTGGCTACGTACTAATAAGTATATATGTGATTTACTGAATAAAAGTTTCTTCTCATCAGAGTCTTTTAACCCCGCTGTACCTCTTAGATTTGAATTTGCACGATGCTTAGTATTAGACTTTGGTGATGCCTGGGTGGCGAAACGCGGGCTTGGTTCAAGTGATGAGGTCACCTTGACGGTACCCAGGTCAGCTAAACTCACATATGCAAATGAGTCTTCCATGCACCTTACTGCATGCTTTCTGGCTCTGTCTAGCATTCCTTTGAAGCTGACAGCTGTAGGATGTATTTCAACCAAATCTTTCCTTAAAGAATCTTGGGATAATTTGGGATTCCATCATTTTTTCAAAAGAGCAGGAGTCTCATTGGTACTGGCATGAATGGAAGTTTTGTATGCCAGTTCCAGTGCGGGAAGAAGAGTACACCAATAATGGGTGAAACCATCACTATCTTTAAATTCAAGGCCATATGCACAAAATCTTCTCACCATATCTTCTAAGGTTTGAATCATTCTTTCAGCCAGGCCATCAGTTTGTGGGTGGTAGGCTGTGGAGAAGGATAATTTTGTCCCAAATAGCTGGTGAAGATTTGTCCACAGTGCTGAGGTGAATTTAGGATCTCTGTCACTAATGATATTTGTAAATATTCCAGTCCATGATACTACTCCATTCCATATTAGAAGAGCTGTATCCATGGCTGTATCATCTTTGTGACATGGCAAAAAGATTGGAGTTTTACTAAATCTGTCCATAATTACTAGGCAAGCATTGTAACTCCTGTCACCTCCTGGTGGTAGGCTAGTTACCCAATCCATATGGACAATTTCCCAAGGTCTGCTGGGTTCTTGGATTTTGATCATATTTCCAAGTCTTTTGCCAGCGGATTTATTTGCTTTTTGACATCTGTTACAGGTTTTGCAATACTCTGCAACATCTTTTTGCCACATTGGCCACCATATGCAGGTCTTTACTTTCTCTCTTGTTCTGTCTTCAGACAGATGTCCTGAAAAGGGGCTATCATGGCATTCTTTCAGTATGAGATTGATTAATGACCTGTCCACAACTGTCATGACACATGTGTGCTTGGTTCTGTGGTAA
Source organism: Austropuccinia psidii (assembly GCA_023105745.1). Classification (NCBI taxonomy): domain Eukaryota; kingdom Fungi; phylum Basidiomycota; class Pucciniomycetes; order Pucciniales; family Sphaerophragmiaceae; genus Austropuccinia; species Austropuccinia psidii. Next base: position 70,488,917 of record JALGQZ010000002.1, read on the forward strand.
ATTATACCATCCAGTAGGTGAAATCTTCCTTCATCATAAGATTCTTTCCATACTTCATCCAAGGCATGTATTAGAGAGTTGTCTTTACAGTCTTTGTTAAGTAATTGACATAAGATGCTACAATTCTTATCTTGAGTGTAAATATTCCTGACTTCTTCAAAGAAGGTGGTGTTCAAGTCTGTAACACTTATTCCTTCTATTGGAATTTGTGGTGAAGCTTCTTCTGGCACATAAGCAGGATTATCAATATTATTTGGTAATGGCCATCTGCTTAGTCCATCTGCATTCTTATGAATATTCCCATCCTTATGAACAATAGTCATATTGCCTCTGTATTCCTGTATGGCTATTTGCCATCTGCGCATATGTCTGTTGGGTGTTTTCATGTTTAAAAGTGACTTGACAGCTGTACAATCTGTCATCACCTCAAAAACACATCCCTCCAAGAAGTAGTTCAATTTTTCCAAGGCCCAGACAAGGCATAGACATTCCATTTGACTTGCTCCATATCTGGCTTCAGTTGGTTTGATCTGCCTGGATATGAAACATATGGGTCCTTCTACAGGTTTATCATTTATGATCTGAACTTGGTGAAGTGCAGCACCCAGCCCATCCCCTGATGCATCAATATACAATTTAAAAGGCAATTTGAAGTCTGGCATCAGTAAGAGTGGAGCAGTGGTCAAGGCTTCTCTTAGAGACTCACAAGCTTTGACTCTGTCAACAGTCATTTCAAATACTGTGTCTTTGTCACACAATTTATAAAGTGGTCTTGCTATGGATGCAAAATCTTTAATGTGTTGCCTGTAATATCCTGCAAAACCTAAGAATGACTGAATTTCCTTCTTATTCTGAGGCATGGGTTTTAGCAATGCTGCTGCAACTTTGTTTTTGTCAATTCCAAGGGACAAACCAGATACAACATGTCCTGGTGCTTTAAGTTCTTTAAATCCAAAATGACATTTCTTCATGGAGATTTTCATGTTTACTGATTAAATTTTTGTCAAAACTCTGGACAATCTGTACATGTGCTCCTCCCAAGTTTTGGAACAGACAATAATGTCATCAATGTATATGATTAACCATCCCTCTGAGAGTTCTTCAGGGAAGATTTCATTCATCATTCTTTGGAAGTGTGAAGGTGCATTTTTGATACCAAAGGGCATTCTCAAGTATTCATACACGCCACAATGAACAATCATTCTCAAGTATTATCTTTCTCTTGGTGTTCCCACATTTTGGTGGAAACCTTTAAGGGCATCCATAGTGGTTATAAACACTGCTTGAGATATTTGACTGAGGGAAATTTGGATTTTTGGTATTGGGTATCTGTCTGGAACAGTGTAAGTGTTCAGAGCTCTAAAGTCCCCAACCATTCTAGATTTTCCATTATGCCATGCCACTATGACTGGTGTAGTTATTTCTACTTCTTCATTGTGGCCTACTTTTCTTATTACACCAAGGTCCAGAAGTTCTTTGATATGAATTTCTAGAGCTTCTCTTGATTTTGGACTTGCTGGATATGCAGGTCTTCTTAAGAGTGGTGGATAAGGTCTGTCAAGGCTAAGAATGATGTCAACTTCATGACCAATAATTGCTCCTAGAGGTTCTTTGTCTGAAGCAAATGCTCCTCTGTGGTCATACAAAAGGGAAGAAAGTTCATTCTCTTGTTTATCAGTCAGATGAAGGCTTATTTCAGCCTCATTTAACTGTTCAGACTTGAATTTCTCTAACTCTAAGTTGACTTGTGATACTTTGTTTACTGTAATTTGTTTTTTAAATGGTAAAAAGGAAAGTGTTTGGAGCTTATTGTCTCCAATAATAAAGTATCTGTCTTTATTGTTATGCAAATTTATCCCATACATGATTAAACAGTCATTTCCCAATATAAAATGGGTACTAGAGCAATTTTCCATAACAACAAATTCAACTGTGATTCTTAAATTCCCATTGATGTGTCGGAATATGACATTGGTCTCAAAAATTCCTAATGCTTTCATTGGATTACTTGCACTATTGAATTTTATACCATCAATTGGTAACAATTGGTCTTCAAAATTTGGTACACAAGTCTAAAGAAAATATTTTCCAACACAAGAGCAGAAGGTTCCTGGGTCAAGTAAAAGTTTGGTGGGCGTGTTGTTAATCACCACTTCTGTTATACAGGAGTTACCAGCTGTATAACCTTTCCCCCTGTTTGGTTTTGTTTTCATAAGTTTTGCATCTTGAACGTTTGATAAATCAAGTTGACCATTGCTCAATTGTGGCAAGTGGGAATAAGATTCCATGATGTCAAAAGTGGCATTGATATTTTCTATATCTTTGAAAGATTTAGAAAAGATGGATGACTTATCATCTGAATTGTCTTCAATTATGTCTTCTTTTTCAACATAAGGTTCTTTTTCAATGTCAATTTCATTGATTTTCCCTCTTTTTGGACATGTATTGGCTAAATGGGTGGTACTTTGGCAAATATGGCACTTTCTGACTGTATCTGCAGATTTATACTTAGTATTACTAGAATTTTCTTTGGATTTTTTTTCCACATAATCTTTCCAAGGTGTATTAAACCTTGTTTTGAGATTCACCTTACTAGAACCAATTTTGGTTCTGGTGGTTACTTCTTCTAATATATTGATAATATCTTCTGCTGAAGACTGTTCAGTAGCCCTGCTTTTGACAGCATGCTCTAAGTCACCTCCACATTGTCTCAGAATTGTTCTATGGATCATAAATTCTGACATGTCTGGATATAATGCTGTTAATCCGTCTTTTTTTTGGCGAAACCATGGTAAAGCTTTGTCTTTATCAGCATTAAATTTGGCAGATTCAAAGGCTGTTTCAACTTTAAACCTCCAAGCATCATTTGCCCATTTGTTAGTGATTTGGGTTTTCCACCAAGTCCAACTCTGGTGTCCATGTGCTTGTCTTATTTTGATGTACCATCTGTGAGCTGATTTGGTAAACAAGGTGTTAAATCTTGCTGTTACCAATCTGTCTGGTAATTCAAAATCCCCTTTGATCATGTCAATACCTCTAATGAATTCCATATGGTCATAATCTCCTTCACCACTGAAGTGAGGCCATTCTTTAAGTTTTGGAACTTCTTTCAAGAGTGCTTGGCCCATTGATGGTTCCAAGTTATGAAAATAAGTAGAAAATTCCTCTTTTAACTGTGAATTTTAAATATCCAATACTTGTGGATTAGGAATTCTGGCTCCCTCATTTTGGTTCAGAGGTGTAGACATTCTTGGTAAGGTGTTTAGCAGTTGTTCAATATCATTCAACTTACTGTTGTTACACCTTTGTGAATTTCTTAACTCATGTTGTAAGCTTTGTATAGAGTCTATGAAATTCTTTTTATGATCAGCCTCTTTATATGTAAGCTCATTCCATAATTCTGTTTGTTTAGCATTATCAGATACAACTTCATTTAACTTTATTGTTAATTTTGATATTTCCTCTTTTGAGGTATCAAAATGCTTTTTCAAGGCAATTGTATTTGTCTTTACTTCAGCAAATGATTTTGAAATATCATCAAGAGCTTTTTTCTTATCTTCTTTGATAGCGTTTATGGCTTGTTTTATTCTTGTTTCAATTATGTCATCAATATTGAATTTAGAATATTTGTCTTTTAATTCTTTAATAATGGCAGATTGTTCATTTATCTTAATGCCAAAAGGATTATCATTATTGTAAGTTTTTATTGTTCTTAAAACTCTTTCAAAGCATTTAAGTGTATCATTCATTTGTCTCAGACTCAAGTTATTTGTTTTACGATTGTCACAAATTGATGTATTTTTATCAGAAAGATGACTTTTTACGTCAGAAATAGCTTTATACAACTCTGGAATACAATTAAAAGTATCAGAAATCATTTTTGATATTTTACTCTGGCTTCCTCCTTCTTTTGTAATTCCATCATGGTTCTGGCAATCTGAAATACATTTTCCATGGCATCCTATTGAATCTTTGGGATTCTGTAGCCCTGGCTGTAAGGTTTTGGGGCTGGTGCCTTCCCTTTGCCCTTGTTTGGAGTTTGTGGCTGCTTTTTCACGTTGGAATTGCTGCTGCTGCCCACTGGGGCTGTTTTTTTGGCACTGGTTTGGGTGGTGGAGGGTTGTTTTTCCTCCATTCTAGTGTCAACAGCATCATGTTTTTCTTCTCCATCAAATGATGCCACCCATTGAGCAATTTGCAAGTATTGGGATGGCCCAGGAATTTTCTCACAGTCAGGTAAGAATTCATGCAATTCTTCCACAGGTCTGCAAGGGTCTGGTACTCCTTGAACTGAAGTGCATTGTTTTATGCACTGTGGCTGGCTTTGTATATGTCCACAGAGGCTTGTTTTGGCGGTGTCAGCTCTTTTTGAAGGTAAAATGGTATTATCAGCTTCAGAATGACCCATTTTAGTTGTTTGGAAGTCATCAACTGACCCTTTTCCTTCTGTACCTGATTGGCCTCTGCCATAATCACGTCTATTACCTTTCTGGGAGCTGCTTGAGGGGTTATAGCTGGCTCCTGACCTGGTTGAAGGCATAATTATGGTTAAAAAAGGCTTAAAATAGTAATTTTACGTCAAAAAACTTACTATTGGCCAAATCTTTGGCTTTCTGAAGAGTATTACTTATTTCCAAGTTGACTAATTCAGAAGAAATTGGCTCTGGTTGAATATTCTGAGTCACAATAATAGTACTATTATGATCAGAATTAACAGTACTGTCAGGGATAATGCTGGTTACTGTTGAAGCTGTTTCAATGTTTTCTTGTCTTACCATGTTGTCAGACACTAAAATTAATGAAAAAACCAATTAATTAAGTAAAAAAAAGAATATTTCCAAAAAGAAATTAAAATATAAGCCTCACTTATAATATGAAAAAAAATATTTTTTATGGATTTTTTTGATTATAAGTATTTTTTTATATGTTTTAAATTTTTCAATATAAGAAAAAAAGATTGAAAAAGAGTAAAAAAATATGTCACAGGTAAAATATCACGGCTTGCCCCCCAAATTTAAGGTGTGGATATGAAACTTTGATTCAAAATCAAGTACTTTTCCTGTCCCAAAATTTGTATAAGGTAAAAAATCAATTAAAAATAGTAATAAATATTATTTTTAAGAGAAAACACGCCAACTTTATTGTTTATAACTTTATTAGTATAAAACAATAATATTATAAAAATTTATTGTTTTACCAACAATAAAAATTTATCCAAAAAATACTCTACAAGAGATATTTCAAGGCTACAAAAGAAATTTCTTCAAGAGAAATTTCAATTGGAATTAATTGAGCAAAGAACTGCAAGAAATTAATTAAATAAAAAGTTTTTAAAAAGAATATTAAAGAGAAAAAATGCCCAAAAGTGACCAGAGTGAATTTGGAAACAAAGTGACAAAGTTAACAGTGATGAAAGATGCTTTAATTCACTTTTGGGGTGGTTCAGGGGTAAAAATGATTATAAGAGCTACAAACAATGATTATAATGATTTTTTCACATGGTTTAAAGGTTTAAAATGATCTTTAAAGAGGTTGTTGGAATATTCTATTTATTGGTTTAACAGTGTTTAAACTAATTAATAAAAGGAAAAGATTCTAACATGAAGAGAAAAGTGGGGCAAAGAAGACATTCTTTCATAGCCATCAATTTTCTTACTCCAAAAGTAAAATTTACTCTTGTCAGTCGTGAAAAACAGTCTGAAAACAGAAAAGCCAATTATGGCATCATTGAACCCTGGTTTGGACCAAAAAAGGGCTGGTTTCAGCCATTTTTAGCCATTTTTAGCCATTTTAGACCCTTGAATCAGCCATTACTATAGCAATACCTGGTCTAGAGCCTTCAAACCACGTCAGGATGTGTGTAAGAGGCGTAGAAACCAGTTAAAACTATTTTTGCTAAGTTTGTTTTATCTTAAGGGTAGTTTTACCCTCTTGGCAACAGCTAAAACTACCCCAGTTGGTATCAAAACCTCATCATCAATTGAGTTCACAGACCCTGTAACTCAATTCCAGGCCAAAAGTGATGAACCTTTGCGTGAGTTTTGACATCTCACGCCTGTCAGCAAGGACTTTGGGGGTCTGGCTCCCCCTTAGAGCTAGAGTTCCTTTCCCCCCCCAATTTTAATCTTTCCAATTTATTTTTTCCTTTAATTCCTCATCATGTATTATACTTATAATTTACATATGTAATTCAGTTGAATTGTACAGTACAATACAGTAATAATTGACACCTCATATGTAAATCAAAGTTCACTTAGGTAATACACGTGCACATTTTGACATTTCAATTGAATTCAATTGAAAATACTTCAATTCCTCATAACTTCTAAACTAAACACAACACCTCAATTTTAACGCAAACATTTATGGTTAACACCACATGTGGTGTGAATTAAATTAGAGTTTGGATGATTTTCAACTTTTGTATTGAAAATACTAAAAACTTAATTTAAGCTTATTTAGAGTTGAGCTACAAAAATTTCACTCAGAGGTGACCCCACCTAATTTTTTATGAGGAATCAAATGGTGAAATAATTTTTATATGTTTATTTATCGGATAAAAAGTTATAATAATTTCTGATTAACTTTTTTCCAAATTTATTTAATTATTTACAATTTTATTAAAAATTTATTTTTACTTAATTTTTTCAAGTATAAATGTAATTTTACAATTTCAAAATTTAATGTAATTTTATTTTTAAATTGTAATTAAATTTTTAATTTTATATTTATATTTTGATTTTTATTTTAATAATATAAATAAATTTATTTTATTTATATTTATATGTTAATTTTGTATTTTGTGGTCTTTTGGGTATATGAAATTACCTCTAAGGCTCACAAATATTTTACTTATTGTACTATGAATGTCCTTATAAATAAAATAAATATGATAAAAATAATTAGAATAACAAAGAATTATTCTAATTATGGCATAAAAAAAATTATATTATTGAGTAAATATAATAATATAATAAATCAATATATTAATATAAGATAATTAATATATTCAAAAGCACTTTATTATTGTTACCAACAAATAATAAAGGCGTAAAAAATTGTTTTTTATTAATAAAAAACAATTAATCACAATAATATTACTAATATCGAAGTTATGAATTAATATAAATACTATATATATTAATTATAGAATTATTTGGAGTAATAATAGAGAGAAAATTATTATAATAAGACAAAATAACCTACTTTTAATACTTAATATAATGATTTTCAATACTTTTACGCCAAGAAGTGTAAATGCAACCTTTTTTAACTGTATTTACAATAAAGTTCAAGAGAAATTACAAATATTCTTAATTTTACGTGGAATTGAGGTTTTTAAGAGAATTTTAAACAGAACAGTTAAATAAATATAATAATCATGTCAAAGATGATGATTATAATAAGATTATTTTTGGTCTTTAATAATATAATAGTTTTATATATAAAATAAATAAATTACCTTTTGATTTAAATATTTTAGTGTTTTGTAAGCCTCTGAGGGGAAACCAGAGTAAAAAGAGCTCTATTTATAGTCAATACCTCCCCCCTAGAGTCCAGCAGACTTCTAGTAGACGTGTACTGATGCTTTCTACTAGAATTGATCAATATCTTAAGGTTTGGTGATGATTACATCATGATCAAACCATCTTACCTCATAATTACGCCATTATTTAGAGTTATCACTATAACTCTAGTTTTGATGACATCATAGGCTTGGCAGAAGCCTAAACTTCGTGAATGTTATTAGTATCAATCATAATCTAATAGTATTAACCATTTTTATCACTTATATGACTGTTAAACCTAAAATAAGATTACAGTGAGTGATCTTGAATGATCAAATTTAAGCTTAAACTTTGAATTTATACACGCTACAGCTATTCTGAGAGTAGATTCTGATAGCTTTGAATGTCCGAATTACGCTGCCAAGAGCATTTTATTACATCATCAAAACTCTATTTTTGATGATTTTTCCTTTAACTCATCTTTTCTGTCAAAATCTAATATTTTAAACTTCAAACCATGATTTCAAGAGGTTATACCTTGAATATTTTAATAACATATACGTCATTATTCACGAATGAACTAGTAAAATCTGACTGTACTTTTTTTAAGTTTGGACCGCTTTCACAACAAAGTGGTCAACAGCTCTATTGATTTTAATCAATAATCCATTACAGGTTTTAACCTTGTTTATAGCTTATGAAGTAAAGTTCATTTCTGTGTTCCTACAGTAATTACGTGGTGAATTCACCTTTGGTTTATAACTCCATCATGTATATTTCAAAAGATATTAGCTCCAATCCTTGAATATATGCGTTGACCAAAAAAGTGCATATATTCAGCTTAACTCCTTAAGTATTGACTTTGGAGATTCACCAGGGCGAATCTCGTGTCAATCGTTGGCGATTGACTTCACATCAAGCAAACGTCAAGCAGGATAAAAGTCGAGCTCACGTCAAGCAAACGTTGAGCACACGTCCTACTCTTGTCTTACACCAAATCCTGTGACATCCACCAATATTGGTTCCCCTGTGCCTTCAACTCAGATTCCTCACCACCTGATCATCCCGCAACCGTCCGATGGTTGGTGAAAATTACACAAGACCCGCCTGTTTGCACAAACACACATCAAAGAGGTCCTTCAGCCAGTCTTGATGTAGGCGGGGGGTTTGACTTCACCAGGTCATCCATAAAAGGACTCCGCCTGAGCGGGATTGTTGTTTTGCAGGTGACACTGGTAGAGCCCGCCGCACAATAATGCGTGTGCGTGTGTGGGTGCGGGTGCGCAAGGGCCGCTTCCCCTTCCTACATGATGATGGCGCAGTTAGAAATTTTGGCGGGGGGTTTTACTTCACCAGGTCGTCCATGAAAGGACTCCGCCTGAGCGGGATTGTCGTTTTGCAGATGACACTGGTAGAGTCCGCCGCACAATACCGCGGGTGCAGATGCGGTTGCATGTGCGGGTGCGGGTGTGCTTGCATGTGCGGGTGCGGGTGCGCTTGCGTGTGCGCAAGGGCCGCTTCCCCTTCCAACATGATGATGGCGCAGTTAGAAATTTTGGATGCTGTGAAAGGTGAGTGTGTGGGTCATTTGATCATTGAACTTGGCTTATTCACACTGTACCCAATGTTAAAATAGTAAGTTCTTTGTGGCAACGTGAAATAATGGGCTTTGCTTGTCACAATGGCATGTCTCTGTCACTAAATTTTCAGGCAGTTATTTCACTAGCAAGATTGCTAATGAATCTGAGAGATTTGCATTTCTGTAGACTAAATTTCATGAAATAACGGCTTTATCATTACAAGCAGTCCACATGACAGAACTTTGTTATCATACAATCCACAGTTACCTTCTATTTATTCTTCAGATATAATCAAGTGTCCATCATCAAAACCAACAGCTTTATAAATATTCAGATGCGGCCAATCTGGTAAGAAATTCACATCAATCTCCAAAGTTTTTAAGATCAGAAAGTTATTGTTCAGTATGCTAGATGGCTCAGATACTTTAAAAATGCTATTAATAATACCAAATCTTCGTGAGTTGCCCCTCAGAAAACATATCACACTGTTGCTGACATTTTTGGATTCAGTTGAAAATATATTGTTCCCAATATTAATGTTTGAAACTGGAAAATACCAAGGTGAGACAATCCTTGAAGTGAGATGACTTGTGTATTGCACGGTAGTGTCTAAGCTGATCCAATCAACTATTTCCCTTGTTGCATGAAAATTCTGTCAGTACTCAACCAGGCAATCATAATTTTCTTGGTCATGGCGGGATGGTTTGTTATATTTATGGTCATTGAACAGGGCAGGTGGCTGTGATTCGAAAAGCTGTTTTATTTCACATGGCACGTATGGGGATTTCAGGAGAACGGAAAGGTTGGAACATTGACAGATATGTTGAAGTAAGGTTTTATCTATATCATCTATTTAGAGTTGCTGTAACAACCATCCATCAGGGGTAAGGGTATTCATTCATACACCCACTCAAACACCCCAAATCAGCAAATCCAGTATCTGCATCAGCATTCAGTTTCAGCAATCTTCATTCTGAAACATGCATACAGCTTGGTACATCCATACAGCCTGTCAACACCTGTACAGGTTGGATTCACCCAATACAGTTTCAATACACCAATATGGAACTGTATGATCACTCAAATACACCACACCTCTTGTACAGGTTCTGTACAGCTGTACAGGACCTGTATTGGCCAGACTCAATTCAATCATCAAATATTCTCATGAAAATTCTTCCTCTGGATCAGGGCTGGTGATTCTCACATATACCAGCCCCTCTTTCTCCCCCCTGGGGACTTTTCCCCAGTTAATTAATTTAGTTTATTTATTATTTTATGAATATTCTTATCCTTATTTTGGGTATTCTATTTACTTAATATTAAGTTAGTCTTTGCCTTTTCTCTCTTTGCCTGTACAGTATGAGTTGGGTGGCCATATCCTTATTAACCCTTCTCTTTCCATTCTGACAGGTTGAAACAGTGGACTTGGACCTGTTTGTGGTTGGCTCTTCTGTTCTTTATTCTTTTTCTTTTTGTTGCTGCTTCTTATATTCATTCTTTTAGTAATTCATCTTTAACACTCTTAAGTGTATGCTTTCTTACCATATCTTTGAGCCCTCCATAAGTGAGTCCCAGTTTACTGAGTGCCAGGCCCTCTTCACTTCAAAGAGCCCCTGTGACATTAAATTAATTAACTCATATTTGATTCTTCTTTTCATTCATTTATATTCATTTCTCTCATTCATCAATTATGATCTTTTTTATGATTTAATGATCTTAATGATTATGATTTTTCTCTTTCATCAATTTTCATTTCATTCATTTCATTCTTATGACAATTGATTCCTTTTTCTTTCTTAATCATTGCTGACCATTTCATCACTTCATTTTATTTTTATCAATCAAATTTTTTCTGTGTTCTTATTCAGGTTTTATCTAGGAATTATTGATTGGTTTAATTGATTGGATTATTCATTGGGATTCATTTGGGTTATTGATTCAGGATTTATTGGATTTATTGACTTTGAACTCTCAAGATATTGATTGATCCTAAAGAATTGATTTTGATTATTGATTTGATTTGACTCATCAATATATTGAATTGATTTCTGAAGATTTTGAACTGATTGATTGATTCCTCAAGACCTGATTTCATATTGAAGACATTTATTGATTGATTATTGATTGAATATTGATTGATTATTGATTTCCTCAAGATTATTGATATTTGATTTGAATTGATTTTGACTGATTGAATTGATTTGACTGTTGATTGAATTTGATTCCTCAAGATTTGAATTGATTCCTCAAGATTCATCAAGATTTATTGTGATTGATTTGGCCAAATTTGATTATTCTTCTTAATACCATCAAGTTATTTTAATTCCTTTCATAATGCCAGTTCAGCATAGTCCCCCAGCCAAGAATAGTAGATCCCAAAGAATTCAAGCTGTTCTCACTCCTACAGCAAGGGCTCCTCTTGACCGCACACCATCAGTTCATCAACTGAGTGTAAATTTAGACAGAGGACCACCAATGGAAGGAGCAGCACCCTCAAGAAGAGGTGGAATGAAATCTAGAAGATCAAGATCTTTCTCTGGACTTTTGGGTGGCTACCCTGGCATGTCTGAAGGTGCAAGAGAAAGACAAGGGGAAGTTGAAGATGAAGAGGGGGAAGAGTCTGTGGAAGAGGAAGATTCTGGGGAAACTGAAGTGGCAGATGCCTTGGCAAATGCTCCAGAGGTGCCTCAGGGTTCTAATCTATCCCTTTCTAGTCAACCTCTTGTCTCTCAAACTGATCCAAGTCTCCTCAAGATGATGGAGCAGATGACTCAATTCATGGGGCAACTCACTCAAGCAGTTGCTCCCAGGGACAATTCCAAAGCCCCTGCTTTCAAGACTCCATCCATGAAGGCCCTGATTCTTTTGATGGTACTCCAGCTCATAAGTTTAGAGGATTTATCCAATCCTGTCAACTAATTTTCCATCATGATCCAGCAAACTTCTTCTCTGACAGGAAGAAGGTTTTGTACTCAAATTCTTTTCTTACTGGTAGAGCTGGCAAGTGGATTGAACCTTACCTCTCAAATATTTCCAATGAAGACCCTTCCTACCTCCTCAATAATTGGCCATTGTTTGAATCTCAATTATTCACTCTGTTTGGTGACCCCAATGAAGTCAGGAAAGCTGAACAAGAGTTGGACAATTTGAGGATGAAGGAAAGTGGTCATGTTTCCTTGTACATTGCAGATTTCAGAAGCTTAATGTCAAGAATTGGAGATTGGGGGGAAAGAGCTTATATCCATGTTTACATAAGAGGATTGGCATCAAGATTATTGGATCAGTTGGCTTCACACCCTGGAACGTTTGATACTCTTCAAGAACTTATGGATGTCACTTTAGAATTAGACACAAGTTTTCATGAGAGACAAAAAGAGAAGGGTGGCAATCAAGAAAAGAAGCCTCCTGTCAATGGATCCAATCAATCTAGACCTACTCAAAACTCATTTTCAAAGAGGCCTCATCAGAAGAAGAATAAGAAGGGCAAGCAATTTCAGCCTTCAAAGGACAACCCTCACTCTGCTCTCCTCAATAAGGACAATAAGTTAATCGGTTCTGAAAAGGAGAGGAGGATTCAAGAGGGGTTGTGTACTTATTGTGGTGGCAAGCACCCAATTGAAAAATGCTTCAAGAGACCTCAGAACAAGCCTGGGTCATCATAAAGAGGCTTCCCTAGCAAGCAGGGAAAAGCCTGAGTGGGAATCATGATGTGTTCAATGGTTCTCACTTGTTTCCTTCAAGAGCACAATTGTGCACTCTGAATACTAGTGTCAAAAAATCTTTAAAGTTTCTTATTTTCGCTTCTGTCTCTGATATTTTTTAAAGTATTCTCATTGATTCTGGTGCTACAAACTCTTTTATTGCAAAGAATTTTGTTCTCAAGTACTCATTGACTTTGTCAGAGCTCCCTGAAAAGATTCCTATTTTCATTTTGGATTCTATTGAATCCCCTGCCTTGTTCATCACCCATTATACCAAGTGGGTAGTTGACTTGCCTTCTTGCCCAAGCTTTGAATGGGACTTCTTTATCATAGATTCACCCAAGGGAGAAGACCTGATATTGGGCTATGATTTCCTTTACAATTTTAATCCCATTATTGATTGGAAAAATTGATTGATCACCTATGATTGTAATCATAAGGATTCTAGTGGTATTATTCCTTCTACTAGTAATGACTTTGCCCCTGCTGTCAACAGTGTTGCTCTGGTTGGTGAACTTAAGACACCTTCCCTTCCTTCTTCTGTCCATAGCCCTTCCATTATTCCCTCTCAGTCATTACTTCCATTAAGAGATGAAGTCTTCAAAGAGATAAAGGATGTTGGAGAAGATGTTGCCATATCTTCACTTCATCTCTTTCAAGGGGATATGGACCTTCCTCCCTTGTCTTTTCATGCATCCCTGGAGGAGCAGTGGGATGAGGAGGAAGAGCCAGAAGAAATTGAAACTGTGTTGAAGGTTGTTCCTCCTGCTTATCACCATTATTTGGATGTATTCTCCAAGGTGAAAGCAGAGAAACTTCCTCCACACCGCGCCTGTGATCACCATATCGAATTTGAGGGTCTTCTACCTCCAATTGGTGTTATCTACTCATTATCAAATCAAGAGTCAGAGACACTGCGGGCCTACATTTCAGAGAATGTAGAGAAAGGTTTCATTAGACCAAGCTCCTCTTCAACAGGAGCACCTGTCCTTTTTGTCAAGAAAAAGGATGGAGGTCTTCGTTTGTGTGTTGACTACCACAAACTCAATGCTGTCACTAGGAAGAACAGATACCCTGTTCCTCCTATGAACCAGCTTCTTACCGTATTCAACGGTTCCACTATCTTCTTCAAGATAGATTTGCGTGGTGCATATAACCTTCTGAGAATCAAAGAGGGGGATGAGCACTTAACTGCCTTTAGAACCAAATATGGCAGTTATGAGTATTTGGTCATGCCATTTGGTTTGACCAATGCTCCTGCTTCTTTCCAAAATCTAGTAAATGATATCTTTGCAGATTTTTTGGATGTGTTTGTTGTGGTTTATCTAGATGATATTATGGTCTTTTCCAGTTCTGAGGAGGAACATGTCAAACATGTGGCTTCTGGCCTCCAAAGACTGAGGGACAATAATCTGTTTGCCAAAGCCTCCAAGTGTGTATTCCATGCCTCAAGTGTGGAATACTTGGGCTATGTTGTTTCGAGTGATGGCCTCAAGATGGATTCTTCAAAAGTTCAGCAAATCCTCAATTGGCCTCAGCCCAAAAACATCAAGGCTCTTCAATCCTTTCTTGGCTTTGCCAATTTTTATCGTCATTTCATTAAAAATTATTCAAAAAAAATCACTTCTCTCACTTCCCTTCTCAAAAAAGATTCTCCTTTCATCTTCAATGAGGAAGCTCTTAGTCAGTTTCAGGCACTCAAAGAAGCTTTCACCTCTGCTCCTATCTTATCTCATTTCAATCCATCTCTACCTACTATTGTAGAGACTGATGCTTCTGATTATGCATTGGGCGCCGTACTGAGTAAGGTGAATGACTCTGGAAAGCATCCCATTGCATTTGATAGTCGCAAGCTCTTACCAGCTGAACTCAACTATGAAATTCATGACAAGGAACTCCTTGGCATAGTTTGGGCTCTCAAGCGCTGGAGGGCATTTTTCTTTCTCTTTCCAATCCTTTTGAGGTCTTGACAGACCACTCTTCCTTGCAGTTTTTCATGTCTTCCAAAGTTCTTACTTGTCGTCAGGCCCGTTGGGCTGAATTTCTCTCAGAATTTCATTTCACTATCACTTACCGCCCAGGCAGGCTGGCCACTTTGCCAGATGCCTTGTCACGTCGGGACGACGTGTACCCAGAGAGGGGGGTGGACTTCATCAGCAAGAATCCTCATAATTTTCATCAAATACTTAAGCAAGATGGAATTCAAGAGTCAAGATTCTTCTCAATCAAAGTGGAAATTTTCTCAAATTTAGTGGACAAGATTCAAAAAGAAGTATGGCAAGACAAAGATTACAAAGAAATACTCAAGCAACTAGCAAGAGGTGAATCAATTCCAGATTATTCTCTTGAACCTCAAGCCAAGTTATTATTGTTCAAAGATAGAGTGGTAATCCCAAGCAATGAAGAACTTCAACTCAATATTCTTCAAAAGCATCATGACTCACCATTGGCTGGCCATCCTGGCCAGGAGAAGACCCTCAAGCTCATCAAGAGGGATTTTTATTGGGCTGGCATGAATCAATTCATCAAGGACTATGTGTCCTCATGTCAGCAATGTTCAAGAAACAAGAACATTCATCACAAGAAGTTTGGATTACTCAAGCCTCTTTCAATTCCGTCTGGTCCTTGGAATTCATTATCAATGGACTTCATCACTCAATTGCAACTGTCAAACAACTTTGATTCAATTTTAGTAGTTGTGGACAGATTCTCAAAAATGGCAATCTTCATTCCAACTTGTGGCACAATCACTGCTCTGGACTTAGCTCAAATCTTCATTAGTCATGTATTTTCCAAGCATGGACTTCCAGTCAGTATTGTCAGTGATAGAGGATCATTATTTGTTTCATCATTCTGGACTCAATTGTGTCAGCAGCTCAAGATATCAAGAGATCTTTCAACTGCCTTTCACCCTGAAACAGATGGACAGACAGAGAGGGTAAATCAGATACTAGAACAGTACCTTTGGAAGTATGTCAGCTATCATCAAGATGACTGGTACACCTGGCTCCCTCTGGCTGAATTTGCCTATAATAATGCAGAACACTCATCCACTAAACAATCACCTTTTTTCACCCTTTATGGAAGAAATCCCAGCTTTGACTCAATCCATATTTCTCAAGACTCACCTTCTGGAAAGTTATCAACAAAACTCCAATCAGTACAGCAAGTTGTCAAAGAAGAATTAGAGTCAGCAATAAGGAGATTCAAGAAGTATGCAGATAGAAATAGGGCAATTCCACCTGATTTCCAACCTGGGGACAAAGTATGGCTGGCTTCCAAGAACATCAAGACAACAAGACCCACCAAGAAATTATCAGAAATATGGTTGGGACCCTTTGAAGTTCTGAAGAAGATTGGCAGCCATGCATATCACCTCAAGTTGCCTCAGCAATGGAAGCCAGTTCACCCTGTATTCCATGTGTCCTTATTAGAACCAGTCAAGCATTCAACTATCCCAAATCGACATCAATTGCCGCCACCACCAGTCTTAGTGGAGGAGCAAGAAGAATGGGAAGTGGCTCAGGTTCTGGACTCAAAACTCAAAAGAGGTAAATTATGGTATCTTGTAGAGTGGAAAGGATTCAGTGAAGACCCAGAAAGAACCACTTGGGAACCAGCTTCAAACCTTACCAACTCACCAGATCTTGTCAAGGATTTCCATTCATTGTATACAGACAAGCCTGGTCCAAATACCTCAAGAGTTTGATTTATGGTGCTTGGTGGGGAGAAGAAGTTATGAAAGTAAGTTCCTCTCCTGGCATGCACCTTTAAGGGGGTATTCTACCCATATGTTGTTGTAAGCATCACCTTGGCCACTTTGTGAGCACTTGTCATTCCTTTGGACAGGTTCAGGAATCATACAACATCAATACCCTCCATTTGGACCCTATCAAGATATGGCCCAATGTTTTCTTCTTTATTTTTCATTTCTTTCTCTATTTATCATTTCATTTTATGCCAATCATCATAATTCAAGACATTCATTACTTCAAGTCAATTACAGCAATTCATTTCAGAAGTCATCTATGGCAATTCATCTCAGAAGTCATTTATGGCAATTCTTTTCAATTTTATGGTGCTTGGTGCGGAGTGGAAGTTATGAAAGTAAGTTCCATCTCCTGGTATGAATCCCTGACGGTTTTACTTCTTGTAAAACATCACCTTGGCCACTCTGTGAGCATCAAAATGCTTGGTTTCCATTTTTTCAGACACCTTTGGCCAAAATCAAGCAACTCACCACAAGAAGGACCAACCATCAGGATTTTTCTTTATTTCTTTCTTTACTCTCATTTTTCTCTTATTTATTTTCATTTTTCTTCTTTATTTACTTGTATAATTTTCTTTCTTTATTTCTTTAAAGCAGCAGCATCCCCTCCCCAAATCATGTATTGGGAGGTTCCATTATCTTTTTTATTTTTTATTTTTTAGTAGTTATAAGAGTGGGGATAGAATTCAAACCAAACACAAACAAGGAAAAGGAAAACTAGTTATCTCTACCCAAGTCATCAAAAGTTCTCTGGAAATCATTTATCAACTCATCTTCATACCAGGCAAATTTTGCAGCCATCTCTTCAGAAGCAGTACCTGGAATAGTCCTGTCATTGGCTTACATAATCACCTCTCTGCTATTTCTATCAACCCTCCTGAATAATCTGGCCACAGCATCTTGATTTTCACTAGCCGCGTTGGGATCTTCTCTGGCAACCCGGATAGGCCAACGTTCTCTTCTTTGAAAGACTTGAGCGGCAGGAAACGGCAGAGGAGACAATCCATCTCTTCTTCTTCTGGAGCTGGCCACAGGTTGGAGTTGACGGGAGGTGTTTATGGGTGAGTTTCTGGGCTGTTGAACTGGAGATGGTCTTACTGCTGGATTCAAGGCAGGCCTGGTGGTGTGGGAAGTAGTTGGTGAAGGAGGAGGAAGGGTTGTAGGAATGGAAGCAAGCATTGGTTGGAAGGTTCTTGGAGTGCTGGGAATCACTTGGCTTTGGAATCTGGTGTTGGCAAGAGGTTGAGAAGAGTAATTGCTGGATGGATGACCACTTGAATGAGGAATAACTTGAACTTCTTCACCATCCAACTCATCACTTCCTTCAGCATCTGGATCTGTTGGGGAATCAACAATTCTTCTTAGTCTTTTCACTACTTTCACCACTCCATCAGCATTGGTCCTTGAAATTGGGATTTCTGAGCTGTAGTGTATGGGCCTACCACCAATTGGAATGGGCCCTCCAACATTAGTCCACCTGGCCACATCCCTCTGCATGGAACCAGTCATTACATCAAAATATCAGCATCAATTCAACCAAGAAATGCAAGTCACTCACATTGAGAAAATCCAGAAGTCGCATCAGGGGTAGGTTCCTGAAGAATGGGGAATTCCTGCCCATAAGGCCCATCCTTCCTACTCCATAAGTGCCTCCTGACCTGGGACAAAGTTGATCCGGTACGGCGGCATGGCTTCTTCCCAATAAAGCAGAAATGGCATTTTGACGATTGAGGATTGTAATGTTGAAAGCAATCCTTACCCCTGGCCAAACACTCAGTACAGGCAGGATCAAGAACTTCAACTTCTCTGAACCCATCATATGTTTGGGAGGGGTCAAAATGGCCAGAAGACGCCATGGAGGGAGAAGACAATCGACTGAAGGCGCCAGAACCATGAAGAACAGACGGTGGCGGTGCAGAAGGGGAAGATTCAGTGAGTTCAGTCAGTTTGGAACTCATAACTGAAGAATGTGCAAGCAGAAGATTCAAGATGTCAGAATCAATCCACTCCACATCAAGAAAAAGAAATTTGACTCAAGGAAATGGGGCCATAACTCAATTATGCCCCACCTCAAGCCTCTAAGGTGAAGGTTCACACCCCTTTGGGGCTGAACTCATCACCCAGGACCTCCCCTGCAACTTTGGGGGAGGCCAAGTTCTTGATGGTCCTGGACCCCTTCAATGGGTCCAGGCCATGTATGGTGAAAATTGGGAATGGGCCATTTCTGGGCCCCCTGGTCACCCTGGGTCCCCAGCAAATTTGAGCCCAGGGGCTCCATTTTGGTCCTGGGGGCCTCCAATAGCCCCCACGGACCGCGAACCACGGCGTACGGCCCGCGGACCGTAGGACCCCAAAGACTCTAAAAAGGCCATTATGGCCAAAGAATCAAAAAAAAATTGCCCAATCACCAAAACACCCAACAAGGCCAAAAAGGCCATAAAAATCAAATTGCATCAAGATCACTCAACATGGAGGCCACAGCCCAAAACCCACTTGGAGGGCTGTCTGAGGCCAATTCCTTGGATAATGGGGACAAGACCCCTTGGAGGAAAGTTTTCACTCATTCATTGGATTAAGTCTGGACCAATGAGTACAAGTCATATACTCATTGGGCACCAATTTTTGAGCACAAGTGCTCAATGGCCTTTATTCTGGGATATATCCCAAGGCCACATCCCAAGGCATGGCTGATTGAATCAAAAGAAAAGAATGGCATAGTCTGGAAGGAATACTCACTCAAGCTTGGAAAAAGGGGGGAATCAATTGAATTTGGCAGGGAAGAAGTAATGAAGGATTTTCAGGATAATGGTCAAGAGGAAAGAAAATTAAAAAGAAAATTTTTTGAAAAAAATGTGGGGATATTGAGATGCCACTCAACAGTGGCAGGGTATTATGGTGTTCAGGAGCCCACCAGTTTCAAGAGGGGGATACTGTAACAACCATCCATCAGGGGTAAGGGTATTCATTCATACACCCACTCAAACACCCCAAATCAGCAAATCCATTATCTGCATCAGCATTCAGTTTCAGCAATCTTCATTCTGAAACATGCATACAGCTTGGTACATCCATACAGCCTGTCAACACCTGTACAGGTTGGATTCACCCAATACAGTTTCAATACACCAATATGGAACTGTGTGATCACTCAAATACACCACACCTCTTGTACAGGTTCTGTACAGCCGTACAGGACCTGTATTGGCCAGACTCAATTCAATCATCAAATATTCTCATGAAAATTCTTCCTCTGGATCAGGGCTGGTGATTCTCACATATACCAGCCCCTCTTTCTCCCCCCTGGGGACTTTTCCCCAGTTAATTAATTTAGTTTATTTATTATTTTATGAATATTCTTATCCTTATTTTGGGTATTATATTTATTTAATATTAAGTTAGTCTTTGCCTTTTCTCTCTTCGCCTGTACAGTATGAGTTGGGTGGCCATATCCTTATTAACCCTTCTCTTTCCATTCTGACAGGTTGAAACAGTGGACTTGGACTTGTTTGTGGTTGGCTCTTCTATTCTTTATTCTTATTCTTTTTGTTGCTGCTTCTTATATTCATTCTTTTAGTAATTCATCTTTAACACTCTTAAGTGTATCCTTTCTTACCATATCTTTGAGCCCTCTATAAGTGAGTCCCAGTTTACTGAGTGCCAGGCCCTCTTCACTTCGAAGAGCCCCTGTGACAGTTGCAAGAAGTTAATCTTATTCAGTTCAGGTGTTTAATCAATGTGAATATATTGATCTTATTAATTGACGTACATATTTTGTTATTTGTTGGCATTTTTGCAAATACTCCAATTAAGCGCTCATAACCCCTTGTGGCTGAGGCTTGTGCTGGGCCCCAACGTTGGAAGAGTTCGGAAATATGGTCAGCAAAATGATGATTTGGTTTACTTTTCTGTTTTGGGAACAGGAGTTGATTGGAAAGGCGGAATTTTTTCCAATGTTCAGCAAATGCAGTCGCATCTCCTATTGAAACAGTCCAACTTGTGGCAATGTTGATAGCACTAATCAAATGGAATGTATTCTTGGTTAGTTCATTTCCAAGTTCTTCTGACTGACCCATTTGCCTTTGAATGTTGGCGGATTGGTGTACATCTAATGACATCTGTTGACTGAGCATTAAAAATGGAATATAGACCTTATATAAGAGAGCCCATTCAGTGGCTTTTAAGCTACCATGAGAGGGGGAACCCATGTTGCGAGGTACTCTTGTCCATGATGAGGGAATTATCGTCTCAGATATGATTTGTCCGAGATGCTCCAGAGCCTCACCCTTGATCTGGTGATCACTCAGTGCAGTGATATCCAATTCAGAGGGGATTTCAGAAGTCGGGATGTAATCAGCATCAAATGAAGGAATCTCCGCAGAACCACTAGATGGATGTTCTGTGTTAGGGGTGGGCATTGGGAAGTAGTTTTTTTGGGTGGAAGTAGTGGGAAGTGGCTCATTTATTATTTTTGCTGCGTCTCTTCCCAGGGAGCGGGCCTCTCTCAATGTGTTTTTATCAAGAGAGCTGTTGGAGGTCATGGAAGCTGAGTCTGAACTGTTGGTGTCATTGGATTTCCTGCGGCACCTGAGGTAAATTTTTGATTTGGACTCTGGAATGCACAATTTGAAAGTTGCATGATCCTTCAAAATTCCAAGTATTAAATTATGCATTATGTCAAGATTAACCATTCTGGTTGAATCCCAATACGGAAGGTCTTCTAAAATTGAATATCGCACTCCATACTCAGAGAAAATTGCTTGTCTTTGTTGTGGGGTTGCCCAAAGCCATTTGGCAATGGTTGATTTATGATTTTGATATGAGCATGTGTAGTGAAATTGAGGACCAATTTCATCAATTTGAGCTTTGTGAATGGTGCAAAAATTACAAAAGTGGTTGCCTGAATGGGAAATAAATCCAGTAAGCTTGCGCATGGCAACCACATCCGTAATGGCTGTGAGAATGGCAACAATGATAAAGGATCCTGAAGGACCTGTCGAGGTGGGTGAAAAATGGTAACCTTTCCATAGCTCTTTGAGCTCCTTGATGAGTGGCATTAATAAATAATTCAATTGAAGGGAAGTTGACTCCTTCGGACCAGGGATGATTCCTGCAACATAGACATTCTCTGGCTTCAATCTTTCACTTGGGGGGAGATTAAGACAAATAAGCATGATAGGTCCAATGCTGGCCAACCGGGTGGACTTTCCATGTGCATTAAACCAGTCCACATAAATGGAGAAGGCCAATGCACCAGGAATGGACATGAATGGGGGGTCATGGATATTTCTAGTGCCAGTGAAGCGTCTCCAGACCAATCCATCCCAGACGTCACGTTTTGGGGAATCTTCGGGAGTTTGGGATTGTTGATGTTGATGCAGAATGTCCATAATTCCAGCCCGCTGGAGAAATCTGGCAAGCCAATTTTTGAATGGTTGATAAATAAAATGTTTTGTTGATATAAATTTTTGCTTCATGTTGGTGGTGTTTTGGGTGTGGGCTTCAAATGAATAGATGAATTTGCCTAATGATTGTGTGCAAGGGGGATCATGATCATTTGCGTCATTATGGTGTTGACAGTGGGGTTGGTCAGTTGTGACTGATTCAGTAAGGCCATTAAGAGAAAAACATTGAGGACAACATATATAGTTTTGAATCACTGGCTCCAGTTGGAGATGTTCAAATATGGTACTCAGATCTTGTGGTATATGGAATGCAGGAATGGGGGGACCACCGGAGCTTGAGATGCTGGACTTGATCAGCAGGTTTAGGGCAGGGTGGAGAATGCGTGAAGCCCTGCGGGGTATATTATACCTTAATGATAGAATGGCAGATATTATCATTCCAAGGTCTTGTGGAGGAAGGGTTTGACTGCTGCTGTATGGTTTCTGTGCAATTGAGTTGAGCCCCGGTGCTGTGGAGAAGGTGCTTTGGGCCCATGGTGGTGAATAATCAGCTGGGAATGTTTGATCCAATAGAAGTTGTGGGCACTCAGATCCTGATGCAGAAGTAGGGATGTTTGGAAGAGATTTGGGTGCAATGGTTGATTTGAGCTTTTTAATGTGCTGTTTATATTGGAAAGGTGTGAAGGCAACTCCAGGCCTATCACCCTCAGGGGAAGAGTTTGTTTGAGTTGAGCAGTGTTGACACATGCATATACGCATTGAGGAATAGCGGCGGGCTTTCATTGTTGCAGGAATTTGGAGTACGGTTGGTTTGTGTATAAATATCTATGGGTGATGTGAAAGTGTTTAGGAGTGTTATTAATTGGCAAAAAAATTGAGTGATTATTTATGAAGGGGGAGATGATTTGAGCCATTTGAGAATTTTATCCCATTTGTAATGGTGCGTGAGCTGCAGCTGATGGAGTGTAACATGTCTCATCTGGATGGCGGAATTGGTTAGGAGTTTAATTGGGTAAAATGCCATGCTGCTCAATGCTCATACATATTCTATTTTATTTACACATGGCAATACTGCGGTTTTGACCCTTGAGGGGTGTTCCAATAGGGATGTGTCAACATTGATTTCAGGGGATTGACATTCAAACCATGTATGCTGGCACGCCATCGTACATGGCTTAAACCTTATTACAGACATAACGATATAACTCTATTACATAAAAGGTTGGAGTGCAGCTAAAGTCTTGGTATTTGGTTTGAGTGCAGCAGGCTTTTAATCGGTTGGAATGTGATTTGGATTCTCTCGCCTTTCTTGAAAAGGTGATGTCTCTTTTGTGGGTAAATCCTTCATGAATATACCCCTTTACAGATGTACAATGCTGTGGAATTTCAATGCATATATTGGCAGTTTGGATAATTCACAAAATGTAACAATGGGGAGGCAGAAATGTTACCAAATATGATTACTTATGGATGATGGGTCCCCTTTGAGATCAAGGAAATATTACATTATATGGTGGTAGGCCGTGCCGGGTGGTTTCCGATAAAAGCGGAGGAGCTCAAGAGGAGGCAGGGAGGATTCTCCTAAAAAGAGGCTTATTGGACTTTCACGCAACACTTAGTTCCAACTATTCAAAGAGTTTCTCTATTCCAAATTTGAAGAGATTTCATCTCATATCACTCTATTTTATCATAATACTGAGGTGTTTTATCTAGTTAAAAATATTAGTGTACTTTTTCAGCCCTTATGTCATCTATCAAGTCACATAAATCCCGTTCAGGTTCTGTTCATGACTCAAATAGTGAATCTAGCATAGAATATGTTCAAACACAGTCACCATTGAGCCCCAACATTCCTATCACAACCCCTATCGCATCCTCAATGAATGTATCAGGTCTTAACATTGATGTGGGCAATCCAAAGGCTCCAACTTCAAGCACTTGGTCAATCCCAAATATTTCCATCACTCCAATTCCCCCGAATCCCACTAATACACAAACGCATGTGTCTCAGGGGCCAGAAGGCACACCTCAAATCTCATCACACGCTAATCCCCAATCAAAATTTCCACGTGAGTTCCTCCTTAATCCTGGTCAGAATCCAGTCGCATCCCAGGATCCCTTTGGCCAAAGTAAACAGCCAACCCTCAATATGCCATCAGGATCTCAGGTTCATGTGGGTGATGAAAGGCGCGTGGATGGGGGGCGACAAAAAAGACCATTGGAGAATGTAACTTGGAGTGGTCTGTCGGAGGGAAATCCAGGATTGATGCTTCATCAAAGTAAGTCATTTCAATTTCGGAGTATAACCTTTTTCACAATTTGATATGTTTGTTTCATGGGTTAGATATGGCACCTAAAGGCAAGTCAGTCCGATCTCAGGAGCCAATTGAAGATTGTGAGTTTGACCAGTCTTCAATAATTTTTTGATGTGTTAACTGGTGTTGTGCATGGCAGGTGATGAACTTTATGCATCTTCACCTCTGGTCCATAAAGAGAAAGTCACTGGACGTCATCATCCATATGCCTCCAAACCAAGAACAGCTCATGCCAGTTCATCAAGAGAAAAAATGGTGGATGATGAGGATGAGAACATGTCTCCGACTCAAATGAAAACAAATGATGAACCAAGGAGTGACAATTTCACAGCGCATGAGCATGGCACTCAGTCAAATAATGAGTTCACCCATCCTCAAATTCCCCTTGCCCAGAGTATGCTTGAACAATCCGAGGTCAGACAGCAAAGGAACCAGGCTCGTAAAGCTCACAATGTGGTGAAACGTGCAAGCCAGAAGGAGCAACAAAAATGGCTGAAAGCAGAACTTCCAGAGAATGTCCATGGAATGAGATCAGCAGTACATGCCCATTGCCTGTTCCTACTCAAAGTTAGGGATAAGGATTTTTCCTCACTACCAGCACCACCCAGCACAGAAGAGCGTGAAATTGCAATTCAAGTGGCTGGTCATCTCGAATATGTCCCCGAGGATGTTTTCAATGAGCCATCAACACAGGTTCAGTCTCAGGGTTTCCAAAGCTACTGCGAAAATGAGCTCCACAAGCTAGGACTAAAGCGATTCACTTGGGACTGGGAGAGCTCATGGCAACATCCGTTCAATGAGCTGATGTCTATGGTGTTTTACCGTACATTCCGTCTTGCACTGGTCAGCACCAAGTATCATCATTACTGTTGGAACAAGGATCATAATAACTATGGGGTCGTGGCAGCTTTAATGGAGTGAAATTTCACTTATTTGAAAAGAGAATGGAAGTCTATTCAAAAGGATGCCGAGTATTTGGTTAAAAAGAAGGAGAATCAAAAGCTCGCAAAGATTCGTCAAAGGGTTAGTTAATGTATCTCTTTTCCATTGGGAGCAAAGACTGATGATGATCTACTTCATTATGGGCAGACCTGTGAGCGCCGTCATGAATGGTGTGATACGACTAAATTTCCCATTCTAGCATCACAATTCAATGACCCTTGAGTATGTTCAGATACTGAGGAGGTACTGGAAAATGGCCGTCAAGTTTACCGCAAAGTGGGATTACGCTGGCGCTCCCAGTTATTTAATGAATTGGTATTAAAAATGGATTGAGACATAGAGTTTTGTAATCACATTAAAAAAAGGGTAAAAAAACTATTGATAGATTGCCAGAATTACGATCGACAGATGATGGTGATATTCCGGAAGGCTTATCATTTCAGGTATTTGATCAAGATTGACTCAAAGGCTGTAGTAAGATGCAGACTAGCGCCCTCAAGATACTTGACATGCCAGTTATTAGGCCGAATGGTGATGCTCTGCAATAACTTAGTAATATAAATGTATAGCACCGTTACAAATTAACATTTTGTGAATTATTTGTGCAGGTGTAATACAATCTGAGTATTATTTCTTAAAGATGCAACAACTTGCTAAATATGTCAGAATATAGACAATATGAATTGGAACGTATCACCGTCTCCCTTAGAAATAAGACTCTATTGCTCATTTTCATTGAGGAAATATTGAAGGAGTTCGATCCAACTCATGGTGTTCATAATTGTGGACCTATGCCAGGGTGAAAAAGAGTTATCAACTTGGTCAAACACAAATTATATGATATCAGTAAGGCTCACGCAGTTAATTATTTTTTCTTTTCTTGGACCTATTGGTGTTTGGAAAATGGAATTTCCATAAGGAAGGATTTTAGAATAGCAATACAATTAGGGTCAAAGATGATCTTGAAAGGTACCTTCCGCATGTTGACCTTAACTGAATGAGGAGTGATATAGTGGATGACCTTTACAGGTTGTTGTTGGCCAATACGATGGAGTCGATCAACAGCCTGAGCCTCAATGGCTGGGTTCCAATTGGGCTCCTGGAAATGTGGATGTCAGGGGCCGCAAATCAGGGCAGAATTTTGGGGGTCCCCTCACCATTAAATAGACCGTATTAGCACAAGTTAAATTGAGGCCAGTTCCAGCTGCGGCAATGGATTCAATCAGTACTTCACATTCAGGATTATTGAAGAAATTCTCCAGTGCCTTCTCCTGTGCTCGTGCTGTAATTGTTCCATCAATTCGTGCTGAAAGGATAGAGTGATGGGCAAGTGCAATACCAATTCTACAATATGAAAAATTCAGATGGATTCAATTGGTAATGGATGCATATTAGAATTAACGCACAAATCTAGAAATTGGGTCCATTGGGTGTAAACCACCGATTTGGTTGGACCACACCTTGTTTGTTTGTTCTTCATTAAGCTTTCTAGGAGGTGTGCAATTTTACTACTCATCATGCATGTTTCCACATCCACAATAGTTCGTGTGATTGTTGGCGAGTTATCCTGAGTGCTCCTGCCCTCGGGGTCTTCCAAATCCGCCTCCGCAATTGTGTTAAGCATGATGTGATGGTTACAACATATTTGCAGCTTATTAATATTTCTGAAAAATTCTGATGGTCCTTTGCTTTTGGATGATAGCAATTCTTCATATAATATGGAATATTCTTGCTGCATGGTTGGGTTGAGTGGGAGCAGCTCATAATGATGGCTAATAGTGGGGAGGGATTTGAGATGTGTGGTTTTGGTGCGGCGCAAACTTAAATGACGCAATGCCAAATGCAAGATATCATTGCAACCTTTGGAAAGACTACTCAGGATGAATGGTGACCAGTTATCTTGATTGGCGCTCTGGGGTTGAGTGATGAATGATATTATGCCCAAAAGGTCATAAATGGTGTTGTGAATAGGTGTGCCCGTTAAACATATTCGGCAGGATGAAAGGAGGCTATTAATGGCATGGTGAGTGGCAGTGTATTGAGAGCAAACATAGCTATAAGATGGGGCAAGGGTTATTGGATATAAAAGGTAATTTGAATCATTTAAGATCAGACACTCACTGTGCTTCATCCAAAATTATACAATGCCAATTGATTTGAAAAATGAATGATGTAGAGGTATGGGTTTGCTTAAATTCTTGGGTGATAGTATTGTAAGAAGTGATGATGATATCATATTTTAAGATGTCGTCTTTGGATAATGAGTGACGAGTGGGACCATGGTAGATTTTGGAATGCAGCGCTCCAGCCTGAGCATGCTTGGATATTTCTGATTGCCCGTTGGTAATTAAGAGAGGGGGGCAGATGATCATGGTGGGTGTGGAGCAATGGGGGTTTGCAATCATCCGCTCCTTGGAGGTACCAATTAGAGCAATGGCCTGAATGGTTTTACCTAATCCCATATCATCCGCGAGCAGTCCTCCAAGAGGGGTATTGGTCGAAAGGGATTCAAATGAGCTAACAACCTTGTTTGTAATGATGTGCCTGGAATTGAAAGTGGATCCTAGGGGTGAGGTGGCCCAAAGGTTATGGGCTGATTGGCCATTGGGGATTTCTCGATCCCAGAGAAAAGCTAGTCCGGTCTTTTGATGAGGGAGGAGGGGGGTTTGAATAATGGCATGGGGCGGGGTCATCATGGGGAGGTCTAATCCACTGGGTAATTGTATCAGTTTTTGCTTGGAAATCAATGATGAAACAGCAGGATATGAAACTGGCGTCGAGCTTGAAGCGGGAAATGTTGGAGTGAAGAGTTGACATTGACTATGAGTATTACAGTCATATTCTTTGGGCATTTTAAGCTTGAAATCTTGCGTTCAAAAGCTTTCCATTATGAATAAAATGTTTGGATACCATGTGAAGAACATCAATGCTATATTGGGTTTCTGAGATGAGGAGGGATCATTTGCATCAGTCATAAATACTCCCTCAAGGAATAATATTTGAGAAGGATTGGATTGGCAATTTTCAATCCATGCCCCACCAGGACCACAGTGCATGAACGTTTTTGGTGCCCCAAGGAATGGTATCAATGTTTTGGAAAGGGTTCCAAGTAGAGAGCCAATAACATTCTGGTGATTGGGGAGATAAACAAATATGTTGTGTTGATTGTGCCATATGATAATCTAAGAAGCTAAGTGGGAATCCTCAGGATTTAAGGCTATATCCCTATTTATTTGAATACGAATATTAATCATCCCAATGCAAAGTGGTTGTGAAGCGGTTGACATGATGGCTATTTTAAATTATTTGGGGACAGTTGGAAATTATATGATCGGGAGGGGTTAGCTAAACGGAATGAAGACAAATAGGTGCAGGTGGGGGACTTATATGAGAGGCAGCAATGGGGTCAAGGGGGGATGGCCTGTGGTTACATGCATGGTCTTGATGGGGGTGGGCCTCTTGGGCTCATAATTTTCATATCCAATTTGGGGCAAATATCAAGGCAAGGTGGCCAAAATTTGGGTGCACCGATATGACTGCTGGATCTGTAGCAAGGTACAAAACCTTTGGTGGAACAAGGTTGAAATTAGCATATCCAAAATTGGGTGGGCTGGAGCAACTTATTGTGGAGGGCATATTAGAGGCATGCAGTCATGTTCGCTGGTGTGACAGTGAACATGGATGCATATCTTCCCCAGGTTAATTGTTGCACAGGGACCTACTGGGCAATGTTGGCCGTTTCAAAGGGCAATCTCACTGTTGGGATGTTTGTGTGTGGGCAGGTGAGATATGTTCGGTGGCATGCCACCGAACATGACTTTGGTTTTGCCTGAAGTTTTTTGCTGACTGAGGCCTACTGGGCTTCCAGGCGGGAATGTGTGGGATGATCAAAGGGGGCGCCAGCCGTGAGCCGTGATCCACATATACATTCACCCCTATTGCATTTGAGGCGAGTACTAATCCACCAAGATTGGCATCCGGGTCTTTGCCTCACGTGCGTACAAAACTTCGGCGAAAGAGGCCACCCACCCAAGGGAATTTTTGGCTGCAAGCCAGGTGCCACAACTTGCGCGGGGCGTGTGAGAACGTGAAGAAAATGACCCGCGGTGGGAGATACCGACGCAAACATGACCAGCCTCAGCAATCATAGGCTGGGATTATTCTAATGTGGATGAGGCTGAAGAAAATCCGCACTGATTGGCCTCAGGTTTCCATGCGCAAGCGGGTGAGCGTCTGCAGTCAAGCTGACAACCCGACCAAGAAAATAGGCAGTCAAATGTCTTCCAGGCGTGTGAAAGTTACCTGTGTATGACCTGTTGGGGGAGCGTATGAAAGCGTGTGGCTGCGCGACAATGAGCACGCGCAATGAACAAGCAGGGCCAGTCATTGTTTGCCCCAACAATGGCACCGGATGGAATCCAATGTTTGTGTATGACCCAAATAAACAGTAATCCCACTATGACCCACTTACATTAACTTGGATTACATGCGCATCTGTGCCATAGTTAGGCAGAGCTGTCCAACAAGGTGCATCAAAGGGATGCAGTTGAGATATATGACTCAAGGGCCTGATGTGATTGCATGTTACATTGTTGAACAGCTTTTGCTCTGCCCCGCAGCATACATTTACACAGGTGTACTGCGTACTACAGTGTTGGCTGTACAGATCAGGAAGGTGTTATACTACTTGAGCCTGCATGCATATAGCGAATGTGCATGCACCTTGCAATCGTTTGCATATACGTAGCTCATGTGCCACATGCTCAGCATTGTGTTTCACCTGATTTGCACACGCAAGCTGAGCATATCATGGTCAAAAGCACCGTGTGAAAGTGCTCAGTAAAGCCATGGAATGAACTATTTTTGCAATAGTTCATTGGAAGGCTCAGTTTGGAGCACTTCACCAAAGTGTGTGAAATGCTGCAGCTGGCTGAAATGTCACCCGATGCTGTGCCAAATGCTCAGATTGTGGGCATACAAAAACGACTGAGCAATGGCTCAGCATGGTGCATTTGATATTGTTATATCAATAGTTCAATCACTGTGCCATTAAAATGTTCAGCCACTGAGCATTTCAATTATGACCCAAAAGCAAACCTGAGCAATGGGTCGAGGCAAGCTCACGCTGTATTCACTTGTCTTACAGCCCCCCCTTTGTTCAAACACTATTACCAGGCCATACGGCCGGTAATCTCGCCGCGGTCACTTGTGACCAAATGCACCGGGTGCATTTCTGCATGGGTCACTTGTGCATTGCACCCACAATGCACATTCAACGAGGGCCTCATGACCACCCTCCTGGGTGATTGGGTGGCTATTTAAGGAAACAAAGGGGATTTGACTCAGCTTGACAATTCAATAAATTGAAATACTCAGCAAGACCCCCATTGTTCTTCTGCCTCACACGAGCATTTCACTTCTCAGTTGCAGCATTCGCTGAGACTCAGCTTCAATTTTGCCCACACGCCTTGAAGCTGAGCCTTTTGCGGGTGCTGCAACTGCTGAGATCGTCTCAGCTTCACCATGGTATAAAAGACCATCTTCACCAACATGCCCTTCACTTTATTTCTCACACGCTCCACTTTGTTCAACCTCACCCGCGTTTGTCCTTCTTGTGCGTATTCCCCTTGCTCTTCCTGCCTTTCTACTTTTGTCTTTTGCACTCCACTAAACCCACTCCCCTTCCTTTCGCCTGTTTGTTTATTCTGCTGATCCTTTCAGAACCTCCCTTCTATCCACCTCGTGCGTTACCTCTTTTTTTAACTTTTGTCAACATTATGTACCAATATTAATACTTATTTTTCTTCATGACTCTTTTCCAGACTTTTAAAACCTTCGGACTAGAGTGTTGTTATTGTGTTTCTGTTTTAAATTTATAATTCATCGTACGTCTTCATTTTTTCTCTTGATTGTTTACTTTGTATGCAGTTACTAACCTCAATTGTTTTGTTTTTAGATGTTGTGCACTTTATGCACCAAGCGGGGTATCCCCTGCATTCGTTCCTCGACGACAAACGACGCTTGTGATGCTTGCCGACAAGCACACAAGAAATGTTCATTCGTTGTCTGCCCCTTCCGACCACGAGGCCAGAGGAGTTCCCGCCCAAGACACCCTTGCCAGGACTCCTTTGTGGTCGACGATGATGAAACAATTTCCAAGCGTGAATGGACGCCGGGCCCCCAAACAGGCCAATGGGAACGATTCCGGACGATTAACCCTGTCCACTCTCCCTCCTAGGCCACAATCCGATGGTCACTTCACTCCTTGACCGGAGCAAAGTGATTATCCAGCCAATGAAGGATGGCGATGGCAAGAGGACATTCGAGCTTGGGCTGATCGTCACCATGTCTTGTCACCGATGGGATTCAAACGCCAAAGTAAGTTTTCTTTCTCCTCCTTATCTCATTTCTCTTCACCCAATAATACTGACTTTTTTCCATTGCTGATAGAACAAAACCCTCCAAATCCCCCCCGACAAGACTCTCCAGTTCCTAGTTTGCCTTGCGAGCAAACCCCCCGGCAACCCACTCCAGGCCCAAGTGGCACCCAATGGTCTGAGGAATTATTCCGCGGTAAGCAGCCAAAGTTTTATTTCATTTTCACTTTCACTTTTGAGTCGAGTGAACTGACTCTTCCTCCTTTTTTAGAACCCTCCCAAACCGAAGAGCCACCTATTCCTGGCCCAAGTCCAACGTCCCAACAACCTGAGGACGATACGACTCGTGAGCCAGAACCTGAGGTGGCTCCTACGCAATCCACGGAGGAACCTTATGGTAAGTCACCCCTTCTTTCTCTTCGATCCATATCCACTTTTCCTCATTTTTTCTTTGACCGTCTCCAGATCGTCCTGCCACTCCTTGCTTGATAATCATCATCGACGATACGCTTGTCGGATCCCCCCATCCCCCTCCCCCTCCCCCTTCTTCTTCACCGACTCCACCATCTTCCCCTCCTGTTCCCCCTCCCTCCACTCCTACCCCGGTTCCTTCCCAGGATATCCCTCCCATTGCCCCCGAGAACCCAACCTCCTCCTCCCCCCCGGTGCCAAGCTCCTCTCATTCCCACGATGACGCTTGCCAGGAATTCACCGACCTGCAACCAACCCTAATGATTCCTCGAGCCATTGTCCACGATTTGATCAACCGAATCTTGTTGAAGCATCGTTGCTTGCTCCACATGATTCCTTTCGTGGATGCAACTCATCGCAATGAGATGCACCGGGAATTCCGGGAGGTACTAAACTCCCTCCTTGCCCAGGCACTGGAGGCTTATCCAAAGGAGGACACCACCGGGATAGTCTTGAAATTCTTAGAAAAATAAAAATTTAAAAAAATCTCATTATTTCCTCTATTTATTATTTGTAATACTTTATTTTAAATAAATTATTTGTATTGAATGATTGTTATTTTCCATTTCTATTACATTCTTTGCGCACGTGAAATTATATTTTCCTCAATGGTTCAAATATCCTATTGCATGAGAAAAATTTTTATAAGTGCCCCACCAAAATTTTGAGTGAGTATTTGTTTTTGTGAACCTCTTTTTCCCAAAATGCGCCAATAGTAGCCGTTACCGTCTCCTATATTTTCTTCTATCCATGGTTTAGAGCCATATCCATTCTTAACTGTAAAGAAGCGGGAGCTTCCCGCATGTGAGCAATCCACTCCAGATTTGTGAATCATGGCCTTTCCTATGGTCACACGCTATTAATCTTACTCATGTATTGAACTGTTTAAATTGTCTGGAACCTTCACATATGTAAGGATTGGCGTGTGACTTGTCGGGAGGCTGCACAGGCGTAAGGATTGGCGTGTGAATTGTTGGGAGCCTGCACAGGCGTAAGAATTTGTCAGCATTGTGGGCAACCTTCCCAAGCGTAAGGATTGGCGTGTGAATCGTCGGAAGCCTGTACAGGCGTAAGGAATTTTTAGCATTTTTGGGACCCTTCACAAGCATAAGGATTGGCGTGTGAATTGATGGGAGCCTGCACAGGCTTAAGAATTGGCGTGTGAATTCTCGGGATCCTGCACAGGCCAAGAAATTTTCAGCATTGTGGGGAACCTTCACGAGCGTAAGGATTTGCGTGTGAATCTCCGGAAGCCTGTACAGGCGTAAGGAATTTTTACCATTTTTGGGAACCTTCACCAGCGTCAGGATTGGCGTGTAAATTTTCGGGAGCCTGCACAGGCGTAAGGATTGGCGTGTAAATTTTCGGGAGCCTGCACAGGCGTAAGGATTGGCGTGTGTAGCGTCGGCACCCCGCATAGCCAGAAGGAACTTTTAGCATTGTCGTAACCTGCACAAGCATAAGGTTTTGCGTGTAAAGCATTGGCATCCTGGACAATAGCAACAAACCAGGACAGATGTACGATGGCATGCCACCGTACATAATCCACTTCACCCCTTTTTCATGTGAGACACCCCATCTCCCGCACTCGAATCCATCCAATCCTGGTGTATATTGTCCTCTGCCTTACCCCACCATTACTTACCCAACACACATGCAAAACTCCTCATTCTTTGAATCGGCATGAGATTGTATTACCATCCCTGATTTGATAGTCCGCTCTCTTGCCAATCTCATAATAGCCATGGTTTTTTTCCCGCATTGTTTTTGCTAACCTGCTTGAGCATTGTGCGGACATACCCACTAGTGTTGTGCTTTCGTTGTCCTGTGCTGGATCAGTATAATGAACAAATGTAATACTGGCCCACACTACCTGAATGAGCCCATGACATGCGGATAGATCAATCCAAAAATGCTCATTTGGGAAAATCAATTTTCCCCCTGTACACCGCTTTGACGCATCTCTTTGAATTTGGCCGGTCCGCTTATCAGCTTGAAACCACCATCCCGAAGCATACAGCAATGCATCCTTATCAACATGAGGTGCGTTTTTGAATCCATTCATGGTGAAAGTGAGTGCGGAAGCGAACTCGAATGCACCCTGATTTGCCGGAATATTGCCTTCATAGTTGACTTGATCAAAAGACAGAACCCCCAATGAATTGTAGCAATTTTGAATCCTCTCAAATAAATTATCCCCAACATATCGTAAGGATTGACCTAGAATGCAACCCACCGAGCTAAGATTGGGACCTCGGTTCTGCCATTCATCTTTTGCGTTTTCAATTTTCCCGACACTTCCATACAGACCAAATTGTTCATTCTTGGTGCTGCATTTGCGCCACCCAATCGTGAACATAAATCCCTCCAGTAATGCTCCATTGGTTGCAATTGGGTTGGTGAATCCCTTTTCGCAAAATAAGAATTGTGATAATTCATCCCATTGATTGACCTCGACTTCACTCATTGTTGTGAATGGTCGGAATTCGACAAGGGCAATGAGTAATCCGGTTGAAGAGAAAATTGCCACACGGCCAAAGTGAATGCGTTTGATCTGATTGACATCCACAACCCTCCGAATTTCACTTGGGGTGATATTTGCTGATACTGGCATTGATATTTGTGCTTTTGGGCGAGAGGAGGAAAACAACCTATTCATTTGGGTCGTTTTGCACTCATTTGTCTTTTGGGATCTGCTACTATTCCCGAGTGGTTGAGGGATCACTATGTGTTGAAGCACACAAGATATCAGATACTGCCAAGGAGCTTTCTTCGGCACACATCCTTTGACTTCCCTGTTGGAGCCCACATGACATTGGCACAATCTGAACCGACTAAAGCCAATGTTCTTCTGTGGGGCCCAATGAGGGTGCCACATAAATGTGGAAGCATATATACACTGAGATTAAGCGGGTAACTCACACTTTCCTTCCTCAGCCCGACACGTTCTTGCGAGTTCCCTTTTACGCTCTTTTCCTTTTTTCATGAATGGCATGCTTTCAGCAGAAAATGAAATGAAACTGAATGATTACTGATTTCTTAATATCACCTAAATTGGATTGCGGTGGATGAATCTTTTCTAATTGCGGCTAAAAAGAAAGCTCACGCCTGACCTTGGCAAATTCACGATCTCAAATACCGGAACCTGAAAATTGCAGTGGATAGTGCATTATTCAAATTTACACATTGATGTTCCCATGCAATCACTTTCCAATCCAACCATTTGGAATCTTGCAAGCACACGCAAATGCAAGTTGCATCTTGCTGCGGATCCCTAGCTATCCTAGTCCTCTTGAAAGACACAGGAACCTTTGGCCTATTATGGGCTGGCGGGAAGTGATAAACGCGACTTCCCGCAATGCCCCCGCGTGTGCTACTCACGGGCACAACGCCTGACTCAGCTTGCGTCTTGTCGGAGTCTTTGCAATGATGTACGGAGGCATGCCGCCGTACAATTACTATTGGTACTCAGACTGTGGCATCCGGGCAGTAGTAGGATAGGAAGTCATGATTATTAAATTCATAAATAACTTTGCAACATTCAATTACAATCTATCTAGTACAAAGCTAATCTAAAACAGGTCAATCCTGGTTGTGAGTTTAGCTGACCTGGGTACCGTCAAGGTGACCTCATCACTTGAACCAAGCCCGCGTTTCGCCACCCAGGCATCACCAAAGTCTAATACTAAGCATCGTGCAAATTCAAATCTAAGAGGTACAGCGGGGTTAAAAGACTCTGATTAGAAGAAACTTTTATTCAGTAAATCACATATATACTTATTAGTACGTAGCCACACTGGCTCCACTAGATTTTCACCCTCTGAAAGTTTTGCGGAAATGTCAATTAGTGATAAAGCCCCTTTAACTGAGCTTGTTCTCCAGTCATCTGGACATACCATCAAACCACGAACCCCCGCCGCACAGAATGCCGCTAATATACCATAGCAAATTCAATTTATTCCGATATTCTTGTGACACGTCAAAAGATCTTTGATGGCCTCATTTTTTTTTGAGTTTGTGAGTTTGCCTTTGATGCCATTAACTTCAACCTTTGTATGTGCACATACCATGTTGTACGCAATCATCAAATGGATAACTGTATCCATTAGATCCTCCAGGTTCTTGTGCGGCTTTGTGGATATCTCATTGTCAGCCCCGCCACCTTCAATGCTGAGTTGGGTTGCATGTTGCTTCAATTTACTCAAGCAGGTGGCAAGGTATTCAACTGCTCCCCGTTCGAGTCCTAGAGGATTGGTCGAATTTGATGTTGGTGCAACATATGGTTTGGGTGCAATCACATTGTATGAGACTAAACTAATGGATTCAAACATAACATTTGCCCAAAAATGTTTAACTGGATTGGCGGGGTAAAGAAGGCTCTGAACCATTTTGAAGAAGGAGTGTTCTGATTTTGGGAGATTATCTGGAGGTTTAGCTGATTCCTTCATCAATTTGAGATTCCAAATGTTGTGATCAAAAAATGCTTCTGTTTCGGTTGGCTTAAAAAAATCTAACCCTTTATATTGCAATTTACATCACGAGTCAACAGCCAATAATCATGTATCATGCACAAAGATAAAACTCACCTGCCATCTCAAGGTCCTCCAGCCAGGCCGACATTTTAAGCTCTCGGTTACTGATCACCTTAATACCAACAGGAAGGAATGTATGAGCATCCTTTGTTGGTAAATTGTCCCATCAATTTTTGTAAATGTTATTGATATTATCAAGCTCCCTTTTCCATGATTGTTGAGTAATATTGGAATGATAATTCAAAACGCCTGCAAACTCTTCCATGCGGGATGAAAATATTCCTTGAAAATTAGCAGACGATGACACTTCGGGCTCAGGGTCAGGAACTATATCAGTCATATCTCTTGCCATTGTATCATGTTTAATTGTTTCCCTTTCTTGAAAGGCTTTAATATTCCGAGGAGAGGCGGGAGGGGTTGCATCATGCATTGTTTCATTGGGTATCGGGGGGCTTTCAGTATGTGGAGCTTCATCATGGATTGTTTCATTGAGTATTGGGGGGGTTCAGTATGCGGAGGTTGATCATCAATATGGTCCCCTTGAACATTGATAATTTCATGACCTTGATTGCGAGAATCGTTTGCGGCTTCAAAGGTAAGGCATTTTTTGTTTGTTTTTTTGGTCACATTTATATTTGGTCTTTTTCCTAATCCTTTGCCTGGAAATCCAATTACAACTCGAGATCCTTCAGGCAGAGATTCTCCCACCTCCACACCTGCCCATATATTGTAAGCAGCTATTTTTATCAACTTTGTTTTGAATTAGTAATGGACTTACGGTTCAAATCCATTTTGAGCAGGCTCATGGCTTCAGCAATCTTTTGACGCACATAATCAGGAATTTTACTATCATTTTGAATTTTTTTGAGCCTTGGGATTTTTTGAGCAATGTTGGAGACAAATTGTTCCTTGGATATAATTTCCACCTCCCCACTGAAAATTACATCATCTTGCCCATCATCTTCTGTCGGTGCACAAGGTTCAACAGTCATTTCCTTCTCATAACTTTTAAAATTCGGTTTCTGAGAGCTTGGAGGCTGACCTGAAATAAAGGCTATGACACAATATCAGGCTTTGAGAGATTAGAAATATTCAAGATGCATGCATACTCACTTTCTGGAAGAACTGGTGGATCTTGATTATATTCATGTGACTGGCTCTCTACTTCAATGCCTAATTCACAACTACTGGCCATATTAGAGATTTCACTTCCACTCTCTGGGGCTGAAGTTGGTCGTTCATTGAATTCAGTTGAATTTCCCGGGGTTCGGGCCATAGCAGAGGCAGTTTATTAAGCAAATAGATGGTGACGAGTTGATTGATAACTTGTTTGAAAATTTTTGAATAAAAAGATGCAAATTGAAGAAAAAAGGTGCAAGTAAAATAATCGCATTTGCAAAATGCAATTTGTCGGGAAATTGAAGGAGGCGATGTTTTGCAAATTATTTCATATCATGCAAATGAAATCACTTCCCTGTGAGACATTGAATAAAGTTGACTAGTGAGAAACCTACTAAAGTCAGCTTTTGAACTATTCAACGCTCATGAGGTAAGGACTAAGCAAAGTGTTCATTTGATCGATATGAAATAAAATGGTTTTGTCGTGGAAACAGGAGACAAAATTCTTGTCTTAAATAGTCCACTTATTAGGTTTTAATTTGTGAGTCTCATGATTTAAACCCTAACCACAACATGGTGAATATACTGACCAATATCCCCTTAGGTCCTGTTGGCAGAGAAGGCCACTCAGCATATTTTGGCAATTGCATTCATTGTGTGCGCCAACAAGCCACCGTACTGTACACTATGGATGTAATACGGAAGCGTGAGGAGGGTAAGCGTTGTCGGAGGCATGTCGGGAGGGCACTACATGAGCGTAAGGATGGTAAGCAGTGTCGGGAGAATGTCGGGAGCGAGGGTAAGTGTTGTCAGAGGCATGTTGGGAGGGCACTACATGAGCGTAAGGATGGTAAGCAGTGTCGGGAGGGAGGGTAACCGTTGTCGGAGGCATGTCGGGAGGGCACTACATGAGTGTAAGGATGGTAAGCAGTGTCGGGAGAATGTCGGGAGGGAGGGTAACCGTTGTTGGAGGCATGTTGGGAGGGCACTACATGAGCGTAAGGATGGTAAGCAGTGTCGGGAGAATGTCGGGAGGGAGGGTAACCGTTGTCAGAGGCATGTCGGGAGGGCACTACATGAGCGTAAGGATGGTAAGCAGTGTCGGGAGAATTTCGGGAGGGAGGGTAACCATTGTTGGAGGCATGTCGGAAGGGCACTACATGAGCGTAAGGATGGTAAGCGTTGTCGGAGGCATGTCGGGAGGGCACTACACAAGGGTAAGGATGGTAAGCTGTGTCAGAGGCATGTTGGGAGGGCACTACACAAGCGTAAGGGTCATAAGTGGTGTCGGAGGCATGTTGGGAGGGCACTACATGAGCGTAAGGATGGTAAGGGCGGGGGTGTGAAAGCGTAAGGAGTGGTGAGGACGGAGAGGGGCGGGCAGTGTCGGAGTCTCATCTGTATGGAGGGCAGTGCGGGTGCGTAAGCATGCTAAGCCTCGGGGAGGCGGAAGCCAATGAGGTGAAATTACACGAACGTTGCGCATAGTGTTGAAATGGGTTTGGGATTTGAGTGACATTCTCATGTGACACATGTGACGATCGACGTTGTCTTGATGCTGACGTGACGTGACCCACTAAATCCAGTGACTATAAAGTGACACTAATGCGACTGAAGCAAGATTTTATACTGACCGCGGTGCGACGTGAAGTCAATTGCCAACGATTGACGCAAGATTCGCCCTGGTGATTAGCTTCTTAATTGTTTTATGTGAAGAAATTTATGGGGAATTCAATGGTACACTTTATTTCACATGTTGTTTCATTTTTATTTGAAATAATTAAGGCTTCATGTTTTTTTAAGGTGTTATTACTTATAACTCATTAAATATTGACTTTACAGATATGCCATAAAAATGGTATATGTGTATTTCACCATGAGGAATCCAATGGTGTAATTCATTTCACATTTTTATTCATTGGGTTTAAGTTAAACCAAGTTTTATGCCTATTTATGGCAGTTTTGTAGTTTTAAGGTATAATTATTTTAAATTTTTCTTGTGACCTTTTTGGGTATGTGGTCCTTTCTCAAGGGTTCACAAAAATGGTGCATAATGGTATATAATACCATATATGCACCACTCCTGCAACCTTGAGTACAGGGTGCATGGGGGAATGGAAGAATTCCCCTTGAGGTGAGGGGAAAGCTTGAGCTGAGATGATCTGGTGGCCTCTGGTGGTTACCAGGGGCCATAGGCTGAAAAGTGGTCCATGGTGGTTATTGGCCAAAATTGGGTCCTGAGTGTCTTTATCGCCATTTTGGGGCCAAAATTGGCTCAGGTGGGCTAATGGGCTGCCCCCTTTTAGCCTCATTGGATTAGGCAAAAAAGGGCCTAATTTTCCCATGGACTGCGGACCACAGCGTATGTACCATGGACCGTGATTACGGCCCACAGGCCGTAGAGGCCATAGGGGGCCTAAATGGCCCAAAAAGGCCATTTAGGCCCTAGACCCCCAAATGGCTGGTTCTGGCTAGGGGCCCCAGAACCCCCTAGGAACAAAAGGACACCCCCAGGCCCAAAAACAAGGATAAATACCTGGGGGTTGGGGATATGGAAGAATTGGCCAGGGAGGCCAATGATGGCAGGATATGACCTGAGGCCATAAAAGGCAAGGGAAGAGTGATATGGCCAAAGTGCCATAGAGCACCAGAGGGGGCCAAATTCGCCATAAAGATATGGTGCAGCCAATTGGCCCCAACTTGGTCTCAGGTTGGAATTGCTGCAGCACCAATAGAGGAGGGTCATTCTTCATGGTTGTGACAGTACCCCACTACCTTGAATGGTGAGCTCCTGAGCACAAAGATAAGGTAGAAGCCTGTTGAGGCTGTTTAGACAGATGGGATGTAGGGATTCTAGAGGTATTTTAATCTTGAAAAAAAAATTGAACTGATAAAAGTGTTGGCATATGAATTGAGGTTGACTTGGTCTTCTCTTGACAATTGGCTTGAAGGTGTTGAAGACATAATTTTGGCATAAAGACTTGGTATTAAGAGTTATAAGAAAAGAAATTTGAGAAAATATAAAGAAGAGAAAAGTAAAATAAAACAAATATGAAGAAAGAAAAAGAAAATAAAAAGGACAAATGAAGTTTGAGGGGGAGTCCAATCTTCATCATGGATTTTGACAGTTGATTTTGAAAGTGGCCAAGGACCTGGATAGCAGAATTTGATTCCAGGTGCTCACAGAGGGGCCAAGGTGATGTTTTGAAAAAGTTTAGACCCCTCAGGGAAGTGCACACCAGGAGAGGAACTTACCTTTGGTAGTTACCA
Organism: Austropuccinia psidii; assembly: GCA_023105745.1. Lineage (NCBI taxonomy): Eukaryota > Fungi > Basidiomycota > Pucciniomycetes > Pucciniales > Sphaerophragmiaceae > Austropuccinia > Austropuccinia psidii. The sequence continues at coordinate 70,529,906 of JALGQZ010000002.1, forward strand.
CTCCAGCCAGTGCCATAAATAAGAAAGGTTTTGATGAATGAATTTGTTGAAAGGATAATATCTTGGGAATGAAAATAAGAAAAGAAAGGTCTATTTTCCCAAGTTCAAATGGCGATAAGTTAGAATTGATGTTGAAAGACAAGCCAGGAAATCTGTGTCCAAATTGCAAAGTGCTCACAGAGTGGCCAAGGTGATTCTTACAACTGAAAAGAGTAGAATACCCCTAAAGGTGCATACCAGGAGTGGGACTTACTTTTGGTAGTTCCTCTCCCCACCAAGCACCATGAAAATTCAAGCTTTTGAAGAATTGGGTCCTGGCTTGTCAGGATACAAAGAATGAAAATCTATGAAACGTTTAGGACAATTCATGAGGTTTTCAGCTGGTTCCCATGTGGATCTTTCTGAGTATTGACTGAAACCTTTCCATTCCACCAGATACCATGACTTTCTTCTCTTGAGCCCTGAATCCAGTATTTGAGAGACTTTCCATTCCTCTTCTTCTTCAATGATGATTGGAGGAGGAGGCTCTTGATGCTGATTTGGGATTGTTGATGTCTTGACTGGTTCCAAAAGTGAAATATAGAAGACTGGGTGGATGGATTTCCACTGAGATGAAAGCTTGAGGTGGTAAGCATGAGTACAGACTTTCTTCAAGATTGGAAAATGACCCAACCATCTTTCAGACAGTCTTTTGGTGGTTCTGGTTAATTTGATGTTCTTGGAAGAAAGCCATACCATGTCACCAGGATTGAAAGCAGGTGGACTTGCTCTACTTTTATCTGCATATCTCTTAAACCGGTTTATGGCAACTTCAAGTTCTCTGTTGACATATTGCTGTATTGATTGGTTTTTTTTTATAAATTTCCAGCAGGATTATCTTGAGTGATGTGAACTGAGTCAAATTGTGGCTCTCTTCCATAAACAGTGAAGACGCCAATTGCTTGGTTGAAGAGTGATCAGAATTATTGCAGGGAAATTCAGCTAGAGGGAGCCAGGTGTTCCAATAATCTTGATGATAACTGACATACATCCGAAGATACTGTTCTAGTATCTTATTTACCCTCTCTGTCTGGCCATCAGTTTCTGGATGGTAAGAAGTTGACAGATCTCTTGAAGTCTTGAGCTTCTGACAAAGATTGGTTCAAAAGGAAGAAACAAAAAGGGGACCTCTATCACTGACAATGCTTGAAGGAAGGCCATTCTTTGAGAAGATATTCTTGATGAATAAATGGGCCAAATCTAGTGAAGTGATTGAAGACCCTGTTGGAATGAAAATGGCCATTTTTGAGAATCTGTCCACTATGACAAGGATTGAGTCAAATGAGTTGGACAGTGGCAGTTGAGTGATGAAGTCCATTGAAAGAAACATCCAAGGACCATTTGGAATTGGAGGAGGTTTGAGGAGTCCAAGCTTCTTGTGCTGAATATTCTTTTTTCTTGAGCACTGTTGACAGGATGAGTCATAATACTTGATGAATTGAGTCATGCCGGACCAGTGGATATCCTGCTTGACAAGTTTGAGAGTTTTCTCTTGGCCAGGGTGTCCAGCTAGAGGAGAGTCATGACGCTTTTGAAGAATTCTGAGTTTAATTGTGGGGTCATTTGGGACCACCACCAAATCTTTAAAGAGAAGAAGTTGGGAAGAGGAATAAAGAGAATAATCCTGCATGGATTTACCTTTTCCCAATTCTTGAAAGAAAATTCTGTACTGAGAATCTTGCCATAGAGCCTTCTGAATTGAATCAATCAAATTTGAAAAGGATTCCACCTTGACTTCAAAATATCTTGAAGGTTGGAATTCATCCTGCTTGATGAGCTGTTGAAAGTTCATTGGATTCTTGCTAACAAAATCCTCCCCCCTCTCCAGATAAACATCATCCCAGCATGATAAGGCATCTGGAAGAGTAGCCAGGCTGCCAGGGCATTAAGTGATTGAGAAGTAAAATTCAGAGAGGAATTCAGCCCAGCGGGCTTGATGGCAAGTAAGAACTTTGGAAGACATGAAGTACTGAAGAGAAGAGCGATTGGTGAGAACTTCAAAAGGGGAAGAGAGAGAAAGAAGAAAAGCCCTCCAGCACTTGAGAGCCCAGACTATTACAAGGAGTTCCTTGTCATGAATCTCATAGTTGAGCTCTTCTGGGATAAACTTGCAGCTGTTGAATGCAATGGGATGTTTTCCTGAGTCAGAGACCTGACTCAGTACAGCACCCAAAGCATAATCTGATGCATCTGTCTCTACAATGGTGGGTAGAGAAGGATTGAAGTGGGATAGGACTGGAGCAGTGGTGAAGGCCTCTTTGAGTTGGTGAAACTGATTAAGAGCTTCCTCATTGAGGGGAAAAGAGGAATCTTTCTTGAGTAAACTGGTGAGTGAACTGATCTTCTTTGAGTAATTCTTGATGAAACGGAAGGTAGAAGTTGGTGAGGCCAAGGAATGATTTAAGAGCCTTGAGGTTTCTTAGAGGTGGCCAATTGAAAATCTGCTGGAATTTTGCTTGGTCCATCTTGAGGCCTCCAGAAGGAAAAACATAACCAAGGTATTCTACACTAGAGAAATGAAATAGGCACTTTGAAGCCTTAGCAAAAAGGTTATTGGCTCTGGTTTGGAAAGAACAATGGACACATGAGTGGCATGTTCTTCCTCAGATTTGGAAAAGACCATAATGTCATCCAAATAAACCACATCATAAACATCAAGAAGATCATAAAAAATATCATTGACGAGATTTTGAAAAGAAGCAGGAGCATTGGTAAGCCCAAATGGCATAACCAAGTACTCATAACTACCATATTTGGTTCTAAAACAAGTCAAATGTTCATCACCTTCCTTGATTCTGAGCAGGTCATATTCACCACACAAATTAATCTTGGAGAAGATAGAAGAACCATTGAAAACAGTGAGAAGCTGATTCATAGGAGGAACAGGATAGTTGTTCTTCCTAGTAACAGCATTGAGTTTGCGGTAATCAACACACAAACGCAGGCCACCATCTTTCTTTTTGACAAAAAGAACAGGTGCTCCTGTAGAAGAGGAGCTTGGCCGCATGAAACCTTTCTCTACATTCTCTGAAATGTAGGCCCTGAGTGTATCTGACTCTTGGTTTGATAAAGAGTAGATCACCCCAACTGGAGGTAGAGACCCCTCCAGCTTGATATGATGATCACAGGCGCAGTGAGGAGGAAGTTTCTCTGCTTTCACCTTGGAAAATACATCCAAGTATTGGTGATAAACAGAAGGAACAACCTTCATCACGGTTTCTATTTCTTCTGGCTCTTCCTCTTCATCCCACAACTCCTCCAGGGAGTCATGATAAGATGAAGGAGGAAGGTCCATATTCACAAAGAAGAGATGAAGTGAAGATACAGAATTATCTTCTCCAACATCTTGAATCTCTTGGAAGACTTCATCTTCAGATAATGGTAATGACTGAGGGGAGTTTATGGAAGGAATATGGACAGAAGATGGGAATGATGGTGTTCTAGAATCACCAACCAGAGCTGCACATGATTTGGCAGAAGAAAAGTCATTACAGAAAGATTTAAAAGGATTAGAATAGTCCTTATGATCAGCATTAAAGGTGATCAGCCCTTTCCTCCAATCAATAGAAGGATTAAAATGATTAAGAAAGTCAAAGCCCAATATGAGGTCTTATCCCTTGGGAGTATCAATGACTAAAAAGTCCCATTCAAAGCTTGGGAAGGAAGGGAGCTCAACCATATAGTTGGTATGGTGAGTCACAAATAAGGAAGGGGACTCAGAGGAGTCCAAGATGATAAGAGGAATATTCTCTGGAAGTTCTGACGTAGTCAATGAGTACTTGTGAACAAACTGCTTTGCAATAAATGAGTGTGTAGCACCAGAATCAATGAGAATACTGTAAAAAAACATCAGAAAGAGAAGAAAAAACAAACAATTTGAGAGAATTATTGACACCAGTATTCAGAATGCGCAATTGTGCTCTGGATGGAAAACAGTGAAGACCATTGAACAAAACATGATCTTCACTCAGGACTTTCCCTGGCTGGGAAAATTGCCCAACGGTTTGGTAAGCTTGTTTTGAGGCCTTTTGACACAAGACTCAATACTATGCTTCCCACCACAATAAGTACACAAGCCCTCCTTGATTCTTCTTTCTTTTTCAGAACCTTTCAACTTGAAGTCCTTATTCAACAAGGAAGAATGGGGATTTTCCTGCTTTTGAGAATGAAAATTCTTCTTCTTATGACTTGAGCTTGAAAAATGTTGATGATGAGAAGGGTTTGACTTTGAGGCTTCAGGCTTCTTCTCTTGATTATGATTATTATCCTTTTGCCTCTCATGGTACCTGGTATCAAGTTCCAGGCTGAAGTCTGTTAAGTCTTGAAGAGAATCAATGTTTGAAGTATGGGAGGCCAAGCCCTTCCTGAAATGATGAATAAGGGCCCTTTCACCCCAATATCCAATTCTTGAAACCAAACCCCTGAAATCGGCGATGTATAGGGCAACATGCCCACCTTCCTTCATTCTAAGGCCATCCAACTCTGCTTCAGCTTTTCTAACTTCATTTGGGTCCCCAAATAAAGTGAAGAGTTGGGATTCAAACAATGGCCATGAATTGAGAAGATAGCTTGAGTCTTGATTAGTGAGATTGGAAAGATAAGGCTCAATCCATTTTGCAGCCCTGCCAACTAAGAATGAAGTGGAATAAAGAACTTTCTTTCTGTCTTGAGAGAAATTTGCCAGGTAATTGTGAAAAATAAGTTGACAAGACTGAATAAAAATTCTGACTTTGAAGGGTTGATTCCCATCAAAACATTCCGGTGCCTTCATAGATGAAGTCTTGAAGGCTGGTGGTCTTGGAACTTCAGAAGATGCAGCAGCTTGAAGATTGGCCATAATTCGGGTCATTTGCTGCATGATGGCCAATAAGGATGGTTCAGTCTGGTGAGAGACAGGCTTATTATAATGGGATAGAGCTGGCCCTCCAGTACCTTTGGATTCCCCAACAGGAGCAGGGACCCCTTCAGTACCATCAGACTCTTCGTCTTCCTCAGAATTCTCCTCCTCCTCTTCACCATCTTCACCAGGACCTTTGAAAATTGTCCTTGAAAGTCCTGGAAATTTTCCAACTACTCTTAAAAAAGAATTGGATCTTCTTGGCACTCTTCCTTCCTTCCTAGATGGTGCTGCTCCCTCCTTGATTTGTCCTCTGTCTAATTGGGCCTTCAGTGGTGGAACTGCTGGGGTTCCATCAAGAGAAGCTCTTGGAGTAGGAGTCAGAACAGCCTGAGCTCAGGCCTCAGATCTTGTCTGTCTTGCAGGAGGTGAGTGTTGGAGTGGCATGATTGAATAAGATTAAAATTTACATGAAAATAATCAAACTTGAATAGAAACTTGAGGCAAAACCAAGATAGTCTTGAAGTTCAAATCAAAATCAATAAATCAATCAATAAAAATCAAATTTCAAATCAATTCAAACTCAAATCTTACAGAAATATCAATCAATCAATAAATTCTTGAGGTTAAATTAATGTGAGTCAATTTTCTTGTTGTGAAGAGTCAGCAAAAATCAATAAAATCTTCAGGTCAATCAATTTTCTTGAATTCAATGTCAATTTATGTCAAATCAATCAGTCAAAATCAAAATCAAGTGAAATCCTCTTGAAAAATCAAAATTCTTGAAGAACAAATCAAATATGAATCTTAAAGTGAAGACGTGTCTGAATGATAATAAAGAACAATCTGAATTTCAATAATGAGGGCCTGAATATGAAAGATTTGATGAATTGAATGAAGATAAAAATGAGATAAAAATGAAAATAGGTCAGCTTTCAAATTTCAAAATGAAGAAATGAATGAGAGAAATTTGAGAGGTGACAAATAAATCATAGGTTCATAAAACGTTAAAGAGTCATAATTTTGATGAAGTGAAATTAATGAATTAAAATATAAGAATGAATGAACAGAAGAAAAATTATGAGCTAATTATTATAATGTCACAGGGCCTCTTATGGAAGCAAAAGTGGGCTGGCACCCAGGAATCAAGAACTCACTTGGGGGGCTCCAAAGGATATAAGAAATAATAATGATTAAATTTCTTTAAAGAAGAATAAGGGAAAAGACCAGTATGCCAAAGATAAAAGAAAAAGATAAGAAGCCAACCAATTGAATCCTGAATTCACTGTTTCAACCTGCCAGAAAAGGAAATGGAATTGGCAAAGGATATGACCACCAATATCCACTGACAGGCGAGGAAGAAAAAGACAAAGGTGCTGAATGACCAACTTAAAATTATCAGTATTAAATTTAATAAATTAAAAGAAAATAAAGATAAAAATAAATCCAGTATATTAATTAACTGGGGAAAAAGTCCCCAGGTGCTTAAAGGTGGCCAGTATATGTGAAAAGTTGAAAGACTGATCCTGGAAGGTGAGTCACCAGCTGTATTGTCTGAATTGGGTCAATACAGATATGGCCATCTTGAAACTTGAACTACCTGACTGAATTCCCACAGTGGAATATGAATTGGCCCAATTGGGCCAAGTACATACAGGGTGATTGATTGCCGCCTGTAAGGACCAATTGAGTTGTCCAAGGAGTTTTGAAATACTTGATTCCTTGACAACTTATTGAAAGAATTTATAACCTCTGAGAATGGCCCCTTGGAATAATCCTGAATGAATTTACAACCCAACTCCTGCAGGGCCAGGTGATTGGAATCCTTGAATGGCCTTCTGATTGCTGCCATGGATTGCCAGACTAATGAGTTAAGAAGTCCTCCTTTGAAATGGGCATTGGATTTTGTGACCTGGATTTGGAAAGATGGAATTGGGTCATGAAAACGTCACCATTGAATTTTTGAGCAAAAATGGTGAATAATGGTATATAATACGTTATATGCACTACTCCTGCAACCTTGAGTATGGGGTGCATGGAGGAATGGAATAATTCCGCTTAAGGTGAGGGGAAAGATTGAGCTGATCCAATCTGGTGGCCTCTGGTGGTTACCAGAGGCCATGGGCTGAAAAGTGGTCCATGGTGGTCATTGGCCAAAATCGGCTCCTGAGGGTCTTTATGGCCATTTTGGGTTTGGTATGATTTGGGGCCAAAATTGGATCAGGTGGGCCCAATTGTGGCTTGAGACCCACCTGGCCTTGGGGGATAATGGACTGCCCCCTTTGGCTTCATTGGATTAGGCCAAAAAGGGCCTAATTGGCCCACAGACCATGGACCATGATTACGGCCCATGGGCCATAGAGGCCATAGGGGGCCTAAATGGCCCAAAAAGGCCATTTAGGCCCTAGACCCCCTAATGAAAGGGGGTGACCCAGAAGGGCTGGTTCTGGCTAGGGGGCCCAGGACACCCCCAGGCCCAAAAAAAGGATAAAGACCTGGGGGTTGGGGATATGGAAGAATTGTCCAGCAAGGCCAATGATGGCAGGATATGGCCTGAGGCCATAAATGATGATTGGAGCCATAAAAGGCCAGGGAAGAGTGATATGGCCAAAATACCATAGAGCACCAGAGGGGGCCAAATTGTCCATAAAGATATGGTGTGGCCAATTGGCCCCAACTTGGTCTCAGGTTGGAATTTCCACAACACCAATAGAGGAGGGTCATTCTTTGTGGTTGTGACAGACAGGAGGTTTCTTTTCTTGGTTACCACCCTTTGACCTCTGCCTCTAATGGTACCTGGTATCTCATTCCAAGGTTATGTCCATGATCTCTTGAAGTGTTTCAAAAGTACCAGGGTGAGAATCCAACTGTTCCAATAATCTTGATACCAATTCTCCTCTGTAAAAATGAATTTATGCCCTTTCTCCCCATTATTAAATTCATGACATTAAACTTCTAAAATAAGAAATTCACAAAGATACATTACCACTTTTCTTCACCCTCAAATTGTCCAACTCTTGTTCAGCTTTCCTTACTTCATTGGGGTCACCAAACATAATGAATAATTGGGTTTTAGAGAGAAATAATAAAATTATAAAAGATTCATAATTGAAGAATGAGAGAAATGAATATAAAATAATGAAATAAAGAAGAAATTATGAGCTAATTACTTTAATGTCACAGGGGCTCCTCTAAGTGAAGAGGGCCTGGCACTCATTAAACTGGGACTCACTTATGGAGGTCTCAAACATAAAATAAGGGAGAGAACATTTAAGAGTGTAATAAGAGTAAAGTTTATAAGAAAAGCAGAAACAAATAATAAGAGTAAGAAATATAAGAGCCCACCACAAAAAAATCCAAGTCCCCTGTTTCAACCTGTCAGAAGGAAATAGAAGGGTTAATAAGGATATGGTCAATACACCTCATACTGTACAGGCAAATAAGAAATGCAAAGACCAACTTAATACAAATAAATTTAATACCAAAAATAAGAGTAATAATATTCATAAAATAATAAAGAAAGTGAACTAATTAATTGGGGAAAAGACCCCAGCGGGGAGAAAAAGGGGCTGATATATGTGAGAATAACTAGCCCTGATCCAGACAGAATTGTCATGAGAGGAATTGATGATTGAATTGAGTTTGAACAATACAGGTCCTTTAAGGCTGTACAGGATTTGTACAAGAGGTGTGTTAGTATTGAGTAATCATAAAACTTCAGGATGGTGGGTCCAAACTGTATTGGTTTAATCCAACCTGTGCAAGAGCTGATAGGCTGTATTGATGAACCAAGCTGTATGCATGTTTCAGAAAGGAAGATTTCTGAAACTGATTACTGATACACACAATGTATTTGCTGGTTTGATTTTTTTGAGTGGGTGTAAGATTGAGTACCCTTACCTCTGGATAGTGGTTGTTACAGAGGTATTTTTATATACCCAAAAGACCACAAAGAATAAAAATGATATAAACATAAATAAAATAAGATAAATTTATTCATATTTCAAAAAACTAAAATTAAACTATAAATATAAATTTTAGATATAAAATTGAAATTTTAACTATAATTTAAAAATAAAATTACTTTGAAATTGAAAATTGTGAAAACAACTCTTTACTTAAAAAAATTAAGTAAAAATGAATTTTCAAAAAAAATATTAAAGTTAAAATATTTTTGGGAAAAATTTAAATAAAACTATTATAAATTTTTATCCAATAAAAAAATATATTAAAATTATTTTACCATTGGATTCCTCATAAAAGAATAAGCTGGGGTCACCACCTGGGTACAATTTCTGTAACTCAACTCTAAAGAAGCTTAAATTAAGTTTTTACACCACAGAAAAAAGACTGGGGACTTGCATACAGGTCCTTTGCAGTATCTTCAGCTAATGTCTGAGTGTATCTCTGGAAGTATCCCTAGTTTAACTCACATTCATTGTATTCTGACATTGTTACTCCCCCTTTAATTTTTATTAATATTTTCTCAACTAAATATATACAGTGGCAACAAACATAGGTAATGAATCTTATTCAATATTTGGATTTTGAGAACATTGAAATTCCCTCATGATGCTTATAGTTAGTATAATAATATTCAAATTGTCTCATCAATTGAGCTCCTTACAATTAACTTCATGAATGCTTGTGGAGTTTGCAAGTTCATCCACCTATATGGGAAGCCCTGAAAAGGAATCCTTTGATACTTGTAGGATTAATGGCTTCTTTGAACTTATTGTCATTCCACCTCTTTGATTCTTGAATTTCTTTTATTTTGATTTATCTTTCATGTTGGCTTAAAGAATGAGGATAAATTAAGAATTAAGAAATTTTTTTTTCCCAGAATGCTTGTTTTCAGATGAATCAAAAATTAAGCTTGAATTAATTTCCCACAATGATGATAATAAGTAATGATGAATTTGAAAATTATAATGGTAATTATTTTGAGGGAATCCTGTCCAAATTTAAATTAAAAATGGGTTTTCCTCCTTAAAATTCTGAATATTTTGGAAAAATAAGATCCAATAATTTCATAATAAGTAAAATACCTCTCCTTGAGTGATGATAATCATCATAGAAATTGGGAAAAATTATTGGAAAGGATGTTTCCATACAAATTAAGCTTAATTTATGGAATAATGTTTCAAAATAAAAAATGAATAAATAAAGAGAATAAAATAAACTTGAAGATCTTCAAATAGTGAGTCAATGGCCTTCAACATGATTTAATGAATACTTTTGAAATTAGATTCTTGAGATTTTCTGTGAAGGAAAAATAAACAAAGTATAGGAATACTTTGATGAATTTAAAAAAAGGTGGAAAGGGGTTGCATGGGCCACAGCTGAAAAGGTTTGTTCAGTGCTGGATATATCTTGGAGCAAACTCCACATCTGGAAAGAAACCTGTTTCCTCATAGATAATTTCTTTTAAAATCAAAATCCAAGGATTTGGGACAACAGTAATAAGAGATTTAATTGATCTGCAGATTTGGAATATATTTATGTCCATTAATAAACTAAGTTTCAAAATATAATTCATTTTTTACACTATTAAGAAACATTCAGGGGCTAAATATTTAGCTTATGAAAATCACTTACAAAATCCCCAGGGGTCTTTCTACTATATAACCCATGCAATCCTATCATTTAGGTTCCATTTGTCCTAAAAAAATCATATCACACTGATATATTAAATTTTCATTCTAAAAATTTGCAGTATGGTTTCAATATTTTGTATTGGGTTTTTTATTATTCAAATTGAAAAAAAATCAATATTGAGCAATACTTTCCAGCCTCTCTGAGCTCAGTAATATTCAGAAGAGTATTTAATTCTATTAATATACTATCAGAATCTGACTTGAGTCATCTTGGGAGACTTAATTCTTTCCAGAGTTTCCATCTGGGTCCACTGCTTGATATTTTTGGAGGAGTGGCTGGAGGCTTGAATCCTGAAACATATAAAAAATACAAAAATAATAATAAAGTGCTTTTTATAAATTCTTTCATAAATTTCAAGAATAAAGATAAAAATATCCCATTACATGGATGTGTTTTTGTGGATAAAGGGAATATTTTCCAAAAAAGAGAGGCTTTCAAGAATGCAAACATGTCTCTGAGACATATTGTAAACTATAGCTCACCTTTATATATTAATATTCCTCAAGATTGTGATCTTTATCAAGCTTCCAAACATACAAGTTCAACTAGTTTGTGCAATATATACCTAATTGTCAAACCAATCTTTCATTGCACCAAATCCAGGGTATTTCCTTTCTCTTAAATATTGAAAATAATATGGAAAACATTTGTGAAGATCTATGGAAACATTCAGATAACTTATGGATTAAAAAAGTGTTTTCTAATGCTGTTGAAAATGGTCTGATACCACAAGATATTGGATGCAAAAGTAGGGGTGGAATATTGGCTGATGATATGGGACTTGGAAAATAATTGACAACTTTATGCTTGATTAAAAAAACACAAAATGAAGCATTAAAGTACTCAGAAATATCTAAGGAAGATGTCCCAGCTACTTTAATCATTGTACTACTTTCTACTTTGCATAACTGGGAGAATGAAATAAGACTTCATTTTCATGATGGCAGTTTACCATATTCAATATTCCATGGTTCCAATTGCAATTTCATTTCATTCCAAAATTTGAAGCAGAATGCAGTTATCATCACCACATATGATGTTATTGCTGGTTATAATGTTGATGATGTTCATGGGATGAGAATAAATCCTCTTTTGGTGAATTTGTTCAGAATAGTGTTGGATGAAGCACAGTAAGCTTCTCTTTGGGATTTTTAAAGGAAAAAGTACTGAAATTTTTACATCAATTAGCTACATAAAGGAACAATCTACTCATAGGGCATTCATAATATTCAATTTAAAATATGAAAGAAAGTTATGCCTTACGGGAATGCCATTACAAAACAATCTTTGGGATCTTCATAGTCTGTTGAGGTTTTTACAGGTAGAACCATGGAATCTCAAGCCTTTATGGGAAAATTGCATAATCAACCAAATACCATCTGGGAATCAAATGGCAATGTGGCCATTACAGCTTATAATGCAAACACTCACCTTGAGAAGATTGAAAGCCAACCTACTGGATCTTCCTAAGAAAGTGCAACATGGAGTTGAAATTGAGATCTATGAGCCATGGAAAACACTTTATTTCAAAAAGCATGAAGAGCTTAGTGCATTGTATGGAAAACAGAGGTCCAAAGCAGTTCAATGGGATTCATCATAATTTTTCTCCAGATTATCAGATTTGAGGCAGCTTTGCAATGATCCAGCACTAATAGAAAGGGAAGAAGGGGGAAGGAGATATACCTGGAAAGAAGGATACAAAGTGGTGCATCTTGTTAGCAACCTCAAGGAGATTTTTTAGAAGGAGCCATGCTTAAGATATCCCAAAGCAGCTGTTTTTTCAGAATACAAAAGGTTTCTTGATATGTGAGCTCAAATCCTTCTACTAACTGTCATTTGAATGATTTCATTGATCAAATATTGTAAAAAGTATTGAAATCGCCCTGGATGAAAGTGGAATATCCAATTTGATGATGCATGGAATTCTCAAAAATGATCAAAGGGTACAAATCCTTGAATAATTCAGAAAAAATACAAAATCTCAAGTTCTTCTTACAAAAAAGGCACAGGTGGTGTTGGTATTGATGTGAGATGTGCTCAAAATGTCTACATAATGGTAAGACAGTATTTAGATACACTTGAAGCTTAATCTAATATTATTGCAATTAATTAAATTAGGAACCAGGTTGGAACCCTTCAACTGATGATCAAGCAGTTGATAGGCTTTATTGGCTAGGGAAAAAGAAATAAGTTCATGTCTTTCATTATATAACTGTTGGTAGTATTGAGGTGAATATTAAGCAAGTTAGAAGGAAGAAACAGCAGCTTCAGATTTAAGATAGTTTATACTCAACCAATATTTATCTTTTTTAGTAGCTAAACAATTTTTATTTCATTTCAGGTTGAGCATTGGACATTTAGGTACTGTGGATCATGAATTGGAAAAATTGATTGTGGAAACAATAGAAAAATCATGAGTTATTTTTTTAGGTTTCAGATAGTTGAAGTAAATGATGAATATCTATACATGGCTTTAATTTTAACATTAGATTCTCATCATTAGTAAGCTGGGAAACATATTCATTTGAATAAAGATTTTCTGAAAGTCCAATTGGAAATTTAGCTTCTTTCTTAAAAATACCACTTTGTACTCTTCTACTTTCCAAGACATTTGGAATTCTAGCAAATTTACTTTTTTGAATTTGCTTTTGAATTAATAAGGAATTTAATTGACTTGCTAAGTTTGAGAATAAATTTGACCTCCAAGGGGACTTGGGTTTTGTCAATGATCCATTTTCATCTTCAGTATCAGAGCAGCATTGTGGCTCATCAAATATGGAAGCTTCATGTTGATTAATTTTCAATAATAGTAATGTCTCTGAAAGATTTGATGATAACTGAATATTAAATAACATCAATTGGTGTAAAATTCAATCACAAATAAAATAGAAACATACTCTTTTACGCCACCTTGATTTCTGATTCTGACTGGCTTTTTTTGAAAGTGCTTCAGGAACCAATTTATCATTCTTAAGATCCTCTTGTTTCCCTCTGAACCAGCACATTAGTATTAAAGACTTATTGATATGTGTATTATCCTTTGGATTTATCAAGAATATTTTAAATTCTCCTTGTTGGTGTAAATAGTTCCAGTGCTTGAGAACAAATTTTGCAAATATTTGATTCCATTTTGATTCCCAACATTGTTTCCAAGAAAAGGTTGACATTGAGGAGCCTGATTTGAAGAGATCCTCTAGAAACATAGTTTTGTACATTGGTGAAATTAATATTCTTGGGTTTATAGACGGTCTATCCTCTCCCAAGTTATGATTATGAGGATTTGTAATTGGATTATCAGTGCAAGAAAAGGGTAAGTTCTCAACAATTCTGAGACTTTCTTCTGATGGAAGAGATTTCCAACTATTTATATCAGATGGAGTTTGGAAATAGTTGATTTACATGATCAACCAGCATAATTGATGTATGGATCTTGATATTGCACTGGTAGGTAGTGGGATGATGGGATTTAATATCTTGTTGATAGTCCTGTTTGATTGGGGTATAGAGGTCTCAAAAAAGTAATGTCAAGATTTAGGCATAGTAAAATAGGTTAATTAAAGTAAGATTTCTGGCTATAGGCGGATGAATCAAGAGAAAGGCTCCTATTTATCATAAATGGGAGGATTCTGGAGCCCTGTAGTTATTTCTTACAGTTTGAATGAGCCTGAAAAAGCTATCTTGTGTAAAAGGAGCTTATTTGGGAAAGTAAGCAATGAGGTATCAGGTGAAGAAAAGTAATCTTAGCAAACTCAAACATTATTTGAATAAAAATCACCCTGTTTTGAAAGAATAAAATTAAATTACAGAAAAAACTGACCAAATTAATAAGGTGTTTACAATGGCTTTATCAGGGAGATCTAGTACAGGTTGTCCATATATGGTATTTTTTTCAAGCCATGCCTCACTGGAGTCCAATACTAAATATTTGGCCACTTCCAAATTTTTTGGAGCAGTGGGAAAAAATTCATGGGTTTTTGAGAAAAATGCCTTGTTAAAAATATCCAAAATATATGCATTTGTTCTCTGCCAAATAGGCTCATAAGGCCTTTCCTCAGCAATAACACTATCAGTAATTTCAATCATCTGCAACTCTCCTTTAGATGAGCTTTTTCTCCAATCTTGTGAGCAAACCATTAAGCCTCTTACCCCAAAAGCAAGAAATAAAGCTAAAATATGATAGCAGGGCTTAACTAATCCTATTTTTGATTGTAGCTCTGATAAGTTCTTAAGGTGTTCTTTGGACCTTTTATGAGTGAGCACAAATCCATCAGGAATATTAACTGGAAGAACTTTTGAATGTGCTAGTATCAGGACATATGAAATAATAAGATGTAAAATGGAATCATTGAAAGATATTAAGCTATTAATTCCATAATGAATTGGCTGGTTTTCCTCCTTTTCATCAAGGGTATTTTAAATTTGAGCTGAATGGGATGGTCTTGTGATGAGGCAGGACACTAGAAGTTCCAGGCTGAGTCGCTTAACTAACAAGGGATCAGCTTCTGTTGATTCTGTGATTTCAAACTTTTCAGGTTGAATGAGATCTTGTGAAGAAACTGATATTGACTCCAGTATTAGATTGGCCCAGAACTGTTTCTTTTGAAGATTAGGGACAAAGAGAGATTGTGCCCATTGAAAGAGGGGTTGGTGTGATTTGGGAATGTTTGGCGTTAAAATTGTAGAATCCAAAGTAAAGATAGGGACATTACAAGCCTCAGGATCATTTAAAGGATCTCATTGCTTTGATGAAAAGATATCTAATCCTTAAAGAAGCAAGTAAATACCAATGTTCTGGATGAAACATGAATGAATGTCTTTTTGTATTTAGCAGATTTATCCAAATCCACTAGCAATTTGGTAATGCTAAGAGATCCAATACTTTGAAAGTGTATTCCTTTGGGTAGTTTGGTAGAAAATGGCCTTTGGAGAATTTCCTGGAATTGTTCTCTTACTGGAGCTTCAACATTAACCTGGAATTTCTTCCACGAGGATACAGAAAGTGGCTGATAATGGCTTATTTTTTCTTCAAAGTGATCTGAGTGAATAGGATGAAATAATCTGTATTGAGGGAGCTTTTTCTTCTTTTGGGATGTTGAAGGATCTACATTACTTGTTTGCATTACTTTTGAAGCTGATGGGTTATTATCTACAAGTATGAAATTGGAGTTAGGTTTTTCTTTTGAGTGTTTGGTAGATGTAGGTTGTATCAAGGGCTCCTCTATTTTTTATTTTGCTTTTTTTCTCATGGTGGAAGCTGGATAACGTTTTATATTTGATTGATCATTTTGAGAAACACTATTGACTTCAGGTCTGGAGTTTGACTTGAATAGGGCTTTTTCAAAATCATTTTGAGGTTGGAATAGTCCTGGTTCTAGATTTTGAGAATCTGGCTGGTTTTGTGGGTGTGATTTCTCAGTATCATAATTGCATTCCAATTTCTAAGAAAGAAATGATTCAGGGAATATGTTTTCATCTTTGAGTAAAGCCTAAATAAAATATTGAGACATACTCCTTGATTCTTTTCCTTTATACTTTGATAAATTTTGGCGTTTTTATTACTAATACTACAAGAAGATACAGAATACCTCTTTATTAATGTTTGGGAGGATGCTGAAATAACAACCTTGGCTTCAGGGGGTAATTATCCACCCAGTTGTACACCTAAATTATGATTTGAATTTCAATTAAAAATGGCTTCATATGGGCAAAAGCTGGAAAAACATAAAATACAGATCATCTTCAAGTATTTTGGAGACCTCTTGAATTTTTTTTCTTGCATATTCAGGAAAGTGAGTATTGCAGGTAGCAAGCTTGAGAGAAGGAAAAAATTTGGAGATTTTGGATATGAATTCTGATTTTTCAACTTGCTTTGGCTCTATTTCAAGTAATAGATCCATTTTGGAGAAGTGATTATCTGAAATTGAGTGAGGGTTAATTATTTTAAATAAGTTTTTAAATTGATTTTTGAAATGAAATTGAAAAAAATACAAGGTGGGCGTTCTTTAAAGTGTTCAAGACAGATTGGACTATTATGGAATATAGGATTTTGGGAGGGTATATATAATGATGACTTTTGATAAATTTCAATATTTCTGTTTGAGCATTGCTCAATATATAATAGCTTGGGGACAAATGAAAACCAAAGCAGGCATAAATAAGAGGCTCATATATCAAATAATGTTGAGAACCTATAGGACAGTTCAGGTTTGAAAACATTAAAAAAATAAAAAATTTGTGACTGATCGTCATAATTGTAAAAGCCCACATTGTGGCTAAACTATAAATTCTCACAATGGGTGAATTTCTAAAATATTTGAAATCATTTTTTCCTTAGAAGTACATTTATTACTAAATTCTCTGCTTGGAAAACATAAAGGACACTTCAGCTCTCAAATACACTACAAAAGTACTAATTTTATGACTGCCAGTCATGATTTTGAAAGGTATCTTTTGACTTGGTTATCAATTCACTCAATTGGTGAATTTTTAAAATAATTTATCTCTAATTACATTTCCAAATACATCTATTAAAAAACTTTAAGCTTGGATACAAAAAAGGACCAGGAGATAAACATTATTCAGGATTCATATGATTATGACTACTTGAACCAACTTCAATTCCACTGAGAGAAGATCTTCCTGTCCTCTGTATGATGTGACGTCCCCTTTTTGTCTTGGCCTCAATCTCTAATAGGTTATTTTGGAGTCTAATCCATTCTTTTACCAATAAGTGGCTTCTTTCAACTTCTGGAATTGTGCTTAAGTATATTGTGGAAGAACAATCTAAAGGTAAGCAATGTGGTACATTACTTAAATCAGAATTATAGTTTAATTTATCTCCATCCCTATGAAGAATACAGTTAACTCTATTCTTTTCAAGCTGGGTTTTGGCACCAAGGGTATTGCTAGATTCAATTGCCTTGTACGCAAGGTCAAAGCTTCACTACGCCAAACTCCAACAAGTCTTTTTGGTGCTTTTCCCATATCAGAATTATCCTCTACATCTGAAGTTGCTTTTATATCAGTATATATTGCAGAGAAATTGTTGTTTTGAGGGAATAATTGACTTGCTATTTTGAAATGGGAAGCTGTAACCTAAATATAGAAGTAATATTAGAGTTTGGTGTATGTCTAACAAAAGAATAAGAACGTGCATTCTGCCTCCCTCTAGTGTTTTTGGATTTCTTAGATTTTTGAAATTGAACCTCCTCTGCAGCCTGGCCGAGTTTTGAAAGCTTTTTCATTTCTCTACCCCTTCCATTAACCCAACGTTCAATTAATAGGTTTAGTTGATCAGGATTGTTTATATTTACACTAGGTTGAGTCTGGCTCCAATTGCAGCCATTTTGGAGATAATGTTGGCTATGGCTGCATTCCAAGTGGAGTTATTGAGTGAGGTTCCCCATTGGAAGGTAATACTCTTGAGGCCTACTATCTGGCATTCCTTTTCAAAAGCATGCTTTTAAACTATTGAGAACATCATGACTTGTTTAAATTCAGGTGGCTGAAATCGTTGAGATATAGAGGTGATTTCTTGTTTGACCAGAATTTTGCTCTCACTAGTTGGATGATCTCTCAGTCCATATTCAAAGGTTTCCAAATGGGTCTTGATGTGTTTAGCTTGGTTTTTGACCCAATTAATATGAAATTCCTCTTCATCATTGGTAGGATTGGGTGGGAAGTGATCTACAGAATGTGGCATACTGTCACAGCCAAGGAGGCAGGGGCATTACCAATCATATTCAACAATCATTACTTCATTGATACCCACCAAACCCAATCAGCAAGGGGGTTTCATTCAACATTCTCCAAATACAGATTTCAGACCTCAATACAGTTTCATACAGGCCAGACCCAAATACAGTATTCACCAAATACAGGCGCAAATACCTGCATTGACTGTATAGCCTGTATTGGATTCACCAATACAGGATTCAATCCCACATCCAACTTCTTCCAGCATACAGACAAGTATCTCAACCCTCAAGCTCCAAGGCTGGTATTTCTCACATATACCAGCCCCTCTTCACCCACCTGGGGGTTTTTCCGCCAGTTAATTAAAATATTGGATTTATTATTTAATATTATTTTATTTCTCATTAAGAAATATTGTTTTATCAATTATTAAGTTATTCTTTGCCTTCCCTCACCTGTTCAGTAGAGTCCTGGTGACCATATCCTTTATTAATCCTTTTCTCTTTTCTGAACAGGTTGAAACAGTGGTACAGGATTATTTGTGGTTGGCTCTATATTATTGCTTTTGTTTTTCTCATATCTTTTAATGCTTATTATTTTATGATTATGAATTTATCCTCTTACTTCATTACTCTTATCTTTGAGTATTTTACTTTGAGCCCTCCATAAGTAAGTCTGTTAACTGAGTGCCAGGCCCTCTTCACTTAGAAGAGCCCCTGTGACATTATTTTAATTAACTCATATTTGATTCTTTCTTTTCATTCCTTTATATTCATTTCTCTCATTCATCAATTATGATTTTTTCATGATCTTATGATTTTTATGATTTTTTCTCTCTCATTAATTTTCATCTCATTCATTTCATTCAAATGAAAATTGATTCTCTTTCTCATTTCAAAATTTTGCTGACCATTTCATTCTCTCTTAATTCTAAATCAAATTTCATTTTTCATTTTCTGTCTGAATTCAGGTTTTTTAACAGGTTTAATTGATTGGAATTTGGGATTAATTGATTTATTGTTTCAGGAGTTATTGAATTGGGGTTATCATTGGTTGATTTTGAAATTTCTCAAGATTCATTGTTTTATTGATTGATTGCTCAAGAAATTGACTTACCTCAAGACTCTGATTTGATTTAATTGATTGATCTGATTTGATTCCTCAAGATAACTGATTTATCCTCAAGATTTGATTTAATTGATTGATTTGAATTTGATTCCTCAAGAAAATTGAATTCATTTTTGAAGATATTGATTGAATTCCTCGAGACACAATTGATTTGATTTTGAATTGACTTGATTTATTTGATTTGATTGATTGACTTGATTTGACGTATTGATTGAAATTTATTATTCATAAGAATTTGACTTTGTCATCTTCACTATTCAAGATTTATTCATATTGATTCACTTCAAGACTGTTTATTGATTCTTCAAGATCATCAAGAGTCTCTTTTAATTTGATTTGGTCAAGCCTTCTTTTATTCAGAGTATCATCAAGTTTTTATTCATTCTTCTTTCATGATTCCAGTTCAGAATAACCCACCAGCCAAGAATACAAGATCCCAGAGACATCAAGCTGATCTTACTCCTACAGCAAGGGGTCCTCTTGACCTTACACCATCAGTTCATCAACTGAGTGCAAATTTGGACAGAGGACCACCAATTGAAGGAGCAGCACCCTCCAGAAGAGGAGGTGTGAAGTCTAGAAGATCAAGATCATTCTCTGGACTATTGGGTGGTTATCCTGGTGTTTCTCAAGGGCCTAGGAGTAGATTGGGGGAAGCTGAAGATGAGGAGGGGGAGGAATCTGTGGAAGAGGAAGAATCTGAGGAGATTGAAGTATCAGCTGCCTTGGCAGGTGCTCCTGAAGCTCCTGAGGCTCCAAATCTAGCCCTTTCTAATCAACCTTCTGTCTCTCAAGCTGAACCAAATTTCCTCAAGATGATGGAGCAAATGACTCAGTTTATGAGACAGCTCACTCAAGAAGTTGCCCCAAAGGAAAATTCAAAAGCTCCAGCATTCAAAACCCATCAATGAAGGGACTGGATTCTTTTGATGGTACTAAAGCTCATAAATTGAGAGGATTCATTCAATCCTGTCAATTAATATTTCATAATGACTCAGCAAACTTCTTCTCTGACAGGAAGAAGGTGCTTTACTCAACTTCTTTTCTTACTGGTAGAGCTGGCAAATGGATTGAACCTTACCTCTCAAATATTTCCAATGAAGACCCTTCTTATCTCCTCAATAACTGGCAGTTGTTTGAAACCCAGTTATTCACTCTGTTTGGTGATCCCAATGAAGTCAGAAAAGCTGAACATGAGTTGGACAATTTGAGGATGAGGGAAAGTGGTCAAGTTTCCTTGTACATAGCTGATTTCAGAAGTTTAATGTCAAGAATTGGAGACTGGGGGGAAAGGGCCTATATTCATGTGTATAGGAGAGGCTTGGCATCAAGATTGTTGGACCAATTGGCTTCTCACCCTGGAACTTTTGATAGTCTTCAAGAACTCATGGACATCACCTTGGAATTAGATACCAGGTACCATGAGAGGCAGAAGGAGAAGGTTAGTCATCAAGAGAAGAAGCCTCCAATCAATGAATCCAACTCCTCCAAGCCCCCTCAAAGTTCATCATCAAAGAAGCCTTATCACAAGGAGAATAAGAAGGGGAGGAGTTTTCAAGTGTCCAAAGACAAGCCTCATGCTTCTCTCCTCAATAAGGACAGTAAATTAATCAGTTCTGAAAAGGAGAGGAGGATCAAAGAAGGCTTGTGCAATTATTGTGGTGGTAAACACCCATTTGAAAAATGCTTCAAGAGGCCTGAAAATAGGCAAGGGTCATCAAAAGGCTTCCCTAGCAAGCAGGGAAAAGCCTGAGTGGGGATCATAATGTATTCAATGGTTCTCACTTCTTTCCTTCAAGAGCACAATTGTGCACTCTGAATACTAGTGTCAAGAAATCTTTAAAATTTCTTATTTTCTCTTCAATCTCTGATATGTTTTATAGTATTCTCATTGACTCTGGTTCTAAAAACTCCTTTATTGCAAAGAATTTTGTTCTCAAGTACTCATTGACCATGTCAGAGCTCCCTGAAAAGATTACTCTTTTCATTCTGGATTCCAGTGAATCCACTTCCTTGTTCATCACCCATTATACCAAGTGGGGTGTTGATTTACCTTCCTTCCCAAGCTTTGAATGGGATTTCTTTATCATAGATTCACCCAAGGGAGAAGACCTGATATTGGCTATGATTTTCTTTACCATTTTAATCCCATTATTGATTAGAAAAATGGATTGATCACCTATGATTCTATTCATAAGGATTATAGTGGTATTATTTCTTCTACTAGTAATGACTTTTCCACTGCTGTCAACAGTGTTGCTCTGGTTGGTGAGCTTAAGACACCTTCCCTTCCTCCTTCTGTCCAAAACCCCTCCACTTTTCCCTCTCAGTCATTACTTCCATTAAGAGATGAAGTCTTCAAAGAGATAAAAGATGTTGGAGAAGATGTTTCTATATCTTCACTTCATCTCTTTCAAGAGGATATGGACCTTCCTCCTTTATCTTTTCATGCCTCCCTGGAGGAGCAGTGGGATGAGGAGGAAGAGCCAGAAGATATTGAAACTGTGTTGAAGGTAGTCCCTCCTTCTTATCACCATTATTTGGATGTATTCTCCAAGGTGAAAGCAGAGAAACCTCCTCCACACCGCGCCTGTGATCATCATATTGAACTGGAGGGTCTTCTACCTCCAGTTGGTGTTATCTACTCTTTATCTAAAAATGAGTCAGAAACACTGCGGGCCTACATTTCAGAAAATGTAGAGAAAGGTTTCATTAGACCAAGCTCCTCCTCAACAAGAGCACCTGTCCTTTTTGTTAAGAAAAAGGATGGTGGTCTTTGTTTGTGCGTTGACTACCGCAAACTTAATGCTGTCACTAGGAAAAACAGGTATCATGTTCCTCCAATGAATCAGCTTCTTACCGTCTTTAACGGTGCTACTATCTTCTCCAAGATAGATTTGTGTGGTGCTTATAATCTCCTGAGAATTAAAGAGGGGGATGAGCACTTAACTGCCTTTAGAACCAAATATGGTAGTTATGAGTATTTGGTTAAGCCATTTGGCTTAACCAATGCTCCAGCTTCATTCCAAAATCTTGTGAATGATATCTTTGCAGATTATTTGGATATTTTTGTTGTGGTGTATTTAGATGATATTATGGTCTTCTCTAGCTCTTTGGATGAACATGTTAAACATGTGGCCTTTGTTCTCCAAAGACTGAGAGACAATAATTTGTTTGCTAAAGCCTCAAAGTGTGGTTTCCATGCCTCAAGTGTGGAATACTTGGGCTATGTTGTTTCAAGTGATGGCCTCAAGATGGATTCTTCAAAAGTTCAACAAATCCTCAATTGGCCTCAGCCCAAGAACATCAAGGCCCTTCAATCTTTTCTTGGCTTTGCCAACTTTTATTGTCGTTTCATTAAAAATTATTCCAAACAAATCTCTGCTCTCACTTCCCTCCTTAAAAAAGATTCTCCCTTTATCTTCAATGAGAGAGCTCTTAGTCAGTTTCAAATACTCAAAGAAGCTTTCACCACTGCTCCTATTCTCTCTCACCTTAATCCTTCTCTACCAACTATTGTAGAGACTGATGCTTCTGATTATGCCTTGGGTGCTGTACTGAGTCAGGTGAATGACTCAGGAAAGCATCCCATTGCATTTGATAGTTGCAAGCTCTTACCAGCTGAACTCAACTATGAAATTCATGACAAGGAACTCCTTGGCATAGTTTGGGCTCTCAAGCGCTAGAGAGCTTTTCTCCTTTCTCTTTCTGATTCCTTTGAGGTCTTGACAGACCATTGTTCCCTTCAGTATTTTATGTCCTCTAAAGTCCTTACTCGTCGTCAAGCCCGTTGGGCTGAATTTCTATCCAAATTCCATTCTATCATCACTTACCACCCAGGCAGGCTGGCCACTTTACCAGATGCCTTGTCACTTCGGGACGACGTGTACCCAGAGAGGAGGGTGGATTTCATCAGCAAGAATCCTCAAAACCTTCATCAAGTACTCAAGCAAAATGAAATTCAAGAGTCAAGATGCTTTTCAATAAAAGTTGATATGTTTTCACATGTAGTTGATCAAATTCAAAGACAAGTATGGCAAGACAAAGATTATACAGAAATCCTCAAGAAATTAGCAAGAGGAGAATCAGTCCCAGACTATCCTCTTGAACCTCAAGCAAAATTATTATTGCTCAAAGATAAAGTAGTCATTACAAGTAATCATGAAATTCAATTGGACATTCTTCAAAAGCGTCATGACTCACCGTTGGCTGGCCATCCTGGCCAGGAGAAGACCCTCAAGCTCATCAAGAGGGATTTTTATTGGGCTGGCATGAATCAAATCATCAAGGACTATGTTTCCTCATGTCAGCAATGTTCAAGAAACAAGAACATCCACCATAAGAAGTTTGGGCTACTCAAGCCTCTTCAAATTCCATGTGGTCCTTGGAATTCTTTATCAATGGACTTTATCACTCAATTGCCCTTGTCAAGCAACTTTAATTCATTTTAGTAGTTGTAGACAGATTTTCAATAATGGCAATATTTATTCCAACTTATTCAACAATCACTGCTTTGGACTTAGCTCAAATATTCATTAATCATGTCTTTTCCAAACTTGGCCTTCCAATCAGTATCATCATTTTGGCCTCAATTATGTCAGCAGCTCAAGATATCAAGAGATCTCTCAACTGCCTTTCACCCTGAAAAAGATGGACAGACAGAGAGGGTAAATCAGATTTCAGAACAGTATCTTTGGATGTATGTCAGTTACTATCAAGATGACTGGCACACCTGGCTCCCTCTGGCTGAATTTGCCTATAATAATGCAGAACATTCATCAACAAAACAGTCTCCATTTTTCACTATTTATGGAAGAAATCCCAGCTTTGATTCAACTCACATTTCTCAACATACACCTGCTAGAAAGCTATAATCAAAACTCCAATCAGTACAGCAAGTTGTCAGAGAAGAATTAGAGTCAGCAATAAAGCGTTTTAAGAAGTATGCATATAGAAATAGAGCAATTCCACCTGATTTCCAACCTGGGGACAAAGTATGGCTAGCTTCCAAGAACATCAAGACAACAAGACCCACAAAGAAACCTTCAGAAAGATGGTTGGGACCCTTTGAAGTTCTCAAGAAGATTGGCAGCCATGCATATCACCTCAAGTTGCCTCAACAATGAAAGTCAGTTCACCCTGTCTTCCATGTGTCCTTGTTAGAACCAGTGAAGCAATCAACTATTCCAAATCAACACCAATTTCCACCACCTCCAGTAATAGTGGAAGAGCAAGAAGAATGGGAAGTGGCTCAGGTTCTGGACTCAAAACTCAAGAGAGGTTCATTATGGTATTTAGTTGAGTGGAAAGGATTCAGTGAAGACTCAGAAAGAACAACTTAGGAACCAGCTCCCAACCTTACCAACTCCCCAGACTTTGTCAAGGATTTTCACACTTTGTATCCAGACAAGCCTGGGCCAAATGCCTCAAGAGTTTGATTTATGGTGCTTGGTGGGGATTGGAGGTTATGAAAGTAAGTTGCTCTCCTGGAATTCACCTTTAAGGGGGTATTATACCCAAATTTGTTGTAAGCATAACCTTGGCCACTTTGTGAGCACTTGTCAATTCTTTGGACAGGTTCTGAAGGCCTTGCAACATCATACCCTCAAGATTTGGACCTTTCATCAAGATATGGCCCAATCTTTTCTCTTATTTTCTTTTCTTTCTTTAATCATGCCATGAATTATCTTTCAAGACATTCATTACCACAATTCATGTTATGGCATAATTTCTGTTCATTTATGGTGCTTGGTGGGGAGTGGAAGTTTTGAAAGTAAGTTCCATCTCCTGGTATGCATCCCTGAGGGGTCTAATTCTTGTAAAACATTACCTTGCCCACGCTGTGAGCATCAAATGCTTGATTTTATCTTTCAGAACATTTTGGCCAAAATCAAGCAACTCACCACAAGAAGGACAACCCTCAGGCATTTCTTATTTCTTTCTTTAGTCTCTTTTTCCCTCAATTCTTTTTCATTTTTATTTTTCATTTCATTTTATTTTACTTGTATGATTTATTTTTCATTTCTTATTTGAAAAGCAGTAGTCATCACTCCCATATCATGTTTGGGGAGTCAATTCAATCAATAGTCAAAGAGCAAAACACTAGTAATGGTAAAGACTAGCTACAGATAACCCTCATCAAAATTTCTTCAAATCATCCTTGAACTCATCTTCAAGTCAAATTTCAAAGTCAAGACCAAGCAAATCACGGAAAATTCCAAGTCAGCAAGTCAAATATGGCAATTTGAAATTCAAGAACAGAGTGAAGCACAAGAAAATAGAAGAAAATTCTCATCAAAAACTGTTCCATAGGCGAAATTGGCCATTTTCATGCATTTGCGCACTTTGGCTTCATTCTTCTTCAAAGCATCAAAATGAATGTTTTATTCAATTCTTTAGCAAAATATGCCATTTCAACCATATTGGCATATTTGCGCATTTGGCGTCATCTCTCTTCAAATCAGCCTTGAACTCATTCCTTAAGATCAAAATTGAAAGCCAAAACCCAATCAGCAAGGTATTCATGGCAATTGACCAGTCAAGGAGGGGATAAGAAGAAAGACATTCAAGAAAAAATGAAGATCAAAAGAAACAAAAAACTGCTTCAAATGGCTCAATTGGCCAATTTCATGAATTTATGCACTTTGGCACAAATGGCCATATCAGACCTCAAAACTTCAAAATTGCTCTGTTTTATCATTTTTCATTGAAATATGCTTAATTATGAATATTGGCAAATTTGCGCACTTTTGCACAAAAGGCCCCTTTATCTTGTCAAAAGGCTTCAAAAGGCCTTTTTGGCCAATTTCATCATAATTGCGCGTTTGCACACTTTGCGCAAAAATGCGCAAAATGGCCAGAACACTTTATAAGGCCATTTTTTCATCATTAAGCAATTTTTTCAATTTTTTCACCAATATATGCCATTATGGCATATATGCGCATTTGCGCATTTTTGCGCAAATTGGCCAAAATCCCATTTAATCACAAAATTAAGGATTTTGGCCAGGACTTCTGAAATGGTCCAAAACCTCAAGTATTGGCCACTTTATGCCAACACTCTCAAGATTAAAATTATGATGAAATCAGGTGTTCTTGGGACATAAACCCAGGTCACCCACTTTTCAAAAGCCATGAGGACTCAAGAAAGGTTTGGTGAAGACACTCAAGACAAGAATGAAGAAATTTCAAGAAGAATGAAGGCATTTTGAAGTAAAAGAGGGAATTCAGAATCAAGATCAAGGGGAAAATACCTACAAGTGATCAAATGAAGATTTCGTTTGAGTATTGATTGAAGAAGAAAGTTTAATGGGATAAATTTAAGGAATTGGGGTAAAGAACTGTATGGATTGTTTGCAAGCTCATCAAGACTCACTTTACTTATGGTGCTCAGAGCTCACCACTTTCAAGAGGGGGATAATGTCACAGCCAAGGAGGCAGGGGCATTACCAATCATATTCAACAATCATTACTTCATTGATACCCCTCAAAACCCAATCAGCAAGGGGGTTTCATTCAACATTCTCCAAATACAGTTTTCAGACCTCAATACAGTTTCATACAGGCAAGACCCAAATACAGGATTCACCAAATACAGGCCTGTAATCAATACAGGCGCAAATACCTGTATTGACTGTATAACCTGTATTGGATTCACCAATACAGGATTCAATCCCACATCCAACTTCTTCCAGCATACAGACAAGTATCTCAACCCTCAAGCTCCAAGGCTGGTATTTCTCACATATACCAGCCCCTCCTCACCCACCTGAGGGTTTTTCCCCCAGTTAATCAAAATATTGGATTTATTATTTAATATTATTTTATTTCTCATTAAGAAATATTATTTCATTAATTACTAAGTTAGTTTTTGCCTTCCCTCACCTGTTCAGTAGAGTCCTGGTGGCCATATCCTTTATTAATCCTTTTCTCTTTTCTGAACAGGTTGAAACAGTGGTACAGGATTATTTGTGGTTGGCTCTTTACTATTGCTTTTGTTTTCATCTCATTTCTTTTAATGCTTACTATTTTATGACTAGGAAATTATCCTCTTATTCCATTACTCTTACCATTGAGTATTTTATTCTGAGCCCTCCATAAGTAAGTCTGTTCACTGAGTGCCAGGCCCTCTTCACTTAGAAGAGCCCCTGTGACACATACCCATTAAGAAGTAGATAAATTCTCACAAGTGGACTGATTCAGTGGATTCCTGACTTGGAAGATTGTTCTTTGTTACCAATATTGTAATGCGGTGATTTCTCCCTTGAAAAATTCTCTTATCATTTCTAGCCCTCTGTTGATCCTCTTCTTTTTGGATCCTGAATTCTACTCCAACAACTGAAAACCAAATCAGTGAGTAACTTTCAATCAACTTTAGGAAAGATACTCACCACCTGATGTTATTTCCTCTTGTTCCTCCTGACTTGCATTCTGTGCAGCTGCATCCTCTATTACAAGTCTTTCCAAATCTTGCAGAAAGATGGATTTCTGTCCAGTAGATTCAATATGGATTCTTTTGTGGTTTTCTTCATCTGAGTTAATTATTGAGTCACCCTCTGTTGGTGGGTTTTGTGATGAGGATCCAGAATTTTCTCTGTGGAATGCAGAGGGGGAGCCACCCATTGCATTGGAAGACATTGTAATATCAATTTAAAGAAGTGGAGTTAAATTGAGGAAAATGAGTTAATTATATTAATGAAATTTTGAGGATGTTAAACAGGGCTGGAGTAAGGATTCAACATATGAGAATGAATTTCGTGGATGAGAAAGCTCAGGAAAGCTTATAGCAGTTTGGTGAAGTGGAAATACAGAAGTTTTTGGTGGAGAAGAGATAGTTTCTATACACATCTTTTCAAACCTGTTCTATCCAGCACCAAAAACCCGATTATGTCTGGAAATCTTTTTGGGAGGCTTAAATATCGCAGATTGACAATTCAAATCTCTTTTGAAAGGTATTTGAGTGAATTATTCTAAAAAAACCTTCATCTAATAGCATATACCAATATCAACAAAGGAAAAAGTATTGTTTTTTCTCCAAGGAAATCTTTAGTGAGCATTGATAAGGAAATTTAAGGCTGAAGGGGGTGGGGTGCTTCAATCACCTATCCATTGCTGGAAAGGTTTGAAAGGAAATGGTAAGAAGCTGTTAAAATATATCAGATAATGAGTGGCAGTCCACAGAATCACTTCCTGATGAATGTAGAGATACCATACGGAGTGTAGCCTGATCAATTCCAAAGGTTACAGGAGGATTCTTGAGGCTTGCAGCATGGCCCAAAACTGATTGGGAGTTGATGATTATGGAATCCACTGTCTGGTCCAATAGAATAGAACAATTGAGGTCTGGAAAAGGATTGAAAGGGTCTTTTTCTATTTCATTATTTTCAAGATTCTTAAAGGGTTTGATTATTAGCCACCATATGTTGGCATCACCTCCAACTAATGAGACAATATTATAAATTTCTCTAAGAAGGATGCAAGTACAAAGATGAGATGCAATAAGAGAAATGAGAAGCCAAATGGCCAAAGAGCCAACCAAGTAAGTCCTTAATCACTGTTTCAACCTGCCAAAATGAAAAATGGAATTAGTAAGAATATGACCACCAAATATCCATTGACAGGCAAAGAAAGAAAAGAGAAAAGGTGCTAAATTACTGACTTGATAATATCAGTATTCACACAACAAAAATGGCAAGATAAATAAAGATAAAATAAAATCAAAATATATTAATTAACCGGGGGAAAGCCTCCCAGGGTCAAAGAAGGCTGGTATATGTGAAAAGTTGAGAGCTTGACTCCTTCAGGCTAGCAGTGGTCCTGTATTGAATACTGGAAGTTGTATTGATTGTCTGATGGAGTGTATACCTTGCCAGATTGGGAAATGAACTGGGTTGAATGATCTTCCCGTGGTGTATGAATGAAAAGAGAGGTCTTGATGAATTAAGACTGTACTGAATGAATTGGGTTGCCAAGGTAGATTGGTGGAGCATTGACCCTTGACACATTGCTTTGGAACTACTTCTTGAATATCCCTTGAGAATGAACAGCCAGTATTCCCTTGGAGGAATACTGTGAGTGAGAATAACCATTGATTTCTTGATGGTGTCATTGGTATTTGAGATTATGAGACTTGCCCTTGAGCCTTGATGAATCCTCTGGAGGGTGCACCTTGATGACCTGTTGAAAAGTTGAAATAACCATTTGAAATTGCCGCCATTGGATTGTTGCTGAAAAAAGATGCATAATGGTGTCTAACGCCATATATGGCACTTATGGTTATCAAAGGTTGAAATGGGCCAAAGTTCTTTTGGAATGATGCCAGTAGGATATGAATGAAATTTGGTTTTTGGAAGCTTCAGAAGTGACAAAGTGGTTTTGGGGGTATTTGGCCAAATACAGCTAATACAGCTTAAAAACTGTATTTGCGCAAATTGCACAAAAAATGCGCAAAAGTGCACAAACTGTATTTAAAACTTAAAGGGCCAAATACAGGCTTTTGGGCTGTATTTCCCCTGTTGTATGGAAAATACCCAAGATGCCCAAAAGCAAAGAGACAGCCTGGAATGGCTGGATGATGTTGAAGGGGCCAGGTTGGCCCCAGATGACAAAATTACCATTAAGGCCATTAGAAATGACAATGGCCAATTTGGCCAATGATTATGGATATGGCATGGATGTGCCATATTGAGGTCCAAGTGGGTGGATTTCCATGGTTGTGATACTTGGTCCAGATAGTTCCTGTCCCTTCTGCTGTGGTGTTGTTCTTCAGAGACTATATTCAGTCTTTTGTTGGTTTCTTAAGAGGCTTTTCTCAATTGAGAATGTCCTTCTTGAAGAGTTTTAACAATTTTATCCATGGAGGCTGTTAATTCTTTAATCCTCTCATGGCTTACTTCAAGTTCTGCAAACTGCTTTTGAGTTTGCTCAGCATATTGGGACATTTGTAACCACAGTGCATCACTGTTTAAGTTACGCTCAGGTGAGACAGCATTATGTTCACTCTGAGTGGGGGTAATATTTCTATGAATAGGACTACTGATTCTAGAGTGGTTTACAGCTACTTCTGGTTCTTGTGCACTTCTTTCACCAAATCCAACAACTTCTGGATCAATAGGTCTGACTCTCTCTTCCTTTGATTGAAGGAGGTCTTGTTTTTCCCCTTGTATCCTTGTCTTCTCCTGGAAACCTCCTGGAATTGTGAAGAATGGTGACTCCTGGTCACTGACTTGCTGGTTTCTGAATGGTGTGAAGCCACTGGGGAGCTGATTTGGCCTGCTCCTTGTGAGCCTGAAGGAATCTGAGTAGGCCCTGTCTGGGTTAACTGTTCTTCTATAGCTTGGATAGTGGCTTGATTCTCCCTTATCCTGTTTGCCCTTGCCTCCAGGATTCTGAGCTTCCTGGTAGGATTCCAACCTTTGGTGATTACCATAAGGTCCTTGAAGTCTATCTCTTTGAGACAGATCCTCTGGCAACTTGCTCCAAGTTCTTCCCAGTGAGATGCTAGGTTGAACCTCTTGTTGTCCATGCTTCATTGAAATAAATCTTTGAGGAGTTGGTGGAGCTGAAGAACTTAATCCATATCCTTCCAGTCCTTTGGTTTGAGGTTCCTTTTGAATTGGAGTGTGAATGGTAGGGTTGATATTATCTCCCTCATTTTTTTGCCATCCACCACTATGTCCAAGGTGTCCTCTTCCAGGTCTTCTAGTTCTAGACAAGCCTTCTCTGTCCTCTGGGTGGTTCCTTTGGAAGCCAAGGTCTCTGAGGTGTACAGGTGACATATCAGTGTTTGCAAGCAGTCAAAAGCTTTATGTTCTTAGGGTATTTAACTTTGACTGTGCCTTGTACAAATTTTTAGTCTGCTGATTTGGGCAATTTACCTTTAGAGGTTACAACTGGGTTAATTATAGTAATCTTCCCTGTACAGGTTGTCAAGGTTGGTTTACCTTGTATTGATGCAGAGTCTTGTGGTTTTCTCCTCCTCTGAGTGGCTATTGGTGTCCACCTCTCTGCTGTAATTAGGCCTTCACTGTTCCTCTTTCCTTTTCCCTTGCTTCCCTCTGATTCTGAGGCTGTCACTGGTGTGTTGGCCTGTGACTGGGTTTCTAGTGGGGTATAGCTTTCTTCCACTGAATCCAAACAGGAAAGAGGGCTTCATGTCAGTTAAGACTTCTTGAAATGCTGTTTGAACGTCTAAGAATGGCCTCTGGTCTTTGTATATTAATACATTCTGCCCTGTATAATGACAGTGTAATTGAATTAACAATTCCATGTGAGAATTACAGCTGTTGGTACCCTGTTACACTGTTTGTCTACCAGTATCCCCCAGATTGACTTGTGGTTTTCAAGTACAATCTGTATGAAGTGGTTCTGTATAAGTGTAATTGAGTCAGCAATACACTTAACCACACCTCAACTGTTGGTTTTACAGTCAGAGGTGTCCTTATTTAGTCAAAAATACAGGACTTATTAATGGATGAAGTGTTTTCATATGTAAAACACGCCAAAAATAAAGGTCTTGTGGTTATTAGCCACGTGACAAGTACTTTTATAATATGAGTATAAAATGGTATATACACCCATTAGCAATATATATTATATAATATATATATTTAAGAAAAAATACACCTAAAAATATAGAAACAATTGTCAGAAAGCAATAAATAAGTGAAAAACTTACCTTTAAGGTCCAAAAATTTCAAAAAAACACAGCCAGGCCCCCAAAATGTCAGGATGAAACTATGATAAGGTGGTAAATAGTCGAGTTACAACTTTAACTATGTTTGTGAAATGGTAATAAAGATTAAAATAATGGTGTTTTGAATATAATAAGGGTTATAATTAAATAAAAAGGCCTTTAATATTGAAAAATAGTGGTGGTGAGCACTGCTGAAAGCCCTGGGTGCAGTATTACCAGTTGGATTACTATAATAAGAACTACAATAATAAGGTTTATAGTATAACCTGATTATTTTCCAAGAGTAAAACTGTTTTTGACAGTTTACTACGTAGGAATCCAAGAGCAGGATGAGGAAAGCTTTTCTGACTGGGAAAAGCCCCCTTTTTATCCTGAAATGGGGTGAAAAGGTGGCTAGACCTTTCCATGTAGAGGAAGTGAAGATTTTTAACTCTCTAGGACAGGCTTGTAATTTAGAAAAATACAGGGTGAAAATTTTCATCTTGGGACCACACAGCCTGATTCTGACGTGTATGAGGTGTAGAATGCTGTACAGAACCTGTATGGGACCCCAGTATTGAATGAACTATGAGGTATTGAAGTAAAAATAAGCTTCTTAGTTAGTGTGACACCTCATAATCATGGTTATAGGATATAATCCCATGGAAAGGCTGTATTGGTCAAAATGTGGGATTTTGACCTTAAAACAGCTATAACTTTGTCAGTTCTTGATATATCAACCTCAAAATTGGATCCATGTGTAGCCCTGTATGTGCTCTACACAATGGTACCTTATTTGGTATGGTTATAATTAAATATGACAAAGTTATCTCATGTACAGGTTTTTTGTACATGTGCGTGTTTTTAGGCAAAAGGTGTATTGGGCTTGTTTGCCCTATAGCTTTGGCTCTAGTGGAGATATGGAGAAATGGATGACAACAGAAGATAGCCCTGATTGTGCGCTTTCCAAAAAGACCCCACTTCAGGTATCTCACACTAAAACTGTAGAAGCTAGATGGGAGGTGGATGTTTTATTCACCCTCATTTGGCCTGAATTTGACCATAACTTCTGTAGTACTGGTGCTAGCTCAGCTTGTTTAGTACCATTGGATAGCCCTGGCCTAGCGCTTCATTTTTCATACCCATTTGATGGGATTAGGCCTCTTACTCTGTATTTCAGATGAGAGGTGAAAATTAAGGTTTATGCTCAGCAACAACTTTGAGCAGGAATAACTTTGTGATCCTTTGGCCTATGATTATGGGACTTGTATATTTGGAAAGGGGTGAGTTTCCCCTTTCCATTGATACCTTTTGAGCTGATTTGGCTCAGCTCCATGTTTTGGTGGTATCTTGGCTATACCATTGGTGTATGGTATTTGGCTGTCATGCTTGTGCTCTGGCTTTGAGTCACAGGCTGACACTGAGGAGGTTATATGCACCACACAAATCCATATTAAAGAAGATAAAAGAACCATTAAATACAGTAAGAAGCAGATTCATAGGAGGAACAGGATACTTGTTCTTCCTAGTAACAGAATTGAGTTTGTGGTAATCAACACACAAAAGTAGTACACAATCCTTATTTTTCACAAAAAGAACAGGTGCTCCTGTTTAAGAGGAGCTTTGTAAGGTGTGGATATGAAACTTTGAGTAAAAATCAAGTTCTTTTCCTGTCCTCAAAATTTGTATAAGGTAAAAGTCAATTCAAGATAGTAAGAAATATCATTCTTTAAGAGAAAACACATCAATTTTATTGCTTATAACTATATTAGTATAAAACAATAATATTTTAAAGATTTATTTTCAACAAACAATAAAAATGTATCCCAAAAATACTCTACAAGAGATATTTAAGGCTACAAAAGAAATTTCTTCAAGAGCAATTTCAATTCGAATTAATTGAGCAAAGAACTGGAAGAAATTAACTAAGGAACAAAGTCTTTAAAAAGATGTTTAAAGAGAAAACACTCCCAAAAGTGACCAGAGTGAATTTGGAAACAAAGTGACAAAGCTTACAGCGATGAAAGATGCTTTAATTCACTTTTGGGGTGGTTCAGGGGTAAAAATCATTATAAGAGTTACAAACAATGATTATAATGATTTCTTCACGTGATTAAAAGGTTCAAAATGTTTTAAAAAGGGTGGTTGGAATCTTTTATTGATTGGCTTAACAGTGTTTAAACTAATTATAAAAGGAAAACATTCTAACATGAAGAGAAAAGTGGGGCAAAGAAGATATTCTTTTATAGCCATCAATTTTCTTACTCCAAAAGTAAAGGTTACTCTTGTCAGTCGTGAAAAACATTCTGACAACAGAAAAGACAATTATGGCATCATTGAACCCTGGTTTAGACCAAAAAAGGGCTGGTTTAAGCCATTTTTTGCCATTTTAGACCCTTAAATCAGCCATTACTATGGCAATACCTGGTCTAGAGCCTTTAAAACACGTCAGAATGTGTGTAAGAGGCCTTGGAATCATTTAAAACTGATCTTACTAACATTGCTTTAACTTAAGGGTAGTTTTACCCTCTTGGCAACAGTTAAAACTTCCCTGGTTGGTATTGAGTCACAGACCCTGTGACTCAATTCCAGGCCAAAGTTTATGAGCTTTTGTGCGAATTTTGACATCTCACGCCTATCAGCAAGGATTTTGGGGGTCCGACTCCCCCTTAGAGCTAGAGTTCCTTCCCCCCCCCCCAATTTATTTTTTCCTTTAATTCCTCATCACATATTATACCTGTAATTTACATATGTAATTCAATTGAATTGTACAGTACAATACAGTAATAATTGATACCTCATATGTAAATCAAAGTTCACTTATGTAATACACGCGCACATTTTGACATTTCAATTGAATTCAATTGAAAATACTTCAATTCCTCATAACTTCTAAACTAAACACAACACCTCAATTTTAACACAAAAATTAATGGTTAACACCAAATGTGGTGTGAATTGTGTTAACGTTTTGAGGATTTCCAATTTTTGTATTGAAAATGCTGAAAGCTTAATATAAGCTTATTTAGAGTTGAGTTACAAATATTTCACTCAGAGGTGACACCACCTAATTTTTTATAAGGAATCAAATGGTGAAATAAATTTTATATGTTTATTTATTGGATAAAAAGCTATAATTTATTTTATATAAATTTTTACCAAAAATATTTTAATTTCATAATTTTCATTAAAAAGTTATCTTTACTTAATTTTTACAAGTCAAAATGAATTCTCATAATTTTAAATTTTATTGTAATTTTATTTTTAATTTCTGATTAAATTTTGATTTTTAAAAATAAATTTGTATTTATATTTTTATTTATATTTGTATTTTAATTTATCACTTGTGGTCTTTTTGGTATATAAAGCTACCTCTAGGGCTCACAAGCTTGGCTGGATGAAACCTTTCTCTAAATTCTCCAAAGTGTAGGCCCTGAGTGTATCTGACTCTTGGTTTGATAAAGAGTAGATCACCCCAACTGGAGGTAGAGACCACTCCGGCTTGATATGTTGATCACAGGCATGGTGAGGAGGATGTTTCTCTGCTTTCACCTTGGAGAATACATCCAAATACTGGTGATAATCAGAAGAAATAACCTTCATCACAGTTTCTATTTATTCTCCCTCTTCCTCTTCATCCCACAAATCCTCCAGGGAGTCATGATAAGATGAAGGAGGGAGGTCCATATTCCCAAAGAAGAGATGAAGTGAAGATACAGAATTATCCTCTCCAACATCTTGAATCTCTTTGAAGACTTCATCTCTAGAGGATAGTAATTACTGATTCAAATTAAAGGAAGGAATATGAACAGAAGATGGAAATGATGGTGCTCTAGAATCACCAACCAGAGCTCCACATGATTTGGCAGAAGAAAATTCATTACTGAAGAATGTTGAAGGATAATAATAGTCCTTATGATCAGCATTAAAGGTGATAAGCCCTTGCCTCCAATCAATATATGGATTAAAATTACCGAGAAAGTCAAAGCCCAATATGAGGTCTTCTCCCTTGGGAGTATCAATGACTAAAAAGTCCCATTCAAAGCTTGGGATTGAAGGGAGCTCAACCATATATTTGGTATGGTGCGTCACAAGTAAGGAAGGGGGCTCAACAGAGTCCAAAATGATAAGAGGAATCTACTCGGGGAGTTCTGACATAGTCAAGGAATACTTGTGAACAACATTCTTTACACTAAATGAGTTGCTCACACCAGAATCAATGAGAATACTGTAAAAACAGAAGAAAGAGAAGAGAAAACAAAGAATTTCAGAGAATTCTTGACATCAGTATTCAGAATGCACAATTGTTCCCTGGATGGAAAACAGTTAGGACCATTGAACGCAACATGTTCTTCACTCAGACTTTTCCCTGGCTGGGAAATTTGCCTGATGGTTGGGTAAGCTTGTTTTGAGGCCTTTTTAAAAAGGACTCAATACTATGCTTCCCACCACAATAGGTAGATAAACCCTCCTTGATTCTTCTTTCTTTTTCACAATTCAACAATTTGAAGTCTTTATTCAACAAAGAAGAATGGGGCTTGTACCTCTTCTGAAAACTCTTCTTCTTTCAATTTGAATTTGAAGGACTTTGAGGCTGAGAAGAATTTGACTTAGAGGCTTTGGGCTTCTTTTCTTGATGATGACTCTTCTTGTTTTGCCTCTCATGGTACCTGGTATCAAGCTTCAGGGTAATATCCATTCAGTCTTGAAGGGAGGCAAACTGGTCCAAAATCCTGGATTGCAATCCCTTCCTAAAATGGTGGATGAGAGCCCTCTCACCCCAGTCTCTAATTCTTGAAACCAAACTTCTGAGATCGGAAATGTATAAGAAAACATGTCCACCCTCTTTCATTCTCAAGGAATCCAACTCTGATTCAGCTTTCCTAACTTCATTTGGGTCTCCAAATAAAGTAAAGAGTTGGTATCCAAAGAATTGGCAAGAATTGAGAAGGTAGCTTGGGTCTTGATTGGTGAGATTGGAAAGATAAGGTTTGATCCATTTTGCAGCCCTTCCAATGAGAAATGAAGTGGCATAAAGAACCTTCTTTCTGTCTTGAGAGAAGTCTTCCAGATCATTATGAAAAATTAATTGAAAAGACTAAATGAAGCTTCTAACTTTGAAGGGTTGAGTCTTATAAAAGCATTCTGATGCCTTCATAGATGGAGTCTTGAAGGCTGGTGGTCTTAATGCTTCAGAAGATGAAGCTGCTTGAAGATTGGCTATAATTTGGGTCATTTTCTGCAAGATGGCCAAAAAACAATGTTTCATACTCATTAGAGAAAGGCTGATTAGACTGGGATAGAGCGGGCCCTCCAGTACCTTTGGATGCCCCCACAGGAGCAGGGACCCCTTCAGTACCATCAGACTCTTCCTCCTCCTCTTCACCATCTTCACCAGGACCTTTGAAAATTGTCCTTGAAAGTCCTGGAAATTTTCCAACTACTCCTGAAAAAGAATTTGATCTTCTGGGCCCTCTTC
Organism: Austropuccinia psidii; assembly: GCA_023105745.1. NCBI lineage: Eukaryota > Fungi > Basidiomycota > Pucciniomycetes > Pucciniales > Sphaerophragmiaceae > Austropuccinia > Austropuccinia psidii. The sequence goes on from JALGQZ010000002.1 coordinate 70,567,415, forward strand.
CTTCCTTTCTGGATTGTGCTGCTCCTTCCATATGGGGTCCTCTGTCTAATTGGGCCCTCAGTTGAGAAACTGCTGGGGTGCCATCAAGAGAAGCTTTGGAGCTGGATTAAGAACAGCTTGAGCTCTGGCCTGAGATCTGGTCTGTCTTGCAGGAGGTGAATGTTGATGTGAACCTTTGAGATATGACCACATACCCAAAAAGGTCACAAGAAATATTTAATATAATTATACATTCAAAATAAGTACCTTAAAACTACAAAAATACCATAAATTGGTATAAAAATTGGTTCAACTCAGAATCCAATGAATAAACATGTGAAATAAATTACATCATTGGATTCCCCATGGTATAATACACATATACCATTTTTATGGCATATCTGTAAAGTCAATATTTAATAAGTTATAAGTAATAATACCTTATAAAAGACACAAATCCTTATTTATTTCAAAATCCAATGAAACAACATGTGAAAGAAATGGTACCATTGGATTCTCCAAAAAATCCACACATAAAACAATTAATAATCTAAGCTTCAAAATCAATACTTAAGGAATTATCCTGAATATATGCACTTTCTTGGTCAACGCATATATTCAAGGATTTTAGTTAATATCTCTTGAGCTATGCATGATAGAGTAATGAACCAAAAAAAAAGTCATCACATAATTACTGTAGGAACACAGAAATAAAGTTTGTTTCACAAGTTATAAACAAGGTTAAAATCTGTAAGGAATTATTGATTAAAATCAGCAGAGCTGTTGACCACTTTGTTGTGAAAGTGGTCCAAACTTAGAAATAAATAGGCAGTTGGATTCTGCTAGCTCATTCGAGAAGAATGATTTATTTTATATTATAATATTCAAGGTATAACCCCTTAAAATCATAGTTTTAAGTTTAAAATATTGAATTTCAACAGAAAAGGTGAGTTACAAGAAAAATCATCAAAAATAGAGTTTTGATGATGTAATGAAATGCTCTTGGCAGCATAATAAGGGTATGCCAAGCTATCAGAATTCACTCCCTGAATTGCTGTAGCGTGTAAATCTTAAAGGTTATTAAGGATCAAAGTTTGAGCTTAATTTGATCATTTATGATCACTCTCTGTAACCTTAAATTAAGTTTAACAGTCATATAAGTAATAAAATTGGTGAACACTATTAGTTTATTATTAAAACTAATAAAATCCCCGAAATTTGGGGTTCTGCCAAGCCTTTGACATCAGCAAACTCAGAGTTATAGTGATAACTCTATATAATGGTGCAATATTGATGTAATGAGGTTTGATCATGATGTAATCATCACCAAACCTTAAAATATTGATCAATTCCAGTGGATATGATCAGTACACGTCTACTGGAAGCCTGCTGGACTCTAGGAGGGAGGTATTTACTATAAATAGAGCTCTTTTTGCTCTGTTTTCCCCTCAGACGCATCAAAAACATTAAATCAATACAATTAAAAAGGTAATTTCTTTATTCTTTATATATAAAACTCTTATATTATTAAAGACCAAAGATCATCTTATTATAATCATCTATTTTGATGTGATTAAATCATTTGTTTAATTGTTTTTGTTAAAAATCTCTCTAAAACTCATTTCCACATAAAAATCAAGAATATTTTGTAAATTTATCTATTTTATTGTAAATACAGTTTAGAAAAGCTGTATTTACATTATTTTGGCGTAAAATATCTCAAAATTATTATATTAAGTGTTAAAAGTAGGTTATTTTCTCTTATTATAATAATTTTCTCTATATTGTTCTTTTAATAATTCTTTAATTAATATAAATAGTGTTTATATTAATTTCTAACTTATTAATTTTTTTTATTAATAAAAGACAATTTTTTACGCCTTTATTATTTGTTTGTAACAATAATAAAGTGCTATTAAATATATTAATTATTTTATATTAATATATTCATTTTATTATATTATTATACTTTATTGATAATATAATTATTTTTACGCCTTAATTATAATAATTATTCATTATTATAATTATTTTTATCTTATTTATTCCATTTATAAGAATATTCATAGTACAATAAGTAAAATATTAGTAATTTTTCCTTATTGTTTCATAGTCAAACCTTATATTTGGGGGCCTGGCCGTGATATTTACTCTAAAAGACCTTTAAAAAGATTCTAATTGGGCTTATCCAATAATAAACTATACTTATAATCATAAAATTATACAATAATTTTATATTTATTGATTTTAAAAGCTATTGAGGCATTTGGAAAGCAATTGTACTGTTTTACATGTGGTTTTCCACATCCTTAGACTTGCAAAAACTTTCTTTGAGTGACTCTAGTGATTAAAAAAGATATTTTATAAATTAAAAATAATTTTATATTATAAATTAATTTTATAAAAGAATCATATTCATTTTTATTTTATTCTCTAAAAATAAAAAACATAAAAAATAATAAAAATATTAAAATCCAATAAAAAAGTTATTTTATTCATTTTAATTTCATTTCTTTAATTATTTTCATTTTTTTCTATAAAAAAAGATATAAAAGCAATTTTTATGTGGAAAATTGCCATATCTTACCAAAAATAACACTTTCATATAAAAAGACTTATATTTATTCGTCTTTTTTAGTGTTTGAAGACAACCCAACAGAGGATAACCAAACCACTGTTGAAAGATTGGTGGAAGAAACTTGTCAAAGCTCTCCAACACCAATAATCACCAAAAGAAAGAAAGCCAAGAAATTGGACTTTCCAGGACCCACCATTCAGGACTCTGAAGGTGAGTACCTCATTTATAAGTTGCCATAAGAAATTCCTGTTCTAAAATTCTCTTATCTCTTATTTTTCTTATAATATGACTACCAGAAGAGCCTCCCAATACTCCATCCAATCAGATGGAGCTTGACTCAGAAGTAGAATTGATTCCTCAAAAGGGAAAAGGAAGGGCAATATCCCCAGTGGAACAGAATCCACACAAGGAAGTGCCTTATCCCAAAGGCAAGTCCCAGAAATGCCCATGATATCTGAACCTGAATTGGAACTAAGTATGAGTGACTCAAACAGGTACAAATCACATTCAGAGGGCTCAAATAGACATTTACATGAGCCAATAAAAATAGTACTACACACTGTACAAGGACAAAGATTGGGAAATGCTGCCTCAAATACACCAAGGAGTGATGAACTCCTGGCACATCCTGAAAAAGTTCCTCAAAGAGGGGGAAATAGTGAGATACTCCAATGAATGGAATCCACTATCATCCAAACCTCAAATCAAAAAGATCAAGGAGTATCATGCCAAAAAGAAGGATGCAACCAAGGAAGAAGCCCCAGTAGCTTCTACCAGCAAGCCCCAAGCCAACCCACTTCCCCAAGAAGGGAAGAAGAAAAAGAAAAAGAATTGGAGAAAACCATATTCCCCAAGCTACAGGATCCCCAAGATCCAAAAAGATTCCATGGACAATGTCTTCAACATGGCCAGAACTTTGATGGAATTCAAAGACAAAGAGGAACAAAGAATGAGACAACCCCATTTACCAAAGAAATAACCTTGTCTCCTGATGTTGTAAATACTTTAACAGAGCTTAAAAATAGTATTTTACCTCTTGAAGACATTAATAATAGTTTATTATCTTTACAAGAAATAAATAACAGTTTATCATCTTTAAACAAACTTGTTGCACAAAATAAAAAAAAAATTGATAACATAAAATTTATGATTGAAAATAATAAACCAAAAGTATTAATTGACAATACTCAGAAATTAATACAAGGACAACAAGTGTATAAATACATAAGTGATATCAAAGAGAAAACTTTGACAATCAATTATGACGTGAGTATTGACAATCTTACAGAAAAATTAAACAAATTAAGTATTTCTGTAGAAAAATTTGAAGAAAAGACTTCATCACGCAAAAATTACTTTTGGACCATGTGGAAAAGAGTGATGAAGCAAGAATGCATCTGAAAGATGACATTCAAAGTGAAATAAGGCTTATTACTGAAAAAATGGATAAAATTCATGAGGCAAATTTAAATATGCCAAGGTTATCAACACCATTTTCTCACATAAGAAGCCCTGTTAAACCAAAGGAGGAATTAACAAATTCATTCATAACAGACTTGAGTCACCAAGACAATAACCAAGTCTTAATGAAGGAAGCACCTCAATTGAAAGAATGGCCAACATTCACAGGACAAGGTTAATATGACCACATGTCATTTATCAAAACAATTGACATGCTACAAGAAGATTATGCCATACCAGATGAATTAATCACTGCAATATTACATTGATTGTTTGAAAAATCTGCAAAAAGATGGTATTATGGCATAAGGCAAGCAAATGGGAAAAATACCTGGTCTTGGTGGAAACAAGAAATAATCACCAAGTGGGCTAATGATGCCTGGAGGTACAAAATAGAAAATGCATTTGAAAATTCTTTCTTTGACCCAGACAAAGACAAACCTTTAACTTGGTTCTTAAAACAAGTTGAAAGACTTAATCCATTGTACCCAGAAATTTCACAAAAAATGGTGCATATGAAAATACTCAAGAAATGTGGAGGAGAGCTAGAACATGCCCTAAGAAGCAGGTGTATAGAGCCACGCTCCACAGAAGAGTATATTAATGCACTGGAAGACATAGTGACAAGAACAAAAATTGGCAGGACTTGGAAGAAATTGGACATTAAATGTCCAAATAAACCATTTATCAAAAAAGATAAATCAAAAGAATCCTTCAAACCCAATACATCCAACAATAATCAGCAAAGAAAATGCCATAAATGTGGAGGTATTGGACACTTAGCCAATAATTGCCTTAAGAAAGAAAAGATTAATGAAATTGTGGAAACAGAAAACCACAATGACAAAGAAGAGGAATCTGACTCTGAAAAAGAGACAGAAGAGTCAGAAAGCTCTGAAAGTGATGAAATCAATATAATTAATGCACAAATTAATAATATTGATATAATCTATGAAGTACTGGATGTTAACTCAAACTTACCACAAGTTGGGGATTCTGACACAAACCTGACAAACATACAAGATGCCAAAATGTATAGAACCGAACCAGCAAGAGGAATGGGGTATACAGCTGGAAAATCAAGTATAAGTATTGTTATGGTTGATAACCAAGAAGGAAAAGTTAACTTAGATACAGGAGCATATTGCACCTGTGTTGGTAAAATTTATTTAAAAACCATTGTCCCAGACTGGCAAGAAAAACTTATGCCAATAAAAGGTGTCAAATTTAGTAGTGCAAGTGAGAGCATGAATCCCCTTGGAATAATTCATTTAACACTAATTTTTCCTCATCCCTCACAATGTGTCAGAATCAAAGTAGAGTTTGTAGTAATGGACAACTGTACTAGTAATCACTTCATACTTGGGAATGATTACTTATCAATCTATGGTATAGATATCTCCGACCAAAAGGATAGATATTTTACCATAGGAGATAACAAAAGACAAAAGTTTGGCTTCTTAAATAACAAAAAACAAATCACAGTTATTAAGAATGGAGAAAAAACTCCAGAAAAGGAACTTTTTATATCTGAACAGCTTAAAGAGGCAGAATCCAATCAAGAATTAACAGAAAAAATGAAAGAAAAATTGATTGACCTCTTATTTAAGTATAAAAATGCCTTTGCAACTGACAAAGAGCCACTAGGTGCCATAATTGGACATGAAGTGGATATAATTCTTAATGTGGAAAATACTTACCCACCTCTACTAAGGAGACCTGCTTACCCAGCTAGTCCAAGGGCTAGAGAAGCCTTAGAAGTACACATTAAAGAACTAATAGACCTTGGAGTATTAAGAAAGGTAGGACATAATGAACAGGTAGAAGTCACTACACCTGTCATTATAACTTGGCATAATGTAAAATCAAGGATGGTAGGAGACTTCAGAGCCCTGAATACCTATACCATTCCAGACAGGTATCCAATACCCAGGATCCATGAGACATTGACACAATTGTCACAAGCTCAGTTCATCACAGCCATGGATACCTTAAAGGGTTTTCATCAAAATGTCTTAACAGACAATGCCAAAAAACTCCTCAGGATAATAGTCCACTGTGGAACTTTCGAATACTTAAGAATGCCATTTGGCATAAAAAATGCACCTTCCCATTATCAAAGAATGATGAATACCATATTTCCTGAAGAATTATCAGAAGGATGGTTAATTATCTATAATGATGATATCATAGTTTGCTCAGAAACTTGGGAAAATCACCTTACAAGACTAGAAAGGGTACTACAGAAAATAGTCCAAGTGAATATGAAACTTTCCTTGAAAAAGTGTCATTTTGCATACAGTGGACTAAAAGCACTAGGACATGTAGTATCTGGACTTAGTCTAGGCATAGACAAGAATAAAGTAGCAGCAGTACTACTTAAACAAATGCCTCAAACCAAAAAAGAAATGCAATCATTTCTAGGATTTGCTGGTTACTATAGACAGCATATAAAGGACTTTGCAAAAATTGCTAAATCCTTATACAAGCTATGTGACCAACAAACAGTCTATGAAATGACAGAAGAAAGAGTCAAAGCATATGAGGAATTGAAAAATTCCTTAACAAATGCCCCATTTCTTCTAATGCCAGATTGGAAACTACCCTTCAAAATTTACATTGATGCTTGTCAAGAAGGACTGGGTGCTGCACTACACCAGTCACAGATTATCAATGATAAACTAGTGGAAGAACCAATTTGTTTTATTTCAAGACAGATAAAGCCAACAGAAGCAAGATATGGAGCAAGCCAAATGGAATGCCTCTGCTTAGTATGGGCTTTAGAAAAATTACATTACTATTTGGATGGAACAGTATTTGATGTGATTACAGACTGTAATGCTGTAAAATCTCTATTGAATATGAAAACTCCAAATAGACGTATGTTGAGATGGCAAATTGCTATCCAATAATATAGAGGAAATATGACTATTGTTCATAAATCTGGAAATATTCATAAAAATGTAGATGGTCTTAGCAGATGGGCTCTAGCAAATACCCCTGACAATCCAGCATGGGTACCACAAGAAGAACACCATATAGAAGGAATATGTGTTACAGACATTGGCACAGAATTCTTTAACCAAGTTAAAGAAAGCTATAAGATAGACAAAAATTGCCATATCTTAAGCCAACTTCTAATGAAAGACTGCAAAGACCCATCACTTTCATCAAAACTAGATGAAACATCGAAGAAGGCATATGATTAAGGAAGATTCCACCTCCTTGATGGAATCCTTTACCATAGAACAAAACACACATGTGTTATGGCCTTACCAGATAGAACCCTGACAAACACTATTTTACATGAGTGTCATGATAGTGTTGCAGCTGGACACCTTTCAGAAGACAGAACACTAGAGAGGGTGAAAACCTGCTCTTGGTGGCCAAATTGGAAGAAATATGTTATAGAATACTGCCAAACCTGTGACAGATGTCGAAACGCCAACAGAGCCACAGGAAAGAAATTTGGAATGATGATCCAAATCCAAGAACCAAAATCCCCTTGAGAAATAGTTCATATGGATTGGGTAACAGCATTACCTCCAGGAGGAGACAGAAGCTATAATGCATGCCTAGTATTGGTTGACAGGTATAGCAAAACTCCCATGTTCTTACCATGTCACAAAGATGACACAGCTATGGACACAGCCATAATGATATGGAATAAAGTTATTAGCCATACAGGCTTATTCCAGAATATCATAAGTGACAGACACCCAAAGTTCACTTCAGCATTATGGACAAATCTCCATAACTTGTTTGGGACAAAGTTATCATTCTCAACAGCTTACCATCCTCAAACTGATGGTTTAGCAGAAAGAATGATACAGACCTTAGAGGACATGATCAGAAGATTCTGTGCTTATGGGCTAGAATTCAAAGATTCTGATGGTTTTACCCATGATTGGTGTACACTAATACCAGCTCTTGAACTGGCATATAAAACATCAATCCATTCTTCTACTGGAAAAAGACCAGCAATGCTAGAGAAAGGTTGGAATCCAAGACTTCCTTATGATACCCTCAAGAAGGACTTAGTGGATATACATCCAACAGCAAGCAGCTTTGAGATAATGCTTGACAAAGCAAGACACCATGCAAGCAGATGTATGCAGGACTCTTTCAAATATGCAAAAGAAAGATGGGATAAAAGTCATAAACCACCTGATTTTAAAATAGGAGACCTGGTCCTAGTATCAACCCTTAATTTCAATAACATAAAAGGCCCAAAGAAATTGAAAGATTCCTTTGCAGGACCATTTATGATAAAAGCACTTCATGGACCCAATGCTGTGCAATTGGAACTCACAGGTGAACTAATGAACAAACACCCAACTTTCCCTGTAAGTCTGATAAAACCTTACAGTTCAAGTGACAAGGAGTTATTTCCACTAAGAAATAAACCCCCACTTGAAATTCCCCCCTGGAAGAAGGAGAGGAAAAGTAAATAGTAAAAGTCCTTAAAGAAAGAAGGACAAGAAAAAAAAAAGAAAGGGAATACCTTGTAAGGTATAGAAATTCAACTCAAGAAGATGAATGGCTACTTGAGAAAGATATAACAAATACTGATAAACTACTAAGAAGGTTCAGACATGGAAGAAAACCTGAAAAATAGAGAAGTTAAGCATTATTGAGCTTCAAGACTAAAAACGTCTATTGAAGAGGTAGGACAGTGGATGATACCCTAATCACATATATCAGATTGTGGTACAATCTTTTTTGGTGGTGTGGAATGTGAACCTTTGAGATATGACCACATACCCAAAAACGTCACAAGAAATATTTAATATAATTATACATTAAAAATAAGTACCTCAAAACTACAAAAATACGATAAATTGGTATAAAGCTTGGTTCAACTCAAAAGCCAATGAATAAACATGTGAAATAAATTACACCATTGGATTCCCCATTTTAAAATACACATATACCATTTTTATGGCATATCTGTAAAGTCAATATTTAATAAGTTATAAGTAATAATACCTTATAAAAGACACAAATCCTTATTTATTTCAAATTCCAATGAAACAACATGTGAAATAAATAGTTCCATTGGATTCTCCATAAAGCTCCACACATGAAACAATTAATAAGCTAAGCTTCAAAATCAATACTTAAGGAATTATCCTGAATATATGCACTTTTTTGGTCAATGCATATATTCAAGGATTTTAGCTAATATCTCTTGAACTATGAATTATAGAGTGATGAACCAAAAAAAAGTCATCACGTAATTACTGTAGAAACACAGAAATAAAGTTTATTTCACAAGTTATAAACAAGGTTAAAATCTGTAAGGAATTATTGATTAAAATCAGCAGAGCTGTTGACCACGTTGTTGTGAAAGTGGTCCAAACTTAAAAAAAAGTAGACAGTTCGATTCTACTAGTTCATTCGAAAAGAATGATTTATTTTGTATTATAATATTCAAGGTATAACCCCTTGAAATCATAGTTTGAAGTTTAAAATATTGAATTTTGACAGAAAAGATGAGTTACAAGAAAAATCATCAAAAATAGAGTTTTTATGATGTAATGAAATGCTCTTGGCAGCATAATGAGGTAATGCCAAGCTATCAGAACTCACTCTCTGAATTGCTGTAGCGTGTAAATCTTAAAGGTTATTAAGGATCAAAGTTTGAGCTTAATTTGATCATTTATGATCACTCTCTGTAACCTTAAATTAAGTTTAACAGTCATATAAGTAATAAAATTGGTGAACACTATTAGTTTATTATTAAAACTAATAAAATCCCCCAAATTTGGGGTTCTGCCAAGCCTTTGACATCAGCAAACTCAGAGTTATAGTGATAACTCTATATAATGGCGCAATAATGATGTAATGAGGTTTGATCATGATGTAATCATCACCAAACCTTAAAGTATTGATCAATTCCAGTGGATATGATCATTAAACGTCTACTAGAAGCCTGCTGGACTCTAGGAGGGAGGTATTTACTATAAATAGAGCTCTTTTTGCTCTGTTTTCCCCTCAGACACATCAAAAACATTAAATCAATACAATTAAAAAGGTAATTTCTTTATTCTTTATATATAAAACTCTTATATTATTAAAGACCAAAGATAATCTTATTATAATCATCTATTTTGACATGATCAAATCATTTGTTACATTGTTTTTGTTAAAAATCTCTCTAAAACTCATTTCCACATAAAAATCAAGAATATTTTGTAAATATATCTATTTTATTGTAAATACAATTTAGAAAAGTTGTATTTACATTATTTTGGCGTAAAATATCTCAAAATTATTATATTAAGTGTTAAAAGTAGGTTATTTTCTCTTATTATAATAATTTTCTCTATATTATTCTTTTAATAATTCTTTAATTAATATAAATAGTGTTTATATTAATTTATAACTGTAATATTAGTAATATTATTGTTATTAATTGTTTTTTATTAAAAAAAGACAATTTGTTATGCCTTTATTATTTCTTTGTAACAATAATAAAGTGCTATTAAATATATTAATTATTTTATATTAATATATTCATTTTATTATATTATATTTTATAATATAAATTATATTATTATATTTTATTGATAATATAATTATTTTTACGCCTTAATTATAATAATTCTTTATTATTATGTCTTTTTTATCTTATTTATTTCATTTATAAGGACATTCATAGTACAATAAGTAAAATATTAGTAATTTTTACTTATTGTTTCATAGTCAAACCTTACAGTTGAACAGGAATGATTTCAGGAATAAATATTAAAATAAATGAATAAAGAATCAAAATTTGCTTGAATTCAAAAATTAAAATTGAATCTTGAGGAAAATTAATGAATCAAATAAAAATCTTCAGGTACATCAATCAATCAAATTTCAAATGAAGTATTGAAGTCAATTCAATCAAATCCAATCTTGCTGGTATCAATCAATCAATAAAATCTTGGGGCAAAATCAATTTATTTCAAGATGATTGATGTGAAAAAATCAGCAAAATTAATGAAATTCTCAGTTCAATCAATTTTCTTGAGTTCAACATCAATTTATGTCAAATCAATCAATCAAATCAAAATCAAGTGAGTTCTTCTTTAAAAAATCAAAAATTCTTGAAGAATGAATCAAATATGAATCTTTATGTGAAGAATGGGTCTGAATAATTTGATGATCAATTTGAAAATGAAATGAAAATAAGCCTGAATTTTGAATGAAAGAAAATTAAAAAAGAGAGAAACAAAATAAAAGTGGGTCAGCCTTCATCTTTCAAAGATGAAGGATGAATGAGAGAAAATTGAGAAGTGATTATGACTCATAAAGTTCATAGACATTAAAGGGTCATAATTCCAATAAAATGAGTGAATAAAATTATAAAGAAAGAATGAAAAGAATGAAAAGAAATTGTGAGTTAATTAATATAATTTCACAGGTGCTCTTGTGGCAAGCAAGAGTGGCCTGGCAATGAGGAATAAAGAACTCACTTGGAGGGCTCCAAAAGAACAAAGAAACAACAAGGAATATATTGCTTTAAGAAAGAATAAGAGTAAGGACAAGTATGAAAAAGATAAAAGAAAAGGGAATCCAGTGGCCAAGATAATAAAGATATCCAAAAGCCAAAGAGCCAACCAAATGAATCTGCAAACCAATTGTCAACCTGTGAGAAAGAACAATGGAATTAGTAAAGGATATGACCACCAATATCCACTACCATGCAAAGAAGAAAGTGTGCAAATGACTGACTTAATATTATCAGTATTTAATTTAATGAAGGAAAAGGAAATGAGGATAAAAATAAATCCAATGTATAAATTAACTGGGGAAAAAGTCCCTCGGGAAGAAAAGGTGGCCAATATATGTGAAGAGTTGGAGAATGATCCTGGAGGGTTGATCCCTGGCTGTATTGACTTTTTTGGGTCAATACAGATCTGGCCATCTTGAGAATCAAATCGTGGGACTGAATTCCCAAAGTAGAATATGAATTGGCCCAAAAGGGCCAAGGCCATATAGCCTGTATGGACCAATTGAGTTGTCAAAGGAATACTGAAGTACTTGATGCCTTGACAACTGATTAAATCATTGATGAACTCTTGAGATTACCCTTGGAATAATCCTGAAAAGAAAATACAACCCAACTCCTGTAGGGCCAGGTGGTTGGGGAACAAAAAATAACAAAAAATAAGCATAACTTCATTTTTGATAACCAAATTTATAATAACTATTACATTTTTCAATTCTACAGCAAAAAGAATATTGAGTAGACACATAGGGATTTATTCCTAAAAATGGATATTTCTTATGTTATTTGAAGATTTTAGCATCTCACAGTACAATAGGGGGTGTCAAATTTACCAAATCCCACCTTCAAAATCTTGAGTTATTTTTTGGCAAAATCCCGCATAAACATTTTGGGATTTGGGCAATCCCACTCCCCAAGAGGTGAGGTATTTTGAGGTACCAAATCCCATGTTTGGATACTAAAATACCACCTTCAGCTTCACTTAAAGGGACATTTTTCCAACACAAAACTCAGTAAGGGCATGATAAATTTCATAAAGCTTCCCTTCTTTTGCAGAAAGTCTGAATATACTGGTTATTTATTCAACGATTTTCTTTCAAATTGCATTTGCTATACTTTGTTTCTTCATTTACCATGCCAAAGGCATTACACAGGCTACCTTTAGTTCAGACCTTAACCTCACTGCAATTCATTGATGCATTTAGCTCTGAAAGATATTCTGATATCCAGGAAGATATAATCTTATTGGATTTGATAACATTACAGAGATACATCAATCCTTGTAGAATATATCCATCACATTACATGTATACAATCAATGATTTTCAAACATTATCATCTGAAAATCTTCAGCAGCTATGTAGGACCATACATGAATCATTTGAAAAGTTGGTTCCACAAATTCAATATGATGAAAACTTTCAGAACTCATCACAAAAAAACAACACAATCCTGAAATACAACTGGCTGTGGCACTATCAAGGCTGGGATAAAATGGCATTGGGTCTGCTTTGGGAAAGATTGGAATGTTATTTGGAATCAGCCATGGGGCTATTGTGTTGTACACTAAAAGAGTGATCCAGATATTAATGAAGTTGATGCAGAAAATGATTGTTTGGCCAAAAATAAAACAACACAGAGAGATGTCTCAAGTCATTCAGGCAGAAGTTGTCCCTGGGTTCATTGGGTTTATTGATGGGAGTCTCATACCATTATCACAACATCCCCCCAATAATGGCAAAGCCTATTTTTATTGTAAAAAGAGGTAATTTGTTGAATTTTTATTCTATAATTAATTTTTACTGATTGCTTAAAATTGAGGTATTCTGTGTCAATACAACTGGTTTGTGATGTAAACCAACAGTTAACTGCTCTACATGTTGGTTGTACTGGGTTACTTCATGATTCAAATGTATATCAACATACAAAAATCACACAAACACCTCCAGAGTTTTATGAAGAAGATCAGTACTTGATGATTCAGCATATGCAAGCTCTCCTTGGGTTGTTCCATCATATAAGGGTGTTGTGCCACAGAATGAAGAAAACTGTTCATTAAATTACTGTCTAGAAAAATTAAGGGTTATAATTGAGCATGCAATTGAAACTTTGAAGGGGTGGTGGTTTTTTCTAAGGTAAATGTGAATCAAAATGAGGGATAATCATGAAATTGAATAATTTTCCAGTTGGGTTGTTTCTTGCACAATTTTACATAATATTTTAGCACAAATTGGTGATGAATGGTTTGATTTATATGAAGATAATAATCCACCACATGCAGAAAATCTCTCTAATAACAACATTGGGGAAGATGTGGTAAATATGCATGAAAACCTAAATCAATTACTTTAGCATGGATAGATAGTCAATTATAAATTTCATCAGGACCATTGTTTTATGTACTTAGTTTAATGCCATATAACATAGTGGGGATGTTATTGAGAAAACCAAACTATTTACAATTAATACTTTTTAGCTCTCTTTTTGTAAGGTTTGACTATGAAACAATAAGTAAAAATTACTAATTTTTTACTTATTGTACTCTGAATGTCCTTATAATTGAAATAAATAAGATTAATATAATAATAATAATAAAGAATTATTATTATTATGGCGTAAAAATATTATATTATTAAATAAATATAATAATATAATTAATATTATAAAAGATTATAATATTGAAAATAATATATTAATATAAAATAATTAATATATTATAAAGCTCTTTATTATTGTTACAAACAAATAATAAAGGCGTAAAAAATTGTTTTTTATAAATAAAAAACAATTAATAACAATAATATTACCAATATTAAAGTTATATATTAATATAAATACTATTTATATTAAATAAAGATTATTAAGAGTAATAATAAGAGAGAAATTATTATAATAAGATTAAATAACCTACTTTTAACACTTAAGATAATAATTTTGAGATATTTTACGCCAAAAGAATATAATACAACTTTTTCAAATTGTATTTACAATAAAAAATAAAGAAATTTTACTAAAATTCTTGATTTTACGTGGAAATGAGTTTATAGAGAGATTTATAACAAAAACAATTAAAAAATTGATTTAATCACGTAAAAGTGGTGATTAATAATAAGATGGTCTTTGGTCTTTAATAATATAAGAGTTTTATATATAAAGAATAAAGATATTACCTTTTATTTAATTGATTTAATGTTTTTGATGCATCTGAGGGGAAAATAGAGTAAAAAGAGCTCTATTTATAGTAAATACCTCCCTCCTAGAGTCCAACAGGCTTCTAGTAGACGTGTACTGATCATATCCACTGGAATTGATCAATATTTTAAGGTTTGAGGGTGATTACATCATGATCAAACCATCTTACATCATTATTGCACCATTATTTAAAGTTATCACTGTAACTTTAAGTTTGATGACATCAGAGGCTTGGCAGAACCCCAAATTTCGTGGATTTTATTAGTTTTAATCATAAACTAATAGTATTCACCAATTTTATCACTCTTGTGACTGTTAAACTCAATTTAAGGTTACAGTAGGTGATCATAACTGCTCAATTTAAGCTCAAACTTTGATCTTCAATAACTTTTAAGATTTACACGCTACAGCAATTCAGAGAGTGAATTCTGATAGCCTGGCATAACCTTATTATGCTGCCAAGAGCTTATCATTACATCATCAAAACTCTAATTTTGATGATTTTTCTTGTAACTCATCTTTTCTGTCGAAATTCAATATTTTAAACTTCAAACCTTGATTTCAGGGGGTTATACCCTGAATTTAATACTAAAAATTACATCAATCTTCACGAATGAACTAGTAGAATCCAACTGTATACTTTTTTTTAAGTTTGGACCACTTTCACAACAAAGTGGTCAACAGCTCTGTTGATTTTTATCAATATTTCATCATAGGTTTTAACCTTGTTTATAATTTGTAAAATAAAGTTCATATCTGTGTTCTTACAGTAATTACGTGGTGACTTTATTTTTGGTTCATCATTCTATCATGTATAGTTTAGAAGATATTAGCTATGATCCTTGAATATATGCGTTGACCAAAAAAGTGCATATATTCAGGATAATTCCTTAAGTATTGACTTTGAGAATTAGCTTATTAATTGTTTTATGTGTGGATTTTTATGGGGAATCCACTGGTACAATTTATTTCACATTTTGTTTCATTGGTTTCTGAGATAAATAGGATTTTATGGTTTTTATAAGGTATTATACCTTATAATTCATTAAATATTGACTTTACAGATATGCCATAAAAATGGTATATGTGTATTTTTCCATGAGGAATCCAATGGTATAATTTATTTTACATGTTTATTCATTGGTTTTTAAGTTAAACCAATTTTTGTGTTAATTTATGGTATTTTTTGTATATTTAAGTAATTAATTTTAATGTATAATTATTCTAAGTAATTTTAGTATAATTATATTAAAGGTATAATTATTCTTAATCTTTTTGTGACCTTATTGGGTATGTGGTCATATCTCAAAGGCTCACATTCCCTACCACCAAAAAAGATTGTACCACAATCTGATATGTATGATAAGGGTATCATCCACTGTCCTACCTCTTCAATAGACTTTGTTAGTCTTGAAGCTCAATAATGCTTAACTTTTTTATTTCTCAGGTTTTCTTTCATGTCTGAACCTTCTTAGTAGTTTATCAGCATTTGTTATATCTTTCTCAAGTAGCCATTCATCTTCTTGAGTTGAATTTCTATACCTTACAAGGTATTCTCTTTCTTTTTTGTTTCTTGTCCTTCTTTCTTTAAGGACTTTTGCTATTTTCTTTTCCTCTCCTTCTTCCAAGGGGGGAATCTCAAGTGGGGGTTTATTTCTTAGTGGAAATAACTCTTTGTCACTTGAACTGTAAGGTTTTATCAGACTTACAGGGAAAGTTGGGTGTTTGTTCATTAGTTCACCTGTGAGTTCCAATTGCACAGCATTGGGTCCATGAAGTGCTTTTATCATAAATGGTCCTGCAAAGGAATCTTTCAATTTCTTTGGGCCTTTTATGTTATTGAAATTAAGGGTTGATACTAAAACCAAGTCCCCTATTTTGAAATCAGGTGGCTTATGACTTTTATCCCATCTTTCTTTTGCATATTTAAAAGAATCTTGCATGCATCTGTTTGCATGGTGTCTTGCTTTGTCAAGCATTATCTTGAAACTGCTTGCTGTTGGATGTATATCCACTAAGTCCTTTTTGAGGGTATCATAAGGAAGTCTTGGATTCCAACCTTTCTCTAGCATTGCTGGTGTTTTGCCAGTGGAAGAATGGATTGATGTCTTGTATGCCAGTTCAAGTGCTGGTATTAGTGTACACCAATCATGGGTAAAACCATCAGAATCTTTGAATTCTAGCCCATAAGCACAGAATCTTCTGATCATATCCTCTAGAGTCTGTATCATTCTTTCTGCTAAACCATCAGTTTGGGGATGATAAGCTGTTGAGAATGATAATTTTGTCCCAAACAAGTTATGGAGATTTGTCCATAATGCTGAAGTGAACTTTGGGTCTCTGTCACTTATAATATTTTGGAATAAGCCTGTGTGGCTAATGACTTTATTCCATATCATTATGGCTGTATCCATAGCTGTGTCATCTTTATGACATGGTAAGAACATGGGAGTTTTTCTGTATCTGTCAACTAGCACTAGGCATGCATTATAACTCCTGTCTCCTCCTGGAGGTAAGGCTGTTACCCAATCCATATGAACTATTTCCCATGGGGATTTTGGTTCTTGGATTTGGATCATCATTCCAAATTTCTTTCCTGTGGCTCTGTTGGCTTTTTGACATCTGTCACAGGTTTGGCAGTACTCTGCAACATCTTTCTTCCAATTTGGCCACCAAGAGCAGGTTTTCACCCTCTCTAGTGTCCTATCTTCTGAGAGATGTCCAGATGCAACACTATCATGACACTCATGTAGAATGGTGTTTATTAGTGTTCTGTCTGTTAAGGCCATAACACATGTGTGTTTTGTTCTATGGTAAAGGATTCCATCAAGGAGGTGAAATCTTCCTTCATCATATGCCTTTTTCCATATTTCATCTAATTTTGATGAAAGTGATGGATCTTTGCAGTCTTTCATTAGAAGTTGGCTTAAGATATGGCAATTTTTGTCTGTCTTATAGCTTTCTTTAACTTGGTTAAAGAATTCTGTGCCAATGTCTGTAACACATATTCCTTCTATATGGTGCTCTTCTTGTGGTACCCATGCTGGATTATCAGGGGTATTTGCTAGAGCCCATCTGCTGAGACCATCTGCATTTTTGTGAATATTTCCAGATTTATGAACAATAGTCATATTTCCTCTATATTCCTGGATAGCAATTTGCCATCTCAGCATATGTCTGTTTGGAGTCTTCATATTTAATAGTGATTTCACAGCATTACAGTCTGTGATTACATCAAATACTGTGCCATCCAAATAATAATGCAATTTTTCTAAAGCCCACACTAGGCATAAGCATTCAATTTGGCTTGCTCCATACCTTGCTTCTGTTGGCTTTATTTGCCTTGAAATGAAACAAATTGGTCCTTCCACTGGTTTATCATTGATAATTTGTGTTTGGTGAAGTGCAGCACCTAGTCCTTCTCCACAAGCATCAATGTACAGTTTGAAGGGTAGTTTCCAATCTGGCATTAGAAGGAATGGGGCATTTGTTAAGGAATTTTTCAATTCTTCATATGCCTTGACTCTTTCTTCTGTCATCTCATAGACTGTTTGTTGGTCACATAGCTTATACAAGGATTTAGCAATTTTTGCAAAGTCCTTTATATGTTGTCTATAGTAACCAGCAAATCCTAGAAATGATTGCATTTCTTTTTTGGTTTGAGGCATTGGTTTAAGTAGTACTGCTGCTACTTTATTTTTGTCTATGCCTAGACTAAGTCCAGATACCACATGTCCTAGTGCTTTTAATTCACTATATGCAAAATGACACTTTTTCAAGGAGATTTTCATATTCACTTGGACTATTTTCTGTAGTACCCTTTCTAGTCTTGTAAGGTGATTTTCCCAAGTTTCTGAGCAAACTATAATATCATCAATATAGATAATTAACCATCCTTCTGATAATTCCTCAGGAAATATGGTATTCATCATTCTTTGATAATGGGAAGGTGCATTTTTTATTCCAAATGGCATTCTTAAGTATTCAAAAATCCCACAATGGACTATTATTCTTAGTAGTTTCTTGGCATTGTCTGTTAAGACATTTTGATGAAAACCCTTAAGAGCATCCATAGCTGTGATGAACTTAGCTTGTGACAATTGGGTCAATGTTTCATGGATTTTGGGTATTGGATATCTGTCTGGAATGGTATAGGTATTCAGGGCTCTGAAGTCTCCTACCATCCTTGACTTCCCATTATGCCAAGTTATAATGACAGGTGTAGTAACTTCTACTTGTTCATTATGTCCAACCTTTCTTAATACTCCAAGGTCCATTAATTCTTTAATGTGTACCTCTAAGGCTTCTCTAGCTCTTGGACTGGCTGGATAAGCAGGTCTTCTTAATAAAGGTGGGTAAGGTTTTTCTACATTAAGAATTATATCCACTTCATGTCCAATTATGGCACCTAGTGGCTCTTTGTCAGTTGCAAAGGCATTTTTATACTTAAATAAGAGGTCAATCAATTTTTCTTTCATTTTATCTGTTAATTCTTGATTGAATTCTGCCTCTTTAAGTTGTTCAGATATAAAAATTTCTTTTTCTGGAATTTTTTCTTCCTTCTTAATAACTGTGATTTGTTTTTTGTTATTTAAGAATCCAAACTTTTGTCTTTTGTTATCTCCTATGGTAAAATATCTGTCTTTTTGGTTGGAGATATCTATACCATAGATTGATAAGTAGTCATTCCCAAGTATGAAATGATTACTAGTACAGTTGTCCATTACTACAAACTCTACTTTAATTCTAACACATTGTGAAGGATGAGGAAAAATTAGTGTTAAATCAATTATTCCAAGGGGCTTCATGCTCTCACTTGCACTACTAAATTTGACACCTTGTATTGGCATAAGTTTTTCTTGCCAATTTGGGACAATGGTTTTTAAATAACTTTTTCCAACACAAGTGCAATATGCTCCTGTATCCAAGTTAACTTTTCCTTCCTGGTTATCAACCATAACAATACTTATACTTGATTTTCCAGCTGTATATCCCATTCCTCTTGCAGGTTTGGTTCTATACATTTTGGCATCTTGTATGTTTGTTAGGTTTGTGTCAGATGTTCCAACTTGTGGTAAGTTTGAATTAACATCCAGTACTTCATAAATTAAGTCAATATTATTAATTTGTGCATTAATTATATTGATTTCATCACTTTCAGAGCTTTCTGATTCTTCTGTCTCTTTTTCAGAGTCAGATTCCTCTTCTTTGTCATTGTGGCTTTCTGTTTCCACAATTTCATTAATTTTTGCTTTTTTAAGGCAATTATTGGCTAAGTGTCCAATACCTCCACATTTATGGCATTTTCTTTGCTCATTATTGTTGGATGTATTGGGCTTAAAGGATTCTTTTGATTTATCTTTTTTGATAAATGGTTTATTTGGGCTTTTAATGTCCAATTTTTTCCAAGTCCTGCCAATTTTTGTTCTTGTCACTATATCTTCTAGTGCATTTATATACTCTTCTGTGGAGCATGGTTCTATACATCTGCTTTTTAGGGCATGTTCGAGTTCCCCTCCACATTTTTCAAGTATTTTCATATGCACCATCTTCTGTGACATTTCTGGGTATAGTGCATTAAGTCTTTCAACTTGTTTTAAGAACCAAGTTAAAGGTTTGTCTTTCTCTGGGTCAAAGAAAGAGTTTTCAAATGCATTTTCTATCTTATACCTCCAGGCATCATTTGCCCACTTGGTGATTATTTCTTGTTTCCACCAAGACCAGGTATTTTTACCATTTGTTTGTCTTATGCCATAATACCATCTTTTTGCAGATTTCTCAAACAAAGAATGTAATCTTGCAGTGATTAGTTCATCTGGTATGGCATAATCTTCTTGCAACATGTCAATTGTTTTAAGAAATGATATGTGGTCATATTCACCTTCTCCTGTGAATGTTGGCCATTCTTTTAATTGAGGTGCTTCCTTCATTAAGACTTGGTTATTATCTTGGTGACTCAAGTCTGTTATGAAAGGATTTGACAATTCCTCTTTTGTTTTAACAGGGCTTCTTATATGAGAAAATGGTGTTGATAACTTTGGCATATTTAAATTAGCCTCATTAATTTTATCCATTTTTTCAGTGATAAGCCTTATTTCACTCTGAATATCATCTTTCAGATTCATTCTTGCTTCATCACTTTTTTCCACATGGTCCAAAAGTAATTTTTGGTGTGATGAAGTCTTTTCTTCAAATTTTTCTACAGAAATACTTAATTTATTTAATTTTTCTGTAAGATTGTCAATACTCACATCATAATTGATTGTCAAAGTTTTGTCTTTGATATCTTTTATGTATTTATACAATTCTTGTTGTCCTTGTATTAATTTTTGAGTATTGTAAATTATATTTTTAGGTTTATTATTTTCAACAATAAACTTAATGTTGTCAATTTCTTTCTTGTTTTGTACAACAATTTTTGTTAAAGAAGATAAATTATTATTTATTTCTTGTAGTGATAATAAACTGTCTTTAATTTTTTTTAGAGGTAATATACTATTTTTAATTTCTGTTAAAATATTTACAAAATCTTTGGACAAGGTTATTTCTTTGGGAAATGAGGTTGTCTCATTCTTTGCTCTTCCTTGTCCTTGAATTCCATCAAGGTTCTGGCCATGTTGAAAACATTGTCCATGGCATCCTTTTGGATTCTTGGGATTCTGTAGCTTGTGGAATATGGTTTCCTCCAATGCTTTTTCTTGTTCTTCTTCCCTTCTTGGGGAAGTGGGTTGGCTTGGGGCTTGCTGGTAGAAGCTACTGGGGCTTCTTCCTTGGTTGCCTCCCTCTTTTTGGCATGGTAATCCTTGATTTTTTTGATTTGAGGTTTGGATGACAGTGGATTCCATCCATTGGAGTATTTCACTATCTCCTCCTCTTTGAGGAACTTTTTCAGGATGTGCCAGGAGTTCATCACTCCTTGGTGTATTTGAGGCAACATTTCCCAATCTTTGTCCTTGTACACTGTGCAATACTGTTTGTACTGGCTCATGTAGATGTCTATTTGAGCCTTCTGAATGTGATTTGTACCTGTTTGAGTTACTCATACTTAGTTCTAATTCAGGCTCAGATATCATGGGCATTTCTGGGACTTGCCTTTGGGATAAGGCACTTCCTTGTGTGGATTCTGTTCCACTGGGGATATTGCCCTTTCTTTTCCCTTTTGAGGGATCAATTCTACCTCTGAGTCCAGCTCCATCTGATTGGATGGAGTATTGGGAACCTCTTCTGGTAGTCATAATTAAAGAATAAGAAAAAATAAAAGTATTTTAGAATAAAAATTCTTTTATGGCAATTATAAAAAGAGGTGCTCACCTTCAGAGTCTTGAATGGTGGGTCCTGGAAAGTCTAATTTCTTAGCTTTCTTTCTTTTGGTGATAACTGGTGTTGGAGAACTTTGACAAGTTTCTTCTACCAACCTCTCAACAGTAGCTTGGTTATCTTCTGTTGGGTTATCTTCAAACACTAAAAAAGACAAATAAATATAAGTCTTTATATAAGAAGTGTTTATTTTTGGCAAGATATGGCAATTTTCCACGTAGAAATTGCTTTATATCTTAAAAAATTGAAATAAAATAAAGAAATGAATAAAAATGAATAAAAATAACTTTTTTTATTGGTTTTTAATATTTTTTGATATTTTTTATGTATTTTTTTATTTTTTAAAGAATAAAATAAAAAAGAATATGATTCTTATCAAATTAAATTATAATAAAATTATTTTTAATTTATAAAATATCTTTTTTAATCACTAGAGTCACTCAAAGAAAGTTCTTGCAAGTCTAAGGATGTGAAAAACCACGTGTAAGACAGTACAATTGCTTTCCAAATGCCTCAATAGCTTTTAAAATCAATAAAATATAAATTTATTATATAATTTATGATTATAAATATAATTTATTATTGGATAAACCCAAATAGAATCTTTTTAAAGGTCTTTTAAGTAAATATCACGGCCAGGCCCCCAAATGTAAGGTTTGACTATGAAACAATAAGTAAAAATTACTAATTTTTTACTTATTGTACTCTCAATGTCCTTATAATTGAAATAAATAAGATTAATATAATAATAATAATAAAGAATTATTATTATTATGGCGTAAAAATATTATATTATTAAATAAATATAATAATATAATTAATATTATAAAAGATTATAATATTGAAAATAATATATTAATATAAAATAATTAATATATTATAAAGCTCTTTATTATTGTTACAAACAAATAATAAAGGCGTAAAAAATTGTTTTTTATAAATAAAAAACAATTAATAACAATAATATTACCAATATTAAAGTTATATATTAATATAAATACTATTTATATTAAATAAAGATTATTAAGAGTAATAATAAGAGAGAAATTATTATAATAAGATGAAATAACCTACTTTTAACACTTAAGATAATAATTTTGAGATATTTTACGCCAAAATAATATAATACAACTTTTTCAAATTGTATTTACAATAAAAAATAAAGAAATTTTACTAAAATTCTTGATTTTACGTGGAAATGAGTTTATAGAGAGATTTATAACAAAAACAATTAAAAAATTGATTTAATCACGTAAAAGTGGTGATTAATAATAAGATGGTCTTTGGTCTTTAATAATATAAGAGTTTTATATATAAAGAATAAAGATATTACCTTTTATTTAATTGATTCAATGTTTTTGATGCGTCTGAGGGGAAAATAGAGTAAAAAGAGCTCTATTTATAGTAAATACCTCCCTCCTAGAGTCCAACAGGCTTCTAGTAGACGTGTACTGATCATATCCACTGGAATTGATCAATATTTTAAGGTTTGAGGGTGATTACATCATGATCAAACCATCTTACATCATTATTGCACCATTATTTAAAGTTATCACTGTAACTTTAAGTTTGATGACATCAGAGGCTTGGCAGAACCCCAAATTTCGTGGATTTTATTAGTTTTAATCATAAACTAATAGTATTCACCAGTTTTATCACTCTTGTGACTGTTAAACTCAATTTAAGGTTACAGTAGGTGATCATAACTGCTCAATTTAAGCTCAAACTTTGATCTTCAATAACTTTTAAGATTTACACGCTACAGCAATTCAGAGAGTGAATTCTGATAGCCTGGCATAACCTCATTATGCTGCCAAGAGCTTATCATTACATCATCAAAACTCTAATTTTGATGATTTTTCTTGTAACTCATCTTTTCTGTCGAAATTCAATATTTTAAACTTCAAACCTTGATTTCAGGGGGTTATACCCTGAATTTAATACTAAAAATTACATCAATCTTCACGAATGAACTAGTAGAATCCAACTGTATACTTTTTTTTAAGTTTGGACCACTTTCACAACAAAGTGGTCAACAGCTCTGTTGATTTTTATCAATATTTCATCATAGGTTTTAACCTTGTTTATAATTTGTAAAATAAAGTTCATATCTGTGTTCTTACAGTAATTACGTGGTGACTTTATTTTTGGTTCATCATTCTATCATGTATAGTTTAGAAGATATTAGCTATGATCCTTGAATATATGCGTTGACCAAAAAAGTGCATATATTCAGGATAATTCCTTAAGTATTGACTTTGAGAATTAGCTTATTAATTGTTTTATGTGTGGAATTTTATGGGGAATCCACTGGTACAATTTATTTCACATTTTGTTTCATTGGTTTCTGAGATAAATAGGATTTTATGGTTTTTATAAGGTATTATACCTTATAATTCATTAAATATTGACTTTACAGATATGCCATAAAAATGGTATATGTGTATTTTTCCATGAGGAATCCAATGGTATAATTTATTTTACATGTTTATTCATTGGTTTTTAAGTTAAACCAATTTTTGTGTTAATTTATGGTATTTTTTGTATATTTAAGTAATTAATTTTAATGTATAATTATTCTAAGTAATTTTAGTATAATTATATTAAAGGTATAATTATTCTTAATCTTTTTGTGACCTTATTGGGTATGTGGTCATATCTCAAAGGCTCACACTTTTGGTCCTCCACATTTCTTTCAAAGTAACTGTTGACTTTTGAATTAATTTTGGTGGGTGTCATTTTCAAGAATTTGTCACCTACATTGAATAATTTATGGTTGATTTGAAAAGAACATCCAAAATGAGTTATTTTGTCAAGATTAATAATTTCTGGAGGAGGCTTTATTGTATGATGAACCATTGTTGATGTCTTCCAAAGGATTCTCATAATGCCAGGTTTTTTCACAAGTTCAATCTCCATTTTCCATTCAGGGAAGTGAAAGCCATGTCCAGAGGGATCGAAGACAGTTGGAAGGGGATAGAAATATTTTTTTGATACAAAAGAAAAAATACCCTACTTTCAGGCATTGGGATCATTTAAATCTTGGTGTGGCTTATTGAAAAATTCATTTTGAGTGACAATGACATTGGAAAAAGATTTGACTTCTTCCTTTTAATTGGCAGAAGTCCATTCAAGTTTACTGAAGTTTGGTAGTTTGGCTTCTTCCATTAATGACTGATTTTCATTTGCAGCTAGTTTTGAAAAATGAGATATTCTTGAGTAAATGATTTTTTCATATTGTTAAAGTTTGGTCCATTGCATATTATCCAATCCAATTTGAAGAGGAGTCAAACCAGGATTTCTGGAGTAAACACCTAAAGAGTTTGAAATTAATTAGTAACTATTAAAATCATAAGTAAAAAATATTACACACCTGCATATTTGTCAGAGTCGGAACCAGGACAAAAGCCAATACCTTTCATAATTCCACCTAGGACTTGTATATTGGTTTTGATTTCTTGTCAATTTTGGGATAAGGATATTAATATCATAATGGGGTCTTTTATAATTTGAGAGTGGCCGGAATAAAGCTCAAAAGGAATGATTTCATAAATTATGGCAGGTAAAAGTGGCTTGTTTTTTTTATCAATGAGTACATAAGGGGGGGTAAAGTGTTGATTGATGGGAGTTTTAACCATGAGGCATTGGCTGATTTCTTGTAAATTGAAATGGTTGAAAATTCCTTATATGCGGTGCTTGAATGGCCAAGGTGAGACATGATTTGTTTTTAATAATAGATATGTTGTCTTTGTAATCAGGTTAGTTTTCTTTTATGATTGGTTTTGGTATTATTATCCTCATTATGTTTTTTCTTTCTTTAGTCCTAACCATAACATCAAGAGGAGGAATAGTAGTTTCAACATGATTCAAATCATTCTTATCATGTGCTGAGTCTGGTTTGATCCTAACCATGACATTATCAGAATAATTTGAAGAGTGAGAGAGAGGGGGAGCATTTTTTTTAATTTTGAAAATGATGGAAGGGGGCACAAATGGAATACATTGCACAAACAATCCTCAAAAATAAGGCATGCCTATATTAAGAAATAATTAAAAAAGAGTAAAAAACAATTATAAATATTTTCAGCATGATCAAATAATAAAAGTAATTGAAAATAAAAAGAATTAAGAAAAGAAGAAAAACATAAGTCAGTTATGATGATGATTCAAAAAAAAAGAGATTATCAGTAATGATCATCTTTGAATTTCAAAAAGTAAAAAAAGATCAGTGATAATCAACAGAAAAGAAATGTTTGGTGATGAGCATCATCATAATAATCAAAAGACAAAAATAAAGGTCAGTTTATCAATCAATTATAGCTTAATTGACTATGAGAAAAATAAAGAAGAAAAATTCTTAATTGCTGCTTGGAGGCCATGAATCAGCCAAAAATTAAAAAAAACCATGAAAGCTTTGAAGTTGCTTATTAGTAATCTGATGAACAGGTAACACTATATCCACGCAAAAGAGGGAAGTACTTTGAGGACATCATGATACCCGGTGTAACCATGTAAAGCAAAGTAATTTCTGGTGATGTAGCACTACTCAAGGCCCATTCTACATGTACTACAACATGGTGATTTTGAACATTCTCTACGGGCTTGGCCAAGGTCATGAGCTCATGAAAATGTGTGGCAAGAAGCGTAAAAGCTTTAATTTCAATGGCTATGACACCAACCATGATGTAAGTGAAAACAAACAAAAACTTTCACGCTTGAAATTACCCACGCCAACCAAATGTGATCTTCAGTTGAGGTACCTCGCACTAATTCATCAATAATAATACAGGGATTTTTTGTCGCAGACTAGCAAGACAAATCAGTAAGTAACAAAACCCTAGGCATCAGGCTAAATACAACCTCACAAAGAGTGTGCTTTCAATATCAGCACGGTTTCCAACATTTCAGCCATCAAAGTAGAAATGCCTTTGGTTTGACTATCTGAAGCTCCCGCTCAAGCAAGTCTGGAATCAAACACGGGTAAATGAACCTCTTCACAAGGAACATAGCAACTTGATTGAGCAATCAGATGAGTCTCACCAATGTGCAGGATGTATGATCTTTTACCACCCATTTCTGGGCCAGTGATAACATCAAATGAGCTCTTGTTACACTCAATCAATGTGTTGTTAGGGCGTAACAAGCGAAAAAGATGATTTAACGAGATGATCAATTTTGAAGAGCTCTTTTAAGTCAATCATAATTAAATAGAGTCAAACCTTTAATTTAATCATGATGATTTGCTAGAATAAAACGCTTCATTTTTCAGTATCATCGCTGCCGTGTTCTTCTAGCAAATCATCTGGGCCCCTTTTGCGCTTTTGTTTTGTTGGTTTGGGCTAGGGAAATCGTCATTAATTTTGTTGAAAAAACTCTCAGCCTCTTGAAGCTCTTGATCTATTGTTTCAATCATTTCATGTGATCAAATCCTTAAGTGATTAAGATTAGTTAAATCTGTTTCTGAGGAAAAGACATGTGGATCAAAGGACTCCTTTCAAATTAATAAATCTCAGTTAAGCCCATAAATGACATCAGAAATAAGACATCTTGTGATTTCCAATAATTTTGATCACATGTTCACCTTTAATTCAGTTATCCTTTTGTTGTTACATTGACATCTTTCCACCAAACTACCACACTGTATTTTAAATCCAACAATTAAAAATTGAATATAATTCATAAGCTGTTTTAGCCAGCGGCTAAATAGTCTGGTGCCCTGACTTGTTTTGCATCAATTGAGCATACCAAAGAGACTCATATTTTGTCCACCACTTCCAATGCTGTAAGGGTTCAGGAACCAGTGGCATGCACGAACTGCCAAAGCATCTAAACGCATAAATTGGCAGAGATCCTGAGTGATTAATTTTTAAGCTGAATGGTTGGAGGGGTCATCCACAATCGCCAGATAAACTGGTAGAGGACTTAGAGAAGCAAGTGCTATCGTCTTTTCATACAGGGCTTTGAGAGTACAATAGCAAAAAAATATTAGCCAGCTTGAAGGTTCTACCAGCATAAAAAAATCATCTACGAAGTGCTTAATATCTTGCTCAACATTATTATGATTAAAGCCTGCCCTCTGTTGAAATCAGGGAAGGTGAAATGATTTAGCCAAGTCATTCTGAGAATGGAACGCTAAGTCTTGACCAAGTACGTCGTGAGATCACAGTGATCTTATCACGTGAATGTCTTGTGTAAATGTATATAAACACTACTCATAGGTTGAGCACATTAGAAATAGTTAAACGATAAAAAGTTGTTTTCTCTATATCCACATTTGAGTGCTCTATTTATTACTATTTAACCCACCTTGTAGTCAATTTGTGACTTGAACCAAGGTAGATGATATGTCTAACATCCTATCTTTTAACTTTACAATTCCCTAACGTGTTGTCCGTTTAGTCTCATTTAAAGACTTTTCTTTTCTTTCCTCATTTCTCTCTGAAGTGCAGAAGAGAACAATTGAACTGTTGAGGTAACTGTCTATTAACCTCACTAAAACCATTTTACATTCATTGACTTACGACTTTGTTAATTAGTATACGTTTCAGTATATATAGGGCATAGTGAACTATCTAAATTTATCCTTAGACATATTAAGCTAGAGAACCAGGTTGATATCTTTTCTAACTAATCTCAATGTATATAAGTACTAACATATGTATGATGTCAGTTATTTCTACTGGTTAACTTTTATTGCAATAGAAAAGATTTTATTAACTAAACTCTTTCATGGTAGCAAGAGTTAGTTACTTCTATCTGCAATAAAAGCCAGAGTCAAAACACAGGTACCAGCCACACTATGTCAAACCCATCCTCAGCCCATCCACCAAACACCACTCAACCTACTGAAGATGAACTCTCTTACTCAGGGGCACTGAAAGTCAAGGTAAACCAACTGAACCGAACCAATTGGGTACAGTGGAAATGTCACATGACAAATTACCTAAACGGATGCAGCTATGGATGTCTCTTTCACGCACCATCAGAAAAAGAAAAGGTCACAACAAAGTTCCAACGCAAAAATAGCGCTGGACTGGCCATTCTCTGGACAACAGTCAGTGAAGAACTACAAGGAATCCCACTCAAGAACGATGACTTGTTCTTTATTGCCTGGAATGCCCTAGGAGATGCGTGCGGAAAAAGCTCAACAGTTACAATCTGTTGAGCATTGACTCAACTTACTTCACTTGTATATGAACCAGGATCCTCTCTTGATCAACATATAGATATTTTCCTAAAGCTATATGCAAGCTACAAGTCTCTTGTTGGAAGTTCCAGTACCAAAATGGAACTTAGCAAGGAGATGGCTGCTGCCTTCTTTCTTCAAAGCCTAGATCAAGATTGAGATTTAAGTAGCCTGGTTAAAAACTTGTACAATGTCCAACCCTTTGATGTCACCACAATCACCAAGAGAGTTTCTCTTGAACAGTCTAGACATGAAAATGTATCCATTGAAGCTCTATATATAAATAACAAAAATCAAGAAAATCAAGGAAGTTCAGAAAAGCCCAATGGAAACAATAAATCCACACTATCAACTGCTCAAGGTGAGGGTGACAACAAGAAGAGACAGAATCACAAAAAGAAAAGAAGAGAAAAGACTGCAAACAATGCTGAAAGCATGTCCAAGTGCCTGGAGAAGTTAGAAAAACTCCTACTGAACAATTCACTGAATACCTCGGCTAACACAGTAACCACTAGACCAATGTGGGAGCTCCTTTTGGTGTGGGATGAAATAAGGAAGTACCTTTAGGGGGAAATTATTGGTAAGTCTGTTTTGAATTTCAGAATTGTCCAATAACCATGGGTGCTAAGGTGTATTAGCTGCCCCTCTCAATAATACTGAATAGTCAGCCTACAGAGAATCACAAAATAAAATAAGATTTGTGGCTTTAACAGATAGAGAAGACTTATCAGCAGTCTCTAAATCAGACCTATCAATAACACTACAGTAAAAACTCTGATCTAAAATTTCTTAATAAATACACACTAAGATTTTATTTTATTTTATTTTAATAAAAGTGATGATAATATATATATATATGTTTTGTGTTTCTGTTATTTTAATAAAACTAATAAGAATATTTTTTTTTGTTTTTTTTTAATAAGAATGATAAGAATATATATTTTTTTATGGTTTTAGGTTGATTATAATGATTTTTTTTATATGAGTACTAATAATAAGACTACTGGATTTGATTCTTTTAGAATTTTTTTAATACTGAGTTTATATCACTACTACTTTTTTTTTTGCTAATAACACTAAGCTTTTGAGCAAGGATACTAAGCTTCAACTATGGTTATACTACTATTCTTCACTCACTGGAGATACTGGGGTAGGACTTGCCTACAAGTCCCTTACAACCACCTTGATTTAGATCTCCAAGTTAACTCAGCCTTAACTCAAGCCATATATTCAATTGTATCTCCAAGTTAACACAGGATTAACTTCATAATTATCTCCATTTATATCTTAAATTTAACTCAGAATTAGGTACAATTCTATCTGAATCTGTATCTCCCATTTACCTGAGCAGCATGTCAAAAAAGGCCTTTAGCTGTACCTCCATATAGGCTCAGTATCAGCTTTGGTATGTTGTGATATACCTGATCTATCTTACTATTCAAAAATGTATAGAGATAAATCTATAAGTAAAGTTTCTCTTGAGCTTCATATTACTAAAAGAAGCACTTCCAAAATGAACACAGGGGTATTTGGCCTCCTTTTTCCTAGGCTTAAACTAAATGC
The DNA here is from genome assembly GCA_023105745.1 of Austropuccinia psidii. Classification (NCBI taxonomy): domain Eukaryota; kingdom Fungi; phylum Basidiomycota; class Pucciniomycetes; order Pucciniales; family Sphaerophragmiaceae; genus Austropuccinia; species Austropuccinia psidii. The sequence goes on from JALGQZ010000002.1 coordinate 70,598,189, forward strand.
TGCAGATACTCTTTTTGACCCTAACAGATAAACATTATTATATAGCTATATCTATAGCCTCAAAAACCCATTTCTTGTTTTTTTCACAAGAAAGAAAGGTTACTATATATAGTGAATTATTAAAAAAGCCTCATGGAATTTATTATGGTGGCAAAAACATATTTTTGGAAACTGATATAAAGATAAATACATTTTGCATTTTTCAGTTCTTACATTTCTCTTGGGGCTACAAATATTTATTTTGAATATTTGGAATATGTTTTATGAAAACAAATAAGCTTCTTACACCATGGACAAAAAGACATAAAATTCATTACAATCTTAAAACTTTAATCTGAATTTCCAGAATCAATTGTTTCACATCCCAAAATGCAAATCAAAAAATCATTGGTTTTTCCTTCACTTCAAACATTACGTTTGATTATTCAATACAAAATTGAGTGATTATTTTCTTCAAACTACTGTTATTTCCAAGAGAAGTGAGCTCCTTTTCATCATCCAAGTATTAAATATTCATCAAAATGCAATTTTTCTCTTAAGTTCTGATTCTTTACATTTAAATATTGTTTTTTTTGAAAATTCAAATTAATTTGCATAATTATGAAGTTTAGCATGATATAAATTTTTTCAAAAATAATGATTTTATAGTAAAACATTCCTCTTTCTTTTGAGATTTTCAATTTTGCAAAGGAAGTTTCTTTAAAGGACTAAAGGATCAATTACTTTCATTAAGCACATATGTTCAAACTGAAATGGAATCATTTTATTAAGGGTTTGCTGTTTTGAGTAAACTGAAATCAAATTTCAGCCTTTTTTTTATTTTTATTTTTTCTTCTCTCAAGCCTCATTAAACTATGGGAGAATACCAATGGAAAATGGTCCTTATTCAGTGATACACAATTTAAATTTACTGAGAAAACAGAATTTTGAAGCCTTTGTTCTATAATTTAATAGCAAAAGAAAATTAGTTTTTTAATAGCAATAATTTGGGTTTGGCTAAAATCTCTCCAGCATTGAAAGAATTTCAAATACAAATCATTTTTTTAAACTCAAAAAAGCAGCTTGGCAAGACATGTATTATTTCTGGCTTCTGGTGATTCTGGTATTGACTAACTGAATTCTGAAGCTTCAGCTGGGAGATTGGTCCACTGGCTTCTACTTTGAAACATGTTATTGGGGATTTAGTTTTCTCTGTTGTAAATCTGAAGTATGAATGGAATAGTAAAGTAATTCTGGGTATCAATAAAGTACTCATTATTACCTTCAACATTACCTCATGGGGATTATTTTGGTTGTGACCTTGAGTAAATGAGGGTTCATCTAAAAAACAATTTTACTCTTGCACATCATATATCCAAAATTATTAGGTTGTAATCATTCCTTCAATACTCATAAGTATAGCTAGCTGCCTTCCAAGCCCTGGACCCTAGTGTTAGTAAATAATCAGATGAAGAGTTTTGATTGTTAAGCTTGTTATAGCAAGGCAATTCTGACACATCATTTGTGGGAACATTTATGGGTAGGATTCTTGTGATGTCAATTCTTGTTAGATGATTGAGTGTATTAAGTGCATTTCTTGGCTAACCCTTGTATACATAAGCAATGATTCTAAATGGCTATTAACTGGTCTTTTTTGATTTAGAATATTATTTCCTTTGGTACTCAATAAAATTAGTAGCAGAAATAGTAGCTTTACCAGAAAACATAAGCTTGACACAGTAAGCTAATTGTAATAGATATATAGATATACCTGTGGTAATAATTATTAATCTAGTGACAATATCCTATTGTTAAAAACCACAGATGAGGTTGGGTCTGTGGTGAGCAACAGTAACTATTGTAAGCATTATGGTAAGGGTCTCAATATAGCACTAAATCTTATGTGGAAAGACCTAAGAAAACTTGTAGTTCTATCAGAGAGGTTGTATATTAAGACATTAAATCCTAATTCTATAAACAATAAACAAATAAATAGACTACTTAACATGTGATCGATGATCACACAAAAATACCTTATTACTCCTCCTATACCGTGGGAAGCAGAAATACTTGTGATTTATAGTTCAAAAAAGGAATACCCAATAGGACAGAGAAAAATAGAATCAATGGTGAATAGTACAAGAGGCTTACTTCATCCAGCCTCATCCTTGCACATAGATGAGTTCCTTTTATCCTCAACATCTATATTAGGATTATGTTCCTCCTTGATTGGTTACTTAGGGAGGAAATATACAAATGGTCAGATGGAGTTTACTAATCCAGAAAAAATACCAGGGGAAGTGGGAGGATTGACTTTCTACCCATAGATAATCATTTTCTACCCACAAATAACTCCTGTGTTATCTTTTCCTTTTGTAGGTAGGTCACTTTAACAGTGTCTTGCCTAAAAATATTCTTTCTTTTGAAAAGATACATTCATGAACATATTGTTTTTATCCCAACATATAGTGGGACAGCTTATGAACAATTGTTTGTTCAACAAGAAATTCCAGTATGCTGATCCATGGGATTCATAAAACATTGATATCTGTTTGATGAGTTCTTTTTTCTTTTTAATTTTATTTTGTATTGCTGCCTACTGGCTCATGTTTTTGGCATGAGCTGTTGCAGAACAAAGCAACTGGCATTGCTTTTCATTGAGTCCACAAAAAATTAGAAAACATATACTAAAAACTAATTAATTATCTAAGTATTTGAGATCTTCTTTGAAGATTTCTCCGAATTGTTTTCTTTTCAAAACCAATCCCCAGAGCTTTATTATCACTACTCTGTTTACAGCAATGATGAATAAACTTTTGATCAATATAACGTATAAAGTCAACATTTTCTTTAAAATAGCAAATTAATGGAACTTGTTGAGAATATTTGACAAATTCAATTTCTAGACTTTCTTTTTCAATATTTGAACAAGCTGGAGTAACAAGATGAATAGTTTTTTGGATTGGATTGATGGCACATATTAAACCAAATCGGAGCCACCACTTTTCATTTTGATCAACAAATCCTATCATAGAACCATCTAAGATGTAACCTAAATGATCTCGATTGAAATCCGGATGATCAGGTAATTGAATGGTTTGAGGTTTAACTTCAAAAGGCCTACGACACCAGAAAGGCTGATTAAATTCCCAAAGATTGCCAAATTGACCTGACAAAGGGCGTGGGTTTGAGTAAATATATGAAAGAAGACTTAAAGTACAATGATCAGCGGGATTCAAACCTGATGATAATGGTGTGGGACCGATTGGTTGTATTTTTGAGATTTCAAGGTCATTTGAATGGATGGGATTAGATGACTCATCCTCGCTAAAGGAAAAGATTTTTGTAGGTTGAATGGATTGAATTAATTGATACAGAAATTCTCTTCCTATTCCTTGTTTCCAGCCCATTGTATTAATACTAGGGGGATTTGATTTTTTTGTTTGATTGTGTTGATTAGGATGCCTGCAATATCTTTTACAATGAATAGATGAAGAATTTTGATGGGAGGGTTGAAATGGTAAGTAAAGATTTAGGAGTTAATTGGTTGCATCTAAATAACACGAAAAACAATTGATTGGTGTGACATGACCTAAATAGATTGAATGTGAGTTAGGATGATAAGGTGAGATGAGTTTACAGAATGTGGGACTGATGATTGCTCAGTCAAGAAGATGAAGTGAGATGAGAGAAGGTGGCTTTAATAAAGGTTGACCAGGATCGAGATCGAAAAGAGCTACACAATCAAAAGTATTTAATAATGAGTTGATGAGAAGGCAAGCCATGATAGATTTTCCTGCTGATTTCGATCCTTTAATGAAATAAGATGAAGAGCTTGAATTCGAAGACAATAAACAAGATAAAGCAGTAGACCAAGAATTTGGTAATTGTAAAGCTACTGTCTTTGGATTAAAATCTAGAATCAGAGACCAAGTCTTGGAGTGAAATGAATTTTGAAAGTTAAAAGATGATGACAAAATTGAAGGTTTTGGATGATACAAAGATGACCAAATTTGATCTAAGGATTGAATATTAAAATGTGAGTCTTTCATTTGAATCATAGCTGAGGATTGTTTTGATTCCGAAGATTATATACTTTGATTCGAAACAATTGAAGTGATTAAAGGTAAAGGATGACTTGAAGGAGCAAAGATTTCTAAGGGTGAAAGAGTATCTTGAAAAGTTAATTTGCTTTCATTTATTTTGATGGTACCCAATATTACAGAAAGATTGAAATTTCCTGGGATGATTAGATTCTAGAATGCAAAGAATAAACTGATGGATGATCAATAAGCAGGCTTCATTGAATAAGGTGATTAATTAGACCTACTTGATTTGATTTTAATCCAAAATTCCAAATTGAATTATCATGATCAATTGGATCAAGATGAGTTTTGAAATTTTATTTTCTTGCTCGAAGATTGGCTTCCAATTTTATATCAAATTATTTGGATCGATTTGAAAATTGGAAAGATATGAATGATTGGAATGAGTTGAATGAGAATCTGGATGGATTAAATTGATTGAATTCAAATTTGATGACTTGGATGATGGCGTTAATGACTTGGATGGCGGAGATGATGACTTAGATGATGGGAATGATGTTGTTGATGAATTTTTCTTTGAAGCCAGTTGGATTTGATTCTTAGAATTTAATTTTTCTGCAATGGCTGACATTTTCTTTGAAATTTGGAATTCGGAAAACTGAGATTTGAAAATTTGTAAAATTTAACAATCAGTGCTTTTCAATTGGATAAAAGATACTCAAAAATTAAAAAACTACTTAGCTTTCTATCAAATAAATATCCTTTTAATGTTACAATAATCAGTATTGATATCAACACACTCAATAAGCCAACTCTTGATACCATCAAATTTGTAATCGAATTTAATTCAATCACCCTTCTCGTCATCATCATTTAATCAGTTGGAACTTGATGAATCATCTTATTATGATCACTATAGCTAATCAGCTAGCTTGATGATAATCCAATCCCAAGTAAAATTTTTAACATCGATCTAAATTTAATCCAATACCTTCATTTATAAGCTTTTTTATCTTTTTGAATGAATCTTATTAACAAAAAAAAAGATTCTCACCCTCCAAAACATGCTGAAATAGCCATCACTGGACATCCCATCCTAGCAACTATTTATAGACAGTTTTGATATTTTCCAACATAATTCAGTCTTAAAATGCAAATCATCAACCTATGCATTGGGCTTCATTTTACTGAGGGAATACTCCCTGTGTTTGAGAATAACTGGAGCTCCAACAGATCAAGCCACACCAAGATGCAACTGGTTGCGTGGTACTTCTAATTAATTATCTTTCAACCCTTCTGTATCCCAATAGTTGAACTAAATGGGTGATTGTTACTTTGATGTTTTGAATATTCAATCTACCTGATTTAATTGAAAGGTTTTGTATTAATGTTATGTTTTGAGAATTTGCTTTTCCTTTGAAATCTTTTCAAATAAGTTGATGGATTTGATAGTGAGTTAGAATTATTGAAGTTGGGAATATGACTAGATCTCCTGAGCTTAAGACCTAGATTTCCTTATCTTTGATGTCTAGCTTGAGAAGGTGAATGACTCGCTGAAGGGGTCAAATCAGCTGAAATGCGATTAGGGCTATAAGATGATTTTCGAGTTAAAGAGTTAATGAATTCTCTAAATTTGATGGCACCCAAGAGACTAGGACAAATTGAATTAAAAGCAATTTAATGACGATGAGGTCTTCTAAGATAATCAATCACATTACTATCTTGAGGTGAGATGCATCTATGTCTAGTAGGATTTGGAAAAGTAATCAAGCTAGGATGAAATGAGACAGAAGGGGCATGCATTCAAAGATTTAGACCAGATGAAGGAAAATAAAAGTTTGTTTCTAGAAACCTTTTGAGCGGTTCATTTGAGTTTTGGATAGTAGGGAAAGATTGATGAAAGTTGGGCGATGGAATGATTTGAGTAGGGGAAAGTTGAGGTCTTGTTTCTGAATGAAATGATGGGGGTGGATTAGGTTGGTCATGATCTAAACTTGATCTCCTATTTTCCAAATTTGAATCTGGCTGAATTGGAAAACCAGCTAAAGAGAAACCAACAAAAAAACAGATGATTCAATTGGATTTATAGCAAATATCTAAGGGGAAGATAAAATCACATACAATCATCAAGAATGGTTCCAAAGGTGGATTTTCTTGAGAATATTCATTTCTGACCTTGAGGATTAATTGTTTAGATTTGAATTTTTTTTAAATGGACCAATTTGAGATTAGGACTGATAAGACGTAAATTAAATTTAATGAGATTGAAGTGTTTGCTTCCCATCTTTTAATTTTACCATCTGATATAGTGATCAAAACATGAGTGATAGCAATGATGAAAAATATTCAATCCCCTCAAAACAAATGAGGAGGTACTTTGAAAGGTCTGACGATTGCCATTGAGCTCACAATGACTGATACTATAAAAGAAGCCACTCCTAATAATTCACCAATAGCTAACAAGCCCGTATTGGCATTCATTGCAGCAAAAGTTGAAAAGACATCAGGAGCACCATTTCCAAAACCTAAAAGAGCTATAAAAAAACGAAAATAAATCATTTGATCAGTAAAAGAATTTTGAATGCAGAAACCGGAAAATGTTTGATTACTTACTTACACCAGCTAAACTTTCAGATAATCCTAATCTAATCAAGATAGTCAAAAGATTTGGACAAAAAAAATCTGAAGAAACTAAACCAATATATGAAAATAAGAAACTTAGCCAAACGATAAATACAATCAAAACTGAAATTTTGAAATTTTGAAGTTGATAAGTTTGATAATTAATATCCTTTTTAAAATCAATAAAAGAATCTTTTAATTCAGCTTTCGGATTGTTGAAATTAAGATTTTTTTTTTCATCTTCAATTTGAAATGTTATTTTTGAACCTGTAATGATTAAGCTTGTTGCAATTGAGAAAATTAACAAAAAGACAAAATAATTTAAAGAATGCCTTTTTTTTGAAAATTCAAGAAATGATTTAAATGTGATCATCTTTCTAATTTCTTATGTTAGAATTTCAGATAAATAGAACAAATTTATTCTGATGAGGAAGATTGAGAGATCCACATGCAGGGCTAATAAAATTGAAGACATCTCACTTGAATTGACTTGATGTCATTGAATGTTAAAGGTGATATGTAGGAGAAATTGGATGGATTATCAAAGGTTGAGGTGCTAACCAAAAACCAGGATCAATGGAACCAACACTGGATCATAAATGACCCTGATTGTTTCTGTAGCAGTGGAAGGTGCAAAAGAGCTGAGGGTGCAAAAGAGCTGGAGGGTGCAAAAGAGATGGTGAAATCAATTAAAAGATAAATAAAAAATTTAATTAGATATTAAAAGCTATGATGTTGAAACTAACCAAAAAGAATAATTAAAAGAAATGATATTTTTTTAAAAATAACTGAATAACGTTAGCCCCATTTTACAATGAGTTTAGCCACTCTTTGACGTACTCCCATACATTCAGTTTTTTTAAAAAAAATCATTTAATTTGATTATTTGATAAAAGAGTAATAGATGAAAACATTAGATAGTTGGAAAAAATGAATCAAGAGCAGAGGATTAAAAAAAGCTATGATTTGGTTAGTATTAGAGTTGATAGATGAGTTTGAGAATTAAAATAGAAAAATCATTTCCAAAAAAATCAAAAAACAGCAAAGTAATTCAACTAATTGCAAATGAAATCAAAAAGAAGCTTGAGTGAGAAAGTATGAATAATTGGATTTGAAATAAGCAGTTTGATAGATTAATTTAATTATTTAAAATTCAATTAATTACTTTACTTAATTTGAAATTGAATTGAATGAATTAATTTAATTAATTTGAAATGGGATTGAATCAATTAATTTAATTAATTAGTTAAATTTCAAATTGAATTAATTTTGATGAATCAATTAATTAATTAATTAATTAAACTGATTCATTGAGAATGAAATTTATTTAGTTGGAAATGAAAACTAACTATTGAAAATGAAATCTAATTAATTAGTGGGGCTCAGTCTTTGCCATATTTGATGATTTTAGACTTTCTGATTTCCAAGGCAAAATCTATGCGAGAAATGCCCAAATCAGATTCAGAACAGGCCAGCATAGCACCCAAACACTATGGGTCCATCAATTCAGTTTTGAACCTTTCCTCTATTTGTTCTTCAATATTTTTTTTTTGAAAAAATAACATTGTTATGTTAAAGGAAAATAGTACAGCAAAAATTCAAAAAAAAGTGATATAAAACAAGGTAGGGTATAGTTCCAAAAAGCCATAAGAAAGGGATGTGTGGCATTGAAAAAAGCCTGCTGGTGGCCTGTATGAGCCTGGGACACCTGAAAATACAGCATGACTGATTTTGAAATCAGTCAGTCTGATTTTCTTGTTTCCCAGGCCAAATCAGGCAAAGACTGAGCCCCACTATTGAAAAAAAATGATTTGGTTATGTGAAAACTAAATTATATGAATTGATCTAATTGATAATTAAAATTGAAATTAAATTAAAATGGATTCATTTGAATTATTGAAAGGTAATTAATTAAATTTTTTATTTGAAAAAATAAATTAATTGATTATGTTAAATGCTAAATTTATGAATTTGAGTTATAAACTAAAAGAAATCATACTAATAGTTTAATTAAAGGTTTTTCAACCAATTTGAAAAATAATTAGTATCATAAATTAATGGTGTAATTAAAATAAAATAATAATACACTGTTTGAAAATGAAAAAGTACTAATGATTTTTTGAAAATAAATGAGGACAGATGTGAAGAATAATAATTACCATGTTCTTTCTGAGAAATAAATGGAAGTCCCTTTTTCAAATAATCCTTAATTTCAAATGATACAGGATTCTTTTTAGATTCAAAAGTGGCATTACTGAGGATGTTCTCAATATGGTGGTGATTGAGAGAAATTTTATGGTTTGTCTCCTGGAAATCTAATCAGACCCACTCATATACAGCAAAAATTGTATCTGAATGAGGTCCAAGGACAGTACAGCTGGGCAGTGATTGTCCACACTTGCAAACCAATTATGGCCCAATTACGGCCATAATTGGTTTGTCTCCTGAAAATCTAATCAGACCCACTCAGATAAAGAAAAAACTGTATCTGACTGAGGTCCATGCACAGTACAGCTTGGCATTCATTGTACACAGGTGGTCAAATTATGAGCGCCGGTCAAAATTTGTAATAATTGCCAACCAATTACAACCGTAATTGTTTTGTGTCCTGGAAATCTAATCAGACCCACTCAGATACAGAAGAAACTGTATCAGGATGAGGCCCAGAGACAATTCAACCTTTGCTGTAATTGTACACAGGTGGTAAAATCATGACCGCCAGTCATAATTTGTGCCATGCAAACCAATTACGGCCATGATTGGTTTGTCTCCTGGAAATCCAGTGAGACCAAATCAGATACAGAAAAAACTGTATCTGAATGAGGTCCAGCCACAATTCAGCTTGTCTGTAATTGTCCACAGGTGGTCAAATTATGACCACCTGTCATAACTTGTACCACTTGCAAACCAATTACTGCCATAATTGGTTTGTCTCCTGGAAATGTAATGAGACCCACTCAGATACAGAAAAACCTGTATCTGAATGAGGTCCAGCCAAAATACAGGCTTTCTATAATTGTACACAGGTGGTCAACTTATGTTTGCCTGTCATAATTTGTACTGCTTGCAAGCCAATTACAGCCGTAATTGGTTTGTCTCATGACAAAGTGATCAAACCCACTCAGATACAGAAAAAACTGTATCTTACTGAGGTTCAGTCACAATACAGGTGGTCAAATTATGACTGCCAGTCATAAATTGTACCATATGCAAACCAATGATGGCAGTAATTAGCTTGTCTCCTGGGAATTTCATCAGAACCACTCAGATACAGAAAAAACTTTATATGAATGAGGCCCAGAGACAATACAGCTTTGGCTGTAATTGTACACAGGTGGTCAAATTATGACCACCTGTCATAATTTGTAAGGTTTGACTATGAAACAATAAGTAAAAATTACTAATTTATTACTTATTGTACTCTGAATGTCCTTATAAATTGAATAAATAAGATTAAAAATATAATAATAATAAATAATTATTATTATTATGGCGTAAAATAATTATATTATTAAATAAATATAATAATATAATTTATATTATGAAAATATAATATAATAAATAAATATATTAATATAAAATAATTAATATATTAAAAAGCTCTTTATTATTGTTACCAACAAATAATAAAGGCGTAAAAAATTGTTTTTTATTAATAAAAAACAATTAATAACAATAATATTACTAATATTAAAGTTATGAATTAATATAAATACTATTTATATTAATTAAAGAGTTATTAAGAGAGTAATAATAGAGAAATTATTATAATAAGAGAGAATAACCTACTTTTAACACTTAATATAATAATTTTGAAGTATTTTACGCCAAAAAATATAAATACAACTTTTTCAAATTGTATTTACAATAAAAATAAAGAAAATTACAAATTATTCTGGATTTTTACGTGGAAATGAGTTTTAGAGAGATTTTTAACAAAAACAATTAAATAAATGATTTAATCACATCAAAATAGATGATTATAGCAAGGTGGTCTTTGGTCTTTAATAATATAATGCTTTTATATATAAAGAATAAAGAAAATTACCTTTTGATTTAATTGATTTAATGTTTTTGATGCATCTGAGGGGAAAATAGAGTAAAAAGAGCTCTATTTATAGTAAATACCTCCCTCCTAGAGTCCAACAGGCTTCTAGTAGACGTGTACTGATCATATCCACTGGAATTGATCAATATTTTTAAGGTTTGAGGGTGATTACATCATGATCAAACCATCTTACATCATTATTGCACCATTATTTAAATTTATCACTGTAACTTTAAGTTTGATGACATCAGAGGCTTGGCAGAACCCCAAATTTCGTGGATTTTATTAGTTTTAATCATAAACTAATAGTATTCACCAATTTTATCACTCTTGTGACTGTTAAACTCAATTTAAGGTTACAGTAGGTGATCATAACTGCTCAATTTAAGCTCAAACTTTGATCTTCAATAACTTTTAAGATTTACACGCTACAGCAATTCAGAGAGTGAATTCTGATAGCCTGGCATAACCTTATTATGCTGCCAAGAGCTTATCATTACATAATCAAAACTCTAATTTTGATGATTTTTCTTGTAACTCATCTTTTCTGTCGAAATTCAATATTTTAAACTTCAAACCTTGATTTCAGGGGGTTATACCCTGAATTTAATGATAAAAATTACATCAATCTTCACGAATGAACTAGTAGAATCCAACTGTATACTTTTTTTTAAGTTTAGACCACTTTCACAACAAAGTGGTCAACAGCTCTGTTGATTTTTATCAATATTTCATCATAGGTTTTAACCTTGTTTATAATTTGTAAAATAAAGTTCATATCTGTGTTCTTACAGTAATTACGTGGTGACTTTATTTTTGGTTCATCATTCTATCATGTATAGTTTAGAAGATATTAGCTATGATCCTTGAATATATGCGTTGACCAAAAAAGTGCATATATTCAGGATAATTCCTTAAGTATTGATTTTGAGAATTAGCTTATTAATTGTTTTATGTGTGGACTTTTATGGGGAATCCACTGGTACAATTTATTTTACATGTTGTTTCATTGGTTTCTGAGATAAATAGGATTTTATGGTTTTTATAAGGTATTATACCTTATAATTCATTAAATATTGACTTTACAGATATGCCATAAAAATGGTATATGTGTATTTTTCCATGAGGAATCCAATGGTACAATTTATTTTACATGTTTATTCATTGGTTTTTAAGTTAAACCAATTTTTGTGTTAATTTATGGTATTTTTTGTATATTTAAGTAATTAATTTTAATGTATAATTATTCTAAGTAATTTTAGTATAATTATATTAAAGGTATAATTATTCTTAATCTTTTTGTGACCTTATTGGGTATGTGGTCATATCTCAAAGGCTCACATAATTTGTACCACTTGCAAACCAATTACCGCCGTGATTGGTTTGTCTCCTGGAAATGTAATCAGACCCACTCAGATACAGAAAAACTGTATCTGGATGAGGTCCAGACACAATACAGGTTGTCTTTAATTGTACACAGGTGGTCAAATTATGTTTGCCTGTCATAATTTGTACCACCTGCAAACCAATTACAGCCGTAATTGGTTTGTCTCATGAGAAAGTGATCAAACCCACTCAGATACAGAAAAAACTGTATCTGAATGAGGTTCAGTCACAAGACAGTTTGTCTGCAATTGTACACAGGTGGTCAAATTCTGTCTCCAGTCATAATTTGTACTTCTTGCAAACCAATTACACCCATAATTGGTCTGTCTCCTTGAAATCCAATCAGACCCTCTCAGATACAGAAAAAACTGTATTTGAATGAGGTCCAGACACAATACAGCTTGTCTGTAATTGTACACAGGTGGTCAAATTATGATTGGCAGTCATAATTTGTACCACTTGCAAACCAATTACAGCCATAATTGGTTTGTCTCCTGGAGATGCAATCAGACCCCCTCAGATACAGAAAAAACTGTATCTGAATGAGGTCCGGCCACAATACAGCTTGTGTGTAATTGTACACTGGTGGTCAAATCATGTGTGCCTGTCATGATTTGTACCACTTGCAAACCAATTACAGCCATAATTGGTTTTTCTCATGGAAATGGGATCAAACCCACTCAGATACATAAAAAACTGTATCTGAATGAGGTTCAGTCACACGACAGCTTGTCTGAAATTGTACACAGGTGGTCAAATTATGACTCCGGTCATAATTTGTACCACTTGCAAACCAATTAGGCCCGTAATTGGTTTGTCTCCTTGAAATTCAATCAGACCCACTCAGATACAGAAAAAACTGTATCTGAATGAGGTCCAGCCACAATACAGCTTCTCAAATGATGACCGCCAGTCATAATTTGTACCACTTGTAAACCAATTAAGGCCATAATTGGTTTGTCTCCTGGAAATGTAATCAGACCCACTCAGATACAGAAAAAACTGTATCTGAATGAGGTCCAGCCACCATACAGGTTGTCTGTAATCGTACACAGGTGGTCAAATTATGTTTGCCTGTCATAATTTGTACCACTTGCAAACCAATTACAGCCATAATTGGTTTGTCGCATGAGAAAGTGATCAAACCCACTCAGATACAGAAAAGCCTGTATCTGACCGAGGTTCAGTCACAATACAGGTTGTCTGTAATTGTACACAGGTGGTCAAATTATGACCGCCGGTCATAAATTGTACCATATGCAAACCGATGATGGCAGTAATTGGCTTGTCTCCTGGGAATTTCATCAGACCCACTCAGATACAGAAAAAACTTTATCTGAATGAGGCCCAGCAACAATACATCTTTGGCTGTGATTGTACATAGGTGGTCAAATTATGACTTCTGGTCATAATTTGTACCATGAAAACCAATCACGGCCATAATTGGTTTGTCTCCTGGAATTGCAATCAGACCCTCTCAGACACAGAAAAAACTGTATCTGAATGAGGTCCAGCCACAATACAGCTTGTCTGTAATTGTACACAGGTGGTCAAATTATGATTACCTGTCATAATTTGTATGACTTGCAAACCAATTAGAGCTATAATTGGTTTGTCTCCTGGAAATGCAATCAGACCCACTCAGATACAGAAAAAACTGTATCTGAATGAGGTCCAGCCACAATACAGCTTGTCTGTAATTGTACACAGGTGGTCAAATTATGTTTGCCTGTCATAATCTGTACCACTTGCAAACCAATTACAGCCATAATTGGTTTGTCTCATGAGAAAGTGATCAAACCCACTCAGATACAGAAAAAACTGTATCTGAATGAGGTCCAGCCACAATACAGCTTGTCTGTAATTGTACACAGGTGGTCAAATTATAATTGCGTGTCATAATCTGTATGACTTGCAAACCAATTAGAACTATAATTGGTTTGTCTTCTTGAAATACAATCAGACCCACTCAGATACAGAAAAAACTGTATCTGAATGAGGTCCATTCACAATACAGCTTGTCAAATTATGACCGCTGGTCATACTTTGTACCACTTGCAAACCAATTACGGCTGTAATTGGTTTGTCTCCTTGAAATGTAATCAGACCCACGCAGATACAGAAAAAACTGTATCTGAATGAGGTCCAGCCACAATACAGCTTTTCTGTAATTGTCCACAGGTGGTCAAATTATGACTGCCGGTCATAATTTGTACCACTTGCAAACCAATTACCACCGTAATTGGTTTGTCTCCTGGAAATGTAATCAGACCCACTCAGATACAGAAAAAACTGTATCTGAATGAGGTCCAGCCACAATACAGGTTGTCTGTAATTGTACACAGGTGGTCAAATTATGACTGACGGTCATAATTTGTACCATATGCAAACTAATGACAGCAGTAATTGGCTTGTCTCCTTGGAATTTCATCAGACCCACTCAGATACAGAAAAAACTGTATCTTAATGAGGCCCAGAGACAATACAGCTTTGGCTGTAATTGTACACAGGTGGTCAAATTATGACCACCGGTAATAATTTGGACCACTTGCAAGCCAATTACGGCCCTAATTTGTTTGTCTCCTTGAAATGTAATAAGACCCCCTCAGATACAGCAAAAACTGTATCTGAATGAGGTCCAGCCACAAAATAACTTTGGCTGTAATCATACACAGGGGGTCATAATTTGTACCATATGCCAACCAATTATGGCAGTAATTGGTTTGTCTCCCAGGAATTTCATCAGACCCACTCAGATACAGCAAAAACTATATCTGAATGAGGCCCAGACACCATACAGCTTGGCTGTAAATGTCTTTTTACAGGTGCTGTAATCTTAAAAGTGGTCAAACTATGACTTCCGTATAAAATCTATACCTCATGCAAACCATATAGGGGCATAATTGGCTTCTATCTTTGCAAAATTAAAGATGCTCAAATATAAATAAAGCTATGTTTGTGTCCACTTGAAACCTCTTTTGAGTTCACTTAGCCCCCAAACACTTTCCTCACAACCACACTAATCCATTTCAATTTCTTGGGCCCTTTTTGTTCATTTCCCACAAAATTTCTTGGTGTAAAAAATGGGCCGCCTTATAAAAATTTGCACTTGTCACAAGCTTGGCTGTTACAATCAGGAATATGAAGATTTGAACAATATTGTTCAGCATAGAAGATCTATGTCTGACCCAGATTGGAAGACACATCAATTGGAACTACTAAAACTCAGAAGACTCCAGCCTTTGGTTTATCAGATGTTTTTAGCCCAAAACAGTGAAAATGTAAGGACTATTTCCCTCTTCATTTTAATTCTTCATCATTACTTAAATCTAGTTTTCCACAATCCTTGGGCACAGCCAACACAGAAAACCCCTGTATGCTCTCAAATTGAACAGATCTGTCATCAGAATAATGAAAGAAATATACTTTTTGATACCAAAAAATATGAAAACAAGATCTTTAAGTTCATTGACTCTCATGCTCTCAAGGTTTTGGTTTAAACTTCCAGCCTATACCTCAAAAATGGAATGTCCAGAGATAGTATCAAGGAATTTCTTCTATCAGAAAGGGAAAAGATAACTAGCCTTGCAGAGAAATTCAATTTTGATGGATTATCCATTGCTAAAGAAATTCCACTTTCAATTGAAACTATTTTGGTTCAGCTGGGCATATTCATGGACTTTTAAAAAAAGATTTGCTGTCCAGAATGCTTAAGCTTGTATGATCTCACTGAAAAGGGGCACATAAACAAACACTGTACATCCAAATTTATTCAACCTTTTCCTTCTTCCATTATTAAATGAGGACCTCTTTCAAGAAAAGAATGTGGTTTCATTTTATTTAAAACTGATGGCAAGAATGATTTTCACTTCAAAAACCAATCTTTACCTTTACATACCAATCCTTGCAAAAATGGTTCTCCTCCCATATGTGTATTGCTGGCTTTGAAAAGTTATTAAATGCTCACAATACCCATAGTTCTAAAACAAACCCTAAAGTTATTTCTGATATTTGGCATGGTGAGATTTGGTACACATTCAAATCTTCCCCATGTAGTAAACAGGCATTTACAAATGGGACAGGTAATTTGATATTTAGCTTATATATAGATTGGTTCAATCCATTCAGTAACAAAGGGGCTGCAAAGTACATTTCAATTGGGTCAATTGTTCTCACTTTTTTGAATCTTCCTCAAAGTGAAAGTCACAAAGAGGAAAATATGTTTTTGTATGCAATAATTCCCGGTCCCAACAAGCCATCTCTTGATCAAATGAATTTATTCTTGCATCCTCTTGTGATTGAGCTTAAAATTTTATTGAATTGTATTTGGTTTTCCCATACCCACAGCTTTCCACAGGGTAGACTTATTAGAGTGGCTTTATTACCTTTAATAGAAGATCTTCCTTCTCTACATAAAGTGGCTGGATTTGCCTCTCATTTGGCCAATTGATTTTGCTCCTTTTGTAATATAACAAGGGTGGACATCAATGCAATATATATTTCAAAATTTGACGCAAGGACACATAAAAATCATATTTCCAAGGCAAATGAATGGCTCCAACTTCAAACCCAAAAGGAACAAGATGAATTTGTAAAATCACATCATGTCCGGTGCAGTATTCTAAATAAGCTAGATTACTAGAGACCAATTGACTTTTGTGGCATAGATATTATGAATTTTTTGATTTTAGGGGATATCAAAGACTATTGCATATCATTCCTCAAGCTGGGGTTGGCTGGTCACAAGTTAGAGCTTCAAAGGAAAAAGCAAGGTTTTTTGGCAGACTCAAATCCATCCAAATATCCTTTTTGTTTATTGGGGCTTCCAAGAAAAAGGAAAAATGAAGATGAAAATGATTCTGACAAAATAAGTAGACCCAAGAAACAAAACCCTACCAAAGCTAACCTTGCCCGCATTCAACCTCCTACATCCCAAAGGCACAAAGGCTCTAGTGAAGCCTCCAGGACCAAAAGTGATCAAACTGCAAAAAGCAACAGAACTTCAAACTACAGGTATTCCCTTAGATCCCAGAAAGCCACTTCTACAGTACTCAGCTTATTACCTTTTACACATGGTAGTGATTCATTGGTTCCTTCTGATTTCTCTTCTGATGATAATCAGTATTTCAATAAAATGGGGGATGAGTCTCCAAGATTAGAAAAGACAAATTAGAGGTACTTCAAAACCTCATCAATCAAACAAAAGTGCCATCATGGTTTTCTTGTCTACCCAGAAAATTTGGCTTCAAAAACTTTCAGACACTCAAAGCAGAAGAGTGCCAAATCTTGATGACATTTTATTTACCTTTGGAACTTGTACCACTATGGAGTTCAAAAATACTTCACAGGGAGGAAAGGGTAAAATTCCCCAGGAACTATCTCCATAAGGATCTTCTACTCAAATCAGTGATTTCATTAGTTACATTTACAAACATGTTATTCAGAACAAGCATTCATGAAGAAGACTTTGATAAGATTGAAAGGACTGAAAAGATCTATTGTTAAAACCTTTGTTTGGGTTGGTCCATGATAAACTACAAACCTAATCTATACCTAGCACAACATTTACCAAAGGTTATCAAGGAGCTAGGGCCACCAAGAAGCTTAGCTGTGTGGGCATACAAAAGAATGAACCATATATTTGGGGACATACCATGAAATAATAAGCCATGTTGAGTTTTAATTATATATTTTTATGTCAAAAAACACCCTCACACAATACCTACCCACATATAACAAATTGTAGCTGAGATCTCCCAAACAATACTGAAAATATGAATATCTGAAGTACAATATTAATGGATTTCCAAATTGCCTAATCTTCAACAAAGAGTTGGTAGGAACAATCCCCTCACTTCTCTGCATCAATCAAAAAATATAAGTGCCAGTCATACAATTCAATTGCATGATACTATTTTTCAAAAGTGGAAACTACTAGTTTCAAGAGATATAAGGGATGTTGTAAAAATCTTTTAATGAAAAAAGTCAAAGTAGAAGAGTACAAAGTGGTATTTTTGAGAAACAAGCCAAAGTTCCAATCAGACTTCCAGAAAATCTTTATTCAAATGATTATATTTCCAAGCTTACTAATGATCAGAAGCTAATGTTACAATCAAAGCCATTCATCATTTACTTCAACTATCTGAAACCTAAAAAAATAATTCATGATTTTTCTATTGTTTCCACAATCAATTTTTCCAATTCATGATCCACAGTACCTGAATGTCCAATGCTCAACCTGAAATGAAATAAAAATTGTTCAGCTACTAAAAAAGATAAATATTGGTTGAGTATAAACTATTCTACATCTGAAGCTGCTTTTTCTTCCATCTAACTTGCTGAATATTCACCTTGATACTACCAACAGTTATATAATGAAATACATGAACTACTATCTTTTTCCCTAGCCAATAAAGCCTATCAACTGCTTGATCATCAGTTGAAGGGTTCCAACCTGATTCCTAATTTAAGTCATTGGAATAATATTAGATTAAGCTTCAAGTGTATCTAAATAATTTCTTACCATTATGTAGACATTTTGAGCACATCTCAGATCAATACCAACACCACCTGTGCCTTTTGTTGTAAGAAGAACTTGAGATTTTGGATTTTTTCTGAATTCTTCAAGGATTTGTATCCTTCAATCATTTTTGAGCATTCCATGCATCATCAAATTGGATATTCCACTTTCATCCAGTGCAATCTAAATACTTTTTACAATATTTGATCAGTAAAATCATTCAAATGATAGGTAGTAGAAGTATTTGAACTCACATATCAAGAAACCTTTTGTATTCCAAAAAAAACAACTGCTTTGAGATATCTTAAGTCTGGCTCCTTCTGAAAAACCTCTGTGAGATGGCTAACAAGACACACCACTTTGGATCCTTCTTTCCAGGTATATCTCATTCCCTGTTATTTCCTTTCTATTAGTTCTGGATGATTGCAAAGCTGCCTCAAATCTGATAATCTGGAAGAAAATTCTGATGAATCCCATTGAACTGCTTTGGACCTCTGTTTTCCATACAATGCACTAAACTTTTCATGCCTTTTGAAATAAAGTGTTTTCCATGGCTCATAGATCTCAATTCCAACTCCATGTTGCACTTTCTTGGGAAGATCCAGTAGGTTAGCTTTAAATATTCTCAAGGTGAGTGTTTGCATTTAAAGCTGTAATGATTGGATAGCCATTTGATTCCCAGATGATATTTGTTTGATTATGCAATTTTCCCATAAAGGCTTGAGATTCCATGGTTCTACTTGTAAAAACCTCAACAGACTATGAAGATCCCAAAGATGGTTTTTCAATGGTGTTCCTGTAAGGCATAACTTTATTTAAGGTTTTAAATTCAATATTGTGAATACTCTATGAGTAAATTCTTCCTTTATGTAGCTAATGGATGTAAAAATTTCAGTACTTTTTTATTTAAAAATTACAAAGAGAAGCTTACTGTGCTTCATACAACACTATTCTGAACCAATTCACCAAAAGAGGATTTATTCTCATCCCATGAACATCATTCACATTATAAACAGCAATAACATCATATATGGTGATGATAAATGCATTCTACTTCGAATTTTGGAATGAAATGAAATTACGATTGGAACCATGAAATATTGAATATGGTAAACTACCATCATGAAAATGTAGTCTTATTTCATCATCTCAGTTATTCAAAGTGGAAAGTGGTACAATGATCAAAGTAGCTGGGACATGGTACTTAGATATTTCTGAGTACTTTAATGCTTCATTTTGTATTTTTTGAATCAAGAATAAAGTTTTAAACAATCCCCCAAGTCCCATATCATCAGCAAATATTCCACCCCTACTTTTCCATACAATATCTTGTGGTATCAGCCCATTCTCAACAGCATTAGAAAACACTTTTTTAATCCATACATTATCTGAATGTTTCCATAGGTTTTCACAAATTTTTTCCATATTAGTTTCAATACTTAACAGATAGGAAATACCCTGGATTTGGTGCAATGAAAGATTGGTTTGACAATTAGGTATATAAGTAGCAGAACTAGCTAAACTTGTATTATTGGAAGCTTGATAAATATCACAATCTTGAGGAATATCAATAAATAGAGGTGAGCTATAGTTTCCAATATGTCTCAGAGCCATGTTTGCATTCTTGAAAGCCTCTCTTGTTTGTAAAATATTCCCTTTATCCACAAAAACAAATCCATGTAATAAGATGTTTTTATCTTTATTCTTGAAATTTATGAAATAATTTATAAAAAGAACTTTATTATTATTTTTGTATTTTTTTATATGTTTCAGGATTCAAGCATTCAGCCACTCCTCCAAAAATATCAAGCAGTGAGCCCAGATGGAAACTCTGGAAGGAATTAAGGCTCCCAAGATGACTCAAGTCAGAATCTACTCTTCTGAACATTACTGAGCTCAGAGAGGTTGGAAAGGATTGTTCAATATTGATTTTTTTTCAATTTTAATAATAAAAACCCCAAGACAAAATATTGAAATCATACTGTAAATGTTTAGAATGAAAATTTAATATATCAGTGTGATATGTTTTTTTTAGGAGAAATGGAACCTATATGATAGGATTGCATGTATTATATAGTGGAAAGACTCCCGGTGATTTTGTAAGTGATTTTGATAAGCTAAAGATTTAGCCCATGAATTTCTCTTAATAGTGTAAAAAATGAATCATATTTTGAAACTCAGTTTATTAATGGACATAAATATATTCCAAATCTGCATATCAATTAAAGTTCTTATTACTGTTGTCCCAAATCCTTGGATTTTTATTTTAAAAGAAATTATCTATGAGGAAAAAAGTTCCTTTTCAAATGTGGCGCTCCCTCCAAGATATATCCAGCAATGAACAAAATTGTTCAGTTGTGGCCCATGCAACCCCTTTCGAACTTTTTTTTAATTAAACAAAGGATTCCTATACTTTGTTTAATTTTCCTTTGCAGAAATTCTCAACAATCTAATTTCAAAATTATTCATTAAATCATGTTGAAGGCCATTGACTCACTATTTGAAGAGCTTCAAGTTTATTTTATTCCCTTTATTTATTAATTTTTTATTTTGAATTATTATTCTAATAAATTAAGATTAATTTGTATGGAAACATCCTTTCCAATAATTTGGCCCAATTTCTATGATAATAATCATCATTCAAGGAGAGGTTATTTACTTATTATAAAATTATTGGTTCTTATTTTTCCAAAATATTCATAATTTCAAGGAGGAACACCATTTATAAATTTAAATTTGGACAGGATTCCCTCAAAATAATTACCACTATAATTTTCAAATTCATCATTACTTATTATTATCATTGTGGGAAATCAATTCAAGCTTACTTTTTGATTCATCTGAAAACAAGCATTCTGGTAAATAGAATTTCTTAATTCTAAGGTTATTTCCATTGTTTAATCCAAAATGAAAGATAAATTAAAATCAAAGAAATTCAAGAATAAAGGCAGCGGAATGACAATAAGGTCAAAGAAGCAATTAATGCTACAAGTATCAAAGAATTCCTTTTCAAGGCTCCCCATCTAGGTGGATGAACTTTCAAAATCCACAAGCATTCATGAAGTGAATTTCAAGGAAGTCAATTTATGAGAGAATTTGAAGATTATTCTACAAACTATAAGCATCATGAGGGAATTTCAATGTTCTCACAATCCAAAAAGTGAATAACATTACCTATATGTGTTGCCAGTGTATATATTGAGTTGAGAAAATATTAATAAAAATTAAAGGGGGAGTCAAAATGTCAGATTACAATGAATGTGAGTTAAACTAGGGATACTTCCAGAGATACACTCAGACATAAGCTGAAGATACTGTAAAGGACCTGTATGCAAGTCCCCACCTTTTTTCTGTGGTGACTAATAATAAGCTACTGAGCTTTTACTACGGTTATACTACTATTCTTCACTAATACTAAGCTACTGAGCAAGGCTACTGAGCTTTCACTACAGTTATACTACTATTCTTCACTAATACTAAGCTACTGAGCAAGGCTACTGAGCTTTTACTATGGTTATACTACTATTCTTCACTAATACTAAGCTACTGAGCTGTTACTACAGTTATAATACTATTCTTCACTAATACTAAGCTTATGGAGTAAGGCTACTGAGCTTTTCACTACTAAAACACTACTACTATTCTAGATATCCTGCTAGTTCAGGGATGGTGGTGATCCTGGATAGTGGGAACTTGTTCCATGATTCTGGGAAGAATGAGGGAGAGAGAACCTCTATTTATAGCTTTTGGGCCTCAATAGAGCCTCTCAAAACAGGGGACTTAGAAAAAATCATAGTTGAGAGGTTTTAGCTAGTGAGACGTGTAGTTTTGGTGTAGCAACGTGACACAGGATCCAAGGTCTGACCAATGAGATTGAGTTGTAATGTTGTGGTATTACATACCTTGATGGCCCAGCTTCAAGAAAAATTTCATTTATAGGACTATAATTTGAAGACTGAAGAAAGAAAAATCAATAATTAATCAATTACAATAGAGGAACTCAACAATATAATGGATTTAACTTCATCAATATGTATAATCCCATAAGCAAATCCTGGAAGAATTGTCCATTTGATTACAAGAATAACAATAAAATAAGGAAAAGAGAAAGACAAGCTAGCAAGAATGTTTAAGTTACCAGTGAAAGGGGTAATGTAACACTCAAGTTACCCTAGCTCTTCTCAACCTTTGGATTACTCAGCAATTCAGTTATTAACCTGAGGACACTTCAATAAGGAATGAATTAAAACTGTATTAATCAGCAGTCACAAGACAGAAAGAATAAAATCAATTAATTTATGCAAGGAAAATCCATCAAAAACCTTAAATTACACAGCATATCTGTGGAAATACAAGCACAGCCACCTGATAATCCAGTAAATATAGATTAAAAACAGAATTAATTTAGATAAAGAAAAATTAAATCTCATACAGAACAAACAGAATGCCCAAAATACACATAATTCTCCACCTACAGTTCAAACAATGCACAGACCTATGGTGCAATAACTGTACAAAATCATCTCATACCACCAAAAAATTGTGCAAAAAACCAAAAAAATGGTGCAATACCTGGAAGAAATGACACCATCTCAAAATTACTCACCGGCTAAATACCCTCAAGGCTGTGCATATGTCACAGCCAAGGAGGCAGGGGCATTACCAATCATATTCCACAATCATTACTTCATTGATACCCCTCAAAACCCAATCAGCAAGGGGGTTTCATTCAAGATTATCCAAATACAGTTTTCATACAGGCAAGATCCAAATACAGTTTCAGACCTCAATACAGTTCATACAGGCAAGACCCAAATACAGGATTCACCAAATACAGGCCTGTAATCAATACAGGTGCAAATACCTGTATTGACTGTATAACCTGTATTGGATTCACCAATACAGGATTCAATCCCACATCCAACTTCTTCCAGCATACAGACAAGTATCTCAACACTCAAACTCCAAGGCTGGTATTTCTCACATATACCAGCCCCTCTTCACCCACCTGGGGGTTTTTCCCCCAGTTAATTAAAATAGTTGATTTATTATTTAATATTATTTTATTCTCACTTTGGAATATTATTTTATTATTTACTAAGTTAGTCTTAGCCTTTCCTCACCTGTTCAGTAGAGTCCTGGTGGCCATATCCTTATTAATCCCTTTTCTCTTTTCTGAACAGGTTGAAACAGTGACTCAGGATTATTTGTGGTTGGCTCTTTATTATTGCTTTTGCTTTGTCTCTCTTATCTTCTATACTTATTATTTTATGACTAGGAATTTATCCTCTTACTCCATTACTCTCATCTTTTGAGTATTTCCTTTTGAGCCCTCCATAAGTAAGTCTGTTCACTGAGTGCCAGGCCCTCTTCATTTTAGAAGAGCCCCTGTGACATTATTTTAATTAACTCATAATTGCTTCTTTTCTTTCATTCATTTTATTCATTTCTCTCATTCTTCAATTATGATCTTTTCATGATTTTATGATTTTTATGATTTTTATGATTTTTATGATTTTTTCTCTCTCATCAATTTTCATCTCATTCTTTTCATTCAAATGAAAATTGATTCTCTTTCTTATTTCAAAATTTCTTCTGACCATTTCACTTTATCATTATCATTCTCATTTCTCTTTTTTGTCTGAATTCAGGTTTATCAGGTCATTTGAGTGGAATTATTTGGGTTAATTGATTATTCATTCAGGGATTTTATTGATTTGGGGTATTCAGTGATTTTGGATTTTGGAAATTTCTCAAGATTATTGATTTATTGATTGATTCCTCAAGACATTGATTTCACCTCAAGACTTTGAATTGACTTGATTGAATTGATTTGATTGACTTGATTTGACTACTCAAGATAACTGATTTATCCTCAAGATTTGATTTAATTGATTGATTTGAATTTGATTCCTCAAGAAAATTGAATTGACTTTTGAAGATATTTATTGAATTCCTCAAGACTTAATTGATTTGATTTTGATTGACTTGATTTGACTTATTGATTGAAATTGATTATTCATAAGAATTTGACTTTGTCATATTCACTCTTCAAGATTTATTCATATTGATTCACTTCAAGATTATTGATTGATTTCTCAAGTTCATCAAGATTTTCATTTGATTGTTTTGGTCAAGCCTTCTTCTATTCAAAGTATCATCAAGTTTTATTTATTCTTCTTTCATAATGCCAGTTCAGCATAGCCCTCCAGCCAAGAATACAAGATCTCAAAGACATCAAGCTGTTCTCACTCCTACAGCAAGGGCTCCTCTTGACCGCACACCATCAGTTCATCAACTGAGTGCAAATTTGGACAGAGGACCACCAATGGAAGGAGCAGCACCCTCCAGAAGAGGAGGTGTGAAGTCTAGAAGATCAAGATCATTCTCTGGACTGTTGGGTGGCTGTCCAAGCATTCCTCAAGGGCCTAGAAGTAGATTGGGGGAAGCTGAAGATGAGGAGGGGGAGGAGTCTGTGGAAGAGGAAGAATCTGAGGAGACTGAAGTGGCAGCTGCCTTGGCAGGTGCTCCTGAAGTTCCTGAGGCTCCAAATCTAGCCCTTTCTAATCAACCTTCTGTCTCTCAAGCTGAACCAAATTTCCTCAAGATGATGGAGCAAATGACTCAGTTTATGGGACAACTCACTCAAGCAGTTGCCCCAAGGGACACTTCAAAAGCCCCTGCATTCAAGACTCCATCAATGAAGGCACCTGATTCTTTTGATGGTACTAAAGCTTATAAATTGAGAGGATTTATTCAATCTTGTCAATTAATTTTCCATAATGACCCAGCAAACTTCTTCTCTGACAGGAAGAAGGTTTTGTACTCAACTTCTTTTCTTACTGGTAGAGCTGGCAAATGGATTGAACCTTACCTCTCAAATATCTCCAATGAAGACCCTTCTTATCTCCTCAATAACTGGCAGTTGTTTGAAACCCAGTTATTCACTCTGTTTGGTGATCCCAATGAAGTCAGAAAAGCTGAACAAGAGTTGGACAATTTGAGGATGAGGGAAAGTTGTCAAGTTTCCTTGTACATAGCTGATTTTAGAAGTTTAATGTCAAGAATTGGAGACTGGGGGGAAAGAGCCTATATTCATGTGTATAGGAGAGGCTTGGCATCAAGGTTGTTGGACCAATTGGCTTCTCACCCTGGAACTTTTGATAGTCTTCAAGAACTCATGGACATCACCTTGGAGTTAGATACCAGGTACCATGAGAGGCAGAAGGAAAAGGGTAGCCATCAAGAGAAGAAGCCTCCAATCAGTGGATCCAACTCCTCCAAGCCCCCTCAAAGTTCATCATCAAAGAAGCCTTATCACAAGAAGAATAAGAAGGGGAAGAATTTTCAAGTGTCCAAAGACAAGCCTCATGCTGCTCTCCTCAATAAAGACAATAAATTAATCGGTTCTGAAAAGGAGAGGAGGATTAAAGAAGGCTTGTGCAATTATTGTGGTGGTAAACACCCATTTGAAAAATGCTTCAAGAGGCCTGAGAATAGGCAAGGGTCATCAAAAGGCTTCCCTAGCAAGCAGGGAAAAGCCTGAGTGGGAATCATGATGTGTTCAATGGTTCTCACTTATTTCCTTCAAGAGCACAATTGTGCACTCTGAATACTAGTGTCAAGAAATCTTTAAAATTTCTTATTTTTTCTTCAATCTCTGATATTTTTTATAGTATTCTCATTGATTCTGGTGCTACAAACTCCTTTATTGCAAAGAATTTTGTTCTCAAGTACTCATTGACCATGTCAGAGCTCCCTGAAAAGATTCCTCTTTTCATTCTGGATTCCAGTGAATCCACTTCCTTGTTCATCACCCATTATACCAAGTGGGTTGTTGATTTACCTTCCTTCCCAAGCTTTGAATGGGATTTCTTTATCATAGATTCACCCAAGGGAGAAGACCTAATATTGGGCTATGATTTTCTTTACCATTTCAATCCCATTATTGATTGGAAAAATGGATTGATCACCTATGATTCTAATCATAAGGATTCTAGTGGTATTATTTCTTCTACTAGTAATGACTTTTCCACTGCTGTCAACAGTGTTGCTCTGGTTGGTGAACTTAAGACACCTTCCTTTCCTCCTTCTGTCCATAACCCCTCCATTTTTCCCTCTCAGTCATTACTTCCATTAAGAGATGAAGTCTTCAAAGAGATAAAAGATGTTGGAGAAGATGTTGCTATATCTTCACTTCATCTCTTTCAAGGGGATATGGACCTTCCTCCTTTATCTTTTCATGCCTCCCTGGAGGAGCAGTGGGATGAGGAGGAAGAGCCAGAAGAGATTGAAACTGTGCTGAAGGTAGTCTCTCCTGTTTATCACAAATATTTGGATGTATTCTCCAAAGTGAAAGCAGAGAAACTTCCTCCACACCGTGCCTGTGATCATCATATCGAACTGGAGGGTCTTCTACCTCCAGTTGGTGTTATCTACTCTTTATCAAGGAATGAGTCAGAAACACTGCGGGCCTACATTTCAGAGAATGTAGAGAAAGGTTTCATTAGACCAAGCTCCTCCTCAACAGGAGCACCTGTCCTTTTTGTTAAGAAAAAGGATGGTGGTCTTCATTTGTGTGTTGACTACCGCAAACTTAATGCTGTCACTAGGAAGAACAGGTATCCTGTTCCTCCAATGAATCAGCTTCTTACCGTATTCAACGGTGCTACTATCTTCTCCAAGATAGATCTGCGTGGTGCTTATAATCTCTTGAGAATCAAAGAGGGGGATGAGCACTTAACTGCTTTTAGAACCAAATATGGCAGTTATGAATATTTGGTTATGCCATTTGGCTTAACCAATGCTCCAGCTTCATTCCAAAATCTTGTGAATGATATCTTTGCAGATTATTTGGATGTTTTTGTTGTAGTGTACTTAGATGATATTATGGTCTTCTCTAGCTCTTTGGATGAACATGTTAAACATGTGGCCTCTGTTCTCCAAAGACTGAGAGACAATAATTTGTTTGCTAAAGCCTCAAAGTGTGTATTCCATGCCTCAAGTGTGGAATACTTGGGCTATGTTGTTTCAAGTGATGGCCTCAAGATGGATTCTTCAAAGGTTCAACAAATCCTCAATTGGCCTCAGCCCAAGAAAATCAAGGCTCTTCAATCCTTTCTTGGCTTTGCCAACTTTTATCGTCGTTTCATTAAAAATTATTCCAAAAAAATCTCTGCTCTCACTTCCCTCCTTAAAAAAGATTCTCCCTTTATCTTCAATGAGGAAGCTCTTAGTCAGTTTCAGATACTCAAAGAAGCTTTCACCACTGCTCCTATCCTCTCTCACTTTAATCCTTCTCTTCCAACTATTGTAGAGACTGATGCCTCTGATTATGCCTTGGGTGCTGTACTGAGTCAGGTGAATGACTCAGGAAAGCATCCCATTGCATTTGATAGTCGCAAGCTCTTACCAGCTGAACTCAACTATGAAATTCATGACAAGGAACTCCTTGGCATAGTTTGGGCTCTCAAGCGCTGGAGAGCCTTTCTCCTTTCTCTTTCTGATTCCTTTGAGGTCTTGACAGACCATTGTTCTCTCCAATATTTTATGTCCTCTAAAGTCCTTACTCGTTGTCAAGCCCGTTGGGCTGAATTTTTGTCTGAATTTCACTTTGTTATCACTTACCGCCCAGGCAGGCTGGCCACTTTACCAGATGCCTTGTCACGTCGGGACGACGTGTACCCAGAGAGGGGGGTGGATTTCATCAGCAAGAATCCTCAAAACTTTCATCAAGTTCTCAAGCAAAATGAAATTCAAGAGTCAAGATTCTTTTCCATAAAAGTTGAAATGTTTTCAGATTTAGTTGATCAGATTCAAAGACAAGTATGGCAAGACAAAGACTATAAGGAGATCCTCAAGAGATTAGCAAGAGGAGAATCAGTCCCAGACTATTCTCTTGAACCTCAAGCAAAATTATTATTGTTCAAAGATAGAGTAGTTATTCCAAGCAATCATGAAGTTCAATTGGATATTCTTCAAAGGCGTCATGATTCACCATTGGCTGGCCATCCTGGCCAGGAGAAGACCCTCAAGCTCATCAAGAGGGATTTTTATTGGGCTGGCATGAATCAAATCATCAAGGACTATGTGTCCTCATGTCAGCAATGTTCAAGAAACAAGAACATCCACCATAAGAAGTTTGGATTACTCAAGCCTCTTCAAATTCCATCTGGTCCTTGGAATTCCTTATCAATGGACTTTATCACCCAATTGCCCTTGTCAAGCAACTTTGATTCAATTTTAGTAGTTGTAGACAGATTTTCAAAAATGGCAATATTTATTCCAACTTATTCAACAATCACTGCTTTGGATTTAGCTCAAATATTCATTAATCATGTCTTTTCCAAACATGGTCTTCCAATCAGTATTGTTAGTGATAGAGGTTCATTATTTGTTTCATCATTTTGGACTCAATTGTGTCAGCAGCTCAAGATATCAAGAGATCTTTCAACTGCCTTTCACCCTGAAACAGATGGACAGACAGAGAGGGTAAATCAGATTCTAGAACAGTATCTTCGGATGTATGTCAGTTACCATCAAGATGACTGGCACACCTGGCTCCCTCTGGCTGAATTTGCCTATAATAATGCAGAACATTCATCAACAAAGCAGTCTCCATTTTTCACTATTTATGGAAGAAATCCCAGCTTTGATTCAATTCACATTTCTCAAGATACACCTGCTGGAAAGTTATCATCAAAACTCCAATCAGTACAGCAAGTGGTCAAAGAAGAATTAGAGTCAGCAATAAAGCGTTTTAAGAAGTATGCAGATAAAAATAGAGCAATTCCACCTGATTTCCAACCTGGGGACAAAGTATGGCTAGCTTCCAAGAACATCAAGACAACAAGACCCACCAAAAAGCTTTCAGAAAGATGGCTGGGACCCTTCGAAGTTCTCAAGAAGATTGGCAGCCATGCATATCACCTCAAGTTGCCTCAACAATGGAAGTCAGTTCACCCTGTTTTCCATGTGTCCTTATTAGAACCAGTCAAGCAATCAACTATCCCAAATCGACACCAATTGCCACCACCTCCAGTAATAGTGGAAGAGCAAGAAGAATGGGAAGTGGCTCAGGTTCTGGACTCAAAACTCAAGAGAGGTTCATTATGGTATTTAGTGGAGTGGAAAGGATTCAATGAAGACCCAGAAAGAACAACTTGGGAACCAGCTTCCAACCTTACCAACTCCCCAGACCTTGTCAAGGATTTTCACACTTTGTATCCAGACAAGCCTGGCCCAAATGCCTCAAGAGTTTGATTTATGGTGCTTGGTGGGGATTGGAGTTTATGAAAGTAAGTTCCTCTCCTGGCATGCACCTTTAAGGGGGTATTCTACCCAAATTTGTTGTAAGCATCACCTTGGCCACTTTGTGAGCACTTGTCAATTCTTTGGACAGGTTCAGAAGGCCTTGCAACATCATACCCTCAAGATTTGGACCTTTTCATCAAGATATGGCCCAATCTTTTCTTTTATTTTCTCTTCTTTCTTTAATCATGCCATAAATCATCTTTCAAGACATTCATTATCAAATTCATCTTATGGCATATTTCAATTTTCATTTATGGTGCTTGGTGGGGAGTGGAAGTTATGAAAGTAAGTTCCATCTCCTGGTATGCATCCCTGAGGGGTCTAATTCTTGTAAAAACATTACCTTGGCCACGCTGTGAGCATCAAATGCTTGATTTCATCTTTCAGAATCTTTTGGCCAAAAATCAAGCAACTCACCACAAGAAGGACAACCCTCAGGCATTTCTTATTTCTTTCTTTACTCTCTTTTTCTCTCAATTCTTTTTCATTTTTATTTTTTATTTTTTTTTTCTATTTCATTTTCTTTTACTTGTATGATTTATTTTTCATTTCTTGTTTCAAAAGCAGCAATCATAACTCCCATATCTTGTTTGGGGAGTGAATTTATTTAATAATCAAGAGCAAACACTAGTAATGGTAAAGACCAGCTACAGATAATCCTCATCAAAATTTCTTCAAGGCTTCTCTAAACTTAACAACCATGGCATCTTCATAAGCAACTGCCTCCCTGGCCAAAGCAGCAGTGGGCTCCCCTGGAATAGCACTCTTCATGGCCTTATCAACAAACACCTCAGTTAAAGCATCAACTTCAGCAAATAGAGAGGTGACCACCTTCTTGTTCACCCTTTTTTGATCAGTGAAGTTGCCAGTAATATTCCAGCGGCGACGGGTTTCAAAGATTGATTCAGGTTCTGGAGACATTGGGTCTCTAGAAGTGCTGGCCACTGGTGGTTGGATATTGGTAGAGGTGGAGGCAAGTGTGGAGGGCCTGGTTGGGGATATAATTGGAAGTTGAGGTGGTTGGGGGGACCTGATCACTTCATTATTGGTGGTACTGGCTTGGACTGGGGATTGTGAGGTGGATTGGATTCTTCTTTTCTGGATTGGGGTAGTCATTTCAAGCTCTTCTCCATCAATCTCATCACTTCCTTCAGCATCAGTATCATTTTCATCTTGAACCACCAAATTTCTCTTCAATTTTCCAAGTCTTCCATCTTTTCTGGTGACCAAAATGGGAACCTCTGGGGCCACTCCAATGGGATTTCCTTTGGGGTGAATTGGTCCTCCAATGGCTGCCCAGGAACCACTGGTATTATTCCATTGTTGGACACCCCTCATTCTAGATCCAGTCACTGAAGAAGAAGAAAAGAAAACACAGAAGTCAGCAACCCATCAATTTTATGGCCAATCAACTCACAATTGGAGTGACCAGAGGTGGCATCAGAGGTGGGAGGTTCATCAACAGGAGCTTCCAATCCAAATCTTCCACCCTTCTTGATGCTGCTCCATAATCTTCTGGCATCTTCAGGAAAGCTATAGTGGGCTTGGGAACAATTTCTTTTTCCAAGATTGCAAAACTGGCACCTGGTGGACCTAGCAGTAGCAGATTCCACACAAGGAATCCCTTTCCTCTTACAATTGGTGCAGGGTGGTTCAATAACTCTGACAGATTTGAACCCATTATAGGTTTTATTGATGTCCCAAATCTCTGTAGGGGCCATACTCTCTTCAGAAAGCTCCCTCAAGTTATCAAAAACACCAGGACCATAAAGTACAGAGGGTGGGGAATCAGAGTGATTGGAATCACAGAGGGAAGTCAGCCTTGATTTCATCTTCAAGTCAAAATTTTAAATTCAAGACCAAGAGATTTATGGACAATTGCAAGTCAGCAAGGCATTTATGGCAATTGACCAGTCAAGAAGGGGATAAGAAGAAAGAAATTCAAGAAGAAATCAAGATCAAGGAGAAAAACTGCTTCAAATGGCCCAATTGGCCAATTTCATGATTGTATGCACTTTGGCGCAAATGGCCACATCAGACCTCAAAACTTCAAAATTACTCTATTTTATCATTTTTCATCAAAATATGCTTAATTGTGCATATTGGCAAATTTGCGCAAAAGGCCCTTTTATCTTGTCAAAAGGCTTCAAAAGGCCTTTTAGGCCAATTTCATCATAATTGCGCATTTGCGCACTTTGCGCAAATTTTGCGCATTTGCGCACTTTGCGCATTTTGCGCAAAAATGCGCAAAATGGCCAAAACACCTTATAAGGCCATTTTTTCAGCTTTTATCAATTTTTTTCAGTTTTCCACCAATATATGCCATTTTGGCATATATGCGCATTTGCGCACTTTGCGCAAATTTTGCGCATTTTGCGCATTTTTGCGCAAATTGGCCAAAATCCCCTCTAATCACAAAATCAAGGATTTTGGCCAGGACTTCTGAAATGGTCCAAAACCTCGAGTGTTGGCCACTTTATGCCAACACCCTCAAGATGAAAATTATGATGAAATCTGGTGTTCTTGGGACATAAACCCAGATCACCCACTTTTCAAAAAGCCATGAGGACTCAAGAAAAGTTTGGTGAAGACACTCAAGACAAGAATGAAGACATTTTAAGAAGAGTGAAAGAATTGTGAAGTGAAAGAGGGAATTCAAATTCAAGATCAAGGGGAAAATACCTACAGGTGATCAAATGAGGATTTTTGTTGAGTATTGGTTGAAGAAGAAATTTTAATGAATAAATTTAAGGAGTTGGGGAAAAAGAACTGTATGGATTAATTTCAAGCTCATCAAGACTCACTGTACTTATGGTGCTCAGAGCTCACCACTTTCAAGAGGGGGATAATGTCACAGCCAAGGAGGCAGGGGCATTACCAATCATATTCCACAATCATTACTTCATTGATACCCCTCAAAACCCAATCAGCAAGGGGGTTTCATTCAAGATTATCCAAATACAGTTTTCATACAGGCAAGATCCAAATACAGTTTCAGACCTCAATACAGTTCATACAGGCAAGACCCAAATACAGGATTCACCAAATACAGGCCTGTAATCAATACAGGTGCAAATACCTGTATTGACTGTATAACCTGTATTGGATTCACCAATACAGGATTCAATCCCACATCCAACTTCTTCCAGCATACAGACAAGTATCTCAACACTCAAACTCCAAGGCTGGTATTTCTCACATATACCAGCCCCTCTTCACCCACCTGGGGGTTTTTCCCCCAGTTAATTAAAATAGTTGATTTATTATTTAATATTATTTTATTCTCACTTTGGAATATTATTTTATTATTTACTAAGTTAGTCTTAGCCTTTCCTCACCTGTTCAGTAGAGTCCTGGTGGCCATATCCTTATTAATCCCTTTTCTCTTTTCTGAACAGGTTGAAACAGTGACTCAGGATTATTTGTGGTTGGCTCTTTATTATTGCTTTTGCTTTGTCTCTCTTATCTTCTATACTTATTATTTTATGACTAGGAATTTATCCTCTTACTCCATTACTCTCATCTTTTGAGTATTTCCTTTTGAGCCCTCCATAAGTAAGTCTGTTCACTGAGTGCCAGGCCCTCTTCATTTTAGAAGAGCCCCTGTGACAGCATAATAGTATTAAAGTTTAATGAAAATATAAATAAAGCTTCAGAAATGGTGCAATATACAAAACATATGGTGCAATATCTTGATCAAATGACACCATCTCAAAATTCCTCACCAGCAAAAACATCTCAGATTATATAATCATACATAAATTGGTGCAACAAACCAAACAAATGGTATCTCACCACTATAAAAAAAATTATCCCAGTCAAAAGAAGTGAAAAATTCTAAGTCCCTTGTTTTTAAGTGCCTCTATGGAGAGCCCAAAGAATATAAATAGAGGGTCTCTCTCCCTCATTTTTTCCTCTTTTCCCCATGAATCCAATTAGTTATATACCAAGAAGGAGAATAACTATTCATCCCTTACTAGTAGGATGATCTAGTTATTTTATTTAAAGTATTATAGACTTATAAGTTTAATTCATAGTGATTTCTAATTAATATTAGTTAACAGAAGGTCTAATTAATATTATTAATCCACCCTATCTTTAAATTATCAGTCTTATAATTATAATACTATCAATAATACTCATAATATTGATTTTATCACCATAACCTTTACATTGTAAAGGAAAAATAGCCTTATTATATCTTCATATTAAAAAAACCAACCTTACAACTATATATTATTATATATAAAAAATCCTACCCTTATATTATATTATATCGTTTATATATCTAACACACATCCACTCTATATTGAACAAAATCTTACCAATAAATTATTACAGGTCTTATTATTATATTATATTAACAATTACCCTCTCAAACCATTAAGTATTATAACATATATAACATCAAATTGAACTTACCCCTTAAAATATATATTATTACTATTATATTAAAGAAATCTCTTATACTATTAAGGTTTTACCCTTAAAATTATCTTATATTATTAATTGAAAACTATATCTTATATTTTTTTAACTTATAAGTTACTTACCTTTTCCAGTTGTAAAGCCACAATCTTAAATATTGATTTGTGAGCTCTGTAGGGAGATTGTTTAGTATATTCAGAGGGGTAGCTAAAACACCATTAGCACCCTTGGTTACAGGATTATTTCAGCAATTCAAAACTGTTTACCTGTGATTTCCCCCTCAAGGACTGCCTTATCCAATCCCACACTAAAAGGAGTTCCACATCTGGTGTCCCAACAGTGGCTAGTTCAACTTCAACATTCAATAATCAGTCAATCATCAATAAAAGAAGAAACCCAAATCAACATAACTCACAAAAATAATTATCATTATCAAGAATTAACAATCAACACTCTAATACAATCTGGAATCTGGAAACAAATCCCATTCCAAATCATCATCACCATCACAATCCTCAAATCAATCATATCATTTTTATTATCCAGTAAAAGAAGGAACACCAGAAAATCAAACACCTCAGGATATTGATTTACTCATTGCAACACCTAGAACATAACAGAAGGAAAAGGAAGAATTAAGGAGATTTTTCTTCAAGTTAATTCAAGAAGCAAGAGAAAACAAGAGAAGTACAAAAGAATTTAAAGGATCAGTTTATCAAGTAGAAATTAATCAACAATCAACATCTGACTTACCACCATTACCTGAAGATACTGTAGAAGGGCAGTATGCATAAGAAAGTGAAGAGGAAGATCAAACAGTACAAATACAAAGTCTTATGAAGCAAATGCAAGATTTATTATTAACACAAAGTAAAAAGAAGGGAACAAACATCTTACACACCTGGAGCTAGTCCAAGTGAACCCACATTACCAAGGCATGTTAGGCCTGAAGACTCACCAATATCACCTACACCTGGTCCTAGAGCAACATCCACACCCAAAACAGAACGAAGATCACAGAGTATTGCAAAGAAAGTATTTTTAACTACACCAAACCATCCAAGTCCATTACAAAAGGAAATTCCTAAGGTAACATATCCTATTGTTAAGATAAGAGCTAAAGATTATAATCTTGTTTTTGATGGTAATGAAGTAGAAAAATCTATCAAGAGAGTGGAAGCAGCAGCTGAAATTGAAGGAGCTAGTGGAGAAGATATAGCAAGACAAGTTATTTTTATGTCAGCATCTGAAGAAGTTAAGGAGAAAATTGAAGCAATGTAAGATTATGAAGAGAAGAACTGGACAAAACTCAAAGAAGAACTTAATACAGAATGGGGAAGAGTAGAGCCAGACAGAAGATATAGACCAGAATCTCTGGAGAAGCGTTTCAATAATACCAAAAGAGCAGGAGGAATTAGAAACTTAGCTGAATACAAGAGATTTATTGGAGAATATGAAAAGATCACAAATTATCTGTATAAATATGGATATATCAGAAGAGAATTTGAGCATAATGAAGAACTCTATGCAAGCCTTTCACCAGAAATTAAGACTTCCATAATTAAGGAGATGAGAAGAGATAAGGTCATGATTCAAGCAAGGGATGGTGGATATATTGTACCAGGAATGAAAGTATTGAAGAGCTATATAAAGCAAGAGCTAGAAAATGTGATCACATCAAGGGACAGAGCTGACGACACAAACTCCCGTTGTGGTATTCCATACCTTAATGGCCCAGTTTCAAGTGGAATTTCATTTATAGGACTATAATTTGAAGACTGAAGAAAGAAAAAATCAATAATTAATCAATCATAATAGAGGAATTCAGAAATAAAATGGATTTAAATTAATCAATATGTATAATTCAATAAGCAAATACTGGAAGAATGGTCCATTTGATTACAAGAATAACAATAAAATAAGCAAAAGAAAAAGACAGCCTAGCAAGAATGTTAAATTTACCAGTGAGAGGGGTAGTGTAACACTCAAGTTACCCAGGCTCTGCTCAACCTTTGGATTACTCAGCAATGTAGTTTTTAAACTGAGGCCACTTCAATAAGGAATAAATTAAAACTGTATCAATCAACAGTCACAAGACAGAAAGAAAAAGAAATCAATCAATTTATGCAAGGAAAATCCATCAAAAACCTTAAATTACACAGCATATCTGTGGAAACACAAGCACAGCCAACTGATAAGCCAGTAAATATAAATTAAAAGCAGAATTAAGTTAGATAAAGAAAAGAAGAAACTCATACAGGACAAATGGAATCCCCACAATACACAGCATTCTCCACCTACAGTTCAAACAATGCACAGACCTATGGTGCAATAACTGTACAAAATCATCTCATACCACCAAAAAAAATTGTGCAACAAACCAAACAAATGGTGCAATACCTGGAAGAAATGACACCATCTCAAAATTACTCACCAGCTCAATTCCCTCAAGGCTGTGCATAATAATATTAAAGTTTAATTAAAATATAAAAGAAGCTTCAGAAATGGGCAATATACCAAACATATGGTGCAATATCTTGATCAAATGACACCATCTCAAAATTTCTCACCAGCTAAAACATCTCAGATTACATAATCATACATAAATTGGTGCAAAAAACCAAACAAATGCTATCTCACCACTATAAAGAAATTATCCCAGCCAAAAGAAGTGGAAAAATTCTAAGTCCCTTGTTTTTGAGTGCCTCTATGGAGAGCCCAAAGAATATAAATAAAGGTCCTCTCTCCCTCATTTTTTTCCTCTTTTCCCCATGAAATCCAATTAGTTATATACCAAGAAGGAGAATAACTATTCATCCCTTACTAGTAGGTTAATCTAGTTATTTTATTAAAGTATTATAGACTTATAAGTTTAATTCATAGTGATTTCTAATTAATAGTAGTTAACAGAAGGTCTACTTAATATTATTAATCCACCCTATGTTTAAATTATTAGTCTTATAATTATAATACTATCAATAATACTCATAATATTGAGTTTATCACCATAACCTTTACATTATAAAGGAAAAATAGTCTTATTATATTTTTATATTAAAAAACCAACCTTACAACTATATATTATTATATATAAAAAAAAACCTACCCTTATATTATATTATATCTTTTATATATTTAACAAACATCTTCTATATATTGAACAATATCTTACCAATAAATTATTAAAGGTCTTATTGTTATATTATATTAACAATTACCCTATCAAACCATTAATTATTATAACATATATAACATCAAATTGAACTTACCCCTTAAAATATATATTATTACTATTATATTAAATCAACCTCTTATACTATTAAGGTCTTACCCTTAAAATCATCTTATATTATTATTTGAAAACTATATTTTATATTTTTTTAACTTATAAGTTACTTACCTGATTATTGAATAGGTCTGATAGAGACTGCTGAAAAGTCTTCTCTAGTTGTAAAGCCACAATCTTAAATATTGATTTGTGAGCTCTGTAGGGAGATTGTTTAGTATATTCAGAGGGGCAGCTAAAACACCATTAGCACCCTTGGTTACAGGATTATTTCAGAAATTCAAAACTGTTTACCTGTGATTTCCCCCTCAAGGACTGCCTTATCCAATCCCACACTAAAAGGAGTTCCACATATGGTGTCTCAACAGTGGCCATTTCAACTTCAACATTCAATAATCAGTCAATAATCAAGAAAGAAGATAATCAAATCAACATAACTCACAAAAAATAATTATCATTATCAAGAATTAACAATCAACACTCTCATACAATCTGGAATCTGGAAACAAATCCCATTCCAAATCATCATCACCATCACAATCCTCAAATCAATCATATCATTTTTATTATCCAGTAAAAGAATGAACACCAGAAAATCAAACACCTCAGGACATTGATTTACTCATTGCAACACCAAGAACAGAACAGAAGGAAAAGGAAGAATTAAGGAGATTTTTCTTGAAGTTAATTCAAGAAGCAAAGAAAAAAAAGAAAAGTACAAAAGAATTTAAAGGATCAGTTTATCAAGTAGAAATGAATCAACAATCAACATCTGACTTACCACCATTACCTGAAGATACTGTAGAAGGACAGTATGCAGAAGAAAGTGAAGAGGAAGAACAAACAGTACAGATCCAAAGTCTTATGAAGCAAATGCAAGATTTATTATTAACACAAAGGAAAAAGAAAGGAAAAAGAAGGGAACAAACATCCTACACACCTGGAGCCAGTCCAAGTGAACAAACATTACCAAGGCATGTTAGACCTGAAGACTCACCAATATCACCTACACCTGGTCCTAGAGCAACCTCTACTCCAGTAACAGAATCAAGAACTCAAAATATTCCAAGGAGAGTTTTTGTCACTACACCTAATAATTCAAGTCCATTACAGCAGAAAGTTCCAAGACAAGAAAGACCTGTAGTTAAAATTAAAGCAAAAGATTACAATCTAAATTTTGATGGAGAAGAAGTAGAGAAATTTATCAAGAAAGGGGAAAGAATAGCTCAAATTGAAGGGGCAACAGATGAAGACCTAGCAATGCAAATGGCATTTTGGACAACAAACCAAAAGGTGAGTGATGCAATTGAAGCTATGCCAGGTTATGAAGAAGGAAATTGGACACAGCTCAAGAAAGATCTCATAACAAAATGGGGAAGAGTTGAACCTGAAAGAAGATACAGAAAAGACTCACTGATGAAGCTTTTTTCTGAAACTCAAGAAGATGGAGGAATTGGTAGTCTATCACAATATAAAAAGTTTATGGGAGAATATGAAACTATTGTTACTTACTTATTAAGATACAGGTATATTCCTCAAGATAACATGTTCCATGAGGATTTATTTGACTGTCTTTCAGCTGATATTAAAGGGGCCATAAGCAAGGAAATGATCAAAGATAATGTTATGGTTAGAGCTGAAGATGGAGGATACCTTATACCACCTATGAAGATCCTCAAGAAGTACATTGAACAAGAATTGGAAGCCAGAATATTAGTAACCAAAAGATTCTCATCATCAAGAGATACAGGAAGGAATGTTACTGAAAATAAAAATAAAGTTCACTTTAAGGAAGAGGCTTTTCCAGGAATGAATGAAGCTTTTAATAAGATGAAGGAAATTACTGAATCCCTCAAAGAACAAAAAATGGAAACTAGAAAGCAGGCACAAGGAGAAAATGAAGATTTCAAGAAATTTATGACTCAACTGGAAGAATTGAAAATTCTATCCAAACCTCAAATTGGTGGGGTTACCAATAATCAATCCAATAATCAACAGTTCAAGACAAGAAATGATTTACCACCCTTTTCACAAAGGCATGTTCCCTATGCACCAGCACAAAACATCCCAAAACCATATCTCAAATGCTATTATTGTTTGGAGGAAGGACATTCAGTGAATAGATGCAGCTACCTCTTTGAAGATCAAAATAAGAAATGGGTCAGCAGACAAGGAGGTGGATTTTTATATCCCAATTGGCAAAGAGTTCCAACTGATGGTAAAGTAGCTCCAAAGAAGTTAGTTGAAGACTTTGCAAAAGACCTAGAAGAACTCACAAAGAAAATGAAAGAAGATGAAGCTAAAGAAGCACTACCCAAACCTAGTCCAATGAACATAATACAATTAAAGAAAGATGATAGTGCAACTGCTATAGCTAAAGTTGAAAACTGGGGAAGCTGGCAACCACCAACTATTTCATCAGCCAATGAGCCACTTTTAAATAATTATGGATTAAGAAATACTAAAGAAAGAAACTCAAGAACAGAAAATACCAATCAAGATGCTTTAAGATCACATTCAAAAGTGAAAACACCATTAAACAAAAGACCAAATGTACCTGGAGCTTATATTGAAGATGAGAAAAAGGAAGAAGAGAAAACAATTATTCCAACCAAATACAAGAAACCTCAACAGGTGCAAAATGAAAAGGAAATACCTCTACAGGAACCTAAAGGTGATCAAACTGAAAATACTCAAGAACCAATGAAGAAAGTCAATGAAAGGAAAATTGTTAAGGAAGAAAAATTAGATATTCAAGAAATTATGGCACAAATTATCAAAAAGGTATTGGATCAGAAAATAAATCTTACCTTGGAACAAATTTTAGTCATGTCACCAAAGTTTTTTACTCAATTAAAGAACCTGTCAGAGGAAGAGAAAAAATCTATTAATTCAATTGATACAAAGGAAATTCAAACCAAACTCATAAATCATCATTTGGGTAATTATGAACAGCCAAAATTACATTATGCCTGTCCATTGGGATTTATGCAAGTATATTTGGGAGAAGAAGGACATGAAATAATGGCATTAGTTGATACAGGATCAGAATTGAATATGATACCAGAAGATTCAGCAATCAAAGCAGGACTTACCACAAGATGTCTTAACATGAATTTAAGAGGAATTGGTGGTCATTGTACCTCAATAGTTGGATTAGCAGAATTCACTCCAATCACTTTAGTCACTGGGGAAGAAAGAAATATACATCTTTTTGTAGCAAGAGGAGCAGTTCACACAGTATTGGGAAGGCCCTTCCTTGCAGATAATAACATAAGATTAGACTTTTCTCAACAGAAAGGGGAAATATTCAGTTACATAGAGCCAGATGGAAGAAGACTTTGCTTACCAATTTGTTCACCACAGAAAGTAGGATGGAGAGAAGAACCACCAGCAGGAATGGAAACATGTGCAGTTTCTAAATTGGAAGATTGGAAAGAAATACCAATAGAAAAAGAGTCAAGATCCAAAAATCAATCAAATTCAGAGAAAAGTCCTCATCAAAGTTTTGATAGTGAAGAAATGAAAGAATCCAAAAACAAAGTGGAAATGAAGGAGGAATTTTCAATAAAAAATGAACAAATTATTAAGGAAAGAACACATTCACAAGAGATAAATCCTCAGGAGTACCACAAGGAAATGAGAAAAACTGACAAGACCATAATTGAAGAAAAATTAAGATCACATAGTTTATCTGACAAACCTGAATTCAAAGGAGTTGATATGCTTTATACAGAAGAAAATTTACTTATTTCTGGCATCAATGAGACCAAGAAAATGGAAGTTCATAGTGAAATTTTTAGGGAATCAAAACAGACTTCCAAGGAAGAAGCTCATACTGAAAGTAACAACTGTAGTCTTAATCCCAAAGAAAATGTTTTTTGTGAGAAGTCCTCAAAGAAATTCACACCCTTAAGATCATTGAACTCAATTTCAAAAGGAATCAAGAGTATTAAAAAATCATTCACACAAAAATCAAAATCATTGGAGAATTTATTGGAACCTAAAAAGAAAGAAAAGTTTATTTCAGAGTCAAATTCTGAGATTGCAAATGAAGAAAAAGGCTCCTTAAAGAAGGATACTTACAAGAGTGAAAAGGCCAAGCACTTTGAAGTAAAATTTTTAATTAACAATATGATCATCAATTCAATTAAGAAGATTAAGGTGAATCACTCCAATTCAAAAAAACCATAATAAACTTAAAGAAAAGAATACAGAATCTTTAGTAATACCTAGTATATTCAGTAAACCCAATTCAAGTGATCACACAAAGAAGGTTGTAAGCCCACCCTCAATCTTAGAAGATAGAAGTATCATAAATATTTCCAATATCAACTCTCAGATCAGTTCAGTTAAAAGTAACTTCCCAGAAGAAGAGGATAATTCAGAGAATAACATATCATTCAAAGAAGAGGTTTCACATGAAGAAAGAAATAAACAAAATCAAATGAAAGAAATACCTTTTTGTATGGAAGAAGAACCTTTAAAAATGGAATTCCCTTGTTATACATCAACAAGAAAAGAGATACAATGCAGTTTCAGTACAGTTCAGAATATCAATGAAGCTAACATTGATGAGTCAATATATGAAAATCCAATCAATTCACTGTCACAAATTGTCATAAAACAGGAATTAAATCAACAAAATGCCTTACCCCCTGAAGAAAAATCCTCTGGGGAAGCTTATAATAACTATAATATTGAAAAAGAAATTAATTCAAGATTCAAGAAGCTTAAATCCATCAGGAATAATGCCACAAATGAATACATAAAAAAGAAGATACACTCACCAATTATCTTAGAAAAATATCTTTCTGAACCAGAATATGAGAATGAAGCAGGATTATTTTGTGAAATGGAAATACAAGAAGAAGCTGAAGATGAACAGAAATTTATACTTACTGAAGAAGAATACCCTTGGGAAGGTTATACAAATTGGCAACCTCTTAGAAATGCTAACCTTGAGGATCACAATGAAAATAATTTTAGGGACAGCTTTGAATGTGCAAACCAACATGTCAAGTGGTTGGAAGATATTAGTACACCAAAGAAGAATGAATCAAATAAAATCAAAGATAAAAGTAGCAAAAAGAAGAAGAAGACTAAGGAAGAAAAGGAATATTTTAGGATTACCCAGAATAAAAAGATATGCCCAAGTTTGCAAGCCCATTTGGCAAGGCAATATCAAATATCAATACAAAATGAGGACTGGAAAGAGAACAAAAATAAAAATGAAAATGTTATTCAGGGGTACTCTAATGAGAATGAAGATTTTCAAGATCAATATCTTAATGAAGAAAGAAGAAATGAGCTTACAGCTAAGAAGGCCAAATTCAAGAAAGGTCTTGACAACAAATTTTCATATTATCAATGACTTTTTTTTATTATAATTAAGCATTTTCCTTTATTATTTCATAAATCTTAGTCTTATTTCAGTCTCAAATATCTATAAAGAAATCTAAAATATTTTTTAAAAAAAAAAAAAAAAAAAAAAAAAAAAAAAAAAAAAAAAACAATAAAAAAAAGTGTCAAGTGTATCAGTATCATTAGTCCATGTTATCTTATGTATTAGTATAAAAAATAACTTAACTAAAAAATTAGGGTGGGTGTCTATTTCTTAAATCCATCCTTTATGATTTAAGTTTTTGGAATGAAATTCTGGGGAATTTCAATTTCTACTCTATAAATTCATCTTCATCAATATTCAATATCAACCCATTCAAGAATTGAAGTCAAGCTGAAGAATCAAAGAAACAATTCAAGAATGTTTCACTGCAAGATTTAAAGAAGTCAAATAATAAAATACAAAATTCAAGGAATATACAAATATGGCCAAACAAAACACACAGCCTCACAATACACATAGCAAGAGGGGTGACCAGTTTTGTTTATGGTTATTTTTTATTCAAATTATATTTTTTTATTGGTTCATTTTCTTACAAATTACTAGTCACCCCCTTGCTTACAAGAAGAATTTTTAAAATAATCAAGATAATCAAGCAAGAATAAATAACAATAACAATAACAGTCTATAAAAAAAACATTCAGAGGATAAAAGTCATCCAGAAAGTAAATCAATAAAATATCTCAAGAAATCTCATTGATTTAGATTTCTCTAAATAGTAATTATATCATAATAATAATAAAGAAATAAAGAATATATAATCAAGGGTACAACTGACCAGGTTAAACCCAAATGAAAATATTATTTTTTGGGGGATAAGGGAGAAAACACCTCCTTTTATATTAAAGCTGGAGCAAGTTTCTTCCACCCACAATTCAGCCTATAAACCTTTCATATATCAAAGGCTATGCAAACTCTAAATATAAGGTTATCACCCTTTAACCCCATTTCAAATTTAATTCCCAAAGGAATAGACTGCATAAAATTAAATCCACCTTATATTGATTGATTTACATGATTAAATTAAACTGCAATTTAAATTTTAACACAAAAATTTAATTAATTTAATCCCATATTGTTTGGTTAAATTAATTATTAACTTCACTCAACTAAAAAAAAAAAAATTAAATTCAAATTAATTGAACTTTAATTTAATTTAAAACCAAAAAT
Organism: Austropuccinia psidii; assembly: GCA_023105745.1. Taxonomy (NCBI): domain Eukaryota; kingdom Fungi; phylum Basidiomycota; class Pucciniomycetes; order Pucciniales; family Sphaerophragmiaceae; genus Austropuccinia; species Austropuccinia psidii. Next base: position 70,642,391 of record JALGQZ010000002.1, read on the forward strand.
AAAAATAAAAATAAACAAAAATATTAATCAATTTGATCTTATATTATTTGGTCAAATTAAATCTTAACCACACTCCAAATTTAATTAATTAAAAATGTTTTGCACAAATTTAATAAATTTTATATTGATTGAGTTTCAAGATTAATCAAGCTTTAATTTAATTTCAAGAAGTTTAATTAATTTATTTCTTATAATTATTTGGTTAAATTAATTCTTAGCTTCACTCAACTAAAACAAAAAAAAAATTAATTTATATCTTATATTATTTGATTAAATTGATTCTTAATTCACTTAACTAAAACAAACAATAAATTTGAATCAATTGAACTTTAGTTTAATTTTCAAATCTTAATTAATTTAATCTCACTTTATTTGGTCAACTAAATTAAAGTAAAAAAAAAAACAAAAAAAACAGTACAACTGTACTGTGAAATAAAACAAGTCTTATTAATTTTGTATTTTTTATTTTTTTATTTTTTTTTTATTTTTTTTTATTATTTGTGTTTTTTTTATTAAAAAAAAAAAAAAAACGATTGATCGTGACTAAAAACAAAGAGTACAGTACTGTACATTAAAGAACCAACAACAAAAAAAAATATTAATTTTTTTATATTTATTTACTTATTTTTAATTTTTTTTTCTAAAAAAAAAAAAAAAAAAACAAAAGAAAAAAAATAATAGTATAAAAAAAAAAAAAAAAAAAAAAAAAAAAAAAAGAAGAAAATCATCGGAACGATGAAAAAACAGCAAAACCAATGAAAACAATAACAAAAAAATTAAATCATTATTATTTTATTTTTTTTATTGTTATTTTTTTTTTTTATATGTAAGAAAAAAAAAAATAATACAAATTACTTTTTTTATTTTTTTATTTTATTTTTCTTAAAAAAAAAAAAAAAAAAAAAAAAAAAGAACGATAAAAAAAAAAAAAAAATAAAAAAAAAAAAAGAATTGAAAAAGAAAGAAAACGATCGATCGCGATGGATGGAGAAGAGTACAGTCCAGTACTGTGCTGTACTGTAAACATCAACAAAAAAAAAAAAATTAATTAAATTAAAAATATAATTTAATGTATTTTTTTTTAATTAATTTTATTTTAAACCGGAGGGGGAAGAGGGTTGAATTAGAGTTGGAAGATTAAATTACTGTACTGTACAAAAGTATAAAAAAAAAAAAACAGTAAAAGAAGTTAAAAAAAACAAAAAAAAGAAAAATCACCCGCGGGAAGATAAGAAGTACAATTAATTATTTTGGAGTATTCACACTGGGAACTTCAAAAAAAAAAAAAAAAAAATTATTATTATTATTATTTAAATTAAATTAAATATATTATTATTATTTGAATTAAATTAAATTTATTATTATTATTTGAATTAAGAAAAGAAATACTATTATCATTTATATTAAATTAATTTTATTATTATTATTTATATTAAATTAAATTTATTATTAAAAAAAAAAAAAAAAAAAAAAAAAAAATATCATTGTTCCTTATATTAAATTTAATTTATTATTTAAAAACAAACAAAATACATAAATTTATTATAATTATTTACAATAAGCCAAAAAAAAATATTATTATTATTCATTTTAAATTAAATATAATTATTATTTTTATTAAATTAAATAAATTATTATTATTTATATTAAATTAAACTTATTATTATTTAAATTAAATGAAATTCAGTATCATTATATATAAATTAAATTAAATTTATTATTAAAAAAATAAATAAAAAAAAAAAATTATAATTATTTACATTAAATTAAATTTTTATTATTATTTAAATTAATTTTAAAATATCATTATTATTAGTATTAAAAGTAATATATTCTTATTATTTACATTGAATTAAATATATTACTATTATTACTTATATTAAATTAAATTTATTATTAAATATATATATATATATATATTATTATTGATATCAGATTGAAAGCATTATCATTATCTATATTAAATTTATAATTATTATTTATATTAAATTCAATTTATTATTATAAAAAAAATAGGATAAATAAATTAAAATTAGGTTATAATTATTAAATGGAGAGGGGGGTGTCAATCAGCAATGACAATAACCATATAAAAGGCCACCCACCATTAAATTAATATAATGACATAATATACCTTATTATTATATTTTATCATCTATATGACTTGATATCAATTTTATTATTAGCTTTTATTACTTACTTATATTATTATTATTATTTATTATTATTTTACTATTATTATATTATTATTTATTTAATAAATTATAAAAAAAAAAAACCCATATCATATATTTATATTAAATTATATTTATTTTAATTATTATATAAAATAGATAGGATGGTACAATTATTAAATGGAGAGGGGATGGCCCCACCATTTAAGGTTAATTTCAGCAAAAACAAAAACAAGAAGAAAGAACAACCAATCAGGAAAAAAAAATAAAAGGAAGAGAGGTCCTAGATAAGACCTTAAACTGTCCAAATATTCTTATATCTTATCAACAAAATTAATTCAAGAATAGGTCCTTGATAAGACCTTAAACTGTCTGAATAAATTATTTATTATTTATTTATCAATTATTACTTCAAATAACTCAAGCAATGGTCTTTAGTATGACCTTAAACTGCATCATTATTAATTAAAATAAAAGAAAAGAAAAGAAAGAAAATAATTTTGTTTTATTCTCAAAATCCTCTTTAACAAAGAAATAAATAAATAAAATGAAAGATGAAGATCAACCAATGAAACAAAATCAAATATATCAAGATGAAAATGATCAAAAATGGTTATATTTTAAAACAAAGTCAAGAGGACAACACAAAAGAAGAAGCTATGGAGATTCAAAATCAATATCAAGAGCTATAAACAGAAAATATCAAGTGAAGTCATTAAAATAGAAATTAAAATAAATGAGGTTTTGATGAATGAACCAAGAATATTCCTCTTGAAACTGGAATGCTGGGGACAGCATTAAATGGAGAGGGGGATGTGGTATTCCATACCTTAATGGCCCAGTTTCAAGTGGAATTTCATTTATAGGACTATAATTTGAAGACTGAAGAAAGAAAAAATCAATAATTAATCAATCATAATAGAGGAATTCAGCAATAAAATGGATTTAAATTAATCAATATGTATAATTCAATAAGCAAATACTGGAAGAATGGTCCATTTGATTACAAGAATAACAATAAAATAAGCAAAAGAAAAAGACAGCCTAGCAAGAATGTTAAATTTACCAGTGAGAGGGGTAGTGTAACACTCAAGTTACCCAGGCTCTGCTCAACCTTTGGATTACTCAGCAATGTAGTTTTTAAACTGAGGCCACTTCAATAAGGAATAAATTAAAACTGTATCAATCAACAGTCACAAGACAGAAAGAAAAAGAAATCAATCAATTTATGCAAGGAAAATCCATCAAAAACCTTAAATTACACAGCATATCTGTGGAAACACAAGCACAGCCAACTGATAAGCCAGTAAATATAAATTAAAAGCAGAATTAAGTTAGATAAAGAAAAGAAGAAACTCATACAGGACAAATGGAATCCCCACAATACACAGCATTCTCCACCTACAGTTCAAACAATGCACAGACCTATGGTGCAATAACTGTACAAAATCATCTCATACCACCAAAAAAAATTGTGCAACAAACCAAACAAATGGTGCAATACCTGGAAGAAATGACACCATCTCAAAATTACTCACCAGCTCAATTCCCTCAAGGCTGTGCATAATAATATTAAAGTTTAATTAAAATATAAAAGAAGCTTCAGAAATGGGCAATATACCAAACATATGGTGCAATATCTTGATCAAATGACACCATCTCAAAATTTCTCACCAGCTAAAACATCTCAGATTACATAATCATACATAAATTGGTGCAAAAAACCAAACAAATGCTATCTCACCACTATAAAGAAATTATCCCAGCCAAAAGAAGTGGAAAAATTCTAAGTCCCTTGTTTTTGAGTGCCTCTATGGAGAGCCCAAAGAATATAAATAAAGGTCCTCTCTCCCTCATTTTTTTCCTCTTTTCCCCATGAAATCCAATTAGTTATATACCAAGAAGGAGAATAACTATTCATCCCTTACTAGTAGGTTAATCTAGTTATTTTATTAAAGTATTATAGACTTATAAGTTTAATTCATAGTGATTTCTAATTAATAGTAGTTAACAGAAGGTCTACTTAATATTATTAATCCACCCTATGTTTAAATTATTAGTCTTATAATTATAATACTATCAATAATACTCATAATATTGAGTTTATCACCATAACCTTTACATTATAAAGGAAAAATAGTCTTATTATATTTTTATATTAAAAAACCAACCTTACAACTATATATTATTATATATAAAAAAAAACCTACCCTTATATTATATTATATCTTTTATATATTTAACAAACATCTTCTATATATTGAACAATATCTTACCAATAAATTATTAAAGGTCTTATTGTTATATTATATTAACAATTACCCTATCAAACCATTAATTATTATAACATATATAACATCAAATTGAACTTACCCCTTAAAATATATATTATTACTATTATATTAAATCAACCTCTTATACTATTAAGGTCTTACCCTTAAAATCATCTTATATTATTATTTGAAAACTATATTTTATATTTTTTTAACTTATAAGTTACTTACCTGATTATTGAATAGGTCTGATAGAGACTGCTGAAAAGTCTTCTCTAGTTGTAAAGCCACAATCTTAAATATTGATTTGTGAGCTCTGTAGGGAGATTGTTTAGTATATTCAGAGGGGCAGCTAAAACACCATTAGCACCCTTGGTTACAGGATTATTTCAGCAATTCAAAACTGTTTACCTGTGATTTCCCCCTCAAGGACTGCCTTATCCAATCCCACACTAAAAGGAGTTCCACACCGTTATGAATTAAACCATCCACATGTACATAAGACACAAGCAAAGAAAGTTCAATTTGAATATGACACCATGAAAAATGCCTTAAATCAACTGAAGGAGCTTAATAATAAAATTAAAGAACAACAAAGACCCAGAAGTCAGTATCAAGAAGAAAAGAAAGAAATAAAGGACTTCATTAAGCAAATTAAGGAATTGACAGAAGCAGTATTGCCTTGAAATAAAACAGGACAGGTATTCAAGCAGGAAAATCAAGCAAGGTACCCAAAAGATAGCTTACCACCCTTTTCACAAAGGCATATTCCTTATACACCAGCACAAAACATACCAAAACCATATCTCAAATGCTATTATTGTTTGGAGGAAGGACATTCAGTTAATAGATGCAACTACCTCTTTGAAGATCAAAATAAGAAATGGGTTAGCAGACAAGGAGGTGGATTTTTATATCCCAATTGGCAAAGAGTTCCAACTGATGGTAAAGTAGCTCCAAAAAACTTAGTTGAAGATTTTGCAAAAGAGCAAGAAGAACTTACAAAGAAAATGAGAGAAGATGAAGCTAAGGAATCATTACCCAAACCTAATCCAATGAAAATAATACAACTAAAGAAAGATGATAGTGCAACTGCTATAGCCAAAGTTTAAAACTGGGGAAGCTGGAAACCACAAGCTATTTCATCATCCAATGAGCCACTTTCAAATAATTATGGATTAAGAAATACTAAAGAAAGAAACTCAAGAGCAGAAAATACTAACAAAGATGCTTTAAGATCACATCCAAAAGGGGAAACACCTATAAAGAAAAGACCAAATATACCTGGAGCTTATATTGAAGATGAGCAAAACGAAGAAGAGAAAACAATTATTCCAAACAAATACAAGAAACCTCAACAAGTGCAAAATGAAAAGGAAATACCTCCACAGGAGCCTAAAAATTATCACACTGAAAATACTCAAGAACCAATCAAGAAATTCAAGGAAAGAAAGATTGTTAAGGAAGTGAAATTAGATATTCAAGAGATTATGGCACAAATTATCAAAAAGGTATTGGCTCAGAAAATAAATCTCACCTTGGAACAAATTTTAGTCATGTCACCAAAGTTTTTTAATCAATTAAAGAATCTGACAGAAGAAGAGAAAAAATCTATTAATTCAATTGATACAAAGGAAATTCAAATCAAACTCATAAATCATCATTTGGGTAATTATGAACAGCCAAAATTACATTATGCCTGTCCATTGGGATTTATGCAAGTATATTTGGGGGAAGAAGGACATGAAATAATGGCATTAGTTGACACAGGATCAGAATTCAATATAATACCAGAAGATTCAGCAATCCATGCAGGACTTACCACAAGATGTCTCAACATGAATTTAAGGGGAATTGGTGGGCATTGTAATTCAATAGTTGGATTAGCAGAATTTACCCCAATCACTTGAGTCACTGGGGAAGAAAGACATATACATCTTTTTGTAGCAAGAGGAGCAGTTCATAAAGTATTGGGAAGACCTTTTCTTGCAGATAATAACATAAGATTAGACTTTTCTCAACAAAAAGGGGAAATATTTAGTTACATAGAGCCAGATGGAAGAAGACTTTGCTTACCAATATGTTCACCACAGAAAAAAGGATGGAGAGAAGAACCACCAGCAGGAATGGAAACATGTGCAGTTTCTAAATTGGAAGATTGGAAAGAAATACCAATAGAGAAAGAGTCAAGATTCAAAAGTCAAGCACATTCAGAGAAAAGTCCTCATCAAAGTTTTGATAGTGAAGAAATGAAAGAATCCAAAGACAAAGTGGAAATGAAGGAGGAATTTTCAATAAAAAATGAACAAATTATTCAAGATAGAACACATTCACAAGAGATAAATCCTCAGGAGTATCACAAGGAAATGAGAAAAACTCACCAGACCATAAATAAAGAAAAATTAAGATCACATAGTTTATCTGACAAACCTGAATTGAAAGGAGTTGATATGACTTATACAGAAGAAAATTTACTTATTTATGACATTAATGAGACCAAGAAAATGGAAGTTCATAGTGAAATATTTAGGGAATCAAAACAGACCTCCAAGGAAGAAGCTCATACTGGAAGTAACAACTGTAGTTTTAATCCCAAGGAAAATATTCTTTATGAGAAGTCCTCAAAGGAATTCACACCCTTAAGATCATTGAACTCAATTTCAAAAGGAATCAAGAGTATGAAAAAATCATTCACACAAAAATCAAAATCATTGGAAAATTTATTGGAACCTAAAAAGAAAGAAACATTTATTTCAGAGTCAAATTCTGAGATTGCAAATGAAGAAAAAGGCTCATTAAAGAAAGATACTTACAAAAGTGAAAAGCCCAAACACTTTGAAGTAAAATTTTTAATTAACAATATGATCATCAATTCAATTAAGAAGATTAAAGTGAAGCAGTCCAATTCAAAAAATAATAACAAAATTAAAGAAAAGAATACAGAATCTTTAGTAATACCTAGCATATTTAGTAAACCCAATTCAAGTGATCACATAAAGAAGGTTGTAAGCTCACCCTCAATCTTAGAAGATAGAAGTATCATACATATTTCCAATATCAACTCTCAGATCACTTCAGCAAAGAGTAACTTCCCAGAAGAAGAGGATAACTCAGAGAATAGCATATCATTTAAATAAGAGGTTTCACATGAAGAAAGAAATGACCAAAATCCAGTAAAAGATATACCTTTTTGTATAGAAGAACCTTTAAAAATGGAATTCCCTTGTTTTGAGTCAACAAGAAAAGATATAGAATGCAGTTTCAGTACAGTTCAGAATATCAATGCAGCTAACATTGATGAGTCAACATATGAAAATCCAATTAATTCACTGTCACAAATTGACATACAACAGGAACTAAATCAGAAAAAAGCCTTACCCCCTGAAGACAAATCCTCTGGGGAAGCTCATAATAACTTTAATATTGAAAAAGAAATTGAAGAAAGATTCACCAAACTTTCATCTATTAGAAATCAGGCCAGAAATGAATACATAAAAAATACAATACACTTACCAATTATCTTAGAAAAACATCTTTCTGAATCAGAATATGAGAATTAAGCAGGATTATTTTGTCAAATGGAAATACAAGAAACTGAAGATGAACATAAATTTATACTTACTGAAGAATAATACCCTTGGGAAGGTTATAAAAATTGGCAACCTCATAGAAATGCCAACCTTGAGGATCACAATAAAAATAATTCTAAGGACAACTTTGAATGTGCAAACAAACATGTCAAATGGTTGGAAGATATTAGTACACCAAAGAAGAATGAATCAAATAGAATCAAAGATAAAATTAGTAAAAAGAAGAAGAAGACTAAGGAAGAAAAGGAATATTTTTGGATTACTCAGAATAAAAAGATATGCCCAAGGTTGCGGGCCCATTTGGCAAGGCAATATAAGACCTCAACACAAAATGAGGATTGGACAGAAAATGATGATAAAGATGGAAACACTAATCATGAGTATTTGAGTAATGAAGAAAAGTTGAAAGATCAATATCTCAATGAAGAAAGAAGAAATGAGCTTACAGCTAAGAAGGCCAAATTCAAGAATGGGTTTGACAACAAATCTTCACATTTCCAATGATTTTTTTTTATATAATAATAAAGTTTCTTTTTCTTATATCATGAATTTTAGTTTATTTTAGTACCAAATATCTATAAAAAATATATAAAAATGCATAAAAAATATAAAGAATATCAAATATCAAAATATATAAAAAAAAGAGTTTCAAGTGTATCAGTATCATTATTCCATGCTATCTTATGTATTATAAAAAAATACTCAACTAAAAAATTAGGAATTAAAGTCAAGCTGAAGAATCAAAGAAACAATTCAAAAATGTTTCACTGCAAGATTTAAAGAAGTCAAATAATAAAATACAAAATTTAACAAATATAAAAATATGGCCAAACAAAACACACAGCCTCACAATACACATAGCAAGAGGGGTGACCAGTTTTGTTTATGGCTATTTTTAGTCAAATTATATATTTTGTATTGGTTCATTTTTTTTGAATCTACTAGTCACCTCCCTTGCTTACAAGAGCAATTTTGAAAATAATCAAGATAATACTGCAAGATTAAAATAACAATAACAGTTTATAAAAACAAGCATTAAGAGGATCAAAGTCATCCTGAAAGTAAATCAATAAAATATCTCAAGAAATCTTATTGGTTTAGATTTCTCTAAATAGTAATTATAGCATAATAATAAAGAAGAAATTAAGAATATATAATCAAAGGTATAACTGGCCAGGTTAAACCTTCATGAAAATATTTTCTTTATAAAGTTAATTTATATTTCTCAATTTGCTTTGAATATTAAAAGAAATTATATATAAACAAAACAAAAGACACAAGAATTATTTTTTGGGGGATAAGGGAGAAAACACCTCCTATTATATTAAAGATGGAGCAAGTTTCTTTCACCCACAGATTAGCCCTTAAACCTTTCATATATCAAAGGCTATGCAAACTCTAAATATAAGCTTATCACCCTTTAACCCCATTTCAAATTTAATTCCCAAAGAATAAACTGCATAAATTTAAATTAACCTCATATTGATTAATTTTCAAAATTAAATTAAACTTTAATTTAATTTTAGAATAAAAAATATTAATTAATTTAATCTCATATTATTTGGTTAAATTAAATCTTAACTCTAATCAACTAAAATCAAACACTCAATTAAATAAATTGAACTTTAATTTAATTTTTTTTTTGAAAAAAAATAGTAGTTAATTTAACCTTACATTATTTGGTTAAACTTAATTCTCAACACCACAAAACTAAATCAAAATCAATTGAACCTTAATTTCATTTAAAAAAAAGGAATCTTAATTAATTTAATCTTATTTTCTTTCATTTCATCAAATTAGTTGTTAACACCACTCAACTAAAAAAAAATAATAATAATAATAATAATAAATTATAATAATAATTGATAACCAGTATATTATAAAAAAATATACAATAATAATTATTTTTTTTTCATTAAAAAATAATTCTTTTTTATAATAATAGTAGTAATTAAAAAAAAAGAAGAAAATTGTTGGGACAATGCAAAAAACAGCAAGAGAACAAGAGCGGTCAATCACAATAAAGAAACTACAGTCGTACTGGGTACTGTACTGTTCAATATAACAAATTTTATTATTTTATTATTTTATTATTTTGTTTTTTTTATTTTTTATTTTATTTTACCTGTAAAAAAAAAACAAATTATGATCAATAAAAAAAGAATAGATAATAAATAAAAAAAAAAGAAAAGAAAAGAAGACGATTGATTAGGACTGAGGGGGAGGAGTGCTACAGTGCAGTGCCCTGTAACAAAGATCCAAACATGCAGGACAAATTCCCCCCGCCCCTTTTTTGTTTTCTTTTTTTTTTAATTTGGTTCACTGTATTTCCTATAGCTCCACCACTTTTAACTTCTCAAATCTGACCAGTCAGAATCGTTCTCACTTTCTGAGAACGCGTATAATGGATACCTTTAACTCACAACGTGACTTACTAGAAAATTTGATGGCTATTGTATTTAATGGGGATATTTTGGCTGATCGGCGAGTAGCCAAATTATTTCTTATTTCCTTAACTCACCCCAACCATTCTAGTAGGACGATGGGTCATTACTTAGATGAAGGCATGCGTGGGATGATCATAGGAATGCGCAAAGGAGGGGCATCCATTCGGGTCATCAGCAATCAACTAGGTGTTCCTTCAACCACAGTTTTTGACACTATAAAGCGATATGAAGAAACCGGTCAATTAACAAATCAACCAATTCCTGGACGTCCAAAAAAACGTGGGGAGAGAGATATGCGACAGCTTTCCCGTGTGCTTCACCAGCATCGACGTGCAAACCTAGATTCAATACAAAATCTTATTATGGTGGATGTTTCTGCCTCAACCCTCCGAAAAGCAATTCACTCACTTGGAAAGAAATCCTGCATTGCTGTCAAGAAAACATACCTGAGTGAGCGACACATGCAATGTCGACTGGCCTTTGCACAAGAACATGCTCACTGGACTGTTGATGATTGGAGGAGGGTTATATGGACCGATGAATCACTCTTCGAGCTTGGAAAGCGATCAACACAAGTCCAAGTGTGGCGTACTCCACAAGAAAAATATGACCTAGAATCGCTGACTGTCAATCACCGTTCTGGAAGGCGTTCAGTTATGATTTGGGGGGCTTTTTGCAGCTTATTTCAATCTCAAATCATCATCCCACCTCCAGGACAATGACGAGCACAAGATTTCATCAACAATGTTTATGAGCCCGGGTTGTTGGCTTTCCTCAACTACCTGAACAAGAACGTGGCTATTAATCCTGAAGAGCTCATACTTATGGAAGATGGTGCACCAATACATACAGCACAAGTAAGCGAAGCATGGCGACAACAGCATGGAATAAGAAAACTACGATGGCCAGCAAATTCTCCTGACTTGAACCCAATTGAAAATATCTGGTTCAAGATGAAATATTCCGTCATTCACTTCTTTCAACCTAGAACAATGGAGGAATTGGTTGCAGCCATTCATGCAGTTTGGGCTACAATTCCTATTGAGTTTTTAGATAGATTATTCACTTCGATGCCTGAAAGGATCCAGAGCGTCATTGCAAAGAATGGTGCTCCTACATGATGGTAGTAGAATTTGTTAATTATTCACATTTTATTACTTTTTTTTAAAAAAATCTATTGTTGATACAAATATCTATAAAAAAGTGTTTTTGATGAAATGAAAAAAACTGTCTGTTTGTTCTTGAGATGTTGCGTATGCCCTTTGAGAGCCATATTGTGCCATTCATGAGTTGGAGGCAAAAAAAAAAAAAACTTAAAAAAAAAGTTTGAACTATCATGCCAGTGTTCGGATCTTTTCTACAGGGCACTGTACAGTACATATAAAAAAAAACCTTAATTATTATTATTTTTTAATTGATTTTATTTTAGTTTAATGAAAGAGGCAAGAGGGTTAAATTAAAGTTGGAAGAAACTCAATCACCCGCGAGTGGAGATAAGAAGTATAGCTGGTTTGATTTGGAGTATCCACACCCAGCTACTTCAAAAGAAAAAAAATATTATTATTTAAGTTAAATTAAATTTATTATTATCATTTAAATTAAAAAAAGAATATTATTATATAAATTAAATTAAATTTATTATTATTATTTAAAAATAAAAAATAAAAAAATAAAAAAATATTATTATTATTTATATCAAATTAAAAATATTATTATTATTTATAATTAAAGTTATTATTATTATTTATATTGAATTAAACTTGTTATTATTTAAATCAGATGAAATTTATTATTATTAGGGGGTGTCAAAGTCACCAAATCCCGCCTTAAAATAACACGGGATTTGGAACCCAAATCCCAACACTAAATCCCAGGTTTTTTATGTATAAATCCCATGGTATTTTAACTGAGTCCCCTGGTATTTAGACCAAATCCCATGCATCTGGGATTTCAGCTTGAAACCTAACCCAAATGAGTACTCACAATTCATACCTGTACAACATGTTCTTCTGAACTCCATTTTGGACAATCTGACCAAACAGCTGATAGTCCATTTATACTTCATCATCCATATAATAATGCCTCGATCCAAAGCAAGACAGACATGAAGATCACCTCTGGCCTGCCTCATCCATCAGGTCACTTAATACGTACAGATTATTTAACAATAATTAATTGGCTTTCAGTCAAGTCCAATTTCGAGTCATGTTTTGGTACTAGCGGTTCAACAACTATTGGAAGACCTCCTTCCTCAAAGCAGCATGGGTTTCAGCTTATGGCCATTGAGGTCAAGAAAAAATCACGAAATCGCCTAAACCTTAGTTCAAGCAGCATCCGAGATCAATGGCGAACATATAAAAAGAAATATATGGCAGCCAAAAAATTTGAAAACTTAACTGGGGCTGGAATAACGGAAGAAGATGAGAGTAAAGGAATAAAATCCATGAGTGAAAAGCTGGAAAGTATGTGTCCTTGCTATGCAGAAATGGATGTGCTCTTTGGCCACAAGCCCAATGTCACTCCCATTGCAAGCTATGATTCGCAAGAAAAAGACAGTCTCAATGGTGATGATGATGATGTTTTGCTTGATAAGGTACGCTATGGTCTCTTCCTTTTTATACCTCAGATAATTCAAGCCCATTTGCTTTTCAAAGGAGAATAATCACTTGGATTCACCTCACAATCTGGATCGTTTGCTTCATAATGAGGATAACTTGGTTCCAGTGGAAAACCTTCAAGAAGATTTGGTAAGTACATTTAAGAGTCATATTTATTCACACCAATATTGATTATTCCTCCTTTGATCAGAAAAGTAAATCCATAATGCATTCAGCACAAAAGCGTAATCAAGCCATGACACCCAACTTGAATGACAAGAGTGGTTCTAGGAAAAGGTCGCTGGATATGTTTGCACCTACTTATGCAAATATACTTGAATCACGGAACAAAGGTATGACTTGCAATTATGGATACTATTAAGAATCCTACTGACAAAATTCATGCTTATTAGCCCGTGAAATAAGTGATCATGCACGTTTGGAGTGGGACAGGGAGAGGTGGAATGAAGAGAAAGTGTGCAACATGGAAAAACAATGGTTTGAAGAAGTCAAGCTACAAAAACAAATGGAGTTTGACGAGAAGCAAAATGCAAAGAAACATGAATTTGAAAAAGAAAAGTGGAATCGTGAATTGGAATTGAAGGAAAAGCAATGCCAGATGGATCTCACTATAGCGGCATTGTCATCAAGCAGGCCAATCGGGGAGCTGGAACGCATTCTGGCATTAGTCAATAAAAAATAACTTATTACATATGTGTAATGTGATCAATTTATATATGGTGCTTGTTTAATTATTGATCTTATGTCATGAAATCTAACTCCACTTTATTACCAAAGGGAAATTTCAATTTTTATGCATAATTGACGCACCAACTTGCCATTCCAAGTGCATATGACATTTATTTGCAATTTGCGGCAGATTTGCAAATTTGGGCAAGTTTTGCATTGAGCATTTATATGAAGTCTGTTCAAAAATCAAATTCGATGACAGTTTGTTTCCTTTTTTATGAAAATGTCATTTTATGGTTTGTTGGGAAATTTTTTCATCTTTTTCTATATATTTTTTTAAATTTAATGGTTATTTTTTATTTTGAAGGGTTTCAACTTTTAAATGGGCAAAGTCCCTTGTTCAGTTGATTTTTGATTTTTAATTCTTAATTTTTAATTTGCTTTTTAAAGTTGATTTTTTCCTTTAATTTCATTGAATTTTTTTTTCTTTTTTACTGTTCACCCCTCCCAATTAAAAAAAAAAACTTTTTTTAAATTTTTTTTTTTTGAATTTCAAATTTTAATTTTCATTTTTGCTTTTCACTCCTCCCTCTTAAAAAAAATCACCAAATTTTTTAAATTTGATTTGTCAATTCTCAATTATTTTTATTCTATTTTTATTTTTCACCCTTCCCTCTTAAAAAAAAACTCACTTTTTTCAAAATTCAGGTAAGTGAATTTCTCTTCTTTTTGTTCAATCACAATCCTTTTTTGCTAATTTTTTTTAAATTTTTCTGTAGGTAATGTCCTTTTGGTCTTTTAAAATATTTTAATCTTTTTTCGCACCTCCCATCACCATCATCATCCACAACTCACCCACCCATCATTATTTCTTTCTTTTTTTATAATCATCATCATACATCACTCATCATTATCCATTTCCGACTTTTTTTTTTTTGGATTATGATCTTTACTAACCATCACTCATCATTATCCATTTCCGACTTTTTTTTTTTTGGATTATGATCTTTACTAACCATCACTCATCATTATCCATTTCCGACTTTTTTTTTTTGGATTATGATCTTTACTAACCATCACTCATCATTATCCATTTCCGACTTTTTTTTTTTGGATTATGATCTTTACTAACCATCACTCATCATTATCCATTTCCGAATTTTTTTTTTGGATTATGATCTTTACTAACCTTTTTTTTCTTTTTTGTTTTAACTTTTGTTTTATTTGTTCATGTAGGGGTGGATTATTTATAAGGGTTTCTTTTGCAATGTAATTTCATTTCCCATCCCTTCCATCATCCTTAAAATTCAAAAAAAAATCTCCTCCTCCTTCTCATTCTTCCAATCAGTTTGATGATGTCATGGTTAGGACTAAACCAGACTCAGCACATCATCAGAATGATTTGGAAGATGATGAAGCTCATATTACTCCTCTTGATGTCATGGTTAGGACTAAACCAAATATAGAACATCATGAGGATAATAATACCAAATTAAATAATAAAAGAAAGCTCACCCGAAGCCAAAGACAACACATCCATGATTCAAAAGAAATAATGTCTCACCTTGGCCATTCCAAAAAAGAATTTAAAAACTTTTCCACAATTTTGATTGACAAGAAATCTTCAAATGCCTCATGGTTAAAACTTCCATCACTTAACACTCTCCCCCAACCTTATATCCTCATTAATAAAACATCCAAGCCGTTTTTGCCTGTCATCATATATGAAATAACCCCATTTGATAATTATTCTGGCCACTCTCAAATGCTGCAAAAAATTGTCATGACATTAATGTCCTTATCTCAAAATCGAAAAGAAATTAAAACCAATAAGCAACTCGAAGGTGGCATTATGAAAGGTATTGGGTTTTGATCTGGTTCTGATGCTGGAAAATCTGCAGGTGTGTGATCTTTTTGTCATATTCCCTTAATAATTACTGACTGATTACAAAATTATTAGGTGTTTACTCCAGAAAACCTGGTTTAACTCCTCATCAAATTGAAACAGATAACAATCAATGGATCAAGCTTCATGAATATGATGAATTCATTTACTCAAGAATCTCCCATTTTTCAAAATTAGCAGCAAATGAAAATCAATCATTAATGGAAGCAGCCCAATTACCCAACTTCAGTCAACTCAAATGGACTTCTGCCAATCCCAAGGAAGGATTCAAATCGTTTACCAATGTCATTGTCACCCAAGATGGATTTTTCAATAAGCCACACAAAGATTTAAACGATCTCAATGCCTGGACTTATGGTATTTTTTCTTTTGTATCAAAAAAAGATTTCCTTCCACTTCCTACTATCTTCACCCCCTCTGGACATGGCTTACACTTCCCTGAATTAAAAATGGAGATCGATTTTTCAAAAAAACCTGGCATCATGGAAATACTTTGGAAGACATCAACAATGGTTCATCATACAACAAAACCACCTCCAGAAATTATCAATCATGACACAATTACTCATTTTGGATGTTCTTTTCAAATAAACCATAAATTATTTAATGTAGGTGACAAATTCTTGAAAATGACACCCACCGAAATAAATTCAAGAGTCAATGGGTACTTTGAACGAAATATGCAGGATCAAAAAAGAAGTAAAAAATGTTAATTGTAAATACTTTTATTTTATGAATAACATCTCCACTCCGTTGTATGCCATTAAATTAAGTACATAAAACATTGGTCCTGAAGAAATTTACAATTGACTATTTTTCCATGCCAAAGTGATTGGTTTAATTTTCTCACGCATATTTAGCACATCTTCCCCAATGTCATTGTTGGCCTGATTTTCCACTTGTGGTGGATCATCATCTTCATATAAATCAAACCACTCATCACCAATTTGAGCTAACATATTATGTAAAATCGTGCAAGACACAACCCAACTAACAAAATATTCAATTTCATGATTATACCTCATTTGATTTCTCATTTCCCTTAGAGAAAACCACCTCCCCTTCAAAATGCCAATTGCATGCTCGATTCTGACCCTTGATTTTGCTAGACAGTAATTGAACGAACGGTTGTCTTCATTATGTGCTACAACTCCCTTATATGCTGGAACAACCCAAGGAGAGCTTGCATATGCCGAATCTGCAAGTAAGTACTGATCCTTTTCATAAAACTCTTGAGGTGTTTGTGCTATTTTCATATGTTGATAGACATTCGAATCATGAAGTGACCCAGTACAACCAACATGCAGAGCAGTGAACTGCTTGTTGATATGGCAAACCAGTTGTATTGACATAGAATACCTTATATGTAAACCATCAGTAAGATTGAAATAAAGAATAAAGATTCAACAGCTTACCTTTTTTTGCAATCAAAATACGCTTCACCATCATTGGGAGGACGTTGTGATAATGGTATGAGACTCCCATCAATAAACCCAATGCACCCAGGGAAGCCTTCTGCTTGCATTACTTGAGACATTTCTCTGTGTTGTTCTATTGTTGGCCACACAATTACTTTGCGCTTCAACTTCATTAATATCTGAATGACTCTTTGAGTGTACAACACAATAGCCCCATGGCTAATTCCAAACAACATTCCAATCTTTCCCAAAGCGGCCCCATTTCCATTTGATCCTAGCCTTGATAATGCCACAGCCAATTGGATGGCAGGATTGCGTTGTTTGTTTTGTGATGAGTTTTGAAAGATTTTATCAGCTTGAATTTGTGCAACCAATTTTTCAAATGATTCATGTGTTGTCCTACATAGCTGTCGAAACTTTTCAGATGAGAATGTCTGTAAATCATTCATTGTATACATGTAATGAGATGGATATCTTCTATGAGGATTGATGTATCTTTGTGAGGTTATCATATCTAACAAGATTATATCTTCCTGGATATCAGAATCACTATCAGAGTTGAGAGCATTGATGAACTGAAGTGAGTTCAAGGTCTGAAGTAAAGGTAGCCTTTGCGATGCCTTGGGCATGGTAAATAAAGAAACGGCTGGTAGTAAATGAAATTTGAAATCAAATAACTTAATAAATGATGAGTGTATTTAGATTTTATGCAAGAGAAGGAAATTCTTATGCAATTTAACATGCCCTTACTGAGTTGTGTGTTTGAAAAATGTGCCTTTATGGGAAGCTAAAGGTGGGATTTTGGTATTTAAACACGGGATTTGGTACCAAAAAACCTGGGGTTTGTACCTCAAAATACCTCACCTCTTTAGGTGTGGGATTTCTGAAATCCCAAAAAATTAATGTGGGATTTTGGGAAAAAAAAACTCGGGATTTTGAGTGTGGGATTTGGTAACTTTGACACCCCCTATTATATATAAATTAAATTCAAGTTATCATTATTATTTATATTAAATTAAAATAATATTATTATTATTTAAATTAAATTAAACTTATTACTATTGTTTATATTAAATTAAATTAATTATTAGAAAAAAATAAAGAATATAAATATAAATAAATATTATTATTATTTATATTATATTAGATTTATTATTATCATTTATATTAAATTTAAATATATTATTATTATTCATATTAAATTCAATATATTATTATAAAAATAATATTATTACAATTTAAATTAAATTAAATTTATTATTATTATGTATATTAAATTCAAAATATTATTATAAAAAATAAACTAGAATAAATAAATTAAAATTAGGGTACAATTATTAAATGGAGAGGGGGTGTTAACCTTTAATAACAATAAAAAAAATCCACTCACCATTAATAATAATTAATATACCAAACAAATAAAAAAATAAAAAAGATAATTCAAGAGGTCCACTAAAGACCTTAAATTAGTTTTAATTCTCAGAGATGTTTAAGTAATCTATTTTATTATCATTGTGTTAGGAATTATATTACTGGATATTAATTTTATTATTAGTTATTTTCTTACTGAATTATATTATCATAATTATTATTTATTATTCTTTGACTATCATTATATTATTATTTCTTTAATAAATTATAATAAAAAAAAGAAAACCATATCATATATTGATATAAAATTATATTTATTTTAATTATTATAAAAAGTGGAAATGATGGTATAATTATTAAATGGAGAGGGGATGGCCCCACCATTTAAGCATAATTTAACCAAAAACAAAAACAAGAAGGAAGAACAACCCAATCAGAAAAAAAATATAAAAAGAAGAGAGGTCCTTGATAAGACCTTAAACTGTCCAAATATTTTATTTTTTATATTTTCCAGAAAAATTACTTTAAGAACAGGTCCTTGACAAGACCTTAAACTGTCTCAATAATTTATTTAATTTTTTATCAAATTATTACTTCAAATGACTCAAGCTGTGGTCCTGAGTATGACCTTAAACTGCATTATTATTCATCAAAATAAAATAAAATAAAATAATTTTCTCTTATTATCAAAATCCTCTTTAACAAACAAATAAATAAATAAAATAAAGATTAAAATAAACTAATAAATCAAAAATCAACTATATCAAGATGAAAATGATCACAAATAGTTATATTTCAAAACAAAGAAGAAGACAACACAAAAGAAGAAACCATGGAGATTAAAAATCAATAGAAAGAGCTACAAACAGAAAATATCAAGTGAAGTTATTAACATAGGATTTTAAATAAAGGGAGTTTTGATGAATGAACCCAGAATGTTCCTCTTGAAACTGGAATGCTGGGGACAGAATTAAATGGAGAGGGGGATGTGGTATTCCATACCTTAATGGCCCAGTTTCATACAAAATTTCACTTATAGGACTATAATTTGAAGACTGAATAAAGAGAAGTCAATAATTAATCAATTACAATAGAGGAATTCAACAATATAATGGATTTAACTTCATCAATATGTATAATCCCATGAGCAAATCCTGAAAGAATTGTCCATTTGATTACAAGAATAACAATAAAATAAGGAAAAGAGAAAGACAAGCTAGCAAGAATGTTTAAGTTACCAGTGAAAGGGGTAATGTAACACTCAAGTTACCCTAGCTCTGCTCAACCTTTGGATTACTCAGCAATTCAGTTATTAACCTGAGGACACTTCAATAAGGAATGAATTAAAACTGTATTAATCAGCAGTCACAAGACAGAAAGAATAAAATCAATTAATTTATGCAAGGAAAATCCATCAAAAACCTTAAATTACACAGCATATCTGTGGAAATACAAGCACAGCCACCTGATAATCCAGTAAATATAGATCAAAAACAGAATTAATTTAGATAAATAAAAATCAAATCTCATACAGGAAAAAAAGAATGCCCAAAATACACATAATTCTCCACCTACAGTTCAAACAATGCACAGACCTATGGTGCAATAACTGTACAAAATCATCTCATACCACCAAAACATTGTGCAAAAAACCAAAAAAATGGTGCAATACCTGGAAGAAATGACACCATCTCAAAATTACTCACAGGCTAAATACCCTCAAGGCTGTGCATAATAGTATTAAAGCTTAATGAAAATATAAATAAAGCTTCAGAAATGGTGCAATATACCAAACATATGGTGCAATATCTTGATCAAATGACACCATCTCAAAATTCCTCACCAGCAAAAACATTTCAGATTATATAATCATACATAAATTGGTGCAACAAACCAAACAAATGGTATCTCACCACTATAAAAAAAATTATCCCAGTCAAAAGAAGTGAAAAATTCTAAGTCCCTTGTTTTTGAGTGCCTCTATGGAGACCCCAAAGAATATAAATAGAGGGCCTCTCTCCCTCATTTTTTCCTCTTTTCCCCATGAATCCAATTAGTTATATAGCAAGAAGGAGAATAACTATTCATCCCTTACTAGTAGGATGATCTAGTTATTTTATTTAAAGTATTATAGACTTATAAGTTTAATTCATAGTGATTTCTAATTAATAGTAGTTAACAGAAGGTCTACTTAATATTATTAATCCACCCTATGTTTAAATTATCAGTCTTATAATTATAATACTATCAATAATACTCATAATATTGATTTTATCACCATAACCTTTACATTGTAAAGGAAAAATAGCCTTATTATATCTTCATATTCAAAAAACCAACCTTACAACTATATATTATTATATATATAAAATCCTACCCTTATATTATATTATATCGTTTATATATCTAACAATCATCCACTCTATATTGAACAAAATCTTACCAATAAATTTTTGAAGGTCTTATTATCATATTATATTAACAATTACCCTCTCAAACCATTAAGTATTATAACATATATAACATCAAATTGAACTTACCCCTTAAAATATATATTATTACTATTATATTAAATCAATCTCTTATAATATTAAGGTTTTACCCTTAAAATTATCTTAGATTATTAATTGAAAACTATATTTTATATTTTTTTAACTTATAAGTTACTTACCTGATTATTGAATAGGTCTGATAGAGACTGCTGAAAAGTCTTCTCTAGTTGTAAAGCCACAATCTTAAAAATTGATTTGTGAGCTCTGTAGGGAGATTGTTTATTATATTCAGAGGGGCAGCTAAAACACCATTAGCACCCTTGGTTACAGGATTATTTCAGCAATTCAAAACTGCTTACCTGTGATTTCCTCCTCAAGGACTGCCTTATCCAATCCCACACTAAAAAGAGTTCCACAACATCAATTGGTAATTATAGGTATGCACCTGGAATTGATTTGAATTCTGATCAATCACATGGTGTTATTATTTTAATGAACTTTGGACGTGAATTCTGACCAATGAGATTGATTTATCACATCAATTTGTAATTATAGGTATGTACCATGAATTAATTTGATTTCTGACCAATCAAATGATTTTCTGATAAGTCTTGAATAATTTGTGGCTTGTATTTGAAAGGATTAGTCAGCTGCTGTGCAATTTTTGTCCATTTTTGATGTCCAGCTTATGGGTTAGGTTAAATTAATTCTTTTTTTTTTTTTTTTTTTTTAAAAAAAAATATTGTCTGTTTTCTTCCAAAAAGATTTTATTCTTCTTGGAAATTCCACAAAAAATAAATTTGAAATTTCCTTCAATGTGGCTTGAACCAGATACATGACCAATCCAGAGGTGAATAGCTCCTTCTTGTCAACTGAGACGGGAAGGTTTTCTTTTGTTTAGTCCGGAATTCTAAGTGTGTCCGTAGCACTACACTCCTTTTCAGTTCTCTAAAATCTTCAAAAATATCGGATATATTTAATTCTATATTCTTTTATTTATTTATTTATTATTTTTAATTTTCAATTTTTTCTGGTAAGCTTGAAACTGATAATAATGGTATGGAATACCACACCCCCTCTCCATTTAATGCTGTCCCCAGCATTCCAGTTGAAAAGCTTTCCAGTATCAATAATATTCATTTTTTTCAATTTCTTCTCCCTCCAATATTAACTCTTCATCTTCAATCTCTTCACTGCTTTCATTTTCTGACTCTGAACTTGATTGAACTTTCTTTCCTCTGGGATAAAACCTCTTGATGTGACTTGCTGAAAATCTTCTTGTAAGATTAGTGCCATCCAATTATTCAAGCTCATAAGTTCCATTATTAATTTTATTTATGACTCTATAAGGTCCATTCCAACGGTTCTTGAAGAGTAAACCCCACTGTGACTCAAGTGGTTTATTATAAAATAATACCAAGTCCCCTGGTTCAAGTGAATTTATCAGTCTATGTGCCATCTTTCTGTCCAAATATTGAACTTATTTGTGTCTTGAATCTCTTAATTTCTCTGCTTCTGCTAATCTTGTTTCCTCTTTTGTTGCAATCTGTATGGTTCTTCTCTTGTTGATATTTTATTTCATTAGATGTTCTTCATTGTCCTATTATTCACTTTGGTTGTTAATTTTGATATCTTCTTTTTTTTTATTTTCTTGATTACTTTATTTACTTCCATCTTCAGCCCTCTGGTGTGCTACCCCTGTAGTTTAAGTCATAAAAAGACTAAATCTTGGCCGTCCGCAAACCACCCTGTACTTTAAAGTCATACAAAGACTGATTTTAGCCTTCAGGTTGCTACCCTGTAATTTAAATTCATACAAAGACTAATTTTTAGCCTTCAGATTGCTACCCTGTAGTTTAAAGTCATACAAGGACTAATTTTAGCCTTCAGGTTGCTACCCTGTAGTTTAAAGTCATACAAGGACTGTGTCACAGGGGCTCTTCTAAGTGAAGAGGGCCTGGCACTCAGTGAACAGACCTACTTATGGAGGGCTCAGAATAAAATACTCAACTGATAAGAGTAATGAAATAGGATAATAATTTCCTAGTCATAAAATAATAAGAATTAAAAGATATGAGAGGAAAACAAAAGCAATAATAAAGAGCCAACCACAAATTATCCTGTACCACTGTTTCAACCTGTTCAGAAAAGAGCAAAGGATTAATAAAGGATATGGTCACCAGGACTCTACTGAACAGGTGAGGGAAGGCAAAGACTAACTTAACAATTAATAAAATAATATCTTTTAAGGAGAAATAAAATAATATTAAATAATAAATCCAATATTTTAATTAACTGGGGGAAAAACCCCCAGGTGGATGAAGAGGGGCTGGTATATGTGAGAAATACCAGCCTTGGAGTTTGAGTGTTGAGATACTTGCTTGTATGCTGGAAGAAGTTGGATGTGGGATTGAATCCTGTATTGGTGAATCCAATACAGGTTATACAGTCAATACAGGTATTTGCGCCTGTATTGATGACAGGCCTGTATTTGGTGAATCCTGTATTTGGGTCTTGCCTGTATGAAACTGTATTGAGGTCTGAAAACTGTATTTGGAGCATGTTGAATGAAACCCCCTTGATGATTGGGTTTTGAAGGGTATCAATGAAGTAATGATTGGTAATGCCCCTGCCTCCTTGGCTGTGACATTATCCCCCTCTTGAAAGTGGTGAGCTCTGAGAACCATAAGTATAGTGAGTCTTGATGAGCTTGCAATCAATTCATACAGTTCTTTCCCCCAATTCCTTAAATTTATCCCATTAAACTTTCTTCTTCAATCAATATGCAAACCAAAATCTTCATTTGATCTCTTGTAGGTATTTTCCCCTTGATCTTGATTCTGAATTCCCTCTTTCCCTTCAAAATGCCTTCATTATTCTTAAAATTTCTTCATTCTTGTTTTGAGTGTCTTCACCAAACTTTTCTTGAGTCCTCATGGCTTATGATAAAAAATTATTTCTAAGAGCCCACTGCCATTCCATCAATTTTGTCTTCATTTGGAGATTGGGCCAAATTGGCTTTTTTTTCTTGCTTGGACCATCTCAGAAGTCCTTGAAATGCTCCCTAAAATTGTTGTTTTATGGTATTTTTGGTAATAATGGCCAAAATGCGCAAAATGCGCAAAAGTGCGCAAAATGCAAGATAATGAAGATTTGGATGATTTTGATTGAAATTGGTGTTTTTGCCCTTTTCACATTATTTGAAGCTGAAATAGCCATAAATGCGCAAAATGTGCAAATATGCCCATATCACTAAAATGGCATATTTGATGAATAATTGAATAAAAAGGAGCTTTTGAAGGTTTTGAAGAGAAATGATGCCAAAATGCGCAAAATGCGCAAACATGCCAATATCATTGAAATGGCATATTTGATGAATAATTGAATAAAATTGAGTTTTTGAAGGTTTTGAAGAGAAATGATGCTAAAATGCACAAAATGCACAAATATGCCAATATGGTCAAAACGGCATATTTTGCTGAAGAATTGAATAAAACAAAGATTTTGATGTTTTGAAGAAGAATGAAGCCAAAAAAGCGCAAATGCATGAAAATGGCCAATTTGGCCTATGAAACAGTTTTTGATGATAATTTCTTCTATTTTCTTGTGCTTCACTCTGTTCTTGAAGGTCAAATTTCCATATTGGACTTGCTGAGTTGGATTTTTCCATGTTTTGCTTAGTCTTGACTTTGAAATTTGACTTGAAGATGATTTCAAGGCTGACTTAAAGAAATTTTGATTAGGGTTATCTGTAGCTGGTCTTTACCATTACTAGTGTTTTGCTCTTTGATTATTGAATAACTTGACTCCCCAAACAAGATATGGGAGTTATGATTGCTGCTTTTGAAACAGGAAATAAAAATAAAAATAAAACATAAAAGCAAAAGAAAATGAAATAAAAAATAAAAATGAAAAAGAAATGAGAGAAAAAAAAGAGGGTAAAGAAAGAAATAAGAAATTCCTGAGGGTTGTCCTTCTTGTGGTGAGCTGCTTGATTTTGGCCAAAATTTTCTGAAAGATAAAATCAAGCATTTGATGCTCACAGCGTGGCCAAGGTAATGTTTTACAAGAAGTAGACCCCTCAGGGATGCATACCAGGAGATGGAACTTACTTTCATAACTTTGACTCCGCACCAAGCACAATAAATGAAAAAGAAATTATGCCATAACATGAATTGTGGTAATGAATGTCTTGAAAGATAATTTATGGCATGATTAAAGAAAGAAAAGAAAATAAAATAAAAGATTGGGCCATATCTTGATGAAAGGTCCAAAATCTTGAGGGTATGATGTTGCAAGGCCGTCTGAACCTGTCCAAAGAATTGACAAGTGCCCACAAAGTGGCCAAGGTTATTCTTACAGCAAATTTGGGTATAATACCCCCTTAAAGGTGAATTCCAGGAGAGGAACTTACTTTCATAACCTCCAATCCCCACCAAGCACCATAAATCAAACTCTTGAGGCATTTGGGCCAGGCTTGTCAGGATATAAGGTGTGAAAGTCCTTGAAAAGGTCTGGAGAGTGGGTAAGGTTGGAAGCTGGCTTCCAAGTTGTTCTTTCTGGGTCTTCACTGAATCCTTTCCACTCAACTAAATACCATAATGAACCTCTCTTGAGTTTTGAGTCCAGAACCCGAGCCACTTCCCATTCTTCTTGCTCTTCCACTATTACTGGAGGTGGTGGCAATCGGTGTTGATTTGGAATAGTTGATTGCTTCACTGGTTCTAACAAGGACACATGGAAGACAGGGTGAACTGACTCCCATTGTTGAGGCAACTTGAGGTGATATGCATGGCTGCCAATCTTCTTGAGAACTTCAAAGGGTCCCAACCATCTTTCTGAAAGTTTCTTGGTGGGTCTTGTTTTCTTGATGTTCTTGGAAGCTAGCAATACTTTGTCCCCAGGTTGGAAATCAGGTGGAATTGGTCTACTTCTATCTGAATACTTCTTAAAACGCTTTATTGCTGACTCTAATTCTTCTTTGACAACTTGCTGTACTGATTGGAGTTTTGATTATAACTTTCCAGCAGGTGTATCTTGAGAAATGTGAATTGAATCAAAGCTGGGATTTCTTCCATAAATAGTGAAAAATAGAGACTGTTTTGTTGATGAATGTTCTGCATTATTATAGGCAAATTCAACCAGAGGGAGCCAGGTGTGCCAGTCATCTTGATGGTAACTGACATACATCCAAAGATACTGTTCTAGAATCTGATTTACACTCTATGTCTGTCCATCTGTTTCAGGGTGAAAGGCAGTTGAAAGATCTCTTGATATCTTGAGCTGCTGACACAATTGAGTCCAAAATGATGAAACAAATAATGAACCTCTATCACTAACAATACTGATTTGAAGACCATGTTTGGAAAAGACATGACTAATGAATATTTGAGCTAAGTCCAAAGCAGTGATTGTTGAATAAGTTGGAATAAATATCGCCATTTTTGAAAATCTGTCTACAATTACTAAAATTGAATCAAAGTTTCTTGACAAGGGCAATTGAGTGATGAAGTCCATTGATAAAGAATTCCAAGGACCAGATGGAATTTGAAGAGGCTTGAGTAGCCCAAGCTTCTTATGGTGGATGTTCTTGTTTCTTGAACATTGCTGACATGAGGACACATAGTCCTTGATGATTTGATTCATGCCAGCCCAATAAAAATCCCTCTTGATGAGATTGAGGGTCTTCTCCTGGCCAGGATGGCCAGCCAATGGTGAGTCATGACGCTTTTGAGGAATGTCTAATTGAATTTCATGATTGCTTGTAATGACTACTCTATCTTTGAACAATAATAATTTTTCTTGAGGTTCAAGAGAATAGTCTGGGACTGATTCTCCTCTTGCTAATTTCTTGAGGATTCCCTTTTAATCTTTGTCTTGTCATACTTGTCTTTGAATTTGATCAACTACATCTGAAAACATATCAACTTTTATTGAAAAGAATCATGACTCTTGAATTCAATTTTGCTTGAGAACTTGATGAAAATTTTGAGGATTCTTGCTGCTGAAATCCACCCCCCTCTCTGGGTAAACGTCGTCCCAACATGACAAGGCATCTGGTAAGGTGGCAAGCCTGCCTGGGCCGTAAGTGATGATAAAATAGAATTCAGATAGAAATTCAGCCCAATGGGCTTGACAACAAGTCAGGAATTTAGAGGACATAAAATACTGAAGAGAACAATGGTCTGTCAAGAACTCAAAGGAATCAGAAAGAGAAAGGAGAAAAGCTCTCCAGCACTTGAGAGCCCAAACTATGCCAAGGAGTTCCTTGTCATGAATTTCATAGCTGAGTTCAGCTGGTAAGAGCTTGCAACTATCAAATGCAATGGGATGCTTTCCTGAGTCATTCACCTGACTCAGTACAGCACCCAAGGAATAATCAGAAGCATCAGTCTCTACAATAGTTGGTAGAGAAGGATTAAAATGAGAGAGAATAGGAGCAGTGGTGAAAGCTTCTTTGAGTATTTGAAACTGATTCAGAGCTTCCTCATTCAAGATAAAGGGAGAATCTTTTTGAAGGAGGGAAGTGAGAGCAGAGATTTTTTTGGAATAATTTTTAATGAAACGATGATATCAGTTGGCAAAGCCAAGAAAAGATTGGAGGGCCTTGATGTTCTTGGGCTGAGGCCAATTGAGGATTTTTTGAACCTTTGAAGAACCCATCTTGAGGCCATCACTTGAAACAACATAGCCCAAGTATTCCACACTTGAGGCATGGAATACATACTTTGAGGATTTAGAAAACAAATTATTGTCTCTCAGTCTTTGGAGAACAGAGGCCACATGTTTAACATGTTCATCCAACGAGCTAGAGAAGACCATAATATCATCTAAGTACACTACAACAAAAACATCCAAATAATCTGCAAAGATATCATTCACAAGATTTTGGAATGAAGCTGGAGCATTGGTTAAGCCAAATGGCATAACCAAATACTCATAACTACCATATTTGGTTCTAAAGGCAGTTAAGTGCTCATCCCCCTCTTTAATTCTCAGGAGATTATAAGCACCACGCAGATCTATCTTGGAGAAGATAGTAGCACCATTGAATACGGTAAGAAGCTTGTTCATAGGAGGAACATGACACCTGTTCTTCCTAGTGACAGCATTAAGTTTGCGGTAGTCAACACACAAACAAAGACCACCATCCTTTGTCTTGACAAAAAGGACAGGTGCTCCTGTTAAGGAGGAGCTTGGTCTAATGAAACCTTTCTCTACATTCTCTGAAATGTAGGCCCACAGTGTTTCTGACTCATTTTTAGATAAAGAGTAGATAACACCAACTGGAGGTAGAAGACCCTCCAATTCGATATGGTGATCACAGGCGCGGTGTGGAGGAAGTTTCTCTGCTCTCACCTTGGAGAATACATCCAAATAATGGTGATAAGAAGGAGGGACTCCCTTCAACACATTTTCAATCTCTTCTGGCTGTTCTTTCTCATCCCACTGCTCCTCCAGGGAGGCATGAAAAGACAAAGGAGGAAGGTCCATATCCCCTTGAAATAGATGAAGTGAAGATATAGCAACATCTTCTCCAACATCTTTTATCTCTTTGAAGACTTCATCTCTACATGGAAGTAATGACTGAGAGGGAAAGATGGAGGGGTTATGGACAGAAGAAGGAAGGGAAGGTGTCTCAAGCTCACCAACCAGAGAAACACTGTTGACAGAAGCTTTTAAGTCATTACTAATAGAAGGGTTTAAACCACTATAATCCTTATGATTCGAATCATAGGTGATCAATCCATTTTTCCAATCAATAATAGGATTAAAATGGTAAAGAAAATCATAGCCCAATATCAGGTCTTCTCCCTTGGGTGAATATATGATAAAGAAATCCCATTCAAAGCTTGGTAAGGAAGGTAAATCAACAACCCACTTGGTATAATGGGTGATGATCAAGGAAGTGGATTCATTGGAATCCAGAATGAAAAGAAGAATCTTTTCAGGGAGCTCTGACAGAGTCAATGAGGACTTGAGAACAAAATTCTTTGCAATAAAGGAGTTTTCTCAGGCCTCTTGAAGCATTTTTCAAATGGGTGTTTACCACCACAATAATTGCACAAGCCTTCTTTGATCCTCCTCTCCTTTTTGGAACTGATTGATTTGTTGTCCTTATTGAGGAGAGCAGCATAAGGCTTGTCTTTGGACACTTGAAAATTCTTGCCCTTCTTGTTCTTTCTTTGATAAGGCCTTCTTGCAGCTTGACCTTGAGGTGGCTTGGAAGAGTTTGATCCCACCATTAGAGGCTTCTTCTCTTGATGACTACCCCTTTCCTTCTGCCTCTCATGGTACCTGGCATCTAATTACAAGGTGATGTCCATGAGTTCTTGAAGACTATCAAAAGTTCCAGGGTGAGAAGCCAATTGGTCTAATAATCTTGATTCCAAACCTCTTCTATAAACATTGATATAAGCTCTTTCCCCCCAGTCTCCAATTTCTGACATTAAGCTTCTGAAATCAGCTATGTACAAGGAAACTTTACCACTTTCTTTCATCCTGAGATTTTCTAACTCTTGTTCAGCTTTCCTGACTTCATTGGGATCACCAAAAAGAGTGAATAACTGGGTTTCAAACAACTGCCAGTTATTGAGGAGATAAGAAGGGTCTTCATTGGAAATATTTGAGAGGTAAGGTTCAATCCATTTGCCAGCTCTACCAGTAAGAAAAGATGTTGAGTATAAAACCTTCTTCCTGTCAGAGAAGAAGTTTGCTGGGTCATTATGGAAAATTAATTGACAAGATTGAATAAATACTCTCAATTTATAAGCTTTAGTACCATCAAAAGAATCAGGTGCCTTCATTGATGGAGTTTTGAGTGCTGGAGCTTTTGAATTTTTCTTTGGGGAAACTGCCTAAGTGAGCTGTCCCATAAACTGAGTCATTTGCTCCATCATCTTGAGGAAATTTGGTTCAGCTTGAGAGACAGAAGGTTGATTAGAAAGGGCTAGATTTTGAGCCTCAGGAGCTTCAGGAGCACCTGCCAAGGCAGCTGCTACTTCAGTCTCCTCAGATTCTTCCTCTTCCACATACTCCTCCCCCTCCTCATCTTCAGCTTCCCCCAATCTACTCCTAGGCCCTTGAGAAACACCAGGATAACCACCTTATAGTCCAGAGAATGATCTTGATCTTCTAGACTTCACACCTCCTCTTCTGGAGGGTGCTTCTCTTTCCATTGGTGGTCCTCTGTCCAAATTTTCACTCAGTTGATGAATTGATGGTGTGTGGTCAAGAGGAGCCCTTGCTGTAGGAGTAAGAACAGCTTGATGTCTCTAGAATCTTGTATTCTTGGCTGGTGGGCTATGCTGAACTGGCATCATGAAAGAAGAATGAAATAAAAACTTGATGATACTTTGAATAAAATAAGGCTTGACCAAATCAAATTAAATGAGAATCTTGATGATCTTGAAGAATCAATAAACAGTCTTGAAGTGAAAATACTCTGAGAAATCTTGAATAATGAAGATGATAGAATCAAATTCTTATAGATAATCAATGTCAATCAATAAATCAATTCAAATCAATCAAGTCAATCCAAAATCAAATCAGTTAAGTCTTGAGGTATTCAATCAATATCTTCAAAATCAATTCAATCAAATCAAATCTTGAGGATAAATCAGCTACCTTGAAGAATCAAATCAAGTCAATCAAATCAAATAAATCAAAGTCAAATCAAAGTCTTGAGGTGAAAACAATGTCTTGAGGAATCAATAAGTCAATCAATAAATCTTGAGAAATTTCAAAATCAAAATCACTGAATACCCTAACTCAATAAAATCCCTGAATGATGAATCAATTAACCCAAATAATTCCACTCAAATAGCCTGATAAAAACCTACATTCAGACAAAAAGAGAAATGAGAATGATAAACAATAAAGTGAAATGGTCAGCAGAATTGAGAAATGAGAAAAGAATGAATTTTCATGAGAATGAAATGAGTGAGATGAAAATTGATGAAAGTCATAATAATCATTAAAGTTCATAATCATTAAAAATCATAATTGAAGAATGAGAGAAATGATTAAAATAAATGAAAAGAAGAAGCAATTATGAGTTAATTAAAATAATGTCACAAGGGCTCTTCTAAGTGAAGAGGGCCTGGCACTCATTGAACAGACTTACTTATGGAGGGCTCAGAAAAAAATACTCAAATGATAAGAGTAATGAAATAAGATAATAGTTTCCTAGTCATAAAATAATAAGAATTTAAAGATATGAGAGGAAAACAAAAGAAATAATAAAGAGCCAACCACAAATAATCCTGTACCACTGTTTCAACCTGTTCAGAAAAGAGAAAAGGATTAATAAAGGATATGGCCACCAGGACTCTACTGAACAGGTGAGGGAAGGCAAAGACTAACTTAATAATTAATAAAATAATACTTCTTAATGAGAAATAAAATAATATTAAATAATAAATCCAATATTTTAATTAACTGGGGGAAAAACCCCCAGGTGAATGAAGAGGGGCTGGTATATGTGAGAAATACCAGCCTTGGAGTTTGAGTGTTGAGATACTTGCCTGTATGCTGGAAGAAGTTGGATGTGGGATTGAATCCTGTATTGGTGTATCCAATACAGGTTATACAGTCAATACAGGTATTTGCGCCTGTATTGATGACAGGCCTGTATTTGGTGAATCCTGTATTTGGGTCTTGCCTGTATGAAACTGTATTGAGGTCTGAAAACTGTGTTGGAGAATGTTGAATGAAACCCCCTTGCTGATTGGGTTTTGAAGGGTATCAATGAAGGAATGATTGGTAATGCCCCTGCCTCCTTGGCTGTGACAGACTGATTTTAGCCTTCAGGTTGCTACCCTGTAGTTTAAAGTCATACAAGGACTACTTTTTTTTATTTGATGTGTTCTGTTATCCTTTATGTTAATCAAGACTTTTATTTTATTTTTATCTTCTTCTTTTTTTTATATTTGTTGAAACAAAAAAAAATTGTTTTATGTTGAGAAATTTTTTTTATTTTTTTTGTGTTGTAAAGATTTTTTTTTTTTTTTTTATATGTGGAAAAATTTTTTTTTTTTTTTTTTTCAAATTTTTTTTTTTTTTTTTTTTTTTATGATGAAAATTTTATATTTTTTTTTTTTTTTGTTGAAATTTTTTTTTTTTTTTCTATGTTGAAAATTTTTTTTTTCTTTTTTTTATGTTGAATAAATTTTTTTTATTTTTTTTTTATGTTGAAAAAATTTGTTTTTTTCTTTGTTTTTTTTTATCTTGAAATTTTTATTTTATTTTAAGAGTGATTAAATTGATGAGTGATGTTGAATGAGGTTTCAATTTGAGGAGTGTTGTTATATTTTCAAATGGTGTAGTGGCACTACGCGCAAGCAGGTGACGTTGCATATGCAACGTCACGCAGACGTATACAGAAGTGTGGCAAACTCTGATATGTCAAGTGATGCCACTAGCCGTTCGTTGGGTCACTCACCTGGAGTGATGCAACCATGCAAGTCATCACTCGCTGTACAGTACAGTACACGTCTTGGTAAGTCATTCTATCTTACCTTTCCTAAATCATCTAACATCAAATGATTTTAACTAACCTTTCTTCAGATCTTTTTAAATCAGTTCTTGTTTTATTTATAATATTTTTTAAAGCTATACATCTGATTTAGTTTAATTTTGGTCAGTTTACTTTATTTTAATTCTTAATTGTTAAGCATGAATGAGGAATTTCAAGCTGCAGTCTCTGCTGCTTTAGTCAAACAAAATGAACAGATTAGTAACCTACAAAATGCTATCTCTTCTCGCAATGATATGTTTAGGGAATTACTTCTCAAAGTTGGAACCCTTCAAGTTGAACAACATACTCCTGCTACTGCTTCTTCTTCAAGAAAGACACCAAAAAAAAGATCAGAAAAGGTTAAAAGTACAACCTTTAATAAAAGCTTACAAGCACCAATGAAACCTCCAAAAAGCTCGTCGAAAACAAAAGGACATTGTAACATTAGGACTCCTTCCAATCAGCCCAACCCAAAGGCTAATCAAAGAAAACCGCTGACTAAAAGGAGCCCCCATTAGCTCCTTTTACTTGAGACTCCTGAAGGATTTTTGAAGACCAATGTTAGCATTTCCTTCAATCTTGGTCTAATAAGGAAAAAAAAGAAGTAATTATGTTTACTATTTTAGGAAGCTTTCTTTACTCACATCAAGATCTTGTGGGGCCTAACAGATGAAAATTCAATACCACAAACCCCTGATCCAGCATTATTGCAAGAATTTTATCAGCAATTTTCACATAATTCAGAATTATAATCAGTTGCCAGTAATGTGTCAGCTGCAAGCCTTATAAAGCCTCAAGAGATTATAACGTTGAAGGGAATTCATATTGGGTGTAAAAAGATGGGCCGTGCAATTTCTCATATTTCCAAATTCTTTATCCAATACACAAATGCAATGCTTGCAAGATTGGGGATTCGAATTTGGTTTCCTGACCTGAACAACGCTCCAGATTCACTATACAACAAGCCTGTCAAATCAGTGCTATTATGACCTTTTGGAAAATTGCTTCTGGAGGGGCATATGAGTACATGAATGTTAATCTGTCTTAATGTAATGATCTTGTATTACTCCAGAAGGCATACAATCATTTTGTTCACTTTTCTATGCTACAAACGTATATGAAAGAAGAAAAAGAAGAAGGAAAAAACTTACGCGACAAAATGAAGGGAAATGTTCAAAGAAGAAGGCAAAGGGTATGAGTTAAGCTTCCTTTCTGTACCAAAAATATATTTTCTAACATTAAATCTTTGCAGCTCCGTGTTGTTAGGCAAAACTATGCATTAACCCAAAATTTACCTAAACGTTACCTGAAGGTCATCAATGACATCAATGCTCATAGTGATGATGAATTCCACCCAGTGCATGAGGTTTATGTAGTTAAGACACTTCCTTTTTTCTCAGCCAATGCAAATTCCTTTTTTCAAAGACTCAATAAGCTTATTTCTCAGAGCAAAGGCCTTGCTGGGAAGCCAACCCCAAAAAAGCAATGCCAGAGACCTAAAGCTCCACAGATTTCCGAATTCAAAACATCCCCATTAGACCTTCCAATTGAATTTTACAATGCACAATGGTTTAATGGACTTCCATCAGTTGAATGTTTGTCTGTGGCTGACACAAGTCAAGTAGCTTTTATTCCTGCGACTTGAGCTCCTACCAATGGAACTCCACACCCAGATGAGCGTCTCCGAGATTCAGCATTTACAAAGAAGTATTGGGAAACCCTCACTACAGATTATGATCTTTCTCACAAAATAGATGACGCCGACAGCAGTAACAATGAAGAGGATCAGAGTATTGATTTGTCATTTAGCAATGATGAAAGCGCTGATGAAGAGGAGATGGAGATTGAGGAAGAAAGTACAGACGATTCATTCTTTGAAGGGGAGTCAGATCCATATGAGGACAATGACAATGCCATGCAAACTAGCTTTCTGGCTGAAAGGCCTTCCACTTCTGATGCCAATCCTTGGCTTTGACAAAACATAATAAATTTTTAATATTTTTTTATTGACTCATTAAATTGTTTGTCTAGTCAATCATCGATCTTGACTTACTAACCTTGATAGAAGATGATTGGTTTGTTTTTAAACCAGGCTGGCCTCACATAAGACTGATTTGTAAAATGTAGTTTTTAGATCTTGTCTCAGATATTTAAATGGTATTTATACTTTTCTCGGTGATATTCTCTCAATGGTTTTCTCATATGATTAGTTTTGATTTGTCTCAGGAAATGTGATTGTTGTCTTTACTATCTCCACAAGTGCAAACACATGTAGCACAGGTTTTGTTTCCAATTGATACATGTCGGAAGACTGAGACCAGCAAAAAGACTGCTGAATTGTCACAGCTGCATGTGCCCATGATATTTTTTCCAGCTGAGAAGTATCAAGCTGTATAGAAATGTCAATCTTGAAAGCCACAATTTTTTTCAAATCCACTTAGGGGGAGTAAGACACCCAAATAATAATTTGCTTCAACTGTATGTTAATTCAAAATATCCTTTCAGGAGACAACACCAAAGTTTCAATTATTCTTTACTTACGCCTAATTTCATTTAATAATAAAAAGATAATTTAAAATGTCAAGGCCTACATCAAGTTATTCAAGCCAGATATCAACAGCTGAAGGAGCTATATTGCTCCATTGTAGATGCAAAGAAGCAACACTGCTCAGCTTAGGGATCGGACCAAAATGCAGAATATATCTTAACTGCCCTAGGAAAAATCATGATCAAGGATGGAAAGGGGGGTGTGGGATGTTTGGTAAGCTGTTTGAACTTGCTTTTTACAAATTAAAACGATCAATAAATTAAAATACTATTTATTTACATTGTTTAGAATGGTTGGATGATCTGATCACCCAACAAAAACTTGAAAAAAAACCCCATTGTTGTGACCGTTCTTCCGAATTTGTGGAAGAAATTTGAGGCTGTTTGTGATCATTCAGGCCCACAAGCAGCATTGACATTGGCACAACAAACTTCAAAAAAACCATTCAACCAGGTATGTTTCTCTTGTATTCTTTGGTGCTTAATTAGTTTGTAACTTTGTATTTGGATTTTAGGACCATCATGAGCTTTCAAAAGCAGTCCTATTGAATTTTCCACTGAGTTGGAAGCACTCACTGACTTGATTGAACAATGGCTCAAAAATCTGACAGTTTATTTGGATCTCAGTGCACTTTTTAGCTGATTGAAATTGACCCATTGTGTTTTACTTGGGCTTCAAGATGACTTATCTCCTCATAAAATTGAAGAACTTACAGATATTTCATCTCGTATGGCATTATAAGTAGCAATCATTGCACTTTCATCCATGATAAACTAATTAATTTCTTACATTGTTATTTTTATTCAAAATCTGCTGTATGTTTTGTAAGAAAATTAATTACAAACTATAAGTCGGAAATTATTTTACTAAAACAATGATTTTCGTCATAAAATTAAATATCTTCAATTGACTGATCATAACAAACTCCCAGTTCATCCAAATCCTTGATTGTGCAATGAAGAACACTTGCAGCTGAAAGGCGCAATGCTCCACTTGACAACTCCCATTAATCTGCTAGTCCAATAACTTGATTTTCAACCAAATAAATCATTTTCCATGATTGTTTTGTATTATTCAAATGATGCCTTGTCAAGGCCTTCTTGAGGACATTGTTATGTTCAACTTCCAATAATTCATCTGCGCAAATAATTGTTTTTGAGACTCCTCCAATTTCAATTTGAAGAATATTTGTAACAAATGCAAATGAATTATCTACTTTTTCATATGCCTTCTTGTAGACAACAAGATTATTTGGAGGTGTTTTAGATAACCTCATTGTTTTGCTTATTTTGAATGATGTCCTTTCTTGTGCATATGGTGCCATTTTTATAGAATTTTCACAAATACGAATGGTATCCCATCTTTGTAATTATGGTATTTATCTTTTCAAGTAATCAAAAATACTTGAATATACCTCATTTGACAGCTCAAACCTTGTGTAGGCTTCATTTTTGTTGGTCTTCTTTCTTTGGACTGAATCAAGTGCAAAAAGTCTTTGCATTTGGCAGAAATGTGAGAGCATCGTTTCATTCATCTGGTCTGAGAATAAAATGAGCGAGCAATAAAATTTACAGTTAATTTTTTCATGACTTACTAATTAAGCCATTATTATTTACCTTCTGCAACCAGCCATTTATACGCTCACCTGGAAACTCGGAAATTGCTGAAAGGGGACCCCACCACTTCAACTGATCAGCCAGGTGAAGCGCATAATGATGATTAGGAACAATTGTTATGTCCATAAATAGTTGTAGAGAAGTTTGACAATAGCTGTCGTACTCTTTGATGAACTCATTACAGTTGATCTCGTTTACACATCTTGATACCAGAATGTTTGTACAAATCGTAAGTGATGAAAGGTTGTCAAGAAGCAGTTTGGCCTTGCTTCCTTCATTTTGACCAAGTCCATAGCAAGTGACTGAAGGAATATCCATAATTGCAAGCGGTAGATACAATGAGAACAGAGAATGCCATTCACTGGCCTTCAACTTGCCAGTTTTTGGCTCACCTATTGCAAATGGAACCTTCGTAATGCCATCTGGGACCTTGACATCTGAAATAGCTCTCTTGATATGTTCCTCTTCTTCCCTTTTAAACAACCAGGTTCCATGAAGCTCATAATCCATGCTTTTGGCTTCTTCTTCACTATCATGACGGTTTTCATTGTTCTCTTGTTCAGTTGGAGACATACCAAACTTCCAATGTCTCCAAAAATGATGTTGCAACATGCCTTCAAACCCGTTGTGCATAATTCCAAGCACTACATTCGCCACTGGATCCCAGTAAGGTAGTCAATTCAATGCGCACCATCAAATTCCAGTTTTTTTGACAATTGATTTCCTTTGGGCCAGAGTCCTGCTATCCAGCCAGTCTATTGACACACTTATGGTGCTTTGTTTTTGATGTGGTTGTCCCTGGCAGAAAATAGCAATAGACGACTTCTGACAATCACACCATGAGCAGAATCTTGTTGCCGAATGTGATGCAAACCCAGATACCTTGTGAGTTGCTACTACATCACCAATCAAGCATGCCAATCGCACTATCACATTGCAACCTTGAGGATATTTTGGAGTAACCACTCTTATTCCGGCATTCATTTGAATAAGTTGAGTAACCAAGGGATCAATAAGCTTGCTTATTGTTGTTGTGTCAGGCTGATCTGGTCCTGGGATAACTCCAGAAATGTAGGTATATTGGAATTTGAAATGTAATGTTGGTGGTAGATTGAGACAGTTGAGAGCTATAACACCGACAGAAACTTGCCATCCAGAAAGTTTGTTTCCAAAAGGATTGAACCAATCAATAAATAATGAGAAGGAAAGCTTGAAAGATTTCTTTCTTTTTTTGGATTC
This sequence comes from Austropuccinia psidii, assembly GCA_023105745.1. Classification (NCBI taxonomy): domain Eukaryota; kingdom Fungi; phylum Basidiomycota; class Pucciniomycetes; order Pucciniales; family Sphaerophragmiaceae; genus Austropuccinia; species Austropuccinia psidii. Next base: position 70,680,270 of record JALGQZ010000002.1, read on the forward strand.
GGGAAAACATGTTTTCCATGCTTGTGATTGTTGAAAGTTGGATACTCTTCCCAAGCTGTTCAGCTTGGCTTCCCACTGTTCTATTTCTGCCTCAACCTGTGGGAGAAACCACCTCATCCATTCAAAGAAGTCCTGAGTGACAAAGATTGATTGCGGCTTGCCTAGGTGAGGAAACAGAGGTGGCTTTTTTGAACGCTTATTAGGGTTTAGTGAGGGATGTGTTGGAATTTGTTTTTTGCTGTGAAAAAGATCTTTGCAACATGCTGAAAGTCCTGGAAGAACACAATAGCCACACTCAAATGGGGCTATGACTTCATCATAAAGTGAATAGCAGGCAGTACAGCAAATATGGCGTTCAATCAATGGAATGAGCGCAAGCTTCTTGGTGATTGTGCGCACATCTTGAGGGATACTTTTCTCAAATGAAACCAAACAGTTCAATCAACGTGCAATATTGACAAAGCTTATGATGAGATCCCTGGCAATCCAACAAGCTTCTTGACTAACTCCAACAATGACATGTAGCCAAGCTAAGAAGAAAAATATTGAATCTAAAAGATAAAACTTTCATTAGAATATGTGTGTGATTCTTTGAAAAATAAACATTACAATTAATTCTTGAAAAATCATCATATGCATGGTCAGAATCTACTTTGGAATCTTGAACAATCTCTTCTTGCCTACTCAATGAGGCAGTTGAATTTTGATGGTTTTTTTTAGATCGTTCACCGTATTCATTTTCAAGAGAAGCCTTCAACCAATGCCTTTGACAAGTGCTGGAATGGACAATATCTCCGTGGCACTGCTGCCCTGCCAAATTGGTATAAGTTGAATGTTTAAAAGTTGGGAAAAAGCAGACCTCCATCAAGGTGCCAAATTATTATAGATGTGTGTTAATTGAGGTGATGAGAGTGAGGACATAACAAATTTTTGGGCTTCACTTGATGTATCAGAGTTCACCACACTTCTGTATATGTCCGCGTGACATTGCATATGCAACGTCACCTGCTTGCGCATAGTGTGGTTAGTGATTCTGGGTTGCTTTCCACTTTCATCAAATTTGAAACAGGTTCAATTCCCCCCTCTGGCAGGAATTCTGCTGCTGGACCTGTCAGTTTCAGGAATAGGGTAACCATGCTGGGTAGCATATTCTGAGCCTTGAGCAAGCTTAGTGATGCAATTTGGTATTGTTGTGTTCCTTGATTCTGTCAATACACTTGATGTTTGGGAGCTTGTTGTGATTGAGGGTGCTCAACCTTGATCATTATTTGAGAAGTACTCATTTCAATTTGCTCATTTAAATGCTGGAAGGATGTGTGCTTGTCAAAGATTGACTAAACTCATTAATTTGGGGCTATAAGAACGTCATTCAGTATAAATTGTAGTGGCCTTTTGGTGAGTTGAATTATTTTCTGTATTGAGGTGTTCATTTTATGACCGGTGGTCATAATTTGACATTTTAAATTCTTTGATATTCCTTTTCTGTATCTTAATGGCCTAGCTTGTTTGGTTGGTTTTTCTTCCCTGTCTTGATATAGATTTCTTGCTTTTAGGGAAAATTATGACTGGAAATCATAATTTTGAAATTTTGAGCTTCTTCTATCTTCTTTTTCTGTATCTGAATGGCCTAGCTTGTTTGGTTGGTTTTTCTTCCCTGTCTTGATATAGCTTTCTTGCTTTTAGGGAAAATTATGACCGGCGGTCATAATTTTGAAATTTTTAACTTCTTCTATCTTCTTTTTCTGTATCTGAATGGCCTAGCGTGTTTGGTTGGTTTTTCTTCACTTTATTGATATAGATTTCTTGCTTTTATGTAAAACTATGACTGGAGGTCATAATTTTGACATTTTGAACTTCTTCTATCTTCTTTTTTTGTATCTGAATGGCCTAGCTTGTTTGGTTGGTTTTTGTTTCTTCTTGTTTTCCTTTCCATATTTTATCTCTTCCTGTCTCAAAGAACCATTTTTTGACCAACAGTCATAATTTTGACATTTTGAGCTATCTGTAACTTCTTTTTCTGTTTCTTCAAACCATCTTTTCATTGTTTTTTTTTTTAAAAAAAGAGAAATAACATTAATAAAGGCCTATGGGCTCACACTTCCCCAGAATTGTGCCATTTATTTATGAGGTGGCATAAGAACAGAGAACCACCCCTGTTTTTTTTTTAAATAAAATCATGATACTTGTACATTGAGAAAAATCTCTTGGAAAATGTTGAGTTTGAAGTCCTTTATTGAATACTGATTTATAGCCTTGAGTGATAAGATACTTGAAAAAAAATTGAAAAAATTGAAATTCCTCTTTGATAAGGCAGGAGGTCACTGCCCTTGAGTGATAAGAGACCTGAAAAAAAAATTGAAAAAAAGAAATTGAAATTCCTCTTTGATAAGGCAGGAGGTCACTGCCCTGATACTAATACAGATATGAAAATAATTCTCTTTTTTTAGGTTATTTCTTTTATTATTTTTTGCTATTTTTTATGGTGGTTTTTTTTTAATTGGCAATTGAAATTGGATTACTTCAGTTATTATTGAGATATATTCAGCCTTCTGTTGTGAATTACTGAAAGAAATATGTCCTTCAATATTTCTCCAAATATCTTGTTGCATTGTTTTCTTTGTGTATTTCCTTTCCATTCTGAAACAAAACCTTTGACTTCATGAATAAACATGTACCCAAAATCACACCAGCAAAGAGTTCCTCCCAAGATTTCCAAACAATCTAGATTCAGATCTTCTTGAGCCCATAACATTTCGTGATACAGTCCTTCTATTGTCATTTGATAATATCCATAAGGCTTCTTCCAGTAAGAATTCTGTAAATTTCCTTTGATTCCAATAGTGGTTAGTAATTCCAGAAAATCAACATTTGTAAGATTTGATCCAGGTAGTTCTGAAAGATATTTGGTTTGAATTATTGGTGAATCTAGCTCATGATCATACATTTCTTGAAATGTTATTATTGGAAGTATTACATAATCTTCCACTCCTTCATATTCTGGTATGTCTTTCTGTATGCCATTTTGATTCTGGGAGTCCTTTGGTAATCCAGATGTAATTCCTTGATTTTGATTCAATAAATCAGTTGAGCTTGAAAAGCAGCATATTTGAACATAGGCATCATTAAATTCTTCTAGAATGCTAAGTCCAGCTAGCCTTTGTGTATTTTCTGATAACTCTCCTTCTTCCAGGTCTTCAAGCATTCTGCTTTGTTTATATTTATCTTCCCAATTTCCATTATTTTGTTGACATAACTTCAATTCATCTTCTTATTCTACCAATTTTCCTTCTAGAACTATTTCCATTCTTTTTTTAATCCTTTTTTTAACATAACTATCCCAAACTTGATCCATTTTTTCTTCAGTAATTATGGAAATTTCCTTTTCCAATTCTTCAAATTTTCTTTTTGCCAATGGCTTGATTATGCTATCTTTTGGTTCTTCACTTAATAAATCTTTTTCAGTATCACCAATGTACCCAGTTTCCTCTTGAAATAAATTGAAATAGTCTTCTGAAATTCTTGAGGAATTTGCTTCAGGTGGCTTCAGATCAATTTTGAATTTCTTCTGTGGGCTTTCTACTTGATCTTCTTTGTTCATACCACTTCACTCAAGTGCTAGCCATTTCTCTGGGTCTTCGATGGATATGTCCAAATTTCTTCTCATTTTCTTTAGTTCCTCTTTGATCTTTTCTACTGCTTCACTATCTTCTACCTCCAGTTTATCTTCTGTCTCCTTTCCTTTAGATTTTATATCAGTTACAGAAGGCATACTTTCTTTAGATTAAGATAATATGCTGGACTTTTCTTCAATTATTATTTGATTAAAATTTTCAAATACTAAGAAGTCCAGGTAGGTTTTTTCTTCACTTTCAAAAGTGACTTCAAGATTTTTAATTTTACCAATTGGCTTCAAAGAGTTGACTGTTGATTTTGATGCATAAGGGCTGATGTTTAATTCTGCTTTTAGGGCTATTTCCTGAGTTATAAAATTCAAGTCATTTTTTGCATCAAAAATAGCTGATAAGGGTATTTTGTTAGGTCCAAGAAATATTGTCTTCACTATTGTTGAAGATTGACTTTCTTTTTCCTCTGTTTTGTTTCTTTTGGATGATTCTGCTTGATGTACTGACCATTTTCCAATCTCTGAAGATGCACAAAGTTCCATACCACTGGGTGGAGAAATTTGCCAACCCATGGCTTGAGGGTTACATATTGGTAAACATACTCAACGTCCATCTGGCTCTGGATAACTAAATATTTTCCCTTGCTTGTGTGAAAATTCCAAGTTAACATTATTATCTGCTAAAAATGGTCTTCCAAGTATAGTGTGTACAGCTCCTTTTGCTATGAATAAATGAATTTCTTTTTCTTCTCCTGTTATCATAGTGATTGGTGTAAATTCTGAGAGTCCAACCAAAGATGTTGTCTGTCCACCAATTCCTCTGAGATTCATAGTGAGCTTTCTACTTGTAATTGAGGCTTTAATTGCAATTTCCTCTGGTATTATATTAATTTCTGATCCAGTATCCACCAATGCCATTGTAGGATATTCTTCTCTTCCAATAAATACCTCCATAAATCCAAGTGGGTATGCATAATGTAATCTTGGGGTATCATAGTCCCATAGCTTTAATGAAAGTAGTCTTTCTTGAATATTTGATGTATTGACTGATTTTATCACCTCTTTTTCCTGGGTAGTTAAATTTTGTAATTTATAAATAAAGGTTGGTGACATTGATAATATTTCTTCAAGAGTAAGATTTATTTTTTGCTCAAGTATTTTCTTCATCACATGTTCAATTATTACCTTTGGATTATTGGCTGTAGATTTTACCTTGTTCTTTAATTCCATCTTTTGTGATTCCTGCCTAAGCACCTCCTTATTCTTTTCCTTGGAAATGATTTCAATATCATCATTATCTACTTCCTTTCCTTCTTGTGTTTCCTTGTATTTTGTTGGAATTAGAACTCTTATTTCTTCTTCTGCCTCATCTTCCTCATGGTAGGAACCTGGTATCTTCTTTTTAAAGGGTTTGTGTGTTTCAGTTTCATCCTCATGCTGGGTTTGACTTTGACTTTCCTGTCTTGCAGCTCTTTGCCTTGTCTGTCTAAGCCCAACATTTATTTGAATATTTTCATTTGCTGGTGATATTTGAGGAGGTTTCCAGTTTCCCCATTCTTCTATTTGAGCTATAGCTGTTGCCTTCTCACCTTTGCTTTCCTCAATTACTGTTGTTTCTTGCTTATTTGGGGGTGTATTTGATTGTTCCATCATTTTATTTGTAAAATCCTCTTTCTCTTTGGAAAAATGTCTGACTAATTCTTTTGCAGATTGAGGGCCTTCTGTGGGTACTGTTTGAAAATTTGGAAAAAGATATGTTCCTCCACGCTTCAATACAATTCTTTTCTCCAAGTCTTCTGTGAGTTGATTACATCTTATTGCAGAATGTCCTTCTTCTAACCAGTAATAACACTTCAGTAGCTGTCTTGGAGCCATTTGTGCTGGAACATATGGGTGGTAAAGGATATCTTGGCCTGAGTGGCTGTGAGTTTTGCATAACTTTCTGATCTTGATTATTGCCTGCTTATGTTTTATTTGGAGATTCAACTACTTCTGAAAGGTGTTTGAGCTGATTCAATACTTCCTTAACTGATTCCTTCCCAGTATCCTTTGATTGATGCCCTTGTGGCTGAGGATTTTGAATTTTTTGGGTAAGATCTTTCATTTGCTTTAAGACTTCTTCCCAGCTTTCCTCTTCAACCCTAGCTTTCTTCTCTTGTGACTTTTGTTGTGACAATTCCCTCTGAAATGTTGTTCAATATATAACTTTAAGATTTCCAATCTTGGAATGATATAACCACCATGCAAAGCCTGTACCATGGCCTTATCTTCATTTTTTTTTTGTAAATAGATTCTTGAACACTTGAGGAATAACTTGCCAAAATTTCTTGATTGTGATTGATATCTCCTTGTATATATTGATACCTTATAAGATAATTAATAATGGATTCATATTCACCAATGAGATTTTTATATTGAGTCATATTTCTAATTCCTCCTTCTTGTTGAATCTTTGTGAATAATTGAGTAATGGAGGTCAGCTTGTATCATCTTTCAGGTGACACTGTTCCCCATCTCCTCTTCGTATTCAATTTTAATTTCCCCCAATCGCCAGTTTCATATCTAGGCATTCCTTCAATATGGTAGCTAATTTCTTGATCTTTAGTCCAAAAGGATATCTGTCTTGCTATATCCCTTCCACTTGCTCCTTCAATTTCTGCTATATTTTCCACTCTTTTAAGAAATCTTTCCACTTCCTTTCAAACAAACCATAAATTATAATCCTTTGGTCTGATCTTGACAATGGGTGTATTGTTTCGTGGGATTTCTTGTTGCAATGGGCTTGAAGCCTGTGCATGAATATTAACCCGCTTTGGTAGAGTATTTGGTCTTTGTGAAGTGAATGGAGTTTATGAGGCCATAGGCCTTGAAAATGGTGATGGTGACCTTTCTTGTCTAAAGATTCTTGGCATGCTTGTAGTTTCTTCCATTGGGCTGTTTTCTGTGGTAAAACTTGACTCTTTCCTTTTCCCTTCTTTTTTAAGGAGTTCAATTAATTCTTATTGCATTTCCAACATTCTTTGATGAAGTATTTCTGCATCAGAAATATCTTCTTGTCCTTGCATGGTCTCTTCATTTATAATTTCTTCTTTGGATTCATCTGGATTGTGTGGTATCTTCAATGATGATTCTGAATCCATATTGATATATTCTTTGTTGATTTTCTCTTTTTCACTTTTATTTTTAATTTCAAATAGTTCCTTGAGTAATTTCTGAAAACAATCTGTAACTATCTTTTGATCTTTCCTCTTGGTTCCGGGTGTACCAACTGGTATACTATAATCTATAGGTGATTCTTCTCCAGGTGGTGTTTCTCCTCTTTTAGGATAATAATAGTGAAATGATTTTTTTGAAGAACTTGATGGTGACGATGATTTAGAATTTTGTGGTTTTTCTGATTCAAGATTGACTTGATAGGCTTTTGAATATATTTGTTTTTGATTGATAAAAAGCTTTTATGGATTGAATTTGAATGTTTTTTTATAATTGACAGATTATTGATTATTGAAGTTGTTGTAGGCCACTGTTGGGACACCAGAGGTGGGAACTCCTTTTGGTGTGGGATGAAATAAGGCAGTACCTTGAGGGGGAAATTATTGGTAAGTTTGTTTTGAATTTCAGAATTGTCCAATAACCATGGGTGCTAAGGTGTATTAGCTTCCCCTCTAAATAATACTGAATAGTCAGCCTACAGAGAATCACAAAATAAAATAAGATTTGTAGCTTTAACAGATAGAGAAGACTTATTAGAAGTCTCTAAATCACACCTATCAATAACGCTACAGTAAAAACTCTGATCTAAAATTTATGATAAAATACACACTAAGATTTTTTTTATTTTATTTCAATAAAAGTGATGATAATATATATATATATGTTTTGGGTTTCTGTTATTTTAATAAAACTGATAATAATATTATTTTTTATTTTTTTTTTAATAAGAAGGATAAGAATATATATTTTTTTATGGTTTTAGGTTGATTATAATGATTTTTTTTATATAAGTACTAATAATAAGACTACTGGATTTGATTATTTTAGAATTTTTTTTAATACTGAGTTTATATCACTACTACTTTCTTTTTGCTAATAACACTAAGCTTTTGAGCAAGGCTACTAAGCTTTAAATATGGTTATACTACTATTCTTCACTAATACTAAGCTACTGAGCAAGGCTACTGAGCTTTTACTATGGTTATACTACTATTCTTCACTAATATTAAGCTACTGAGCAAGGCTACTAAGCTTTCACTACAGCTATACTACTATTCTTCACTAATACTAAGCTACTGAGCAAGGCTACTGAGCTTTTACTATGGTTATACTACTATTCTTCACTAATACTAAGCTACTGAGCAAGGCTACAGAGTTTTTACTACAGCTATACTACTATTCTTCACTAATACTAAGCTTATTGAGCAATGCTACTGAGCTTTTCACTACTAAAGCACTACTACTATTCTAGATATCCTGCTAGTTCAGGGATGGTAGTGATCCTGGATAGTGGGAACTTGTTCCATGATACTGGGACAAATGAGGGAGAGAGGACCTCTATTTATAGCTTTTTGGGCCTCCATAGACCTTATCAAACAGGGTACTTAGAAAAAATCATAGTTGAGAGGTTTTAGCTAGTGAGATGTGTAGTTTTGGTGTAGCAATGTGACACAGGATCCAAGTTCTGACCAATGAGATTGAGTTGTCACATCAATCAGTAATTGAAGGTATGCACCTGGAATAGATTTGAATTCTGACCAATCACATGGTGTTATTATTTTAATGAACTTTGGACATTAATTCTGACCAATGAGATTGATTTATCACATCAATTTCTAATTATAGTTATGTACCATGAATTAATTCGCAGCGACACCCAATTGTTGCGGGTGATACAGCGGACCGCAACGACTGCAAAATGCTGGTTGTGTGAGACAGGAAGGTTTTCTTCTTTTTTAGTCCCAAATTCTAAGTGTGTCCGTAGCACTACACTCCTTTTCAGTTCTCTAAAATCTTCAAAAATATCGGCTATATTTAATTCTATATTTTTTTATTTTTTATTTTTTTCTGGTAAGCTTGAAACTGATAATAATGGTAGGGAATACCACACTGAGTGTAGACCAAAAAGAAGAAAAAGAACACTGCTCTTTGGACAGTGATGCAAATTATCTTCCATCAGAAAGCATATCTGCCATTGACTATCAAGACAGAGAAACCCTCTACCTTGATACAGGCTGTGGATGTTTAGTAGTTAATAACCTTGTGCTTCTATCAAATGTTATTAAAGTATGGAAGGACATCAAAACCTTTGGAATCCCTGTTGAAGTAACTCACCAGGGAACACTCAACTTATTTTGATATCATATAGCCCCAGTATTGTTTTCACCAAAAGGGCCTGTAAACCTAATATCTGTGTCCCAGCTAGTCAATCACGGTATCAAACCACACTACAAGAACGACAATTTCCTGATTAAGCAAGGCAACTCAATTATTGCCACTTTCACACAAGATGGGAATCTATACTCTAATCAAAATCAATCCTGCGTGAATCTGGTAGAAATCAAGGAGGGAAGAGACTGGCACACTCTAATGGGACACCCAAATGATAAGTATCTGGAACACTCGCTCACTCAACTGGGTATCACCGAGTGTTTCACATCGTCAAAGGACTGTGAGATCTGCTTGAAGTCCAAAATCCAAAGAACAACACATAAAGGGTCACTGCCTCAAACTAGTTTGCCTTTCTTTAAGTTACACTCTGATACTCTTGAGATATCCCCGCCAACAAAAAGGGGATATAGGTACATCCTAGTACTAATAGATGACTACACAAGATTCAATCATATTTATCTCATTCACAGCAAGGATCAATTGGAAAATATGATCATTTCTTACTTTACTGAGATAAAAAAAGGCAAATATAACTCCAGCATTCTTCCACTCAGATCAAGGTGGAGGATTCTCATCCACTAGGCTAAAGGACTATTTTCTTAAGTCAGGAACCTCAATTGAGCAGGGCACTCCATACTCACCACAGACCAATGGAGTTTCCGAGTGATTCAATAAGACCCTACTCTCAAATATTCAATGTTTACTCTGTCAGTCAAGGATTCCAATTACATATTGGGATGAAGCAGCGCGACATGCTTCCCTACTGCTAAACCACACACCTCATCATTTTTTGAATTTTGAAACCCCTTTCAACAAACTCAAAGAACACAATGTGTGGATAGAGCCAGAGCTAAATTATTTGAAACTCATACCATTTGGGTACAAGGTTCATGTGCTTAAGGCTACAAACATCTCAAAAGTAGCTGAAAAAACAATGACACTTTGTGCAATGACCAATGAGCACTACTCTGATGCCATGAGGTTCTTGGACATTAATTCAGGAAAGATAGTTATCAGTTGGGACTTCACAATCCCATCTACCTTTAGATCTTGCACAGCTCACAAGCGGACGGAAATCCTAAAAAGGGAAGTAATGAGCCCACAGCATCAGTGTGTCAACCTACCACTACCTGAACTTCCAAATTCATCCAACCCAGACTCTGACAGCACCATAATCACACCAAGTAGAAGAAACCCAGAACCAATGGCTAGAACTCAAGGGTCACAAAAGAAAGGATGGGACTATGACCCACACTATGATACCGCTTCTAAAAACATAAGCAGCAGCAATGATTGACAGAACATAATTGAAGACTCACACTGAATGACCAGAAGGAGCAATCACGCCCTCCTTACCGATACAGTCCCATACTCCAAGCCCATAGGGGATACCCAAGAAAAGGAGAAATGGCATGATGCAATGAAGACCAAATTCAATTCACTAATTCAGCATAATACCGGGCATCTGGTACCTTACCCAACTGATGGTTCCAAAGTAATTGGGGGTACGTGGTGTCTAAGCAAAAAGAGAAACAAATTCGGCAAAGTGTATCGCTACAAGGCTAGGTGGATAGTGCTAGGAAATCACCAAGTACACATGCTTCACTAGTTCGATACTTGGTCATCAGTAGGTTGAAATTAAATGTTTAAAATATTGTTGTTGATGGCAGTTAATTTCAGATTCATCGCTTATCAGTTGGATGTAGAAACGGCTTTTCTGCACGGTAACATGGATGCAGTTGTCTATTTCAAACAAGTGAAGGGGTTCAAAACCCCAGGGGAAAAAAACTGGGTATGGCTATTGAACAGGTCCCTGTATGGTACCAAGCAAGCCCCTAGGATGTGGAAGGAGAAGCTTACCAAATCCCTTAACCAACTACACATTTTCAGTGCCCAATTTGACGAGTCATTATTCATAAAAAAAGAGAAAACACTTTCTCTTCATCTAAATGTCAACAATGGTTTCCTAATATCACGAAAAGAAGCTGAAATAAAAACCTTCTTAAAGCAGCTTGGTGAGGTTTTCACACTGAAAATTAAATGATATCCAACGCAGAATCTAGGGTATAAAGTCTACTGGTTGAGCAATGGAAATTTGTTTCTATCTCAAGAAACATTTGCTTGTAAAATACTCCAACAATTTAACATGACTGACTGTCAAGTCATCTGACAAAACAAGTTACCAACGAGAAATCGGATATCTGAACTATCTGTCTCAGCACACCAGACCAGATCTAGTGTACACCGTAAATCAACTGGCAAGATTTTCGACAAAACCTAATGTAAGCCACTGGAATGCTGTGAAGCACGTATTCCGATATATTAAAGGAACAGTTGATTGGGGGATACACTATCAAGCCAGACATGATAACTCCAAGCCAGCCTTAGAAGGATGGGCTGACTCAGACTATGCAAACTGTAGTGTCAATAGAAAATTAATCTCAGGAAATATTGTAACAGTGTTCCGAAATCCAATTTCTTGGATGAGCAAACGACAAACAGTTATTTCCCAATCCACCACTGAGGCTGAATTTGTATCAATGAACATTTGCAGTAAACAGCTACGATGGGTATCAATGTTGATGGTAATGGACATGAATATTGGAATGAAGAAGCTAGTTATCTACAACAACAACTCAGGATCAATAACAATCTCCAAACAAGCAACGTTAAACCAACAAACCAAACACATAGAGGTTAGGTACCAATACCTACGACAGCTCATTACTGGAAATGTACTTGAAGTGTGCCAGGTGTCAACAAACAACATGTTGGCCGATGTTCTTACAAAACCGATGACAATTGCCAAACTAAGTGAATTACTGCCTAGAATGCATCTTACAAATCAAGAAGGAGTGTTGAAATCAGGGAAGGTGAAATGATTTAGCCAAGTCATTCTGAGAATGGAACGCTAAGTCTTGACCAAGTACGTCATGAGATCACGGTGATCTTATCACGTGAATGTCTTGTGTAAATGTATATAAACACTACTCATAGGTTGAGCACATTAGAAATAGTTAAACGATAAAAAGTTGTTTTCTCTATATCCACATTTGAGTGCTCTATTTATTACTATTTAACCCACCTTGTAGTCAATTTGTGACTTGAACCAAGGTAGATGATATGTCTAACATCCTATCTTTTAACTTTACAATTCCCTAATGTGTTGTCCGTTTAGTCTCATTTAAAGACTTTTCTTTTCTTTCCTCATTTCTCTCTGACGTGCAGAAGAGAACAATTGAACTGTTGAGGTAACTGTCTATTAACCTCACTAAAACCATTTTACATTCATTGACTTACGACTTTGTTAATTAGTATACGTTTCAGTATATATAGGGCATAGTGAACTATCTAGATTTATCCTTAGACATATTAAGCTAGAGAACCAGGTTAATATCTTTTCTAACTAATCTCAATGTATATAAATACTAACATATGTATGATGTCAGTTATTTCTACTGGTTAACTTTTATTGCAATAGAAAAGATTTTATTAATTAAACTCTTTCACCCTCTTGCAACTTGTGAAGATGACTGCAAATTTTCCACGAACCTAGTTCACTTGTTGATATTCTGAATTTTCATGAGCTAGATAATGTTTTTTCCATGTAGTGCTGGCAATGACAGGATCTTTGATTCCAAACTTAATAATCAAGCTTTCAGTGTTCCCCATCCCCCCTCCTTTGCAGAAAACTTTCTGCGCCCCAATGTCCGTTTGCTCGTCTTGGCAAATTCAACACCCTTCATCCTTCCTGACGTGGAAGCCAAACTACCCTTAGCAAAGAGGCTGGTTATTATGGGTGAGCTCAGAAGGTCGGTGTTGGAGGGAAATAAATCTGCTAACGTTTTTAGATTACCAGGCAAAGCTTGCACAGCTAAACACATAGTTGTCCGGTTTTTGGAAGAAGTGAAAGCTTGTTTGCGTCTGAGATTAAGGTAATGATGCGAAATATTGTCCTGTTTAAAAAAAATCATTTAAAAAACTCACCTCAATCAAAAAAAAACTAAAAAAAGACGTTTAATCAACTAAAAAGAAAAAGGATTCAAAAATGAGTTGGATTTAATCCTTATAAAAAACCCATTTAAAATACTCACCTCAATCCAAAAAAAAAACTAAAACAAGAAGCTTAATCAACTAAAAATAAAAAGAATTCAAAAATGAGTTGGAGTGAATCCTTTTAAAAAAATTGAAAAACTCACCTTGATCCAAAAAAAAACTAAAAAAAGAAGTTAAATCAACTAAAAAGCCAAATGATTCAAAAATGAGTTGTATTTAATCCTTTTAAAAAACAAAAAGGAATTTAAAAACTCACCTCAATGCAAAAATAAAAAAACTAAAAAAAGAAGTCAAATCAACTTAAAGTCAAAAGGATTCAAAAATGAGTTGGATTGAATTCTTTTAAAAAAAATAATTTAAAAAACTCACCATGATGCAAAAATTAAAAAATCAAAAAAGACATTTAATCAACTAAAAAGAAAATGGATTCAAAAATTAGTTGGATTGAAACCTTTTGAAAAAAAAAACAGAATTTAAGAAACTCACCTCAATAATTAAATAAAAAATTCAAAAAAGATGTTTAATCAACTAAATAGAATATTAATTCAAAAATTAGTTGGATTGACAGAGTAGGGAGTGAATTAGTAAAACCATTACCAAGGTCACTTTGGAAAGATATGAGTTATGGTGTAGATGAAACAATCCAAAAAAATGCTTAAAAAAATGACAAAAACTTGAAACCAACTTTAAAAAATTCAAAAAACAATTGAACCAACCAAAAAAACAAAAAAGAAAGCAAAATCCAAACCCTAAAAATAAAATATAATAAATTAACAAAATTAAAACCAAACTCAAAACCAAAAACCAAAATGAAAAAAATGCAAAAAAATAAAACAAATTAACATAAAACAAAACAAAAACAAGAATAAAATTCAAATAAATTAGAGAGACACAAAGAAAATTAAGAAAAAGTAAAAAAAGTAAAATAAAGAAAAGTAAAAAAACAAATATCATATACTAAAATTTAAACAAAATAATTCAAAAGAAAAAAAATGAAATTAAAATTAAATTAAAAGAAAATAAGAAAAGTTAACAAAAGAGAAAAAAGGGGCAATCCACTTGTATTTGGCAAAAAATCACAAAAAAAAATAAATTTTGAGGGAGCCTTCAAATTCAATTGGAAAAAACTTGGACATTAATCTTTGGTGCATAAACCCATGATGCAAAACTTGCCCAAATTTTCAATTTTGTAATAAATTGCAATTCAATTTCCAAACATAAATACAATTTTAAATAAACATCAATTCCATTAGACAAATCACCACATATAAAATGATCACATGACATATCCCTAATATGTTATTTTTTATTGATTAATGTAAGTATGCTTTCCAGATTGGCAATTAGCCTGCTTGATGACAATGCTGCTATAGTGAGATCCATCTGGAATTGCTTTTCCTTAATTTCAAATCCCCAATTCCACTTTTCTTTTTCAAATTCATATTTCCTGGTTTGTTGCTTCTCATCCAAACCCATTTTCTTTTGTAACTTGACTTCTTCAAATTGTTGCTTTTCCATGTTGCTCACTTTCTCTTCATTCCACCTCTCCCTGTCCCACTCAAAACATAAATTATAACTGTTTTCACAGGCTAATAATCATGACTTTTGTCAGTAGGATTGATCAGAGTAACCATAATTTCAAGTCATACCCTTTTTCCATTATTCAAGCAAATTTGCGTAAGTAGGTGAAAACATATCCATTGACCTTTTCCTATAACCACGCTTGTCAATTCTCGATGACACTTTTGTGTTGAATGTGTTATGGATTTACTTTGCTTTTCAAAGGAGAAATAATCAAGATTGAATTTCATAAATCTCACTCTTAAATTTACTCACTGATTCATCTTGAAGGTTTTCCACTTGAACCAAGTCATCATTATTATTAAGCAAAGGATACAGATTGTGAGGTGATTCCAAATTATCATTTTCCTTTAAAATTCAAATGAGCTTTAATGATCTCAGGTAAAAAGAACAAGAGATTATGACCTACCTTATCAAGCAAAATATCATCATCATCACCATTTAAGCTGTCTTTTTCTTGCAAATCACAGCTTGCAATGGGAGTGACATTGGGCTTGTGGCCAAAGAGTGCATCCACTTCAGCATAGCAAGGACACATACTTTCAAGATTTTCATGCATTGATTTTTTCCTTTACTCTCATCTTCTTTGGTGAGTCCAGCCCCAGTTAAATTTTAAAATTTTTTTGCTGCCATATACTTCTTTTTATATGTTTTCTGTCAATATTGGATGCTGCTTGAGCTAAGGTTTGGACAATTATGTGATTTTCTATTGACCTCAATGGCCATAAGCTGAAATCCATGCTTTTTTGCTGAAGGAGGCCTTCCAATTGATGATGAACCACAAGTACCAAAACATGACTCAAAATTGGATTTCAGTGAAAGCCAATTAATTATGGTTAAACAATCTGTACGGATTAAGTTACTTGATGGATGAGGCAGTCCCAAGGTGATTTTCATATCTGACTTTATGGGTTTTGCTGTGGAACAAGGCATTATTATATGGATGAAGAAATATAAATGGACTGTAGGTTTTTTGGTCATATTGTCCAAAATTGAGTGTAGAAGAATATTTTGTGCAGTTTTTAATTTTAAATACTCATTTTGGTTAGGTTTCAAACTAAAATTCCAGATGCATGGGATTTGGTCAAAATACAAGGGGACTCAGTTAAACTGCCATGTAATTTACACATGAAAAATCCAGCACTTAGTGTTGGGATTTGGAAGCCAAATCCTGTGTTATTTTAAGGCAGGATTTGGTAACTTTTTAAAAAAAGTTAAAAATTGCTAAATTAAAGTTTCAATAATCTTAAAATTAAGGTTGCATAAGGTTAATGCAAACTTACCAAAACTTTAGTTAAAATTGAGGTGTTGTGTATACTTACTGAATTGGCTAAGGATTTTCCATACATAATGTCACTCCTGTGTGAGCTAAATTTAAAGCAGTTTAAGGCCATAGTATGGCTTTAAATAAAGAAAAGGAAAAAAACCATGCAGAAAGACCAAATAGAGCTGGGGTACCCAACTTTTGGGATATGCAAGGACTCAATTAGGGTTGTCCACCAGTATTGAAGTATTTTCAACCTTATTTAAACCCTAATATTAGAATTTGATCAAACATTCAAGTTTGAACTGATTTTATCCTAATTTCAACAGGAATTACAAGCTTCCAAAGGGTAAATCCCAATATGAAAGGTTGTAATCAAGGTTGTAGGAACTTTAAAAGATTAAATAGGCTTAAAGATTTAATTTTATAAGATTTAAAACCTCATTAAAAGTTAAGTTTTGGTGTGTATTGGTAGTTTTTGTAGGAAAATGGAAATAAATTCGAAACTCATTAAAAATCTAATTCTTAATGTATTTTCTTGAGCACCTCACACAGCTTACCATTCAACATTATCTGTTCATAAAATAAATTTTGAGGATCCTTTTTGGCAGTTTTAATTGGTAACTGGCCGTGAAATTAACTGTTTTAATTATTCTTAAAGAAAACTAATATTTCTTCAAAAATTAATTAAAAATTCAGTTTAAGATATTCCTGCTTGAAACGTTTATTCCAAGGTTTTTATGTGATGAACTTTAATATAAATCAACTTATTTTATATTGAAAATTCAGATAATTCTTCCAAAAGAGGATTAAAGCTACTTGGAGTTAAGAGTAACACTGGTAACTTTAAATTAGAATTAAAATAAGCTACCTTAATCTAATAACATTTTTTTAAGCATGGATTTTCAGTTTTGACCTGAGCACACCCTCTATATCCATTATGAATTATGAGAGCTTCTCTGAAGGCATAAAAAGAGCCTTTACATCACTGTTTTTGCCAATAACCAATTATCATTCTAATAATATTAGAAATTTAAATGTTTAAATTTTTATAAAATATAAAATCTTCTTATTGAAGTATTTCTTAATTATTTCATTCTTTATTAATCTTAAGCTAGAGAATTTAATTCATAGAGATTAGACTATTGTTGTAATCACCAATAATACATTGTATTATATAAATCTATTGTCTTGAATATCTTTCAAAATCCACCAATTCCTCTTAAAAACTCTTAAATCCTATATTTTATCATAAAAAGTCCTTTTATCTTTTAAAATATTGATCTTTTTCGTTTTTTTAACTTTTAAATATTTTTTGATACTATAACTGTTGTTTTTTTACTTTTTGTATTAAATAAATATTACAAGTACGTTTTCTTTGAAGTTCTATATCTTTTTTATCTAGTATTAGCTTTTTATATAGAATTTTTCTATAAGATTTATCTCTGCACAGTGTTTGTGATAATTTATTCTACAAATAATATTTATATCATTTAAAAGTGACGCAATATTATTATTTTCCATATATAATTGTCTCATTAAGAGCTTTGTGGATTCTTATTATTATAGCTGTCAGTGACTATAATAACAATAGAATAATTATAGCTTGTTATAATTATTGAGATTCTTTTATTGTTAAATGATTTAATAATGATCAAATTCCTTTTTTTATGCAATAATTTTTAATAATTACATTAATTTGAGCTCATAATATTGCATTATATTATATTTTCTTCTGAGGAAAGTCATAGTACTCTTGATATTTGTTACTATTATGAAGAGGATCATAGACAAACCTCATAGGCACAATTTTTTGGTTTTAGGTAATGTGAGTCATTTGGATATTTCCACATATCCAAAAGTTCATAAAAAATTTTATAAATATTATTTTGATAATAAGAATTGAAAATATAATTTTAAAATAAGTAAAAATTCCATAAAAAGCATAAATTCTTGATTATCTCAGAAACTGATGAATAGACATGTTAAATTAATTACACTTTTGGATTCAGCATCAGCAGCTACACATATTACCCTTTTATGTCATATCTGTAAGCCCAATACTTACTGATATAAACTGGATAAATTCATTTTTATTATGAGAGGATATATTCATGGTCTTACCTCATATCTTTTTCAATATACATTATAAATACTTGTGTAAAGATTCAATTTACCATAAGAAATCTGTAAGAATAAATATATAAACTCTTTTGACAATTTATAAACATGGCTAAGAAAAAAGGGGAAATTGGTTAAAATAACAATATCAGTTGACCACTTAAAATGAAAAGTGGTTCAAATTTAACAAAAGTGTATATTTGGATTTAAATATTTTTTATGTAAATAATTAACTAATTATTATCATTATATCTAAGTTATAGCCCTATTGAATCATGGTCTGAAGTCCAAAATAGTAAATTTCAACAGAAAAGATGAGTTGCGAGAAAAATAATCAAGAAAAGAGTTTTGAGGATTTAATAAAATCCTCTTGGAAGCTTGGTAAAGACATGCCAAAATATCAGAATTCAATCTCTTAACTTCAGTAGCAATAAAACCTTAAAGGTTATTAAGGATTAATGTTAAGGCTCAAAAATGATCATTTCTGATCAGTAACTCTAATCTCATTTTAAGCTTAGAGAATAAGAGAGGAAACTGGTGTATATTAGTATTTTATCATTATTAATAATTTAATTCACAAAAGAAATCAAATTACAAGCTTATGGTGTAATCAAATTAGAGTTATTGTGATAGTTCTAAAATATGGCATAATTATGAGATGAAAAGATTTAATAAACATGTAATCATCACCAAGTTGAAATATTAGTCATTTACAGTGGATAAAATCAGTACACCTCTACTAGAAGGTATCTATCTGTTCACCAGAAGGAAGGATATTTATTATAACAGGACCTCTTCTTCTACTGTTCACCCCTCAGACACAAAAAATAGATTGAAAACATTCAATAAAAGGTGAGTTTCTTTATTCATTAATATAAAACTCTTATAGTATTAAATAGAATGGTTTTATGTTATAGTAATCATTATTTCATACTTAATTACACCAATATTTCATTTTAATTTGTTCATTTCTCTCAAAATCTCTAAATCCACGTAAAAATAGTAAAATATTCAATTTCTTTTTGATTTTAACTACAATTCAGATAAGCTGTATTTAAATTCATAGTAATCAGATAAATAAAAGCTATTGTATTAAGTGTTAAAAGCAGGTTATATTCCCCCTATTATTATTCTTAACAATTATTTTATATAAATAGTATTTATTTCATCATATAGCTTTAATATTAGTAATATTCTTGTTATAAATTTGTTTCTATTATTAAATCAAATCTCTTTGCACACTTATTATTTGTCTGTCACAATAATTAATTTCCATAAATATATTAATTATTCAATATTTATATATTTATTTTATTTTATTCTTTCAATATTTTGAGGCCATGATTATACTATTACTTCATTATTATAATTAGTTTGAGTCTTATTATTAATTTAAATTAGGAAATTCAGAGTACAATAAGTAAAATATTAGTAATTTTGACCTTTTTTGATAGTCAAAACTTACATTTACACTTCCCTCTACATGCTATCAAGGTTGGTTTACCTTTTATTGAGGCAGAGGTATGTGGTTTCTGCACCTCTGAGTGCCAATTGGTGTCCACTTCTTGGTTTTGATGAGTATTTTACTGCTTCTCTTTCCTTTTTACTTCTGAATTCTGGGGTATTCCGTACCATTAGTATTAGTTATAAGCTTACCAATAAAATTAAAATATATAAATAAAATAGTAGTGAAAGACAAAAGCAGAAAACAAAAGAGAATATCAAAAATTTATATGGCAAGGATTCTGAGAATTAAAAGTCTCAAATGTATGCTTCAAATATTCTCTAAACAAGAAGTCAACCCTAATTATATTTTGAAGCAACTTAATAGGACTAATAGTTTTGAGGATAAATAGAAAAATGAGAAGAAGTTAGTGCTACAGACATAGTTACAATTACAGACAAGAAAGAGAAATATCTCTGTATCATTTTACAAGAGGAGGTATTTGCCTCTGGATTGATCATGTAGCTTACTCAAGCCACATTGGAAACATACCCCAGTAGTCTTTGCGAAAGCTCTTTTGCTAGAAGATATGGCAAGATCTAGGAATATTTCCAAATGTTTGGAAGGTTCAGAAAGAGTTCAGAATATTTTGGAATAATTGAGAAGAATTATTAATTTCTTGGAAGTAGAAGAAAAAAAATTTACTTAAAAAATGTAAATGTTAATCTTTGAAGCCAACAAACAAGCAATGCACAGCATACTTACAGGTTACAACTACAAGTTTTGCACAGAGATATACAATACACAACCTCAAGATCTTACAAAAATAGTACAAAATTACACAGTTTCTGAAAACTATGACAGCTATAGTGTAAAGTGGGCATATGAACTTTGATTAGAAATCAAGTACTTTTCCTGTCCTCAAAATTTGTATAAGGTAAAATTGATTCAAAATAATAAGTATTAAGATTTTTAATAAACAAATAGGCCAAATTCATTTTTTTAACTTTCAAAGTATAAAACAATAATAATATAAAGATTTATTGCTCTACTAACAATAAAAAGTTATCCAAAAACACTCTGCAAGAAATATTTAAGGCTATAAAAGAAATTTCTTCAAGATGAATTTCAATTGGAATTAATTGAGCAAAGAACTGCAGAGAATTGATATAAGAAAAAACTGCTTTAAAATATTATTAAACAAAAAAAAACATCCAAAATTGACCAGAGTGAATTTGGAAACAAAGTGACAAATTTAAAAGTGATGAAATATGCTTTAATTCCCTTATGGGGTAATTCAGGGGTAAAAATAAAGGTGTTTTGAATCTTTTATTCATCGGTTTAACAGCTTTTGACATAATTATAAAAGGAAAAGATTCTAACATGAAGAGAAAAGTTGGTCAAAGAATACAGTCTTTTATATCCACCAATTATCTTACTCCAAAAGTAAAATTTCCTCTTTTCAGTGGTGAAAAAGACTCTGAAAACAGGAAAGCCAACTATGGCATCATTGAACCCTGGTTTAGAGCAAAAAAGAGCTGTTTTTAGCCATTTTGGACCCTTTAATCCGCCATTGCTATAGTAATACCTGGTTTTAAGCCTTCAAAACACGTCATAATGTGTTTAAGAGACGTCAAAACCAGCTAAAACTGTTTTTAGTATGTTTTTCATAGCTTAAGGGTAGCTTTACCCTCTTGGGAATAGTTAAAACTGCCCTGGTTGGTATCAAAACCTCATCATCAATTGAGACACAGACCCTGGGACTCAATTCCAGGCCAAAATTGATGGCAGTTTGCATGGATTTTGACATCTCACACCTGTCATCAAGGAATTTGGGGGTCTGGCTACCCCTTAGAGCCAAGATTCCTTTTTTCCCCAGAATCAATCTTTCCAATTTATTTTTTCTTGAATTTCCCATCATGTATTATAGTTTTAATTTAAATATGTAATTTAATCTAGTTTTTACAGTATACAACTGTAATAATTGATACCTCATATGTAAATTAAAGTTCACTTATGTAATACACACACACATTTTGACATCTCAATGCAAAATACTTCAATTCCACATTGCTTCTAAACTACACACAACACCTCACTTTTAACACAAAAATTAATGGTTACCACAACATTTGATGTGAATTGAAATAAGGTTTTGAGTACTTTCAACTTTTTTACAGAAAATACTAAAAACTTAATTTGAGGTTATTTAGAGTTGAGTTACCAAAACTTTACCCAGAGGTGACCCCACCTTATCTTTTATGAGGACTCAAATGGTGAAATAATTTTCATATGTTAGTTTATTGGATAAAAAGTTATAACAATTTTCATTAAACTTTTTTCCAAAAATATTTTCATTTTAATATTTTTGTTAAAAATTCATTTTTGCTTAATTTTTTCAAGTAAAAATGTATTTTCAAAATTTCAAATTTCAAAGTAATTTTAATTCTAAATTATAATAAAAATCTTAACTTTGTATATAAATCTTATATTAATACTCAATTTTGTACTTTACAATTTATTTATAATTATATCATTGTATTATTATTTGTGGTCCTTTGGTTATATAAATATTCCTCTAAAGCTCACATATAGGCCCAAAAATATATGAAAAACTCAAACACACAGCTTTGTGCATAAGAATTCCAATTTAAACAGTACAGTATCATGCAATTTCTTCACCTTATTGCAGCATTGAGAACAAATTTTGCAATTCAAGGGCTTTAATATCAATACAGCTATATGCAGGTGGAGCACAGCATCAGGAATTTATTTCCTCCACCTTGATTCAATTAAAAAATTACCTCAAGGCTATGAAAGAAAATTACAATATATTTTCCAAGAAAGAATGTTTCTGCGTAATAAAACATTTCAAATTTAATGAAATAATTTAATCTATGCATGAAATGATGGCATCCTGAATCAAAACCACCAGAACAATTCTCTCAAGGCAATGTATCAAAGTTGAAATTAGTAATAAAAGAACCAGGAAAGCTAAAGCCAATACTTTCCCCACCTTTTGTTTGGGATTTTCATTGCAGAAATCTCAACAACAAATTATGTATTTTCCCCACCTTTTCCACTTCCAAGAAAAAAATAACCAGAAAGATTATCTCAAAGTATTATATGACTAGAATTCATCCCTATTTCCAGAAACTGTATTTTCTCCACTTTCTTGTCAAAAAAGCAACTCTCCTCAGCCAAATTATCTCACTGAAATACTATTAACCTGATTTTAAAATCACCACTAGCAGAAACTCTCAGCAAACAGATAACAAAGCCAGGAAAAACACATTCTAATTGGTCAGAATTAGGAGAATCTCAAGTGCACACTCAAAAAGTCTATAATTGAATTATGGCTTAATCTTATTGGTCAGGAAATTTAGCCCATATCTTGTTGCTATACAAAAGCTACACATCTCACCAGCTAAAGCCTCTCAGCTATTATATTCCTAAGTCTCCTGCTTTTATGCGTTTTATTGAGGCCCAAAAGTTATAAATAGAGGTCCTCTCACCCACATTTCTCCAATCATCATGGAAAACATTCCCACTATACATGGTCACAACCATCCCTGAACTAGCAGGATATCTATAGTAGTACTAGTGCCTTAGTGGTGAAAATCTCAGTAGCTTAGTATTGTTGAAGAATAGTAGTATAGCTATTTCTTAGAGCTTAGTGGCCTTGCTCTGAATCTCAGTATTATGAAAAATAAATGCAGTATTAAAAGATTTTCTTGGAGAAATCCTATTAGTGTAAAATCCAGTAGTTTTATTGCTAGCATTTCCTTAGAAAAATCACTATAATAAACATAAATCCCAAATATATATATATATTATTATTAGTCTTATTAAAATAACAGAAAACTTTAGTCTTCATTTTATCAACAGTTATAGTTTTAAATCATATTTTTTACTTTATTGTTATTCATAGGTCTTATTTGGAGACTACTGATAGTTCTTCTATATCTTTTAAAGCCACAAATATTTTTTTAGGCTATTGGTAAAAACACGTAAGCAAATTGGTAAAAACATGTAAGAGCTTACGTGTTTTTACCATCAATTGGTAAAAACACGTAATTTTATGGTAAAAACACGTAAGGGATGGTTTTTAAATGAGATATGGCTATTTATGGAATTTATGATGCCATTAATTCCATTTGTGGCATCAAAAATTCCATTTATGGCATTAACAGTGCCATTAATGGAATTATCAATTCAATATTTCTGATGCCATTAATGCCATTTATGGAATCAACAATGCCATAAATGGCATTAACAATGCCATAAATGGAATTAACAGTGCCATAAATGGCATTAACAGTGCCATAAATGACATTAACAGTGCCATAAATGGCATTAACAGTGCCATAAATGGCATTAACAGTTCCATTAATGGCATTATCAATGAAATGTTATTGATGCCATTAATGCCATTTGTGGCATTAAAAATGCAACATTTCTGATTCCATTAATGCCATAAATGGCATTCATAATGCCACATTAACAATGCCATTAATGGCATTACTAATACCATGAATGGCATTATCAATGCAATAAATGGCATAATGCCATTTATGTAATACCATAGATGGCATTGTTAATTCCATTTATGTAATGCCACAAATGGAATTTTTGATGCCATTTATGTTATAGTTAAGGCCATTAATTGCATTTTTAAGGCCAATGTTAAGGCCATTCATGCCCCTTTTAAGGCCAATGTTAAGGCCATTTATGGCATTGTCAAGGCCATTAAACTCAATTTATGGCATTGCTTTAATGCCATTTATGCCAATTTTCTGGCCATAAATGGCATCTGTATGTCATTCTTGATGCCATTTATGGCATTATTATGTCATTAGTGATGCCATTTATGGCACTTTTGATGTGATAAATGGCACTGTCAATGCCAAAAATCAAACTTTAACTTCCACTCATCATAAATTATATTTTGAGTTCAATTTATGTCATAAATAGCATTTTTAATTTAATTACAAACATGAACAGAAAAACATAAAAAAACATGGACTTTTTGGGCCTACAAATGTTCTTGCAAAAAAATACCAAAATGTTGGGCTGCTGGTTTATTATTCTCAACATTCTCGCCTTCATTTTCAAAAAAATATTGAAATTCATAAGTGGGAACATTTTTAATGAATTTTTTCAAAAAAATGGGCCATTTTACCAAATTGCCCAAAATAGAAAAATTGGGCAAAAAAAAAATTGAAAAAATTTGGGGACCTTCACCTCCCATGTCAGAAAAAATATGGCAAAAAAAATGTTAAAAATTCTCAAAACTGAGCCTGAGGAATTTTTATTAAAAAATTAGGTCACTTACGTGTTTTTACTAAAAGCTTATGTGCTTTTACCAACACCCTTTTTTTATGTTGTGATTCCCTGTAGTCTGACTATTCAGTATTATTTTGAGGGGAATCTAATACGTCTTGGATCTCATGTTTATTGGAAAACTCTGAAATTCAAAACAGACTCACCAAAAATTTTCCACTCAAGGTACTGCCTTATTTCATTCCACACAAAAAGGACTTCCCACATCTGATGTCCCAACAGTGGCCTTACAGCTTCAACCATCAATAATCCATTGATTATCAAACAAAGGTGTTTCTAACCTCCAAGGGCAGTCTTGTGGCTAATAAACAGCCTTTATAGCCTATATAGGGCTCCTATGTTGCTTTGAAACCACATCTGGTCACATTTCTCCAATTCAGGGTGAAAATTGTCATTTTGGATCCTTAAAGATGTTTTCTGACAAGTCAGATGTGTATAATGTTGTACAGCACATGTCAGTGGACCCTGTATTGATCCCACTATGAGGT
Source organism: Austropuccinia psidii (assembly GCA_023105745.1). Lineage (NCBI taxonomy): Eukaryota > Fungi > Basidiomycota > Pucciniomycetes > Pucciniales > Sphaerophragmiaceae > Austropuccinia > Austropuccinia psidii. The sequence continues at coordinate 70,705,574 of JALGQZ010000002.1, forward strand.
ATTGAACTTTAAACACACTTTTTTGTGGCGTTGACACCTCATATTAATAACTGTGGGATTTTGACCTTAAAGCTGCTATAACATTGTTGGTTTTGAAGATATAGGGCTCAAAGTGGCTCATTTTGAAGCCCCTGATGTATTCTACACAATGGTTACTCATTTTATATGGCTAGAATTCAACATAGCAAAGTTATACTGTGGTATTCCATACCTTTTTTCATCAGGCTCAAGCTCATAGTACCCCATAACAGCAGAAAATTAAACCCACAGGCAGACTTACAGTCAAATTTTACACCAAAAGGTCAGTTACACAGAAAGAAGCTGGATTTGCTTCATAATACCATGGCACAGGCACCAAAGGGAAGTGTAGTTACAACAAATAAGCTACCACCCTTTAAATTAAACACCCCACCCAGCTTTACACCCCTCTATAGCCATAGACATATTCAGAAAGAAAATGACACCTGCATGAATTACACAACCACTTTACATTCAACATATAAAAGTCACATGATGCAAAGGTCAACTCCATGGACTTGCTAAAATCTATTTACAGCACAGCCACAAGCATAACCCTATTTATATCCACAGTAACTCCACTTGAAACCTTAAAAAGCATCAAAATCCTTTACACCACTTATCACCTCATGCAAGTCAAAACTAGTTACAACAGGCTGAATACATAAATCCATTAGTGCAAGAAATTATTACCTCACCTCATTTCAAAGTTCAAAAAGCAGAAACACAGCTAGAACACTTGCATAAATTGAACAGCAACTTCAACCAAGCCTAAAAATGACATGTGAAAAGGAAATACAAGTTCATCATGTGATACTTCACCCACAAATAGCATATAATGTGACAGAAGAAATGCTGTGAAAAAGAAAAATCCTAAGCAAAAAAATGAAATCACCTCATGCATACAAGGAAAATCCAATAATATCACATCATAAGTAGTTCACTAAGAAACCATCATGTGATGAATGGAGGCTATGCAGAGAAACAATTAGCACCAAACCTTAAATCACCTGACCCATAAAAGAAAAATCCTCACCAAAAACAAATTCCCATGATTTAATTAAGAGGAATTAAAGTGGAAAAAAGACAGCTCCCATGGAGGGCCCCCCTGGGCTCCCAAAAGGTATAAATAGGGGGCTCTCTCCCCCCAAAATTTAAATTACCCCCATGCACATTATATCCCCTGTGCAGTAGAAGCATAGGAATAATTCATCCCTCACCTGGGAGGTAGTCCAGTATATTATAGTAAATCTCCTTGCCCAGTAGCTAAGCTCAGTGGAATTATAGTGTTAAGGATTACCTAGTAGCTAAGCTCAGTGGAAGATTAGTCTTAAAAAATAAAAATCATGTAGTACCCAATATTAGGGTTGACTACTCTATTAAAATATTCTATCCAGGAAAATTAACACCATTTGTCAACACTTGAAATTAACTTACCCCTTTGAAAGAAATACAATATCAATTAATATTACCTTTTATACTTAACAAATACAATTTTATCTCATTATTAAACATTCTCAAAAAAAATAACAAACCTTTAGAAATTATTTTACTCTATCATAACTTTACCTGAACAAATTTAACTTTATCAAAACTCATCAAAATATTTTGAACACCTTAAATAACTCATATTACCAAACGTTTCTCACCAAGAACCCACTCACCCCAATTTCACTAAAAAATAAAAAATTATACAGACAAGTATTTCATTTAAATCTAAAAATTAGCCAAAATTACTGACATTATTTTTCATCTTATATATTGAATAGGTCTGATCTGTGACTTCTGAATTTTTGTCTTCTGTAGTTTTAAAGCCACTTACTAATTTTAATTTGGTTTGTGAGCTCCAAGGAAGATTTTTTTCAGTATTTTAGGAGGGGCAGGAAATACACCCTTTCCACCCTTGGTTACAGGAGTTATTAGCAATTCAAAACTAGTTACCTGTGATTTCCCCCTCCAGGTACTTCCTCATTTCAATCCCACACAAGAGGAATTCCCACAATACCCATTTCAAATTCTATTTCTGACTTGTATATTCTCTATGATCCTGTATTGAACTAGTTCTTACAATAAATTTTCTTCTAGATGAGATATTGAGAAATGGAGTGCATCATCAGAAATCTGTTATTTTTCCCTTTCCAAAATTAACCCACTTTGGGTATCTCACACTAGAAATTTCGAAGTTACATGAGAGGTGAATAATTCATTCACCCTTATTTGGTCTATATTTGGCCATCAACTCTGTAGTTTTTGAAGCTAGCCTAGTTTTAGTGATACCATTGGATATCCTAGACTGAGAGATTAAATTTTAACACCCATTTTCTGGGTTTCTCCCTCCTTCTCTGGGCTCTATATGAGATCTATAAGCCAAGGTTTATGCTCAGAAATTACTTTAAGCCTAAATAACTTTGTTATTCTTTGTCCTATAGTTATGGGAATTGTATGTTTGGAAACAAGAGTCTTTCCTCTCTCTTTTAATTCAATTCATGAGCTCTTTTGCCTTCTCTCACCTTTTTTGGTTTTCTTTTTCTCTACCGTTGGTTTATGGTATTCTACTGTCATGCTTGTGCTCTCTTTTTGAGTCACAGTCTGACAATAAGCACCCCAATGGAATTCAAGAATCCATATAATGGAGGAGACTAGATAATTTTCTTGAGGCCAATGGACCCACTAGTCCCCTTCCCATTAGAACAGTGGGCACAGACCCTCAAACCTCCACTCAACTGAAATATCCTAAAGGATTAATCAATCCCAATTTTAACCTCACAACTGAAAGCGTTTTCCAGAAAAGGCACAGTGATATTTTCACAATGCTTTCTTCCATAACTCAACAAAGGGAACTCTTGCTTAAAAGGCTATTAAAATAATTCAAATACTGGTTGATACTGGAAATTTCTAGATCAAATTCCACCATCTGACAGATATACTTCACTGATGGAAGTTTCTCAATTTTATGATGCAGGTGCAGCACAAGTGGAATTGAGTGGGTCCAAAAGGGGTGTCAAAGAGCCATCCCCTGTGAATATGTCAAATTCTTGGATAGAGCTAGAGGAAATAAAACTAGAACTTCAATATTTCCTATCAGGAACAATGGGAAACAATAAACTTCAGATATTAATCATATTTTCAGATGTTAAAGGTATGCTCAAGGAAGTCTCTTACCCAATTCAACTGACAGGTGCACAACAAATAGAATTGGAGTGCCAAAACCTAGTATCTTCTCTTTTGGAAGGTTCAAAGTCACCATGGAGTAATTCCAAGGCCACAGCAAAATCACTCTCAACAAAGTATCAGAACATACTTCCAAGGCAGTAAGTTCTGAACCCCTACATAAGCTGAAATCAACCCCCAACCTCAAAATCACCACAACAGGAAGTAAAGCTAGCTCATAAGTCATGAAATAAATGATTAAAATAGATTCAAAACCTTATTTAAGGAACAACTTTACACCCACCAAAGGAAAACCCAAAAATCTGAAAGTACATTACTAAATCATTAACCCAACTCTCCATAGGGACCACACCTCTCCTATTTGGTTTAAGGATAAGATATTTATGCTTTGTATACTAGTTACACAGATTCAAACTGAAAATAAGCAACAAATGCAAACATTGTAAGGAAAAAGAAACTATTGAAAATGTGTTATGAAAATTCTTCAAGTATTCCTAACAGAAACTCAGAAGAAACAAAAACAAAAACCCCCTCCAATGCCTCAACAACTTTTTCTCCAAACCAAAATATATGGTAATAGGATCTCCTTCCAAGAGTCAGAAGATTAATATTAGTAGAAGTATAAAACAAAAACCCAAGATTCATTAAATGATTGAGGTTTTAGGAAGGGAAGTGCTTTATGGTGGGCTGTGTCAAACCCTAAAGACCAGTCTATGTGAGTAGTAGGTCTCACATAAAGGGTAACATCATAAAAATCTTGCACTGGAGGTTTCATCCACAATTTTGAAACAGGAGTATGGTTTCAAAATAAGCATTTTCCTTTCTAGGACTTCTCTCTGGCTTATTGGGTAGACTTATTTTATTTATATTGCATATAATACTAGTTAGCTTTCAGATAGCCTGGACATTCCCATGATAAAAGTATAAAAGGAATAATTTTAACCACAAATGCTTTATAAACTGGTGTGAAATGCAGATGATATGATAACACCAAAAAAAAGAAGTAGTAGAGTGTTTACGGCTGCACAATGGCTGCACTATCTAGCCCCAGTTTCCAATCCCAACAGTTTAGGGATTTCCCATGGGTAATGCAATTGTGTTTGGGACTTGGGACAACATTTCTCACAGTTTTTTATCCTATTAAGGATTGGGAAGAGGAAGATTCTTGAATCTTGGATGGATTTAAGAAAAAATGTATCATTTATATTCCAAGAAACATAAAAAAACAAAGCAAAGAGTCAATATCAAAGAAAAGAAAAAACAGAAAAAGGCTAAAACCTGTAAAAGAGTAAGCCAAATGTACAAACCCAATCCTTCACACATGCATGGGTGTGAGATAATCTTGTTGATATTTTAGTACTTTTCTACAACCTGATAATAAATTCTCAGATGGAGTGCTTGTGGCAGGTATTGCTAGATAATTCTGTGAAATCAGAGCTAAGCTGGAAAACAATTTGCCTTTGGACTTCCAAAAGAGTAGCATTTCAGTATCTTTTAACACAGGAGGTTCTGAAAAGTAAAATTGAAGTTCCTTTTCAAAAATATAGCTTTAAACTGATTTATATGGGTAAATCTTATTGAGTAAGTCTCTTTTCCCCTTAAAATTCCCATAAGGTGGTGAACCTTCCTTTTTAGAATATTTCGTTTCTTCTTCTTCAAAATATTTGGGCAGTTGAACTGATTACGTGTCAAATTTGGCTGGGGTATACTCATGTGTTTCAAAGAAAACTTACTTTATTCTTGGATTTAGTATGGATTCACTGATGACTGGACCCTTTCTAAGGACAATGGAGCTTTATTTTGCGAATTTTGATTCATTTCCTGGGCTTCTGGGTCAACATTCCCAAATTCATACTTTTCTAAAGCCTACAATGAATATCATTAGTTTGGAATATTTGAAATGTGTCACATACCTGCCTAATTTATTTGATAAACGAAATTTAGAGAGGTAATTCCTGATTAACTATTGGGTAAGTAGAGCCACATATAAGCAGTGCAGCTTCTTATAGGTATTCCAAAAAGCAAGCCATCACTTTGGAATTTTGCCATTCAAGAGGAAAGAACTAATATTATGCCAATGCTTTGGGGGTACAAAGTTTATTATATGCATCTTTTGCTTCTAATGCATAATTTAACATATCATAAGTTGAGCTCCATTGTGTAGGTACTTGAGACAGAAGGGTTTTTTAGCTGACTCATTTGTTGTTCTCATATACTAGGTTGACTCTTCTGACAAACCTGTCTTTTCATTGTGGGATAAGGCATAATCATTATTTGAGGTGGCTGATCTTGCTGATAATTTAGTTGTATGGTGAGTTTGAGCCATCTGGGAGGGTTGACAAGGCTGGATATTGACATTTGATTGAAGCTATCTTTGTGATATGTGTCTATGAAACTGTTGATAATATTACTATTAATCAACAGTACTATGACTGTTCTTATGAAATATAATAATAAAAATTATGATAACCGCAATTAAATAATTAATTGATTAATTATTTCTTTTACTTTTTATACACTACTAGTGATTATAACAGTAAGCAGTAATTGTCTACTAGAATCAATTACAAGAATTATCTAATAATAAAACTTCTTTATTAAAATAATAAAATTATTTTAATACATAATTATCTTGCGTAAGAATAATTAGAAATATAATTCTTGAAGAAAACAATTACTAGAGAAAAACTTTAAGAATCAAGATAAATCACTCACTAATACTCCAAAGAGCTTATCAAAGATAAAAGTAGAGAAATTTGACTGATAATTTTGGATTTAAAGGATCAAAGATGGATATATAACAGTATTACAACAACATATAGTTTATTTCTATGATTTCACGTCTTTCTGATTGATTATGCAAGAATAAAACACTTAAGAAAAGTTTTAACTAATACTTACTTGTTGGTAATAAAGGTACAATAGAATAATGTGATGATTTGGAAAAAAACAGCAAGAGGAGGCCTCTTTTAAGTCTAAGACAGCTCACAGAGGTGTGCCATGAAGCAAACTTAAACATCAGTGAGTGAGAAAACAATACTCCTTTTTGGATTATTGATTTCATCATCTCTTTTCATGTAAGATCATCATTATTACTTAATTGTACTTTTACATGACTACCAACCCATTTATGGTTAAGAATAAAAGGAGTAATAACTGTAAATCTTCTTTTATTCCAAAATAATAATGTATTTCTAAAATTTATCAATGTTATTGGAAATTTCATCACAGAGTGTATTTTCTGTGAATTTTTCAAGATTCAGTATTTCACATGGAATCATAAAAAATGGACTGTTAGTAAGACTTTAAATTTTACTCATAAAAGTATAATTATCTTTGGTTCTTATATAGATTATACAGTTCTCAATTGGTCCTGAAGGTTTCAGAGAGATTCATTAAGAATTGTATTTTTAATGAATTTTTGAAGCTTTTACCTCATTTTTACATAGAATTGCAAATAGCAGTATATGGCTGGTTTCTATGAGGTAAATCAATTGATACTAGTCCAAAAAGGGTTTTAATTACTCTTTTGGGGTTTATCCATAGAAATTCATTAATAATTGACATGGTTACAGGAGTCTAGATTGCCCTTTACCTCCTTGGCACGTCAAAATAGCAGCTTATTTGCTATTCTCTTATGGTATAATGAAGTTTTGACTTGGTAACCAAGTTCCCAAGAGGTTTTAGCTTACTAATTAGGCCAAGATCAGCCATTGATCCAAGCTTTGGAGCTTTCCATGCCTCAAAGGCCTCAGAAGGTGGGTACCCTGGCTCTCTTTGATGTCTTTTGTCCCCCTTGACTATTTTTTACGTCAAAATAGAAATTCAGGCTCAAGTGAGATATCCACTATGGGTTTACCAAAGTTTTATGTAAGAATAACATAATATTATGTGCCACAAACATGCATAACACTATTCTTAGTGTATATGTAACATGGGATTTCTCACATTTGCATTATTTTGGCATAAAATTGAGAAAAAAAATTCAAGGACCTTTTAGGTGGTATTGATGATGTGGTATTGAAGTATTTTCCATATTACCACCTCAAAGAGTTGATTTAAGCTTATTAACTCCATGAAGCTACCCTAGTCAGGCTTTTCTGTAGAATCCAAATATGGCCTCAAATCCATGGATTTACTTACTCAATAAAAAGCTATTCATCTTTTCTGAAATCAAAAATGATGAATTTTGAATATATGCATGACTTATGGGTTATGCATAGTACAGAATTTATCTTTAAGATAATTGTGGCCTATTTGGGTATGTAAAATATACCTCAAGGCTCACATTCTCTCCCACCAAAAAATAAAATTGTACTACAATTTTATCAATGGTATGAAGAATGAAAAGGCCCAAAAGGGGGTTAATGTCCACTGTCCAACCTATTTACATTACATAGATCAATTAATTTAAAGCACATTTATAGAAATATTCAGGCTTGTGGCCTTCTTTCATGTTTGAATCTTCTTAAGAGCTTATCTGAGTCAGGTATTTCTGATTCTGCCAGACATTCATCTTCATGTACTGAATTTCTATATCTGACAAGATCTTCTCTTTTCTTTTTCCCCCTAATTCTCCTTTATTTAATGACTTTCTGTATCTTTTTGTCTTCATTCTTTAGCACTGGTGGTATGGTTAAAGGAGTTGTGTTCCTTAAAGGAAACAATTCTTTGTTAGCTTTTTGATAAGGCTTTATCAAGCTGACTGGAAAGGTGGGGTGTTTATTTTCCAATTCACTACTCAATTCCACTTGAACTGCATTGGTTTCATGTAAGGAAACAATAAAAAAAGGTCCTACATAAGAACCTTTCAGTTTCTTTGGGCCTTTTATATTATTAAAATTTAAGGTTGAAACTAGAACTAAGTCCCCTACTTTGAAGTCTGGTACTTTGTGACTCTTGTCCCACTTCTGTCTTGCATAGTCAAAAGCATCATTCAAACTCTGTTTTGTATGATGTTTCACTTTATCAAGCATTATCTTGAAGCTAGAAGCTGTAGGATGAATTTCGATCAAGTCTTTCCTCAGTGTGTCTGCTGACAGTCTTGGATTCCATCCTTTTTCTAACGTAGCAGTAGTTTGGCCTGTAGAAGAATGGACTGATGTCTTATATGCCAGTTCCAATCCAGGTTTTAGAGTTCACCAGTCATGGGTAAAGCCATCTGAGTCTTTGAATTCTAACCCATAAGCACATAATCTCCTGATCATGTCCTCTAAAGGTTGAATCATTCTTTCTGCTAGTCCATCTTTTTGAGTGTGATATGCTGTTGAGAATCATAACTTAGTCCCAAACAATCTGTGAAGATTGGTCCAAAGTGCAGATGTGAATTTGGGATCTCTGTCACTTATAATATTCTTAAATAACCCTGTATGAGAAATAACTATACTCCACAGAAGAAGAGCTTTATCCATAGCAGTGTCTTCTTTATGACATGGTAAGAATATGGGAGTTTTACTATATCTGTCTACAATGACTAAACAAGAATTATACCTTTTGTCACCACTTAGAGGAATTGATGTGACCCAATCCATGTGAATAATTTCCCAAGGGTATTTTGGTTCTTGAATATGAATCATTAGTCCAAATGTCTTGCCTGTACTCCTGTTTGCCCTTTGGCATCTATCACAGGTATGGAAATATTTAATGTTTTCTTTTCTCCAAGATGGCCACCATTAACAGTTCTTCCCTTTTTCAAGTGTTCTGTCTTCTGAAAGGGGTCCAGAGTAGAGGCTATCATGGCATTCATGAAGAATGGTATTGATAAGAAATCTGCTACACAATGTCATTACACAATAATGTTTGGTTCTGTGGTAAACTATCCTATCAGGGAAGTTAATCTTCCTTCAGAATAGGAATTCTTACAGACTTCATCCAGTGCATTTACTAAGGATGTATTCTTTCAGTCTTTATCTAACAAGGAATTCAAGATATGGCAATTCTTGTCTTACTTATAAGATTCTCTCACTTCTTCAAATAATTCAGTCCCAATATGAGTTATGTTAATTCCTTCAATTGGAATCTGTGGTTCTGCTTCCAAGGGTACATAAGCTGGGTTATCAGGAGTATTGGCTAATTCCCACCTGCTAAGTCCATCAGCATTCTTGTGAATGTTTCCTGCTTTATGAACTATAGTCATGTTACCTCTATCTTCTTTAATTGCTATTTTCCATCTCAACATATTTCTGTTGGTAGTTTGCATGTTAAGAAGTTATTTCAAGGCATTGCAGTCATTTATCACTTCAAAATCACTGCCATCAAGATAATAGTGTAATTTCCCAAGTGCCCATAGCAAACATAAGCACTCCATCTGGCTTGCACCATATCTGGATTCTGTTGGTTTTATTTGTCTTGAGATGTAACAAACTGGTCCTTCTGTAGGTTTCTCATCAATAATTGGGACTTGATGTAGGGCTTCCCCTAATCCATCTCCACATGCATTAATGTACAATTTAAAAGGTATATTCCAGTCAGGCATGAGGAGTAAAGGTGCTTCTGTAAGATCTTTTCTTATCTTCTCATAAGCTTCAATTCTTTCCTGTGTCATCTCAAATACTGTCTGTTGATCACAGATTCTATATAGTTACTTGGCTATAATTGCAAAGTCTTCCAGGTGTTGCCTCTAATAACTGGCACAGACAATAAAATACATCATTTCTTTCTTATTCTGGGCTATTGGCTTAAGTAACACTGCTGCCACTTTATTTTTGTCAATACCCAACCTTAAACCAGAAACAATATGTCTTAAGGCTTTAAGTTCTTCAAAGCCAAAATTGCATTTCTTGAGTGAAATCTTCATATTTACTCCTGTAATTTTGTCAAGTACTCTTCCAAGTCTTTCAAGGTGCAAAGGCCATGAGTCAGAACATATGATATTATTATCAATATCAATGATAAGCCATCCTTCAGATAATTCTGTGGGGAAGATGGTATTCATCATTCTTTGATAATGAGATGGTGCATTTTTAATACCAAATGGCATTCTAAGATACTCATAAATACCACAGTGAGTGATAATTCTAAGTAATTTCCTATTTTTGAGCATCAAAACATTTTAATCAAAGCCTTTCAATGCATCCATTGATGTTATACATCTGGCGTTAGATAATTGGTTCAAGGTTTCTTGAATTCTAGGAATTGCATACCTATCTGGAACTGTGTAGGTATTCAATGCTCTAAAATCTCCAACAAGCCTTGATTTTTCATTATGCCAAGCAATGATAACAGGTGTTGTCACTTCAACTTCTTCATTATGGCCTACTTTCCTTAGTACACCAAGTTGGATCAATTCTTGGATATGTTTTTCCAAGGCTTCTCTAGCTCTGGGACTGGCTAAATAAGCTGGTCCTCTAAGTACTGGAGGTTATGGTCTGTCAATATTAGGAGTAATATAAACTTCATTCCCTTTAATAGCGCCTAAGGTTTCATTATCAGAAGCAAAGGCATTCTTATATGTGTATAACACATAGATAGGATCATGCCTCATTTTTGGTGATAATAATGGATTAATCTGTGCTTTAACAAGTTGATTAGCCACAAATCCTTCCTTATAAGTATCTTTAACAGAAGATATCACAGATATTTTCTTCAGAACTTTGGAAAAAGCAACTTTTTGTCTTTTATTTTCTCCAATTGTGAGATCTCTGTCTTTATGGTTATTGATGTCAATACCATAAATATTCAAGTAATCATTTCCAAGAATGATGTGCTGAGATGTGCAATTTTCCATTACTACTATCTCAGTTTTCATTCTTACACTTCCTGCTGGATGTGGAAATACAATATTAGTGTCCAATATTCCCAAAGGGTACATATTATTACTGGCACTACTAAATTGTACACCCTCTATTGGTAATAGATGGCTTTTTTATCCAGGGACCATGGCTTGAAGATAATCCTTTCTTACACAAGTAAAAAATGCTCCTGTGTCCAAATTTACTTTGGCTTCAATATCATTCATCAGGAGTGATGTGATACAAGATGCTCCAGAAGTGTATCCTTCTCATCTAGCAGGTTTGGATTTACACATTCTGGCATCCTGGATATTGATCAGGTTATGAAAATCCTCACTGTACTGTGGAAAGTGAGTATGGACTTCTGTGACCTCAAAGAAATCTGTAATAATTTCAATGGGATAGTCCTCTACTGGTGTATCCTCAGAGACTTCAGAATCTAAGTCAGATTATTTTTTCTCTTCAGTACACTTAACTTCTTCAATGACTTTAGCTTCATTAATCTTTGCCTTTCTGGTGCAAGTGTTGGCCAAATGTGAAGTGCTTCCACATTTATGACACTTCAGGACAGGTCTTTCAGGCCTCTTATCTTCTCTGGAAGTTTTAGAGACCTTTTTGGATTCCATAGGGACTCTAGTCCAGGTTTTACCAATTCTTGTTCTAGTAATGATATCTTCCATGGCATTGATGTAGTCCTCTGTTGAACAGGGCTCTACACATCTGCACTTGATAGCATGTTCTAGTTCTCCTCCACATTTTCTCAATATTTTCATATTAATTATAGAGTCAGACATATCTGGGTATAATGCAGATAATCTGTCTTTCTGTTTGAGAAACCAAGTAAGTGGTTTATCCTTTTCTGAGTTAAAAATGGCACTTTCAAAAGCATTTTTCATTTCAAATATCCAAGAATTGTTAGCCCATTTGGTGATTATTTCATGTTTCCACCAAGGTCAATCATGTTTACCATGATCTAGTCTCATTTTGTAATACCATTTCTTTGCAGTTCTGGTAAAAAAGAGTGTAGCTTGCCCACTATGATTTCATAAGGTATGTGAAACTCTTCTTGAAACATATCAATGGTTCTGATTAACTCAATATGATTGTATTCTCCTTCACCAGAGAATGTTGCCCATTCTTCCAGTTCAGGAATATCTTTTGCACATATAGCATTGTCTCTTAAAAATGGGGTCAAACTTTCTTCAACAGAATTTTTTTCTTTAGTAAAAGGTGTAGAGTGTCTTGGCATATGTGGCTCATAATTCTTATAAATTTGTTTTACATTTGCAATGATTTCATTCTTTAACTTCTGCCTTTCACTGTCACTCCTTGCCAAATGTGTGGCAAACTGATTGGTATTATTAATCATTTCTAAAACATGATCTTTCAGAATTCTAAGTTGATCATTAATGTGTCAAATGGAAAGATCTTCTATTTCATCATTTTGGACTTGAAATTTACTTTCAATTCTATCACATGTATTGGGAATTGAATCAAGTCTGACATTTTTCAGCTTATACCACTCAGTATACTTTTTGTCATTTCTTTTCAATTAATTGATGTCTGATGTTATTTTATTCAACTTTTCATCAAATTTTCCAAGTTCTACTTCAATACTAGATTTAACTAATTTTATTGCATCTATTTTTTGCATGGAAAGGTCCTTTTAATCCTTTCCTGCTCTTTGGCTGTGAATTCCATAAGAGTCCTGGCCATATTGAAGACACTGTCCATGTCTGAAGGCTCCAATTTGGGGATCCTGTACCCTTGTGGGTAAGTTCTGTGCCAATTTTCTTTGACTTTGCCCATTCCCTGATGGTTCTTGGGACCTTTCTTCTTCTGAGGTCTTTTGGGCTCCTGTTTTGATGTTTCTGGAGCTGGTTTGGAGCTGGTAAACGCCACTGGTCCTTCAAAGCTGGGGTCATTTGCAATTATGTAAGCCTTTGAGATAAGACCACATATCAAAAAAGGTCACTACAAAATTTCTGTAATAATTATAATAATTATCTCAAAGACTAGTAAAAATACCATAAATAAGTACAAAATCTAAATTAACTCAGAATCTAATAAGTAAGCATTTGAAAGTAATTACACCATTAGATTCCACATGGTAAAATACACCTATGCCATTTTTATGGCATATCTTAAAAGTCAATAATTACTGAAGAATGAGTAATAATACCTTAAAAAAGGTATAAAACCTTATTTAACTCAGAAGTCAATGAAGCAACATGTGAAATTAATTGTACCATTGGATTCTCCATAAGGAACCACACATAAAACAATTTTAAAGCTATTCTCTAAAGTCAATACTTAAGGAATTAAGCTGAATATATGCACTTTTTTGGTCAATGTATATATTCATGGCTTTTAGCTAATATCTCTTGAAATAAATAAGATAGAGAGATAAACTAAGAAGAAAGTCACCATCTAATTACCCTAAGAACACAGATAGGAGCTTTATCTTACATGTTATAAACAATGTTAAAACTTGTAAAGGATTATTGACTAAAATCAATGGAGCTGTTGACCACTTTGTTGTGAAAATGGTCCAAGCTTAAAAAAGATTAGATAGTCACATTTTACTAGGTCATACGTGAATAATGATGTAATTTTATTCCAATATTCAAGTTATAACCCCTTGAGATCATGGATTGAAGTTTAAAATATTAAATTTCAACAGAAAAGATGAGTTACAAGGAAAATCATCAAAAATAGAGTTTTGATGATGTAATGAAATGCTATTAGCAGTTTGAAGAGGCCATGCCAAGCTATCAGAATCAACTCTTAGAATTTCTGCATCGTGTATGGCTTACATGTTATTAATGATCAGAGCTTAAGCTTAAATTTGATCATTTATGATCACTCACTGTAATCTTATTTGAAGTTTAACAGTTTTTAAAGTGATAAAACTGGTGAATAATATTAGATTATAATTAATACTAATAAAATTCACGAAGTTTAGGTTTCTTCCAAGCCTATGATGTCATCAAGTTTAGAGTTATAGTGATAACTCTAAATAATGGCATAATAATGAGAGAAGATGGTTTGATCATGATGTAATCATCACTAAACATTAATATACTGAGAGTTTCTATTAAATAACATCATTACACGTCTACTAGAATTCTAATGGGCTCTAGAAGGGAGGTATTTGCTATAAATAGAGCTCTTTTTACTCTATTTTCCCCTCAGACATATCAAAACATTAAAACAATTAAATCAAAAGGTAAAATCCTTATTCTTTATATATAAATATATTATATTATCAAAGACCAAAGATAATCTTTACTATAATCATCATCTTTTGACGTGCTTACTTCAATTTTTCTGCTGTTTTGCTATAATGCTCTTAAAATTCTCATTTCCATGTAAAATCAAGAAAATTTGTGATTTCTCTTTTTTTTATTTGTAAATACAATTTTAATAAGTTTTATTTACATTATTTGGTGTATATGCATCCAAAAGTATTATATTAAGCATCAAAAGTAGGTTATTTTTTTTATTAAAATAATTTCTCTCTATTGTTACTAATAATAATTCTTCAATTAATACAAATAGTATTTATATTACTATATAACCTTAATATTGGTAATATTATTGTTATTAAGTGTTTTTTATTAATAAGAAAAACAATTTTTTATGCCTTTATTATTTGTTGGTAACAATAATTAAGTGCTTTTGAATATATTCATTATCTTACAATAATATCTTTATTTATTATATTATTATATTCATTTAGTAATATAATTATTTTACACCATAATTATAATAATTCTTTATTATTATGATTATTTTTTATCTTATTCATTCTATTTATCAGGACATTCATAGTACAATAAGTAAAATATTAGTAATTTTTACTTATTTTTTCATAGTCAAACCTTGCATTTGGGGGCCTGGCCATGATATTTACTTTAAAAGACCTTTAAGAAGACTCTAATTGGGTTCATCCAATACTAAATTATAGCTATAATCATAAAGTTATAGAATCATTTTATATTTATTGATTTTAAGAGCTATTGAGGCATTTGGAAAGCAATTGTACTGTCTTACATGTGGTTTTTCACATCCTTAGACTTGCAAGAACTTTCTTTGAGTGACTCTAGTGATTAAAAGAGATATTTTATATTATAAATTAATTTCATAAAACAATAATCCTCATTTGATTTTATTCTTTAAAAATAAAAACATAAAAAATATTAAAAAATATTAAAAACCAATAAAAAAAGTTATTTTTATTCATTTTTTTCATTTCTTTATTCATTTCATTTCTTCAAAGACACAAAAGCAGTTTTTTGTAGAAAATTTCCATATCTTACCAAAAATAACAATTCTTATACAAAAGACTTATATTTATTTGTCTTTTTTAGTGTTTGAAGACAATCCAACAAAGGACAACCAAGCCACTGTTGAAAGATTGGTGGAAGAAAATTACCCATGCTCTCCAACACAAATTTTCATTAAGAAAAAGAAAGCTAAGAAATTAGACTATTCAGGACTCTGAAGGTGAGTACCTCCTCTATAAATTGCCATAAGAAGAATTCTTGTCCAGAAATCTTCTTATTTCTAATTTCTTAAATTATGACTACCAGAAGAGACTCCCAATACTCCATCCAATCAAATGGAGCTGGACTCAGAGGCATAATACATCCCTCAAGAGGGAAAAGAAAGGGCAAAATCCCCAGTCGAACAGAATCCACACAAGGAAGTGCCTTATCCCAAAGGCAAGTCCCAGAAGTTCCCATTATATCTGAACCAGACTTAGAACTAAGTATGAGTAACTCAAATAAGTACAAATCACATTCAGAGGGCTCAGATAGACATTCACATGAGCCAGTACAAGCAGTACTACACAGTGTACAAGGACAAGGACTGGGAAATGTTGCCACAAATACACCAAGGAGTGATGAACTCCTGGCACAGCCTCAAAAAGTTCCTCAAAGAGGAGGAAATAGTGAGATAATCCAATGGATGTAATTCACTATCATCCAAACCTCAAATCAAAAATATTAAAGAGTACCATGCCAAAAAGAAGGAGGCAACCAAGGAAGAACCCCAGTAGCTTTTACCAGCAAGCCCCAAGCCAACCCACTTCCCCAAGAAGGGAAGAAGAACAAGAAAAAGAACTGGATAAAACCATATTCCCCAAGCTAAAGGATTCCAAAAATCCAAAAAGATGCCATGGACAATGTCTTCAACATGGCCAGAACCTTGATGGAATTCAAGGACAAGGAGAAGCAAAGAATGAGATAACCTCATTTCCCAAAGAAATAACCTTGTCCCCATATGTTGTAAATACTTTAACAAAGATTAAAAATACTATTTTACCTTTAAAATGAATTGAAATTAGTTTATTATCATTACAAGAGATGAATGATAATTTATCTTCCTTGACAAAAATTGTTGTACAGAACAAAAAAGAAATTCACAAAATTGAATTTATTGTTGAAAATAACAAACCAAACATTTTAATTGAAAGTACTCAGAGATTAATACAAGGACAACAAGAATTGTATAAATACATAAAAAGTATCAAAGATAAAACTTTGACAATAAATTATGATGTGAGTATTGATAATCTTACAGAAAAATTGAACAAATTCAGTATTTCTGTAGAAACATTTGAAGAAAAGACGCCATCACACCAAAAATAACTTTTAGACCATGTGGAAAAAAAGTGATGAAGCAAGAATGAATCTGAAAGATGATATTAAAAGTGAGATAAGGCTTATTACTGAAAAAATGGATAAAATTAATGAGGCTAACTTAAATATGCAAAAATTATCAACCCCATTTTCTCACATAAGAAGCCCTGTTAAGCCAAAAGAGGAATTAACAAATCCATTCATAACATACTTTAGTCATCAAGACAATAATGGTACACATGAAAATACTCAAGAAATGTGGAGGATAATTGGAGCATTCCCTGAGAAGCAGGTGTATAGAACCATGCTCCACAGAAGAGTATATCAATGCACTAGAAGACATAGTTACAATGACAAAAATTGGCAGAACTTGGAAGAAAGCTGACATTAAAAGTCCAAACAAGCCATTTATCCAAAAAGAGAAACCAGGAGAAACTTTCAAGCCCAATACATTCAACAATAATGAGCAAAGAAAGTGGCACAAATTTGAATGTATTCGACACTTAGCCAATAATTGCCTTAAAAAAGCAAAAATCAATGAGACTGTGGAAACAGAGGACCACAATGATAAAGAAGAAGAATCTGATTTTGAAAAGCACACTGAAGAATCAGAAACTTCTGAAAGTGATTAAATTAGTATTATTAATGCACAAATTAATAATATTGATTTAATATATGGAGTACTGGATGTCAATTAAAACTTACCACAAGTTGGAACATCTGATACAAGCCTAACAAACATACAAGATGCTAAGTTGTATAGAACCAAACCAGAAAAAGAGATGGGATATACAGCTGGCAAATCAAGTATAAGTATTATCATGGTAGGGAACCAAGAGGAAAAAGTGAACTTAGATGCAGGAGCATATTGTACCTGTGTAGGTAAAAGTTATTTGAAAACAATTGTGCCAGATGGGGAAGAAAAACCTATACCAATACAAGGAGTCAAATTTAGTAGTGCAAGTGAAATCATGAAGCCCCTTGGTATAATTTACTTGAGACTCATTTTTCTCATCCTTTACAATGTATCAAATTGAAAGTAGAATTTGTAGTAATGGACGACTGCACTAGTAGCTATTTCATACTTGGAAATGACTACTTGTCAATTTATGGCATAGATATCTCTAACCAAAAAGATAGATATTTTACCATAGGAGACAATAAAAGACAAAAAATTTGGATTTTTTTATAACAGAAGACAAATTACAGTTATCAACAATGAAGAAAAAGGCCCAGAAATAGATTTTTTCATAACTTAACAGCTAAAAGAGGCAGAATTCAATCATGAATTGACAGTAAAAATGAAAGAAAAATTGGTTGACCTCTTATTAAAATATAAAAATGCTGTTTCAACTTACAAGGAACCACTAGGTGCCATAATTGGAAATGAGGTAGACATAATCCTTAATGTAGAAAAACCTTATCCACCTCTATTAAGAAGACCAGCTTATCCAGCCAGCCCAAGAGCTAGAGAAGCTTTAGAGGTACACATTAAAGAACCAATTGACCTTGGAGTATTAAGGAAAGTAGGACATAATGAACAGGTAGAGGTCACTACACCTGTCATTATAACTTGGCATAATGGAAAATCAAGGATGGTAGGGTACTTTAGAGCTCTAAACACCTATACTATCCCTGACAGATACCCAATAATCATAATCCATGAAACATTAACACAATTATCTCAGGCTAAGCTCATCACAGCCATGGATGTTCTAAAGGGCTTTCAAAAAAATGTCTTAACCGACAATTCAAAGAAACTACTAAGGATAATAGTCCACTGTGGAATTTTTGAATATCTCAGAATGCCATTTGGTATAAGAAATGCACCATCCCATTACCAATGGATGATGAATACCATATTTCCTGAAGAATTATCAGAAGGATGGCTGATTATTTATATTGATAATATCATAATTTGCTCAGAGACTTTGCACAGTCACTTATCAAGACTAGAAAGATTCTTTCATAAAATAGTACAAGTAAACATGAAAATCTCTCTGAAAAAGTGTCATTTTGCATGCAGTGAACTGAAAGCACTAGGACATGTTTTATCTGGACTAAGCTTGGGCATAGACAAGAAAAAAGTAGCAGCAGTACTACTCAAGCCAATGCCTCAAGCCAAAAAAGAAATGCAATAATTTCTAGGATTTGCTGGTTACTATAGACAGCATATAAAGGACTTTGAAGAAATTGCTAAATCCTTGCATAAGCTATGTGACCAACAAACAGTCTATGAAATGACAGAATAAAGGGCCAAGGCATATGAAGAATTGAAAAATTCCTTAACAAATGCCCCATTTCTTCTGATACCAGATTGGAAGCTACCCTTCAAACTTTACATTGATGCTTGTGGAGAAGGACTAGGTGCTGCACTACACCAGACACAAATTATCAATGATAAACCAGTGGAAGGACCAATTTGTTTTATTTCAAGAAAAATAAAGCCAACAGAAGCAAGATATGGAGCAAGCCAAATGGAATGCCTCTGCTTAGCATGGGCTTTAGAAAAATTACATTATTACTTGGATGGAACAGTATTTGATGTGATTACAGACTGTGATGCTGTAAAATCTTTATTAAACATGAAAACCCCAAATAGACATATGTTAAGATGGCAAATTTCCATCCAAGAATATAGAGGAAATATGACTATAGTTCATAAATATGGTAATATTCATAAAAATGCAGATGTTCTTAGCAGATGGGCTCTGGCAAATACACCTGAAAATCCAGCATGGGTACCGCAGGAAGAGTACCATATAGAAGGCATATGTGTAACAGATATAGGCACAGAACTCTTTAACAAGGTTAAAGAAAGCTATAAAGTGGATAAAAACTACCATATCTTATGGCAACTTCTAATGAAAGACTGTAAAGACCCATCAGTTTCATCAAAACTAGATGAAACATTGAAAAAAGCATATGATGAAGGAAGATTCCACCTCCTTGATGGAATCCTTTACCATAGAACTAAACTTACATGTGTTATGTCTTTAACAGATAGAGCTCTAATAAACACTATACTACATGAATGTCATGATAGTGTTGAAACTAGAAATCTGTCATAAGACAGAACACTAGAGAGGGTAAAAACCTGCTCTTGGTGGCCAAATTGGAAGAAAGATGTTGCAGAATACTGCCAAACCTGTGATAGATGCCAAAAGGCAAACAGAGCCACAGGTAAAAAATTTGGAATGATGATCCAAATCCAAGAACCAAAATCCCCTTGGGAAATAGTTCACAGGGATTGGGTAACAGCATTACCTCCAGGAGGAGACAGAAGTTGCAATGCTTTCTTAGTATTAGTTGACAGATACAGCAGAACCCCAATGTTCTTACCATGTCACAAGTACAATACACCTATGGATACAGCCATAATTATATGGAATAAATTTATTAGACACGCAGGCTTATTCCAAAACATCATAAGTGATAGAGACCCAAAATTCACTTCAGCATTATGGACAAACCTCTATAACCTGTTTGGAACAAAACTATCATTCTCAACAGCTTACCACCCCCAAACTGATGGTCTAGCAGAAAGAATGATACAGACATTAGAAGACATGATCAGATGATTCTGTGCTTATGGCCTAGAATTCAAGGATTCTGATGGTTTTACCCATGATTGGTGTACATTAATACCAGCTCTTGAACTGGCATATAAAACATCAATCCATTCTTCAACTGGCAAGACACCTGCAATGCTAGAAAAAGGCTGGAATCCAAGACTCCCTTATGCTCCCCTCAAAAAGGATTTAGTGGATATACACCCAACAGGAAGTAGCTTCAATTTAATGCTTGACAAAGCAAGACACCATGCAAAAAGATGTATGCAAGATTCTTTCAAGTATGCAAAAGAAAGATGGGATAAAAGTAATAAACCACTTGACTTCAAAATAGGATACTTGGTCCTAGTTTCAACTCTAAATTTCAATAATATAAAAGGCCCAAAAAAATTTCAAGATTCCTTTTCAAGACCATTTATGATAAACGCACTACATGGACCTAATGCAGTGCAATCAGAGCTCACAGGTGAATTAATGAGCAAACACCCAGCTTCCCCTGTAAAGGTGATAAAGACTTACAGCACAAGTGACAAGGAATTATTTCCGTTAAGAAATAAACCCTCACTTGAAATACCCCCTTTAGACAAAGGAGAAGAAAAGAAAATTGTGAATGTCCTTAAAGAAAGAAGGACAAGAAACAAAAAAGAAAGCGAATACCTTGTAAGGTATAGAAATCCAACTCAAGAATATAAATGGCTACTTGAGAAGGATATAACAAATTCTGATAACATATTAAGAAGGTTCAGAAATGAAAGAAAGCCTAAAGAATAGAAAAAAAACATTATTGAGCTTTGAGACTAACAAAGTCTATTGAGGAGGTAGGACAGTGGATGATACCCTATTTAGCTATATCAGATTGCAGTACAATTCTTTTTGGTGGTAGGGAATGTGAGCCTTTGAGATAGGACCACATATCCAAAAAAGGTCACAACAAAAATTCTGTAATAATTATACTTATAGTAATTATCTCAAAAACTAGTAAAAGTACCATAAATAAGTACAAAATCTGAATTAACTCAGAATCTAATAAGTAAGCATTTGAAATAAATTACACCATTATATTCCTCATGGTAAAATACACATATGCAACTTTTATGGCATATCTGAAAAGTCAATAATTACTGAATAATAAGTAATAATACCTTAAAAAAGGTATAAAACCTTATTTTACTCAGAATCCAATGAAACAACATGTGAACTAAATTGTACCATTGGATTCTCCATAAAGATCCACACATAAAACAAGTATATAGCTATTCTCTAAAGTCCATACTTAAGGAATCAAGCTGAATATATGCATTTTTTTGGTCAATGCATATATTCATGGCTTTTAGCTAATATCTCTTGAAATATACAAGATAGAGAGATAAACCAAAAAGGGAGTCACAATTTAATTACTGTAGCAGCACAGATATTAACCTTATTTTACAGTTTATAAACAAGGTTAAAACTTGTAAAGGATTATTGACTAAAATTAATGGAGCTGTTGACCACTTTGTGGTGGAAGTGGTCCAAACTTAAAAAGAACCAGACAGTCATATTCTACTAGCTTTTACGTGAATAATGATGTAATTCTCATTCCAATATTCAAGGTATAACTCCTTGAAATTATGATTTGAAGTTTAAAATATTAAATTTCAACATAAAGGATGAGCTACAAGAAAAATCATCAAAAATATAGTTTTGATGGTTTAAGAAAACTCTCTTTGCAGTTTGATGAGGGCATGGAAAGCTATCATAATTCACTCTCAGAATAGCTGTAGGGTGTAGCACTTAAAAGGTATTAATGATCAAGGTTTAAGCTTGAATTTGATCATTTATTATCACTCACTGTAATCTTATTTTAAGTTTAACAGTTATATAAGTGATAAATCTTGTGAATACTATTAGATTATGATTCATACTAATAAAATCTACAACGTTTAGGCTTCTGAAAAGCCTATGATGACATCAAATTTAGAGTTATAGTGATAACTTTAAATAATGGCATAATAATGAGATAAGATAGTTTGATCATGATGTAATCATCACTAAACCTTAAAATACTGATCATTTCTGGTAGATACCATCAGTACACGTCTACTAGAAGCCTACTGGGCTCTAGAAGGGAGGTATTTACTATAAATGGAGCTCCTTTTACTCCATTTTCCCCTCAGACGTATCAAAACTTTAAAACAATTAAATTAAAAGGTAAAATCTTTATTCTTCATATTTAAATATTTTATATTATCAAAGACCAAATATAATTTATATTATAATTATCATCTTTTTACATTATTACTTCAATTGTTCTGCTGTTTTGCTATAATTCTCTTAAACTTCTCATTTCCACGTAAAATCAAGAAAATTTGTGATTTCTCTTATTTTCATTTGTAAATACAATTTAAATAAGCCGTATTTACATTATTTGGGGTAAATTCATCCAAAAGTATTATATTAAGCATCAAAATTAGGTGATTTTCTCTTATTATAATAATTTCTCTCTATTATTACTATTAATAATTCTTCAGTTCATATAAATAGTATTTATATTAATATATAACCTTAATATTGGTAATATTATTGTTATTAATTGTTTTTTATTCATAAAAAATGATTCTTTACGCCTTTATTATTTATTGGTAACAATAATAAAGTGCTTTTAAATATATTAATATATTTCTTTATTATATTATTTTTTTATAATATAAATTATATTATTATACGCATTTAATAATATGATTATTTTATGCCATAATTATAATAATTCTTTATTATTATAACTATTTTTTCTTTTATTTATTTTTTTATAAGGACATTCATAGTACAATAAGTAAAATATTAGTAATTTTTACTTATTGTTTCATAGTCAAACCCCACAAATTCCTTCTTCTGGTCTACAGATAAAAGACTTTGGTTCTTCAACCAATTCTTGACCTTTTTGACCTTGTCTTTGCAAGACAATGGGCTCCACGCTCCTAAGAGTTCTACTCCTGACCCAGAAAGTTCTTGATGTGTAAGTAGGAGTTCATGGCCCCCTGCCAAAGGCTTGGGCATATTTCCCACTTCTCTTCTTTTGCTGATCTGAACCAATTTTTGTATTGGGACTGATATATTTCTATGGCTGCCACTTGAAAGTTGTTCAGCCCTCAAAAAATTACGTTCAACTAGTTCAGGCTCAGTGTTCACATTAAAGTTTGTTTGTACAGACCTTGGGGAATGGGGGGAAGCTCTGGCATCCTCCAGATGTGTCTTTCTTGAGGAAGACTTTGCAGACCTTGTTCTGGTCTTACCTCTTCCTTGGCCAGGTCCATCTGGTTGGACTGAATAGCTGCTTCTATTTCTGGTATGCACCATTTTTCATGTCAATTAAAGAGAAAATAAGAATTGAAAACAGAAAACACATACCTTTTGGTGGTTGTTTGGCTTGTTCTGTCTTAAATGAAGTGCCTCTTTTAGCAATTTTCACTTCAATACTGTCTTCAGATTCTGCTTCTTAATATTTTGTACTTTTAATGTATCTTTTACTGAGTCCGTTACCAGCTGCACAGTACTTGATTAAAGACACTAGAGAAAAAAATTGATAAAATAAAAATTATTTTTTATACTTTTAAAATAGTTTTTTAAGATTTTTTATAAGTTTTTATTCCTTAATATTAAAACAATTGAAATTTAAGATTTTGGATCAAAATTAATTCAGAGTAACTCAAAGAATAATTTTATAAGTTTATTGGATGTGAAAAAGCCACATGCAAAAATAATATAAAATTATACCAAATTCCTCAATGAAAAATATTTTAAGACAATTTCAAAAATAAAAATGATTTCAACTTTAAATTAAAAGAAAAAAATAATTGAATAAATATATTTAAAAGCTTAAAAATATATTAGTTAAGGGTACAAGGTTCAAAAAAACCATGGCCAGGCCCCCAAATGTAAGAGGTGTCTATGAAACTGTTCATAATATTACTATTAATCAACAGTACTATGACTGTTCTTATGAAATATAATAATAAGAATTATTATAACCACAATTAATTGATTAATTAATTAATTATTTCTTTTACTTGTTATACACTACTAGTTATTATAACAGTAAGCAGTAATTGCCTACTAGAATTACTTACAAGAAGTATTTAATAATAAAACTTCTTTATCAAAGTAATAAAATTATTTTAATATATAGTTATCTTTTTAAGAATAATTTTAAATCTAATTCTTGAATAAAATAATTACTGGAGGAAAACTTTAAGAATTAAGATAAATCACTCACTAATATTCCAAGGAACTTATCAAAGATAAAAGTAGAGAAATTTGACAGATAATTGTGGATTTAAAGGATCAAAAATGGATATATAACAGTATTACAACAATATATAGTTTATTTCTATTATTTCACGTCCTTCTGATTGATTCTGAAAGAATAAAACACTTAAGAAAAGGTTTTAACTAATACTTACTTGTTGGTAATAAAGGTACAATAAAATAATGTGATGATTTGGAAAAACAGCAAGAGGAGGCCTCTTTTAAGTCTAAGACAGCTCACAGAGGCATTCCATGGGGAAAACCAAAAACCCAGTGAGTGAGAAAACAATAATCCTTTTTGTATTATTGATTGCATCATCTGTTGTCATGTAAGATTATCATTATTACTTAATTGATGCTTTTACATGACTACCAACCCATTTATGGTTAAGAATAAAAGGAGTAATAGCTTTAAGTATTCTTTTATTACAAAATAATCATTTATTTCTCAAGCTCATCAATGTTATTGGAAATTCCATCACAGAGTGTATTTTCTGTGAATATTTAAAGATTCAGTATTTCACGTGGAATGATCAAAAATGGACTCCAAGTAAGACTTTTAATTTTACTTATAAACATATACTTATTTTTGGTTTTTATATGGACTATACAGTTTTTAATTGGTCCTGAATGTTTCTGAAATATTCATTAATAATTGTATTTTTAATGAATTTTTGAAGTGTTTACCTCATTTCTACATAGAATTGCAAATAGCAGTATATGGCTCGTTGCTATGAGGTAAATCAATGGATACTAGTCCAAAAAGGGTTTTGATTACCCTTTTGGGGCTTATCAATGGAAATTCATTAATAATTGACATGGCTAAGGGAGTCTAGGTTGCTCTTTACCTCCTTGGCATGTCAAAATAGCAGCTTATTCGCTATTTTCTTATGGTATAATGAAGTTTTGAATTGGTAACCAAGTTCCAAAAAGGTTTTGGTTTACTAATTGAGCCAATATCAGCCATGAATTCAAGCTTTGGAGCTGTCCATGCCTCAAAGGCCTCAGAAGTTGGGTACCCTGGCTCTCTTTGATGTCTTTTGTCCCCCTTGACTATTTTTTACATCAAAATAGAAATTTGTCACAGGGGCTCTTGGACAGAAAAAGCAAGAGTGGCCTGGAGCTCAGCAATCAGGGAACTCACTTGGAATACTCCAAAAGAATAAAGAAAATAAAAATAAAGAATTGAATTTCTCTAAGAAAAATGCAAGTACAGAGATGAGATGAAATAAGAGAAATGGGAATCCAAATGGCCAAAGAGCCAACCAAGTAAGTTCTTAATCACTGTTTCAACCTGCCAAAATGAAAAATGGAATTATTAAGGATATTACCACCAAATTACCACTTACAGGTGAAGAAAGAAAAGAGAAAAGGTGCTAGATGACTGACTTGATAATATCAGTATTCACTTAACAAAAATGATAAGATAAATAAAGATGAAATAAAATCAAAATATATTAATTAACTGCGGGAAAACCCCCCAGGGTCAAAGGAGGCTGGTATATGTGAAAAGCTAAAAGCTTGACTCCTTCAGGCTGACAGCTGCTCTGTATTGAATCCTTGAAACTTTATTGACAGCTTGATGGAATGTATACCTTTCCAGATTGGGAAATGAACTGTGTTGAATGATTTTCCCATGATGTATTATTGAAATACAGGTCTTGATGAATCCAGACTGTATTGAAATGAATGTGGTTTCCAAGTTGGATTGATGGAGCATTGACACTTGAAAAATTGTTTGGAACTGCCTCTTGAATACACCTTGGGAATGAATTGAAAATATTCCCTTGGAGGGAATACTTGAAGTGAGAATAACCAATGTATTCCTAATGGCAACATTGGTCTTTGAGAAATTACACCTGCACTTGAGCCTTGATGGGTCCTCTGGATGACATGACACTTTGGTGACTTATGGAATGTTGAATTATCCTTCTGATATTGACACCATTGAATTTCTGGTGAAAAAGGTGCAGAATGGTGTATAACACCATTTATGACAGTTTGAGTTGCTGAAGGGTGAAAGTGGCCAAAGGTCTTTGTGAGTGAAGTCAGGAGGATTAAATTGAAAATTGGGATTTGGGTGACTTCAGAGGTGAGAAGGTGTTTCTGGGTGTATTGGCCAAATACAGCTTATACAGCTTTAAAACTGTATTTGCGCAAAGTGCACAAAAATGCACAAAATGTGCAAAAGTGCACAAAATGCACAAAACTGGCAATTAAGCACCAAAAGGCCTGATATGGCCATTTGGACATATTTCCCATAGTACATGGGAAAATGGCATATACAGCTGAATACAACAAAAGTCCTCAAAACTGTATCTAAAGCTTAAAATTCCAAATACAGGCTTTTGGGCTGTATTTTCCCTGTTGACTGGAAAATACCAAGGAGTTTGCAAAAGCAGAGAAAGGCCAGGAAGGGCCTGATGATGGTGAAGGGTCCAGGTTGGCCTCAGGAGTGAAATGACCATAAAATGTCAGAAAAGATGAGAGGGCCAATTTTGCCAGTGATTATGGATATGGGAAAATTGCCATAAGATTGATATGGCACCAATATGCCATATGGAGTCCATGAGGGTAATTTCCAGGGTTGTGACAGTACACTCTGCCTTGGAATGGTGAGCTCTTGAGCACCAACACAAGGTGAAGCCTGTTGAGGCAACTGGAAAGGCTTGAGACATGGATTCAATAGGAGTGATTAAGAGAAAAATAATTTGATACTGATATTGAAAAGTTGGCATGTGACATGGGACTTGCTTGATCTTCTTTTGACATTGGCTTCAGAATTGATGTAAATTTAAAATGAATGACATTGGTTCATGAATTTGTTTTGACATTAGTAAGGAAAAATTTGAAATGAAAATAAAATGAAAATAAAAGAATAAAAATGAAAATAAGAAAAGAAAAGAAAGAAATGAATCTTGATGAGGTTCCAATCTTCATCACAGAGGTTGATAATTGATTTTGAAATTGGCCAGGGACCTGGAATGAGAAATTTGATGCCAGTTGCTCACAAAGTGGCCAAGGTGATTCTTTGAAAGATTGTAGACCCCTCAGGGAAGGGCACACCAGGAGAGGAACTTACTTTTGGTAATTACAGCTCCCTCCAGTGCGATAAAAATAAAATAAATTTTCTGAAAGATTGACATGGAATTAGCAAGAGTTGGAAGTGAAATGGAAAAATGAATGGTCCATTTGCCCAACTGAATATGGCCATAATTTTAGAATTGATGTTGAAATCTAAGCCAATATCTAAGTCCAAAAAATGGAAGAGTGCTCACAGAGTGGCCAAGGTGATGCTTACAACAAAAAGGGTAGATCACCTCTAAAGGAGCATAACAGGAATGGGACTTACATTTGGTAATTCCTCTCCCCACCAAGCACCATAAAAATCAAGCTAATGAAGGATTGGGTCCAGGCTTGTCCAGATATAAAGGATGAAAATGCTTAACAAGTCCAGGGCAATTCCTGAGGTTTTCAGTTGGTTCCCAAGTGGATCTTTCTGGGTCTTGACTGAAACCTTCCCATTTCACCAAATACCATAATTTGCCTCTCTTAAGCTTTGATTCCAGTATTTGAGAAACTTCCCATTCCTCTTTTTCTTCAATGATGATTGGAGTAGGAGGCTCTTGATGCCTATTTGGAATTGATGATGTCTTGACTGGTTCTAAGAGTGAAATATGGAAAACTGGGTGGATGGAATTCCATTGAGATGGAAGCTTGAGGTGGTACGCATGAGTTCTGACTTTCTTCAAGATTGGAAAGGGACCCAACTATCTTTCAGACAGTTTTTTGGTAGGTGTAGTTGACTTCATGTTCTTGAAAGAAAGCCATACCATGTCACAAGGATTTAAAACAGGTGGACTTGCTCTATGTTTATCTGCATACCTCTTAAACCTGTTTATGGAAACTCCAAGTTCTTTCTTGACATCTTGCTGTACTGATTGGACTTTTGTTGATAACTTTCCAGCAGGAGTATCTTGAGTAATATGAACTGAGTCAAAATGTGGATCTCTTCCATAAACAGTGAAAAATGGTGATTGTTTTGCTGAAGAGTGGTCAGAGTTATTGTAGGTAAATTCAGCCAGAGGGAGCCAGGTGTTCTAATCATCTTGATTATAAATTACATACATCTGAAGGTACTGTTCTAGTATCCAATTTATCCTCTCTGTCTGTCCATCATTTTCTGGATGATAAGCAGTTAACAGATCTCTTGAAATCTTTATCTGCTGACAAAGATTGGTCCAAAAGGAAGAAAAAAAAGAGAATTTTTATCACCAACAATGCTCTTAGGAAGGCCATGATTTTAGAGAATATTCTTGATGAACAAATGAGCCAAATCCAGTAAGGCTATTGAAGACATTGTTGGAATAAAAACTGCCATTTTTCAGAATCTGTCCACTATGACAAGGTGTAAGATTTGACTATGAAACTGATGATAATATTACTATTACTCAACAGTACTATGTCTGTTCTTATGAAATATAATAATAAAATATTATTATAGCTACAATTAAATAGTTAAAGAATTATTTCTTTCACATGTTAAACACTATTAGTGATTTTAACAGTGAGCAGTAACTGTCTAAAAGAATCCATTACAAGAAGAATTTAATAATAAAAACTTCTTTTATTAAAATAAAAAAATTATTTTAATATATAATTATCTTTTGCAAGAATAATTATAAAGATAATTCTTGAAGAAAACTAGTTTTAGAGAATAACTTTAAGAATTAAAGATAAATGACTCACTTATACTCCAAAGAACTTATTGAAAGATATAAGTAGAGAAATTGGACATAGAATTGTGGATTTTAAGGGATCAAAATGATTTATAGCGGGATTACAGCAATATATAGTTGGATTCTATGATTTCACGTCTTTCTGGTTGATTCTGAAAGAATTAAAACATTTAAGAATAGTTTAACTAATACTTACTTGTTGGTAACAATGATATAAATGGATAATAAGATGATTTCATCTGGAAAAAACAGCAAGAGGAGGCCTCTTGTAAGTCAACAACAGCTCACAAAGGCATGCCATGGAGCAAACTGAAAAACCAGTTAGTGAGAAAACAATAAACCCTTTTGGATTATTGATCTCATCATCTGTTGTCACATAAGATTACTTAATTGATGCTTTCATGTGACTACCAACCCCAATATGGTTAAGAATAAAAGGAGTAAAATCTGTAAATCTTCTTTTATTCCAAAATAATCATTGATTTCTCAAAGTTATCAATTTTATTGGCAATTTAATCAAAGGTTGTAATTACTGTGAATTTTTGAAGATTCAGTGTTTCACATAGAATAGTCAGAAATGGACTGTAGGTAAAACTTTGAATTTTACTAGTAAAACTACAATTCTTTTGGGCTGTACTATAGATAATATAGTTCTCAATTTGTCCTGAAGGTTTCAGAGATATTCATCAAGAATTGTATCTTTAATGAATTTTTGAAGTTTTTACCTCATTTCTACATAGAATTGCAAATATCAGTGTATAGCTGGTTACTATGAGGTAAATCAATAGATAAAAGTCCAAAAAGGGTTCTAATTACTCTTTTAGGGTCTATCCATTGAACGTCATTAAGAATTGACATGGTTACAGGAGTCTAAGTAGCTCTTTACCTCCTTGGCATGTCAAAATAGCAGGTTATTTGCTATTTTCTTATGATTTACTGTGGCTGTGACATGGTAGCCAAGTTCCCAAAGTGTTTAAGTTTACTAATTGGGCCAAGATAAGCCATGGATCCAAGCTTTGGAGCTGTCCATGCCTCTGAGGCCTCAGAAGTTGGGTACCCTGGCTCTCTTTGATGTCTTTTGTCCCCCTTGCCTATTTTTCACATCAAAATAGAAATTTAAGCTTCAAGTGAGATATCCACTATGGGTGTATCAAAAGTGCATGTAAGAATACCATGATATTAAGTGACCAAAACATGCATAACACTATTCTTAGTGTATATGTAACATGGGATTTCTCTTATTCCCATTATTTTGGCATGAAATTAAGAAAAACAAAAAATTTCACAGATCTTTTATGTGGTATTAATGATGTTGTATTGAAGTATTCTCCATATTACCACCTCAAACAGCTAATTTGAGCTTATTCACTCTATGGAGCTATCCTAGGTGAAATTTTGTTTAGAATCCAAATCTGTCCTTAAATCCATGGATTTACTTACTCAATAAAAAGTTATTCATCTTTTC
Organism: Austropuccinia psidii; assembly: GCA_023105745.1. Classification (NCBI taxonomy): domain Eukaryota; kingdom Fungi; phylum Basidiomycota; class Pucciniomycetes; order Pucciniales; family Sphaerophragmiaceae; genus Austropuccinia; species Austropuccinia psidii. Next base: position 70,736,201 of record JALGQZ010000002.1, read on the forward strand.
TGAAATCAAAAATGATGAATTTTGAATACATGCATGACTTATGAGGTATGCATAATTCAGAATTTATTTTTAAGATAATTGTGGCCTATTTGGGTATATACCTCAAGGCTCAGATTCCCTCCCACCAAAAAAAAAAATTGTACTACAGTTTTATCAATGGTATAAAGAATAAAATCCCCAAAGGGGGGTTAGTGTCCACTGTCCAACCTCTTCACATCACTCAGATCAAGTAATTTAAAGCATGTTTATAGACATATTCAGGCTTGTGGCCTTCCTTAATGTCTAAATCTTCTCAAGAGCTTATCTGAGTCAGGTATTTCTGATTCTGCCAGCCATTCATCTTCATGTACTGGATTTCTATATCTGACAAGATATTCTCTTTGATTTTGACCCCTAAGTCTCCTTTCTTTAGTGACTTTCTTTATCTTTCTGTCTTCATTCTGTTCCACTGGTGGTACAGTTAAAGGAGTTGGGTTCCTTAAAGGAAACAATTCTTTGTCAGCTGGTTGATAGGGATTTATCAAGCTGACTGGAAACGTGGGCTGTTTATTTTCTAATTCACCACTCAATTCCACCTGAACTGCATTGGTTCCATGTAAGGCAACAATAACAAAAGGTCCTACATAAGAATCTTTAAGTCTCTTTGGGCCTTTGATATTATTCAAATTCAAGGTTGAAACTAGAGCTAAGTCCCCTAATTTGTGACTCTTGTTTCACTTCTGTTTTTCATAATCAAAAGCATCATTCATACTTTGTTTTGCATGATGTTTTAATTTATCAATAATTATCTTGAAGCTGGAAGCTGTAGGATTAATGTCAATTAAGTCTTTCCTCAGTGTGTCTGCTGGGAGTCTTGGATTCCATCCTTTTTCTAACATAGCAGGAGTTTGTCCTGTGGAAGAATGGACTGATGTCTTATATTCCAATTCTAATGCAGTTATCAGAGTGCACCAGTCATGGGTAAAGCCATCTGAGCCTTTGAATTCTAACCCATAAGCACAAAATCTTGTGATCATGTCTTCTAAAGTTTGAATCATTCTGTCTGTTAGCCCATCTTTCTGAGGATGATTTTCTGTAGAGAATGATAGCTTAGTCCCAAACCATCTATGAAGATTGGGCCAAAGTGCAGATGTGAACTTGGGATCTCTGTCACTTATGATATTCTTAAATAATGCTGTATGAGAGATAACTCTACTCCATAGAAGAAGAGCCGTATCCATTGCTGTGTCATCTTTATGACATGGTAAGAATATGGGAGTCTTGCTATATCTGTCTACAATGACTAAACAAGCATTATACCTTCCGTCACCACTTGGAGGAAGTGCTGTGACCCAATCCATGTGAACAACTTCCCAGGGGGATTTTTGTTTTTGAATATGGATCATAAGTCCAAATTTCTTGCCTTTACTCCTGTTTCCTTTTTGACATCTGTCACAGGTATGGCAGTATTCAATGGTTTATTTTCTCCAAGATGGCCACCATGCACAGTTCTTCACTTTTTCAAGTGTTCTGTCCTCTGACAGGTGTCCAGAGTAGATGCTATCATGGCATTCATGAAGAATGGTATTGATAAGCAATCTTCTGCATAATGTCATTACACAAGAATGTCTGTTTCTGTGGTAAATAATCCCATCAAACAAGTGAAATCTTCCTTCAGAATAGGAATTTTTCCAAACTTCATCCAGTGCATTGACTAAAGATGTATCTTTGCAGTCTTTATCCAACAAGGAAGTCAAGATATGGCAATTCTTGTCTTGCTTATAAGATTCTCTGACCTCTTCAAAGAATTCAGTCCCAATATCAGTTATGTTAATCCCTTCAATTGGAATCTGTGGTTCAGCTTCCAAAGGTACATAAGCTGGGTTATCAGGAGTGTTGGCTAATGCCCACCTACTAAGTCCATCAGCATTCTTGTGAATTTTTCCTGCTTTGTGAACTATAGTCATGTTTCCTCTATATTCTTGAATGGCTATTTGCCATCTCAACATATGTCTGTTGGGAGTTTTCATGTTAAGAAGTGATTTCATGGCATTACAGTCAGTTATCACTTCAAAAGCACTTCCATCAAGATAATAGTGTAATTTCTCAATTGTCCACACCAAACATAAGCACTCCATTTGGCTTGCACCATATCTCGTCTCTGTTGGTTTGATTTGTCTTGAAATATAACAAACTGGTCCTTCTGTAGGTTTGTCATCAAAAATTTGAACTTGATGTAGGGATGCCCCTAATCCATCTCCACATGCATCAATGTACAATTTAAAAGGAATATTTCAGTCAGTCATGAGGAGTAAAGGTTCTTCTCTAAGAGCTTTCTTTATCTTCTCATAAGCTTTAATTCTCTCCTGTGTCATCTCAAATACAGTCTGTTGATCACAGATTCTATAGAGTGACTTGGCTAAAATTTCCAAGTCTTTCAAGTGTTGCCTATAATAACTGGCAAACCCTAGAAAAGACATCATTTCTTTCTTATTCTGGGGTATTGGCCTAAGTAACACTGCTGCCACTTTGTTTTTGTCAATACCCAAGCTTAAACTAGAAACAACATGTCCTAATGGTATGAGTTCTTCAAAACCAATATTGCATTTCTTAAGTGAAATTTTCACGTTCACTTCTGCAACTTTGTGAAGTACTCTTGCAAGTCTTTCAAGGTTCAAGGACCATGAATCAGAATATATGATAATATCATCAATATAAATGATAAGCCATCCTTCAGAAAATTCTGTGTGAAATATGGTATTCCTCATTCTTTGATAATGGGATGGAGCATTTTTAATGCCAAATGGCATTCTAGGATACTCATAAATAGCACAGTGAGTGATAATTTTAAGTAATGTTTTAGCTTTAGGCGTCAAAAACATTTTATGAAAGCCTTTCAATGCACCCATTTATGTTATATACTTGGCTTTAGACAATTGAGTCAAGGTTTCTTGAATTCTAGGGACTGGATACCTATTTGGAACTGTGTAGGTATTCAATGCTCTGAAATCTCCAACCATTCTTGACTTATCATTATTCAAGGCAATAATACCAGGTGTGGTCACTTCAACTTCCTCATTATGGCCTACTTTCCTTAGTACACCAAGCTGGATTAACTCTTGGATATGTTTCTCCAAGGCTTCTCTAGCTCTGTGACTTGCTGGATAATCTGGTCTTCTAAGTACTGGAGGATATGGTCTGTCAATATTAAGAGTAATATCAACTTCATGTCCTTTTATTGCACCTATTGGTTCATTATCAGAGCAAAATGCATTATTGTATGTGTATAACACATTAATAAGTTCATTCCTCATCTTTGGTGACAATGATGGATTAATTTGTGCTTCAAAAAGTTGATTAGACACAAATTCTTCCAAGTATAATTTTCAGAAGATACTATTGATATTTGTTTTGGTATATTGGAAAAAGCAAATTTTTGTCTTTTGTTTTCTCCAATTGTGAAATATCTGTCTTTATGGTTATTGATGTCAATACCATAAATATTCAAGTAATCATTTCCAAAAATGATATGCTGCGATGTGCAACTGTCCATCACCACAATCTCAGTTCTCACTTGTATACTTCCTGCTCGGTGTGTAAATACAAGATTAGTGTCTAATATACCCAAGGGGTACATATTGTTACTGGCACTACTAAATTTCACACCTTCTATTGGTAATAGATGGTTTTTCCATTCAGGAAGTATTACTTGGAGATAATCTTTGCCCACACAAGTGCAAAATGCCCCTGTATCTATATTTACTTTGGCTTCAATATCATTCATCAAAACTGATGTGATACAGGATGCTCCAGCAGTATAACCTTTTCCTCTAGCAGGTTTGGTCTTACACATTCTGGCATCCTGGATATTGATCAGGTTGTAGCAATCTTCACTGTACTGTGATAAGTGGGTATGGACTTCTGTGACTTCAAAGAAATCTGTAATGTTTTAAATGGGATAGTCCTCCACTGGTGTATCCTCAGAGATTGCAGAATCTTGATAAGATTCTTCTTTCTCTTCAGTACACTGAACTTCTTCAATGACTTGAACTTCATTGATTTTTGTCTTTTTGGTGCAAGTGTTGGCTAAATTTGAAGTACTTCCACATTTATGACACTTCAAGATAGGTTTTTCTGGTCTTCTGTCCTCTCTGGAAATCTTTGAGACCATCTTGGATTCCATAGGTATTTTAGTCCAAGTTTTACCAATTCTTGTTCTGGTAATCATATCTTCCATTGCATTAATGTAGTTCTCTGTTGAACAGGGTTCCACAAATCTGCTTTTGATAGCATGTTCCAGTTCTCCTCCACACTTCCTTAATATTCTCATATTAATCATAGTGTCAGACATATCTGGGTGTAAAGCAGATAATCTGTCTTTTTTCTTGAAGAACCAAGTAAGTGGTTTATCTTTCTCTGGGTTAAAAATGGCACTTTCAAAAGCATTTTCCATTTTAAACCTCCAAAAATTATTTTCTCATTTGGTAATCACTTCTGATTTCCACCAAGACCAATCATGTTCCCCATGGTCCATTCTCATCTTGTAATACCATTTCTTTGCAGTTCTGGTAAACATAGAGTGTAATCTTCCCACTATGATTTCATCAGGTATATGAAAGTCTTCTTGCAACATATCAATAGTCCTGATGAACTCAATATGGTTGTATTCTCCTTCACCAGAGAATGTTGGCCATTCTTCCAATTTGGGAATATCTTTTGCAGAGATAACATTTTCTCCTAAGAATGGGGTCAAACTTCCTTTGACAGAAAGTTTTTCTTCAGTCAAAGGTGCACAATGTCTTGGCATATGTGGTACATAATTCTTATTAATTTGTTCTACATTTGCCATTATTCCATTCTTTAACTTCTGCCTTTCACTGTCACTTTTTGCTAAATGTGTAGCAAACTGATTGGTATTTTCAACTATTTCTAAGACATGATCTTTTAGAATTTTAAGTTGATCATTCATTTTAAAAATGGAAAGATCTTCCATTTCATCATTCTGAACCTGACAAGTACTTTCAATTCTGTTACATGTATTGACAACTGAATCAATTCTGGCATTTGCCAATTGACACCATTCAGTATATCTTTTTTCATTTCTTTTTAATTCACTTATGTCTGATGTAAGTTTATTTATTTTTGCATCAAATTTACCAAGGGCTACATCAATATTAGATTGAACAAAATGTATATCATCTATTATTTCTTTTTAAAAGTTCTGTTCATCCTTTCCTGCTCTTTGGCTGTGAATTCAATCAAAGTCCTGGCCATGTTGAGTACACTGTCCACAGCTGAAGGCTCCAATTTGGGGATCCTGTACCCTTGTGGGTAAGGTCTGTGCCAATTGGCTTTGCCTTTTCCCTTGCTTTGATGGTTCTTGGGACCTGTATGCTTCTTCTGAGGCCCTTTGGGCTTGTCCTTGGACACTTCTGGAGCTGGTTTTGAGCTGTTAGATGCCACTGGGGCCTCTGTCTCCAAAGCTGGAGTCATTTACAACTCTTTCTTCTGGTCTATTGATAAAAGACTTTGGTTCTTCAACCAATTCTTTATCTTTTTGACCTTGTCTTTTCAATACAATGGGCTTCAACCTCCTAAGAGCTCTATGGTCTTCTCCTGACCCAGAAAGCTCTTGATGTGTAAGTAAGAGTTCATGTCCCCCTGCCAAAGGCTTGGGCATATTTCCCACTCCTCTTCTTTTGCTGCTCTGAACCAATTTTTGTATTGGCATTGATATATTTCTATTTCTGCCACTTGAAAATGGTTCAGCCCTGGAAATATTATCATGAATCAGTTCAGGCTCAGAATTCACATCAAAATCTGTGGGTACAGACCTTGGGGAATGGGGGGCAACTCTGGCATCCTCCAAATGTGTCTTTCTTGAGGAATACTTTGAGCTTCTGGATTTGGTCTTGCCTCTTCCTTGTCCACATCCATCTGGTTGGACTGAATAAATGCTTCCATTTCTGGTATGCACCATTTTCATGTCAATTTAAAGATAAAAAGTGAAAATATAAGGTAAAACACACACCTTTTGGTGATAATTTATTCTTTTCTGAGTTAAATGAGGTGCCTCTTTTAGCAATTTGCACCTCAATACTGTCCTCAGATTCTGCTTCCGAAGATTCTGGACTGGTAATATATCTCTTACTGAGTTTGTTACCAGCTGCACAGTATTTGATTAAAGACACTAGAAAAAATTATAAAAGAGAAAAATTATTTTTGATACTTTTTTAAAATATTTTTAAAGATTTTTTATAAGCTTTATATTTTTTAATATTAAAAAAAATATTCTTTTTTGAGAAAAAAAATTAAAATTTAAGAATTTTAATTAATTCAGAGTAACTCAAAGAATAATTTTATAAGTTTTTGGATGTGAAAAAGCCATGTGTAAAAACAGTATAAAATTAGGGTGTTGGTAAACACACGTAAGTGACCTCATTTTTCAGAAAAAAATCCTCAGGCTCAGTTTTGAGGTTTTTTTTAATTTTTTTTTTGCCATATTTTTCCCGACTTGGCATTTCAATAAGCACAAATTTTTTCATAATTTTTTTTTTGGCCACATTTCACAAATTTGGCCAATATGCCAAAATGGCATTTTTTTCAAAAATTCATTTAAATTCTTCCCACTTATTAATTTCCTTGATTTTTTTTTAAAATGAAGGGTTCAATGTGAAGAATAAAGCACCAGAATCCCATAATTTTGGGAATTTTTTTGGGTGGGACAAGTGAAGGCGCAAAAAAGGTTTTTTTTTCAAATGTTTTTTCCCGTCATTGTAATATGCCTATTTTTAAAAAGTGAATTTAATAACTTTCCACTTATGAATTTCCTTCAATTTTTTTTAAATTAAAGGGTTCAATCTGGACATCAAAGAACCAGAAGCTCATGAATTGGGAAAATTTTTTTGGTGGGACAACAAGTGAAGGCGCAATGAGTGTTTTTTTTCAACTCTTTTTTTTCTTGTGTGTAATATGACTATTTTCAAGTACAAAGCTTCCACATGTTTGATAAAAAAGGAGACTGAGGTGGTATTTAAGAAATAAAAATGACTGAGGAGGGGGATAATTGGCATAAATTGTATATACAAAAATCATTCAATCAGAATCAACCTCCAAAATAGTGGGTTTTTTCTGAGAGGGGGGAGGAAGATTGGACAAATACAACATTCTGTGTTTCTTAAATTTATCAGCCCACCCCAGGGCTTGTTTTTGGGCATGAATCTCCCAGTTCACAATAATGGGGGGGACTGGATAAACTTTAGAAATGATGATGTCCAAAGGAACAAAATGAGCACAACTATTCAAGAAGCAGATGAAAATGGGGGGATTATCATTTGGAGGACAGAAATAAGGGAAAAAAGAAAAATATTGGGCTGTGGAATAAAAGAAAACTGGTCTTTTATACTTATTTGCAATTGGATCCCCCATGTCAGGCATGGACATCCACTTGCTTTTTGGATCCTGGCCAACATCTTCATACCATTCAATTCTTTCCAAATAAGAGGATACTGAGGGAATTAAGGTGTTCATGGCTTCATAAAGGTCTTGATTTTGGTGAATTTCTTCAGCCAAGTCACCTCTGACATCAGCCCATTTATCTTGAGTCTTGTAAATGAAGTGGGATACTGTTCTGTAGCCACAGTTTCCATCACCCTGGACATTGATGGCCTTGAAGGTGTATTTCAATATAAACTTGGGCAAGTCTTCTGAGCCAGTTATCTGATAAACTAAGTTCAAAAAATGAATAAATATCAAAATAAACCACATAAAATTACATTAAAAAGAATCAGAAACTCACAAGCAGCTTGGAGAATTCATCACTTGTGTGATAATTGCTTTGACAATGCTCACAGGTCAAGTCAATTGCATCATAGATATTCAAGCTGGTGGCAGGCTTGTGTGATTTTCTTTGTGAGGTTGTGCTTCCACTTGCCAATCTTCTGGACCTTCTAAGGGTTATTTCTTATTTATTTAATTCAGTTGCTGAGGGTAGTGAATCTGATGAACTGATGGATTTAGATAATGAGTCCTCAGAATCTTCAGAATCTTCAGATGAGTCCACTTCCATAATTGGAGAGGGTACATTTGACTGGGATCTTGATGTTGTTGTGCTGGTCACTTTTGATGGCGGTCTTCCTCTTCTCTTGGATTGACTTTCAATAATTTCAAATCTTGAAGGTTCTCTTTTCTTTTGATTTTTGTTTTTATTCTTGGCTCCTTGGGGTCTTCCACGGATATTCTTGCATTCTAGAGGGTCTTCATAATATTGATCATCCTCTTGACTCTTGGGAATTTGATCAAATGGGACCTTTCCAGTCAAAACATCTTGAAAATGTTGAAGTATTGGAGTGATTTCTGCCATTGGTCTTTGAAACAGGTCTTCCCCAATGTCTTCAAATATTTTTTTGGCTTCAATCTTTCTTTCTTTTTCAACACTTTGATCATCACCTTGAAAACCAGCCTGAGAAGAATATGACAAATAAAATCAGTTAATAAGAAAAATAATAATAATAAAAAATTAAAAAGCCCTCACAGGCAAATTCAAATGCCATTGAGGATGGAAGTCTGATAATTCAAGCCTTTGGCCCTTGGCAAATGCCTTTTGGGTCTTATGCTTGCAAGGAATGCCTTTATAATTGTTGTATTTGTTGGTGCATTTTTCATTTGGAGGAAATTTTGTTTTGAAATTTTCAAAGGCAATCTGAAGAGCATAATGAGACACCTTGCCATTGAGGGCACAGATGTGTGGAGGAAAATTCTTGACATGAACAATCATTTCTTTGGAGATTCTGTTGATAATTTCAATAAATTGTTTTCTGAATGCCATTTGGAGAGCCCTGACTACCTCCAGGAGAGTACCAGTGGACCTTTGGAGCCAAAGTTTAACCATGGCATGGGCACCTTCAGCTCTGGAGGTGGAGCCCACACCCAGGTGGCAATGGTTATTGGTCCAGGCTGGCACATAATACTCCTTTAGAGAAAGCCAGGTCTTTTCCAAATACTGCAAGACCTCAGGATTTTTAACTTGCTTTTGAAGATTCTTCCAGTTTTCTTTGAAAGACTTTTCAGTTGGTGAATACATAAGCTGATAAATGAAGACCAAAGTCATTAATAAAGACAATAATAAGAAAAAAAGTGAAATAAAATGAAATGAAGTGAACAAGTATATTACTTGATTCCAAAGGCCCATAAAATTTTCAAAATCAGTTCCATGACCAATTTTCTTCATGCAATGAGCAGATACATCCTTGTTGATGTGCCAAATGCATAGCATGACTTTGGAGTCTGGGAAGAGCTTCTTAATAGAGTTTTTCAATGCCAGATCCCTGTCAATAACAATAACTGGAGGGGGAACAAGATTGGTGTGGTTGAGGACCTTTTCAATGTATTTATTTAATGCCCAAGTATATGAAGTTTCATTTTCATTCTTCATCAAACAAAAAGCCCCAGAAAAGGTCTTATTGGTTGAGCTGAATCCAACAATATGAAAAAGGGGCATTTTGTACTTATTGGTTTTATAAGTACAATCCATAAGAATGACATGAGGAAAGCCATGAAGAAGTTTGATGGCCAGGGGGTGAGTAAAAAAAAAGGAGGTAATGTGTCCCTCAGAATCCCTTGCAGAGGACCAAACAAAATTTTCTTCTTTGAGAGTGTCAATAAGAGCAATCATGGGCCTTCTGCCTTGCAGTTTGTCTTTCTTGATTTTATTGACTTGGTTGTAAATGTCTTGAAGGATTACAGGCCTGTCAGACTCCCTCTGGTTGCATAATTGGGCCTGAATTTGCCTTGGCATTAGCAGTGATTCAGACATTTGAGCAATTTGGGATGTTTCTTGCTCATTGAATTTCCTGAAAGCAGGATGTGCCATGATATTTTCAGTGGCATCATGGCTATGTTCAGGATTTTTGACTTTAAGAGTCCAAGTGGTACTCTTGGAATATTTCCTGGCATAAAGTCTAAAAGGACAGTCAAGCTTTCTTGAAGTGACTGTTTTGGAGGGGCTTTTGTTGGGATTTGGGGTGCCAGACCTATCACAACATATTTCAATTTGGTTGTGGGTCATATTGGACCTCAAGGTGGACACAGCATACCCCTGAGCCCTGGAAACATTATGCACATGTTGCCAAAGAAGCTCAAGGGTCTGAAATTCACCTTCAGTGGGGGGTTGGAGCATTTTTGAATGAAAATTATGTATAAAAGTGAAAAAAAGGGGGAGTTGGGGGATTTGGAATGGGGTAAGAACCTTTCGAAATGTGAAAAAGAGGTGAAAAAAGGTGTGAAAAATGAACAGAAGGGATTAAGAGTGAAAGAAAGTGGTTTAAATGTGGGATTAATGGATGAGGGAAGGTGAAAAATTGGAAATTTGGAGGCTTGAAAGCAGTTTGTTGTGGTGGAAAATGCAGTCTTTGGGGGAAAAAAAGAAAAAAAAGTGTGAAAAGCTTTGCAAAATGGCTTTGATAATGCTGTTTTTCCAAAAGAAAACAATGGTTTGGGGTGGGGATAATGTGGATTATTAGGGTGTTTGGGCTTGTTTTTTTTGGGGGGGGGCTGGGCAAAATAATCTGAAACAACTGGGAGTTAGTGAGGTTTTGTGGGGAAAAAACCTCTTTTGGGCATGTTTTGGCCCAAAACAGGTGTGATTGTGTTTCATTTTTAATTAAAGATGGGCCCAGGGCACCCCTTGCGTGTTTTTACTAAAACCGTATGTGTTTTTACCAATTTATGGCCAAAACACGTAAGTTTTTAGTAAAAACACGTAAGCTCTTACGTGTTTTTACCAATACCCTAGAATTAAACCAAATTCCTCAATGAAAAAGATTTCCAAAACAATTTCAAAAATAAAAAATTATGTTAACTTCAAAATGAAACAAAAAATTATTAAATTAATATATTCTAGAACTTGAAAATATATCATTGAAGTCAAGAATATGATTATAGCCAAGTCTATGGTTAAAATCATGGCCAGGCCCCCAAATGTAAGATTTGACTATGAAACTGATGATAATATTACTATTACTCAACAGTACTATGTCTGTTATTATAAAATATTATTATAACCACAATTAAATAATAAAGTATTATCTCTTTTATGTGCTAAACACTACTAGTGATTTCAACAGTGAGCAGTAATTGTCTACAAGAATCAATTACAAGAAGAATTTATAAATAAAAACTTCTTTTATTAAAATAAAAAAATTTCTAATATATAATTATCTTTTGCAAGAATAATTAGAAAGATCATTCTTGAAGAAAACTATTTTCAGAGAAAAACTTTAAGAATTAAAGATGAAAGACTCACTTATACTCCAAAGAGCTTATTGAAAGATATAAGTAGAGAAATTTGACGTAGAATTGTGGATTTTAAGGGATCAAAATGATTTATAGCAGGATTACAACAATATATAGCTGGATTCTATGATCTCATGTCTTTCTGATTGATTCTGAAAGAATTGAAACACTTAAGAATAGTCTAACTAATACTTGTTGGTAACAATGATATAAATGGATAATAAGATGATTTTATCTGGAAAAAACAGCAAGAGGAGGCCTCTTGTAACTCAACAACAGCTCACAAAGGCGTTCCATGGAGCAAACTGAAAAACCAGTGAGTGAGAAAACAATAAACCCTTATGGATTATTGATTGCATCATCTGTTGTCACGTAAGATTATCATAATTACTTAATTGATGCTTTTATGTGACTACCAACCCCAATATAGTTAAAAATAAAAGGAGTAAAATCTGTAAATATTCTTTTATTCCAAAATAATCATTGATTTCTCAAAGTTATCAATTTTATTGGAAATTTAATCACAGGTTGTAATTACTGTGAATTTTTGAAGATTCAGTGTTTCACGTAGAATAGTCAAAAATGGACTGTAAGTAAAACTTTGAATTTTACTAGTAAAACAATGATTATTTTGGGCTGTACTTTATATAATACAGTTCTCAACTGGTCCTGAACGTTTCAGAGAGATTCATTAGGAATTTTATTTTTAATGAATTTTTGAAGTTTTTACCTCATTTCTACCTAGAATTGCAAATATCAGTGTATAGCTGGTTGCTATGAGGTAAATCAATGGATACAAGTCCAAAAATGGTTTTGATTACTCTTTTGGGGTCTATCCATGGAAATTCATTAAGAGTGGACATGGTTACAGGAGTCTAAGTAGCTCTTTACCTCCTTGGCACGTCAAAATATCAGGTTATTTGCTATTTTCTTATGATTTTCTGTAGTTGTAACATGGTAGCCAAGTTCCCAAAGTGTTTTAGTTGACTAATTGGGCAAAGATCAGCCATGGATCCAAGCTTTGGAGCTTTCTACGCCTCTGAGGCCTCAGAAGTTGGGTACCCTGGCTCTCTTTGATGTCTTTTGTCCCCCTTGCCTATTTTTCATGTCAAAATAGAAATTTAAGCTTCAAGTGAGATATCCACTACAGGTGTATCAGAAGTTCATGTAAGAATACCATGATATTAAGTTCCCAAAACATGCATAACACTATTCTTAGTGTATATGTAACATGGGATTTCTCACATTCCCATTATTTTGGCATGAAATTAAGAAAAAAAAAAATTTCATGCATCTTTTATGTGGTATTGTGGAACTCCTTTTAGTGTGGGATTGGAAAAGGCAGTCCTTGAGGGGGAAATCACAGGTAAACAGTTTTGAATTGCTGAAATAATCCTGTAACCAAGGGTGCTAATGGTGTTTTAGCTGCCCCTCTGAATATACTAAACAATCTCCCTACAGAGCTCACAAATCAATATTTAAGATTGTGGCTTTACAACTAGAGAAGACTTTTTAGCAGTCTCTATCAGACCTATTCAATAACCAGATAAGTAACATATAAGTTAAAACAGTATAAAATATAATTTTCAAATAATAATATAGGATAATTTTAATGGTAAAACCTTAATTGTATAAGAGGTTGATTTAATATAATAGTAATAATATATATTTTAAGGGGTAAGTTCAATTTGATGTTATATATGTTATAATACTTAATGGTTTGAGAGGGTAATTGTTAATATAATATAATAAAAAGACCTTTAATAATTTATTGGTAAGATATTGTTCAATATATAGAGGATATTTGTTAAATATATAAAAGATATAATATAAGGTTTTTTTTTATATATAATAATATATAGTTTTAAGGTTGTTTTTTTTTCAATATGAAGATATAATAAGACTATTTTCCCTTTATAATGTAAAGGTTATGGGGATAAACTCAATATTAAGAGTATTATTGATAGTATTATAATTATAAGACTAATAATTTAAACATAGGGTGGATTAATAATATTAAGTAGACCTTCTGTTAACTACTATTAATTAGAAATCACTATGAATTAAACTTATAAGTCTATAATACTTTTAATAAAATAACTAGATTATCCTACTTGTAAGGGATGAACAGTTATTCTCCTTCTTGGTATATAACTAATTGGATTCATTGGTAAAAGAGGAAAAAATGAGGGAGAGAGGACCTCTATTTATATTCTTTGGTCTCTCCATAGAGGCACTCAAAAAAAGGTACTTAGAATTTTCTCACTTCTTTTGGCTGGCATAATTTTTTATAGTGATGAGATACCATTTGTTTGTTTTGTTGCACCAATTTATGTATGATTATATAATCTGAGATCTTTTTGCTGGTGAGGAATTTTGAGATGGTGTCATTTGATCAAGATATTGCACCATATGTTTGGTATATTGCACCATTTCTGAAGCTTTATTTATATTTTAATCAAGCTTTAATACTATTATGCACAGCCTTGAGGTAATTTAGCTGGTGAGTAATTTTGAGAGGGTGTCATTTGATCCAGATATTGCACCATATGTTTGGTTTGTTGCATCATTTCTGGGGGGATGATGTGATTTTGTACAGCTATTGCACCATAGGTCTGTGCATTGTTTGAACTGTAGGTGAAGAATGCTGTGTATTGTGGGGATTCTATTTGTCCTGTATGAGTTTTTTCTTTTCTTTATCTAAATTAATTCTATTTTTAATTTATATTTACTGGCTTATCAGGTGACTGTGCTTGTATATCCACAGATTTGCTGGGTAAGTTAAGGTTTTTGATGGATTTTCCTTGCATAAATTAATTGATTTCTTTTTTCTTTCTGTCCTGTGACTGTTGATTGATACAGTTTTAATTTATTCCTTATTGAAGTGGCCTCAGTTTAATAACTGAATTGCTGAGTAATCAAAAGGTTGAGCAGAGCTAGGGTAGCTTGAGTGTTACATTACCCCTTTCACTTGTAGCTTAAACATTCTTGCTAACTTGTCTTTTTCTTTTCCTTATTTTATTATTATGCTTTTAATCAAATAGACCATTCTTCTAGGATTTGCTTATGGGATTATACATCTTGATGAAGTTAAATCCATTATATTGTTGAATTCTTCTATTGTAATCGATTAATTATTGATTTTTCTTTCTTCAGTCTTCAAATTATAGTCCTATAAATGAAATTCCACTTAAAGCTGGGCCATTAAGGTATGGAATACCACAGTATTAATGATGTGGTATTGAAGTATTTTCCATATTACCACCCCAAAGAGTTAATTTGAGCTTATTCACTCTATGGAGCTACCCTAGGTGATATTTTGTGTAGAATCCAAATCTGGCCTTAAATCCATGGATTTACTTACTCAATAACAAGTTATTAATCATTTCTGAAATCAAAAATGATGAATTTTGAATACATGCATTACTTATGAGGTATGCATAGTTCAGAATTTATTTTTAAGATAATTGTGGCCTATTTGGGTATATACCTCGAGGCTCACACAAGGACGGAGTCAAAAGAATTGGACAGTGGCAATTGAGTGATGAAATCCATCGAAATACAAATCCAAGGACCATTTAGAATTGGAAGAGGTTTGAGGAGTCCAAACTTCTTGTGGTGAATATTTTTGTTTCTTCAGCACTGTTGACAGGATGATACATAATCCTTGATAAATTGAGTCATGCCAGCCCAGTGAAAATCCCGCTTGACAAGTTTGAGAGTCTTCTCTTGGCCAGAGTTTCCAGCTAGAGGAGAGTCATGCTTCTTTTGAAGGATACTGAGTTGTATTGTGGAGTCATTTGGAACCACCACCTGATCTTTGAACAGGAGAAGTTGGGAAGAGGAATCAAGAGAATAATCTTGAACAGATTTACCTTTACCCAAATCTTGAAGAATAATTCTATATTGAGAATCTTGAAAGCTTTCTGAATTGATTCAATCAAACTTGAAAATGATTCCACCTTGACTTCAAAAAATCTTGAGGCTTGAATTTCATCTTGCTTGATTATTTTTGATAATTCATTGGATTCTTTCTGATGAAATCTTCCCCCCTCTCTGGGTAAATGTTGTCCCAACATTAAAATGCATCTGAAAGGGTGGCCAAGTGGCCAGGGTGGTAAGTGATTGAAAAATGAAATTCAGAGAGGAACTCAGCCCAGGGGGTTTGACAGCAAGTGAGAATCTTTGATGACATGAAGTATTGAAGTGAAGAATGATTGGTGAGGACTTCAAAGGAGGAAGAAAGAGAAAGGAGAAAAGCTCTCCAGCGCTTGAGAGCCCAGACTATGCCAAGGAGTTCCTTGTCATGAATCTCATAATTGAGCTCAGCTGGGAGAGCTTGCGGCTATCAAAGGCAATGGGATGTTTTCCTGAGTCAGAAATCTGACTCAATACAGCACCCAAGGCATAATCTGATGCTTCAGTCTCTACAATGGTGGGTAGAGAAGGATCAAGGTGACAAAGTATTGGAGCAATGGTGACTGCCTCTTTGAGTTTATTAAACTGTCTAAGAGCCTCCTCATTGAGGTAAAAACGGGAATCTTTCTTGAGGAAACTTGTGAGTGAACTAATCTTCTTTGAATAATTCTTTATGAAACGGCAATAAAAATTGGCAAAGCCAAGGAATGATTTAAGAGCCTTGAGGTTTCTTGGAGGTGGCCAATTGATAATTTGCTGGACTTTTTCTTGGTCCATCTTGAGGCCTTCAGAAGAAACAACATAACCTAAGTACTCTACACTAGAAACGTGAAACAGGCACTTGGAGGCCTTGGCAAAGAGGTTATTGGCTCTGAGTCTGGAAAGAACAGTGGACACATGAGTGACATGTTCTTCTTCATATTTGGAAAAGACCATGATTTCATCCAAATAAACCACAACATAAATATCAAGAAGATGATAAAAAATATCATTGAAAAGGTTTTGAAAAGAGGCAGAAGAACTTGGGAGCCCAAATGGCATAACCAAATACTCATAGCTGCTATATTTAGTTCTAAAACATGTCAAATGTTCATCACCTTCCTTGATTCTGAGCAGGTTATATGCACCACATAAATCAATATTGGAGAAGATAGAAGAACCATTGAAAACAGTAAGGAGCTGATTCATAGGAGGAACAGAATACTTGTTCTTCCTAGTAACAGAATTGAGTTTGTGGTAATCAACACAAAAACGGAGGTCACCATCTTTCTTTTTGACAAAGAGGACAGGTGCTCCTGTTGAAGAGGAGCTTGGCCAGATGAAACCTTTCTCTACATTCTCTGAAATGTAGGACCTGAGTTTATCTGAATCTTGGTTTGATAAAGAGAAGATCATCCCAACTGGAGGTAGAGACCCCTCCAGCTTGATATGATGATCACAGGCACAGTGAGGAGGAAGTTTCTCTGCTTTCACCTTGGAGAATACATCCAAATACTGGTGATAAACAGAAGGAACAAGATTCATCACAGTTTCTATTTCTTCTGGCTCTTCCTCTTCATCCCACAACTCCTCCAGGGAGTCATGATAAGATGAAGGAGGAAGGTCCATATTCCCAAAGAAGAGATGAAGTGAAGATACATAATTATCTTCTCCAACATCTTCAATCTCTTTGAAGAATTCATCTCTAGATAATAGTAATGACTGATGGGAATTAAGGGAAGGAATATGGACAGAAGATCAAAATGATGGTGTTCTAGAATCACCAACCAGAGCTGCACATGATTTGGCACAAGAAAAGTCATTACTGAAAGATTTTGAAGGATCATAATAGTCCTTATTATCAGCATTAAAGGTGATCAGCCCTTGCCTCCAATCAATAGATGGATTAAAATGATTGAGGAAGTCAAAGCCCAATATGAGGTCTTCTCCCTTGGGAGTATCAATGACTAAAAAGTCCCATTCAAAGCTTGGGAAAGAAGGGAGCTCAACCATATATTTGGCATGGTGAGTCACAAATAAAGAAGGAGACTCGGAGGAGTCAAGAATAATAAGGGGAATCTTCTCTGGGAGTTCTGACATGGTCAAAGAGTACTTGTGAACAAACTGCTTTGCAATAAATGAGTTGGTAGCACCAGAATCAATGAGAATACTTTAAAACATATCAGAGAGAGAAGAAAAAACAAAGAATTTAAGAGAATTTTTGACACCAGTATTCAGAATGCACAATTGTGCTCTGGATGGAAAACAGTGAAGACCATTCAAAACAACATGATCCTCACTCAGGCTTTTCCCTGGCTGAGAACTTTGCCCAACAGTTGGGTAAGCTTTCTTTGAGGCCTTTTGAAACAGTACTCAAGGCTATGCTTCCCACCACAATAGGTACATAAACCCACCTTGATTTTTATTTCTTTTTCAGAATTCATCAACTTGAAATCTTTATTCAATAAAGAAGAATAAAGCTTGTCCCTCTTTTGAAAATTCTTCTTCTTCTTTTGACTTAAGCTTGAATAATTTTGAGGATGAGAAGAATTTGACTTTGAGGCTTCTGTCTTCTTCTCTTGATGATGACTCTTTTCATTTTGCTTTTCATGGTACCTGTTATCAAGCTCCAAGGTAATGTCCATTAAGTCTTGAAGAGAGTCAATTCTTGAAGTATGGGAGGCCAATTGATCCAAAATTCTGGATGGCAATCCCTTCCTGAAATGATGAATAAGGGCCCTTTCACCCCAATCTCCAATTCTTGAAACCAAACGTCTGAATTTGGCTATGTATAAAGAAACATGGCCACCTTCTTTAATTCTTAGAGAATCTAACTCTCCTTCATATTTTCTAACTTCATTTTGGTCCCAAAATAAAGTAAATAGTTTATATTCAAATAAGCTCTAAGAATTGAGAAGTTGATTTTATTCTTGATATGTGAGATTGAGAATATAAGGCTCAATCCATTTTGCAGCCCTGCCAATGAGAAATGAAGTGGCATAGAGAACTTTCTTTCTGTCTTGAGAGAGATTTGCCGGATCATTATGAAAAATCAATTGACAAGACTGAATGAAGCTTCTAACTTTGAAGGGTTGAGTCCCATCAAAGCATTCTGGTGCCTTCATAGATGGAGTCTTGAAGGCTGGTGGTCTTGATTCTTCAGAGGATGAAGCTGCTTGAAGATTGGCCATAATATGAGTCATTTTCTGCATAATGGCCAATAAAGATGGTTCAGACTGATGAGAGACAGGCTGATTAGACTGGGCTACAGTTGGTTCTTCAGTACCTTGGGATTCCCCCACAGGAGCAGGAACACCTTCAGTACCATCAGACTCTTCCTCTTCCACAGAATTCTCCTCCTCCTATTCACCATCTTCCCCAGGACCTCTGAAAATGGTCCTTGAATTTCCTGGAAATCCACCAACTACTCCTGAAAATGAACTTGATCTTCTTGGCCCTCTTCCTTCCTTCCAAAATGGGTCCTCTGTCCAATTTGGCCCTCAGTTGAGGAACTGCTGGGGTTCCATCAAGAGGAGCCCTTGGAGTTGGAGTGAGGACAGCTTGAGTTCTGGCCTGAGATCTTGTCTTCCTTGCAGGAGGTGAGTGTTGGATGGGAATGATTTCAGGATGAAAATGAAATAAAATGAACAAGAATCAAGATTTGAAGATGCAAACTTGAGGCAATTGGAAATAAAGCTTGAAGTCAAAAGTCAAAATCAATATCTTGAAGAAAAATCAATAAATCAAAATTAGATCTTCAGGTAAATCAATCAATTAAATATTAAATGAAAGCTTGAATTCAATGAATCAAATAAGTCAAAATGAAAACTTCAGGAAAATCAATCAATCAATGTCAAATGAAATCTTGAAGTCAATAAATCCATAAGTCAAATCAATCAAAATCAAATCTTGCAGAAAATTAATCAATCAAAATGAACTCTTGAGGATAAATCAATTTATGTCAAAATTCTTGATGTGAAAAATCAGCATAGTCAATGAAATCTTCAGTTCAATCAATTTTCTTGAGGTCAATATCAATTTGTGTCAAATCAATCAATCAAATCAAAATCAAGTGATTTCTTCTTTGAAAATCAAAATTATTGAAGAAGGAATCAAATATGAATCTTGATGTGAAGAATGTTTCTTAATAACTTGAGGAAAAATTTGAGAATAAAATGAAAATTTAAGATTACACCTCAATTATGAATGAAGTGAAATTTATGATTTGAGATAATATTTTAAAAAAAAAGAGAAACAAAAATAGACTTGGGTCAGCTTTCAACGTTCAAAATGAAGAATGAATGAGAGAAAATTTAGAGGTGACAACAAATCATAAAGTTCATAAGAATTAGAGAGTCATAATTTCAGTGAAATGAGTGAACGAAATTATAAAGAAAGAATGAACAGAATGAAAATAAATTATGAGTTAATTAATATAATGTAAAAGAGGCTCTTGGACAGAAAAACAAGAGTGTCCTGGCACTCAGCAATCAGGGAACTCACTTGGAAGACTCCAAAAGAATAAAGAAAATAAAATAAAAGAATAAATTTCTCTAAGAAGGATGCAAGTACAAAGATGAGATGCAAAAAAGAGAAATGAGAAGCCAAATGGCCAAAGAGCCAACCAAGTAAGTCCCTAATCACTGTTTCAACCTTCCAAAATGAACAATGGAATTAGTAAGGATATGACCACCAAATATCCATTGACAGGTGAAGAAAGAAAAAAGAAAAGGTGCTAAATGACTGAATTGATAATCTCAGTATTCACTTAACAAAAATGATAAGATAAAAAAAGATATAATAAAATCAAACTATATTAATTAACTGGGGGAAAACCCCCCAGGGTCAACGGAGGCTGGTATATGTGAAAAGTTGATAGCTTGACTCCTTCAGGCTGACAGCTGGTCTGTATTGAATCCTTGAAACTGTATTGACAGCTTGATGAAGTGTATACCTTGCCAGATTGGGAAATGAACTGTGTTGAATAATTTTCCCATGATGTATGATTGAAATGCAGGTCTTGATGAATCCGGACTGTATTGAAATGAATGTGGTTGCCAAGTTGGATTCATGGAGCATTGTGAGCCTTTGAGATATGACCACATACCCAATAAGGTCACAAAAAAGACTCAGAATAATTATACCTTTAATATAATTATATTAAAACTACTTAGAATAATTATACATTAAAAATAATTACTTAAATATACAAAAAATACCATAAATTGGTACAAAAATTGGTTTAACTTAAAACCCAATGAATTATACCATTGGATTCCCCATGGAAAAATACACATATACCATTTTTATGGCATATCTTTAACGTCAATATTTAATGAATTATAAGGTATAATACCTTATAAAAACCATGAAACCTTATTTTTCTCAAGAACTAATGGAACAACGTGTGAAATAAATTTTACCAGTGGATTCCCCACGAAAGTCCACACATAAAAAAATTAATAAGCTAATTTCCAAAGTTAATACTTAAGGAATTAACCTGAATATATGCACTTTTTTGGTCAACACATATATTCAAGGATCAAAGCTAATATCTCCTAAACCATACATGATAGAATGATGAACCAAAAATAAAGCTACCACGTAATTACTTTAAGAACACAGATATGAACTTCATTTTACAAATTATAAACAAGGTTAAAACCTATGATGAAATATTGATAAAAATCAACAGAGCTGTTGACCACTTTGTTGTGAAAGTAGTCCAAACTTAAAAAAAGTATACAGTTGGATTCTACTAGTTCATTCGTGAAGAATGATGTAATTCTTATTATTAAATTCAGGGTATAACCCCCTGAAATCAAGGTTTGAAGTTTAAAATATTGAATTTCGACAGAAAAGATGAGTTACAAGAAAAATCATCAAAATTAGAGTTTTGATGATGTAATAAAAAGCTCTTGGAAGCATAATAAGGTTATGACAGGCTATCAGAATTCACTCTCTGAATTGCTGTAGCGTGTAAATCTTCAAAGTTATTGAGGATCAAGGTTTGAGCTTAATTTGAGCAGTTATGATCACTCACAGTAACCTTAATTTAAGTTTAACAGTCTTAAGAGTGATAAAATTGGTGAATACTATTAGTTTATGATTAAAACTAATAAAATCCACGAAATTTGGGGTTCTGCCAAGCCTCTGATGTCATCAACTTTAGAGTTATAGTGATAACTCTAAATAATGGTGTAATAATGATGTAATATGGTTTGATAATGATGTAATCATCTTCAAACCTTAAAATATTGATCAATTCCAGTGGATATAATCAGTACACGTCTATTAGAAGCCTGTTGGACTCTAGGAGGGAGGTATTTACTAAAAATAGAGCTCTTTTTACTCTATTTTCCCCTCAGACGCATCAAAAACATTAAATCAATTAAATCAAAGGCAATTTCTTTATTCTTTATATATAAAAGTATTATATTATTAAAGACCAAAGACCACCTTGCTATAATCATCTATTTTGACGTGATTAAATCATTTATTTAATTGTTTTTGTTAAAAATCTCTCTAAAACTCATTTCCATGTAAAAATCCAGAATAATTTGTAATTTTCTTTATTTTTATTGTAAATACAATTTGAAAAAGTTGTATTTATATTTTTTGGCGTAAAATATTTCAAAATTATTACATTAAGTGTTAAAAGTAGGTTATTTTCTCTTATTATAATAATTTCTCTATTATTACTCTCTTAATAATTCTTTAATTAATATAAATAGTATTTATATTAATTCATAACTTTAATATTAGTAATATTATTGTTATTAATTGTTTTTTATTAATAAAAAGCAATTTTTTACGCCTTTATTATTTGTTGGTAACAATAATAAAGAGCTTTTTAAATATATTAATTATTTTATATTAATATATTTATTTATTATATTATATTTTCATAATATAAATTATATTATTATATTTATTTAATAATATAATTATTTTACGCCATAATAATAATAATTATTTATTATTATTATATTTTTAATCTTATTTATTCAATTCATAAGGACATTCAGAGTACAATAAGTAATAAATTAGTAATTTTTACTTATTGTTTCATAGTCAAACCTTACATTTGGGGGCCTGGCCGTGATATTTACTTAAAAGACCTTTAAACAGATTCTATTTGGGTTTATCCAATAATAAATTATATTTATAATCATAAAATTATATAATAATTTTATATTTTATTGATTTTAAAAGCTATTGAGGCATTTGGAAAGCAATTGTATTGTCTTACACATGGTTTTTCACATCCTTAGACTTGCAAGAGCTTTCTTTGAGTGACTCTAGTGATTAAAAGAGATATTTTATAAATTAAAAATAATTTTATTATAATTTAATTTTATAAGAATCATATTCATTTTTTATTTTATTCTTTAAAAATAAAAATATTAAAAAATATTAAAAACCAATAAAAAAAGGTATTTTTATTCATTTTTATTCATTTCTTTATTTATTTTAATTTTTTAAAGATATAAAAGCAATTTCTATGTGTAAAATTGCCATATCTTACCAAAAAGCAACACTTCTTATAAAAGGACTTATATTTATTTGTCTTTTTTAGTGTTTGAAGATAACCCAACAGAAGACAACCAAGCTACTGTTGAGAGATTGGTGGAAGAAATTTGTCAAAGTTCTCCAACACCAGTTATCACTAAAAGAAAGAAAGCTAAGAAATTAGACTTTCCAGGACCCACCATTCAAGACTCTGAAGGTGAGCACCTCTTTTATAATTGCCATAAAAAGAATTTTATTCTAAAATACTTTCATTTTTTCTTATTCCTTAAACTATGACTACCAGAAGAGGTTCCCAATACTCCATCCAATCAGATGGAGCTGGACTCAGAGGTAGAACTGATCCCTCAAAAGGGAAAAGAAAGGGCAATATCCCCAGTGGAACAGAATCCACACAAGGAAGTGCCTTATCCCAAAGGCAAGTCCCAGAAATGCCCATGATATCTGAGCCTGAATTGGAACTAAGTATGAGTAACTCAAACAGGTACAAATCACATTCAGAGGGCTCAAATAGACATCTACATGAGCCAGTACAAGCAGTATTGCACAGTGTACAAGGACAAAGATTGGGAAATGTTGCCTCAAATACACCAAGGAGTGATGAACTACTGGTACATCCTGAAAAAGTTCCTCAAAGAGGAGGAGATAGTGAAATACTCCAATGGATGGAATCCACTGTCATCCAAACCTCAAATCAAAAAAATCAAGGACTACCATGCCAAAAAGAGGGAGGCAACCAAGGAAGAAGCCCCAGTAGCTTCTACCAGCAAGCCCCAAGCCAACCCACTTCCCCAAGAAGGGAAGAAGAACAAGAAAAAGAATTTGAGGAAGCCATATTCCCCAAGCTACAGGATCCCAAGAATCCAAAAGGATGCCATGGACAATGTTTTCAACATGGCCAGAACCTTTATGAAATTCAAGGACAAGGAAGAGCAAAGAATGAGACAACCTCATTTCCCAAAGAAATAACCTTGTCCAAAGATGTTGTAAATACTTTAACAGAAATTAAAGATAGTATATTACCTCTAAAAGAAATTAAAGATAGTTTATTATCACTACAAGAAATAAATAACAATTTATCTTCTTTAACAAAAATTGTTGTGAAAACCAAGAAAGAAATTGACAACATTAAGTTTATTGTTGAAAATAATAAACCAAAGAATTTAATTGACAATACTCAAAAATTAATACAAGGACAACAAGAATTGTATAAATACATAAAAGATATCAAAGACAAGACTTTGACAATCAATTATGATGTGAGTATTGACAATCTTACAGAAAAATTAAATAAATTAAGTATTTCTGTAGAAAAACTTGAAGAAAAGACTTCATCACACCAAAAATTACTTTTCGACCATGTAGAAAAAAGTGATGAAGCAAGAATGCATCTGAAAGATGATATTCAGAATGAAATAAGGCTTATTACTGAAAAAATGGATAAAATTAATGAGGCTAATTTAAATATGCCAAAGTTATCAACACCATTTTCTCATATAAGAAGCCCTATTAAGACAAAAGAGGAATTGTCAAATCCTTTCATAACAGACTTGAGTCACCAAGATAATAACCAAGTCTTAATGAAGGAAGCACCTCAATTGAAAGAATGGCCAACATTCACAGGAGAAGGTGAATATGACCACATGTCATTTATTAAAACAATTGACATGTTACAAGAAGACTATTCCATACCAGATGAATTAATCACTGCAAGATTACATTCATTGTTTGAGAAATCTGAAAAGAGATGGTATTATGGCATAAGACAAACAAATGGTAAAAATACCTGGTCTTGGTGGAAACAAGAAATAATCACCAAGTGGGCAAATGATGCCTGGAGGTATAAGATAGAAAATGCATTTGAAAACTCTTTCTTTGAACCAGAGAAAGACAAACCTTTAACTTGGTTCTTGAAACAAGTTGAAAGGCTTAATGCTCTGTACCCAGAAATGTCACAAAAGATGGTGCACATGAAAATACTTAAAAAATGTGGAGGGGAACTAGAACATGCCCTAAGAAGCAGGTGTATAGAACCATGCTCCACAGAAGAGTATATAAATGCACTAGAAGATATAGTGACAAGAACAAAAATTGGCAGGACTTGGAAAAAATTGGACATTAAAAGCCCAAATAAACCATTTATCAAAAAAGATAAATCAAAAGCATCCTTTAAGCCCAATACATCCAACAATAATGAGCAAAGAAAATGCCATAAATGTGGAGGTATTGGACACTTAGCCAATAATTGCCTTAAAAAAGCAAAGATTAATGAAATTGTGGAAACAGAAAGCCACAATGACAAAGAAGAGGAATCTGACTCTGAAAAAGAGACAGAAGAGTCAGAAAGCTCTGAAAGTGATGAAATCAATATAATTAATGCACAAATTAATAATATTGATATAATTTATGAAGTACTGGATGTTAATTCAAACTTACCACAAGTTGAAACATCTGACACAAACCTGACAAACATACAAGATGCCAAAATTTATAGAACCAAACCTGCAAGAGGAATGGTATATACAGCTGGAAAATCAAGTATAAGTATTGTTATGTTTGATAACCAGGAAGGAAAAGTTAAATTGGATACAGGAGCATATTGCACTTGTGTTGGCAAAAGTTATTTAAAAACCATTGTCCCAAACTGGCAAGAAAAACTTATGCCAATACAAGGTGTCAAATTTAGTAGTGCAAGTGAGAGCATGAAGCCCCTTGGAATAATTGATTTAACACTAATTTTTCCTCATCCCTCACAATGTGTCAGAATTAAAGTAAAGTTTGTAGTAATGGACAACTGTACTAGTAATCATCTCATACTTGGCAATGACTACTTATCAATCTATGGTATAGATATCTCCAACCAAAAAGATAGATATTTTACCATAGGAGATAACAAAAGACAAAAGTTTGGCTTCTTAAATAACAAAAAACAAATCACAGTTATTAAGAAGGAAGAAAAAATTCCAGAAAAGGAACTTTTTATATCTGAACAACTTAAAGAGGCAGAATTCAATCAAGAATTAACAGAAAAAATGAAAGAAAAATTGATTGACCTCTTATTTAAGTATAAAAATGCCTTTGCAACTGACAAAGAACCACTAGGTGCCATAATTGGACATGAAGTGGATATAATTCTTAATGTAGAAAAGCCTTAACGCACCTTTATTAAGAAGACCTGCTTATCCAGCCAGTCCAAGAGCTAGAGAAGCCTTAGAGGTGCACATTAAAGAATTAATGGACCTTGGAGTATTAAGAAAGGTTGGACATAATGAACAAGTAGAAGTTACTACACCTGTCATTATAACTTGGCATAATGGAAAATCAAGGATGGTAGGAGACTTCAGAGCCCTGAACACCTATACCATTCCAGACAGATATCTAATACCTAGAATCCATGAGACATTGACCTAATTGTCAAAAGCTAAGTTCATCACAGCTATGGATGCTCTTAAGGGTTTTCATCAAAATGTCTTAACAGACAATGCCAAGAAACTATTAAGAATAATAGTCCATTGTGGAATTTTTGAATACTTAAGAATGCCATTTGGGATGAAAAATGCACCTTCCCATTATCAAAGAATGATGAATACCATATTCCCTGAAGAATTATCAGAAGGATGGTTAATTATCTATATTGATGATATCATAGTTTGCTCAGAAACTTGGGAAAATCACCTTACAAGACTAGAAAGGGTACTACAGAAAATAGTCCAAGTGAATATGAAAATTTCCTTGAAAAAGTGTCATTTTGCATATAGTGAATTAAAAGCACTAGGACATGTTGTATCTGGCCTTAGTCTAGGCATAGACAAAAATAAAGTGGCAGCAGTACTACTTAAGCCAATTCCTCAAACCAAAAAAGAAATGCAATCATTTCTAGGATTTGCTGGTTACTATAGACAGCATATAAAGGACTTTGCAAAAATTGCCAAATCCTTATATAAATTATGTGACCAACAAACAGTTTATGAAATGACTGAAGAAAGGGTCAAGGCATATGAAGAATTGAAAAATTCACTAACAAATGCCCCATTTCTTCTAATGCCAGATTGGAAACTACCCTTCCAACTGTACATTGATGCTTGTGGAGAAGGACTAGGTGCTGCACTTCACCAAACACAAATTATCAATGATAAACCAGTGGAAAGACCAATTTGTTTCATTTCAAGGCAAATAAAGCCAACAGAAGCAAGGTATGGAGCAAGCCAAATGGAATGCTTATTCCTAGTGTGGTCTTTAGAAAAACTGCATTATTATTTGGATGGCACAGTATTTGATGTAATCACAGACTGTAATGCTGTGAAATCACTATTAAATAGGAAGACTCCAAATAGACATATGCTGAGATGGCAAATTGCTATCCAAGAATATAGAGGAAATATGACTATTGTTCATAAATCTGGAAATATTCATAAAAATGCAGATGGTCTCAGCAGATGGGCTCTAGCAAATACCCCTGACAATCCAGCATGGGTACCACAAGAAGAACACCATATAGAAGGAATATGTGTTACAGAAATTGGCACAGAATTCTTTAACCAAGTTAAAGAACCTATAAGACAGACGAAAATTGCCATATCTTAAGCCAACTTCTAATGAAAGACTGCAAAGATCCATTGCTTTCATCAAAACTAGATGAAATATGGAAAAAGGCATATGATGAAGGAAGATTCCACCTCCTTGATGGAATCCTTTACCATAGAACAAAACACACATGTGTTATGACCTTAACAGATAGAACACTAATAAACACTATTTGACATGAGTGTCATGATAGTGTTGCATCTGGACATCTCTCAGAAGATAGGACACTAGAGAGGGTGAAAACCTGCTCTTGGTGGCCAAATTGGAAGAAAGATGTTGCAGAGTACTGCCAAACCTGTGACAGATGTCAAAAAGCCAACAGAGCAATAGGAAAGAAATTTGGAATGATGATCCAAATCCAAGAACCAAAATTCCCATGGGAAATAGTTCATATGGATTGGGTAACAGCACTACCTCCAGGAGGAGACAGGAGCTATAATGAATGTCTAGTATTAGTTTACAGGTACAGTAAAACTCCCATTTTCTTACCATGTCATAAAGATGACACAGCTATGGATACAGCCATAATGATATGGAATAAAGTCATTAGCCACACAGGCTTATTCCAAAATATTATAAGTGACAGAGACCCAAAGTTCACTTCAGCATTATGGACAAATCTCCATAACTTGTTTGGGACAAAGTTATCATTCTCAACAGCTTATCATCCTCAAACTGATGGTTTAGCATAAAGAATGATACAGACCCTAGAGGATATGATCAGAAGATTCTGTGCTTATGGGCTAGAATTCAAAGATTCTGATGGTTTTACCCATGATTGGTGTACACTAATACCAGCACTTGAACTGGCATATAAGACATCAATCCATTCTTCTACTGGCAAGACACCAGCAATGCTAGAGAAAGGTTGGAATCCAAGACTTCCTTATGATACCCTCAAAAAGGACTTAGTGGATATAAATCCAACAGCAAGCAGTTTTAAGATAATGATGACAAAGCAAGACACCATGCAAACAGATGCATGCAATACTCTTTCAAATATGCAAAAGAAAGATGGGACAAAAGTCATAGACCACCTGACTTCAAAATAGGAGATTTGGTATTAGTATCAACTCTTAACTTTAATAACATAAAAGGACCAAAGAAAGTGAAAGATTCCTTTGCAGGACCATTTATGGTAGAAGCACTTCATGGACCCAATGCTGTACAATTGGAACTTACAGGTGATTTAATGAATAAACACCCAACTTTCCCTGTAAGTCTTATAAAACCTTACAGCTCAAGTGACAAGGAATTATTTCCACTAAGAAATAAACCCCCACTTGAAATTCCCCCTTTGGAAGAAGGAGATGAAAAAAGAATTGTAAAAGTCCTTAAAGAAAGAAGGACAAGGAACAAGAAAGAAAAAGAATACCTTGTAAGGTATAGAAATCCAGCTCAAGAAGATGAATGGCTACTTGAGAAAGATATAACAAATGCTGATTAACTACTGAGGAGGTTTAGACATGAAAGAAAACCTAAAGAATAACAAAATCAAGCATTATTGAGCTTCAAGACTGATAAAGTCTAATGAAGAGGTAGTACAGTGGATGATACCCTAATCACACATATCAGATTGTGGTACAATCTTTTTTGGTGGTAGGGAATGTGAGCCTTTGAGATATGACCACATACCCAATAAGGTCACAAAAAAGACTCAGAATAATTATACCTTTAATATAATTATATTAAAACTGCTTAGAATAATTATACATTAAAAATAATTACTTAAATATACAAAAAATACCATAAATTGGTACAAAAATTGGTTTAACTTAAAAACCAATGAATCAACATGTAAAATGAATTATACCATTGGATTCCCCATGGAAAAATACACATATACCATTTTTATGGCATATCTGTAAAGTCAATATTTAATGAATTATAAGGTATAATACCTTATAAAAACCATAAAACCTTATTTTTCTCAAGGACTAATGAAACAACATGTGAAATAAGTTGTACCAGTGAATTCCCCACAAACGTCCACACATAAAACAATTAATAAGCTAATTTCCAAAGTTAATACTTAAGGAATTAACCTGAATATATGCACTTTTTTGGTCAATGCATATATTCAAGGATCATAGCTAATATCTCCTAAACTATACATGATAGAATAATGAACCAAAAATAAAGTTACCACGTAATTACTGTAAGAACACAGATATGAACTTTATTTTACAAATTATAAACAAGGTTAAAACCTATGATGAAATATTGATAAAAATCAACAGAGCTGTTGACCACTTTGTTGTGAAAGTGGTCCAAACTTAAAAAAAAGTATACAGTTGGATTCTACTAGCTCATTCGTGAAGAATGATTTAATTTTTATTATTAAATTCAGGGTATAACCCCCTGAAATCAAGGTTTGAAGTTTAAAATATTGAATTTCGACAGAAAAGATGAGTTACAAGAAAAATCATCAAAATTAGAGTTTTGATGATGTAATAAAAAGCTCTTGGAAGCATAATAAGGTTATGACAGGCTATCATAATTCACTCTCTGAATTGCTGTAGCGTGTAAATCTTCAAAGTTATTGAGGATCAAGGTTTGAGCTTAATTTGAGCAGTTATGATCACTCACAGTAACCTTAATTTAAGTTTAACAGTCTTAAGAGTGATAAAATTGGTGAATACTATTAGTTTATGATTAAAACTAATAAAATCCACGAAATTTGGGGTTCTGCCAAGCCTCTGATGTCATCAACTTTAGAGTTATAGTGATAACTCTAAATAATGGTGTAATAATGATGTAATATGGTTTGATAATGATTTAATCATCTCCAAACCTTAAAATATTGATCAATTCCAGTGGATATGATCAGTACACGTCTATCAGAAGCCTTTTGGACTCTAGGAGGGAGGTATCTACTATAAATAGAGCTCTTTTTACTCTATTTTCCCCTCAGACGCATCAAAAACATTAAATCAATTAAATCAAAGGTAATTTCTTTACTCTTTATATATAAAAGTATTATATTATTAAAGACAAAAGACCACCTTTCTATAATCATCTATTTTGACGTGATTAAATCATTTATTTAATTGTTTTTGTTAAAAATCTCTCTAAAACTCATTTCCACGTAAAAATCCAGAATAATTTGTAATTTTCTTTATTTTTATTGTAAATACAATTTGAAAAAGTTGTATTTTTATTTTTTGGCGTAAAATATTTCAAAATTATTATATTAAGTGTTAAAAGTAGGTTATTTTCTCTTATTATAATAATTTCTCTATTATTACTCTCTTAATAATTCTTTAATTAATATAAATAGTATTTATATTAATTCATAACTTTAATATTAGTAATATTATTGTTATTAATTGTTTTTTATTAATAAAAAGCAATTTTTTACGCCTTTATTATTTGTTGGTAACAATAATAAAGAGCTTTTTAAATATATTAATTATTTTATATTAATATATTTATTTATTATATTATATTTTCATAATATAAATTATATAATTATTTTACGCCATAATAATAATAATTATTTATTATTATTATATTTTTAATCTTATTTATTCAATTCATAAGGACATTCAGAGTACAATAAGTAATAAATTAGTAATTTTTACTTATTGTTTCATAGTCAAACCTTACAAGCATTGAGGCTTGACAAATTGTTTGGAACTTCCTCTTGAATACACCTTTGGAATGAATTGAAAATACTCCCTTGGAGGGAATAATTGAAGTGAGAATAACCAATGAATTCCTAATGGTGTCATTGGTCTTTGAGAAATTACACCTGCACTTGAGCCTTGATGGGTCCTCTGGATAACATGACACTTTGGTGACTTATGGAATGTTGAATTACCCCTCTGCTATTGACACCATTGAATTTCTGGTGAAAAAAGGTGCAGAATGGTGTATAACACCATTTATGACAATTTGAGTTGCTGAAGGGTAAAATTGGCCAAAGGTCTTTGTGAGTGAAGTCAGGAGGATGAGAGTGAAAATTGGGTTTTGGGTGACTTCAGAGGTGAGAAGGTGTTTCTGGGTGTATTGGCTGATTTTGGGTTTCTGACCAAATACAGATTAGAACAGCTTTAAAACTGTATTTGCGCAAAAGTGCACAAAATGCACAAAACTGGCAATTAAGAACCAAAAGGCCTGATATGGCCTTTTGGACATATTTCCCATAATACATGGGAAAATGGCATATACAGCTGAATACAGCAAAAATGCGCAAAATGCGCAAAACTGTATTTAAAGCTTAAAAAGCCAAATACAGGCTTTTGGGCTGTATTTTCCCTGTTAACTGGAAAATACCAAAGAGCTCCCAAAAGCAGAGAAAGGCCAGGAAGGGCCAGGTTGGCCCCAGGAGTGAAATGACCATAAAAGGCCAGAAGAGATGAGAGGGCCAATTTGGCCAGTGATTATGGATATGACCAAATTTCCATAAGATTGATATGGCACTGAAATGCCATATGGAGTCCAGGAGGGTAATTTCCATGGTTGTGACAAAATTCAGGCTTAAAGTGAGATATCCACAATGGGTGTACCATAAGTGTCTGTCAGAATACCATAATATTAAGTGCTGCAAACATGCATAACACTATTCTTAGTGTATATGTAACATGGGATTTCTCACATTCCCATTATTTTGGCATGAAATTGAGAAAAACACAAGTTTTCACAGATCTTTTATGTGGTATTGATGATGTGGTATTGAAGTATTTTCAATATTACCACCTCAAAGAGTTGATTTAAGCTTATTCACTCTATGGATCTACCCTAGGTAAATTTTTGTGTAGAATCCAAATCTGGCCTTAAATCCATGGATATACATACTCAATAAAAAGTTATTTATCTTTTCTGAAATCAAAAATGATGAATTTTGAATATATGCATGACATATGGGTTATGCATAGTTCAGAATTTATTTTTAAGATAATTGTGGCCTATTTGAGTATGTAAAATATACCTGAAGGCTCACAATCACTGGAGTTAGTGACAAGGGTCTTCAGGTCATCAAGAGTGTACATGTGAATGGTATGGGAAATATAACTAATGCCATTAGGCTTTTAACTAAATCAGGGACAAATGGCTTTGATTTCCTGAGGCATTATTGGTTATGCTGCATAAAATTTTCTGTTAAAGATTATATGAATGAAGAATATTCAGGAATGGTGTTGCAAGTGATACTCATGAATAGGGGTAGGTGTGAGCATTGGTTTGAGTTGACCATGAAAAGAAGAAACCTCTTACCTCCAATATCTGAGAGACCTATAATAATAGCAATAAGTCTAAAGTCAGTATCAATCTAGTGAGCAGTCACTGCAAGGTAAGCAGTGATGTTGGGACTTGTCCTGGAATCCGTCATAAAAGAGACATCAATTTTGTTGCTTAAAAGATAATGGCATATTGATTCTTGATTATAGAAATACATTTTTGTCAAGTGTGCTGTCAGACTTGCTCAGCACACTAATATATTGGTCACAGCTGGATTTCAAAGCTCCAAGAGAGCTTGGAAGGTGGTTTATTCTGTAGTTGAGAGAGGAAAATTGGCATCACAAATAAAATAGACAAGTACATTTTTATGTGATTCAGGGGATAAAGTCTGGAAAATTTGCAATGTCAGCATTGTTGGTGAAAGAAATAAACAGCCATACACCTTTTTAGAATTAAGATGGTGCACATGCTGATCAATTTTGTGACACTTTGCAAGAGAAGATGATATGGTTTTGGTATTAGACACACAATGCAAGAGATGCAAGTTCTGGCTCATCCCCTTGGTGCATCCAGTAAAGTAATGTTTAAGTTGTTTTTTACAGGACTTGCCTAATTGGTCAACATATTGGCATTGCACATATTGATCATTGACATCAGAAAAGTATACCCAGACCCAAGATCATCTTGTGGGCTGGATGGGGTCATTGCTAGTTGGTTTGGTATTACTTGGGGTGGAGTGACATGAAGACAGAGCTGAGGACATTCTGAAATCATGTTTGTTAAAAAGAATACAAACGTGGGGACAGAAAAAAGAAAAAAGATGAGCAAGTGAGATGAAGATAGTAAAATTTAGTAGAGACAATGAGTTACATAAGGAAGAGAGAAGGTGAAAGCAAAATGGTTGGAGGGGAAAGTGAATGAAAGTGGAAAGGAAGTTGGAGGAAAAGAAAAGATTGTTGGGGCGAAAAGGAAACAAAAATGGTGGGTAACGGGAAATCCCGGGAGGTCTTGCAGGACATGAATTGGGTTACTTTGTGGTCAGGGTTTAGGCCTGGGATAGGGTCGGAATGGTTTATTCCAAGAAAATATCCACGGGAATCGGCCTTAGCGCTATCATTACATAATCAAAATGCGGCTGTCAGTCAACCGCTACAGGTATGGCTGGCACTGGCAGTGTGTGTATAATTCCAGAATAGTGCCACAGTGCGATATCAAGTCAGCTTGATTCAATCCTTCCCATACAGTTTTCCCAATAGGGTGCTTGTCAAAGGTGATGACGATGTTAGGGTCGAGGCCAGAGAGAAAAAGCCCACTTGAGCTCCATTGCGACTGAGAACTTGCCAGGCATCATTCTCTTTCAAGCAACGCACCTGAGCTGTTTCATCAATTTCTGGCGTTGCACTCCCAGTATTTCTCTTTAGTATGTTGATGATCTTGCTTCCCATCTATCTTTTCGCCCTTTCTGCGTTGGGCGCCTCTTGTAGCGACCCCTCAGCCAAGCTTAGCTCCGTGCCATCTTCTACTTCTCTCTCACTACCTCTGGATCAACAACATGACAGTCGCTGCTTCACAACTCCTCAAACTGACTATGGGCCGACTGTAGATCTCAATGGCCAACCTGTCCGCTATGGGCCTAAAGAAAATACAAGTTATGCACCCAAGACCCGAACTAATTCCTCAGATCCAGTATGGGGTCAGCCCACCATTCGTTTTGCCAACGGAAGTTCATGTTGTCAACACTTATCACAAGTAAGAGCGAATTATCAGAAAGGCGTAGTATTTTTTTCTTCAGTTTTACCCCTTCCTGAGCTGTTACTTGAACAGGTTCGCGAATACATCGATTATTTAGATGAGACTATTGTAAAATATCTTTCAATTCGACAACAGTTTGTGGTTGAAGCCGGTCGATTTAAAGCATCCAAGCAAGAGGTCAGAGCTCCCCCCAGGGCCGTTGGCGTAGTCAAGAATGCCCAAGCTATAGCCCAAAAAGTTGGTTTGGCCCCTTGGGTGGCTCAAGTAAGTAGATCCTTTTCTAAACGGATAAACTGAAACTTTCAAAAAGAATATGCATATCGCTTTCTAACTCTATCATTCCCTCCACCCAATCGGCCTGACATAGGTTTCCTATACTGCATTACTTAATTCTTTCGTTGGTGAGTCGTGTTTCGTGTCATCAGAGGCCCCGAAAAGTAGTAAATGAACTGTTTTTAACATGCTGATGATTTTTCATACATCAAAATCACCAGAACTAGAGTTGTGCCTTTTTGACGAAGACGTTGCCAAGAAAAACTTTGCGCCACACCCTTGAAAAATATATCACGCTTGTGCCGTTGCGTCAAGATACCCCAATGAACTATTAGGATGTCAGAATCATGCCTCATGTTTTAGCGATATATTTTTACAATGATGAAGGCCTAAATCACCCCATTCCTCGGACTTATTGAAGAGGAGAACCTCAGAAAGTAGTTGGTTTTTTTCCAAAAAAAAAAACTTCTCAGACCAGACCAGCTTGAGAAGATTGCGCACTTGATCAAATTCAAAGAATATGAAGAATGCATTCTGACTGAGGCGGCAAGGCTTGTAATTCAGCTTGTTTTGCTTTGTGCTTGCGCGTTCTTGGTGTCGGACTGTCGCGACAAGATTGATCATATTCTCACACCAGAGAGATTTGTCAATACGGTATTTGGGACAGACGGACAATTGCCATTGCATGGTATAAGACTTCTTTTTCTCTGGGGGCTCAATTCAACTTAGCCAATATTGCGAGTATTTCCCACAAGAAAGTTTTCAGTTTGCTATCAAATCAACCGAAATCTGAATTATTTTACGCTCAGTTTTTTACAAGACTTGGTAAGTCTGATAAGCTGCTTCACCAACCCTTACATCGCGAGTATAAACAATGCACAGATAGTGTTTGTGGAACTTAATGTTGAATTTTGCAATTAATATTTTTCCTTATTGCACGATGAGGGCGTGGTCCTCAGGCATAATGAACAAGTATTTTGATTTTTTTTATGAGAAAGCTCCTTATTGTTTGAATTCGGTTTTATGATACTTGTTTGGCAGGTTGAAAATCATTAAAACAAGGTTTATTTTCATGACATATATAGGTTAGCAAAAGAAGTTACATTGCATGGGGTAAATCCAATTTTGCTCCCCTGTGTCTTTCAGCTAGCTTCCATGCGTGCCTATCGAGGTAAGAACTATTTTTATGAACGGAAAAATGAAGATAGAAGTATTGAAAAACTTAGCTATGGAGTAAATTAAGTCTCCTAAATTGGAATCAAAGTAGAAATCCTTGCTATTTTTGATTACTTTCGTTGATTGATAATTTGTTTTAAGAAATAAGGTTGTATACTATGCACAATAATAAACTTCAAAAGCCCTCCTTAATTAGTTTTTTCATTTTAAAAATAAAGTACCAAAGTTATGCATGATGGTAATATCTCCATATTTCTATTGAATGTGGCTTAAAATTAGATTGGTTGACTACCTCATGCTTTGATTAGTTATGAGAAATTTCTTTACATTCTTAATGAATGTCATTACCTTTTCTAATTATTTTTTGAGACTATTATTAAGAAATACTGTAAATTATGATTCAACTTGATGAAAAAAATAATCCAGATTTAAAATTGAAACTCAAATATTTTTTTATCATTCTTTTCCTCAGACTTTATTTGATATTTGCCATTTCTGAGCCATTAGGTGATTTGACTAAAAACAATAATCCATTAATTAATTGATTTCATTACCTTTAATGAGCATTTGAATGCTACCCCCAAGCCTACCCAGGGGTTACTTGTATAGTAGTTTATTCCAAAAGCTGGTTCTGTGATGCCAAACACTATATGATCAGTTGATGAAAGATGATGAAAAAGTCATATAATGAGTATTTTATGTAAATATATGAATGTTTGGATGAAAAAAGCTCCTTTTAGATGATTGATGCTATATTGTTTCAGTAAAACTGTTCAAATATGTTTTCAATTTTTTTTGATTGAAAAAAATCAATAAGGAAATTCAAACTTGACTAATGAGGCAAATTTTTTTTTGGGGGGGATTCTTTCCAAAAAGGCATATTTAGAAATGTAAAGCTTATGAAGCAAAATAACAAGTCAAATGAACTTTGAGAACTCCTTTTTTCAAAAAAAAAGAACTTGAGGAGTTTCCAACTGTAAGGTGGAGATATTAAAATTTGATTAAAGATCAAGTACTTTTCCTATTTTCAAAATTTATATAAAGTAAAAATGGTAATTTTAAGAGTTTTAAGATCAAAAATACAACAAATGTATTATTTTTAACCTAATTAGTAGAAGAAAATATTATAATTAAGATTCATTGTTTTAAAAACAATAAGAATTTATCCTAAAATACTCTACAAGGGATATTTATGGCTACAAGAGAAATTTCTTCAAGAGGAATTTAAATTAGAATTAATCAAGAAGAGAAATTAATTAAATTAATTTAAGAACAGTGTCACATTGTGGAATATGATCCACAACTTTCCAGTATTAACCAGTTTTTCAACCAGTTTAATAGCCATTATTGGCAAGAGCTCCCTTTGTTGAGGTCTGGAAGACAGTATTGTGACAGCCTGAAAAAAT
The DNA here is from genome assembly GCA_023105745.1 of Austropuccinia psidii. Lineage (NCBI taxonomy): Eukaryota > Fungi > Basidiomycota > Pucciniomycetes > Pucciniales > Sphaerophragmiaceae > Austropuccinia > Austropuccinia psidii. The sequence goes on from JALGQZ010000002.1 coordinate 70,773,271, forward strand.
ATGTCCAAGTTCTTCTTTGATTTCTTAAAAACCAAAAATGAATTTTGTAAGTGAAATTTCCATCTTCACTTCTTTGAATGTTTCTAGTACTCTTGCAAGTCTTTTAAGGTTCAAAGACCATGAGGCTGAGAATATAATTATATCATCAATTTAAATATTTACACATCCTTCAGATATTTCTGTGCGAAAGATAGTATTAATCATTATTTGATGATGATAGGGAGCATTTTTCAATGCCAAAGGGCATTCTCAGATACTCATAAATACCAAGGTGAGTGGTAATTCTAAGAAATTTCTTGGCTTTTTGTGTCAAGAAATTTGGATGAAAACCTTTTAATTAAACCATTGAGGTTATATAATTAGCCTCAGAGATTTAGGTTAATGTTTCTTGGATTCTTGGAATTTGGTGCCTAACAAAAAGAATTAAAATTATAATGTTAAAATAAGTAAAAATTCCATTAAAAAGCTTAAATTCTTGATTATCTCAAACACCAATGAATAAAAATTTGAAAGAAATTACATCATTTGATTTCTCATAAATAACTACACATATAAAATTTTTATGTTATATCTGTAGATTCAATACTTACTGAGATAACCTGAATATATGCACTCTTATGATAAGTGAATATATTCATGGTTTTTAGCTCATATCTTTTGAGATATGGATTATAGGGACTGGATACAAAGATAAATTTGGCACTAAATAACTTTAATAATACATATATAAGCTTTCTTTGGTAGGCTATAAGCAAATTTTCAAGCTTACAACAGTTTATTGAGAAAAATAGCAATAGCTGTTGACCACTTTAAATTGAAAGTGATCCAAACTTAAAATAAAGTCTATAGTAAGATCTTACTAGATTATAAGTGAAGAATTATTTAATTTTCCTCATGATACTCAAGGTGTAACCCCCTGAAATCATAGTTTGAAGTTTAAAATAGTAAATTTTGACAGAAAAGATGAGTTAAAAGGAAAATATCAAAAATAGAGTTTTGATTATTTGATGAAACTATTTTGAAATCTTAGTCAGAACATGCCAGGATATAAGTATTAACTCTTTGAATGGCTGTAGCCTTAAGAAATAAAAATTTATTAATGATCAAAATTAAAGTTTAAAAATGATCATTTATGATCACTAACTGTAATCTTATTTTAAATTTAACAGTTGAAAAAGTGATAAAGCTGGTGCATAATAGTATATTCTTATTAAAACTAGTAAAATTCACAAAGTTTAGGCTTTTTCCAAGCCTATGAGGTCAGAAAACTTAGAGTTACAGTAATAGGTCTAAATAATTGTGTAATAATGAGAGAAGAAGGTTTAATTCTGATTTAATCATTACTAAAACTGAAATTTTTGATCAACTTCAGAGGATACCATCAGTAAGCGTCTACTAGAAGACTTCTGGAATTGAGGGGGAAGGATTTTAACATAAATAGAGCTCTTTCCTCTATTTCCCCCTCAGATGCAACAAAAACAATAATAAGTCAAATACAAAGGTAATTCTCTTAATTCTTCAAATACAACCAATTTATATTATTAAATACCAAAGTTTTATCAATCAGTAATCACTTTTTAAATAATTTATTATGTCAAAAATCTGATTGTTTTGTTAAATTATCTCTAAATCTGCAATTCCACATAAAAAGAAAATTTGTGATTTACCTTATTTTTATTTGTAAATACAATTTGAAAAAGTTGTATTTACATTATTTGGAATAAAATTATCCAAAATTATTATCTTAAGTGTTAAAAGTAAGTTATTTCATCTTACTATAATTTATTTTCTCTATTATCATTATTATCATAGTTCAATTATTAATATAAATAGTATTTATATTAATAGATAACTTGAATATTAGTAAGATTATTGTTATTAATTGTTATTTATTATTGAATAATTTTTTTACACATTCATTATTTGTTTTTAGCAATAATAAATTTCCATTGAATATATTAATAAATTCATTCTATTATATTATGTTATTATTTCAAAATAATGGAAACTTTATGCCATAATTATAATTATTTTTTAAGATTATTTATCATCACAATTAGGATTTGATATTCAGAGTATAATAAGTAAAATATTAATAATACTTACTTATTTTTTCATAGTCAAACCTTACAATCAATGTATAGTTTTTATGATAATTCAAATTCAGGCATCCTTAATACAGGTTCATGTGTGATTTCATATTATGTTTTCTCAAATACTAAATCCACTGAACTTAGCTTGTATGAGCTACTAGTGATTTTTTCAAACTTTTTGATGTGACTCCCATAGTAGCTGGAAAATCCTAAAAAATATTGAGTTTCTTTTCTGTTTTTGGGTAATGGTTTCTTCATCACTGCAGCTACTTTGTTCTGGTCTATGGCTAAGCTCAAGCCTGAGACCTTATGTTCTCATGCCAAAAGTTCTTGTTGGCCAAAATTGTATTTTTCTAGAAAAATATACAAATTGATTGGTGTCTATTTGCTCAATATTCTGCTAATTTTTCTCACATAGTCCTCCCATGTTTCTGAGTATACAATGATATAATCAATGTACACTACCATCCACCCCTTCATTAATTCATCTTGAATCATGGTGTCCATCATTCTTTGGAAGTGGGCTGGTGCATTTTTGATGAAAAAAAGAATCCTGGTGTATTAATATATGCCCAAGTGGAATATAATTCTTATTATTCAGAGAGAGTTTTGCTTAACTTCATTCTGATGGAATCCTTTCATGTAGTCCATCCTTGTAATAAATATGGCCTTTTCCAGATTTTCTAGTCCATGGGGTACTTGTCTGCTTTAGTGTAGTATTCCAGGGCTCTGAAATCCCCGCAAAGTCCATATTTTCTATATTCAAAGTAATTAGGACTGGTTTAGTTACTTTTAATATCTCATTATGTCCTATTTTTTCAATTACCCCCATCTCTAGGAGTTCACTTATGTGTTTCTCCATTTCCTTCCTTATTTCCAGGATTTCTGGGTATGGTGGTCTTCTGAGCATGGGTGGGTTGCTTCTTTCTCCATCCAGATATAGCTCTATATTATTTCCCTTGATTTTTCATAGTGGTTAATCCCCAATTGAAAAAGATGGTCTGTGCTTTCCTAGTATGTCAATAAAGTTGAGTTTCATCTTACTTGTGCATTGTGTAAAATATTGGGCTTAATTGAGCTCTTCCAATAGGTCTTTAAGTATATTTTCATTCTTTATGTGGCTTATATCAAAAGGAAACTTTTTTCCAGGGTTTTTCTTATAGTAAGATACCTCTTCTTAATATTACAAATTTCTATACCATACATTATTTGGTATTTTGTGCCCAACAAGAATCCTTGTACTTGTGCATTGTCTATGGTTACAAATTCAGCTTTGAATATTTTATTTACTTTATTATGAGGGAGAACTATCTCTTTGATAATTGTACAAAGGGGATTCATCGTTCCTGATGCACTCTTGAAGTTCTTTGCTTTTGTAAGGATTAACTATTCCTCCAATTTTGGCATTTGATAATTCAGATATTCATTTGCCACTATGGAAAAACTAGCTTCTGCTTCACTTATCATTGGGTGTTTGTATTTTTTATATACACCTTCAGTTTTTTTATGTGTACCATGGATGAACCCCATACCCTTGTTTTGTTTTACCAGTATTTTTTTTTCATCCTGTGCGTGTTTACAGAGTGGTTTTCTGTGTTTACTTGCAGTATTCCAGAGTCTGATCCAATTTCTTTTATTTCCAGTTGGTTTTCCTTATTGAATCCCACTCTTCATTTTTCTATATTCTCTGATTCACTTTGTGAATATTCCCTAAGGCCATGCCCGATTCTGTCAGATTCATATTTGTCACCTGGTGGTTCTTCTTCTTGTTCCTCATCAATTGCATATTTCCTCTTTTCTGGTTTTACACAATTATTTTAATAATGGTCAGGTGATCCAAAGTTGTGGCACACATAATTCTTTTTGGAATTTTCTTTTCACTTATCTCTATGTGTTTCTTTCACTTCAGACTTATTTCTTTTCTTTGAAGTTGTTTTTGTAAGAGGTGTACCTCCCAATAGATGTATTTTTCTTACATCTTGTATGAATTTTTCTATGTCATAAATGCTGCTGATTTTTCTTAATCTGCATTTGACTGAATGCTATAGGTATCCTTTCAGTTTTGTCAGAGGTTTATGGTTCCTCATTTCTATTGTCATTTGGGGACTAATAGATTTGAGAATTTTGGTTTGTTTAAGAAACCATTAATAGGGGTATTTTTCTGTTTAGTATCTGTCACTCTCAAAAGAGATTTTCTTCCTCCAAATCCAAGTTACATTGCTCTCCTTTTTTATTATCTTCTTTATTCAAAATGGCCAGCTTTTTTTTTATTTTATTTATTTTATTTATTTTATTTATTTTATTTATTTTATTTATTTTATTTATTTTATTTATTTTATTTATTTTATTTATTTTATTTATTTTATTTATTTTATTTATTTTATTTATTTTATTTATTTTATTTATTTTATTCATTTTATTTATTTTATTTATTTTATCTCAGTGTACCAGATGTTTGTATGGCATCTGAATGCAGTGTTGAGTCTTGTGGTGGACCAGTAGTCTAGTATATCTGATATATCAAAAAACAGTCCATAAAGATACTCAATAAGTCCCATGTTATCATATTCTCCAACTCCTAAGAGTTTTTCCCAATTCACCACGTCTGGCAATCTTTTGGTTGCGTGTTTTTCTGAGTACTGGAGGCTTTCACCATCTTGTCAAATTTATTCAGATCTTAACCTTGTATCCTGATATTCAGGTACTTTTTTCTCTGATTTTTCCTCCTCTTTTACTTTTCAGGAGTTTTTGTTAATGGGTTGATCACCTTGGTTTGTTGAAGGGAAGAAATTTTCTTCTTGTTCCTCTTTATCATGGAGGTAATCAATCTCTTTTCCAAGATTTTACTGCTACTTCTGGACATTTCTCAAATCCCTCCTCATATTATTTTGTTCATGTAGTATTTATTTCAACTGTTTACTGGCTTTTTCAAAATATTCCCAAATTTTGGCTAAATTTGTGTTAAAATCTTTTATTAATATAGATTTGAAGTTATTTTCTTCCTTAAATTTTTTTGTTTCTATCCTCACAGTTTATGACGTCTCACATGTCCACTGCATGAATTTGGACACTTTGTATTATGTAAACTGATAATTCACAGGTTTTTTGTTTTCAAAATCTTGAGTGGGGAATTTATTTTAATCATAATCTCTGGATAAATTAATTCTGCGCTAGCAATATTATTGTTAGGTACAACCACCTTTTGGTTTTGTGCACCTATTGCAATAATTCCATGAGTTCCATGATCAACAGAATTGTTTTTTTTCTTCCTTTTGTTACAATAAGTCTTGTTTTACCTTTCCCTACTTGTCTTCTGCTGGTAACTCTCGGAAATGATTGGGGAGTCCTGTATAAACTGGCCCTTGGCTTGTACATCCTTGAGCTTCTTGACTGTTTCAGGAAAGATCAAATTCCTTCCTCTCTGCCTTGGGGTTTTTGAATATGACTGGGCTCTTCCATATTAAAGGAATTCTTCATGGCTTTGATTTCTTCCTGGTTCTCTTTTATTTGGGTTTCTCTTTCTTTGTAGAGGCTAGAAATCTTGTTGGGTTTTCAACCTTTCATTTCTTCCATTCATTCTGGCCAAGTTATTTTCTTGACGAAGATCTTCTGTGTTTTTATTCCTATTTTTTCCAATGATGCTGCCATGCTGAAAATTTTCTTGTCCATACTCCATGTGAAAATGTCTTTTAGAAGTTTGTGGATTTGCATGACCTTTGCTGAATATTTCCAATCCTCTGGTTTTAATTCTGGGTCAAATATTATTTGGAATGGTACTTTGGGCAGAAGTTCCTTGATGGTGGGTCCCTTGTTGCTCATTTTGTCCAACAGATGGCTGTCTTACTCCTGCTCTGTTTCTTCTTTTCCAGTTTTCTGACTCACTTAGTGGGAATCCAAGATATCTTCAAAATGGATTTGTCATGTTGAAAATGTTAAGAAATGACTGAAAACAAAAAATAATGTTTTATTCAAGGTTTTTTCCCTCTAGTAGGCCTTTGTACAAATTTATGCTCTATACTCCCTGGCACTGTTCCATTGGATTTTAAAACTGGGTGTGTTACAGTTATTCTTGGTTTTTGAACTACTTTTGGTGTTCCAACTTGCTTGGTTGGTGCTTTTCTGAGTTTAATTTCCTTCGGTAAAGCTATTGATGTCCACTCTTTTGATTTGATGACCTCACTAGGAATCTCTTACTTGCCTTTGGTTTTTTTTCCAGCCCCTATTTATCTTCTGAGGCTGTCATGGATTGGTTTCCTTGAGAATGGGTTTCCAGTGGAATGTAGTATTTTTCCACTTTCAGAAAGGAAAAATAAGAGTTTTTTTGTTACTTTTTGATCAAGCAAAAAAAATTAGCTTTTCTGCTGTTAATTTTTCTTTTTAAGGTTATTATTTCAATTTATTCATTTTCTTTTTATATATGTCTTATCTTATTTTAAGAAAATAAAATATTTAAGTATTTTTACTTATAATCTATAAGTCAAATTTCAATATTCAAGTATTTTGTGAATGATTCACTTGAATATCATTATGTTTTTATTATTAATAAGTAAAAAAATATAAGCTTTAACTATGAAACAATAAGAAAATATTACTAATATTGTACTTATTGTACTCTGAATGTCCTTCTTAAAATAATGAATAATATTACAAATAATAATAACAATAAAGAAATATTATAATTATGGTGTAAAAATATATATATCATTAAAATAAATATAATAGTATTAATTATATTATAAAAATAATATAATAAGAATAAATATAGGAATATTTGATAATTAATATATTTATGGAAATTCATTATTGTTACCAACAAATAATAAATCTGTAAGAAATTTTTATTTAATAATAAAAAACAATTTATAACAATAATATTACTAATATTAAAGTTATTTATAATAAAAGAATGATTACAAATAGTAATAGAGAGAAATTCAGTCTAAAAAAAGAAAAAACTACTTTTAATACTTAATATGATATTTGAAAATACTTTAAGCCCAATAATGTAAATGAAACTTATTTAGATTTCATTTACAAATAAAAATAAAAGAAATTACAAATATTCTTGGTTTTAAGTGGAAGTAAAGTTTTTAAAGAGAGTTTAAAAAAAACAACAAAATATTGCGTGAATCATGTCAAAGCTGGTAATTATAATAAATATGATCTTTTTTTTCAATAAAATAATAGATTTATATATAAATAATGAAGAAATTACCTTTGATTTTCATGTTTTTATTGTTTTTTATGCGTCTGAGGGGGAAATAGAGGAAAAAGAGCTCTATTTATAGTAAAAGCCTCCCTCCTAGAGTACAGAAGGACTTTAGTAGAAATTTACTGATTGTATCCACTGGAATTCATCAGTACTTTAGGGTTTAGTAATGATTACATCATAATTAAGCCTTCTTATCTCATTCTTATGCCATTATGTATAGTTCTTGCTGTAACTCTAAGCTTTCTGACATCATAGGCTTGTAAAAATAATACACTTTGTGTATTTTATTATTAGTAATCATAATATCCTCGTATTAATCAGTTTTATCACCTATATAGCTGTTAAACTTAAAATAAGATTACATGGTGTGATCATAAATGATCATTTTTAAGATCTAACTTTGATCATTAATACCTTTTGAGTTATTCACGCTTCAGCTGTTCAGAGAGTGAATTCTGATTCCCTAGCACTTCCTCACTAAGCTTGCAATAGAATCAAATTACATCATTAAAACTCTATTTTTGATGATTTTCCTTGTAACCCATCTTTTCTGTTGAAATTTACTATTTTTAACTTCAAACCATTATTTCAAGGGGTTATACCTTTAATATAATTATGAAAATTACATCATTATTCACAAATGAGTGATGAGAATCTTAATATCCACCTTTCTTAAGTTTGGGCTACTTTTAAATTAAAGTTGCCAACAGCTATTGTTATTTTGCTCAATAAGCCTTTGTCAGTTATAACCTTGTTTGAAGCTTTTCAAATAAGGTTTATATCTGACTTTTTACAGTTATTTTGTGGTAAACTTATTTTTTTGATACTCTTTATCTTGCATAATTCAAGAGATATGAGTTAAAAACCATGACTATATGCGCTGATCATAAAAGTGCATATATTCAGGTTATCTCAGTAGGTATTGACTTTACAGATATGACATAAAAATGTTATATGTGTAGTTTGATGATGGGTAATACAATGGTTCAATCTATTTCACATGTTTAACTATTTTTTTCTGAAATAATCAAGATTTGATGCCTTTTTAAGGCATATTTACTTATTTTAAGATGATAATTTCAATTCTTATTATTAAAATAAGAATTGTGCAGTTTTTTTGTGACCTTTTTGGATTTGTGGTCATATCTAAAAAGCTTAAAAACGCAAACATAATTATTCTTTTAATAATAATATTCATTTATTTTTATATTTGATTATTTATTAGGATTTTTTTATAAGATTTCACATCAATTTGAGTGAAAAATCTTTTTAAAGTAATATTTAATTGAAATATTACTTGAATAATTAAAATATATCTTATTTCTTTTATATTAATTAATGATATATTAATAAAAATTGTCATTTATCAAATTACACACTTTGGTAAAAAATAATAGTTTTAATATTAAAACATACTTGCTGTATAGGGCTTGTGGCCTTCTTTCATGTCTCAATCTTCTCAAATTTTTATCTGATTCTTAAATCCACTCATCTTAATTTACTGGGTTTATAAATCTGACTAGATATTTTATTTGATTTTTACCACCAAGTATCCTTTCTTTATCACTCTTGCCTCATATCACTGCATGAGTGGTACAGTTAAAGGAGTGGGTTTTCTTAAAGGAAAAAATTCCCTTTTTCAGATATTTGATAATGTTCAATCAGGCTGACTGAGAATTTGAAGTTTTTGCTTTTGAATTCACCACTCAATTTGTGAGGTCAAGTCTGTGTAGTAGCTTAAAAACAGTAAATACAAGCTAGTAGTATGGCTTTTACCCAATGAAAATTGTTTAAAAATAGATAAAAGGTTTTATTTTACATAATAACAGTGGTGATAAAGATACTTCAAACCTTGTTTCTAATCATTTAACATCAGTTAGCTGTAAAAGTTACTAAAATAATTTATTTATTTCATTATATAAGTCCTATCTTGAGAGTACTACTGGTATAAGACAGCTTTACTATGTAAGGATGCTAATTGATTGATTACAAGGTCCTTTTCCAGTAAGAAAATGCCTGCTCTTATACCTTTTGGGGACTGTGAGGGGTTTATAAGCTCTTCAAGCCTCTGAAGAGTGAGAATTCTCACCCTGGAGGCTGGATTGTGGTTCCGTACCATCAATTCTGATATCAGCACATTCAGAATTGTGGTTTTGGGACTAAAAATGATAATTTTAGATCAATACAGGGTGACAAAACTCTTCACAGCCCATGTCAGAACTTTCATGACACATTCAGAGCTCTTGGATGATTAATATTAGTCATCCTGTGCAATTTTAAGCTTAATAAAACCATAATTTTGAGTATTCAGAAAGTACTGATTTGTGCAGGTTTGGTGCAGACCAGTATTGGCCAAAAGCCTTCCACACCAGATCTCTCAGCCAATAATTGTGATATAAAGTATCCGAGGGCACATAATTGAAGGACTTCATGAGATCTTTAATCTTTTTATTCTTAATGTTCACTATTTGCACAAATATCAAAAGCTATAATATTTTTAAGCTTTTTGATGTATTTTTGTACATCAGTATGTGGCTTCAAAAGCCTTCAAACCAGATATCTCTGTCAATTTAGAAGATACTATAATTGTAATGATACAAAATTTTGGGACTTGACGATCTCTTCAACTTGGTATAATCTACACTACAGCTGTATGAATACATGGCAAAGGGACAGGGGTTTTTTTATATTGATATTTTGAGAAATTCTGTATTTTGTGTAGTAAAACTTTGAGCCAAAATCCCTCATCTAATTTTTAAGATACAAGTGTTTTTGGTATCTCAAATTAAGGCTTGCATTTGGATGTTCAATTTGATTTTACTTTTGTACATTTTTTTACAAGCTCTCCTAGACTTTTGAGGTTTATAGTGGTATTTCCTGAAGTAAGAGTGCTACTTACAAGTATATAGTACCATTGGATAGCTCTCATTGAGATATTGAATGAAAATACCATTCTAATTGGGGCTTCATTAAAGATTCATGAGCTAGATGAAAGACAAAAATAAGATTTTTTACTTATTTTATCTTATCTTAGCGTTTTTTTATCTTTTCTATTTCTTATTCTATTTTGTTAATAATCATCTATTGTTGATTGGGTATAATCCCTCTTCAGAGTTATTCCTTTAAGGACTTTGTTTTTCTAAAAATTAATATACACTTACTTATGGTATTTGGATGTCATTCTGTTTCTATTTTTGGAGTCATGGTCTGACACCAATCCACTGTAATAAGGAATAAATGGTAATAATTTGAAATTATTGTCCCATTTATAATTTAATTTAAATTTGTAATTATTCCATCCCATTTTTCTCAATAGACCTTAAATTATTACCTTTATGATGATGAGATGGATGAAAACATACAATTTCAAGGATATTTCTAGAATATAAAAGATATCTTAATACCAAATGAATTGGAAAATTCTAGTATCCTGAAGTATGTATTGATGTTCTTTTGAAAAGGTTGCAGTTGGAATTTTAATTCAAGTTTGAATTTCAGTTGAATCATAAAATAATAAAAAAGGGTTTTATTGGAGAACTTAAAATCTGTCTAAATATATATGAAAATTACTCAGAAATTTAAATTATATGATTTCTTTTTCTTGAAGCCAAATATGGGTTATAATTGAAGGCTCATTAAATTATCTTTTGTGGTGTAAAATGTATCAAATTTTCTCAACATCTGTTCCACAAAAAATACTGAAGATTTTTTGTATGAGTAAAAAAACAGGATTTATGAAATTAATGAGGCAGAAAATATTACATTTTATTTGAAAAATAATTTTTACAGTGTTTGCTTTGGACTTTATATGAGGTAATATATAAGCGGTTTGTCATAAATGTCATACAAAATTCTGGCTCACCTATTCACAATCTGAATTAATCATTGGAATGGTTTCAAATTCATTTATGGTAATTAATATAATCGTTTTTTACCCTTTTTTGTAACTTTCGGGTTGAAAAATAATTAGCTAAGAGAGACTCTATGAGCTATGAACAAGACGACACACAAGACTAATTGGTATTCAAAAATCTCTCATTTCAATTGAGTAAAGTTATTAATTCCCAAATTAGTGGCTGAAATTATCTGAAATGATATTTCAAGGCTAGAACCAAGCTTCACACCCAGGTTAAATTTAAGGTAAACTTTTTATGGACCTGCTACCTCCTCTAGAAGCGATATATTTCTTTCTTGGTAATTGGTAAATACAGTACAGAATATTGATATTGAGGCCTGAATTACTATTTTTATGTAATAAATAGCCAAGGGAGACAGAAGAAATTGGAGAGAGCCATATTTTCCTGATTTCTGCTTCCCCTGAGGCATATCCATATGAAGAGCTTCAATCCATGGAAATAATTTCTTAAGTGGTCAGCTAAGGCATTTTTGGAACCATTTTACTAAGGCTAAGCTCCATTTGATCAATATGAAATAATGAATAAGCTCCTATTTTAAGGTGGCAAGGAGTTAATGAGCACCTTTGCCTCCTGAAAACATGTCTATCATTGATTATTTACAATGGATAACCCAAAGGTATTAATCAACTCCATTTTTGGACTAAAATACTTGTAATTACCTCATTGAAACCAGTTTTTATCATGCTGTTACACTGCACCACATAAAAAAGAAGGTAAAACTAGGAGATTCATTTGAAATAAAATTCTTACAGAGAATATTAAAGTCTTTCAGGTACAATAAGAAAAAGGGTTAGCATTAATCAAAACCAGAAATAATTATGACCTCTTACTTTCAATCCAATATTTTTCTTACAGTCCAGTTTTAATTATTTCATTTGAAGTACTGAAGCTTCCAAAATTCAGATAAAATATAACCTGTGATGAATTTTCAAAGAATATTCATGTCACAGCCATGGAAAATCTTCCCCCAATTGGTGATTTATGATGACCCCATTCCTTAACCATTTTATGGCCAATTGATCCCTTGTGGTGTTTGGTGGCCTCTGGCCCACACCCAATTTTCTAACCAATTCTGGCCTCAACCCCCATTTATGGCCCACAGGCCCTTTGGGCCATTTATATAATCCTTTCCCCCAAGTCCATCCCACTTGAATTGGGCCTGAGGGGTCTTCTCAGCCTTCCAAGGGCTTATGTCCCCTTCAGCCATCAACAGGCCCCCTGGCCTACCCCCTTTGATTTGGGGGTCTTTGGTGATTTGGCCCCCCTAGAGAGCATATTTTGGGTTGCCAATTGTCAAGGTCCATAGACCCCCCCTAGGCCCCTTTCAACCTGATTCCAATGGGGTCATGCCTTTTGGCCCCTTGATCCTTAAGGGAAAAAATGACTCAAAACCTCAAGAATGGCCATATGTGCCAAGGACCCTCAATACTCAAGCAATGGCCTCTGGAAGTCGCAATAGGCCATAAGCCACCCTTTAAAAACAATTTCCCTCAAGAAAAGGGAAAAAACTTCCCCATTCCTGGACCCAAAACTGCAGGAACTATGAATGGACCATATATGGTATTATATACCATTATGCACCATTTTTCCTCAGCAAATCACTGGTGAAAGCTTCAAGACTCAAAAGTCCACCAATACATTCCAAAGGAAGACTTCTAAGAAATCAAGCTTATAATTCATTGGACACTCAGAAGACCATTTGAGGAAACCAATTACCTGGCCCTTCAAGTGTGGTTCTTTACACTCCAGTAGTATTCCTCCAAGGGGATACTGGCCAAGGGTTTTCCAACGGTAATTTCAAAAGTTTGTTATTCTTAAATCAGTTGTCAAGGAATTAAGAGCTCTATAATTATTTGTAAAAATCAATTCATCCATACAGGAGGCATTCAATAAACCTGTATGGAATAAAACTTTTGGGTAAATTAATTTATAAGACGTGGTGATTCAGTACACACAGCTCTTTTCTCAAAATGGCCAAGCTTTATTTTCCCAAAACAGTCATTACAGCTGTATACCAACTATACAGTTGGGTTCTCAACCCTCCAGGATACATTCTCCAGATTCTCACATATACTGGACACCTTTTCAACCCCTGGGGACTTTTTCCCCAGCTAATTAATCTACTGGCTTTATTTTCATTAGTGTTTGCTTTGCATTCTTGGAAGTAATTACTGATATTCATAAGTGTGAGCCTTGAGGTATATTTTACATACCCAAATAGGCCACAATTATCTTAAAAATAAAATTCTGAATAATGCATACCTCATAAGTCATGCATATATTCAAATTTCATTATTTTTGATTTCAGAAAAGTTAAAAAACTTTTTATTGAGTAAGTAAATCCATGGATTTAAGGCCAGATTTGGATTCTACACAAAAATTCACCTAGGGTAGCTCCATAGAGTGAATAAGCTCAAATTAACTCTTTGAGGTGGTAAAATGGAAAATACTTCAATACCACATCATCAATACCACATAAAAGATCCGTGAAAATTTTTGTTTTTCTTAATTTCACACCAAAATAATGGGAAAGTGAGAAATCCCATGTTACATATACACTAAGAATAGTGTTATGCATGTTTTGAGCACTTAATATTATGGTATTCTTACATGGACTTTTGGTACACCCATAGTGGATATCTCACTTTAAGCTTAAATTACTATTTTGACGTAAAAAATAGGCAAGGGGGACAAAAGACATCAAAGAGAGCCAGGGTACCCAGCTTCTGAGGCCTCAGAGGCGTGGATAGCTCCAGAGCATGGATCCATGGCTCATCTTGGCCTAATTGGTAAACTAAAACTCTTTGGGAACTTGGTTACCAAGTTACACCTACTGTAAAACACCAGAAAATAGCAAATAACCTGCTATTTTGACGTGCCAAGGAGGTAAAGAACTACTTACACTCCTGTAACCATGTCAATTACTAATTAATTTCCATGGATAAACCCCAAAAGAGTAATTAAAACCCTTTTGGGACCCATATTCATTGATTTACCTCATAGCAACCAGCAAAACACTGCTATTTGCAATTCTATGTAGAAATGAGGTAAAAACTTTAAAAAATCATTAAAAATACAATTCTTGATGAATCTTTCTGAAACCTTCAGGACTAATGGAGAACTGTATTATCTATGGTACAACCAAAAATAATTACAGTTTTACTAGTAAAATTAAAAGTTTTACTTACAGTCCATTTTTCACTATTCTATGTGAAACACTGAATCTTCAAAAATTCACAGTAATTACAACCTGTGATGAAATTGGTAATAACATTGATAACTTTGAGAAATCAATGATTATTTTGGAATAAAAGAATATTTACAAGTGTTACTCCTTTTATTCTTAACCATATTGGGGTTGGTAGTCACATAAAAGCATCAAATAAGTAATTATGATAATGTTATGTGACAAATAATGATGCAATCAATAAACCAAAAGGGTTTATTGTTTTCTCACTCACTGGTTTTTCAGTTTGCTCCATGGCACACCTCTGTGAGCTGTCTTAGACTTAAAAGAGGCCTTCTCTTGCTGTTTTCTCCACATCATCATCTTATAAATTTATTAAATCATTATTACCAACAAGTAAGTATTAGTTCAGCTATTCTTAAGTGTTTTAAATCTTTCAGAATCAATCAGAAAGACTTGAAATCATAGAATCCAACTATATATTGTTGTAATACTGTTATAAATCATCTTGATCCCTTAAATCCACAATTCTACGTCAAATTTCTCTACTTATATCTATCAATAAGTTATTTGGAGTATTAGTGAGTCATTTATATTTAATTCTTAAATTTTTTCTCTAGTAATAGTTTTCTTCAAGAATTGTCTTTATAATTATTCTTGCAAAAGATAATTATATATTAAAATAATTTTATTATTAAATTCTTCTTGTAATTGATTCTTGTAGACAATTACTTCTCACTGTTATAATCACTAGTAGTGTATAACACGTGAAAGAAATAATTTTATAATTATTTAATTGTGGTTATAATAATATTTTATTATTATATTTCATAAGAACAGACATAGTAATGTTGATTAATAGTAATATTATCATCAGTTTCATAGTCACATCTTACAATAAGTCAGTCATTTTCACCTTCTTCTTTTCCTGTAAGTGGATAATGGTGGTCATATCCCTTACTAATCCCATTGTTCTTTCTGGAAGGTTTAAAAAGTGGGCTGAGAATTCATTTTGTTTGCTCTTTGGCCTTTGGGTTCTTTCTTATTATCTTCTGAATATTTTTATTTTCTCTTATCTTTTTTGAAGAAATATATCCTTCAACTATTTCTTTATTCTTTTTGAGCCCTCCAAGTTATTCTTTATTCCTGAGTGCCAGGCCACTCTTTTCATTCCCAAGATCCCCTGTGACATCATATCTTATATGAAAATAGTTTCTATCTTAAAAAAACAGAATACCTTCATTTATAAATTGATAATTTTATAATCATAAAGGGGCTGGTATTGATTTTATATCACATAATTATATATTTTGATACTTGTACATAACAAAAATCAAAGTTATTATGAGCTCAACTACATGAATTTACTTCCAATCTTTTTAGTTCAGGGTTTATAATTTTCAAAAACTTCATGAGTTTCTTTAGGCTAAAATAATCCCACTGTTGCTGTCCTTCCCAATAATCATCATTAACAACTGGTTAAATCAATATTCCATTCCTCTAACATTCTATATTAGCAATAAAATCTTCATTAAGGGTATTTAATATTTCAATAAAATAAAGATATCTTCACCCAGAGGATCTTAATATCTTAACCAAAATAATATTACTATCTCTAATAGATTTTCAACTTTTTATTCCTGGCTTTCTACCTGTCCTTCATTTTTTAAATCCACAAATGAACTATTGAATCACTCTTCAAAATGCTTTTGAGGGATTTTTGAATTATTGGGGAGTTTTTGTACCAAATTCTAAAAATTTTCCTTAAATTATCAATCTTTATTCAATAATTAAGAATTATCACTCTTTTGAAATATTATTGTTGATTTAAATAAAGTCATATTATTTCAATAAGAATCTTTATCCTTCATCCTTATTTTTGCTTATTACTAAATACAATTACTTTTTACTGTTATATTATTAGTAGTAGAGAACAAGAAAAAGAAGAAATTTATCAAGTAAGTACTCTTTTGGGCTTATTATATTTTCATTTGAACAGTCATAGTACTTCCAATTTATATTACTATTTTGAAGAGTTTCCTAGACAAATTATGTAACATTTTAATCTCCAAAGGAATTCTAATATGTATTATTTATCCAGTTTCTTGTTTTGTTTAATTAGAGATTTATAATCATTTTTTATCAATTGAACTATTCAAACACTTTAAATCAGAATTTCAAAGTATCTCATATTTCCCTTCTTTCAGATTCATTTTCAAAAGAATGAAGCTGATAAGAGGTATTAAATAATAAATTGGTGAGATAATACAGCTCCCCATACTATAAATTACTCACAATAAGATGCTATAATCAATGCATACACTGACTCTCATTCCTTCTAGAAGCTATCCAGAGATTTTACATTATAAAACTTCATAAATTAGCATCTTCATTTATGGATCCATTCCTGAAGTTCATCCAAAAAATAAATGATGCTGAATTTGGCTTAATACTAATCATCTTTTCTTGGTTATAGACTAAAAACATTCATCCCCAATCTCCCAAAATTAATATTTGTTTAATACCATCAAAATCTTCTCCAAACTCCATATCAGCAGTATTTCATGATATATAAGCTGTATATTGAATACTATATATGCCTGTTAGTTTTAAATGTTAAACTTAATAAAAAAATTATTGAAAGGCCTCTAATCTTTAATTATAGTCTCAATCAGTCTTCTGAATTGCCTGGCTTAAATAAATAACAATAAATTAATAATAAAAGATTTTGCGATAATTAATATTCCAAGTATATCAGATATTTTTGAAGATCTCAACAATGAAAATTCAGCTTTTCCCAAGATCTTTATAGCTAAATAGCTTTACTTATAGTAATATAAATGATATTTTTGGTGTAGAAAGACCTATTTGAATCTATTTTTGGGACTGTTGCATTCTTTTATCCCTTTCCATCAATATAAGTAGGAACTCTGAGCTTTATAGCTTCACTTGCCGCTCTATACACTCAAAACATTCCTTTTAGGAGAAAAAAGTTGTGGCTTATCTATGTTTTAAATATTTAAATTTCAGATATCTATGAATAAAAGTAAAAATACGCCTTCTGAAAAGAAATAAACACTCTTCCAGCCTAAAGACTTACCAAAAGAATTATATGCTCTGGGATATTTATACCTGCTATCAAAAGATAATGGGATCATGAGAGAATACAAGAAGTTTCAGGATTTAAAAGATTTTCACAATTTGGGGATAAACCTTTAGATCCTATTTGATCACTTTATTCTGACAAACAGAACCTTTTTTATTCTTTTTCATTCTCACTTTCTAATCTATTTTATTTTAATTGTTTTTTGTTTTTTTGAAATTAACACAAACATCCACAAGCTTTATAATCAATGAGGATTTTATTTATTACAATAAGCCTTCTACTTTCAAGCTCAAAGTACCACATATATAGTGCCCATTTGAAGTAAGAATAATTGAACTGACTAGAAGATATACATTAAAGTTTCCAATTAATTTAATAGTGTAATAAAAGTGCACTATTTTGAACCCAATAATATTTATTTTTAGTTTTTCTACTTTCAAATCATTTCAATTTCTTTCTTTCTGATTTTTTTTTATGTTGAAGGTGTCTTTCTTTGATTACAACTTCTCTAAAGTTCTCAGAAGATTTCAATTGTCTCTTTATTTTTCCTTTAAGTGGCTTTTCACAAATGTATTTATTGAAGATGGAGAATTAATTATACCAAAAAGGAAATAAAATCAATCCCTTTAAGCTTGTGAAAGCATTTGAGGCTCTTAGAAAGGTGTGCAATCCAAAATTAGCACATTATTTAATACATTAAAATCCAGAACTCAACAAACATAATCACGCTATATAAGCTCAATTGAATCCAGTATACATAACCCTTTCCAATTTTAGTCCATTTGTTTAAAAAATAAATCTATGAAAACAGAGCAAGAAAACACAGACAATTGAATAAAACTTAGATGGCTAACTCTTGGAATTTCTCACAAAACCTTCAAGAAAAACAATTGAGTTCCAAGGGAAATCAAGGAGATACTTCATATTCCAAAAAAAACAAAAATTTTAGGAAGATAAACCAGAAAACAAAGAAATAAGGGAAATTCTTCAATTACTCAAGCAAGAAATCCCAATAAAGTATGAGAAGAAGTTATAGCTAGATGAGCTCTTTGAATTATAATATAAGATGAATTATCTAGCCTTCAGTTTCTTTTCATTTCATGTTGTACTCAGTTATGAGCTTTGAAGTATTTTTTAACCTCTCATTTCCAGCATATTTTTTTTATATTTAATTTCTTTGCATATAGGCTGCAAGGGGAGTGAAGTAGTTATTTATCGTGAAATTCTGAGGTTATGATAGCTGAGAATGAGGATATAAATTCTGTAAGAACAATATTTGATTTCCTTTTTTTCATAATTATAAAGCAATAAACCATAGTTTTCATTCTTTTTTATGACCATCATAAAAATGATTTTCTTGTAATAGCCCAAATCACCTTTTAATTTCCTTGTTGAAATTTTCTTGTAATTCCAAGAGTATCTTACCTACCTCATATTTTTCATGCGGGAAGACTTTATAAAAAGTCCAATTAAGGATGTATAATATCAGCTGAAAAGTTTCCATTTGTGTAATTATTTTCATAAAATGAAAAGTCTACCTTTGTTTATCAGTTTCTTAAGAAACTTCCTCAAGAAAAGGGCAGTTATTAAGGACTTTCATTTCATTTAAAACACCTAGATATGCAAATAATGCATTCCATATTCCATCAATTTGAGAAGAAACCGCTTCCAATAACATCACAGTGATGGTTTGTTTTACTTCAAACTTTCTTTCCTAAGCCCAATGCATGCAGACAGGAAGTCCCCCTTTCTAATACTTTGAAATCATGGCCTTCAACTCAAAAAGAGCTTGCCTATCTATGTATTCCTTTTTGAATAGTAAGATTATATCTTTGGAAAAACTTTCAGGAAGTGTTGGTATTTTAATTCTCCAAAGAGAAGATCTTCAGCCATGGAATCTTCTGAGATTCCATGGTAAAATTCTCAAATAGAAGATAAAATATCCTTTTAAAGGTCCCATCCTTCTTTAGATAAAGCAAATTGTATTACTCTCTCCATTTTATTTTTCAGAAGATATATGTTTTTCCCTTCTTTTTTCTCCAAAATATATTGATATTGGGATCCCGAAATGTTCCCATTATCTGTAGGAAGAGCTACTTAGGCATACATTAACTTTGTTGAAATATATGATCTGTGTAGGTACAGTTATCTTTGAAATATTCATCAAATAATAATTGGGTACCTAGTCCTCCTTTAGAGTCAATATAAAAGCAAGATTTTATGCCATTAGCAGGATTGATGGTTTTGAAAATGTGATTCATTAGCTCCTTGTCGTCATTGTTGTAGATGCATGAGTGGTTGATGATGAATTTCTGAATAAAGCTCATCTATCTTAATTAAGCTCCGATGATTGTAGCAGGGTTTCCTCTCCGTGTAAAAGCAAGAAAGAAGCCATGATTACACAGCTTCCTGTGTCTTTAGATTGAAATCTGCAGAAAAAGATACACAAAAAGCTATGAATTCTCTGAACAAGGAGGGTCAGCTGATTTTGTATGCTGAAAGTGTCAGGGTGAGTCTATGTAGAAGATAAAAGATAGTAAATACAGACTGGTACTATGACTGTGAAACTTAAAAATTGATTAATTTTCAAATAAAAAGGTCCTACTGTTCACATATTAATAGTGGGGATGAGTCTATTGAGGATCCTGCTTGCAATAATATAATATCTTTTACTTCAAGGAAGTACCACAATACTTATATTTAAATTATATTTAATGGCTCTAAGGAAACTACTGGTTGGTAACAGTTGTGTCATGTAAGAATACTAATAATAAGAGAAGATAGTTCTTCCTGGTGAGGAAAGACCTTCTTTTATATCTTTTGAAGACTGTGAAGGGATTATAATCTCTTCATACATCTGAAAAGTGAAAATTTTCACTCGGGAGGCTGAATTTTTTGGGTCTATACCATCAATTAAGATGTCAGTATAGTCAGAATTGTGATTTTAGGACCACAAATGGTTATTCTGGATCAATACAGGGTGAAACACTTTTTCACAGGCCATGTCAGCACTGGTATGATGTCTCCCTAGTGTTTAAATGACTATTATTAGTCATTATGGAAGGCTTTAAGCTTTATATTACTATTATTTTAAGTATCAAGCCAGTACTGGTTGGTACAGGTTTGGTACAGACCAGTATTGGGCAAAAACCTTCCACTCCAGATATTTCAGTCAGTTTTTGAGATATCAAGAATTTAAGAGAACAGAATTGAAGCTCTTAATGAGCTCTTTAGTATGATATGCTTCATTATTACCCTTCTTAAAAATAGCAAAAGCTATATGGGCTTCAAGTTTCTTGATGTATTTTTGTACATCAGTATGTGGCTTCAAAAACAACCAAGCTAGATATCTTTCCCAATTTAGAAGATATCTCTATTCAAGTGATACAGAATTGTGAGTATTGATGAGCTCTATAGTTTTGTACACAAAACAGTACATCTGTATGGATATATGCCAAAGATACAGGGGTTTCTTTATGTTGCTATTTTCAGAAATCCTGTATTTTGAGTAAGGAACCTTTGAACCAAGAACCCTCTGCCAATTTTGGAGATAAAGAGGTCTAAGATATCTCAATTCAAAACTCTTACTCAGAACTTCTATTTGGTTATACTTTTGTACAGTTTTGTACAAGCCCTCTTTGACTTTTGAGGAGTTCTTGGTGAAAAAAGGCAGTATAATGGTATCTCCTGAAGTAGGAATGCTACAGAGGAATGAATAATAACATTGAATAGCTCTCCCTGATATCTTCAAGAAAAATACCATTTTGCCTGGTTTTGAATTGAATATGCATAAGCTAGATGAGAGGTGAAAATAAGGGTTTTTGCTTATTTGGGTAAGGTTAGTATATCTATGTTTGGGAAGTTTTCCTCCTTATATTTTACCTGTATTGACCATAGTTGTCCAATACTCTTCATACAATTACTTATGGTATTTTGGATGTCATACTGGTGCTCTGTTTGGAGTCACAGGCTGACAGGAAGCAGGAATGATTACTGCAAGAGTTGACCATATTCCTAAAGCAACTTCAATTTTTCTGACTCCTGCTTGCATATCACATTGAGATCTCCAGTTCAGTAATCAGGAGTAAAAGAAAGCAAGAGTTGTAGAAGCTGATGGAATTCAAATCAAGTCAAAGTGATTCCCAGGCTGCAATAATATTCAAGCCATTGTGGCCATGACATCTGTGGTAAAAAACATATATTATAACAGGCAGAGATTTGGTCAAGAGCATTTTTCATACCTCCGTTTCCTGATTTTTATAGTGGATCTTAAGGGCTTGAATCGCTCCTGCATTTAGAAAATAAACTCAAATGCGAATTCGCAAGGTGATATTCACTGAAAAACATTGATGAAAAAATTCGATGTAAAATGGTTCTACTTCCATGATAATTCGTGGCATTCATGAAGGGAGAATAGATTTCCACTTTGGATGCCTGCATTGAACGCCTTCATTTCTATTTGTTCTTTTTTGCACCAAGAAGCAAAATAGCTCTAAAAGATGCGCTTGCGCTGACGGCCAGGGCTACCTTTGTAAGAGCTTTTGATCTTTGTCTCACGTTAAATATTGTCAAAATTTTGCTAGGATGGTTATATAGTTCAATCTCTCTTGCTGCGGATAAAAGTAATTTGACATTGAATATCAGGTGTAAGCTGTTCGCCCACCAACTGGAGCAACAGCCTGGCCCTCTTAAATGCACAATCACCTTATGTCTATTCATCATGCTCTCAACTACAAAAAGCCGTGTAATAATCTATTTGAGGCGCCCTTGAAAAGCAGAAAGGACGAAGACCAAATGAACTTGAGCAAAGTGAGCTGAGGGCTGACGGGCAAGGGGTAGGCAAATAATGGACAACTGGCTAGTGAAAGACAGTTTGGAGGGCAGATAGCGGAGATGATAGACATGGATTACGTGGAAATTCAATAGGACATTTTATTCTTCGTCTTCCTCATCGGCATTTGACCTTTGTTGCTCTGCAATGTTACTAGCGATACGATCTAAGTCTCGCTGGCCGTCCTGCGAAATACGGCGACCACCCCGGGAGTCCTAGAAAGGTGAGGTGATTAGTGAAAGGAGTATTTTTGATTAGTCAATGACAGAGGCTATACTCCACCTTTTCAAGAACGCCGATCTTCTCAAGACCTTGTAAGACTTTTCGCTCGATTGATCGGGAAGCATCAAAGTGGTGACTGGGACGATTTCCACGGTTCTTGGCTGAGCCATGGAGTTTGGCAAGAGCGCCAACACCTACATGTTTGCGGAGATAAACATGACGAGCCACAGCCGCTGGAGGTGATATCTTTAAATAAGCAAAGGGGCGTCGAAAATAATATTGAGGGTGGCATGATTAATGAGACAAACCGGCGCGAACATAGTACCAATCAGGATCGTATGGGGCGAGCTCTCTTGA
The DNA here is from genome assembly GCA_023105745.1 of Austropuccinia psidii. Taxonomy (NCBI): domain Eukaryota; kingdom Fungi; phylum Basidiomycota; class Pucciniomycetes; order Pucciniales; family Sphaerophragmiaceae; genus Austropuccinia; species Austropuccinia psidii. The sequence continues at coordinate 70,796,196 of JALGQZ010000002.1, forward strand.
GGTACCGGTCTTAACAATGTCCACCCAAGTGGGGACTTCAATTTTGCCTGAGATGAACGGAGCATGAAACGATCAGCAGTAGAAAGGGCGTTGTCGGAACAAAAGGCAGAAAACGGTTACTCACCAGATCTTTTGAGATGGCTGGCATATTCGCGAATGAAGGCGTCGGCGGCAATGTCTCGGACGGAAGGCATCTTGATAGCGGGCGATAGAGGCGTGGGCGGACTCCGAAGGGCGGACGGGGGAACCAAAGCGAGATGGCCCACCTGTGAGCTGCGGCCCAGCGCTTTGACCGGTCTCACCATTAGGTTTGAGACATGTCCCGCGGATGTCTCCTCACCCACCTTTCACAGGTCCGCGCAGCTTGCGCCGTACCAGCCGGCTTCGAGACAGCGCACCGCAGCCATTCCGATCACTGCGACGTCTGGACCGCCAGAGATAAGGCAAGGACCTCATTACGCAACCAGCTTCCTAAAAAATCAAAGGGAACCCCAGTTCAGGGTAGAATGTGATCCCCAGCCCATCTGAAACACCTGGAAGGCTACCTCTTCCTCTCTCTCATGTTCGCACTTTCTCTTGGTAATTTCTTTTTTGGCATCTTCAAAATTTTAGACCCATTTTCAAAACTAAATGGGCCTACGGCCAAGTAGTTCCCTTCACTTGCCATCCCAGCTCATTCACCCTGATGGAGTGCCGCCTGCTAATTATTACATACAGAGACCAACGTCATCAATGCTAGTCTGCACTTGAAAAATAAACAAAAGGCGACATGGCCCAAAAATGGACATTCCCGCTGATCCAACACGACGATCACCAAAAGCACGATAGTTTGTAAAAAAGCTCCAAAAAACAGAAGTTGCCCTCGGCCAGGCTCGAACTGGCGATCTCCGGATGACTCTCAATGGAGGAGATCACATCATTGTGCAACTTCAAGCCAGGGCTGAAACCCCAGGTTGAAGCGGAGGATATGAGACCGGCGCTCTAGCCAACTGAGCCACGAAGGCATGTCGGTGTTCAGACAGTTTCTCAGTATATACTTATTTATTGAGGATGTGCCTATTTACAAACTGTTTTCAGGTGGACTCTATGGAAGTCAAGAGTAATAAGACTTGAAAATGTGACACCTAAATTATTTATAATGTCTTATTGACAAAGCAAATTCTTGAAGCAATGGCTTATAAACCTACCTGTAGACTAAATTATCATAAGTTGCATTAAGCTACTACAGCAAAATTTAGTGGAAATAATGGTAAATGACAAATTATTCAATTAATAAATACCCTTTGGAGTTTCTTTCTGATTTTGGAAATTTTATAGGTGGGGATATTACTTAAATATTACATAATCAAGCTATTTTGTTTGTGACTATTGATGGCTCACCCAAATGAATGTTACATCATTTTGTTTACCTCTGAGCTTGTACTCACACTTCTATGAGCTCATAAACAGGAATATAAAATATTTGACTTCTCAATCAATTTCCTTGTCAAAAATACCTTATAGATATGAAGTTATCTTAATAGCTGTATTTTTGGAGTAGAAATATTGATTTTATAACCCATATCAAAAGATTGTTACTTGATGAGCATTAGAAAAGAATAAATTAAGTATAATGGGTGGTTATTATCTTGCTCAAAAATGGAAATAATAATATGGGTCTGTTTTCCCTTTTTGAAAAACATAAACTCAAAAAATGAAATTGGTCTCTTTTAAATTGATAATTAAGAGTTTATTTAAGGAAAAATTATTTCTGTAAAATCTTAGCAACAAAGAATAAGGCATATATAAAGCTTATTTACAAAAATAAGGATTTTAAAAGGAAGTATATAATTCTAATTTCCCAAATGATTAATTACAACCAAGCATGAAACCTTAATATATTTTTTGTTTGTAAAATTGTAAAAAAATATACAATAATAATGGTTAATATTTTACTATAAGCCAATTCATTGGGAAATTGAGTGAAATAGTATTTAGGGATAGTTGAAAATAAGACATTTTAGTTACTTAAAAACAGATGGTGAACTTTTTTCCTTCCATTTCATTTTTTACATCTCTGTTCAATATTGAAGAGGTATGTGATAATTATCAAGATGACTATATGATATAGTATATACAATCCTATAGCTATGAGTGTGACATGGTAAATCACTTTGAAAAGATTTTATAAAGAATTTTACTATGAAATATTGATTTTTAAGGCTGATTAAAACCCTGGGTGAAGTAGCTACCAGTTGAATAATTATAATGTATACTAAAATAATTAAGTTTCAATCATAACCTGATCATTTTCAAATAGTAATATTGTGGTCAACAGTATCACTATGTAGAAGCTCAAGAGAAGTATGGGGATTCCTACTTTATGAAAAGAAAGGTCCCTTTTTATCCTAAAAAGGGGTGGAGGGGTGTCTGTTCCTTCCCACATAGAAGGGATGAAAAATTTGTCACTATAGAGGGCTTGTGGTTTCCACAGCCCTTTATAGCCTGTATTTTTCTCATATGTGGGTTTGAAACCATATCTGGTCACTTTTTCCCAATAAAGGGTTAAATTTCTTATCTGGAGTCCTCACAGGAATTTTCTGACATGAAAGATGTGTAGAATTTTGTACACAAAATTTCAGGGGACCACTTATTAATCATACTATGAGGTATTTAATTAAAAAAGCTTTTGTGTGGCTTTCATGATGAATTCAACAAATTACAAACAAGCGGAAAATAATTGGAGTTAGAGACTCTCCTGACAATGGAGAAGTTTGTTTGAGTGCTTGCAAGGTTTTTCTATGAAGCCCTTGATAATAGTAACAAATATAAAAAGTATTATGACTATCCTCAGTAGGAAATATAATTTAATTAAATATTATAGCCAAAAATCAATATAATTATTAATAATAATTATATATATATAAAAGAATTCATTATTATTAGATAATTTAATAATTTAAAAATAATCATTATTGTAATAAATTATTAGTATTCTATTATTATTATTAAAGTCACTGAAAGCTATAATAATAAGAAATATAAAAGCTCTTAGTGAGACAATTGTATGTGGGAAATAATGATATTTTCCACTTAGAAATAATATAAATATCATTTATTAGAGAAATATCACACACACTTTGAAGAGATAATTCTTAGAGAGAAATTCTATATAAAAAAACTAATACTAAATAAAAAAAGATATAGAAATTCAGAGAAAACTTACTTATAAGATTTATTTAATCAAATAATTCAAAAAACAACAGTTATAGTATTAAATAATTTTTATAAGCTCAAAAAACACCAAAAATCAATATTCCAAAGGAATAAAACAGCTTTTTTTATGATAAAATCAGATTTCTGACTTTTTAGAAGAAATTTGGGGATTTAAAAGATATTTTAAGAGAAAAATTTTATATAATCAAATCTATTATTGGTTATTGAAAAAATGTGATAAAAGTTCAATGATTTAAATTTTTTATTTATAATTCATAAAGAGTAAAATAACTTAATAATTACTTTAATCAAATAAGATTTTATATTGAAGAAAACATTACCTTCTAAAATGTCTAATTGAATTACTGATGAGTGTTCCTAAAAAAAAAGTTATGTAAAGGCTGTTTTTATGCCTTCAGAGAAGCTCTCATGATTCATAATTGATATAGAGGGAATTATCAGGTCAAAACTGAAAAACCATACCAAAAAATAAGGTTCTTAGCTTACAGTAGCTTATTTCTTGATTCAATTTAAAGTTACCCATGCTATTCTGAACCAAAAGTAACTTTAATCCTCTTTTTGGTTAATTATTTCAATTTTACATACAAAATAAGCTCATTTATATTAAATTTAATTACATGAAAAACTTAAAAATAAATTTTCAAGTGAAAATCTCTTAACCTGGTTTGTTAATCATTTTTTAAGGAAATCTTAATTTATTTTAAGAATAATTAAAAAAGATAAATTCAAGGCTAATTACTAGAGAATCTTGTTTAAAAAGAGGGGTTAGAACTTGATCTATACACAGATAGCATTGAATTGTAATATGTGTGAAATTTTCAAGAAAATCCATTAAGAATCGGATTTTGAATGAATTTTTGAAGTTATTGTTATTTTTCCAAATAAACTAGCAATACACAACAAACATTAACTTTTGATAAGGTTTTAACACTTATAAATCTAAATTTGAATCTTCAATAAGCTTTGAGAACTTTCAAAACCCTGATTACAAATCTGCACATGGGTATTTACCCTTTGAGAGCTTGTAATTCCTGTCCAAATTGGGGATAAACCAGTTTAAAATTTAATATTCAATCAATTTCTAATCTTAAATTTTAAATAAGGTTGAAAATCCTCTAATACAGGTGGACAAACTTAATTGAGGCCCTAAAGATCCCAAAAGTTGGGTACCCTGGCTCTATTTGGCTTTTTTCCTTTGTCCCACCTTATTATGTTACTTTTGCCCTTTTACTTATCTAAAGACATACAATGGCTTTAAACCAATTTAAATTGAGCTCATGCAATATTTACAGCCTGTATGTCAAATCCTTAGCCAGCTCAGTGAATATACACCACACCTTAATTTTAACCAAATTCTTTTGAGTTTTCATAAATATTATGCAAACTCAAGTTTAATCTTAAAATTAACAATCTAAAAATTTTAATAAAATTTTTAAAAATGTATATTTGTACTTTGAGATTTCTAAACCTTCCAATAAAATAAGAAATAGCCATTTTTGGGTATAACACCCTATGTGTCTAACCTAGGGTATTTTTGGTATAGAATCCAAAAATGAAACAATAATTATAACTTTGTTTATCAATTTTTTTTATACTTTTTTTTGTTATTTTTGTTCTAAATTCACTTGATAAGTGTGTTTAAGACTAAATATACTGTATAAAAATTTATTTTTGGCATTAGGAAATCTCCACCAGAATGGATAGAAATGGAGAGCTATAGCTGACAGAGAGATCCCCAATTCTGTAAGATGGCTTCTTGATGTGAAATGTAAAATTGCAGGACAGGTATCTGGGGAGGCAAATTGTTACTTATACAGAAACAGCATTTTTTTCTAATTGAGTTGGGGTGGTTGAGTGATGGTTTAGAGGTTTAAAAAACAATCTTATCACATCTTTATGAGTGTTGGGGAAGCTAGAGGGTTGTCATATATGGAAACCCAAGGTCCTTTTTTAGCAAAGGAGCTAAATAAACTTTTCCTTTAGAAACACTGGTGGGGCTGGATTTTAATTGCAGGAGGGGATAAAATGTGAAATCTCACTATTTAGAAGTGCTAGTGGGGATTCTCTCATGGGTATGTCATACATACCTCATAGGATCACATCACTAATACCGGTTAAGTGTTCAAAAAAATACAAATAATCAGAAAATAATTAGAGTTAAAAACTCCCCTGAGGGAGTAAAAGATTAAACAGTGGGGCTTTGAATAGATTTTTCACAATACTTTAATGTTTTGTGTAGCTTTCAAGAACATTTTCCTATATTCCATTACAGTTTTGACACCTCTTTTCTTACAGTATGAGAGACTAACCCAAAGTATCTGGGTTTTTTAAATATTGTTGGATTTTGACCTTATAGATATCATAGAGTGGTCATTTTGGAGGATGGAGAGCTCAAACATGTCTCATTTTTTAGCTCTTAATGGCTTCTATATAATCTATACCAATCTTATATATCTAGAATCAATTATGGAAAAGCTATACCATCTTGACTTCCACAGTAAGAATATTAATTTTGTGTGAATCCTTTCTTAAGATAATTCCCTTGATAGCTTTTGTTATAGATTAGAGGCAGTATGATGAAGATTAAAATAAGATATCTCTTTTTCTGATCTTTTGAAAAGGCCCAGCTTCAGATATTTCAAACTAAATTTTTGGAAACTAGATGAGAGGTGAATATTTAATTCATTGCTGTTTGTTCTTGGTTGGATCTAACTTCTATGATTTTAATGCTAGCCTAATTTGTGCAGCACAGCTGGTTGGTCCTCATTAAGAGATTCAAATTTAGAGAAAATTTTATGAAGTTCTTCCTATTTCTCTATATTTAATATGAGAGGTGAAAATTAAGGTTTATGCTCAGCTCTGGCTTTGAGCTGGAATAACTTTGTTATTCCTTGTCCTATGGTTATGGAAGTTGTATCTTTGAAATGAAGTTACTTTCCTCTTCTTTTCTAATTCCATTTTGAGCTATTTTGGCTCTCATGTAAACTTATAATGGGAATCTCTGCCATTGGCTTATGTTATTTTGAAGTCATGCTTGTACTCTGGTTTTGATTCACAGGCTGAGAATCATTCTATTACTAATTTTTAATAAGCTTATTACTTGTGGTTTATCTCTTGGTAAGCTGAAGAAATAATCTTTGATAAATACCACATTCTTGAATTGGGATAATGATAAAAATATGAGCATTTATTATTTCATACAAGCCATAGTCTTTGAAAGGAAATTCTTCTTATTGATTCTTATATTGAGAAAAAAATGAATTTGGATCAATTTTTTCTGAGTATCTATCTTTTGAATTGAATTTATATATGGCTTTTTGAGTGATATTATTACTAGTAATTAACAAGTAGGTCAATTGTCCAATGAATTCAGAGGGAACAATCTGGAAGTCCTGAATACTATTCCACTTCCTGTTAATTTGATATTGTCTCTATCTAGCTACCTGAAGAATTGTATCAACATAACCAATGTGATATCAAAAAACACTGACCTACTTTATTTTGAATAAACTTCATAATGATACCATCCCAGGGTTTATTCAGTATTAAAAACAAGTTAACTCACTATATGAAGTATGGATAAATTATTTAAAGTGATGTGTAATTTATTACACATAATAAAGATTTTATTTTAAATCATGAGAGATTTATTCCACGTAATTATTAAGTAGATTCCTTAAGAATATTGAATCAACCTGTTGTTAATTTTCAAAAAGCTTATTTTTAATATTTAATAAACATATTTTTTCACATATTTTGAAGGATTTCTATAGAATATTCACAACAAAAGCCCAATGAGGCTAGTTTGATAAAAGAAAAGCTAGTGTTACTTGGCCTGTGATATCCCATACCTATTTAATAGCTCATAAATGTCCAAAAACAACCAAATATTTTTTCCTCAAAACATCCCAATAAAGTTAACTCCAGTAATTCAAATATTTTTGATATTTTTTTTTTCATATTAACAGCTCCTGAATTTCAATATTTTCTCTGATAAATAAATCTTGAAAGACACTATCAATTTTTCTATTGTCAAAAAATAAGTTTTCTCTCATATATCACAAACATTATGCAAGATTTAGGGTCCACCAATCCATCAAAAATAGATTTTTCTAAGATACCTGCTCAAGACTATCTTATTCAAGAACTAAAAAGGCTGTAAGGTTTCAGAAAGAAATTATTAGAAATTTTCCTTGAAGCAATAATGGTACCTAAATCGCCAAAATTCACATAATGATTTGAAATGTGTCTTGATACATTAATGGAACTCGAACTTCCAGTGTTCAAAAAAAATTATGCTCTTATTTTCTCACCATGGCTCATATTCTCAATTTGGTTCTCATAAATAAAGTTTCTCTGGATAAATCTCTGAAATATTTTCTCATTAATTACTTTGTTAATCATGAAATGTTTTAATATTCACAATTGATGACATATTTACTTTAGATATATGTAACACTATGAGGCACAAAGGCCATGAAGAAGTAAAATATTCTCACAAATCACAAGCTTCATCCTAATATGACCATTGAAAAATCTATAAATATAGCTATTTAAGTAGCTCTTTCTATTTTTTCTTTAAAAAAAGCTTATGATTCCAAAGTAAGGGGAAATTTCCTCAAAGGTAAATTGGAACTTCATTGAATTTGACTTTGGAGCATATATGATACAACATCAGCCATCCCTTTTCTCTTTCAGCTGTTGTTCTTAAAAATCTTCAGCTGTTGTTCTTAAAAATCTATTTGATTTGGTATTACTACTTGCTTCATATTTTCTTTTAAGAAGATATATAGCTTGAATAATCAATTAAATACTCTATTGTCTTCTTTTTCCTTTTCTTTATTATTATATTTTCTATTGAGATATGAAGGCTGAGGAAAAGAGATGAAGATTTCTGACTAAATAAGTTTTTTTAAATTTAAGTTAAAAGCCAGAATTGTTTTAAGACTGAATATTTTATCATTTCACCTCACAATTTATCTCACCCTACTCTGAAAATACTTAATATCCATCACTACCTTCCTCATAACCAGAGTCAGTATTTAGATATTTGACCACAACACACCCCTTTTTTTAAGTAAGAAATCAATAAATTAGTCATTTTTCTTGCAAATATTATACCCATTTAGAAATAAAATGAAAACATTGAATTTGAATTTTGATATCCTCTTTTACCAAAATAAAACCTTTACTACTCTATCATAAGAAATGCACTAGATATTTCTTAAATACAAGATTTCTGGAGAGAGTTCTGCAAGCTCATATTAACATTAAAATTTGACAAACTGTGATAAATTCACAAAATTTTGTTTGATAAATATCTCAACATATATTCCTAACCAATAGCTTCTTTTTAATTTTTCTTGAATGTATGATTCCAATTGTCTTCATCCTCCACATAAGCATAAATATTCTTATAATCCTTATGCATTGAATTAAGATTTTTGTCTCAACTCCTCATTTTTATATTTATTTCATTTATTATTGAAGATAGGCATAATCTCAAATTCTGAACACAATTAAGATACCCTACCATACACCAGGGGTATTTTAAAATGACAACACTTCCACATGCCAGGGGTTCAAATTAAACCATTAAAATGACCAGAAATGACTCATATCTGTATTAGGTGGATTCTCCGAAATATTAATTGGAGGTGGATTATTTTGGACTCATTTCCTTCAAAGAAAATTCAGTATACCATTCTCTGATGAAATAGGTACAGTAAATATTGAGCTATTATTCTTTATATTTAATGATGTATTTTAATTCAAAGGAAAATAATTGTAATTATAAATAGAGGCTTTATAAGATTACTTTTGAGGGGGAAAATTATATAATTAAAGAAACTTCCCAGTTTTCAATCATCATATATCACCCAGGATTGCTTATGGGAACTATTCCCAAAAATATTGAGAATAAGGGAGAAAAAATACACCAAAATACTTTCAAAAGAGATTTCAATTAATCTTTCTCCTTTCAAAATACAAATAAATCTTGGTACAGAATATTTTGTGTATTTATATTTAAACTTGTTTTAATTTTAGCTTAAGTTAAGCATTCATCCAATCTTAATTTTTGAGGTTTGTGTCACAGGGGCTCTTGGGAAATGCAAGAGTCTCCTGGAGCTCAGTCATCAGCGAGCTCACTTGGAATACTCCAAAGAATCAAAGAAATAAGAGAAAAAAATATATTTCTTTAATATTAAATATGAAAGTACAAGATGAGACAGAAATAAGAGAGAAGGCCAATGGCCAAATAGGAAACCAAGTAAGTCCCTTATCACTTTTTCACAAATACAGAAAGAAATGTGGAATTAGTAAAGGATATGACCATCAATATCCACTGAAAGGAAAGGAAAAGTATGAAAATGACTAAATTAATAATATCAGTATTTAATATCAAGATAAGAATTAATTGACTGGGTTAAAGACCCCAGGGGAGGAAAGGGAGTCCAATTAATGTGAGGAGGTGAAAAACTGATCCTTGCAGTTTGAAAACCCAGGTGTAAAGATTGTGGACAGCTGTATTGCCTGTTTTGGGAAATATACCTGGGCCATCTTGGTAAATGAACTTGTTGTCTTGAAGAAAACAGTATTGAACTGAACTAACCCACAAGGGTGAATTTCATACAGATTTCTAGACTGCAGCCTGTATGGATAAATTGAGTTGTCCAGGGTGGCAATAGAGATTTGATGCCTCAATAACTGATGCTAATAACTTCCTCTTGAACATCTCTGGTAAGTATTACATTGGGGAAATACTGAATGAATGATTTCATCAATACCTGAATGGGACAGATTATTGGTGTACTTGAATTCCCCTTTTGAGAACCTAATCACTACCCTCATGGTATAATAGATTGATTTTCTTGAGCCATTCCTTTGAGACTGACTTGAGAATTGGCAACCACTTTTCCCAGATGACAGAATTTATTCCTGAAAATATCATCATTGAATATATGAGGAAAAACTATGCATAATGGTGTATAACAAAATATATGACATTTGTTGATATCTAACAGTAATATGGTCCAAAAGGTTGGGAAGGATCATTTGGCAAAACTGGTTATTGGTAGCCCTCTGATGACTGTCAGGGGCCGCTTCTTCATTCTGAGGGGTTCATGATGGTTAATGGCCAAAAATGGGGCAGGTAGGACAGGGCTTGGCCTTTGTACCATTTGGCTTCATTGGATTTAGGCTATAAGGGGGCCCAAATGGGACAAAACCCCTTAATGAAGGGGGGAAGGCCAAAAGACATGGTGGGTCTTAAAGGACCCATAGGGTCCTGGAATGATAATGAGGCTCCCTAGAGGCCAACTTTATAATGAAGGCCTTGGAGCTATTATTGATGGTGGAGGCCCAGGAGGGCCAATGAGGCCATATTGGCCAAATGAAGCTGTTTTGGAGTGGGGGGCCATAGAGAGCTAGATTTTCCAATTTTCCATAAAATAATAAGTGTGGGAACTTAGAAAAAAGATGGTTATTACACAGAATTGCAATAATACATTCATGGGGGGTTATGCCCATGGTTGTTACAGCTCCCACCACTTTGAGGCTTGAGCTCCTGAGCACCAATACAAGGTCAAGCCCTTTGGTTTTTATTAAAAGAATTTGGGGTATGGAATTAATTATAACATAAAAAACAAGACTTCTTATTGAGGATTACATATGAAATGGATATTAATTGCTGTTCTTTTGATATTGGCTTGGAATTTGAAGAAATTTCTGAAGTATTGATGAACTATAAATGAATTGAAATGGCATGATAAGAGAAAATGGAAAATAAAGAAAAATGATTTTTGAGGAGGTTCCAATATTGATAATGGTAATTTATTGTTTGATTTAATTGGACAAGGAACCTTTAAAAGGAAGATTGAGTCTAGGGCCTCACAAGATGGGCAAGGTAATTTTTTGAAAGATTGTAGATCCCTCAGGTAAGTGCACACCAGGAGAGGAACTTACTTTGGGTAGTTAAAACCCCTTCCAGTGACATGGAAGAAAAATAAATTGGTAAAGGATTAACTTGAAAAGGAGAAAGTACTTTTAACTTAAAATGGAAAGAATGGTCCATTGTGTAAGTAAAAATAACCATAAAGTTGGAATTTGAGCTGAAATCTTGGCCCAGATTCCATGTCCAAAGAATTGAAATGTGCCAATGGAGTGGCCAAGGCAATTATTACAAAAAAAGGGTAGAATACCCCTAAAGCTGCATACCAGGAGTGGGAAATTACTTTAATTAAATCCTCTCCCCACCAAGCACCAAAAGAATTAAGTTCTTGAAGAATCTTGTCCTGGCTTGTCAGGATATAACTGATGAAAATATTTGAAAAGAACAGGGAAATTATTGAGTTTTATGGCTTTTTATCAAGTGTATCTTTCTGGTTACTGACAAAAGCCTTTCCATTCCACCAGATACCATACCATAAATTACCACTCTTGAGCTTGCAATACAGTATTTTGGACACTTCCCTATACTTTTCTTCTTAAATTATGACTTGAGGTGGAGGCTCTGTATGTGTATTTGGGATAATTTATGTCTTTAAATGTTCTTATAGGGAAATATGGAAGAATATGTGGGTGGACTTTGATTTAGATGGTAGAAATAGTTGATTGCTTTCCTAAATATTGGAAAAGGATATGGCCATATTTCTGACAGTGTTTTTCTGGGTATGGTTGATTTGATGTTCTTGGAAGAGAGCAATACCATTTCACAAGCATTGAAGATAAGTTGAATTTCTCTATTTTTATCTTTATACCGCTTAAACATGTTTATGGAAAATTCAAGTTCTCTATTGAAATATTTCTGTACTTATTGGAATTTTTTTGATAAATTTCCAGAAGGAGTATCTTTATGGATGTGAGCTGAGTCAAAATGGGGAGCCCTTTCATAAAAAGTGAAAAACAGTTATTTTTTTGTTGAATAGTAATCAGAGCTATTGTAGGAAAATTAAGGTGGGGGGAGACAGGTGTGTTAATAATCTTGATGATAGCTAAAAAATATTTTAAGATAATATTATAGTATCCTATTTACACTCTCTGTCTGTCCATAAGCTTCATGACAAGGATAATCTGAAGCAACTCTGGAAATCTTGAGCTTCTGACAAAGATTGGTCCAAAAATCTGACCTCTATCACTGAAAATGTTTGAAAGAATGACATTCTTTGAGAAAATATTATTGATGAATAATTGCTCCAAGTAAAGTGAAGTAACTGTGAAATTGTTGGAATAAATACTTCCATTTTTGAGAATCTGTCCATGATGACCAGAATTGAGTCAAAGGAATTGGACAGTTGCAATTGAGTGATGAATTCCATTGAAAGACAAAATCAAAGAACATTTGAAATTAGAAGGGGCTTGAGTAATCCAAAATTCTTGTGGTGAATATTCTTGTTTCTTGAGCACAGTTTACAGGATCAAACATAATCCTTGATAAATTGAGTCATTCCAGACCAGTGGAAGCCTGCTTAAAACGTTTGCAAGCCTTCTTTCAGCCAGGGTTACCAGTGTCATCCTGTGACTCAAAAACAGAGAACAAGAAGGAAATTCAAAAATAACATAAAAATGGTACATAAGAAGGAGAAAAATACACACCTTCAACAAATGTTAAATAAAATAAAGGTACAATAAGGCTATAAAACAAAGAGAAGAGCCTAGAAGGGTTAGTCTGTACATTTGAACACCTGAAGGAAAAATTTTTCCCCCTTCAGAAAGTATTATTATTATCACCAAAGTATAAATATCCTTTATATCTCACTTGTGGCTACAATTTGATCTACCTTTGAGCTCTGTATCTCCAAGACATACAAATTCATTGATTATTTAAGGCTATAATCCCACTCCAAGTATTATTGTGAGATATTATCCCATAAAATTGAACTATGAGGTTTCAAAGCCCCCAAAATTCATTTCATCAGTTGATTACTCATAATTTGGATAAAAAATTACCTTACCTACCTGTACAGGGTGGTACTGTGGGATACTATCCCATATAATTGAAATATGATGATTAATCTTTTATGACTCATAACCTGAGTAACCAGAGGACCTCAGAAGGTTAATTTATAGCTTCTGGTGCGCCAGAAGAGCCATAAGAACTCTGAAAGGTCTGTAGAAAAGGGTTCTCATCCTGTATGGGGTGAAAATGGCAGCTTTTGGTCCCCAAACCATATTTCAGCTCATTAAAAGGATGTATTGAGCCTGTACCGCCAAAAGTAAGCCACAGGAGTAAAAAATTTCACTCTGTTGTTTTTGAAAATGTGGACAAGCTTCCACTACCCTGGAGTAAGAAAAAACAAGGTCTTCTCCTCACCAAAATAAGAAATTATCTTGTTTTTTATCAGAGCTCTTACCTAGTAAATCTGTAAAAAACAAAAGTAATCTTAGCATTAACCAGATATAAAGATTGTATAAATTATTGGATCAATTATTACTTTAACCCTACAGATAATTGGGGAAACCAGGGCTTTCAGTAGACTCATCACCACTATATAATTATAGTAGACATCTTTTAGCTTATTCTTTAATGTTAATTTAATTTCAAGCTCATAATTATGGTTCTTTTATTACTCTATGATAGAGTCATTATGAAAGCCAGATAGAGGAAAGTCATGGTGACTATGAAGTTTTTTAAGTTTAATTGTGAGTTCATTTGGGACCACCATTTGATCTTTGAAAAAGAAGAGTTGGGAAGAGGAATAAAGGGATGAATCTAACACAGATTTACCTTTTCTCAAGTCTTGAAGAATACTTCTGTACTGAGAATATTGACAAATTGCCTTCTGAACTTAATCAATCAATTTTTTAAAAGAGTCCACCATCACTGGAAAGAAATTTAAGCTTTGAATTTCATCCTTCATGATTATTTCTTTAAAATTTAATGAATTATTTCTGATGAAATCTTCCCCCCTCGCTGGGTGAAATATTTCTTGACACAAGAATTAGGGAGATTTTCCAGGTGGCCAGGGTAGTGAGTGGGCTGAACAGAAAGTGAGAATCTTTGAGGACATAAATTATTGTAAGGAAGAATGATTTGTGAGAACTTCAAAGGAGTGAGATATGAAAAGAAGAAAAGCTTTCCAAAACTAAAGAGTCCATACTATTACAAGGAGTTCCCTGTCATTCATTTTATAGTTGATATCTTCTGTGATAAGCTTGCAGACATTGAATGCAATGGGATTTTTCCTGAGTCAGAGGCCTGACTTAGTGAAGAGCCCAAGGCATAATCAGTTCCATTGTTCTCTACAATGGTGGGTAGAGATGGATTGAAATGAGAGAGGATTGATGCTGTGGTAAAAACCTCTTTTAGTTTATGAAACTGACTAAGGGATTCCTCATTGAGGGGGAAAACTAAATTTTTCTTGAGTAATTTGGTTAGTGAACTGATTGTCTTTGAGTAATTTTTGATGAAGGGGTGGTAGAAGCTGGAAAAGGCAAGGAATGATTTAAGAACTTCATTTTTCTTGAAGTAGGCCATTTGGGAATTTTCCATATTGAACCCTCCAGAAGAAAAAATACAGCCCAAAGATTACACAATAGAAGTGTGAAACAAGCATTTGGATGCCTTAGAGAAGAGATTATTAGCTCTTAGTCAGGAAAGAACAGTGGAGAAATGATTGAAATTTTATTCCTGAGACTTGGGAAAGACCATTTTGTCATTCAAAAAGGAAATTATATAAGCTTCAAGAAGATCAGAGAAAATATCATTGAGAAGCTTTTGAGAAGAGGAAGGAGAATTTGTGTGCCCAACTGGCATAACAAAGTACTCATAACTTCCATATCTGGCTCTAAAGGCTGTCAGGTATTAACCACCCCTATGATTATGAGCAGGTTATATGCAACATGCAGGTCAATCTTGAAGCAGATGGAAGAACAATTGAAAAAGTAAGAATATGATTTTGTAGGAGGAACAGGGTATTTGTTATTCCTAGTGGCAGCATTTATTCTTCAGTAATAAACACACAAACAGAGGCCCCCATCCTTCTTTTTGACAAAGAGGATAGGAACTCCTGTTGAAAGAGAGATTGGCCATCTGAAACCTTTCTATATATTATATGAAATTTAGGTCCTGAGTTCCTCTGAATATTGCTTTTGTAAAGAGTAGATGAACCCAAATAGAGGTAGAGAACCCTTTAATTTGACATGATGAGGATAAAGTTTTTCTTCTTTCACCTTGTAGAATACATCAAAATAGTGGCAATAAGAACGGGGAACAACCTTCATCATGGATGCAATTTCTTCTGGCTCTTCCTCTTCCTCCCACAACTCCTACAGGAATTCATGATAAGATGAAGGTGTAAGGTCCACATTCCCATAGAAAAATGAAGTGAAGATACATAATTATCTTCTCTAAAATGTTTTATCTCTAGAGGATTGTAATCAATGATGGGAGCTCAAGGGAGTAAAGTGGACATAAGCTGGGAAATATGGTGCTCTAGAATTACCAACCAGAGAGGAAAAAGTAGTTCTGTAAGATGTGTCTATGAAGCTGTTAATAATATTACTATTAAGCAGCAGTGCTATGACTTCTCTTATTAAATATAATGAGAAAAATTATTATAATCATGATTAAATAATTAATTAATTAGTAATTTTTCTTACTTTTTATACACTACTAGTGATTATAGCAGTAAGCAGTAATTGTCTATAGGAATAAATTACAAGAAGTATTTAATAATAAAACTTCTTTGTTAAAATGATAAAACTATTTAATATATAATTATCCTTTTAAAGTATAATTCTAAATAAAATTCTTGAAGAAAACTAATACTAGATAAAAGCTTCAAGAATCAATTAAAACCACTCACTAATACTCCAAAAAAACCTTTAAAATAATTGGTAAAGATATTTGAGGGATAAATTGTGGATCTGAAGGATCAAAATTGATTTACAACAGTATTACAACAACACATAGTTTATTTCTATGATTCAGAATCTCCCTGATTAATTCTGAAAGAATAAAACACTTAAGAAAAGTTTTAACTAATACTTACTTGTTGGTAATAACGGTATAATTGGATAATAAGATGATTTGGAAAAAACAGAAAGAGGAGGCCTCTTTTAAGTCAACAGAATCTGAAAGAGGCATGCAATGGTGAAAACTGAAAAAAAAAGTGAGTGATAAATCAATTATCCCCTTTTTATTATTGATTTCATCATCTGTTGTCACATAAGATTATTATAATTACTTAATTAAGGCTTTTACATGACTACCAACCCATTTATGGTTAAGAATAGAAGAATTTGCAGCTGTAAATATTATTTTATTTCAAAATAAAATTAATCTCTCAAAGCTATTAATTTTATTGGAAATTTTATCACAGGTTGTATTTTCTGTGAATTTTTGAAGATTCAGTGTTTCACATGGAATCATATAAAATGGACTGTAAGTAAAACTTTGAATTTAACTTATGAAAACAGGATTTTTTTAATTTATTTATAAATAATGATATTCTTCATTGGTTCTGAAATTTTCAGAAATATTGATTAATAATTGTATTTTTTAATGAAAATTTAAAGTTTTTACTTTATTTCTACATAGAATTGCCAATAGCACAGTATAGCAGGTTGTTATGTGGTAAATCAATGGATACTAGTCCAAAAAGCTTTAAATTGATCTTTTAAGGTTTATCCATGGAAAATCATTAATACTTGACATGGTAAAAGGAGTCTAAGCTGCTCTTTACCTCCTTTTCATGTCAAAATAGCAGCTTATTTGCAATTTGCTTATGATTTAATGAGAGTTTAACTTGGTAACCAAGTTCCTAAAAGGCTTTGGTATATGAATTGGGCCATTATCAGCCCTGTATCCAATCTTTAGAGCTATCCATGCCTCAGAGGCCTCAGAAGTTGGATACCCTGGCTCTCTTTGATGCCTCTTGTCCCCCTTAGCTATTTTCACATCCAAAATAGTAATTCAGGCTTCAAGACTGATATCCACTATGGGTGTACCAAAACTGTATGTAAGAATACTGTATTTTTAAGTTCCACAAAAATTAATAACACTAATGTTAGTGTTTATATAGCATGGGATTTCTCACATTCCCATTATTTTGGAATGGAATTGAGAAAAACAAAAAAATTCACAATCATTTTTTGTGTTATTGATGATGTGGTATTGAAGTATTTTCTATGTTACCACCTCATAGAGTTCATTTAAGCTTATTCACTGTATGGAGATAGCCTAGGTGAATTTTAGTTTAGAATCTAAATCTGGCCTTAAATCCATGGATTTACTTACTCACAAAGAACCTATTCATCTTTTCTTAAATAAAAAATGATTAATTTTGAATATATGCATGACGTATGGGTTATGAATAGTTCATAATTCATTTTAATATTAATTGTGGCCTATTTGGGTATGTAAAATATACCTCAAGCCTCACAAGTGCTAAGGCAATTACTGAGGGGAGTAAAACAATCACTGGAGTATTTATAATCAGAATTAAAGTTTATTGGCCCTTGCCTCCAATAATTGGGTGAATAAATGTGGTTACAAAAGTCAGATACCAATATGAGGTCTTTTCCCTTGGAATTATCAATGACAAAGAAATCCTATTGAAAGCTTGGAAAAAAGGAAGCACAACCATTCATTTGTCATGGTGAGTAATTAATAAAGAAGGGGACTCTTAGGAGTCCAAAATCATAAAAGTGATATTCTCTGGGAGTTCTGAAATGGTCAAAGAATACTTTAAAACACACTGATTTGCAATAAATGAGCTTGTAGCACCAGTGTAAGATGTGACTATGAAACTGATGATAATATTACTATTAATCAACAGTACTATGTCTGTTCTTATGAAATATAATAATAAAATATTATTATAACCACAATTAAATAATTAAAAAATTATTTCTTTCACGTGTTAAGCACTACTAGTGATTTTAACAGTGAGCAAGTAATTGTCTACAAGAATCAATTACAAGAAGAATTTAATAATAAAAACTTCTTTATTAAAATAATAAAATTATTTTAATATATAATTATCTTTTGCAAGAATAATTATAAAGATAATTCTTGAAGAAAACTATTACTAGAGAAAAACTTTAAGAATTAAAGATAAATGACTCACTAATACTCCAAAGAACTTATTGATAATAAAAGTAGAGAAATTTGACGTGGAATTGTGGATTTAAGGGATCAAAAGGATTTATAAAAGTATTACAACAATATATAGTTGGATTCTATAATTTCACGTCTTTCTGATTGATTCTGAAAGAATTAAAACACTTAAGAATAGTTGAACTAATACTTACTTGTTGGTAATAAAGATTTAATAAATTGATAAGATGATGATGAAAAAACAGCAAGAAGAGGCTTCTTTTAAGTCAACAACAGCTCACAGAGGCGTGCCATGGAGCAAACTGAAAAACCAGTGAGTGAGAAAACAATAAACCTTTTTGGATTATTGATTGCATCATCTGTTGTCATGTAAGATTATCATAATTACTTAATTGATGCTTTTACGTGACTACCAACCCCAATATGGTTAAGAATAAAAGGAGTAACACTTGTAAATCTTCTTTTATTCTAAAATAATCATTGATTTCTCAAAGTTATCAATGTTATTGCCAATTTCATCACAGGTTGTAATTACTGTGAATTTTTGAAGATTCAGTGTTTCACGTAGAATATCCAAAAATGGACTGTAAGTAAAACTTTTAATTTTACTAGTAAAACTGTAATTCTTTTTGGTTGTACCATAGATAATACAGTTCTCCTTTAGTCCTGAAAGTTTCAGAAAGATTCATTAAGAATTGTATTTTTAATGAATTTTTGAAGGTTTTACCTCATTTCTACGTAGAATTGCAAATAGCAGTGTTTTGCTGGTTGCTATGAGGTAAATCAATGAATATGGGTCCCAAAAGGGTTTTAATTACTCTTTTGGGGCTTATCCATGGAAAGTCATTAGTAATTGACATGGTTACAGGAGTGTAAGTAGCTCATTACCTCCTTGGCACGTCAAAATAGCAGGTTATTTGCTATTTTCTGATGTTTTACAGTAGTTGTAACTTGGTAACCAAGTTCCCAAAGAGTTTTAATTTATCAATTGGGCCAAGATGAGCCATGGATCCATGCTCTGGAGCTATCCACGCCTCTGAGGCCTCAGAAGTTGGGTACCCTGGCTCTCTTTGATGTCTTTTGTCCCCCTTGCCTATTTTTTACGTCAAAATAGTAATTTAAGCTTAAAGTGAGATATCCACTATGGGTGTACCAAAAGTCCATGTAAGAATACCATGATATTAAGTGCTCAAAACATGCATAACACTATTCTTAGTGTATATGTAACATGGGATTTCTCACTTTCCCATTATTTTGGCTAAAAATCAAGAAAAACAAAAATTTTCACGGATCTTTTATGTGGTATTAATGATGTGGTATTGAAGTATTTTCCATTTTACCACCTCAAATACTTAAATTGAGCTTATTCACTCTATGGAGCTACCCTAGGTGAATTTTTGTGTAGAATCCAAATCTGGTCTTAAATCCATGGATTTACTTACTCAATAAAAAGTTATTCATCTTTTCTGAAATTGAAAATGATGAATTTTGGATATATGCATGACTTATGAGTTTTGCATAATTCAAAATTTCTTTTTAAGATAATTGTGGCCTATTTGGGTATGTAAAATATACCTCAAGGCTCACATTCCCTCCCACCAAAAAATAAAATTGTACTACAATTTTATTAGTGATAAAAAGAATAAGGCCCCAAAAGGGGGTTAATGTCCACTGTCCAACCTCTTCACATTACTCAGATCAAGTAATTTAAAGCACATTTATAGACATATTCAGGCTTGTGGCCTTCTTTCATGTCTAAATCTTCTTAAGAGTTTATCTGAGTCAGGTATTTCTGATTCTGCCATCCATTCATCTTCATGTACTGGATTTCTATATCTGACAAGATATTCTCTTTGATTTTTACCCCTAAGTCTCCTTTCTTTAATGACTTTCTTTATCTTTCTGTCTTCATTCTGTTCCACAGGTGGTACAGTTAAAGGAGTTGGGTTTCTTAAAGGAAACAATTCTTTATCAGCTGGTTGATAAGGTTTTATCAAGCTGACTGGAAATGTGGGGTGTTTATTTTCCAATTCACCACTCAATTCCACTTGAACTGCATTGGTTCCATGTAAAGCAACAATAACAAAAGGTCCTACATAAGAATCTTTAAGTTTCTTTGGGCCTTTGATATTATTAAAATTCAAGGTTGAAACTAGAACTAAGTCCCCTACTTTGAAGTCTGGTACTTTATGACTCTTGTCCCACTTCTGTTTTGCATAATCAAAAGCATCATCCATACTTTGTTTTGCATGGTGTTTTACTTTATCAAGCATTAATTTGAAGCTGGAGGCTGTAGGATGAATGTCAATCAAGTCTTTCCTCAGTGTGTCTGCTGGGAGTCTTGGATTCCATCCTTTTTCTAACATAGCAGGAGTTTGTCCTGTGGAAGAATGGACTGATGTCTTGTATGCCAGTTCTAATGCAGGTATCAGAGTGCACCAGTCATGGGTAAAGCCATCTGAGTCTTTAAATTCTAATCCATAAGCACAAAATCTCCTGATCATGTCTTCTAAAGTTTGAATCATCCTCTCTGCTAGCCCATCTGTTTGAGGGTGATATGCTGTAGAGAATGATAACTTAGTCCCAAACAATCTATGAAGATTGGTCCAAAGTGCAGATGTGAACTTGGGGTCTCTGTCACTTATGATATTCTTAAATAACCCTGTATGAGAAATAACTCTACTCCATAAAAGAAGAGCTGTATCCATAGCAGTGTCATCTTTATGACATGGTAAGAATATGGGAGTTTTGCTATATCTGTCTACAATGACTAAACAAGCATTATAACTTTTGTCACCACTTGGAGGAAGTGCTGTGACCCAATCCATGTGAACAACTTCCCAAGGGGATTTTGGTTCTTGAATATGGATCATTAATCCAAATTTCTTGCCTGTACTCCTGTTTGCTTTTTGGCATCTATCACAGGTATGGCAATATTCAATGGTTTCTTTTCTCCAAGATGGCCACCATGCACAGTTCTTCACCTTTTCAAGTGTTCTGTCTTCTGATAGGTGTCCAGAGTAAATGCTATCATGGCATTCATGAAGAATGGTATTGATGAGCAATCTACTACACAATGTCATCACACAAGAATGTTTTGTTCTATGGTAAATAATCCCATCAAACAAGTGAAATCTTCCTTCAGAATAGGAATTTCTCCAAACTTCATCTAGTGTATTAACCAAAGATGTGTCTTTGCAGTCTTTATCCAATAAAGAAGTCAAGATATGGCAATTCTTGTCTTGTTTATAAGACTCTCTGACCTCTTCAAAGAATTCAGTCCCAATATCAGTTATGTTAATCCCTTCAATTGGAATCTGTGGTTCAGCTTCCAAAGGTACATAAGCTGGGTTATCAGGAGTGTTGGCTAAAGCCCATCTACTAAGTCCATCAGCATTTTTGTGAATGTTTCCTGCTTTATGAACTATAGTCATGTTTCCTCTATATTCTTGAATGGCTATTTGCCATCTCAACATATGTCTGTTGGGAGTTTTCATGTTAAGAAGTGATTTCACGGCATTACAGTCAGTTATCACTTCAAAAACACTGCCATCAAGGTAATAGTGTAATTTCTCAAGTGCCCATACCAAACATAAGCACTCCATTTGGCTTGCACCATATCTGGCTTCTGTTGGTTTGATTTGTCTTGAGATATAACAAACTGGTCCTTCTGTAGGTTTGTCATCAATAATTTGGACTTGGTGTAGGGCTGCCCCTAATCCATCTCCACATGCATCAATGTACAATTTAAAAGGAATATTCCAGTCAGGCATGAGGAGTAAAGGTGCTTCTGTAAGGGCTTTCTTTATCTTCTCATAAGCTTTAATTCTTTCCTGTGTCATTTCAAATACAGTCTGTTGATCACAGATTCTATAAAGTGACTTGGCTAGAATTGCAAAATCTTTCAAGTGTTGCCTATAGTAACTAGCAAATCCAAGAAAAGACATCATTTCTTTTTTATTCTGGGGTATTGGCTTAAGTAACACTGCTGCTACTTTATTCTTGTCAATACCCAAGCTCAAACCAGAAACAACATGTCCTAATGCTTTGAGTTCTTCAAAACCAAAATTGCATTTCTTAAGTGAAATTTTCATGTTCACTTCTGCAACTTTATGAAGTACTCTTGCAAGTCTTTCAAGGTGCAAAGACCATGAGTCAGAACATATAATAATATCATCAATATAAATGATAAGCCATCCTTCAGACAATTCTGTGGGGAAGATGGTATTCATCATTCTTTGATAATGAGATGGAGCATTTTTAATGCCAAATGGCATTCTAAGATACTCATAAATACCACAGTGAGTGATAATTCTAAGTAATTTCCTAGCTTTAGGCGTCAAAACATTTTGATGGAAGCCTTTTAATGCATCCATTGATGTTATATACTTGGCTTTAGACAATTGAGTCAAGGTTTCTTGGATCCTAGGGATTGGATACCTATCTGGAACTGTGTAGGTATTCAAAGCTCTAAAATCTCCAACCATTCTTGACTTATCATTATGCCATGCAATAATAACAGGTGTTGTCCCTTCAACTTCCTCATTATGGCCTACTTTCCTTAGCACACCAAGTTGGATCAACTCTTGGATATGTTTTTCCAAGGCCTCTCTAGCTCTGGGACTGGCTGGATAAGCTGGTCTTCTAAGTACTGGAGGATATGGTCTATCAATATTAAGAGTAATATCAATTTCATGTCCCCTTATAGCGCCTAATGGTTCATTATCAGATGCAAATGCATTATTGTATGTATATAATACATCAATAAGTTCATTCCTCATCTTTGGTGACAATGATGGATTAATTTGTGCTTCAACAAGTTGTTTAGACACAAATTCATCTTTGTAAGTATCTTTGACAGAAGATACTACAGATATCTGTTTTGGCATATTGGAGAAAGCAAATTTTTGCCTTTTGTTATCTCCAATTGTGAAATATCTGTCTTTATGGTTATTTATATCAATACCATAAATATTCAAGTAATCATTTCCAAGAATGATATGCTGAGATGTACAATTATCCATTACTACAATCTCAGTTTTCATTCTTACACTTCCTGCTGGATGTGGGAATACAATATTAGTATCCAATATGCCCAAGGGGTACATATTGTTACTGGCACTACTGAACTGTACACCTTCTATTGGTAATAGATGGTTTTTCCATTCAGGAAGTATAATTTGGAGATAATCCTTGCCAATACAAGTGCAAAATGCCCCTGTATCCAGATTTACTTTGGCTTCAATATCACCCATTAGAACTGATGTGATACAGGATGCTCCAGCAGTGTAACCCTTTCCTCTAGCAGGTTTTGTTTTACACATTCTGGCATCTTGGATATTGATCAGGTTGTAGCAATCCTCACTGTACTGTGGCAAGTGGGTATGGACTTCTGTGACCTCAAAGAAAGCTGAAATGTTTTCAATGGGATAGTCCTCTACTGGTGTATCTTCAGAGACTGCAGAATCTTGATCAGACTCTTCTTTCTCTTCAGTACACTGAATGTCTTCAATGATTTGAACTTCATTGATCTTTGTCTTCTTAGGGCAAGTGTTGGCTAAATGTGAAGTACTTCCACATTTATGACACTTCAAGACAGGTCTTTCTGGTCTTCTTTCCTCTCTAGGAATCTTTGAGACTATTTTGGACTCTATTGGGTTTCTAACCCAAGTTTTACCAATTCTTGTTCTGGTAATGATATCTTCCATAGCATTAATGTAGTCCTCTGTTGAACAGGGTTCCACACATCTGCTTTTGATAGCATGTTCCAGTTCTCCTCCACACTTTCTTAATATTTTCATATTAATCATAGTGTCAGACATATCTGGGTGTAAAGCAGATAATCTGTCTTTTTGTTTGAAGAACCAAGTAAGTGGTTTGTCTTTTTCTGAGTTAAAAATGGCACTTTCAAAAGCATTCTCCATTTTAAACCTCCAAGAATTATTGGCCCATTTGGTAATCACTTCAGATTTCCACCAAGACCAGTCATGTCTTCCATGATCTATTCTCATCTTGTAATACCATTTCTTTGCAGTCTTGGTAAACAAACAATGTAATTTTCCTACTATGATTTCATCAGGTATATTAAAGTCTTCTTGCAACATATCAATAGTCCTGATGAATTCAATATGGTTGTATTCTCCTTCACCAGAGAATGTTGGCCATTCTTCTAATTTGGGAATATCCTTTGCAGAAATAACATTCTCTCCTAAGAATGGAGTCAAACTTTCTTTGACAGAAAGTTTTTCTTCAGTCAAAGGTGTAGAATGTCTTGGCATATGTGGTTCATGATTCTTATGAATTTGCTCCACACTTGCAATTATTTCATTCTTCAATTTCTGCCTTTCACTGTCACTTTTTGCTAAATGTATAGCAAATTGATTGGTGTTCTTAACTATTTGTAAGACATGGTCTTCAAGAGTTTTAAGTCTATCATTTACTTTAAAGATGGAAAGATCCTCTGTGTCATTATTTTGACATTGGTTCTCAATTCTTTCACAAGCATTGCTAATTGACTCAAGGGTGACAGTTGTCAATTTATGCCAATCAGAATGTTGCTTATCATTTTTCTTTAAATCATTGATGTCTAATGTAATTTGCTTTAACTTTGACTCAAGTTTGCCAATTTCTACACTAATACTTCTATGTACATCATTTATTTGCGTGGAAAAGTCCTGTTCATCCTTTCCTGCTCTTTGGCTGTGAATTCCATAAGAGTTCTGGCCATATTGAAGACACTGTCCACGGCTGAAGGCTCCAATCTGGGGATCCTGTACCCTTGTGGGTAAGGTCTGTGCCAATTGGCTTTGCCTTTGCCCTTGCCTTGATGGTTCTTGGGACCTCTCTGTTTCTTTTGAGGTCCTTTGGGCTTGTCCTTGGATGCTTCTGGAGCTGGTTTGGAGCTGGTAGATGCCACTGGTGCCTCTGTCTCCAAAGTTGGAGTCATTTCCAATTCTTTCTTCTGGTCTATGGATAAAAGACTCTGGTTCTTCAACCAATTCTTTATCTTTTTGACCTTGTCTTTGCAAGACAGGGGGCTCCAACCTCCTAAGAGTTCTATGGTCTTCTCCTGACCCAGAAAGCTCTTGATGTGTAAGTAGGAGTTCATGGCCCCCTGCCAAAGGCTTGGGCAGATTTCCCACTCCTCTTCTTTGGCTGCTCTGAACCAATTTTTGTACTGGCTCTGATATATTTCTATTGCTGCCACTTGAAAATGGTTCAGCCCTGGAAATATTATCATAAATTAGTTCAGGCTCAGAATTCACGTCAAAATCTGTTGGTACAGACCTTGGGGAATGGGGGGCAACTCTGGCATCCTCCAGATGTGCCTTTCTTGTGGAAGATTTGGCACTTCTGGATTTGGTCTTGCCTCTTCCTTGTCCACATCCATCTGGTTGGACTGAATAGTTGCTTCCATTTCTGGTATGCACCATTTTCACGTCAATTTAAAGATAAAAGGTGAAAATATAAGGTAAAATACACACCTTTTGGTGGTAATTTAGCTTTTTCTGAGTTGAATAAGGTGCCTCTTTTAGCAATCTGCACCTCAATACTGTCTTCAGATTCTGCTTCTGAAGATTCTGGACTAGTGATATATCTTTTACTGAGTCTGTTGCCAGCTGCACAGTATTTGATTAAAGACACTAAAAGAAATTATAAAAGAGAAAAAATTATTTTTTATACTTTTTAAAATATTTTTTAAAGATTTTTTATAAGTTTTATATTTTTTAATATTAAAAAAATTATTCTTTTTAAAGAAAAAAAATTAAAATTTAAGATTTTGAATGAAAATTAATTCAGAGTAACTCAAAGAATAATTTTATAAGTTTTTGGATGTGAAAAAGCCACGTGTAAAAACAATATAAAATTAAACCAAATTCCTCAATGAAAAAGATTTTAAAACAATTTCAAAAATAAAAATATTTTAACTCCAAATTGAAAGAAAAAATTAATTAAATTAATATATTTTAGAGCTTAAAAATATATTAATTAAGGGTACAAGGTTCAAAAAACACGGCCAGGCCCCCAAATGTAAGATGTGACTATGAAACTGATGATAATATTACTATTAATCAACAGTACTATGTCTGTTCTTATGAAATATAATAATAAAATATTATTATAACCACAATTAAATAATTAAAAAATTATTTCTTTCACGTGTTAAGCACTACTAGTGATTTTAACAGTGAGCAAGTAATTGTCTACAAGAATCAATTACAAGAAGAATTTAATAATAAAAACTTCTTTATTAAAATAATAAAATTATTTTAATATATAATTATCTTTTGCAAGAATAATTATAAAGATAATTCTTGAAGAAAACTATTACTAGAGAAAAACTTTAAGAATTAAAGATAAATGACTCACTAATACTCCAAAGAACTTATTGATAATAAAAGTAGAGAAATTTGACGTGGAATTGTGGATTTAAGGGATCAAAAGGATTTATAACAGTATTACAACAATATATAGTTGGATTCTATGATTTCACGTCTTTCTGATTGATTCTGAAAGAATTAAAACACTTAAGAATAGTTGAACTAATACTTACTTGTTGGTAATAAAGATTTAATAAATTGATAAGATGATGATGAAAAAACAGCAAGAAGAGGCTTCTTTTAAGTCAACAACAGCTCACAGAGGCGTGCCATGGAGCAAACTGAAAGACCAGTGAGTGAGAAAACAATAAACCTTTTTGGATTATTGATTGCATCATCTGTTGTCATGTAAGATTATCATAATTACTTAATTGATGCTTTTACGTGACTACCAACCCCAATATGGTTAAGAATAAAAGGAGTAACACTTGTAAATCTTCTTTTATTCTAAAATAATCATTGATTTCTCAAAGTTATCAATGTTATTGCCAATTTCATCACAGGTTGTAATTACTGTGAATTTTTGAAGATTCAGTGTTTCACGTAGAATATCCAAAAATGGACTGTAAGTAAAACTTTTAATTTTACTAGTAAAACTGTAATTCTTTTTGGTTGTACCATAGATAATACAGTTCTCCTTTAGTCCTGAAAGTTTCAGAAAGATTCATCAAGAATTGTATTTTTAATGAATTTTTGAAGGTTTTACCTCATTTCTACGTAGAATTGCAAATAGCAGTGTTTTGCTGGTTGCTATGAGGTAAATCAATGAATATGGGTCCCAAAAGGGTTTTAATTACTCTTTTGGGGTTTATCCATGGAAAGTCATTAGTAATTGACATGGTTACAGGAGTGTAAGTAGCTCATTACCTCCTTGGCACGTCAAAATAGCAGGTTATTTGCTATTTTCTGATGTTTTACAGTAGTTGTAACTTGGTAACCAAGTTCCCAAAGAGTTTTAATTTATCAATTGGGCCAAGATGAGCCATGGATCCATGCTCTGGAGCTATCCACGCCTCTGAGGCCTCAGAAGTTGGGTACCCTGGCTCTCTTTGATGTCTTTTGTCCCCCTTGCCTATTTTTTACGTCAAAATAGTAATTTAAGCTTAAAGTGAGATATCCACTATGGGTGTACCAAAAGTCCATGTAAGAATACCATGATATTAAGTGCTCAAAACATGCATAACACTATTCTTAGTGTATATGTAACATGGGATTTCTCACTTTCCCATTATTTTGGCTAAAAATCAAGAAAAACAAAAATTTTCACGGATCTTTTATGTGGTATTAATGATGTGGTATTGAAGTATTTTCCATTTTACCACCTCAAATACTTAAATTGAGCTTATTCACTCTATGGAGCTACCCTAGGTGAATTTTTGTGTAGAATCCAAATCTGGTCTTAAATTCATGGATTTACTTACTCAATAAAAAGTTATTCATCTTTTCTGAAATTGAAAATGATGAATTTTGGATATATGCATGACTTATGAGTTTTGCATAATTCAAAATTTCTTTTTAAGACAATTGTGGCTTATTTGGGTATGTAAAATATACCTCAAGGCTCACAACCAGAATAAATGACAATACTGTGAAAATATCAAAAAGAAAAGAAGAAACAGATAATTCAAGAGAGCTCTTCACACCAGTATTCAGAACTCACTTTTTCTCTAGGTGGAAAATAGGCAATATCATTTAACACAGAATGATATTCACTCAGGATTTTCTCTGGCTGGGAAATCTGCCTTCTTGTTGAGACAGCTGGGGTTGAGGCCATTTTAGACAAGCCTCAATACTATGATTCCCACCACAATAAGGACACAAATACTTCTTAAATATTCTCTCTCTTTTGGAACCAATCAAATTTTGATCCTTATTCAGGAGGGAAGAAGGGGCTTTTCCATATTTTAAAATTTGAAATTATTCTTCTTGAGGCTTGAGCTTAAAGAATTTTGAGGAAAAGAACTGTAGTTTGAGGCTTCAGTCTTCTTTTCTTGAGAAAAATTCTTCTTCTTCTTCTTCTTCTTCCTCCTCTCATGGTACCTGGTCTCAAGCTCTGAGGTAACATAAATTAGGTCTTGAAAAGATTGAATAATTGAAGAATGGAAGTACAATTGATCCATAATCCTGTAGGACAAGCACTTCCTATGTTGGTGCATAAAATCTCTTTCACCCAAATTCCCAATTATTGACACAAAAGTTTTAAAATTGGAAATTTATAGAGAAACATGTCCTAATTCCTTCATTCTTATGGCATCCAACTACGCTTCAGCTTTTCTAATATCATTTGGGTCCCCAAACAAAGTGAATAGTTGGGATTCAAACATTTCCCAATTATTGAGGAGGTAGTTTGGGTCTTGATCAGTAATAGTGGAAAGATAAGGCAGAATCTATTTTGCTCCCCTTTGTCACATTGATTCCAGAAACCATCAACAAGCACTCGAGCTCTCCACTAAGGGTCATGTTGGAACAGGCAGTCCCCCACCACAACCATGACTAGACCCTAGGTTGCTTGATTGCACAATCATAGCAACTAAGCAGAAAAGGCTACAAGATCATGATTGAATTTCCTTGATCTTTTTCTGGTACTATAGGTCACAGTTCCACCATCTGTGACACCCTTCCAATAAGAAATGATATGGAAGAAAGAACTTTCTTCTTGGATTCAGGAAAATTTGCCTTGTAATTATGGAAAATAAGCTGGCAGGAATGAATAGAAATTTCAAATTTTAAGGGTTGAGTCTCATCAAAGAATTCTGGCACCTTAATAGATGGTGGTCTCCAAGCTTATTCAATATTGAACCTGATTTGAGTCAACTGCTGAATAATGGCCAGTAGAGATGATTCAGACTGATTATAATGGGCTAGAGCTGGACCTCCAGTACTTTCAGATGCCTCCCCAAGAGCAGGGACAACTCCAGTTCCTTCAGACTCTTCCTCTTCAAAATATTAACATACTTTGAAAGAGTTATTTTACATTCCAGGAAAAGCACCAACAACTCCTGAGAGAAATATTGATATTCTGGTCCCTCTTCATTCCTTCCCAGATGGTACTTCTCCAATAATTGGTCTTCTTTCCAAATGAGCCCTTAGTTGAGGAGCTTCTTTTGTCCAATCAAGAGGTTCTTTTGGTGTTGGAGTGAGAACAGTTTGAGTTCTGTCCTTGCTTTCAGGAGGCTAACATTGGAAAGGCATGATTCAGAATTAAATAAATTTCATAATGAATATCAAATCAAATTTGAAAGATGAGAAAATTGAGGAAATCAATTATGGAAAGCTTAAATTGAAAATAAAATCAATATCGTGAGGTAAAATAAAAATTCATAATTTCTTGAGGTCAAACAATAAATCACTTGGTATTTAAGAGTTCAGTAAAGAATTCTTGAGGAAAATAAATCAATTAGATCTTCAGGACAATTTATTCCTTTGTTTAAAAATCAATTTTATGGTAAAATCAGTCAATTAAAGTCATATCTGAAGTGGGTGTGGCCCAGGGGGCTTAGAGAACTAGAGTGGGAATCTTTCTATAAAATCACAAGTGTGGCCAATTTGCCACAAGATGGTCATGACACATAGCTTCCATACTCAATTCATGGGGGAGTGATTCCAGTGGTTCTGAAAGATTGTCAAGGTAGCTCACCCACCTTGAATAAGTACTCAATTGAGAAAACTGACCCAAATAATTTTTTGACTAAACTTACAAGAGGAATCTGAGCTTATTATAACTGGTGTTTCACTTTGATTCTAAACATGGTGAAAGTTCCTCCAATCAAAATGGAGAAGAAAAGAAAATTCACAAAACTGGATGCCTTCTGAAGACAAAAAGTTTGAAAAATCTTGGCTATATTTTATCCAAGACCCAGAATCTGGAACAAATCAAACAGAAAAATAATTTTCTGTTAAATTGGTAAAAAACTCTAATTATTTCAGCAACATAAATCAGCATTACTTTGATAAAATTTTCATTTGGTCAGGATTTATTAGCTTACTTCATACTAATGAAGCTGAATTTCTTTTTCAAAATAAATGGCTGGAGTTGCATACAGCTAAAGTTAAGCTTTCAGAAATTTATGATAGAATTTTTGAAATCACTACAAGTGTAGCATCTCCATGTGATTGTGTTAAAATGGAAAAAGTTACAATTTGAGATAGAACTAGCTTAGGAAGTGGTCTTTGTTAAAAGTCAGACTAACTAGAACATTCAACACTCTGACGGCTCAAAACACCCAATCACAATAACCACTAAATCGGATATTCTCCACAATTATTGGTGTCGACTAACCACCACAGCAATCATCAAGCCCCTAACCGCCACAACAATTGTCAGTGCTTATCACCACCAACGATCATCACTATTTAATCCGTCCTCACAACTCCTGACAAGAGAATAGTAATTCAACTCCGTCCAATCTTTTACTTTTACTTTTTACTTATCTAAAACATCTTTCCTTCTTTCTTTTCTTTATCTCGTTTCCTTTCTCTTCTCTCTCACTCATTTACTTTTTACTTATAGCCTTTTGTCATCAATTGCTCAGGTATAGTCACAACTTATCATGTTATCACTATATTAACTACAAACTACTAACTCATCTTTTCATTATAGCTGTTTGTTGATTCTAAGTCGTCGCATCTTTGTCCATTCATTATTGTTATCTACTTGTTAGCCACCTCTAGGTATTGTCACCAATCTTTTCGTGATTCTAACTACTGCAAAATACTAATGAAATGAAAACCTTTAGTTCTGCATTCTAACATATTTACAGTCTCAGTGCTACGCTCAAAGAAAAACATAACAGGCGGATTTCAATATTTGTCATGGCAGAAAAATTCAATGAAAAGGAAACCACATCAATACAAATCCTTGATGGTACCTCAGGATGTGTTTCCTTCTTTGATCAAAAGACCTGTTGGAGGTCTGTGAAAAGGCCATTGGACAAGATTCCATCCCTTCTGCGGTCAATTGGTGGACCAAATCGAGCTTTGAAGCAATCACCACGATCACTTCACAAATCAATTGTCGTGTGTTTCTAGAAGTCATTAATTCTGAGACTTCCAAAAAAGCTAATCTCCTTTGGTCCAAGATCAACAAACAGTATTCCTCAAAAAGGGCTATGAACAAAGGTTGGGTTTGGATGAATTGGCAAAAGGCAAACTACTCAGGCAATCTTCATCAATATATTGAAGAAACTCAAAAATTTCTTCTTGAATTGGATTCTGTCAGTGTCAAAATGCCTTCCGAGATACTCTCATATATCATCCTAGGCAAATTGGCAGGAGATCCAAAGCTCTCTCAAATCGTTGAACTGCTCAATCTAAACAAAGAAATTATTGAGAAACCTGATCAGATTCTCTCTTGTCTGCAAGAAAACGCCAACCACTGTCAGACTAAAGATCCTCGCTCTAGCACTCTGGCACCAGCTTCAGCACTAGTGTCATCAACAAGCAATGAACCGTACTGAATAATTTATTATTTCTCAAATGGAAAACACAATCCTTAATGCTTGACTCACAAGAAGGAGGAATGTTTTTCTGAAAACCCTCACCTTAGACCACAAAGACAAAACAACAAGAGGAAAAACCCTAATTCAAATCCAGAAGCTCATATGTCTATGGATCAAGCCCTTTACACCAATGCCAATCAAAGACTGCCACCAGGACAAGTAGTGGTGGACTGTGGGGAAACTCACCATATGTTCCACTCTGAATCAGCCTTCACCTCTCTACCCAAAGACACAACACTTGCTGTCACCACAGGAGACTCGTCTAGTAACCTCATTGCTGAAGGCATGGGAACTGTTAATCTTCTCAGCAATAATCAAATATTGAAGCTTTCAAATTCTCTCTTTGTACCAAAACTGAACTGTAATCTCATCAGCTTATTGGAAATCTTTGACAAAGAATTAATCATCAATTGAGATGATGATTCCTTTACTCTCACTGCAAAAGGAAAAGAAATTTTGCAAGGAAAGACAGAAAACAATCTTATGAAAGTTGACTATCATCTTCCAACAGATAATAAGGCAATCGCCAAAGAAAGCCCTTGGCACAAAAGACTTGGACATGCAGGCAGATCTATCATCAAATCAATGGGCCTACCTCCATCCAATGACTCATGTGAAATTCGCAACCTCAACAGAATTAATTGACTTCCTTTCAAAGACCACTTTTAACCTGCTGATCTTCCCTTAGATTGTGTTCATGTGGACCTGGTAGGATCCATCTCCCCGCCATCAATCTCTGGCTTCAGGTATTTTCTGACTATTGTAAATCAATCCACCTCTTACAAGATTGTTCAGCTTGTAAAGAACAAATCAGACGCCTTTAGTCATTTTACAATAATCAAGAAGATGATGGAAACTCAAAAAGATAGATCACTAAAAAAGTTGATATCCGACTGAGGTGGAGAATTCTTGAACTCACACTTCAAACAACTCGCAGATGAGCGTGGATTTTCACATGTCTTCTCACCAGCATACATCCCAGAACATAATGGCTTTGCCAAGAGAGCTAATCAAATGATCCTGGAAAAGGCCAGGTGCATGCTCAATGCCTCCAAACTCCCAAACTCTTATTGGGCTGAGGCAGTGAGCACTGCCACTCTTTTGTCTGACTATACTCCTACTCTGTCAAGACACAACCACTCTCCTTACATGCTCTGGACTAGGCGTTCACCAAGAATCAAAAAGCTTTGAGTTTTTGGGTGCCAAGTCTTTGTCATGACTCCAAAGGAACATTGAGAATGGAAGCTTTGTCCCTCTGGAGAAGAAGGAATCCTTCTTGGGTATGAAAATAAATCTTCATATCAAATCCTTCAACTCTCAGATAATAAGGTAGTGATCTCAAGACACGTTTGGTTCAATGAATCAATTTTTCCTGAACTAAAACAGCAAGGCGGAAACGCAGATCCTCTTAATGTCACCTGGGATTCAATTGAAGGGCAGGCAGTGGTAAATGAATTCCACGTGCCACTTGAGAATCAAGAACCGGTAGATGAAGTCTGGATGCCAAGTATCCAAGACACTATGCCCACATCTGAGCTGGAATTGGTAGATGAAGTCCTACCAGCCAATGAAATTGCATCCTTACCTGCTAGTGATGGCCAAGCTCAACCTCCAGTTTGTATCAAGGTGTCTGCAGTGATATTGATCAACAAAGCATCCTGTCTTACTCCAGGCAAGCTGGGGCTCTTCTTACTGCTGCGGATGAAACTCTGAAAACTTTTAAGGCAGTGATAAGCTGTGGCGCCAAGGAAATTTGGATGGCAGCAATCAACAGGGAACTTCTGTCAATGGAAAAACTGAAAGTCAGGGACGTCGTTGATCTTGATTCATCCTATAAGCTTGTTGGTACCACCTGGGTCTTTAAGGAAAAGAAAAACCACCTTAATGAAGTCATTGAGAATAAGGCTTGACTCTGTGCTCAAGGGTTAACCCAAACTGCGGGTGTTGACTTCGATAAGACATATGCACCAACAGGGAGGCTCAAATTGCTAAGGACATTAATTGCCTTTGCAGCTTCCAATAATCTCTCTTTTCACCAGATTGACGTCAGGAGTGCATTCCTTAATGCTCCTCTCTCTGAGATGGTCTACCTCAGCCTTCCACAAGGCCTCAAGGGAGACAAGCAAAAATCTTGCCTTTGGCTCAACAAGGCAATATATGGGCATAAGCAGGTACCTCTTGCATGGTATGAGAGATTGAAAGGTTGGTTGTTGAATGTAGGGCTCAAAGCATGCATCCTTGACCCATGCGTTTTCCACCGAAAAGGAAAACATCCCCTGTGGCTGTATGTGCATGTAGACAACATAGCGTTATTTGGGAAAGAAGTTGAAGGCTTCAGGCTGAAATTTCCTGCGAGTTTGAAATCAAAGACATTGGCACGGCCAATCTTATGCTTGGGGTTAAAGTCTCCCAAAGAGATGGATACATTATGCTAGATCAGCAACACTATACCAAGTCCCTACTTGAACTATATGGCATGAGTGATAGTCAACCCATTTCTACCCCTCTAGTTCCAAATAGTCACCTCATGCCAGCCACTGCAGAGGAGGTATCTGAATTCAACTCCTTGGGGATCAGCTACCGCAGCACTGTGGGAAGCATTAATTATCTAAGCTCTGCCACTCATCCTGACTTATCATTTGCAGTCAGCTGTCTTTCTCAGTTCTTAGACAGGCCCGGTATCAAACACTGGCAGGGCTTTCTTCACGTTTTACAATATTTAAATGGCTCTCAAGATCTGGGTCTGAATTACGGGGGTAAGGATCATTGTGGAATGTCGGCGTACAGTGATTCTGACTGGAGCAACTACCAAGCCACCAGACAATCAATCACTGGGTATCTTTCTTGTTTCAACCAATGCCTGGTAGTTTGGAAGACAAGAAAACAACCCACCATTTCCCTTTCGACTGCCAAATCAGAATACAAGTCACTGTGTGATCTCACCTTGGAGCTTCTTTGGTTGACACAATGGTGTCAAGAGTCTGGTATTCTGCAAAGCCTCAAGCGCATCCCAGTATATGAGGACAACCAGGGTTGCATCAACACGGCAAACGGATGAAGCACGTGGAAATTCAACTACATTTCGTCAAGGAAGCTGTCAAGTCTGGTTGAATACGGCTTGAGTACACGCCACGTAAGTGTTGAAATCAATACAACAGATGAATAAAATAACCGTTGACTGGTAAACTAAGATTGGTTAACTGTTGATTATGATGTGTGCTCTTAAACCAAGAACAACTGTTAACCATGACGTCACTGAGCACCAATAATCATATGATCACATTTACTATAAAATCAGCACATCTCTTTGCGATTAGCTGATTTTCCTTGGAGACCTCAGTTCCTAATTTCTCTACTGTGTTATCTAATTATTCTTATTATCAATAATTAATTGTTCTCCCCAACAATATATTTGTCGTAAATTATTTAAACTTCTTCGCAAGAAGCATTAGCAGGTAATGCTTCTTACTCTACTTCTGTAACTACCACTGTATTGACATTTACTCCGAAGATCTTATTGTTAGACTCCCAATAGAACCATTCACTTAACTCATTGTATTACAGCTTGCTGTCTACCTTTAGGTAGATCAGCTAACTATTATCTCTTAAATGTTATTTATTGTATTGATGAAATCCACCTTTAGTTTGAACATTAACAGATTTACAGTCTCGAGGCTCTAGGCAACGAGCATAGCAAAACTAAAAGGTGGACAACAACACAAATAAGAAATGTCCGACAAAAACAATGAATCCAGGGACAGTAGTAATATTCCAATCCTGGACGGATTAAATTATAGTGAATGGTATAGGCGTACCCGTATCTACCTCAAGTCAAAGGACCTACTCGACGTTTGCTTGAGACAGGTACCAGCCGATGCAACTCCTGCTGCCGTCAACAAATGGAATAAATCCAGCTGTGAGGCTATCAGCTTTATCTCCAGTAAGATTGACCCATCGGTCTTCATTGAAGTAATAGATGATGAGACAATGGAAGATGCAAATCTTCTCTGGGAAAGAATCAATGAACAATACGCCCAAAAACGGAAATCAATCGCAGCAGAGTTGTGATGGATTGGGTAGCTATTGCCTATAAAGGGAATCTAGATGACTTCATCAAAAAATGCCGTAAGGCCTTAGTAGACTTAGCCTCGGTTAACATCAAAATTCCACCTGATGTTCTATCATACATGATTTTGGGCAAGCTATGTGACCACACTAGCATGTACCACCTGGCAGACAGTCTTGCTATGAGCACTGAAGCCACAGAAAATCCAACTGTAACTCTAAATTGACTACAAAATTATGCACGACATCTTGGATCAAAACAAAAAGACTCAGTTGAAGAGCAATCAAACACTGCTCTACTTACGAATAGTTCATCCCATCCTAGTAAACTGGTCTACTACTGTGCTAATGGTGTGCATAATCCATTAAATACTACCCATAAGCCCAGTAGGTGTTACATTGAATTTCCACACCTTCGACCAAAGAAGAAGGAAAGGGATAGCCAGTCCCCATCCACTCATCTTTCATTGACTCAAGAACTTGTCACCAGTACTGGAATTAACAATCAGGAGAGACTAATAATTATTGACAGTGCGGCCACTCACCATATGTTCAGTGATAAATCAATGTTCACAAATCTCAGGAGATCTTCTCTATTTATTGTTTCAACAGGAGATCCAACCAGCAATTTGTTTGCCGAAGGTATTGGTCTGGTCAATGTCATGGTGGAAGGAAAAACGCTGACATTAGAGAATTGCATTTACGTGCCCAAAATTTCTCACAATCTCATTAGTTTGTTGAAATTATTCAAGAGTTCCGTCACAATTGAAAAATTAGCATCAGACCAATTTGTCATCAAGCAGTCGAATCAAGAAATTCTCTCGGGAAAAATCTCAAATTGGCTCATGACAGTCTTACACCAACCAGCAAAAGCCTTGGTCTCAATTGGAGCCCTGTGGCATCAAAGACTGGGACATCCGTCTAATCAAAGTTTGAAAGCTCTTGGACTTCCATCTTCTCATGATTCATGTGAGATTTGCCTCACTGGAAAATCATCACTACTCCCTTTTCCTGGAAGTTTCGATAAAGTTCAACATCCACTTGATTGTGTTCACTTAGATGTGGTTGGTCCTATTAATCCCAGCTCAAACACCGGATTCAAATATTTTCTTACGATTGTAGATCAATTTACATCTTTCAAGTCGGTGATGTTCCTCAAAGCTAAAAGTGAGGCATTTGATGAGTTTGTCAAATGGAAAACCTTCTCGGAAAACTTTCACAATACTAAAATCAAAAGGCTTGTCAGCGACAAGGGGGGCAAATTTGAGAACAAGAGGTTTAAAAACCTGGCAGCTTCTTGTGGTTTTATTCATACCTTCTCCCCAACAGCAACCCCTGAACATAATGGGTTTGCTGAGCATGCTAATCATACCATCCTCGACAAAGCCAGATGCTTACTGTTAAAGTCAAATCTTCCACGGTCCTTCTGGGCTGAAGCAGTGAATACAGCTACTTTTCTGTCAAATCTGATTCCGACTGTTTCCAGATGTAACAAATCTCCATTTTTCCTATGGGCTGCAAAACTTCCTCGATTAAAAAGATTGAGGACCTTTGGCTGCAAAGCTTTCATCCTAATACAAAGGAAAGATAGGGACTGGAAGCTTGCTCCCACCAGCGAAGAAGGTATATTGCTGGGCTTTGAAAATGACAACTCATCTTATCGAATTCTTCAGCTGCGAGACAAAAAGGTTGTGGTTACAAGGCATGCTTTGTTCATTGAAGATAATTTTCCACTCCTTGATGAATCTAATCGCACTGATTGCTCTAGATGGGTGGACATCGGTGATGAAGCCGACTTATTCTTTGATTGCAATGAGAGCATAGTGGATGAAGGTCATGATTCTCCTTTGGAAGATCATGGAACTATCGCTCAAGAATCTCCCTCACCTTGTGTGGATGAACGACCTGATCAAGTTGTCATTCCAGAAAATCCTCGGAGGATACAAGTCATCGGTCCTTGACATCCAACATTAATCACGGGAGACGTGGACAAGGCGAACATCTTACCTTTTCCTCGTAGACCAAGAGCACTCATAAGTATGGAGAATGGTGATCCATTATCATACTCTAAAGCTGTGAGTGATCAGGACGATTCTCCTGACTGGATTTCAGCCATTGGAAGGGAATTGAAGATGATGAAAGATCTGGAAGTTTGGGAAGTCGTCAAGCTTGAGCCTCACTACAAGGTAGTGGGAACCACTTGGGTCTTTAAAAAGAAGAGAAATATCACTGCTGCACAATCAGAATATAAGGCACGATTGTGTGCCCAGGGCTTTGCACAGACCCTTGGCGAGGACTACTCAAAGACCTTCGCACCAACTGGTAGGATGCACTCCCTAAGAACCCTCATCGCATTCTCAATAACCAATGCCCTGAAGTTCCAACAACTTGACATTTGAAGCGCATTTTTAAATGCTAAGCTAGAAGAGGATTTATATCTTGGAATCCCCCAAGGTTTGAATCTTGACAAAAAGACACATTTTCTAAAGCTCAAAAAGGCAATATATGGACTCAAACAAGCTCCACTTGCTTGGTACAAAAGGCTGACGACTTGGCTGCTCAATGTGGGCTTCACTTCCTCCTTATCTGATCCTTGCGTCTTTCATCGCTCGACGGAGTCTCCAATTTGGCTGTTCTTTCACGTTGACGACATTGCCGTCTTTGGAAAAGATGTAATTCCATTTAAAAACCAATTGAAATCAGAATTTGACGTGAAAGACATGGGCAATGCCGAGTTGATGTTGGGTATA
The DNA here is from genome assembly GCA_023105745.1 of Austropuccinia psidii. NCBI lineage: Eukaryota > Fungi > Basidiomycota > Pucciniomycetes > Pucciniales > Sphaerophragmiaceae > Austropuccinia > Austropuccinia psidii. Next base: position 70,835,167 of record JALGQZ010000002.1, read on the forward strand.
CGAGTGATCCAAATCCCTGAGGGACTTGTGCTCTCTCAGGCCCATTACATTGAATCTTTGCTTGTATTGTATGGTATGGAGAACTGTCGGCCAGTTGTTACCCCAATGGTGCCAGGCCTCCATCTGACAGAGGCTTCGCTGGATCAACAGGAAGCATTCAAAAACTTAAAAGTTAATTACCGTAGTGCTGTCGGCAGCCTAAGCTACCTCAGTACTGCAACCAGACCCAATATTTCATTTGCCGTAAGCTCGCTGTCTCAATTCTTGGAACTTCCTGGCATCTAACACTGGAAGGCGTTCTTGCATGTCCTACGCTACCTGAGAGGCACAGCTCAGCAAAGCCTTGTATACCATGGAGGAGGGGAAAAATGCGTGTGATCCTATTCAGATGCCGATTGGGGGAACTGTCCCCAAACCCGGAGGTCCATCACTGGGTTTGTGATCACCTTCAATGGTTGTCTGGTAGTTTGGAAGACCAGGAAACAGCCAACTGTTTCCTTGTCCACTGCAGAAGCGGAGTACAAAGCTCTGACGGACCTCACCACCGAATTACTCTGGCTCAGGCAGTTTATTGAAGAGTTATCGCTTGGTCTAATTAATTTTCCAATTGATGTTTTTAGCGACAATCAGGCTTGCATTAACACTGCAAACAGTGACAGTAATTCCAACAATCGGTGAATGAAGCATGTTGAAATTCAACTGCACTTCATCAGAGAGGTAATAAATCAGAAAAAGATACGAGTCACCTATGTTCCAACTCATAACATGCTGGCTGACTTCATGACTAAGTCAGTCGGCCGAACTGCTCTAAATAGGTGTCTTGGTGCTCTTGACGTCCTTTGTCTAAGAGCAAGGGGGGATGTTGAAATCAATACAACAGATGAATAAAATAACCGTTGACTGGTAAACTAAGATTGGTTAACCGTTGATTATGACGTGTGCTCTTAAACCAAGAACAACTGTTAACCATGACGTCACTGAGCACCAATAATCATATGATCACATTTACTATAAAATCAGCACATCTCTTTGCGATTAGCTGATTTTCCTTGGAGACCTCAGTTCCTAATTTCTCTACTGTGTTATCTAATTATTCTTATTATCAATAATTAATTGTTCTCCCCAACAATATCTTTGTCGTAAATTATTTAAACTTCTTCGCAAGAAGCATTAGCAGGTAATTCTTCTTACTCTACTTCTGTAACTACCACTGTATTGACATTTACTCCGAAGATCTTATCATTAGACTCCCAATAGAACCATTTGTTAAGAATATAAGCATACGTCTAGAGTAATCTAAATTATATGCTTATACACAAAACATTATTTTGTAAATAGTATTTAAACATAATCTTAGATTCAATTTGTCTTTCTCCCTTAGGGGAGTTTACACTCATATTTCTAACTGCTCATCGTAACTTTGTAATATTTTTATATCAGGTATGAGAAATTCATATTGACCCCGACAAAAAGTCAAAACCTTTTTCAGGGGAGTTTACACTCATATTTCTAACTGCTCATCGTAACTTTGTAATATTTTTATATCAGGTTATGGGCCATCGCTACTATTCTGCGTGAATAATCAACATATCGTTCGCATCTCAACCTGGCAACCAGATCGGGCAAGTCGTACAACATGTCCGACAGAAAATTTGATCTCGACGATCTTCAAGCAGCTTTAATTACCTCGGCTGGCGATTCAGGTGCAAGATTCAAGCGTCAACTTGAAATTGACAAACTTGGAGAAGGTATTGCTCCCCGCTTGTCCAATGATGGGCTCAACTTCCATCGTTGGTCAAAGTCACTCACTCGTTTAGTTGAATGAACGCATGGTGAAAAGTCATATTTCCTTACTGAAGATCTTGATGATAATTCTGAACGTAACTCTGAAATTCGAACTTATATTGAGAAGTCAATTGCTATTGACCTCCTTAATTCAATCGAGGAGGAAGATGAAGCTCGCAAAGTGTATCATCATCTCCGACGACAATTTGAGAAGCATTCATGGTCTCATGTCATGAATCTTCTTGACGATCTAGTAAACGCACCTGAAGCTTCTGAAAATCTACATGAAGCTTTTGCAAACACTAAGTCAACAATTAGTAACCTTAAGTCAGCCATTGGATCCACTTGGACTGATGATGCTCTAACCGCTATTTTTTTTCATCTACGAAACAAAAAATATTATCATGATATATCTACCGCCATGGATTCAAGAATGTTATCTGATCAAGGCTTTAAGATTAAAGCAAATGAAGTCCTTCAAGTGGCGCAACGTTTTCAAAAGCGCATCGTTACAAACAATCCTAGTAACTCAATCAGTCTCATGGCAGCTAGTGGATCAAGAGATCAAGGCAATAACAATCAAAACCCCAATTTTAAATCAAAACCACCTGCAAATCGAATTCCTTTAAACCAGCAATCAGAATCATGGGCCAAGTATCATCTGAGTCCAAGATTTCCTTGTCTTCATTGTTTTGAATGGGGTCATTGGGCTCAGGATTGCAAGCGAAAAAAGATGGGCTTACCTGCCATTGACGACCCAAGAAAAAAGGATCCCAAAGTTATATTGAAGAAGTCTGCTGTCGTTTTGCATCCTTGTATTGCTGAAGTAGACGCGAATGAAGAAGATCCATTTATTTCGTCCATTCAGGAAACGACAGAAAATGAAGCGTTAGTTCTCCTTGACTCAGGCGCGACTCATCATGTTACAGGGAACATAAACTTATTTAAAGATTACCAACAAGTTGACCTCTCTCTGTCTGTTGCATCAGCCAAGCAACATCCAGTCGTCGGGAAGGGTACAATAAGTTTGGAATGCCAATCTGGTAGGCTTGTTCTAACGGATGTTCTACATTGTCCAGTTATTCCTGGTACAATTATATCACTTGGGAAATTTATGAAAAGCGACGGGCTAGTTAATTTTGAGGAGGGGATTTTTAAATTAAAACAGAATGACTGTACTCATTGTAGTTTGGTGAAATCCGATCAATGGTACCTTTCTTTAAGTAGTATTGTGGAGTGCAGTGAAGTCTCGCAATACAACAAAGATGTCTCATGCTTATTACATCGTCGTCTTGCACATGTTTCCCTTCGTACAGTAAGGAGAATGCAGAGATTAAATTCTGTAAAGGGTTTGCCTTCTGGGTCTGTGATTTATGATGTTAATCTTTGTCGATCATGCTCGTTAGCCAAAAGTAAACACTTGCCAATTAATGCGGCCTTGAGATTAATAGTTAATGAGCCCGGCGATGTGATAGTTGCTGATTTAATGGGTCCTTTTCCCGTATCATTTGACAAAAAAGTCTATGCCCTGATTGTTCAGGACCACTTCTCGTCGCTGGCAACATTTTATCCACTGCAGCAAAAGTCTCAAGCTGCTCAGCTTGTCATTGAATGGATCGACAAGTTTAACAATTTGACGAAATTTAAAGTAAAGCGATTACGCACTGATAACGGAGGAGAATTTAGTTCTCGTTTATTGAATGATACATTACGTGAAAGAGGAATAGTACATGAGACCATAATACCTTATGAGCACCATCAAGCTGGTAAAATAGAACGAACAAATCGTACAATAGCAGAGGCAGCAAGATCAATGCTCATTGACTCCAATGTTAACCTGGAATTGTGGCCCTATGCTTTTCGACAAGCAGTATGGGTTTTTAATAGGGTATTACATGGCAAAGCATCAAAGACACCATACGAGTTGGTAACAGGAAAAACCCCAGATCTCACTCCTTTGAAAGTTTTCGGATGTAAGGCTTATGTACATAATGCTCTTCATCGCAAGGATTTATCACCGAAGGCCAGGGAACTTATTTACCTTGGGGTGGCAGAAGACTCCAAGGGATGGGTTTTCTGGAGCGTTGAGCAGAAAACAATAGTCCGGGGTGCATCAGCAGTGTTTGATGAGCGAAGTGGTCTATTGACGTCGGGAGTTACACCAGCAGCGAACACCATTCAAATAACTAATCTATTCGACACATCAATGATCCAAGAGGTTGATTATCAAGATCAATCTTTTGAGTTAATGAATTTGACAGCAACACTTGATGGCGAATTGCCAAGAACCTATTATGAAGCAATGGACAATCCAGATTCTAAAGCGTGGCAGGAAGCCATGCAAACAGAACTTGAAAGCATTGATAACATGGCTGTATGGGAAGAATGCGATGTTTTACCAGGACAACATATTTTGGGTACTCGGTGGGTTTTCACACTGAAACGGAACTCAAGTGGTGATGTTGTGAGATACAAAGCAAGGATTGTAGTACAGGGGCATCGTCAAATTAAGGGTCTTTAATTTGACGAAACGTTTGCTCCTACACCAACATTTACAAGCTTGCGTTGTCTTTTTGCAATAGCATCTAATCTGCATTGGGAGGTACAGACGTTTGATGTTGCAACAGCGTACCTACACAGTAAGCTGGATGAATCAATATATGTGCGTTTGCCACCGGGTCACCCTCTACGGCCAGGCAGGGCTTTGAAACTGAACAAAGCTTTATACGGACTGAAACAAGCTGGACGTTGTTGGTGGCAACATCTGCAAAATGTACTATCCGAAATTGGCTTTTGGTCAAATCAAGAAGACCAGAGTACGTACATTTACAAGAATGGGGAAGATCATGCTTTATTATGGATTCATGTTGATGACGGCGTACTTGGAGCTAGCACCATGACCTTAATGGAGGATCTCAAAGTCAAGTTAAGTAGAAAACTTTTGCTGAAGTGGGATTTGGGCATTCATAGTATTGTTGGTATTGGAGTTCGACGAGTGGGTAATACGTTTTACCTATCACAGTCTGCACTCGCAAAGAAGATCAGTGAATCTCATCCAAGCAACATTACAGCAGAACAACCCCTACCCGATTTAAATTTAGAATCAGGCAAAGCTACAAAGTTGGAGAAGGAGTATCTTTCGAGAATAGGAATGCTGTTATATCTAGCCCAGGCGACGCGACCTGACATAATGTTTTCGGTAAATTACTTAGCACGTTTTTCAATGAACACCACTAGAAAACACTGGGCAGCGCTGGAATACTTAATCAATTATGTTCGAGGTACACAAATCAATTCATTGAAGATTGAGGCTGACAATAACAAAGAAGCAATGGAAATGTATGTCAATGCGAATTGGGGGGGCGAAGCATCCAGATCGCAACATGGGTTCATTGGTTTCTTATGGGGCTCACCTGTGACATGGAATTCTAGACGGCAAACTTGTGTAGCATCCTCCACATGTCAGGCAGAATATATGGCACTGTCATTTGCAGCGAGGGCAGGAATATGGCTCTCTCAAGCAATCAATACAGTTTTTGACGGTATTGTACCTACTTTGATTTCGGACAACAAAGCAGCCATTCAAATAGCTTCTGACAGCGGCAGCAGAAAAAATTCGAGGCACATTCAACGCGAATTTCACCTCATCAATGAATTATTAACAACAAAGCGTGTGACGATATCCTGGATTAAGTCAGAGGATCAGAAAGCAGACATATTCACAAAAAGACTAGGGAAGTTAAAAATCAAAAGATTCAATGGATGAATGTTTTGTGGAGGGGAGTGTTAAGAATATAAGCATACGTCTAGAGTAATCTAAATTATATGCTTATACACAAAACATTATTTTGTAAATAGTATTTAAACATAATCTTAGATTCAATTTGTCTTTCTCCCTTAGGGGAGTTTACACTCATATTTCTAACTGCTCATCGTAACTTTGTAATATTTTTATATCAGGTATGAGAAATTCATATTGACCCCGACAAAACGTCAAAACCTTTTTCAGGGGAGTTTACACTCATATTTCTAACTGCTCATCGTAACTTTGTAATATTTTTATATCACCATTCACTTAACTCATTGTATTACAGCTTGCTGTCTACCTTTAGGTAGATCAGCTAACTATTATCTCTTAAATGTTATTTATTGTATTGACGAAATCCACCGTTAGTTTGAACATTAACAGTAAGGACATGTTTGCAGATTTCCTCACAAAATCTGTACCTAAGCCTGTCCTCACTCATGCTCTGAACTCCTTGGGAGTGAGGGGGGGTTTTAAAAAACAGACTAACTAGAACATTCAACACTCCGACGGCTCAAAACACCCAATCACAATAACCACTAAATCGGATATGCGCCACAATGATCGTCGTCGACTAACCACCACAACAATTATAAAGCCCCTAACCGCCACAGCAATTTTCAGTGCTTATCACCACCAACGATCATCACTATTTAATCCGTCCTCACAACTCCTGACAAGAGAATAGTAATTCAACTCCGTCCAATCTTTTACTTTTACTTTTTACTTATCTAAAACATCTTTCCTTCTTTCTTTTCTTTATCTCATTTCCTTTCTCTTCTCTCTGACTCGTTTAATTTTTACTTATAACCTTTTGTCATCAATTGTTCAGGTATAGTCACAACTTATCATGTTATCACTTTATTAACTACAAACTACTAACTCATCTTGTCATTATAGCTGTTTGTTGATTCTAAGTCGTCGCATCTTTGTCCATTCCTTATTGTTATCTACTTGTTAGCCACCTTTAGGTATTGTCACCAATCTTTTCGTGATTCTAACTACTGCAAAAGACTAATGAAATGCAAACCTTTAGTTCTGCATTCTAACAGTCTTTAATTCACCAAAGAATCAAATTCAAAGTAAGCTCTTGTTTCCAAATTGTTGGAAAGGTCGATTCACTCAAAATAGTAGAAATTCAAAAGGAAGAGAAACTAATTTCCTCCAATGAAGATTACCAATAACCCTTTGGAAATAATCTCAAAAAATGCAAGAAATAAAACATATTTTCCTAGAGAATTAAAATAGTGAGCTCCACCAAAAAGGGTATTTTGACTTGTAAATTTATGATAAAAGGATGGAGGCTATTCAGCATAGCTTCGGGGCCAATCAGGAACTGTTGGTAATTGGGCTCCATATCTCATTTTAAGATTATCTGAAGGTCTTGAAGCCAGCGGAAGAGGATCTTGAAGATTATAAAAGTAAGGAGATATTGAAACTAAAGAAACAAGAAATATGAAAAAATATGAAAATAATTACTATTGTAAATAAAATTATATATTAAGATAATCTGATATTATTTTAATGAGAGGTTTAATTATTAAAGATTATTATAATTCATCCTAGTAGAAAATCACTTCTTCCTTTTATGATTAATAATAGTATATAGCAAGTAAAATAAATAATTAAGAAATCACTTATTCATTTTTGGTTATAATAGTCAACTAAATTACATTTAATAATAAAGCTTAGTGTAACATTGACCAATAGGGATATTATAAATTTTTTAATAGACAGATCTTACAATTGAACATTTTTTTATCTCACAAATACATTTAAGTGAATACAATAGAAATGGTGTATTGATGATAGCTCATTGTGATTTCAAGAATCCAAAATTACTGCTAAATTTAATTTCTGGAACTCCCTTTTCTTTCAAGTAATAATTTACCTGCCTCGTCCTGAGAATGAGGTAAGCTTATTACCATGAATTCCCAATTTGGGTATTTTTTATGCACAAGCTGATCTCCATTTTTAATTTATTGAACCAGGAGTCTCAAGAGAAGATTTCCAAATGTATAGAGCTTTAGATTCTACTGTCTCTAATACTACTGTTTCTTTACTCTACTTCCTTTTAATCTGGCCTTCTCTTTCTTCCAAGAAATGTTTTCATTCCAAGTGCATACCATCAAGACTTCATGAATAGACTGGAAAGCCTATTTTTTATATTATTAGGTGATAGTCTTAAGTTCATAAGGTTTCGGTGGTATCAAATACTGTTCAACATTGATAGAAATAATATATTTTGAAGACACTTTCAGACAGACCACAGCTGTAGTCTCTCCCAGCATGAGATTCTCATCAATTGAATCAGAAGTGACCCCCTATGATAGAGGCTTAAGGTATGAGGAAGCTTTGTGGTATTTTGATAATTATGTTCTCTTGAAGCAGTCCTAAAGAATAAATAATTATTTAAAAAGTATTAAAAACACAACATATAAAAACTTACCAATTTTTGTCTCCAAAAGTCATTGTGTGAAATCAGATTGTCAGAAATCTAAGCAAAAAGAGACTTTTACATATTATATTTCAATTTAAATTGATAATCTTTGTAGGTACTATTCTCTTGAAAATGATATTTGTATAGTTTCTCTACCGCAAAGCATTTTTCACAGTCAATGTATGTATGGGTGCTATTTGCAGTAGTGGTAGTCAAATTTTGGTGCTTGGCTCCTGATAATCATCCATTAGTGTGTTGATGATTTTCATTCTGTGAGTTTTGAGTGATGGAATGTTCTCTTTAGTTTTTGATTATTTAAAGTCTTCTTTTGTAAATTTTGAATCTTGGGTAAAATAATTCAATATATTTGTAGTATTTCATTTTGGTCAGTTTTTTTATCTAATTTTTCTGTATTCTGTCATTAAAGAAGATCTTATAGACAAATTTGGTAATAATCTCATTAGGCTGAAAAGCTGACTTCCTAACCATGCAATGTAGAATCAATTGTGGAGGTTTCAAATAGAGATTTAGAAAATTAAGATGAAAAATGACAGATAATATTGGATATGCTGCAGGTATTACCTATTTCAACCATCTCTCATCTAGTTTGAAACTAAGGGTTATACCTTATTTTATGCTTCTATGACTCATATTTCCCTTTCAAACAGGAGTTTTTTAATTCAGATGATAGGTCCTCAGAGTACCATGCTTTTTCAAAGCTCTATCCCCTTATATTAAGCTTAATTATACTATAAAAGGAAAGGACTTAAATTTTCAACTTGGGAGAGTACAGAGGAGGTACCCTATTTCCAATTAATTTCTATAGCTCAGTCATTTTGAGATATTTGAATCAAGTTCTTGAGCATTAAACTCAATAAAAGACTTTAAATTTTTTTAGAATCAGCCTACCTGAGATCCCATTAAATACACCAAGGTTGTTGATATCATGACTGTCAGTCCTGCAGTATTTGTATACTTAAGCTTAATGAAACTAATATGTTTCTTCCCTTATGATACAGGATTACTTATAATTTTTTTTAACTTCTCTTTTGTCCTCAATCTTTTCTTTTTGGGCCTTTTCTCAATGACAAACTTCTGTGTCTGTTATTTCCATTTCTCATAGCCCTGTTTGGGACCAAACATGCAATTTATTAAAGCTTGAAAAAAGGAAGGAAGTTTTCTATAATTTGTGTTCATCAAAATTTCAATATTCTATAGAGAAATGGAATTATAAATATAAGCAAAAATTCATATTTTAACACAGTAAGAGTCATTCATGGTATTGTTATAAGAGCTCTACTATAAAAAAATATAAGTGATAAATCCAATGAGGGGTATGGGTTCATAATGTAACAATTAAAGAATTATAGAAATTATTCCAATTTTCATATTCTAATTATATTTAATAGCTTCAATATCTTCATTTGATGGGTAAGCTGTCTCTGTAGGATTATAACAGCAGAAAAATCAAACTAATTACCATGAGAAAAATGGCTACACCCAACAGCAGGTTCTCCATTTGGAAATTGACAGGGGAGATAAGCTTTATACAGATTGGAGGATAGGATGGAAGTTAAATTTAAAAATATAATTTTTTGAAGAAACTCAAGATACATATGAAATCCAGTAATGTCAAATTCAATTTTTCAACATCAGTGTTTGATAAAAAAAATTAAAACTCAAAAGCTCAAAGCTATATGATAAAAAAAGATCTATATTAGAATTTATTTAATTTCATTTATATTGAAGTTTGAATAAATAAAAAAAAGACGTCAGATCTTTTTTCTGTCTCATAACTCTTCATGCACACTAAAATATTTGATAATATATTATTTCTCCATTTAAAATATGTTAAAAAGACTGAATTAATGACTTGATACTCTTATTTCTTTGTTTGAAAGAAACTTTAATGAGCTAGAAGAGATTATTAATAAACTCATTATATTACATATCAATTGAGTTTTCATGCAAAAGATACCTTTAATTAATCTATTCTGTGAAGCCAAAGCTGTTTTCAAAATATAAACCATATTTATCACATTTTTGACTTTGATAAGGGAAATGGGATTCAATAAAAAAGAATAAATTCGTTAAAGTTAAATTAGGCAACAGCACCTGAATATAAAATCAAAATAAAGGTGAATTTTTATTCAGTATATATCAACAGTATTTCAAACTGTAAAAATCTCAAGAAGATCTTTGGTCACTTTCAGAAATGATTCATGAGAAGGGAAAGAGAAACTTATGGACTTGATTTCATCATTGAAGGATTTTTCCTTTAATTAGAATACCAAATTTTGGAGATAATATTGGGGTCAAAACATGGAATTTGTGAGCCTTAGAGGTATATTTATATACCCAAGAGACCAAAAAAACCAAATAATGTTATAATTATAAACAGATTTATTTATATTATAAGTACAAAAATTAAAATATAAATATGGAATTTAAAATTTTAATTATAGTTTAAAATGAAGATTATATTGAAATTTAAAATTGTGAAAACACATTTTTACTTAAAAAAATTAAGTGAAAATAAATTTTCAACAAAAATATTAAAGTTGAGATATTTTTGGAAAAAATTTAAGTCAAAAAAATTATAGCTTTTTATCCAATAAATGAGCTTATGAAAATTATTTCACCCTTGGATTCCTCATAAAAACTAAGGTGGGGTCACCTCTAGGTGAAATTTCTTTAACTCAACTCTAAATAAACTTAAATTAAGTTTTAAGTATTTTATGTAAGAGAATTGAGAATAGTCAAAACCTTAATTTCATTCACACCACATGTGGTGTTAACCATCAAATTTTGTGTTAGAATTGAGGTGTGGTGTGTAGTTTAGAAGCTATGAGTAATTGAAGTATTTTCAATTGAAATTCCAAAATGTGTGCATGTATTAAATAAGTGAACTTTGATTTAAATATTAGGTATCAATTATTACAGTTGTGTACTGTAAAGTCTAAACTGAATTACATATTTAAATTTTTATTATAATACATTATGAGGAATTAAAGAAAAAATAAATTGGAAAGATTAATTTTTGGTGGAAAAAGGAATCTTGGCTCCAAGTATTCCTGACCCACCCAGATTCCTTGCTGACAGGTGTGGGATGTAAAAGTTCATGCAAAAGTTCATCACTTTTGGCCTGGAATTGAGTCACAGGGTCTGTTTCTCAATTGATGATGATATTTTGATACCAGCCAGGGCAGTTTTAACTGCTTCCCAGAGGGTAAAACTACCCTTAAGGTAAAACAATCATAGTGAAAATGGTTTTAACTTGTTTTGAAGTCTCTTACACACATTCTGACATGTTTTGAATGCTTAAACCCAGGTCTTACTATACCAATGGCTGATTTAAGGGTCCAAAATGGCTAAAACCAGCCCTTTTTTTGGTCCAAACAAGGGTTCAATAATGCCATAATTGGTTTTCCTGTTGTCAAAGTTTCTTTCAAGACTGAAAATAGGAAATTTAACTTTTGGAGTAAGAAAATTGGTGGCTATAAAATAATGTTTTCTTTGTCCCACTTTTCACTTCATGTTATAATCTTTTACTTTTATAATTAGTTTAAACACTGTTAAACCAATAAATCAAAAATTCAAACCACCCTTTTCAATGTTAAAGATAATTATAATTATTATTTTTAGCTAATATAAAAATTTTTACCCTTGAGCCACCCCATAAGTAAATTAAAGCACCTTTAATCACCATTAGCTTTGTCACTTTGTTTCCAAATTACCTCTGGTAACTTTTGGGAATGTTTATCTTGAATAATATTCTTAAAGACTTTGTTCTTATATTAATTTACTGAAGTTCTTTTCTCAATCAATTGAAATTGAAATTGCTCTTGATGAAATTTCTTTTGTAGCCTTAAATATCTCATGTAGAGTATTTTTGGAAAATCTTTATGATATTATTGTCTTATAGTTCTTAGGTTTCAAAAAAATGAATTTGGCGTGTTTCCTCTTAAAAATCTTGAATTTTACTCTTTTCAATTGAATTTAACCTTATACAAATTTTGAGGACAGGAAAATTACTTTATTTTTGATCAAAGCTTCATATCCACACCTTACATAATTCCTGAATAATAGAGTGTTCATTTATCACCAAAATACATCATATATAGATATTCTTACATTCACAAAGAAAAGGGATTCCTCAGTAATTAAACCTTTTTATGTCTTACTTTAAGTATTCAGTCCAATGAGAAAAAACCTGAAATTTTAGCTTAACATATTCATGTACCATGTGAATTATTTTGATGGAAAACATGTTTCCAAAAAATCCTCTAATACCCTGAATGAATATTTAATATTATATCATAAGCCTTCTGAATTGTATTATTGTGATTTGAAAGAATTTAACTAAAAATTCCTTGATATATTGCAAAATGATTTCAATAAATTGTTTCCTTGGTTTTATATTATTCCTTCAATCATATTTTATTGCATTTATCTTCAATTTATAGCTTTTAAACTGTAGAAATCATTTCCTTTCATATTCTGAGGTTACTAATTCTGAAATATGTGGTCAAATTGATAGAATTGATTTGTAGCTCTCTTTATATTGAGAGCCAAAGAATTTTACATTTCTTCATTCTTTGTTCACTTAAGTATTATAAAAGAATTCACAATTAACAGTAAATACCTCATCATTAAAAATCAAAATAGAATACAGGAATTCAAAGCAGAATAAAAACTTTTTGAACCATAAATATCTCTTGAAAAAATGGTTAAACAATTTTGATTCCCCAACATGGCACCTTGGCTCAAAATACATATTAAATGGACATGAGAAAAGGCTACCAGCTTAAATATAACTGAGCTAGAAAGATTATTTGACAAACTTACTTGATAAGAATTTGTAAAAAATAAAATTGGAAGAAATGTGTCAGTTTCTCAAGGTCTATTTTTTATAGCTACTCTATCAAGAAATGATGAAGTCTCCTTAAGGTGATATATAATATTTGTGAGCCTTGAGGTATATTTTACATACCCAAATAGGCCACAATCATCTTAAAAATAAATTTTGAATTATGCATAACTCATAAGTCATGCATATATCCAAAATTCATCGATTTTGATTTCAGAAAAGATGAATAACTTTTTATTGAGTAAGTAAATCCATGGATTGAAGGCCAGATTTGGATTCTGCACAAATATTCACCTAGGGTAGCTCCATAGAGTGAATAAGCTCAAATTAACTCTTTGAGGTGGTAATATGGAAAATACTTCAATACCACATAAAAGATCTGTGAAATTTTTTATTTTTCTTAATTTCACGCCAAAATAATGGGAATGTGAGAAATCCCATATTACATATACACTAAGAATAGTGTTATGCATGCTTTGAGCACTTAATATCATAGTATTCTTACATGGACTTTTGGTACACCCATAGTGGATATCTCACTTGAAGCTTAAATTTCTATTTTTGACGTGAAAAATAAGCAAGGGGGACAAAAGACATCAAAGAGAGCAAGGGTACCCAACTTCTGAGGCCTCAGAGGCATGGACAGCTCCAAAGCTTGGATACATGGCTGATCTTGGCCCAATTAGTAAACTAAAACACTTTGGGAACTTGGTTACCATGTTACAACTACAGTAAAACTTAAGAAAATAGCAAATAACCTACTATTTTGATGTGCCAAGGAGGTAAAAAGCTACTTAGACTCCTGTAACCATGTCAATTCTTAATAACTTTCCATTGATAAAACCCAAAAGAGTAATTAAAACCCTTTTTGGACTTGTATCCATTGATTTACCTCATAGCAACCAGCTAAACACTGATATTTGCAATTCTACATAGAAATGAGGTAAAAACTTCAAAAAGTCATTAAAAATACAATTTTGAATAAATCTCTCTTAAAATTTCAGGACCAATGGAGGACTTTATTATCTATGGTACGATAAAAAAAGAATTATGGTTTTACTAGTAAAATTAAAAGTTTTACTTACAGTCCATTTTTGACTATTCTATGTGAAACACTGAATCTTTCAAAATTCACAGTAATTACAAACTGTGATGAAATTGCAAATAACATTGAGAAATTTGAGAAATCAATGATTATTTTGGAATAAAATAAGATTTACAGATGTTACTCCTTTTATTCTTAACCATATTGGGGTTGGTAGTCACATAAAAGCATCAATTAAGTAATTATGATAATTTTATGTGACAACAGATGATGAAATCAATAATCCAAAAGGGTTTATTGTTTTCTCACTCACTTGTTTTTCAGTTTTCTCCATGGCATGCCTCTGTGAGCTGTTGTCGACTTAAAAGAGGCCTCCTCTTGCTGTTTTTTCCAAATCATCATCATCTTATTATCATTTATAACATTGTTACCAACAAGTAAGTATTAGTTAAAGCTATTCTTAAGTGTTTTAATTCTTTCAGAATCAATCAGAAAGATGTTAAATCATAGAATCCAAATATAAATTGTTGTAATACTCTTATAAATTTATTTTGATCCTTTAAATCCAAAATTCTATGTCCAATCTCTCTATCTTGTCTTTCAATAAGTTCTTTGGAATATTAGTGAGTGATTTATCTTTAATTCCTAAAGTTTTTCTCTAAAATTATTTTTCTTCAAGAATTACCATTATAGTTATTCTTGAAAAGGATAATTATATATTAAAATAATTCTTTTATTTTAATAAAAAAAAGTTTTATTATTAAAATCTTCTTGTAATTGATTCTTGTAGACAATTACTTGCTCACTGTTAAAATCACTAGTAGTGTTTAACACGTGAAATAAATAATTCTTTAATTATTTAATTGTGGTTATAATAACAGTCATAGTACTGTTGATTAATAGTAATATTATCATCAGTTTCATAGACACATCTTACAATATTGGATAGTCATAGAAGATAAAACCAAATAAAAAAGGATAAGCTTCTATATATAGATTTTTACTTAGCAGTCAATCTCACATTATTCATGATACCTTTCCCATTTTGAAACTACAAAAAGGGAATCTTCATATACTTTGAATTTATTCCAAAAAAGCAGATCAAACTAGAACTTTCAACCATATCATTCTACGGGATTCCATTGAAGCTTTCTGGAAAAAAATTTGAATAAAAAATTAAATGATACACATATCACTTCACAGCCATATCAAATTAGATTACCTGAATAAACTTAATATCCTACCAAACCTGTAGCTCTTCTGATCAAACATTAATAAAAATATTCAGTTATATCTTTAAAGGGGCTATATTTTGATTTTTTAGTAAATTCCTTTAAATTACTCTTGTAACATACCATTCATGTTTCTCTTGATGAAATTAACTTTTGATTTATTCAAAAGAAGAATTGTATTCTTGAGTGGATGAAAATATGGCTATTTTTTGGGTATATTTTCTGTAAAAATAATATTATTAGTGGTAGTAATTACAAAACAAAACAAAATCCCCTAAGATCTAAAATTTCTTCATTCCACCAGAAAAACATCAACTTTCACCATTTCACTTATTTGAAGCTTAATCCCAAGAGTAATTGTAATAAGTGTGAGCCTTTGAGATATGACCACATACCCAATAAGGTCACAAAAAAGATTAAGAATAATTATACCTTTAATATAATTATATTAAAATTACTTAGAATAATTATACATTAAAAATAATTACTTAAATATACAAAAAATACCATAAATTGGTACAAAAATTGGTTTAAATTAAAAACCAATGAATCAACATGTAAAATAAATCATACCATTGGATTCCTCATGGAAAAATACACATATACCATTTTTATGGCATATCTGTAAAGTCAATATTTAATGAATTATAAGGTATAATACCTTATAAAAACCATAAATCCCTATTTATCTCAGGAACTAATGAAACAACATGTAAAATAAATTGTACCAGTGGATTCCCCACAAATATCCACACATAAAACAATTAATAAGCTAATTTCCAAAGTCAATACTTAAGGAATTATCCTGAATATATGCACTTTTTTGGTCAACGCATATATTCAAGGATCATAGCTAATATCTCCTAAACTATACATGATAGAATGATGAACCAAAAATAAAGTTACCACGTAATTACTTTAAGAACACAGATATGAGCTTTATTTTACAAATTATAAACAAGGTTAAAACCTATGGTGAAATATTGATAAAAATCAACAGAGCTGTTGACCACTTTGTTATGAAAGTAGTCCAAACTTAAAAAAAGGTATACAGTTGTATTCTAATAGTTCATTCGTGAAGAATGATGTAATTTTTATTATTAAATTCAGGGTATAACCCCCTGAAATCAAGGTTTGAAGTTTAAAATATTGAATTTCGACAGAAAAGATGAGTTACAAGAAAAATCATCAAAATTAGAGTTTTGATGATGTAATGAAAAGCTCTTGGCAGCATAATAAAGTTATGCCAAGATATCAGAATTCACTCTCTTAATTGCTGTAGCGTGTAAATCTTAAAAGTTATTGAAGATCAAAGTTTGAGCTTAAATTGAGCAGTTATGATCACCTACTGTAACCTTAAATTAAGTTTAACAGTCATAAGAGTGATAAAATTGGTGAATACTATTAGTTTATGATTAAAACTAATAAAATCCACGAAATTTGGGGTTCTGCCAAGCCTCTGATGTCATCAAACTTAGAGTTATAGTGATAACTCTAAATAATGGTGTAATAATGATGTAATATGGTTTGATCATGATGTAATCACCCTCTAACCTTAAAGTATTGATCAATTCCAGTGGATATGATCAGTACACGTCTACTAGAAGCCTGTTGGACTCTAGGAGGGAGGTATTTACTATAAATAGAGCTCTTTTTACTCTATTTTCCCCTCAGACGCATCAAAAACATTAAATCAATTAAATCAAAAGGTAATTTCTTTAGTCTTTATATATAAAAGCATTATATTATTAAAGACCAAAGACCACCTTGCTATAATCATCCATTTTGACGTGATTAAATCATTTATTTAATTGTTTTTGTTATAAATCTCTCTAAAAAACTCATTTCCACGTAAAAATCCAGAATAATTTGTAATTTTCTTTATTTTTATTGTAAATACAATTTGAAAAAGTTGTATTTATATTTTTTGGCGTAAAATACTTCAAAATTATTATATTAAGTGTTAAAAGTAGGTTATTTTCTCTTTTTATAATAATTTCTCTATTATTACTCTTTTAATAATTCTTTAATTAATATAAATAGTACTTATATTAATTCATAACTTTAATATTAGTAATATTATTGTTATTAATTGTTTTTTATTAATCAAAAACAATTTTTTACGCCTTTATTATTTGTTGGTAACAATAATAAAGAGCTTTTTAATATATTAATTATTTTATATTAACATATTATTTTATTATATTATATTTTCATAATATAAATTATATTATTATATTTATTTAATAATATAATTATTTTACGCCATAATAATAATAATTATTTATTATTATTATATTTTTAATCTTATTTATTCAATTTATAAGGACATTCAGAGTACAATAAGTAATAAATTAGTAATTTTTTACTTATTGTTTCATAGTCAAACCTTACAATAAGACCTTCAAATTATGATTCAGTTTTCACTTCTGCTTTCAATACAATATTATATTAACATTCTTCTTTTGAGGGATTAGTAAGAAACTTATTTTTTTCCCCATAAGTGGTCAAAATAATGTTCTTTCCATAAAATATAAATTTATTTGAGTTTTTCTTCAAAAAAATACATGAAATATAAAGAGAAACTTATTGAGAAATTATTTTATCTAAGGAAATGGAAAAAAAATAAGAAAAATGAGTCTAAAAATCAAAGATTAATTCAAGAAGCAAATGAGATAAGATTTTTAATTTTTTTGTTCATTTCATTGATTGTATCTATACAATCAACGTTAGTTTTCTTTCTTATTAATTTCTTTGCAATTTGTTTATGGAAATTAGGAGAGAAGAATTAAAATCTCTTACAGTGGAATAATCACTTTTTAGTGATTTTATGATTTTATTTTTATGAATCATTAGTATAGTTTTTATTCATTTTTATTTTTATCTTTATTGATTTTCATTCTCATTTTTCTTTTTATTTATTTTCATTTTTTTTGTTTCAAATTTATATTTTTTTTGAAAAAAGCTACACTGAAAGGCTCTGTACCAAAGCTGTCATATCAGTTATTCCAGGAAGCCCGAGTGGAATGCATAATGGACATAATCAACACGGAACAATTGAGTCCCATAAACCCACCACACGCCTCCACCAGAACCGGAACCAACCATGGATACTTATTTGGCCCCAACCAGCCTTCTCCATTGACGCGACGGACGCGACCGCATTAAGCTTACTCCTCAAATAAACAACCTTATCCTCTTCCTCCCCACTCCCAAATATCTGTTTTCCTTCTTACGTTTACTCCTAGATCCATTATTCCAAAGCCTTCTCAATCTTACTTTGACACCAAATGAACTTGGAAGTCACAATCTCACAACCTTGCATAGACCTTAGGCTTTCAGATGCCGCGGGCCTTATAAAAGATCGGATAATGGCCCCCCAAGAACACATCAACCCACTCCTCTTCTTCATTGACTACCTAACGGAAAGAGATACCTCCTTACCAAAGTCTGCTGCCTCTTTCAGAAATACTCACTTGGACCCAGGCCCAAGCCATTCTCGTCACAACAGCTGCCTCTATCAGGCAATGGCATCCAATGATGAAAGCTCTTCAGAATTGCTTCTCAACAGCAACAATTATGTAGTTGAGGAGGAAAGTTGCCTTTGAATGGATGATTTAACACCACCAAAGCAAAGTAAAACATCAGTAAAGCTCCGCCGTATCCAATTATTTTCAGGTGAGTATCACTCTTACTTTTGCCAATGAGTTTTTGTTATTCCATCACTGACCCTACATTGCTATCAATTCAGAAATTGAACAAAAATAGCAAATGGGTTGAAACCAAAGGGAATTTCCAATTTATGTAAAAATGACGGCATTGCAGGTGACGTGCCAGTCAATCTTTTTCAGTATTCATGTGCTAACTTGTATCCGCAATAAATCAGTGTGAGGCTCGCAATTATTGGACACAACACTTCCAATCTCAGAAAAAATTGTGGGCAATGTTGCAGATTATTCAATTAGTGGGCCACCAAAGCCCCAGGGGCTGTCAGCCTGAATATTGGTGCAAAGATTGCCGCTGAAGAACATGAATCAATCCTCAATCAACTTTTTGAAGCCTTGGTGGCAATTCAGGTATTGTTTTTGATCTTCAAAAGCCCTCAATTACATAATGTCTTACAGAGACTCACACCCAATTTCTCTTGGCCAAAGAGGGGATTAATGTCCATGACTGCCTCACAAATCTACTTTGAAAATAAAGGAACATTTCTTCAAGAGGTCCACACCTTAAAAAATGAAATGGCTCTATGTGGAGCAATTGATTGTTGGATTACCAAGGACCAGAGAGAAAGCTACTTAGCCATTTTCTTCCCATGGATCAACCCGGCCAATTATTAATTCCATAAGTCTTTGGTGGCCTTTGAGGTGAGTGAATCCATCTCTAATGTCTCTTAATTATTTTTGACTGACATGAATATTTGCTTATAGTATCTCCAAGGGCCTCATACAGGGGATGCCTTAGCATGGAGTCTATGGGAGTCCTTGTCTGAATGCAGAATTATTACGAGCTTGTACAGGATCACAGGTGACAACGCCGGAAACAACACTTTGATTATGTCTCACCTGCATTGCAAGTTTGGGGGGATCAACATCCCTTTGCACTGGTACAAGCGCTTTCATAGGTGTGCATGTCATGTGCTCAACTTAGTTGCCAAAGACTTCTTACTATACATGGGTAAACTGACCAAGGAAGACTATGAGTTTTTTAATGACTACTTGGCTGTTGAAAAAGTACACCTTGATGACAGAAATAACCAGCTGGCGCCAAAATATGTCCAAGGCGCGCAAAGAATTTAGCTAATAACATGTGGACTAAGCTGAGAATATTACCATTGTTTGAGCCAAATAGCAAGCATCAAAGCAGTCAAGAAACATTCTGGACAACCCCCAAAGAAGAAACAAGATTTTTCTCTTAGCCAGGCCACCCTGGAAACACAAGATAAGTCTTCCTATTTATCTTTAATTGTGGGAACCAATAGTCATGATCAGGGAAATAATGATGTCAATGAGTTGGAGACAGTGAGCCATTATTAAGTATGGTTGCTAGACCACTGCACTTCCTTATTCCATCCATCCATATGGGTTTGTAGGTGAAAAAACTATTGTCAGTATCCTGAAAGACCTTTGTACCTACATTTGTGGTGGAGTGCAACAAAACCTTTGATCCAAAGGTCTTTCCAATCAGTATTCCCATGACAAGATGGAATTTCTTCCTCAAACAGATCCAACGAGCTCACTAGTTGAAACTCTCAATTGAAATATATACAAATTCTCCTCAAAACAACAGGTTTCATCTATCCAAAGAGGTGTGGAGTGTCATGGAATACATGGTTCCAATTCTCCAGATGTTCGAACAATCTTGTAATGTATTCCAATCAAAAGCGCCAACCAAACACCTTGTAATGCCATACTATCAGGTCATTTTGAACAGGATCACCCATTATGCTGGGGTCAGCCCCCGATCTTGGAGATGAGCATGCGAAGTGGCCCATCAGAAACTTAAAAAATATTAAAATTACAAACTCACAAACAACAGCTCGCTCATTGCCACCCTATTAAACCCAAAATACCAAGAAGGCATTTTTAAACAGTTAGGTGTTGCTCCCAACCATGCAAAGGCTGTCATAGATATTTTGGTGGGCCAGTGTGCACAATTGGGTCACATGCATCCTGCCAACCATGCCTAAGGAGAATCTCAGTTATCCTCTGATAATATGAGCGAACCCAAAAGTTTTGATTTTCTCAAACACTTGAAGAAGCCTCCTATAGAGGCATCTTACAATGTCCTTCATTCTAAATATGATGAAGTCTCCTTCTATCTGCAAAACAACCACCCAATTACCAAAGGCAAACACATTATTGAATATTGGAAGGTATGTCTATTGAACTAGAAATCTCCACAGGACAACTTACTGATTGGAAATGCATTACAACAACAGATCATATCTGGCCATTTCCCGGATCTAGAAAAAATAGCTCTCAAATATTTGAGCATTCCAGCCTCTTCCGCGTCAGTCAAGTGGGTGTTCTCTCATAGTGGACACCTCAAATTCCCCACAAGGGCATTTTTGGGATTCAGGACTATAGCACATTTGACGTGCCTGAAGGGGTAGCTCAACAATGAGGCCCCTCCTTTCTGACTAATTTTTGTATTTGTGTCTTGACTAGTTTTATATACAAGAATGTTTCTTTTTATTTAATCTGTTGTACTACATGTTGTAAGTGAGCTCACTGAATTAGCCCATGAGGTATGGACTGAGACTGCTTAACATAGTATTCGGTCTTTGGCTTAGTAATCTATTATCAATTATGCGCACATGCGGCTCCGGCCATAATGGGTCTGAATCCAGTACACTCATACCCAAAACCTTTTTTGGAGCACATATCCACCCTGTACTTTGAAATTGTCAACAATTGTCAACTTTCTTACATAATAAAGTTCTGTAAAGACTTTTACAGTAACAATATGTACAGAAATTGTACAGAGCCTTTGACTGAAGCTCTCCAAGAGAATTTTATTGAAAAACACAAAAATAAAATTCTTAAGAATATAAAATGTGACAACAAAAAATTACAAAAACAAAAACAAAAACAATAATAATAAACATGTAGAAATATTAAGATGATGATAATAATCAAGTAAATAAACTAAGTTCTCTACAGTAGGAAATTTGAGTTTTTTCCTACCATGGCGTTTAGAAAAATTAAAATAAACAAACTCATGAGAAAAGAAAGGGATAGTCCTTCTTTAATTATGTATATTCAAAATAAAATTTTCACCAAAATTCAGATTTTTTTTGGAATTTCAAAAACAAATAAATATTTTTTAACAGGAAAAATCAAAAAAATTATGTTAACAAAGTCAAGGGATTAGCCCAAAGTACTCTTGTGAGCCTTGCTTTAAGGGTGATAATCTTCAGCTCCAATATATAATGAAAGGAGATAATTATTGGATAAATTTTAAATTAAATTTATTTGGAAATATTTTTCCTGCTTTTGGGTACTCTAAAAGGATAAGTTAGCTTTTCAAAACCAAATATATCTGTAAGAAAAGAATCTTATAAGAAAAATCTTTGATAGAATAATTAATTAAGTTGGAATTATTTTCCAATTTCAACATGACATTGAAATTTATATCAAATATCTTATACCTTATTAAGAAATAGAGAAGAGGAAGAAAATATTGAAATTCTTTAATCTTCCAGTGGTTTGGAAGATGTTGGAATAGAAACAAATATTAAGATTCTGGGTTAAACCTAGTTTCAAAAATCAGTCCAAGCTTTTAATCTACTGGTTCCAAGCCACTTTCTAAATTCAACACCTGCTTTCATGTATCACACCTTTTCTCATTAATGATATTATTAATTCTATTGTGGTTAGAAAAGGTATGTTTCATTATATTTGAGACTGTGGGAATATATTATCAGCTTTATAAGCCTTCATAGTGAAATTGTCCACCCATGTAGACCCACTTCTGGCTCTAAGAGTAGAAAAAGGTTTTTAATTAAAATAAAAAAGTGTTTGAAGACCTCCCATAACCTTAAAATAGAGTATTTCTATCTACAGGGTGGAAGCCACTATTACAGACCACATAGGAGCTCATCTTAGAGTAATTAAATGTCCAAAGCCGTACATTACACATTTCCAGAAGTCGTGAATCATTTAATACATTTTTTAGGATTTCTGAAATTTCATCTGAAAGATAGAGAGTGTTAAAGCTTGAAGAATATATTAAGCCTTATTTTGGCTTGATTTTGGAAATAAAGGAACAAGAAGAATACATAATTGAAATTATTGACTTATTTTTAAATTTCTTATGATTAAATTTTAGAATTCTACGTATTAATGATTCTTTGGAATATTTTCATTTCATCTATTTCCTTCTATTCTTATACATAATCTGTTATTTATGGAAGATTTTAATAATTTCATATCAGATAATCTGTACCTTGGATAAATTAACTTCCATACTAAAAATTTAAGTAAAATCTTATTATATAACCCTTTCAATACGACATGAATTAATTTAATTATAATTACTTTAATTTTGTACCCCTGAGCATATTCTTTGTATTGATAATTTGAGAGTTAGAGTTTATTGAAGCTATTAAAAACTTTATTTTGGCTTATAAAAATTCCAATAAAAATATCCCATTCAGTATCTAAGATACAAAATAAGTAGTTGGATATAATTCAAGGTCTAAATTAGCTCCTTTAAATAGCTAAAAATAGTTAGTATCCTGTAAAATAGCTCCATGAGGCTCAAGGCTAATTATACACATTGAAATTATTTTAAGGGATCAAAATGATAGGCTTTCTCCACAGTTACTACAAGGAAAATTTCTTCATCATTGAATAGACCTTATTTAGAGATTCTAAAAAAATCCATATGGTGGTTTCTGGTTTATTTCTGAAAATAATGAATTTTTCAGCTAGAAAAATTAAAAAACTCAGAAATTAACTTTAAGACATATGATTCAAGACAAAATATATTATAACAAGAGCATAAAACCATCAAAATATGCAATAAATATAAAAATTCAGAAAAAAAGGTGATAGAAAAAATAAGAGAGGAAGATTAATAATAAGATGAATGATATTTCATTTAATAATAGGGTAGTAATTTGTTAGAAATCAATTTATCTTATCCATATGAAATAGTAAGCCTTATTTGAGGGGAGTTGTGCATTTCGGAAAAGGATTGAATTCAAATTTATTTTACTTGAACATCTTTAGGGAGATTCACCACCCTATGGGCACTTATCACAGTGGATATAAAGTAATAAATCGAGGTTATGAGAGTAAAAATCGTTTTGGGTGAGTTTTTTCTCCAAGTTTTTTTTGTTTTTAAGAAAATTGAACTTCGGTGATATAAACTATTTGGCACAATTTCACAATAGTTAGGTATTAATCACCTTACATTGAGCTGCTACATGTAGAAGCCCATTTCCATAAGAAGAATTCAAATTTGCTTCTGGTAAAGTTTTTAGAAGTCTTGAGCTATAATATCTCATAAAAGTACTTTTTATTTACTTAATCGGAATTTAATTCATTATAATAATAATCAAGTTAAGTCCCGAACTTAAAATTTATTCTGAAATCGGTTTTTGAATACTTCAAAAATATAATTCACTTACCACCCATGTACTATCTGGAATAATTCAATTTACTAGTCTATATTGATACTGAAGAAAATATCAAAAGCTATCCGAGAATTTATTATGATATATTTTGTAACTAAATCTCATATAGAGAATATTCTCAATATTATTACCCTAACTTGAAATTCGAAATCTTCCGGCTTACTTAGTTTATGATCTGATTGTATATTATATTTCGTATTTCTATCATTTTTATAAAAGGAAAATAAAATCAATTTATACTTAAAGCGGAAAGATTCAATTTAAAAATATTAAGGGGATCATCTATCATTTATTTCTTTAATAATATAATTCATAATTTAACAAAGCAAACATTTTCTTTGAATAATACGCCTATTGATCTTCTTATTTTACTACTTCTTTAATGGGATATTATGAGAATCTATTCATAGAAGAAACTCTGGAATGTATTTTGTTAAAACTGGTAATTGAAAAATTTTAACAAAATTCAAAAAAATTGGGTTTATAAGACAGAAGGTGATTAGAGAGATTTTACAATTGAAGGATACATAGAAGAATATTACTGGTATAAAATTTTTAAATAAAGTTAGTTTTGTATCTGGAATCAATATTTGTGAAGTTATGGAACTCAAAGTCATATTTATTAATCAGTTATAATTTTATATACTTTTAATTCCAAAATTTGAAAAAATCAAGAATAAAAATAAAAAACTTGGACAACTTTACTGGTGACAGTTTTCCTATTTTCCAAGAGCAATTGGAGGAAATGTATGAAGATATATCGGAATAATAAGATGATATTCAATTAAGTAGTAATAATATTTATTTGAAAAATGAGTTACCAAGAAATTCTACACCAATTCTAGATATAAATGTGTTAATATTGAATAATTATTACTTCAGCTACCATACCATTTCAAGCCATGATGAGGAGGTAGAGACTACCTTTAAATTAAAAGACTTACCAATACTAGGTGAATGGCCCACCCTTTGTGGAAAAGGGGAATATAATAATACAGAAGCTATGAAAGCCATAGATTTTTCTAGATAGTGTTTAATTTACCTGATAAGTATGTAAGTTCCAGATCAAAATCATTGTTTACCAAATAATCCAAGGAATTGTATTATAAGATGAGACAATACCATTGTGAACTCAATTTTGTGGAAATAAAAAATAATTTTAAAATGGTTAAATGCCTCTGGGATATTTGGAATGGATTTTCCTTTGAAGAAGTGTCAGGCTGAGTCTATATTGAAGTAGTAATAAAGGTATTTACAACTAGAATTATGACTGTGACACGTAGAAAGTTGAGTTAAAATAAGGTTTTAAGATTTAAAAGATGATCTATATTGTAATTAAAGGGTTCTACTATTGATTAATAGTGGTGGTGAGCGCTATTGAGAACCCAGGGTGCAATCTTACCAGTTGGTTTACTATAATAAGAGTTACAATAATTAAAAATATAATTATACCTGTTTATTACCCAAGAGTAAAACTGTTTTTGACAGTTTACTACGTAGGGTATTCAAGAGCAGGATGAGGAGAGGTTTTTGGCTGTGAAAAGCCCTCTTTTTATCCTGAAATTGAGGTGGAAAGGCTGCTAGACCTTTCCACGTAGAGGAAGTGAAGATTTTTCACTCTCTATGACAGGCTTGTGGTTTGCAAACAGCCTTTATACTCTGTATTGGGCTCAGATGTGGTTTTGAAACCACATCTGGGCAGTTTTCACCAATACAGGGTGAAAATTTTCATCTGGGGACCTCACAGCCTGATTCTGACATGTATGACGTGTAGAATGCTGTAAAGAAACTGTATGGGACCCCAGTATTTACTGACATATGAGGTATTGAAGTAAAAACATTCTTCTTTGTCTATTTGACACCTCATATTCATGGTTATGGGATATTATCCCATGGTAAGGCTGTATATGACAGCAGGTGGGATTTTGACCTTAAAATGGTCATAACTCTGTCAGTTTTTGAGATATCAAGCTCAAAATTGGTTCATTGAATAGCTCTATGTGGGCTCTACACAATGGTACCCAACTTGACATGGTTATCATTAAATATGGCAAAGTTATCCCATGTACAAGTATTTTTGTACATTGGCGTGGTTTGGGCAAAAGCTGTATTAAGCTTGTTTGGCCAGTAACTTCTGTTGTAGTTGAGCTATGAGGAAGTAGATGGCACCATCAGATAGCCCTGATTGTGCTCTTTCCAAAAAGACCCCACTTCAGGTATCTCACACTAAAACTGTAAAAGTTAGATGAGAGGTGAATGTTTTGTTCACCCTTATTTGGTCTGAATTTGACCATAACTCAAGTAATACTGGTGCTAGCTCAGTTTGGCTGGTACCATTGGATAGCCCTGGCTTAGAGCTTTATTTTGAGTACCCATTTGATGGGGTTAAGCCTCTCCTTCTAGACTTTAGATGAGAGGTGAAAATTAAGGTTTATGCTCAGCAATAGCTTTGAGCAGGAATAACTTTGTTATTTCTTGTCCTATGGTGATGAGACTTATATTTTCAGGAAGAGGTGAGTTTCCTCTTTCTTTTGAAACCTTTTGAGCTAATTTGGCTCAGCTCCATGTTTTGGTGGTATTTTGGCTATACCATTGGTTTATGGTATTTTGGCTGTCATGCTTGTGCTCTGGTTTTGAGTCACAGGCTGACATACCCTCCCTCTAAAAAAGGCTCATCATAGATGAGACTGTTCAGTCCTCCTAGAGGCTCTGAATCTTCTTAAATGAAGGTTTCCATCTGATATGGCATCCTCTGCCAACCATTTGTCTTTGTCAGCTGTCTGGTTCTTGAATCTGACTAGATATTGTCTCTGATCCTTCCCATTAAGTCTGATTTTTCTGGCCCTGATGATTTTACTCACAGGTCCAGGAGAGTCTTCTACTTCCACTATTTCTGGTGGAGTGATGTTTTTCTTCCTGGAGGGGAATTTATCTTCCTCTGTTTGGAAGTATGGTTTGACCAGGCTCACTGGAAAGACTGGGTGTTTCCTAGAAAACTCCTCAGTGAGCTTGACCTCTACTGCATTCTTCCCTATCAACTTAATGATAGTGAAGGGCCCTACAAATGAGTCTCTCATTTTCTTAGGTCCTTTGAGATTGTTAAAGTTCAGTGTAGACACTAACACCTGGTCCCCTTCCTTGAAGTCAGGTTCCATATGTGACCTGTCCCACCTTTGCTTGTTATACTCTTTGGCCTCAGCTATGCATTTGGCAGCAGTATCACAGGCTTTCTTCCACATATCATGGAAGTCTTTGGCTGTGGGGTGGATGGTCAGAAGATTTTTCTTCAAGTGATCCACAGGTAACAGGGGGTTCCACCCTTTCTCTACCTGTGAGCCTTTGAGATATGACCACATACCCAATAAGGTCACAAAAAAAGATTAAGAATAATTATACCTTTAATATAATTATACTAAAATCACTTAGAATAATTATACATTAAAAATAATTACTTAAATATACAAAAAATACCATAAATTGGTACAAAAATTGGTTTAACTTAAAAACCAATGAATCAACATGAAAAATAAATTATACCATTGGATTCCTCATGGAAAAATACACATACACCATTTTTATGGCATATCTGTAAAGTCAATATTTAATGAATTATAAGGTATAATACCTTATAAAAACCATAAAATCCTATTTATCTCAGAAACCAATGAAACAACATGTAAAATAAATTGTACCAGTGGATTCCCCACGAAATTCCACACATAAAACAATTAATAAGCTAATTTCCAAAGTCAATACTTAAGGAATTATCCTGAATATATGCACTTTTTTGGTCAACGCATATATTCAAGGATCATAGCTAATATCTTCTAAACTATACATGATAGAATGATGAACCAAAAATAAAGTTACCACGTAATTACTGTAAGAACACAGATATGAACTTTATTTTACAAATTATAAACAAGGTTAAAACCTATGATGAAATATTGATAAAAATCAACAGAGCTGTTGACCACTTTGTTGTGAAAGTGGTCCAAACTTAAAGAAGTATACAGTTGGATTCTACTAGTTCATTCGTGAAGAATGATGTAATTATTATTATTAAATTCAGGGTATAACCCCCTGAAATCAAGGTTTGAAGTTTAAAATATTGAATTTCGACAGAAAAGATGAGTTACAAGAAAAATCATCAAAATTAGAGGTTTGATGATGTAATGAAAGGCTCTTGGCAGCATAATTAGGTTATGCCAGGCTATCAGAATTCACTCTCTGAATTGCTGTAGCGTGTAAATCTTAAAAGTTATTGAAGATCAAAGTTTGAGCTTAAATTGAGCAGTTATGATCACCTACTGTAACCTTAAATTAAGTTTAACAGTCATAAGAGTGATAAAATTGGTGAATACTATTAGTTTATGATTAAAACTAATAAAATCCACGAAATTTGGGGTTCTGCCAAGCCTCTGATGTCATCAAACTTAGAGTTATAGTGATAACTCTAAATAATGGTGTAATAATGATGTAATATGGTTTGATCATGATGTAATCACCCTCAAACCTTAAAATATTGATCAATTCCAGTGGATATGATAAGTACACGTCTACTAGAAGCCTGTTGGACTCTAGGAGGGAGGTATTTACTATAAATAGAGCTCTTTTTACTCTATTTTCCCCTCAGACGCATCAAAAACATTAAATCAATTAAATAAAAGGTAATTTCTTTATTCTTTATATATAAAACTCTTATATTATTAAAGACCAAAGACCATATTATTATTAATCACCACTTTTGTGTGATTAAATCAATTCTTTAATTGTTTTTGTCATAAATCTCTCTATAAACTCATTTCCACGTAAAATCAAGAATCTTAGTAAATTTTCTTTATTTTTATTGTAAATACAATTTGAAAAAGTTGTATTATATTCTTTTGGCGTAAAGTATCTCAAAATTATTATTTTAAGTGTTAAAAGTAGGTTATTTCATCTTATTATAATAATTTCTCTCTTATTATTACTCTTAATAATTCTTAATTAATATAAATAGTACTTATATTAATATATAACTTTAATATTGGTAATATTATTGTTATTAATTGTTTTTTATTTATAAAAAACAATTTTTTACGCCTTTATTATTTGTTGGTAACAATAATAAAGAGTTTTATAATATATTAATTATTTTATATTAATATATCATTTTCAATATTATAATTTTATATAATATTAATTATATTATTATATTTATTTAATAATATAATATTTTTATGCCATAATAATAATATTTCTTTATTATTATTATTATTTTAATCTTATTTATTTCAATTATAAGGACATTCAGAGTACAATAAGTAATAAATTAGTAATTTTTACTTATTGTTTCTTAGTCAAACCTTACATTTGGGGGCCTGGCCGTGATATTTACTTAAAAGACCTTTAAAAAAATTCTATTTGGGTTTATCCAATAATAAATTATATTTATAATCATAAAATTATATAATAATTCTATATTTTATTGATTTTAAAAGCTATTGAGGCATTTGGAAAGCAATTGTACTGTCTTACACGTGGTTTTTCACATCCTTAGACTTGCAAGAACTTTCTTTGAGTGACTCTAGTGATTAAAAAAGATATTTTATAAATTAAAAATAATTTTATTATAATTTAATTTTATAAGAATCATATTCATTTTTTATTTTATTCTTTAAAAATAAAAAATATTAAAAAATATTAAAAACCAATAAAAAAGTTATTTTTATTCATTTTTATTCATTTCTTTATTTATTTCAATTTTTTTAAGATATAAAGCAATTTCTACGTGGAAAATTGCCATATCTTGCCAAAAATAACACTTCTTATAAAAAGACTTATATTTATTTGTCTTTTTTAGTGTTTGAAGATAACCCAACAGAAGACAACCAAGCTACTGTTGAGAGGTTGGTGGAAGAAACTTGTCAAAGTTCTCCAACACCAGTTATCACCAAAAGAAAGAAAGCTAAGAAATTAGACTTTCCAGGACCCACCATTCAAGACTCTGAAGGTGAGCACCTCTTTTATAATTGCCATAAAAGAATTTTTTCTAAAATACTTTTATTTTTTCTTATTCTTTAATTATGACTACCAGAAGAGGTTCCCAATACTCCATCCAATCAGATGGAGCTGGACTCAGAGGTAGAATTGATCCCTCAAAAGGGAAAAGAAAGGGCAATATCCCCAGTGGAACAGAATCCACACAAGTAAGTGCCTTATCCCAAAGGCAAGTCCCAGAAATGCCCATGATATCTGAGCCTGAATTAGAACTAAGTATTAGTAACTCAAACAGGTACAAATCACATTCAGAGGGCTCAAATAGACATCTACATGAGCCAGTACAAGCAGTATTGCACAGTGTACAAGGACAAAGATTGGGAAATGTTGCCTCAAATACACCAAGGAGTGATGAACTCCTGGCACATCCTGAAAAAGTTCCTCAAAGAAGAGGAGATAGTGAAATACTCCAATGGATGGAATCCACTGTCATCCAAACCTCAAATCAAAAAAATCAAGGACTACCATGCCAAAAAGAGGGAGGCAACCAAGGAAGAAGCCCCAGTAGCTTCTACCAGCAAGCCCCAAGCCAACCCACTTCCCCAAGAAGGGAAGAAGAACAAGAAAAAGCATTGGAGGAAACCATATTCCCCAAGCTACGGAATCCCAAGAATTCAAAAGGATGCCATGGACAATGTTTTCAACATGGCCAGAACCTTGATGGAATTCAAGGACAAGGAAGAGCAAAGAATGAGTCAACCTCATTTCCCAAAGAAATAACCTTGTCCAAAGACGTTGTAAATACTTTAACAGAAATTAAAAATAGTATATTACCTCTAAAAGAAATTAAAGATAGTTTATTATCACTACAAGAAATAAATAACAATTTATCTTCTTTAACAAAAATTGTTGTGCAAAACAAGAAAGAAATTGACAACATTAAGTTTATTGTTGAAAATAATAAACCAAAGAATTTAATTGACAATACTCAAAAACTAATACAAGGACAACAAGAATTGTATAAGTACATAAAAGATATCAAAGACAAAACTTTGACAATCAATTATGATGTGAGTATTGACAATCTTACAGAAAAATTAAATAAATTAAGCATTTCTGTAGAAACATTTGAAGAAAAGACTTCATCACACCAAAAATTACTTTTGGACCATGTGGAAAAAAGTGATGAAGCAAGAATGCATCTGAAAGATGATATTCAGAGTGAAATAAGGCTTATCACTGAAAAAATGGATAAAATTAATGAGGCTAATTTAAATATGCCAAAGTTATCAACACCATTTTCTCATATAAGAAGCCCTGTTAAAACAAAAGAGGAATTGTCAAATCCTTTCATAACAGACTTGAGTCACCAAGATAATAACCAAGTCTTAATGAAGGAAGCACCTCAATTGAAAGAATGGCCAACATTCACAGGAGAAGGTGAATATGACCACATGTCATTTATTAAAACAATTGACATGTTACAAGAAGACAATGCCATACCAGATGAATTAATCACTGCAAGATTACATTCATTATTTGAGAAATCTGCCAAAAGATGGTATTATGGCATAAGAAAAACAAATGGTAAAAATACCTGGTCTTGGTGGAAACAAAAAATAATCACCAAGTGGGCAAATGATGCCTGGAGGTATAAAATAGAAAATGCATTTGAGAACTCTTTCTTTGACCCAGAGAAAGACAAACCTTTAACTTGGTTCTTGAAACAAGTTGAAAGACTTAATGCACTGTACCCAGAAATGTCACAAAAGATGGTACACATGAAAATACTTAAAAAATGTGGAGGGGAACTAGAACATGCCCTAAGAAGCAGGTGTATAGAACCATGCTCCACAGAAGAATATATAAATGGACTAGAAGATATAGTGAAAAGAACAAAAATTGGCAGGACTTGGAAAAAATTGGACATTAAAAGCCCAAATAAACCATTTATCAAAAAAGATAAATCAAAAGAATCCTTTAAGCCCAATACATCCAACAATAATGAGCAAAGAAAATGCCATAAATGTGGAGGTATTGGACACTTAGCCAATAATTGCCTTAAAAAAGCAAAGATTAATGAAATTGTGGAAACAGAAAGCCACAATGACAAAGAAGAGGAATCTGACTCTGAAAAAGAGACAGAAGAGTCAGAAAGCTCTGAAAGTGATGAAATCAATATAATTAATGCACAAGTTAATAATATTGACTTAATTTATGAAGTACTGGATGTTAATTCAAACTTGCCACAAGTTGGAACATCTGACACAAACCTGACAAACATACCAGATGCCAAAATGTATAGAACCAAACCTGCAAGAGGAATGGGATATACAGCTGGAAAATCAAGTATAAGTATTGTTATGGTTGATAACCAAGAAGGAAAAGTTAACTTAGATACAGGAGCATATTGCACTTGTGTTGGCAAAAGTTATTTAAAAACCATTGTCCCAAACTGGCAAGAAAAACTTATGCCAATACAAGGTGTCAAATTTAGTAGTGCAAGTGAGAGCATGAAGCCCCTTGGAATAATTGATTTAACACTAATTTTTCCTCATCCCTCACAATGTGTCAGAATTAAAGTAGAGTTTGTAGTAATGAACAACTGTACTAGTAATCATTTCATACTTGGGAATGACTACTTATCAATCTATGGTATAGATATCTCCAACCAAAAAGATAGATATTTTACCATAGGAGATAACAAAAGACAAAAGTTTGGCTTCTTAAATAACAAAAAACAAATAACAGTTATTAAGAAGGAAGAAAAAATTCCAGAAAAGGAAATTTTTATATGTGAACAACTTAAAGAGGCAGAATTGAATCAAGAATTAACAGAAGGAATGAAAGAAAAATTGATTGACCTCTTATTTAAGTACAAAAATGCCTTTGCAACTGACAAAGAACCACTAGGTGCCATAATTGGACATGAAGTGGACATAATTCTTAATGTAGAAAAGCCTTACCCACCTTTATTAAGAAGACCTGCTTATCCAGCCAGTCCAAGAGCTAGAGAAGCCTTAGAGGTGCACATTAAAGAATTAATGGACCTTGGAGTATTAAGAAAGGTTGGACATAATGAACAAGTAGAAGTTGCTACACCTGTCATTATAACTTGGCATAATGGAAAATCAAGGATGGTAGGAGACTTCAGAGCCCTGAATACCTATACCATTTTAGACAGATATCCAATACCCAGAATCCATGAGACATTGACCCAATTGTCACAAGCTAAGTTCATCACAGCTATGGATGCTCTTAAGGGTTTTCATCAAAATGTCTTAACAGACAATGCCAAGAAACTACTAAGAATAATAGTCCATTGTGGAATTTTTGAATACTTAAGAATGCCATTTGGGATAAAAAATGCACCTTCCCATTATCAAAGAATGATGAATACCATATTTTCTGAAGAATTATCAGAAGGATGGTTAATTATCTATATTGATGATATTATAGTTTGCTCAGAAACTTGGGAAAATCACCTTACAAGACTAGAAAGGGTACTACAGAAAATAGTCCAAGTGAATATGAAAATTTCCTTGAAAAAGTGTCATTTTGCATATAGTGAATTAAAAGCACTAGGACATGTGGTATCTGGACTTAGTCTAGGCATAGACAAAAATAAAGTAGCAGCAGTACTACTTAAACCAATGCCTCAAACCAAGAAAGAAATGCAATCATTTCTAGGATTTGCTGGTTACTATAGACAGCATATGTAAGGTGTGGATATGAAACTTTGATTAAAAATCAAGTACTTTTCCTGTCCTCAAAATTTGTATAAGGTAAAAATCAATTAAAAATAGTATGAAATATTATTTTTAAGAGAAAACACGCCAATTTTATTGTTTATAACTTTATTAGTATAAAACAATAATATTATAAAAATTTATTGTTTTACCAACAATAAAAATTTATCCAAAAAATACTCTACAAGAGATATTTTAAGGCTACAAAAGAAATTTCTTCAAGAGCAATTTCAATTGGAATTAATTGAGCAAAGAACTGCAAGCAATTAATTAAAGAACAAAGTCTTTAAAAAGAATATTAAAGAGAAAACACGCCCAAAAGTGACCAGAGTGAATTTGGAAACAAAGTGACAAAGTTTACAGTGATGAAAGATGCTTTAATTCACCTTTGGGGTGGTTCAGGGGTAAAAATGATTATAAGAGTTACAAACAATGATTATAATGATTTTTTCACGTGGTTAAAAGGATTAAAATGATTTAAAAGTGGTGGTTGGAATCTTTGATTGATTGGTTTAACAGTTTTAAACTAATTAATAAAAGGAAAAGATTCTAACATGAAGAGAAAAGTGGGGCAAAGAAGACATTCTTTTATAGCCATCAATTCTCTTACTCCAAAAGTAAAATTTACTCTTGTCAGTCGTTAAAAACAGTCTGACAACAGAAAAGCCAATTATGGCATCATTGAACCCTGGTTTAGACCAAAAAGGGCTGGTTTAAGCCATTTTTAGCCATTTTTAGCCATTTTAGACCCTTAAATCAGCCATTACTATAGCAATACCAGGCCTAGAGCTTTCAAAACACGTCAGAATGTGTGTCAGAGGCGTAGAAACCAGTTAAAACTGTTTTTATTATGATGGTTTTATCTTAAGGGTAGTTTTACCCTCTTGGCAACAGCTAAAACTACCCCAGTTGGTATCAAAACCTCATCATCAATTGAGTCCACAAACCCTGTAACTCAATTCCAGGCCAAAAGTGATGAACTTTTGCGTGAATTTTGACATCCCACGCCTGTCAGCAAGGATTTTGGGGGTCTAGCTCCCCCTTAGAGCTGGAGTTCCTTTTCCCCCCCAAATTTAATCTTTCCAATTTATTTTTCCTTTAATTCCTCATCATGTATTATACTTATAATTTACACATGTAATTCAATTCAATTGTACAGTACAATACAGTAATAATTGACACCTCATATGTAAATCAAAGTTCACTTATGTAATACACGCGCACATTTTGACATTTCAATTGAATTCAATTGAAAATACTTTAATTCCTCATAACTTCTAAACTAAACACAACACCTCAATTTTAACACAAAAATTGATGGTTAACACCACATGTGGTGTGAATTAAATTAAGGTTTTGAGGATTTTCAACTTTTGTATTGAAAATACTAAAAACTTAATTTAAGCTTATTTAGAGTTGAGTTACAAAAATTTCACTCAGAGGTGACCCCACCTGATTTTTTATGAGGAATCCAATGGTGAAATAAAATTTATATGTTTATTTATTGGATAAAAAGTTATAATAAATTTTATTTAACTTTTTTCCAAATTTATTTATTTTTTCACAATTTTGTTAAAATTTCATTTTTACTTAAATTTTTCAAGTATAAATGTAATTTTATATTTACAAAATTTAAAGTAATTTTATTTTTAAATTATAATTAATTTTTTATTTTTAATATAATTTTATATTTATATTTTTTATTTTTATTTTTAATAATATAAATAAATTTATTTTATTTATATTAATATGTTATTTTTTATATTTGTGGTCTTTTGGGTATATGAAATTACCTCTAAGGCTCACATTCCCTCCCCCTAAAAAAGAATATTACTTTGTAATATTGGTGTTTCTAGTGTGTCTGAATCTCCTCAGGAGTTTGGTGGCTTCTGGTATATCTTTCTCTTCTAACCATTCATCTTCACAAGTTGGGTCACTGTACCTAACAAGGTATTCCCTTACTTTCTTGGTTCTTAATTTCCTTTCTTTAAGAACTTTGGTTATTTTCTTAGTACCAGATGTCTCAATAGGAGGTATAACTTGGGGAATCTTATTCCTCAAGGGAAATTTCTCAGCATCACTAGATTTTTATGGCTTTATCAAGCTTACTGGAAATGTAGGGTGCTTATTGCTAAGTTCTTCAGATAACTCTACTTCAACAGCATTTTCTCCATGGAGGGCCTTAATCACAAAATGTCCTGCAAAGGAGTCTTTTAACTTTTTACATCCTTTGATGTTATTGAAGTTAGTGGTGGATACAAGAACTAGGTCCCCCACTTTGAAATCTGGAGTTGCATGAGATTTATCCCATTTGTCTTTAGCATATGCAAAAGAGTCCTCCATGCATCTCACTGCATGCTTTCTAGCTTTGTCTAGCATTCCTTTGAAGCTAGCAGCTGTGGGATGTATTTCAATTAAGTCTTTCCTCAAGGAATCTTGGGGTAACTTGGGGTTCCATCCTTTTTCTAGAATAGCAGGAGTCTGATTGGTACTGGAATGGATTGATGTTTTATATGCTAATTCCAGTGCTGGTAACAGAGTACACCAATCATGGGTAAATCCATCACAATCTTTGAATTCAAGGCCATATGCACAAAATCTTCTCACCATGTCCTCTAAGGTTTGGATCATTCTTTCAGCCAGACCATCAGTTTGTGG
Organism: Austropuccinia psidii; assembly: GCA_023105745.1. NCBI lineage: Eukaryota > Fungi > Basidiomycota > Pucciniomycetes > Pucciniales > Sphaerophragmiaceae > Austropuccinia > Austropuccinia psidii. The sequence goes on from JALGQZ010000002.1 coordinate 70,871,878, forward strand.
GTGGTAGGCTGTAGAGAAAGACAGTTTTGTGCCAAATAATTGGTGAAGATTTGTCCATAGAGCTGAAGTGAATTTGGGATCTCTATCACTGATGATATTTGTAAATATCCCAGTCCATGACACTACTCTATTCCATATCAGAAGAGCTGTATCCATGGCTGTATCATCTTTGTGACATGGTAAAAAGATTGGAGTTTTACTGAATCTGTCCACAATTACTAGGCAAGCATTATAGCTCCTGTCACCTCCTGGTGGTAGGCCAGTTACCCAATCCATATGGACAATTTCCCAAGGTCTGTTTGGTTCTTGGATTTTCATCATATTTCCAAGTCTTTTGCCAGTGGATTTATTTGCCTTTTGGCATCTGTCACAGGTTTTGCAATATTCTGCAACATCGTTTTGCCACATTGGCCACCATATGCAGGTCTTTACTTTCTCTCTTGTTCTGTCCTCAGAAAGATGTCCTGAAAAGGGACTATCATGGCATTCTTTCAGTACAAGATTGATTAATGACCTGTCTACAACTGTCATGACACATGTGTGCTTGGTTCTGTGGTAAATTATACCATCCAGTAGGTGAAATCTCCCTTCATTATAAGATTTTCTCCATACTTCATCCAAGGCATGTATTAGAGAGTTGTCTTTACAGTCTTTGTTAAGTAATTGGCATAAGATGCTACAATTCTTATCTTGAGTGTAGCTATTTCTGACTTCTTCAAAGAAGGTGGTGTTCAAGTCTGTAACACTTATTCCTTCTATTGGAATTTGTGGTGAAGCTTCTTCTGGAACATAAGCAGGATTATCAATGTTATTTGGTAATGGCCATCTGCTTAGTCCATCTGCATTCTTATGAATATTCCCATCCTTATGAACAATAGTCATATTGCCTCTGTATTCTTGTATGGCTATTTGCCATCTGAGCATGTGTCTGTTAGGTGTTTTCATGTTCAAAAGTGATTTCACAGCTGTACAATCTGTTATTACTTCAAAAACACATCCCTCTAAGAAATAGTTCAATTTCTCTAAGGCCCAGACAAGGCATAGACATTCCATTTGACTTGCTCCATATCTGGCTTCAGTTGGTTTGATTTGCCTGGATATGAAACATATTGGTCCTTCTACAGGTTTGTCATTTATGATCTGAACTTGGTGAAGTGCAGCACCTAGTCCTTCCCCTGATGCATCAATATACAGTTTGAAAGGCAATTTAAAGTCTGGCATCAGTAAGAGTGGAGCAGTGGTCAATGCTTCTCTTAGAGACTCAAAATCTTTGACTCTGTCAACAGTCATCTCAAATACTGTGTCTTTGTCACACAACTTATAAAGTGGTCTTGCTATGGATGCAAAGTCTTTAATGTGTTGCCTGTAATATCCTGCAAAACCTAAGAATGACTGAATTTCCTTCTTATTCTGAGGCATGGGTTTTAACAATACTGCTGCAACTTTGTTTTTATCAATTCCAAGGGACAAACCAGATACAACATGTCCTAGTGCCTTAAGTTCTTTAAATCCAAAATGACATTTCTTCAAGGAGATTTTCATGTTTACTGATTGGATTTTTGTCAAAACTCTTGATAATCTGTACATGTGCTCCTCCCAAGTCTTTGAACAGATAATAATGTCATCAATGTAAATGATTAACCATCCCTCTGAGAGTTCTTCAGGGAAGATTTCATTCATCATTCTTTGGAAGTGTGAAGGTGCATTTTTGATACCAAAGGGCATCCTTAAGTATTCATACACTCCACAATGAACAATAATTCTCAATTATTTTCTTGCTCTTGGTGTTACTACATTTTGATGGAATCCTTTAAGGGCATCCATAGTGGTTATATACACTGCTTGAGATATTTGAGTAAGGGCAATTTGGATTTTTGGTATTGGGTATCTGTCTGGAACAGTGTAAGTGTTCAGAGCTCTAAAGTCCCCAACCATTCTGGATTTTCCATTATGCCACGCCACTATGACTGGTGTAGTTATTTCTACTTCCTCATTGTGGCCTACTTTTCTTATTACACCAAGGTCTAGAAGTTCTTTGATATGAATTTCTAGAGCTTCTCTTGATTTTGGACTTGCTGGATAGGCAGGTCTTCTTAAGAGTGGTGGATAAGGTCTCTCAATGTTAAGAATGATGTCAACTTCATGACCAATAATTGCTCCCAGGGGTTCTTTGTCTGTAGCAAATGCTCCTCTGTGGTCATACAAAAGGGAAGAAAGTTCATTTTCTTGCTTATCAGTCAGATGAAGGCTTATTTCAGCCTCATTTAACTGTTCAGACTTGAATTTCTCTAACTCTAAGTTGACTGGTGATACTTTGTTTACTGTAATTTGTCTTTTAAAGGGTAAAAAGGCAAATTTCTGGCGCTTATTGTCTCCAATTGTAAAGTATCTGTCTTTGTTATTATGTAAATCTATCCCATACATGATTAAATAGTCATTTCCCAATATAAAATGGGTACTAGAGCAATTTTCCATAACAACAAATTCAACTGTGATCCTTAAATTCCCATTTATGTGTGGGAATATGACATTGGTCTCAAAGATTCCTAATGCTTTCATTGGGTTACTTGCACTGTTGAATTTTATACCATCAATTGGTAACAATTGGTCTTCAAAATTTGGTACACAAGTCTTAAGAAAAGATTTTCCAACACAAGAGCAGAAGGCTCCTGGGTCAAGCAAAAGTTTGGTGGGTTTGTTGTCAATCACCACTTCTGTTATACAGGAGTTACCAGCTGTATAACCTTTTCCTCTGTTTGGTTTTGTCTTCATAAGTTGTGCATCTTGAACTTTTGATAAATCAACTTGACCATTGCTCAATTGTGGTAAGTGGGAATAAGATTCCATGATGTCAAAAGTGGCATTGATATTTTCTATATCTTTTGAAGATTCAGAGAATATGGATGACTTATCATCTGAATTGTCTTCAATTATGTCTTCTTTTTCAACATTTGGTTCTTTTTCAATGTCAATTTCATTGATTTTCCCCCTTTTTGGACATGTATTGGCTAAATGGGTGGTGCTTTGGCAAATATGGCATTTTCTGACTGTATCTGCAGATTTATATTTAATATTACTAGAATTTTCTTTGGGGTTTTTGTCCACAGAATCTTTCCAAGGTGTATTAAACCTTGTTTTAAGATTCACCCTACTAGAACCAATTTTGGTTCTGGTGGTTACTTCTTCTAGTATATTGATAATATCCTCTGCTGAAGATTGTTCAGTAGTCCTGCTTTTGACAGCATGCTCTAAGTCACCTCCACATTGTCTCGGAATTTTTCTATGGATCATAAATTCTGACATGTCAGGATATAATGCTGTTAATCTGTCCTTTTGTTGGCAAAACCATGGTAAAGCTTTGTCTTTATCAGCATTAAATTTGGCAGATTCAAAGGCTGTTTCAACTTTAAACCTCCAAGCATCATTTGCCCATTTGTTGATGATTTGGGTTTTCCACCAAGTCCAACTCTGGTGTCCATGTGCTTGTCTTATTTTGATGTACCATCTGTGAGCTGATCTGGTAAACAAGGTGTTAAACCTGGCTGTTATCAATCTGTCTGGTAATTCAAAATCCTCTTTGATCATGTCAATACCTCTAATGAATTCCATATGGTCATACTCTCCTTCACCACTGAAGTGAGGCCATTCTTTAAGTTTTGGAACTTCTTTCAAGAGTGCTTGGCCCATTGATGGTTCCAAGTTATGAAAAGAAGTGGATAATTCATTTTTTAATTGTGAATTATCAGGATCCAATACTTGTGGATTTGAAATTCTTGTGCCCTCATTTTGATTTAGAGGTGTAGACATTCTTGGTAAGGTGTTCAGTAATTGTTCAATGTCATTCATTTTACTGTTGCTACACCTTTGGGAATTTCTGTATTCATGTTGAAAGCTTTGTATTAAATTTATTACTTCAATTTTATACATGTCTTCTTTATGTGTAAGTTCTTGCCATAACTATGTCTGTCTTGTATTATCAGCAGTGACTTGATTCAATTTCATTGATAATTTTGATACTTCTTCTTGTGAAGCATCAAAACACTTTTTCAAGGCAATGGTATATGTCTTTACTTCAGTAAATGAATTTGAAATGTCATCAAGGACTTTCTTGTTATCTGTCTTGATAATATTTATGGCTTGTTTAATTCTTGTTTCAATTATGTCATCAATATTGAATTTAGAATATTTATCTGTTAATTCTTTAATAATGGCAGATTGTTCATTTATTTTATTGTTAGAAGAATTATCATTATTGGAATTTTTAATTGTTCTCAAAACTTTTTCAAAACACATAAGTGTTTCATTAATTTGGCACAGACTCAGGTTGTTTGTTTTAATGTTGTTACAAATGGTGTCATTTTTATCAGAAAGATGTTTTTTCACGTCATTTATAGCATTATACAACTCTGGGATGGAATCAAATATGTCAGAAATCATTTCTGGAACCTTAATCTGGCTTCCTCCTTCTTCTGTAATTCCATCATGGTTCTGGCCATCTGAAATACATTTTCCATGGCATCCTGCTGAATCTTTGGGATTCTGTAGCCCTGGCTGTAAGGTTTTGGGGCTGGTGCCTTCCCTTTGCCCTTGTTTGGAGTTTGTGGCTGCTTTTTCACGTTGGAATTGCTGCTGCTGGCCACTGGGGCTGTTTTTGGCACTGGTTTGGCTGGTGGAGGGTTGTTTTTCCTCCATTCTAGTGTCAAAAGCATCATGTTTTTCTTCTCCATCAATGGATGCCATCCATTGAGCAATTTGCAAGTGTTGGGATGGCCCAAGAATTTTCTTACTGTCAGGTAAGAATTCATGCAATTCTTCCACAGGTCTGCAAGGATCTGGTACTCCTTGAATTGGAGTGCATTGTTGTATGCACTGTGGCTGGCTTTGTATATGTCCACAGAGGCTTGTTGTGGCGGGGTCAGCTCTTTTTGAAGGTAAAATGGTATTATCAGCTTCAGAATGACCCATTTTAGTTGTTTGGAAGTCATCAACTGACCCTTTTCCTTCTGTACCTGGTTGGCCTCTGCCATAATCACGTCTATTACCTTTTTGGGAGCTGCTTGATGCTGGCCACTGGGGCTGTTTTAATGTTTTCTTGTCTTACCACGTTGTCAGACACTAAAATTAATGAAAAAGCCAATTAATTAAGTAAAAAAAAGGTTATTTCAAAAAAGAAATAAAAATATAAGCCTCACTTATAATATGAAAAAAATTATTTTTTAAGGATTTTTTTGGATTATAAGTATTTTTTATATGTTTTTAAATTTTTCAATATAAGAAAAAAGATTTAAAAAGAGTAAAAAAAATATGTCACAGGTAAAATATCACGGCTGGGCCCCCAAATGTAAGGTGTGGATATGAAACTTTGATTAAAAATCAAGTACTTTTCCTGTCCTCAAAATTTGTATAAGGTAAAAATCAATTAAAAATAGTATGAAATATTATTTTTAAGAGAAAACACGCCAATTTTATTGTTTATAACTTTATTAGTATAAAACAATAATATTATAAAAATTTATTGTTTTACCAACAATAAAAATTTATCCAAAAAATACTCTACAAGAGATATTTTAAGGCTACAAAAGAAATTTCTTCAAGAGCAATTTCAATTGGAATTAATTGAGCAAAGAACTGCAAGCAATTAATTAAAGAACAAAGTCTTTAAAAAGAATATTAAAGAGAAAACACGCCCAAAAGTGACCAGAGTGAATTTGGAAACAAAGTGACAAAGTTTACAGTGATGAAAGATGCTTTAATTCACCTTTGGGGTGGTTCAGGGGTAAAAATGATTATAAGAGTTACAAACAATGATTATAATGATTTTTTCACGTGGTTAAAAGGATTAAAATGATTTAAAAGTGGTGGTTGGAATCTTTGATTGATTGGTTTAACAGTTTTAAACTAATTAATAAAAGGAAAAGATTCTAACATGAAGAGAAAAGTGGGGCAAAGAAGACATTCTTTTATAGCCATCAATTCTCTTACTCCAAAAGTAAAATTTACTCTTGTCAGTCGTGAAAAACAGTCTGACAACAGAAAAGCCAATTATGGCATCATTGAACCCTGGTTTAGACCAAAAAGGGCTGGTTTAAGCCATTTTTAGCCATTTTTAGCCATTTTAGACCCTTAAATCAGCCATTACTATAGCAATACCAGGCCTAGAGCTTTCAAAACACGTCAGAATGTGTGTCAGAGGCGTAGAAACCAGTTAAAACTGTTTTTATTATGATGGTTTTATCTTAAGGGTAGTTTTACCCTCTTGGCAACAGCTAAAACTACCCCAGTTGGTATCAAAACCTCATCATCAATTGAGTCCACAAACCCTGTAACTCAATTCCAGGCCAAAAGTGATGAACTTTTGCGTGAATTTTGACATCCCACGCCTGTCAGCAAGGATTTTGGGGGTCTAGCTCCCCCTTAGAGCTGGAGTTCCTTTTCCCCCCCAAATTTAATCTTTCCAATTTATTTTTCCTTTAATTCCTCATCATGTATTATACTTATAATTTACACATGTAATTCAATTCAATTGTACAGTACAATACAGTAATAATTGACACCTCATATGTAAATCAAAGTTCACTTATGTAATACACGCGCACATTTTGACATTTCAATTGAATTCAATTGAAAATACTTTAATTCCTCATAACTTCTAAACTAAACACAACACCTCAATTTTAACACAAAAATTGATGGTTAACACCACATGTGGTGTGAATTAAATTAAGGTTTTGAGGATTTTCAACTTTTGTATTGAAAATACTAAAAACTTAATTTAAGCTTATTTAGAGTTGAGTTACAAAAATTTCACTCAGAGGTGACCCCACCTGATTTTTTATGAGGAATCCAATGGTGAAATAAAATTTATATGTTTATTTATTGGATAAAAAGTTATAATAAATTTTATTTAACTTTTTTCCAAATTTATTTATTTTTTCACAATTTTGTTAAAATTTCATTTTTACTTAAATTTTTCAAGTATAAATGTAATTTTATATTTACAAAATTTAAAGTAATTTTATTTTTAAATTATAATTAATTTTTTATTTTTAATATAATTTTATATTTATATTTTTTATTTTTATTTTTAATAATATAAATAAATTTATTTTATTTATATTAATATGTTATTTTTTATATTTGTGGTCTTTTGGGTATATGAAATTACCTCTAAGGCTCACAGCATATAAAGGACTTTGCAAAGATTGCTAAATCCTTGTATAAGTTATGTGACCAACAAACAGTCTATGAGATGACAGAAGAAAGAGTCAAGGCATATGAAGAATTGAAAAATTCCTTAACAAATGCCCCATTTCTTCTAATGCCAGATTGGAAACTACCCTTCAAACTGTACATTGATGCTTGTGGAGAAGGACTAGGTGCTGCACTTCACCAAACACAAATTATCAATGATAAACCAGTGGAAGGACCAATTTGTTTCATTTCAAGGCAAATAAAGCCAACAGAAGCAAGGTATGGAGCAAGCCAAATGGAATGCTTATGCCTAGTGTGGTCTTTAGAAAAACTACATTATTATTTGGATGGCACAGTATTTGATGTAATCACAGACTGTAATGCTGTGAAATCACTATTAAATATGAAGACTCCAAATAGACATATGCTGAGATGGCAAATTGCTATCCAGGAATATAGAGGAAATATGACTATTGTTCATAAATCTGGAAATATTCACAAAAATGCAGATGGTCTCAGCAGATGGGCTCTAGCAAATACCCCTGACAATCCAGCATGGGTACCACAAGAAGAGCACCATATAGAAGGAATATGTGTTACAGACATTGGCACAGAATTCTTTAACCAAGTTAAAGAAAGCTATAAGACAGACAAAAATTGCCATATCTTAAGCCAACTTCTAATGAAAGACTGAAAAGATCCATCACTTTCATCAAAACTAGATGAAATATGGAAAAAGGCATATGATGAAGGAAGATTTCACCTCCTTGATGGAATCCTTTACCATAGAACAAAACACACATGTGTTATGGCCTTAACAGACAGAACATTAATAAACACTATTTTACATGAGTGTCATGATAGTGTTGCATCTGGACATCTCTCAGAAGATAGGTTACTAGAGAGGGTGAAAACCTGCTCTTGGTGGCCAAATTGGAAGAAAGACGTTGCAGAGTACTGCCAAACCTGTGACAGATGTCAAAAAGCCAACAGAGCCACAGGAAAAAAATTTGGAATGATGATCCAAATCCAAGAACCAAAATCCCCATGGGAAATAGTTCATATGGATTGGGTAACAGCCTTACCTCCAGGAGGAGACAGGAGTTATAATGCATGCCTAGTGTTAGTTGAAAGATACAACAAAACTCCCATGTTCTTACCATGTCATAAAGATGACACAGCTATGGATACAGCCATAATGATATGGAATAAAGTCATTAGCCACACAGGCTTATTCCAAAATATTATAAGTGACAGAGACCCAAAGTTCACTTCAGCATTATGGACAAATCTCCATAACTTGTTTGGGACAAAGTTATCATTCTCAACAGCTTATCATCCTCAAACTGATGGTTTAGCAGAAAGAATGATACAGACCCTAGAGGATATGATCAGAAGATTCTGTGCTTATGGGCTAGAATTCAAAGATTCTGATGGTTTTACCCATGATTGGTGTACACTAATACCAGCACTTGAACTGGCATATAAGACATCAATCCATTCTTCTACTGGCAAAACACCACCAATGCTAGAGAAAGGTTGGAATCCAAGACTTCCTTATGATACCCTCAAAAAGGACTTAGTGGATATACATCCAACAGCAAGCAGTTTCAAGATAATGCTTGACAAAGCAAGACACCATGCAAACAGATGCATGCAAGACTCTTTTAAATATGCAAAAGAAAAATGGGATAAAAGTCATAAGCCACCTGATTTCAAAATAGGAGACTTGGTTTTAGTATCAACCCTTAATTTCAATAACATAAAAGGCCCAAAGAAATTGAAAGATTCCTTTGCAGGACCATTTATGATAAAAGCACTTCATGGACCCAATGCTGTGCAATTAGAACTCACAGGTGAACTAATGAACAAACACCCAACTTTCCCTGTAAGTCTGATAAAACCTTACAGTTCAAGTGACAAGGAGCTATTTCCACTAAGAAATAAACCCCCAATTGAGATTCCCCCCTTGGAAGAAGGAGAGGAAAAGAAAATAGTAAAAGTCCTTAAAGAAAGAAGGACAAGAAACAAAAAAGAAAGGGAATACCTTGTAAGGTATAGAAATTCAACTCAAGAAGATGAATGGCTACTTGAGAAAGATATAACAAATGCTGATAAAATACTAAGAAGGTTCAGACATGAAAGAAAACCTGAAAAATAAAAAAAGTTAAGCATTATTGAGCTTCAAGACTAACAAAGTCTATTGAAGAGGTAGGACAGTGGATGATACCCTAATCATACATATCAGATTGTGGTACAATCTTTTTTGGTGGTAGGGAATGTGAGCCTTTGAGATATGACCACATACCCAATAAGGTCACAAAAAAAGATTAAGAATAATTATACCTTTAATATAATTATACTAAAATCACTTAGAATAATTATACATTAAAAATAATTACTTAAATATACAAAAAATACCATAAATTGGTACAAAAATTGGTTTAACTTAAAAACCAATGAGTCAACAAGTAAAATAAATTATACCATTGGATTCCTCATGGAAAAATACACATATACCATTTTTATGGCATATCTGTAAAGTCAATATTTAATGAATTATAAGGTATAATACCTTATAAAAACCATAAAATCCTATTTCTCTCTCAGAAACCAATGAAACAACATGTAAAATAAATTGTACCAGTGGATTTCCCACGAAAATCCACACATAAAACAATTAATAAGCTAATTTCCAAAGTCAATACTTAAGGAATTATCCTGAATATATGCACTTTTTTGGTCAACGCATATATTCAAGGATCATAGCTAATATCTTCTAAACTATACATGATAGAATGATGAACCAAAAATAAAGTTACCACGTAATTACTGTAAGAACACAGATATGAACTTTATTTTACAAATTATAAACAAGGTTAAAACCTATGATGAAATATTGATAAAAATCAACAGAGCTGTTGACCACTTTGTTGTGAAAGTGGTCCAAACTTAAAAAGAAGTATACAGTTGGATTCTAATAGTTCATTCGTGAATAATGATGTAATTTTTATTATTAAATTCAGGGTATAACCCCCTGAAATCAAGGTTTGAACTTTAAAATATTGAATTTCGACAGAAAAGATGAGTTACAAGAAAAATCATCAAAATTAGAGTTTTGATGATGTAATGAAAAGCTCTTGGCAGCATAATAGGGTTATGCCAGGCTATCAGAATTCACTCTCTGAATTGCTGTAGCGTGTAAATCTTAAAAGTTATTGAAGATCAAAGTTTGAGCTTAAATTGAGCAGTTATGATCACCTACTGTAACCTTAAATTAAGTTTAACAGTCATAAGAGTGATAAAATTGGTGAATACTATTAGTTTATGATTAAAACTAATAAAATCCACGAAATTTGGGGTTCTGCCAAGCCTCTGATGTCATCAAACTTGAAATTATAGTGATAACTCTAAATAATGGTGTAATAATGATGTAATATGGTTTGATCATGATGTAATCACCCTCAAACCTTAAAATATTGATCAATTCCAGTGGATATGATAAGTACACGTCTACTAGAAGCCTTTTGGACTCTAGGAGGGAGGTATTTACTATAAATAGAGCTCTTTTTACTCTATTTTCCCCTCAGACGCATCAAAAACATTAAATCAATTAAATAAAAGGTAATTTCTTTATTCTTTATATATAAAACTCTTATATTATTAAAGACCAAAGACCATCTTATTATTAATCACCACTTTTGTGTGATTAAATCAATTCTTTAATTGTTTTTGTCATAAATCTCTCTATAAACTCATTTCCACGTAAAATCAAGAATTTTAGTAAATTTTCTTTATTTTTATTGTAAATACAATTTGAAAAAGTTGTATTATATTCTTTTGGCGTAAAGTATCTCAAAATTATTATTTTAAGTGTTAAAAGTAGGTTATTTCATCTTATTATAATAATTTCTCTCTTATTATTACTCTTAATAATTCTTAATTAATATAAATAGTATTTATATTAATATATAACTTTAATATTTGTAATATTATTGTTATTAATTGTTTTTTATTTATAAAAAACAATTTTTTACGCCTTTATTATTTGTTGGTAACAATAATAAAGAGTTTTATAATATATTAATTATTTTATATTAATATATCATTTTCAATATTATAATTTTATATAATATTAATTATATTATTCTATTTATTTAATAATATAATATTTTTACGCCATAATAATAATATTTCTTTATTATTATTATTATTTTAATCTTATTTATTTCAATTCTAAGGACATTCAGAGTACAATAAGTAATAAATTAGTAATTTTTACTTATTGTTTCATAGTCAAACCTTACACTACCAGGGCAGGTGTTTTTCCTGTGGTAGAGTGCTGGCTTGTATTATAAGCCAGTTGGACTGCTGGTAAGAGGGTGACCCAATCATGGGTGTATCCCTCATGGTCCTTGTATTCCATGCCATAGGCACAGAACCTCCTGAGGATGTCCTCCATTGTTTGGATCATCCTCTCAGCTAGGCCATCTGTTTGTGGATGGTAAGCTGTGGAAAAAGCTAGCTTGGTGCCAAGCATGTCATATAAATTGGTCCAAAATTCAGATGTGAATTTTGTGTCCCTGTCACTAATTATGATCTTAGGGACTCCACAGGTGGATATGATGTTATTCCAAAATAACAGAGCAGTGTCCATGGCTGTGTCTTCCTTATGGCATGGTAGGCATCTCATGCTCTTGCTGAACCTATCAACTATGATTAGGCAGGCATTGTAGTTTTCGTTGCCTCCTGGGACAAGTCCTGTGACCCAGTCCATGTTGATGGTTTCCCATGGGTGTTTGGGTTCTTCTATGTGTTGAAGCAACCCATATTTCTTCCCATGTTTTCTATTTGCCTTTTGGCATCTTTCACAAGTGTTGATTTATTCACTCAACTCTTGCTCCCACTTGGGCCACCAAGCTGTGCTTGCTACCCTCTCTTTAGTCCTGTCCTCACTCATGTGTCCCATATAGGGGCAGTCATGGCATTCCTGCAGAATTAAAGAGATGTGGTCTCTGTCTGTCACTGTGAGTGCACTGGTGTGCTTTTCTCTGTGATAAATCAGGCCATCTATAAGGAAGAATTTATTGTCCTTATAGGCCCTCAACCAGGGTTCCTCCAGCTGGGTTTCCAGTTCTGGGCTCCTGTATTTTTGTTGAAGGAGTTGGAGTAGTATGCTGCACTGTTTGTGTTTAGCATAAGATTTCAGTACTGCATTGAAAAATTCATTGTGCAGTTCTGAGGAACTTATTCCCAGTATGGGGGTTTCTGTCCCTTCTGAATCAGTGTTTCCACTGTCTAGGGTACCACTCCCTGGTGCCCATTCAGAGAATCTGAAGTTCTTCTTCCTATTTATTTCCATGAAATGGATAGGAATTTTTGCAGCAACTTCAGGTTCATAAGCTGGATTGCTTTTGACATTGTCCAGTGGCCATCTGCTAAGGCCATCTGCATTGGTATGGCTTTTACCTTCCTTGTATATGATGGTCATGTTCCCTCTATACTCCTGGATGGCTATTTGCCATCTCAGCATGTGTCTATTAGTAGTCTTCATGTTTAGTAAAGACTTCAAGGCTGTGCAGTCTGTGTAGACTTCAAAGACTGCACCCTCCAAATAATAATGAAGTTTTTCTAGAGCCCAGACTAGACATAGACATTCTGTCTGGGTGGCCCCATACCTGGCTTCTGAATCTTTCAGTTGCCTGGAGATGTAACATATTACACCTTCTCTTGGTTCACCATCCACAATTTGTCTTTGGTGAAGGGCTGCTCCTAAGCCTTGGCTGCATGCTGCATCTATGTATAACTTGAATGGTAGTTCAAAGTCAGGCAAGATGAGCACAGGTGCATTTGTGAGTTCATATTTGATCCTCTCATATGCATCCCTCCTTTCCTTGGTTATTTCAAAAACTACATCCTTTGAGCATAACTTGTATAAACTACTAGTTATGTGTGCAAAGTTCTTAATGTGGTTTCTATAGTAGCTAGCAAACCCAAGGAAAGATTGCATCTCTTTGATGTTCTTTGGTACTGGCTTTTGCAGTACTGCTGCTACTTTGTTCTGGTCAATTGCCAGACTAAGGCCTGAGACTTTGTGTCCTAGAGCTAGCAGCTCTTGTTGGCCAAAATTACACTTTTTAAGTGAAATTTTCAGATTGATGGGTGTAAATTTACTCAGGACTCTGTCTATGTATTGTAAATGGTCTTCCCATGTCTCTGAGTATATAATGATATCATCAATATATACTACCATCCAGCCTTCCATTATTTCTTCTTGAAATATGGTGTCCATCATCCTTTGGAAGTGGGCTGGTGCATTCTTGATGCCAAATGGCATCCTGGTGTACTCATATATGCCCATATGGCATATTATTCTGAGCAATTTCATGGAGTTTGGTTTAACTCCATTTTGGTGGAAGCCTTTCATACAATCCATCTTGGTTATGTATTTGGCTTTGGCCAGCTTATCCAAGGCATGAGGTATCCTTGGTATAGGGTACCTGTCTGCTTTTGTGTAGTTATTCAGGGCTCTGAAGTCTCCACACAATCTAGACTTGCCATCATGCCAGGTGATCAGGACAGGAGTGGTGATTTCCACTATTTCATTATGTCCAATCTTCCTGATGACATCCATGTCCAGGAGTTCATTGATGTGTTTTTCAATTTCTCTCCTGGTTTCCAGACTTGCTGGATAAGGAGGTCTCCTCAGCATGGGTGGATAAGGTCTTTCCACATCCAGATATAGTTCTATATCATGGCCTTTAATCTTGCCTAGTGGTTCTTCACCAATGGCAAATGCTGGTCTGTTCTTCCTCAGCATCTTCAGTAAACTTAGTTTTTGTTTACTGGTGAGGGTAGTGCTAAACTGTCCCTCCTTGAATTCCTTCAAGAGTTCTTCCAGTGGATCTTGTGAAGATATGTGGTATATATCAAGTGAAAATTTCTTTTCCTTGTTGGTACCAATGGTAATGTGCCTGTTTTTACTGTTGTAAATATCTATGCCATACATCCTCTGGTAATCTGTTCCCAGTAAAAACCCTTGGATGTGGGCATCTTCAAGCACTACAAACTCTGGATTGAGTCTGATATTACCCTTCCTGTGGGGTATAATTATCTCTTTGATAATTGTCCCAATGGAAGTCATCTTTCCTGATGCACTTTTAAAGTTCTTTGCCTTAGTGGGCAAGAGCTGTTTTTCCCAGTTTGGAAAGCGGTTATCCAGATAATTTCTGGCCACTATGGAGCAATGTGCTCCACTGTCAATGATCAGTGGGTGCTGAGCATTGTCAATACATACAGTCATTTTTGTGGCTGTTCCATGTATATATGCCATTCCTTTGGTTGGTGTAACCAGGAATGTTTGTGCATCTTGTGTGTGTTTGCACAAGTTCTTATTAGTAGTGTCCTGTGGCATGCCTGTTTCCAACTGTATATCCTGGATTTCCAATGGGGTTTCCTCTTGGTATTCCACTAGAAGTTCCTCTCTTGGGTCTTGATCATCCTCAGATAGTTCTCTGATGGCATCTCCCATAGAGTCTGATTCAGAATCCTCTGTTGGAGGTTCTTCTTCAGGAACTTTTTCTATAGCATAGACTTTTTTCTTTGCCTTTGGACAGTTGTTGGCATAGTGGTCTGTTGAACCACAATTGTGACAAGAATTCTTTTTCTTTGCCACTTCTGCCACTCTTTCTCTGGGTTTGTCTTTGAACTCCACCCTGAAAGGTTGTTTCTCTTTGAAACTACTGCTTCTATATGGGGTAAATTTCCCTATATTAGTCCTCTTCCTTATGTCTTGTAAGGTATTGGCTATGTTATCTAGAGTGCAATTTTGGTTGCATCTGCATTTTACTGCATGCTCTAGTTCTCCTGGCAGTTGTGTCAGAAGTTTGTGATTCCTCATCTGGATGTTCATCTGAGGATCAATGGCTTTAAGTCTTTTAGACTGTCTGAGACACCACTCATATGGATCTTTGTCCACAGAGTATTTGTCATTTTCAAATGACATGGTCTTTTGCCATATTCAAGTTCCATTACTGTACTTCTGGATTATTTGACTCTTCCACCATGGCCAGTTTCTTCTGCCATGGATTTCTTTCATCTCTGTGTACCATATACTTGCATGACCTTTAAATGCAGTATTCAGTCTAGCAGTAATCCAGTAATCTGATATGCTGGGTACATCAATGAAGAGTCCATCAATATAATCTATGAGTTCCATATGATCATATTCTCCTGATCCAGAGAATTTGGGCCAGTTTGAGGCCTCAGGAAGCTGTTTCAAGGCTTCCTTCTCTGAATAAGACATGCCATCTCCATCCTGGTATTGTGATGGAGATCTTGCCTTGTTCAACATCATGGCATCTGGTTTGATGTCATCTGGTTGATATGGATTCTCCATAGCTTGGCCTTGTGGTTGGGGCTTTAAGCTATGGTAGGCATTAAAAAATTTGTTAATGTCTTGATCCAGACACTCCCTGTCCCTTGTGCTGTGGTGTTGTTCTTCAAAGACTTGATTCAGTCTTTTGTTGGATTCTTCAGAGGCTTTGCTCAGTTGAGCATATCCTTCTTGAAGATTTTTAACTATTTGTTCCAAGGAGGCTTGAGTTTGTCTCATCCTCTCTTGGCTAGCTTTAATTTCTGCAAATTGCTTTGCAGATTGTTCAGCATATTGGGACACTTGTAACCACAGTGTATCACTGTTGATGTTACTCTCAGATGTGACAATGTTATTTTCAGTCTGAGTGGGGGTAATGTTTCTATTACTAGGACTACTGATTCTAGAGTGGTTTACAGCTACTTCTGGTTCTTGTGTACTTCCTTTACCAAGTCTAACAGCTTCTGGATCATGGGATCTGACTCTTTCCTCCTCTGGTTGAAGGAGGCTTTGTTCTTGCCCTTGTTTCCTTGTCTTCTCCTGGAAACTTCCTGGAATTGTGAAGAATGGTGACTCTTGGCCACTGATCTGCTGGTTTCTGAATGGTGTGAAGCCACTGGAGAGCTGATTTGGCCTGCTCCTTGTGAACCTGAAGGAATCTGAGTAGGCCCTGTCTGGGTCAACTGTTCTTCTATAGCTAGGATAGTGGCTTGATTCTCCCTTATCCTCTGTGCCCTTGCCTCCAGGAGTCTGTGCTGCCTGGTAGGATTCCAACCCTTGGTGATTACCATAAGGTCTTTGAAGTCTATCTCTTTGAGACAGATCTTCTGGCAACTTGATCCCAGTTCTGCCCAGTGAGTTGCTAGGTTGAACCTTTTGTTGTCCATGCTCCATTGAAATAAATCTTTGAGGAGTTGGTGGATCTGAAGAACTTGATCCATATCCTTCCAGTCCTCTGGTTTGAGGTTTCTGTTGAATTGGAGTGTGAATGGCAAGGTTGATATTATCTCCCTCATTGTTTTGCCATCCACCACTGTGTCCAGGGTGTCCTCTTTCAGGTCTTCTGGTTCTGGACAATCCTCCTTTTTCCTCTGGCTGGTTCCTTTGGAAGCCAAGGTCTCTGAGGTATGCAGGGGACATATCAGTGTTTGCAAGCAGTCAAAAACTTTATTTTCTTAGGGTATTTACCTTTGACTGTGCCTTGTACAAATTTGTTGTCTGCTGATTTGGGCAGTTTGCCTTTGGAAGTTACAACTGGGTTAATAATGTTAATCTTCCCTGTACAAGTGGTTAAGGTTGGTTTACCTTGTATTGATGCAGAGTTTCGTGGTTTTCTACTTCTCTGAGTGGCTATTGGTGTCCACTTCTTGGCTGTAATCAGGCCTTCACTAAGCCTTTTTCCTTTGCCCTTGCTGCCCTCTGGCTCTGAGGGTGTCACTGGTATGTTGGCCTGTGACTGGGTCTCAAGTGGTATGAAGTTTTCTTCCACTGAATCAAACAGGAAAAAGAGGGCTTATGTCAGTTAAGACTTCTTAAAAGGCTGATTTTGCACGTCTAAGAATGGCCTCTGGGCTTTTATTTTACTACAATATGCCCTTGTATAGTGACAGTGTAATTGAATTAACAATTCCATGACAAAAATACAGCTTATTGATAAGTGGTATACTGTTTGTATACCAATATCTTACAGAATACTTGTTATCAGCAAGTATAATCTGTCAAAATATGGTGTATTACAGGGTAATTGAGTTAACAATGTGCCCAAACACGCCTCAACTGTTGGTTTATCAGTATGAGTTGTCTTAATTCAATTAAGAATTAGGACTGTATTAGTGGCTCAATGTGTTTTAATATGCAAAAACACGCCAAAAATACTGGTCTTATGGTTATTAGCCACTAGACAAATACTCTTAAAAATATGAGTATTATTAAATTTTAAAAAGAAATATATATAAAATATATTTTTTCAAAAGAAAATGACGCCTAAAAAGATAAAACAGGTGTCAATAAATCATAAAAAGAGAAAAAACTTACTTGTAAAGGTCCAAAATAAGTTAAAAACACGGCCAGGCCCCCAAAATGTCAGGCTGAGTCTATATTGAAGTAGTAATAAAGGTATTTACAACTAGAATTATGACTGTGACACGTAGAAAGTTGATTTAAAATAAGGTTTTAAGATTTAAAAGATGATTTATATTGTAATTAAAGGGTTCTACTATTGATTAATAGTGGTGGTGAGCCCTATTGAGAACCCAGGGTGCAATCTTACCAGTTGGTTTACTATAATAAGAGTTACAATAATTAAAAATATAATTATACCTGTTTATTACCCAAGAGTAAAACTGTTTTTGACAGTTTACTACGTAGGGTATTCAAGAGAAGGATGAGGAGAGGTTTTTGGCTGTGAAAAGCCCCCTTTTTATCCTGAAATTGAGGTGGAAAGGCTGCTAGACCTTTCCATGTAGAGGAAGTGAAGATTTTTCACTCTCTATGACAGGCTTGTGGTTTGCAAACAGCCTGTATACTCTGTATTGGGCTCAGATGTGGTTTTGAAACCACATCTGGGCAGTTTTCACCAATACAGGGTGAAAATTTTCATCTGGGGACCTCACAGCCTGATTCTGACATGTATGACGTGTAGAATGCTGTACAGAAACTGTATGGGACCCCAGTATTGACTGACATATGAGGTATTGAAGTAAAAACATTCTTCTTTGTCTATTTGACACCTCATATTCATGGTTATGGGATATTATCCCATGGTAAGGCTGTATATGACAGCAGGTGGGATTTTGACCTTAAAATGGTCATAACTCTGTCAGTTTTTGAAATATCAAGCTCAAAATTGGTTCATTGAATAGCTCTATTTGAGCTCTACACAATGGTACTCAACTTGACATGGTTATCATTAAATATGGCAAAGTTATCCCATGTACAAGTATTTTTGTACATTGGCGTGGTTTGGGCAAAAGCTGTATTAAGCTTGTTTGGCCAGTAACTTCTGTTGTAGTTGAGCTATGAAGAAATGGATGGCACCATCAGATAGCCCTGATTGTGCTCTTTTCAAAAAGACCCCACTTCAGGTATCTCACACTAAAACTGTAAAAGTTAGATGAGAGGTGAATGTTTTTTTCACCCTTATTTGGTCTGAATTTGACCATAACTCAAGTAATACTGGTGCTAGCTCAGTTTGGCTGGTACCATTGGATAGCCCTGGCTTAGAGCTTCATTTTTAGTACCCATTTTGATGGGGTTAAGCCTCTCCTTCTAGATTTTAGATGAGAGGTGAAAATTAAGGTTTATGCTCAGCAATAGCTTTGAGCAGGAATAACTTTGTTATTTCTTGTCCTATGGTGATGAGACTTATATTTTCAGGAAGAGGTGAGTTTCCTCTTTCTTTTGATACCTTTTGAGCTGATTTGGCTCAGCTCCATGTTTTGGTGGTATTTTGGCTATACCATTGGTTTATGGTATTTTGGCTGTCATGCTTGTGCTCTGGTTTTGAGTCACAGGCTGACAAGAAGCCACTTTTAATATTGAGAGAGACATTCCCACATCACAGATTCCTAAGCATAAGGACATATCAAATGTCCTTAATCCTGATATGTATTATACAAGGGTACATGAAGGGATTTGAATATAATGTGGTATAAATCTATAGAATGTTACAAGAATAAAATATATTGAGCCTTTCTCTACTTAATAATATATGATCTCTATGGATGACATAAATATCAGAGAAAAAACTGGTATAAATTGGTCTAAATTCCTATTAGGCAATAATACTTATGGGAAACCAATTTCAAGCTCAAGAAAAAATACACTATAATACAGAGCTCCTTTCAAATGTATAAAATTTGGAATTGAATCCAATTTTTCTGAGAATTTTTCTAATGAAAAATGAATAATTCATATATAGATTTAGAAGACTCAATATCACAAAGAAGACACTGGGTAAATTGTGCATGGAAGTGATCCTGTATCTTCTGCATAAGAGAAACTTACATAAAATATTGATACAGAAAATATTAATGTATCCTCTGAAGTTACAGAGGTACATACTCATTTACCAAGCTATAGTGATGAATTTGTGGATCTCATACATGGTAAAGATGGAAAAATGCAGAAAAACAATGCTTAAAGAGGCAAATTTTCTACTTCTTGAGACTCATTTATCACTAATATTGTGATATATAACAATAAAGAAAATATAAACCTTTACTCTGGTTCTTTATTTACTGTTTCTGGAAAGTATTAACTTAGCAGAGCTTATACTTGTTGGGAGGATATATAACTACCCTTTGAAGCTATAAAGCTCAGTAGTTTATTATTGAAATGTTCACCCTTTGCATATTGTTGAAGAAACCCCTATATTTACTCACCCTTAAGGAAGTTTTATTCTGAAATTATTATTTGGTTTTATGAAAAATTGTGATTAAAAAAATCTTATACTTTGGAATTATAATTTCATTATCTATGTTATTTACATTTATAATAATAAGGAAACATTTTTAGATCTAGGGGGAAATAAAAGAAAGAAATCTTCTTTTCCCCTAGAGGAAGGATAAATAAAAATCATTAATAAAGTGAAAAATGTAAATAAAGAAATTTTGTCAACAATGAATAAATTGAAGCACAAATCAATCCTGAATTTACATGAGTAATTAAGGAAGAACTCTTTGAGACTTAATTTAAATATAAGGATAGCTTTTCTTTTGATAATAAATCACTTGTGTTAAGCAATGGTAATTAATAGGAAATCATTCTTAATTCAGATAGTCCTTAACCGCTACTATCAAGAAGGCTAGAGTACCCAGCAAGCCCTAGGGATAGAAAAACATTATAGATTGACTTTTATGAGATAAGAAACTTGAATTCATAGGAGATTGTACAGAAAATGAGGACTAAGAAGCGAAAACCCTCCAATAATTACTTGGAAATATCAAGAATTGAATATTGTTTCTGATTTGAAAGCGCTCAATAGGTATACTATTGAATATAGATATCCAATCCCTATAGTCCTTGAATCTTCAGCTCAATTATCAAAGTCAAGATTCATTAGCTATATGTATTCAGTTAAAGGCGTGTGCAGAGATTTCTTGACACCCAATTTTAGGATTTTATTGAGAATAATGTCAAATTTTCATTTTTATATATACCTGAGGATGCCTTTTGAGATGAAAAATGCACTCTGTAATTATTGAAGTATTATAAATATCATCTTCCCACATCAGGTTCAAGCAGGATGGTTTCTCATCTTTATTAATTAAATTATTATTTTCTCATACACCTGGTAATTGAATACTTACATTATTACTTAACAAAATTCTTATATTAAATGTTAAAATATCTCTCACCAATTCAAATCTTGGTTTTCATCAGGTAAAGGCTAGGTTAACTTTAGTTTGCGGGCTAATCCTTGGTTTTTATAAAAAAAAAAGTGGCTGCATTCCTTTTTAAATAAATTCCTGGAGAAGAAATTAAATTATGTCATTATTGTAGATTTCTATTTACTCCAGGCCACTAGGTAGATATTTTGAAATAAATTCCTAAGATATTTATAGAATTATTTATCAAAAAATGCCTTTGGAATTACACAATAAAGGATAACATAATATCAAAAAATCATGTATGCCTTGATGAATGCACCAGTATTTTTAACTCCAGACTAAAAGCTTCCTTTCAAGCTGTATTTTAATGAATGTGAAAAATTATCAAGGTAATCTTTAATTAAAGTCCAATTTATCAATGAAAATTATTTTTAAGTTCCAACTTTTATTATCTGAAGACAAATGAAATCAACTGATACTATATATATAGATACAGATAAATAAAGTTCCCCTTTCTGTTAAGTGATTTGGGAACACTTTCTTATTATATGAATGGTAGGTTTTTTTGAAATAAGTCCTTACTGAATGTCAGGTTGAGTCTATGATAAAAGTAATATAATTTTATTTACAACTTTTAACTATGACTGTGACACAGTAAAAAGGATTTAAAATAGATTTATGAGGATTAAAGATGGTTTAATTTGAGAATAAAAGGGCTTTACTATATTAAATATAGTGGTGGTGAGTGCTGTTGAAAGCCCTGGGTGCAGCTTTACCTGTTGGATTACAATAATAAAGACTACAATACTTCTAAATTAAGAGTATACCTGATTATTTTCCAATAATATAACTGTTTTTTGACAGTTGTACTACGTAGGAATTCAAGAGCAGGATGATGGAAGCAATTCTGGCTGTGAAAAGCCTCCTTTTTATCCTGAAATGGGGTGGAAAGGGTGCTAGACCTTTCCACGTAGAGGAAGTGAAGATTTTTCACTCTCTGAGACAGGCTTGTGGTTTGAAAGGACCTGTATTAGCCTTTATTGGTCTCAGATGTGGTTTTGAAACCACATCTGGGCAGTTTTCACCAACACAGGGTGAAGATTTTCATCTGGGGACCTCACAGCCTGATTCTGACGTGTATGACATGTAGAATGCTGTACAGAAACTGTATGGGACCCCAGTATTGACTGAAATATGAGGTATTGAAGTAAAAACAAGCTCCTTTGTCTATTTGACACCTCATATTCATGATTATTGGATATTATCCCATGGTAAGGCTGTATATGACGGAAGGTGGGAATGTGACCTTAAAGCAGCCATAACTTTGTCAATTCTTGAGATATCAACCCCAAAGTTGGTTCAGTGTGTAGCCCGTATGTGCTCTACACAATGGTACCTCATTTGATATGGGTATCATTAAATATGGCAAAGTTATCACATGTACAAGATTTTTGTACATTTGCATGGTTTAGGCAAAAAGCTGTATTGAGCTTATTTGCCTCATAACCTTTGTTCTAGTTGATCTATGGCAAAATGGATGACACAATCAGATAGCCCTGATTATGCTCTTTCCAAAAAGACCCCACTTTAGGTATCTCACGCTGAAGCTGCAAACGTTAGATGAGAGGTGAATGTTTTGTTCACCCTTATTTGGCCTGAATTTGGCCATAACTCAAGTAATACTGGTGCTAGCTCAGTTTGGCTAGTACCATTGGATAGCCCTGGCTTAGAGCTTCATTTTGAATACCCATTTGATGGGTTTAAGCCTCTCCTTCTGAATTTTAGATGAGAGGTGAAAATTAAGGTTCATGCTCAGCAATAACTTTGTTATTCTTTGTCCTATGGTTATGGGACTTATATTTTAAGAAAGGAGTGAGTTTCCTCTTTCTTTTGATACCTTTTGAGCTGATTTGGCTCAGCTCCATGTTTTGGTGGTATCTTGGCTATAACATTGGTTTATGGTATTTTGGCTGTCATGCTTGTGCTCTGGTTTTGAGTCACAGGCTGACACTGAAGTTACGTTAAATATATCCTTAAAGTAAAAATTTCCAATAAATACTTGTTCAGATGGAATATTTTTACACAGGATGAGCGGAAAGGTGACCATATTACATAAATCTGGATATATTAATAATAATTATGATGACTAAAGTAGACATAAATTACCAAATACACATGAGATCCCTGCCTACGCTCCTGAAGCTTCAGATACCTAAATTCCAATTGAATTAATTAGAATCACATTGTGAAAAGAAATTCTTATGAAGTAATTTAAAGTTAAAATAAAAAGGAGAATTTACAAATTCCTACTTTTGACTTTAAAAACACTCAAAAGCTAAAAAATTATCTAATTCGGTTGATTAAATATTGAAAAAATAATATGATAATTAAAAACTTCATTAATTTTATTGTATTCTGAATCACAGTAGTAAATACACATGTATAATGGTCCTGTGTAGTAAGATTTTAAGAAAACAATATTAGTAGAGTTGCATAAATTTACCTATCATTAAAGTATGTAGGAATGCAGAACAATGAAAATAATTAAAACTTGTACTTCATGGCCATCTTGGAGAAAATCTTTCATAGAGTACCATCACATCTGTGAAATATACCAAAAAGGTGATAAAACTATTGGTAATGGATCTGGCTGTATTCCTAGTATCCAAGATCATAATAACTCATGGTCTTTAGCCCACATGGATTGCATTACTACCTTACTGTTGGGTGGCTAGAAAGCTTCAAATGCATTTCTTCTAATTGTGGACAGATATTTAAACACTCCAATCTTATTACAATTTCATAAAGCTTAAAAACTAATTAATAAATCTCTTATCATTTGGAAAGGAGCTATATCCCATAATTTTCCCTTTAAAAATAGTATTAGAGCTAGAGACCCAGATTTTAGTTTTGGCTTTATAGACAATTTGAAACGAGATTTTGGGTATTAAAATATCATTCCAAAAATCTTAAAACCCACAAGCATACAAGCTGTGAGAGAAGATTATTAAGACCCTTCACAAAATTATCAGAATTTTTTTTTCAAGGCCTGGGGCTTAAGTATTCTGATGTCTTTATCTATTATTGTTTTACTTATACTAGAATTGAGGCTATCTTACAAGAGCTCCATTCAGTATTCAACAAGAAAAACTCTTTTAATGTTTTAAAAACAATGTATAACCAAACTACCAACTGATAATTTGAAAAAAATCAATATATATTCTTCCAACTACTCCAATACCTAGCCTATTTATTGATACTTTGAGACATAATTCAAAACAAAAAATGGCTTCTTTATTTGAGTTTTCTCAGAAAAAATGGGGAAAAAATATAACTCTCCATGGTAAATATTTTATATTCTTATTATTATAATTTCCAGTTACTAATGAGAATTTTCTTTTATATAATTACTAAACTTTTTCTTATTGTAACTTCAAATAATATTATTACTTTTATCAATTAATCTTTGTGACGATAGAATTCAATTATATTATATTTTAATTTTAGAACAATAATAGTACTTCTAATAATAACCTTCTATTAATATTTTTTTAGCTAAACCTTAGTTAATTTGTAACCTCTTTATTTTATAACAAGTGTCCCTAAATCTATTCCATGTATAATCTAGTTAGTCATGTAATTTTGAATCTATGTAAAGAATTGTGGTACTCAAGTTAAAAGAGCTGCCTTTTTTGTGCAAAATCATGCAGGAGGCTTCAAAAAGTTCTTTCATATCCACAAAAATCCTCAAATATGTACAAAATTATTATGAAAATAAGTACTGTGGTATTCCATACCTTTTTACCAGTTTCAAGTATTCTTTTGAAAATTAATAGTTGGAAAATCAAGATCAAAATGACTAATTCAGGAAGTCACCACTCAAAGGACATGATTAAAAGTCACACACACCCAGGAAAAACATCAATAGTAGGGAGGAATGGAAGAATTTAGCATTCAGAATAGAAATAGCCAACATATTTCTACAATTGAATAAATAATAGGGAAATCCAATCTTATGGAATTATACAAGAGAGGCTACATATAAGCCTTACAGAATCACAAATAGGCTTAATAAATACATAAAAACTCAAAATTACATAGACAAAGTAACATTTTAAAATTATATCCACCCTAAAGCCATCAAGAAGATTATATTACCAAGAATTAAAGTAACCAAAATACAGTTCATGTGACACAAGGATCATATGACAGTATCCAATTCAACTCAATACATGGGAAATCCACTAAAAAACTGAAATTAAATAACATTACAGGCACTTAAAGAAGGTTTATGCAATCCACATGCATGACATCTGTACATTACACAGCCTCAAGATCATCAAATACAACTCAATTCAACTTCAACTAGCTGCATGCAAGGGGAATACACTAAACTGTAAACCACACAGCAATTACAGTAATCAAGAATTAAAAGTTAAAGAAGATATCCCCACATTGCACAGAATTATTTCCTGAAACTAAATAAATCTTACAAACAAAATTATACAAGGGCTTATTCACATAACACTACCTTCATCCTTTTAATCACCAGCATTAATTCCTCAAGGCTATGAAAGCTTACTAAAGCAGTGCAAAAGAGAAGTCACCTGATCTTTTTTATCAAAATCCCCACCAAGCAAAACATCTCAACCTTCATTTTGACCAAACAAATGGTGAAAATATCTCAGTCATATGATACCATTCTTAATTTTACACACTAGCATGAATCTCTCAAGGCTGTGCAGGATTACTAATGCAGTATAACAGATAGGACATCTTACTTTTGTTACAAAAATCTACACCAGCAAAATTATCTCAAGGGCAAGAATAAAACTTTACATGGAGAGCCCATGGGTACTTCTCATAACATAAAAGGAGGCCTCTCTCTCTCATTTTCTCCTCTTTCCTGATGCACATAATTATATACCAAGAAGGAGAATAATTATTCATCCCTTACTAGCAGGTTAATCTAGAAATTATTATTATTAAATTACACTAAATAGTGGTTTATAAATAGCTGTAGTTAACAGTAGGTCTGCCTATATTATAAATTCATCTCTTAGTCAAATCCTCATATTCAAACAAATTAAAAGAAATATTATTATACTATTCTCACTAGAAGACAAGTCATTATTATTATTATTTATTCAATTAAAAAATAACAAACAAAGTTACACATTAGTAGCTTAATTAAGCTTACTATTAACAGCTCTTATTATCTATTATCATCCCTCTTATCATCAATTATTACTATTATAAGTAGTACTCAATCTATAAACCTTCACCAGTATTCTTTTTAAAAGAAACATATAGTAATGTTATTATCTATAATACGTATTAGCTATACAATTATTATTATCACATATATATTTAACATATTATCAAAATTATTTATCAATTACACTTATTTAAAATATTAAACAATATTATTATATATTATCACTTATATAAAATATTCTCATATTAAACTATTATCTATTAAACAAAATACCTTTAACCAAGAAAACAACTTAAATCACCACTCCATACTATTATATCTGCTATATATTTTACCCAATTATTACTTTATTATCCTAAAATCACCTACAAATTTATCTTTTGAAATATTTTATCTAAATTAGTATTATTATTTTATCATTAGGCTGATTATTGAATAGGTCTTATAGAGACTGCTAAAAAGTTTTCCCTAGTAGTAAAGCCAAAATCTTAAATATTGATTTGTGAGCTCTGTAGGGAGATTGTTTAGTATATTCAGAGGGGCAGCTAAAACACCATTAGCACCCTTGGTTGCAGGATTATTTCAGCAATTCAAAACTGTTTACCTGTGATTTCCCCCTCAAGGACTGCCTTATCCAATCCCACACCAAAAGGAGTTCCACATCTGGTGTCCCAACAGTGGCCATTTCAACTTCAACAATCAAGAAAGAAGATAATCAAATCAACATAACTCACAAAAATAATTATCATTATCAGGAATTAACCATCAACACTCTCATACAATCTGGAATCTGGAAACAAATCCTATTTCAAATCATCATTGCCATCACAATCGTCAAATCAATCATACCATTTTTATTATCCAGTATAAGAAGGAACACCAGAAAATCAAACACCCAAGGATATTGATTTACTCATTGCAACACCAAGAACAGAACAGAAGGAAAAGGAAGAATTAAGGAGATTTTTCTTCAAGTTAATTCAAGAAGCAAGGAAAAACAAGAGAAGTACAAAATAATTCAAAGGATCAGTTTATCAAGTAGAAATGAATCAACAATCAACATCTGACTTACCACCATTACCTGAAGATACTGTAGAAGGACAGTATGCAGAAGAAAGTGAAGAAGAGGATCAAACAGCACAAATAAAAAGTCTTATGAAACAAAGGCGAGATTTATTATTAAAACAAAGTAAAAAGAAAGGGAAAAGAAGGGAACAAACATCTTACACACCTGGAGCCAGTCCAAGTGAACCTACATTACCAAGGCATGTTAGGCCTGAAGATTCACCAATATCACCTACACCTAGACCAAGAGCAACCTCTACTCCAGCAACAGAGCCAAGAACTCAAAATATTCCCAGGAGAGTATTTGTCACTACACCTAATAACCCAAGTCCATTACAGCAGAAAGCTCCAATACAAGAAAGACCTGTGGTTAAAACTAAGGCAAAAGATTACAATCTAAATTTTGATGGAGAAGAAGTCGAGAAATTTATCAAGAAAGTGGAAAGAATAGCTCAAATTGAAGGAGCAACAGATGAGGACCTAGCAATTCAAATGGCATTTTGGACAACAAACCAAAAGGTGAGTGATGCAATTGAAGCTATGCCAGGTTATGAAGAAGGAAATTGGACACAGCTCAAGAAAGATCTCATAACAAAATGGGGAAGACTTGAACCTGAAAGAAGATACAGAAAAGACTCACTTATGAAGCTTTTTTCTGAAACTCAAGAAGATGGAGGAATTGGTAGTCTATCACAATATAAAAGGCTTATGGGAGAATATGAAACTATTGTTACTTACGTATTAAGATACAGGTATATTCCTCAAGATAATGTGTTCCATGAAGACTTATTTGATTGTCTTTCAGCTGATATTAAAGGGGCCATAAGCAAGGAAATGATTAAATATAATGTCATGGTTAGAGCTGAAGATGGAGGATACCTTATACCACCTATGAGAAGATCCTCAAGAAGTACATTGAACAAGAATTGGAAGCAAGAATATTAGTAACCAAAAGACTCTCATCATCAAGAGATACAAAAAGGAATGTTACTGAAAATGAAAATAAAGTCAGGAATGAAAGAATCTTTTAATAAAATGAAGGAAATTACTGAATACCTCAAAGAACAAATAATGGAAACTAGAAAGCAGGCACAAGGGGAAAATGAAGATTTCAAGAAATTTATTACTCAACTTGAAGAACTGAAAAGTCTATCCAAACCTCAAATGGGAGGGGCTACCAATAACCAACTCAATAATCAACAGTTCAAACCAAGAAATGATTTACCCCCATTCTCACAAAGGCATTTTCCCTATGCACCAGTACAAAACATACCAAAACCTTATGTCAAATGTTATTACTGTTTGGAGGAAGGACATTCAGTGAATAGATGCAACTACCTTTTTGATGAGAAAAATAAGAAATGGGTCAGAAAACAAGGAGGTGGACTTTTGTTTACCAATTGGCAAAGAGTACCAACAGATGGAAAAATATCTCCAAAGAAGTTAGTGGAAGACTTTGCAAAAGAACAGGAAGAGCTTATCAAGATAAGAAAAGAAAATCAAGCTAGAGAATCAACACACCAACCAAAAGAAGTAAACATAATAGAAGCAAAGAAAAATGACATTGCAACAGCTATAGCCAAAATTGAAGATTGGGGAAGCTGGCAGCCACCAACCATATCATCAGCCAATGATCCATTTCTCAATAATTATGGATTGAGAAACACCAAACAAAGATCCTCAAGAAATGAGCAGCCAAGTCAAGAACCAACAAAATCATCACCAAAAACAATGGAAACACCACTAAAAAAAGAGGCCACACATATCTGGAGCCTATATTGAAGATGAACATGGTACAGTAGAAAAAACAATTATTCCCACTAAATTCAAAAAACCTCAAGAGATCAAAGAAGAAGTTGGCCCAGAAGTTAAAGAAAAACAGGATTCTGGAAAGAAGCTGGAATTGACTCAAAGTACTGTTAAAAACAAGAATATCAAGCAAGAACACACAGAATTTCAAGAGGTTATGAGTCAAATTATCAAAAAGGTTTTGTATCAGAAAACAAATCTTATCTTAGAACAAGTTCTTATCATGTCACCCAAATTTATCAACCAGCTTAAAAATTTGACAACAGAAGAAAGAAACTCAATCAACTCACTTTACACAAAAGAAATTCAAATCAAACTCATAAACTATCATTTAGGAGATTATGAACAGCCCAAATTACATTATGCCTGTCCATTGGGATTTATGCAAGTGTACCTAGGTGAAGAAGGACATGAAATAATGGCATTAGTAGATACAGGATCAGAATTGAAAATGATACCAGAAGATTCAGCAATAAAAGCAGGACTCACCACAAGATGTCTCAACATGAATTTAAGGGGGATTGGTGGTCACTGTACTTCAATAGTAGGATTAGCAGAATTTACCCCAATCACTCTAGTTACTGGGAAAAAAAGAAATATACACCTTTTTGTAGCAAGGGAAGCAGTACACACAGTATTGGGAAGGCCCTTCCTTGCAGACAATAACATCAGATTAGACTTTTCTCAACAAAAAGGGGAAATATTCAGTTATATAGAGCCAGAGGGAAGAAGGCTTTGCTTACCTATTTGTTCACCACAGAAAGTAGGATGGAGAATGAACCCACCAGCAGGCATGGAGGCCTGTGTATCTGCAACAGTGGAAGGATATAAAGGTCTAAATATAGAAGATAAGGAAAGTTCTGGCAATATAGGAAGTGATATCAAATTTTTCAAAAATAAAGAGTCACCTCAAGAAATTCATACTTTGGCCAACAGACATGTAGAGAATAAGACTCCACCTAAACACCTAACAGGAATTTTGGACTTAGAGAAACAAAATACCAGGAAAAATGAAAGCTCAATCAAGACTATCCATCAAGACCCCATAATAACAGAAGAACAGGGGGTCATAAAAACAGAATCCAACACAATTAGTCAAGGGGAATTCATTCTGCAAGAGATACCTGGAATCACTCACAGAGACCCTGCTTATAATCTGGTTACTAAGAAGAAATCCCTCAAAAGCAGATTATCACCTGAGAAATTAGTCAAATCAACATCCAAACTAATAAGGAAGGAAAAGGAGATTATGAGATATAAACCAAAACAAAGCTCAACACCTGAAGAAATTGATCCAAGGGCATAGCCCTCAACACTAATCAGTGGTATTACAAAGGAAGAAACAGTTAAGAATATGAAGTACCTACCCTCATTGGACCTATAATATCTAAATAAAAATTCAGTACAAAATAGAGAAAGCACAAAAGTCAATGAAAAGAGATTTGACCCTCCTGTAGCAGATATTTAGGGAAATCTGGGATATACTGAGCTTACCAAGCTTTCAAAAGAGGACGGACTTGAGCAGAAAACTGAAAATACTAGCTTCAACCAACAAGAGGAAAAGTCAATCAACCTGAAGGAATCACCTATGTCAACTACAAAGGAACATAAAGTAACAGAAACTAAAATTCAAAATAATAATTCTGACATATTTTTTAAAGGTCAAAATAAAAGGGAAATGGACATTCATAAAGAATCCACTTACCCAATAAACACAGAAGATTTTGTGGAAAACAAAACAGAGCCAAATGAAATATATAGGTCAAATTCTATAAATCATTCAACCAATGCCAAAGAGGAAAACTCACCTACCCCACACCATCACTCTAATAAATAAAACAACAATTTTAATCTGGCAATAAATTACTTTTCTTTGGACAAAACCAAAGAAATCCAAATAAATAAAAATGAATAAATAAATGAAGACATCAGTAACAGACAGCAGAAACAGGATCAAGAATCTTTATTAAAACAAAAAAATATTGAAGAACTTGAAGCAGATGGAATTTTACTTACAGAAGACCAATTTCCCTGGGAAGGCTATACCAATTGGCACACTTTGAGGAATGAAAATTGCAACCTGGAACTGTACAAAATAATTGAACAAGATCATCAATGCTCAACCCAACATGTAAAATGGCTAGAAGAAATAAAGAAAGCACCAAATGCAAAAACTGAGATTAAAAATGAAAAGCTCATCAAGGAAGAAAGGGAATATTTTTGGATTGCTCAGAATAAAAAGCTATGGCCAAGCCTGCATGCCCATTTGGCAAGGCAATATCAAATTTCAACACAAAATGAGTACTGGGAAGAGAACAACAATAAAAATGGAAAATATTATTATGAGTATCTAAGTGATGAAGAAGAATTGCAAGATCAATATATCAATAATGAAAGAAGAAATGAACTTACAGCTAAAAAGACCAAATTCAAGGGCATCATTGGCAACAAATTCTCACATCCTCAATGACTTTTTTTATAACAATCATGTGTTTCTTTCTTATCTTATCCATTTTATTGTATTTTTTTTCTAGTCTCAAACATCCACATAAAAATTCAAAAAAAAAAAAGCATAATACTTTTTTTTGACTTTATTATGTTATTATTATTCTTTCTCAAAAAAAAAATTATTTTTATTGTTTTTCTAATCAAAAAAAAAAAAAAGAAAAAGAAAAAGAAATAAAATAAAAAATTAAAATAATAATAATAACAACAAAAAAAAAGAAGAAAAACAATTGATTGCAATCAAGGGTGGATTACAGTACTTTACAATACACAAAACAAAAACAAAAAAAAAATTAGTAATTTTTTTATTATTTTCTCTAAATAATAATAATAATAACAATAAAAAGAAAAAAAAACAAAAGAAGAAAACGATTGATTTCAATAAGAAAAGAAGGGTACAGCATGGTACATCACACACAAACAAAAAAAAATTATTATGACTTTTTTTTATCTTTTTTATTTTTGTTTTTTTTCTAAAAAAAGATAAATAAGTAAATGAAGAAAAAAAAGAAAAAAAAAGGATTGATTGCGATGAAAACAGAACAGTACTGTACAATGGGGTGACAAAACTGTCCATCCACTTAAAAAAAAGTACGTGCTTTTTTTTAATAATAGAAAGACTAAAGCTCACAATTTCTTATGTGTTGTAGGCTCTCTCACTTAAATAAGTTAATTATATTTGCATTTTCATCCATTTTAAAATAAACTTATATTTGTAACAAAATATCTAAAAAAAATAAAAATAAAATGTAAATAATTTTTTTTTAATTTGGTAGTTAATCAAAGAAAGTGCCCAATTGAACTAACATCTGGTGGGAGCCCCATGCTGCAAAATGACAGCCCTCATTCTGTTGGGCATTGACTGGATCAATGCCCTGAAATAATCTTTGGGCATGTCATTCCAGGCAGCCTGCACGGCGATTTGTAGTTCGGGAAAGGTTTTTGGGTGGAATCATTCGTGAACCATCACTTTCATCTTCTTCCATGCACTCTTGATGGGATTTAAATCAGGGGAATTTGATGGCCACTGAAATTTGATGATGCCTTGAGATTCTTTCCATTGGAAAAATAAGAGAGAAGTATGAACCGGTGTGTTATCTTCACAAAGCGTAAACGCTTGACGTTATGGCGCCTGTTGCTGTTGTTGCAAGTGATTGTAAAAGGGTAATAACCCTATCAAATAGACATTGTCAATGGAACCTTGGTTTCAGCGTGCGTTTGGGCCCATAATGATGATTGCTGATTGTTTGGTATCACAAAAGCCTGCCCAAATCATAATGTACTGACATCCACTATGGTTCTGAGCTACTTGGCAATCAAAAGAGTATCGCTCACCCTGAGTTCTCCAAATGCGAGTGGGGGTTGGCTTTTTTAAAAGCTCAAAGCTTCTCTCGTCCGTCCATATGACTTTCTTCCAATCTTCAACCGACCAATTGATATGAGCTTGTGCGAAGGCTAATCATTTGTCGAAATGCTGAGGTTGCAAATGAGGCTTGACGACTGCAATTCTTGAGAATATTCCTTCTTTATGAAGGACTCTTTGAACCATTCGCGATGAAACCTCCTTTGTAATGGAATTGGTTATTTTATTCAGGCTTGCTTGTCTTCAGATTTGAGTGACCCTCTTGAGTTTTTGAATATCGTGTTCATTCAATATAGGCTTCCTTCCAGGCCTAGGTAAGTTTTGAACTGTTCCATGATCATTGAACCGCGTGACAATATCCTGAATTGAAGTCTTGGAAATTCCAGTGAGTTCACTTATTTTTCACAGTGATAATACAGCGTCACGCATCCCAACAATCCTTGCTTTTGTTTTGTTGTCATATTTATGAGGCATGGATGCAGCAACGACGACATAGGTTGAAATTGAAAACCTATCTATATTTAAAATCAACAATGCTAAAAAAATCACAAGAAAACCAAAAAAAATGAAATACTCACCAAAATAAAACAAAAAAGTAAGTAAGAGTCAAAAGAAGATGAGTAATTGATAATTGAGAGTAGAAAAGAGAAAAAGAAAAAAAAAGAAATTTAGATTTTGGTTGGGGACTGGGGGTGCACGCGGGTTGAAGTAAGTGGACGGACAGTTTTTTCACCCCACTGTACTATACAGTACAGTGTAGAAGCTACAAAAACACAAAATAAAATCAATATGAATAAAAAAATAATAGAAGCTACATTAAACAGTCAAGAAAAGCAACACCTGCGGCTAGAAAACAAATCACCAAATACTTCAAATTTGAAGTATTTACACTGGCTCACTTCAAAAAAAAATATTATTATTAGAATTACACTTGGAATTCATGTATTTTTTCATATTGTCTATATAAATCATTATTATTTCCTTGATTTATTTTTTCTTATTTTATATTAATACTTAAAAAAAATTATTTTTTTTTAATTTTATCATTTTTTTATCTACTCTATCATATTTGATTATTATTTTCCACCTAAAAAAAAAACAAAAAAAAAAAAAAAAAAACAACACATCATCATTATAAAAGGTGGAAAGTAGGTCACAATTATTAAATGGAGAGGGGGGTACCCACCCATTTAATAATCATCAATAGAGATGTAATCTAGAGTTGTCATGAAGAGGATGACAGGGGTATTTATATTACTAAAGGTTACAGAAGGTGGATATTAGGCCTTGACACTAGTCCATATAATAAAGAAAAAGAAGGAGGGGACAAAACAAATCCAATTAAGCAAATATTTCAAAACACAACTCAAAAGTAAAGATGAGGTCCTAGATGAGACCTTAAACTGTCTGAATAATTATTTTATCTTTCATCAAGAAAATTAAACAAATTTCAACTCAAGAAAAGGTCCTTGATATGACCTTAAACTGTCCAAATATTATAATTTTTTCTATTTATCATCAGCAAATTAACTCAATAAATGGTCCTTGATAAGACTCTTAAACTGTCTAGAGAATTCTCTTATAGTACTTATTCAAAATAAATAATCAATAAAAGGTCCTGAGTATGACCTTAAACTGCCTCATCAACATTATTTTATGCTAATTACAGTCTCAGAACTAAAGCAGAGGTCCTGGATAAGAC
Source organism: Austropuccinia psidii (assembly GCA_023105745.1). Classification (NCBI taxonomy): domain Eukaryota; kingdom Fungi; phylum Basidiomycota; class Pucciniomycetes; order Pucciniales; family Sphaerophragmiaceae; genus Austropuccinia; species Austropuccinia psidii. Next base: position 70,906,435 of record JALGQZ010000002.1, read on the forward strand.
CTTAAACTATACCAATTTTTCATTATTATTATTCATTTATTTTATTTTATGGAAGCACTGGTGGAAACAATTAATTAAAAAGAGTTATTAATAGCTGAAGGGATTTTTTATCAAATGGAGAGGGAAATTACCCTAAATCAGTATTAATGATATAGGACAACATTAACATGGATAAAAAAACAAACAAGAAAAAACAACAGGGTACAAATTAAATAAGAAGATATGGAGATTCAAAATCAATATAACAAGCCATCAATGGAATTATCAACTGAATTTATTGAAATAAAAATTTAAACAAAGAAGATTCTCACTTATGAACCCAGGATATTGTACTTGAAGCTGGAATGCTGGGGACAGCATTAAATGGAGAGCGGGATGTGGTATTCCATACCTTTTTACCAGTTTCAAGAACTTTTTTGAAAATTAACAGTTGGAAAATCAAGATCAAAATGACTAATTCAGGAAATCACCACTCAAAGGACATGATTAAAAATCACACACACCCAGGAACAACATCAATAGTAGGGAGGAATGGAAGAATTTAGCATTCAGAATAGAAATAACCAACATATTTCTACAATTGAATAAATAATAGGGAAATCCAATCTTATGGAATTATACAAGAGAACCTACATATAAGCCTTAAAGAATCAACAATAGGCTTAATACATACATAAAAACTCAAAATTACATGGACAAAGTAACATTGTAAAATTATATCCACCCTAAAGCCATCAAGAAGATTATATTACCAAGAATTAAAGTAACCAAAATACAGTTCATGTGACACAAGGATCATATGACAGTATCCAATTCAACTCAATACATGGGAAATCCACTAAAAACCTGAAATTAAATAAAATTACAGGCACTTAAAGAAGGTTTATGCAATCCACATGCATGACATCTGTACATTACACAGCCTCAAGATCATCAAATACAACTCAATTAAAACTCAACTAGCTGCATGCAAGGGGAATACACTAAACTGTAAACCACACAGCAATTGCAGTAATCAAGAATTAAAACTCAAAAAAAATATCCCCACATTGCACAGAATTATTTCCTGAAACTAAATAAATCTTACAAACAAAATTATACAAGGGCTTATTCACATAACACTACCTTCATCCTTTTAATCACCAGCATTAATTCCTCAAGGCTATGCAAGCTTACTAAAGCAGTGCAAAAGAGAAGTCACCTGATATTTTTTATCAAAATCCCCACCAAGCAAAACATCTCAACCTTCATTTTGACCAAACAAATGGTGAAAATATCTCAGTCATATGATACCATTCTTAATTTTACACACTAGCATGAATCTCTCAAGGCTGTGCAGGATTACTAATGCAGTATAACAGATAGGACATCTTACTTTTGTTACAAAAATCTACACCAGCAAAATTATCTCAAGGGCAAGAATAAAACTTTACATGGAGAGCCCATGGGTACTTCTCATAACATAAAAGGAGGCCTCTCTCTCTCATTTTCTCCTCTTTCCTCATGCACATAATTATATACCAAGAAGGAGAATAATTATTCATCCCTTACTAGTAGGTTAATCTATAAATTACTATTATTAAATTACACTAAATAGTGGTTTATAAATAGCTGTAGTTAACAGTAGGTCTGCCTATATTATAAATTCATCTCTTAGTCAAATCCTCATATTCAAACAAATTAAAAGAAATATTATTATACTCTTCTCACTAGAAGACAAGTCATTATTATTATTATTTATCCAATTAAAAAATAACAAACAAAGTTACACATTAGTAGTTTAATTAAGCTTACTATTAACAGCTCTTATTATCTATTATCATCCCTCTTATCATCAATTATTACTATTTTAAGTAGTACTCAATCTATAAACCTTCACCAGTATTCTTTTAAAAAAAACATATAGTGGTGTTATTATCTATAATACGTATTAGCTATACAATTATTATTATCACATATATATTTAACATATTATCAAAATTATTTATCAATTACACTTATTTAAAATATTAAACAATATTATTATATATTATCACTTATATAAAATATTCTCATATTAAACTATTATCTATTAAACAAAATACCTTTAACCAAGAAAACCACTTAAATCACCACTCCATACTATTATATCTGCTATATATTTTACCCAATTATTACTTTATTATCCTAAAATCACCTACAAATTTATCTTTTGAAATATTTTATCTAAATTAGTATTATTATTTTATCATTGGGCTGATTATTGAATAGGTCTGATAGAGACTTCTAAAAAGTCTTCTCTAGTTGTAAAGCCACAATCTTAAATATTTATTTGGGAGCTCTGTAGGGAGATTGTTTAGTATATTCAGAGGGGCAGCTGAACCGCCATTAGCACACTTGGTTACAGGATTATTTCAGCAATTCAAAACTGTTGACCTGTGATTTTCCCCTCAAGGACTGCCTTATCCAATCCCACACCAAAAGGAGTTCCACAGTACTTGAGCTTATTTAAAGAAAAAATGATTTCACAACAAATTATTTAATTTTCATTCTTATCAATCCTTGAGCTTATTAAATAATCCACCTGGAACAAAACTTAACTGAGTTTATGAATTTTTGAAAAGAAGTTGTTTGTTCTTGAAAAAGAATCTTAGAAATCCCCCACATTCCCAATTCAGAATTCTGAAAAAACACTTCCTGAAATTATTTATTGATTTTCTGTAATATTCTTATATATTTCAAGATTTACCTCTAAAGAAAAACCAAATTAAATGTAAAATATTTGCTAATTAATCATGAATAATAAAAAAATTCCTAGTTTCAGAAGTAAAAACTAAGCTCATAAATCAAATTCATTGAGCATATGAAGTGAAATTTTCATCAATAGCGTTTTCAAAATTAAATATCTAAAACCTAAGTATTGATCAAGAGGTTTTAATTGAATATAAAAAAGTGGTAAATGAATCTTCCTCAATACCTTTCACAGGGGATCTTCTAAGTGAAGAGGGCCTGGCACTCAGTAAACTGGGACCCACTGCAGAGGGCTCAAGGATAAGATAAGATGAAACACTTAAGAGTGTAATGAGAGTAAGATTGATAAAAGTATTAATATAAGAAAAGAAGCAACAAAGAATAATAGTAATAAATAGAAGAGCCAACAACAAATATGTCCAAGTCCACTGTTTCAACCTGTCAGAAAGAAAGAGGAGGGTTAATAAGGATATGGTCACCACACCCCATACTGAACAGGTGAGAATAAATGCAAAAACTAACTTAATAACAAATAAATATAATACCCAAGATAAGAGTAATAATATTTATAAAATAATAAATCAAGTAAATTAATTAACTAGGGAAAAGTCCTCAGGGGAGAGAAAGAGGGGCTGGTATATGTGAGAATCACCAGCCCTGATCCAGACAGAGAGTTTTCATGAGAGGGATTGATGACTGAATTGAATCTGGCCAATACAGGCCCTTTACAATCTGTGCAGGATCTGTACAGGAGGAGTGGTAGTGTTGAGTGATCATACAGCTTCCGTATGATGTATCCAAGCTGTGTTGGGTAATTCCAACCTGTACAGCTATTGACAGGCTTTATTGATACACCAGACTGTATGCATGTTTCAGCAAGAAAGATTTCTGAAACTGATTGTTGATACATACATTGGATTGCTGATTTGAGATGTTTGAGTGGGTGTAAGCTTGAATACCCTTACCCCTGACTAGTGGTTGTTATGGTATCCCCCTCTTGAAGCTGGTGGGCTCCTGAACACCATAATACCCTGCCACTGTTGACTGGCATCACAACATCCCCACATTTCTTCCAAAAATTTTCTTTTTGATTTTCCTTTTCCTCTTGGCCATTATCCTGAAAATCCTCTCCTCTCTTCATTTTCTTTCATCATCTGTCTTCTCCCCTTCTTTTATTTTTGAGTAAGTTTTTCAACTTTGGAATTATGCTCTTCTTTTAAATTTCAATCAATCTTTTCTTTCAAGGAATAGCCCTTGGGTTGTATCCCAAAAAGAAGGCCTTAGAGCTCTTCTGCTAAAAAAATGATGAATAATGGTTATATGAATGTATAACCATTATTGAATACCCATTTGGTCCTCTTTTCAAAATACTAAGAATAAAAAAAAATTAAATTGAACCTCCCAATACATGATATGGGAGGGGATGCTGCTGCTTTAAAGAATGAAATAAAAATAATTATATAAGTAAATCAAAGAAATAAAATGAGAGAAAAAGAGAGTAAAGAAAAAGAAATAGAGAAATTACTGAGGTTTTTCCTTCTTGTGATGATTTGCTTTATTTTGGCCAAGAATTGTCTGAAAGATGAAAACCAAGCATTTGATGCTCACAGAGGGGCCAAGGTGATGTTTTACAGGAAGTAGAACCTTCAGGGATGCATACCAGGAGATGGAACTTACTTTTGGAACTCCCACTCCCCACCAAGCACCATAAACAGATAGCTTTGAAATGATTGACTTTAAAGTAATGAATGTCTTGGATGATGATAATTGGCATAAGCTGGAAAGGTAAGAAAAAATAAAAAAGAAAGAAGGAATTTGGCCATATCTTAATGAAAGGTCCAAATTTGAGGGTATTGATGTTACAAGGCCTTCTGAATATGTCCAAATAATTATCAAGCACTCAAAAAGTGGCCAAGGTGATGCTTACAGCAACATTTGGGTATAATACCCCCTTAAAGGTGCATGCCAGGAGAGGAACTCACTTTCATAAAATCCAATCCTCACCAAGCACCATAATATTCAAACTCTTGAGGTATTTGGGTCAGACTTGTCTGTATACAATGAGTGGAAATTCTTTACAAGGTCTGCTGAGTTGGTAAGTTTGGAAGCTGGTTCCCAAGTTGTTCTTTCTGGGTCTTCACTGAATCCTTTCCACTCTACAAGATACCATAATTTACCTCTTTTGAGTTTTGAGTCCAGAACCTGAGCCACTTCCCATTCTTCTTGCTCTTCCACTATGACTGGTGGTGGTGGCAATTGATGTAAATTTTGGATATTTGATTGCTTCATTGGTTCTAATAAGGACACAGGAAAGACAGGGTGAACTTACTTCCATTTTTGAGGCAGCTTGAGGTGATATGCATGGCTTCCAATCTTCTTAAGAACTTGAAAGGGTCTCAGCCCTCTTTCTGAAAGTTTCTTGGTGGGTCTTGTAGTCTTGATGTTCTTGGAAGCTAGCCATACCTTATCCCCAGGCTGGAAATCAGGTGGAATTGTCCTATTTATATCTGCATACTTCTTAAATCTCCTTATTTTTGACTCTGATTCTTCTTTGACAACTTTCGGTACTGATTGGAGTTTTGTTGATAACTTTCCAGAAGGTTAGTCTTGAGAAATATGGATTGATTCAAAGCTGGGATTTCTTCCATAAATGTTGAAAAAAGGTGATTGCTTTGTTGATGAATTTTCTGCATTATTGTAGGAAAATTCAGCCAGGGGGAGCCAGGTGTGCCATTCATTTTCATGGTAACTGACATACATCCAAAGATACTGTTCTAGAATCTGATTTACCCTCTCTATCTGTCCATCTTTTTCAGGGTGGAAAGCAGTCAAAAGATCTCTTGATATCTTGAGCTGCTGACATAATTGAGTCCAAGATGATGAAACAAATAAGGATCCGCTATCACTAACAATACTGGCTGGAAGACCATGTTTGGAAAAGACATGGTTAAGAAAAATTTGCGTTAAGTCCAGGGAAGTGATTGCTCCTTAAGTTGCAATGAAGATTGCCATTTTTGAGAACCTGTCCACAACTACTAAAATTGAATCAAATTTTTTTGACAAGGGCAATTGAGTGGGAAATTCCATTGATAATTAATTCCACGGACCAGATGGAATTTGAAGAGGCTTGATTAATCCAAACTTTTTATGATGAATGTTCTTTTTTCTTGAAAATTTCTGACATGAGGACACATAGTCCTTAATGAATTGATTCATTCCAGCCCAATGAAAATCCCTCTTTATGAGCTTGAGGGTCTTCTCCTGTCCAGGATAGCCAGCAAATGGTGAGTCATTACACTTTTGAAGAAAATTCAGTGGATTTATTCATTGCTTGGGTCTACAACTCTATCTTTGAATAACAATAATTTGGCTTGAGGTTCAAGAGAATAATATTAAAATGATGCACCTCTTTCTAGTTTCTTGAGTATTTCTTTATAGTCTTTGTCTTGCCATACTTCTTTTTGGATCTAGTCAACTAAATATGAGAATATTTCAACCTTCATCTAAAAGAATCTTGACTCTTGAATTCCATCTTGCTTGATTATTTGATGAAAATTTTGAGGATTCTTTCTGATGAAGTCCACCCCCTTCTCTGGGTACATGTCATCCCAACATGACAAGGCATCTGGTAAAGTGGCCAGCCTGTCTGGGTGGCAAGTTATAGTGAAATGAAATTCAGCCCAATGGGCCTGAGGACAAGTATGAACTTTGGAAGACATGAAATACTGAAGAGAAGAGTGGTCTGTCAAGACCTCAAAAGAATTGGAAAGAGAAAGAAGGAAAGCTCTCCAGCACTTGAGAGCCCAAACTATGCCAAGAAGTTCCTTGTCATGAATTTAATAGTTAAGCTCAGCTGGGAAAAGCGTTAAACTATCAAGTGCAACGGGATTGTTTCCTGAGTCATTCACCTGATTCAGTACAGAGCCCAAGGCATAATCAGAAGCATCAGTCTCTACAATAGCTGGTAAAGAGGGATTGAAATTAGAAAGGATAGGAGCAGTGGTGAATGCTTCTTTGAGTATTTGAAACTGACTAAGAGCTTCCTCATTGAAGATGAAGGGAGAGTCCTTTTTGTGAAGGGAAGTGAGAGCAGTTATTTTTTTAGAGTAACTCTTAATGAAACAACAATAGAAATTGGCAAATATGTGAAAAGATTGAAGAGCTTTGATGTTCTTGAGCTGAGGCCAATTGAGGATTTGTTGAACTTTTGAAGAATCCATCTTGAGAACATTTCTTGAAACCACATAGCCCAAGTATTCCACACTTTGAGGCTTTGGCAAACAACTTATTGTCTGCCAGTCTTTGTGTAAGATGTGTCTATGAAACTGATAATAATATTACTATTAATCAACAGTACTATGACTGTTCTTATGAAATATAATAACAAAGTGTTATTATAACCACAATTAAATAATTGATGAATTATTTCTTTCACGTGTTAAACACTACTAGTGATTCTAACAGTGAGCAAGTAATTGTCTACAAGAATCAATTACAAGGAGATTTTAATAATAAAACTTCTTTTTATTAAAATAATAAAATTATTTTAATATATAATCATCTTTTGCAAGAATAATTAAAATGGTAATTCTTGAATAAAACTAATTTTAGAGAAAAACTTTAAGAATTAAAGATAAATCACTCACTAATATTCCGAAGAGCTTTTTGAAAGATAGAGAGATTTGACATAGAATTGTGGATTTAAAGGGATCCAAAATGAATTGATAAGAGTATTAAAGCAATATTTAGTTGGATTATATGATTTAACGTCTTCCTGATTGATTCTGAAAGAATTAAAACACTTAAGAATAGCTTTAACTAATACTTACTTGTGTTGGAATAGTTCGGGTTATCACCCAGAACAAGGGTTAGGTTAATTACTTTCGGCTCCCTCTCTCTCCTTGCCTCCATCTTAGGCTCCCTCTCTCCTTGATAATCTATTTCCACTATTTCTCTCCTTTATCGTTCTTTTCCTTTCTCCTTAATTCATCACCATCTTTCAACAAGCCAGGGATGAATCTTCATAATAAAAGCAACCAACACCAGATATGACAAGAGCAAGAAACTTCAGTCCTCTCTCATAACTCAGAAGTTACTCACTTATAGTCTTCAGTCACTCAAGTCTTTCACACTCTCACCTAGAATACTAAGGAGGATCGTTACAGGTAATTATACATCAATTCACCACGTTGGTCTGATTGTTAATTGTGTTCTCCCTATAAATCAGTGTTAGAGGTGTCAGGCATAGTCTTCAGAAGAAAAAATCACGTATAATCTGTTGTCTAGTACTTTTACCATTAATCAGGTATTTATTCCACTGTCACAACACATAACTGTGTCTTTACTTATCTCTATGTTATTTTTTAGTTTGATCGTCTGATTACTCATATTGCTATACATACACATTGAGCTGATAGAAGTATCTATTGTTAAAACAGCAGGTACTGTTGTTATCTCTCTCATATCTTGTTATCTCTATTGATTTACTCACTGAATTACGTTTTAGTTCTATCTGTTTATTACTGCTACTGGTTTTCATTAAGTTATTTAAGCAATAAATATTGTTAAACTAAAACTCTTACAACTTGTTGGTAACAATGATATAAATGATAATAAGATGATGATGATGTGGAAAAAACAGCAAGAGGAGGCCTCTTTTAAGTCAACAACAGCTCACAGAGGCGTGCCATGAAGCAAACTAAAAAACCAGTGAGTGAGAAAACAATAAACCCTTTTGGATTATTGATTGCATCATCTTTTGTAATGTAAGATTATCATAATTACTTAATTGATGCTTTTACATGACTACCAACCCCAATATGGTTAAGAATAAAAGGAGTAACATCTGTAAATATTCTTTTATTCCAAAATAATCATTGATTTCTCAAAGTTATCAATGTTATTGGCAATTTCATCACAGGTTGTAATTACTGTGAACTTTTGAAGATTCAGTGTTTCACGTAGAATAGTCAAAAATGGACTGTAAGTAAAACTTTTAATTTTACTAGAAAAACTGTGATTATTCTTGATTTTACCCTAGATAATACAGTTCTCCATTGGTCCTGAGATTTTCAGAAAGATTCATTAAGAATTGTATTTTTAATGAATTTTTGAAGTTTTTACCTCATTTCTACCTAGAATTGCAAATATCAGTGTTTAACTGGTTGCTATGAGGTAAATCAATGGATACAAGTCCAAAAACGGTTTTAATTAATCTTTTGGGGTTTATCCATGGAAAATCATTAAGAATTGACATGGTTACAGGAGTCTAAGTAGCTTTTTACCTCCTTGGCATGTCAAAATAGCAGGTTATTTGCTATTTTCTTACGATTTACTGTAGTTGTAACATGGTAATCAAGTTCCCAAAAGGTTTTAGTTTACTAACTGGCCCAAGATCAGCCATGGATCCAAGCTTTGGAGCTTTCCACGCCTCAGAGGCCTCAGAAGTGGGGTACCCTGGCTCTCTTTGATGTCTTTTGTCCCTCTTGCCTATTTTTTACGTCAAAAAAGAATTGTAAGCTTCAAGTGAGATCTCCACTATGGGTGTACCAAAAGTACATTTAAGAATACCATGATATTAAGTTCCCAAAACATGCATAAAACTATTCTTAGTGTATATGTAACATGGGATTTCTCACATTCCCATTATTTTGGCGTGAAATTAAGAAAAACAAAAATTTTCACAGATCTTTTATGTGGTAATGATGATGTGGTATTGAAGTATTTTCCATATTACCACCTCAAAGAGTTAATTTGAGCTTATTCACTCTATGGAGCTACCCTAGGTGAATTTTTGTATAGAATCCAAATCTGGCCTTAAATCCATGGATTTACTTACTCAATAAAAAGTTATTCATCTTTTCTGAAATCAAAAATGATGAATTTTGAATATATGCATGACTTATGAGTTATGAATAATTAAAAATTTATTTTTAAGATAATTGTGGCCTATTTGGGTATGTAAAATATACCTCAAGGCTCACACGCGGATAGAGGTCACATTTCTAAAATGTTCCTCCTCAGAGCTAGAAAAGACCATAATTTCATCTAAATAAACTACAACAAAAATGTCCAAGAAATCTGCAAATATATCACTCACAAGATTCTGGAAAGAAGCAGGAGCATTTGTAAGGCCAAATGTCATAACCAAATACTCATGACTACCATATTTGGTTCTAAAGGAAGTGAAGTGCTCATCCCCCTCTTTTATTCTCAGGACATTATATGCACCACACAGGTCTATCTTGGAGAAGATATTGGAACCATTGAATACAGTAAGAAGCTGGTTCATAGGAGGAACAGGATACCTGTTCTTCCTAGTCACAGCATTGAGTTTGTGGTAGTCAACACACAAACAAACACCTCCATCCTTTTTCTTGACAAAAAGGACAGGTGCTCCTGTTGAAGGGGAGCTTGACCTTATGAAGCCTTTCTCTACATTCTTTGAAATTTAGTCCTGCAGTGTTTCTGACTCATTCTTTGATAAAGAGTATATAACACCAGCTTAAGGTAGAAGAGCCTCCAGTTCAATATGATGATCACAGGCGCGGTGTGGAGGAATTTTCTCTGATTTCACCTTGGGGAATACACCCAAATATTGGTGATAAGTAGGAGGGACTACCTTCAACACATTTTCAGTTTCTTCTGGCTCTTCCTCTTCATCCTACTGCTCCTCCAGGGAGGCATGAAAGGATAAAGGAGGAAGGTCAATATCCCCTTGAAAAAGATGAAGTGAAGACATAGCAACATCTTCTCCAACATCTTTTATCTCTTTGAAGACTTCATCACTTGATGGAAGTAATGACTGAGAGGGCATGATGGAAGGGATATGGACAGAAGAAGGAAGGGAAGGTGTCTTAAGTTCACCAAAAATAGAAACACTATCTACAGCAGTGGCCAAGGAATTACTAGAGGAAGATTTCATACCACTAAAACCCTTATGACTAGCATCATAGTTGATCAATCCATTTTTCCAATCAATAATGGGATTAAACTTGTAGAGTAAATCATATCCCAAGATCAGGTCTTCTCCCTTGGGTTAATCTATGATAAAAGAGTCCCATTCAAAGCCTGGGAAGGAAGGAAAGTCAACTACCCACTTGGTATAATGGGTTATGAACAAGGCAGGGAATTCATTTGAATCCAGAATGAAAAGGGTAATCTTTTCAGGGAGCTATGACATAGTAAATGAGTACTTGAGAACAACATTCTTCGTAATTAAAGAGTTTGTAGCACCAGAATCAATTAGAATACCATGAAAAATATCAGAGAGAGAAGAGAAAATAAGAAATTTTAGAGATTCATTGACACCAGTATTCAGAGTGCACAATTGTGCTCTTGAAGGAAATAAGTGAGAACCATTGAACACATCATGATCCCCACTCAGGCTTTTCCCTGCTTGCTAGGGAAGCCTCTTGATGACTGAGGCTTGTTCTGAGGTCTCTTGAAGCATTTTTTAATTTGGTGTTTTCCACCACAATAAGTACATAACCCTTGTTTGATCCTCCTCTCCTTTTCAGAATCAATTAATTTATTGTCTTTATTAAGCAGAGCAGAATGGGGCTTGTCCATTGAGACTTGAAATTGATTGCCCTTTTCATTCTCCTTATGGTGAGGCATTTTTGAAGATGAGTCTTCAGGAGGCCTTGAGAAATTGGATCCAGAAACAGGGGTCCTCTTTTCTTGATTACTACCCTTCTCCTTCTGTCTCTCAAGGTACCTGGTATCTAATTCCAAGGTAATGTCCATGAGTTCTTGAAGAGTGTCAAAAGTTCCAGGGTAGGAAGCCAACTGGCCCAATAATTTTGATGCCAATCCTCTTCTATAAAAATTAATGTAATCCCTTTCTCCCCAATCTCCAATTCTTTACATTAAGCTTCTGAAATCAGCAATGTACAAGGACACATGTCCACCTTCCTTCATCCTCAAATTTTCCAACTCTTGTTCAGCTTTCCTGACTTCATTGGGATCACCAAACAGAGTTAATAATTGAGTTTCAAATAACTGCCATTTTTGAGGAAGTAGGAAGGATCTTCATTGGAAATATTTGAAAGGTAGGGTTCAATACATTTGCCAGCTCTACCAGTGAAAAAATAAGTTGAGTAAAGAACTTTCTTCCTTTCAGAGAAGAAATTTCCTGGATCATTATGGAAAATCAATTGACAAGATTGAATGAATCCTCTCAATTTATGTGCTTTAGTACCATCTAAAGAATCAGGTGCCTTCATTGATGAAGTCTTGAATGTAGGGGCTCTGGAATTGTCTCTGGGACCAACTTCTTGAGTGAGTTTCCCCATGAATTGAGTCATCTGCTCCATCATCTTGAGAAAATTTGGCTCAGCTTTATAGACAAGAGGTTAATTAGCATGTGCTAGATTTTCAGCTTCAGAAGCCTCATGGGCACCTGCCAAGGAAGCTTCCACTTCAGTTTCTTCAGACTCCTCCTCTTCCATAGACTCCTCCCCCTCTTCATCTTCAGCTTCCCCTAATCTTGCTCTTGCACCTTCAGAGATGCCAGGGTAGCCACCCACAAGGCCAGAGAAAGATCTTGATCTTCTTAATTTCATTCCCCTCCTTCTGGATGGTGCTGCTCCTTCCATTGGTGGTCCTTTGTCCAAATTTGCACTAAGTTGATGAAGTGATGGGGTGCGGTCAAGAGGAAGCCTTGCTGTAGGACTCAGAACAGCTGTATTTCTTTGATATCTAGTATTCTTGGCTGGAGGGCTATTCTGAACTTGCATTATTGAGAAATTAAGAATAAGAGTTGATGATACTTGACAGTAAGGAATCAAAGCTTGGCCAAATCAATAATCAATAAAATCTTGATTGATCTTGAGGGATCAATCAAAGTCTTGAGGCAAAATCAAATCAATCAATCAATCACTCAGTCAATATCAAAGTCAATTTCAAATTAAATATCAATAAAGCTTGAGGAATTCAACAATCAAGAATCAATCAATGTCTTGAGAAATCAATCAATCAATAAATCAATATCTTCAGGAATTAGCTCAATATCTTGATGAATAAAGTCAATCAATAATAAAATCAATTCTTGAGGATAGTAAGCTTATTGGGGAAGTCAAATCAGTCAGTTAATCCAATCCAACAGAATCCTGAATTTCTGAATCAATAACCAATATAAACCCCAATCAATCAACCAATCAACAAAATTCCTAATAAGACCTGAATAAGCAAACAGAAAGGAGAAATTTGATTTGAGATAGAATTGAGAATGAAATGAGATGGTCAGCAATGATTAAGAAATGAGAAGAATCAATTTTCATATGAATTAAATGAATGAGATGAAAATTTATGAGAGAAAAATCATAATCATGAAAATCATAAGATCATAAAAGAGTAATAATTTGAAGAATTAGAGAAATGAATTTAAATGAATTAAAAGAAAGAAGCAATTATGAGTTAATTAATTTAATGTCACAGGGGCTCTTCTAAGTGAAGAGGGCCTGGCACTCAGTAAACTGGGACTCACTGCAGAGGGCTCAAGGATAAGATAAGATGAAACACTTAAGAGTGTAATGAGAGTAAGATTGCTAAGAATACTAATATAAGAAAAGCAGCAACAAATAATAAGAGTAAGAAATAGCAGATCCAACCAAAAAAAATTCCAAGTCCACTGTTTCAACCTGTCAGAAAGAAAGAGGAGGGTTAATAAGGATATGGCCACCACACCCCATACTGAACAGGTGAAAATAAATGCAAAAACTAACTTAATACCAAATAAATATAATACCCAAGATAAGAGTAATAATATTTATAAAATAATAAATCAAGTAAATTAATTAACTGGGGAAAAGTCCCCAGGGGAGAGAAAGAGGGGCTGGTATATGTGAGAATCACCAGCCCTGATCCAGACAAAGAGTTTTCATGAGAGGGATTGATGACTGAATTGAATCTGGCCAATACAGGTCCTGTACAGGAGGAGTGGTAGTGTTGAGTGATCATACAGTTTCAGGATGAGGTATCCAAACTTTATTGGGTAATTTCAACCTGTACAGGTATTGACAGGCTGTATTGATACACCAGACTGTATGCATGTTTCAGCAAGAAATATTTCTGAAACTGATTGTTTATACATACAGTGGATTGGGGATTTGAGGTGTTTGAGTGGGTGTAAGCTTGAATACCCTTACCTCTGACAAGTGGTTGTTACAATACCTCCCTTTAATTTAGATAAATTTTAAAAGCAAATCTTTTGGAAATAAGAAATCAATCTGGAATCTCAGAAAGATTAACTTTGAAAAAAATATTCTCTTTAGAGCTTTTAGAGGACATTACAGTAATCTATTTTGCTTCTTTTGAATTATACAAAAACACTATCAGCCATTTTGAAAAGCATTCTGGAAGCTGTAAAAAGCTATCATCCCTCATTTTTTTCATTTGTATCTTTTTTGGCTTGCTTCATGTCTCTTATACTAATCCTAATAACTCCAAGCTTCTTTTAGTTTTATTTCTTAGATTTTATGTGTTACAGGCCCTTTTCTTAGAAATTTTTCTAAAACTATAGCTAAGAATCTGTTTTTCACTAAATTGGGAATGCACAAGTTAAAAGAACTGAAAATAATACACCTCATTGATAGGTTTTTTTTCCTTTTGAGCCAAAAAAACTATAGATAATTTTAAGTTTTGAACCAACCATATAATAGGCTTGATAAGCTGATTAGGAAGATAGCTCTTGATGATTTCTAAATAATATAAGTTTTGAGAAAAATATATAAATATTATTTCAGGGATTATGTAAAAAAATGTAACAAATACTTCAAGTATTCTATCCCTTTCCTTATTAATTGAATCAAATTCTTATTCAATTATTTAAAAGAAGAAAAAACCTCCATACATAATGAGTGATATAATATGAACTTAGTTATGCAATCTATTAGTATTTCCGTACCTCTCCAAAGTTTTTTGTTTCATCTTCCATTATTATTTGGACATGAAATCTTCTCTAGTCAAAAAAATACAACACTTTAAGCTTATATCTTTTAAGGAGCTCTTCATTATTTTGCCTCATAATTGAACCATTGGAAATTTGTAAATATTCTTGAAAAAAAATATTTAAAAAAGAAAAGACATTATATGAGAAAATCTGAATCACTATTAAAATCATCTTTTGAGTTCTAAAAGGCCAAATCTTTTTTTACCACTTTTATTGAGATATAAATTAGATGGTTTAGGTGTTTTAAGTCTGTTATCACAATTTAGTATTCATTTTCTTCTTCTTTCCAAATATATGGCTATTACTTTGTTTTCTTAATTAAACAATCAATTGGAGCTCATTTGTGAATGTTTCAAATGATTCTTAAGCTATCTATTTGATTAAATGAACTCTCTCTATATATATATATATATCAATACATTAATATATTCTTTGTCTGAAAACAACATGATTTCTCCCTTGATTATAATTTAATTTTTATCCTTGATTTATTTATTTATTTTATTTTGGATTTTAAATTTGGAATTTTTGCCTTTTTTTATTTTATTGTTTTCTCTCTTAGAATATTTTCTTTTAAATCTTTATTACTATCAAAATTCTTGAAAATTAATTATTTAAAGTATTTTATTACACAAAGGTCATTTTTGGAGGATTAAACTTAATTTTCCTATTTAGATATATATATAATAAACATACTGTGGGAACTCCTCTTGTGTGGGATTAAAATGAGGCAGTACCTGGAAATCACAGGTAACTAGTTTTGAATTGCTAATAACTCCTGTAACCAAGGGTGGCAAGGGTGTATTGCCTGCCCCTCCTAAAATACTGAACAAAATCTTCCTTGGAGCTCACAAACCAAAATAAAATTAGTAAGTGGCTTTACAACTGCAGAAGACAAAATTCAGCAGTCTCAGATCAGACCTATTCAATAAATAATAAGAAAAATAATGTCAGTAATTTTGGTTAAATTTGATATTTTAATGGAATACTTGTCTGTTTAATTTTAATATTTTTTTGGTTAAATTGAGGTGAGTGGTTTCTTCTTGGTGATAAATCCTTGGTAGGATGGGTTATTTAAGGTTTTCTGAAAAATTTGATGAGTTTGATAAAGGTAATTTTGTTAAGTTAAAGTTTTAATATAGTAAAATAATTTTTTTTTAAAGGTTTGTTATTTTTTTAAGAGTGGTTAATAATAAGATAAAACTGTATTTGTTAAATTTAAAAGGTAAGATTCTTTGATATTGGATTTTTTAAGAGGGTAAGTTAATTTTAAATCTGTTAAATGGTGTTAAATTTACTGGATAAATTATTTTAATAGAGTAGTAACCTTAATCTTGGGTACTGGGTAATTTTTTATTTTTATTTTAATAATAATAAGATTCCACTGAGCTTAGCTACTGGGTAATCTTCAACACTATACTTCCACTGAGCTTAGCTAATGGGCAATTAAATTTACTATAATATACTGGAGTACCTCCCAGGTGAGGGATGAATTATTCCTATGCTCCTACTTTGAAGTGGATATAATTTGCATGGGGGGGTATTTTGAAATTTGGGGGAGAGAGCCCCTCTATTTATACCTTTTGGGAGCCCAGAGGGCCCTCCATGGGAGCTGTCTTTTTCCACTTTAATTCCTCTTGATTTCATCATGTGACTCCATTTTTGGTGAGGACCTTTCTTGAATGGGTCAGGTGATTTAAGGTTTGGTGATAATTTTCTTTCTGCACAGCCTCCATTTATCACATGATTGTCTTTTTGGTGAACTAATTATGATGTGATATTCTTGAATTTTTCTTGCATACATGAGGTGATTCAATTTTGGCTGGGGATTTTTGTTGTGCACAGCCTCTTTCCCATCACATGATATTTTGTTGGTGGATGCAGTATCACATGATGTCCTTGTAATTCCTTTGCATATGTCCTATTTTAGGTTTGGTAGAAGTGGCTGTGTAATTTATGCAGGTGTCATGGTTGTTTTTCTTCTTTTTGAACTTTAAAATGAAGTCAGGTGATAATTTCTTGCACTGGTGAATTTACTGTTATGTATGAGATGATGTGATTTTTAAGTTTGGCACATGCTGTGCATAGTCATGTGGTTGAGATTTAATTAAAATTGTGTACTGCATGCAACCTGTTGTAACTTGCTTTGGTTTGCATGAGGTGATGAGTGGTGTAAATAAATATGTTTTAAGGTTTTAAGTGGGGTTACTGTGGATATAAGATAAGGTACTCCTGGGGCTGTGTTGTAAATGAATTGCAGGAATTCCATGGAGCTGAGCTTTGCATCATGTGACTTTGAATGCAAGTTGGCTGTATAGCTAATGCATGTGTCATTTTCTTGCTGCATGAGTCCTGTGGCTGTAAGGGGGTGTAAAGCTGGGTGGGGTGTGTAATTTAAAGGGTGGTACCTCATTTGTTGTAACTAGTTTGCTATATGTAAATTGATTTTTTACATATGCATAGTGAAATTTAATAAGTTATTTAAACACATACACTTCCCTTTGGTGCCTGTGCCATGGTTTTATGAGTTAAATCCAGCTTCTTGCTGTAAAATTGACCTTTTGGTGTAAAATTTGAGTGTAAGTCTGCCTGTAGGCTGGATTTACTGCTGTTATGGGGTACTATGAGCTTGAGCCTGGTGAAAAAAAAAGGTATGGAATACCACATCCCCCTCTCCATTTAATGCTTTCCCCAGCATTCCAGGTGAGAGCTCTCTATTCTTCATCTGATTCTGTGGTTTCCTCAAATACCTCTTCCTTATTTATTGCTTCATCTTCTTCACTTTGTTCTTCTTCTGTGTCTTCTTTTGTGTTTATCAACTTTCCTCTTGGGTAGAACCTCTTTAGTTGAGATGCTGCAAATCTTCTTGCTAATTCTGTTCCATCAAGTTCCTCAAGTTCATATGGTCCATTGTTTATTTGTTTGATTACTCTGTAGGGTCCATTCCATTTGTTTTTGAAAAGTAGTCCCCAATTAGTTTCTATTGCTTTGTTGTAAACCAGGACCAAATCTCCTGGCTTAAGTGGTGATCTTAGTTGGTGTGCCATTCTTCTATCCCAATATTTCATTGAGTCTTCCCTTGATTTTTTGAGTTTTTCTGCTGCTTTTCTTCTCATCTCTTCTTTTCCTTCCAACTGTTTGGCTCTGGCCTCCAGTAATTCCTCAGTTGTGGATATTTTGTGCCATTCTACTGCTAATAATGTTCTTGTTTCAATGTCAATTGGTAATACTGGTAGCTGTCCAAATTGGAGTTCATATGGTGAGAAACCAGTTGTCCTTTTAGTTGAGATTCTGTCAGCCAATGTAACCAAAGGTAGATATTTTTTCCATTTTCCTCCATTTTCTCCACACATCTTGACTAATGCATCTTTGAGTTGCTTATGGCCCCTTTCAACCATCCCTTGAGACTCTGGGTAATAAGGTGTGGTGACTCTGATCCTTGATCCTGCTTTCTTTACTGCATCTTGCAATTCTTTTCCAAACTCTGGCCCCCCATCAACAGTTACTTCTTTTGGTGAGCCATACCTGCATATCCATTCTGAGGTGAACCATTCTGCAACTGCTTTTGCTGTTAATTTGACTAGTCCAACTGTTTCTGGCCATCCTGAAAAATCATCTCTGGCCACAACCATATATTTCCATCTTCCAGATTTGATATGGACTGCATCCATGCTTACCCTTTCAAAGATTGTTGATGTTGCTGTAGGCCTTCCTTGTTCCCTTTGTAAGTTTTGACTTCTCTTTTGGCAGGCCAGGCAAGATTGAGCCCATTTCTTGACTGATTTCTTCATTCCTTCCCACCAATATCTTGCTTTAATTCTTCTGTAAGTTTCATTTTCCCCTCTGTGGCCCATGTTTTCATGAAGTGACTTCAAAATGTAGCTTTGAGCTTCATGACTTGATATAACCAATTGAGGGTTTGGGTTATTTCTTCTTTTGAGCTGGCCATCTTCCAAGAAAAAGTTGGATGACCTTCTTTTTATCCTTCTAAATTCTTCATCTTTACTTGATTTTGGTTTTTTCATTGTACTTAAGTATTCTTGAATTCTCTTCCAAAATCCTTCTTGTTTGGTTGGTACTTGTATTCCTGAAAAATGGAGTGAATTTACATTCTTAGCCCCAAATCCAGGGTGTGGCTTGATCCAATCTTCTTCTTCATCGAATTCTGGTGCATCTTCATTTTCTTCTTCTGAGTTTTTTGGTCTTCTTGATAGCCCATCTGGCATAGTGAAGGTCTTCCCTGGTTTGTGTACCAAATCAAAGGAAAATAGCTGAATGAAAGCCACCCATCTTGTCATGGGGGCATTGGGTAAGCAAGGGGTGTTGATCATTTCAATTAAAGCCTTGGCATCAACCTGTAATTCAAAATGTTGTCCCCAAAGTATGGTTTGTAGCTTCTTGAGAATTCTTGCAACTCCACAGAGTTCCAATTTGGGTTGTGAGTATTTTGATTCCAATTTTGAAAAAGTTATTGATTCATATAATACTGGTCTGTCTTTTCCTTCTTTATCTTCTTGAGTGAGTACTGCTCCTGCAGCAATGTAGCTTGAATCTACTGCTAGCTTAATTTTTCCTGATCCTTTGTCATAATCCAATTTCTTGAGAGTTATTTCTTCTCCAACTATTCTTCTGAGCTTATGGAAAGCTTCTTCACATTTTTGATCCCAGTCCCAGTCAACATCTTCTCTGGTGAGCCTTCTGAGTGGTGATGCAACTTGTGAGAAGTTTTCAATAAGCATTCTTACATAAGCACAAAGACCAAGAAATCCCCTTATTTCCTTCTTGTTAAGAGGTGTTGGCCAATTTTGAATCTTGTTGATCTTTTGTTTTGAGATTGTTCTTCCTTTGAATGATACAACATGCCCTACTATGTCCAAAGCTGGAACACAGCATGCAAACTTTGATCCTGAGATAGTAAGTCCTGCTTCTTCAATCCTGAATAAAATTCTTTCTAAAGTTATGGCATATTCCCATATAAATCTTCTTATTGATGGGTTTTCTGGTAATCTTTCTTGGTTGTAAAGGGATCTTGGTCCTTTTATTCCTCCATCATCAATGAAAATTCCTACACTTTCTGGTATTTCTTCTTGGAGTATCCAGGTCATTTGGGCTTGGTATACTGCTACTGAGTTGGTGGCTCCTTGGGGTAGTCTTGTGAGTTGCATCCTTCCAAGGGGTGTTTCAAAAGTAGTGAGGGGTCTTGTAGTGACATCTAATTCTCTTTCATCATATCCTCCCATAATATCTCCTAGTCCATAGCATGCTCTTCCTGAAAATGCATCTACAAATTCTTCAATGTGAGGTGGTAAGCCAGCATCCTTGATGGTGACTTTGTTGAGTTCTTGAAGGTCATGGACAATTCTGAGTTTCCCATTTGATTTGGCCACACAAAAGATTGGGCTTGTGTAGCTTGAGGTGGATTGCTCATAGAGTCCAGTCCTGATTCTTTCTCTGATTAATTCAGTAAACTGAGGTAAAATTGATTTGGGTATAGGAATAGGTTTCTTCTGCCAAGGTTCATGAGGTATTACTGGTATCTTGTAAGGTTTTCCATATGAGTGTTTGAGTAATCCTCTTTCTTCTTCACAGAAAGCTATTGCTTTTTCTCTTAAGGTAATAACATTTTTGAGTAAATTGATTTCTTCATTTGATAACCATCCTGGTGGGCCAAAATTGACTGCTTGGAGTCTTTCATGGGTGACCTTGAAGGTTTCTTGAAATATAGGTGGGTTTGGTGATAAGGGTGTTTCATAAGGATCTCTTGACAAAGGTGGTCTTTCCAAAGGTGGGTTAAGGTCTTGAGGCATTGGCTCATTGACTGGTCTCACCTTCTTCAGGACTGATTTGTATTTGGCTGCTTAAATTTGGTGATCCATCTTCAATTAGTTATTTTGTTTTCCTTTTTCTTTTCTTTTCTCTTTTTTTTTAATGATTTCTAAGAATTTGCTAGTGTCCTGAAATCTTGAGGTCTTAACAATTCTTCTTTCTTCTTTCTTCCATAAAAAAAATGTAGTTTAAGGTCATACAGGACCTACAACTAGGTGTGTAACCCCTGTATATTAGGTATACAAGTCCTGCAGTTTAAGTCATGCAAGGACCTCCTAGTCTAATCCAAGGGCTTATCTTGATTCTTGAGCTCCTTTGGGCTTGATTTTGGATTCCACTTGACTCTTGTTTTATTCTTCAATCTTCATGATTCCCACTTGATGCAAGATTCTTCTGGTTGTTTTATTTCTTGATAAGGAATTTTCTTGTCTTAATTGATGGCTTGGGGCTCCACTTTGTGTATTCTGGCCAATTTGATAATGATAAACACCTGTGAAACCCCTTGTTCCTGTTACACAAAGGGAGCAGTTTATTGTCATGCTGAGGAAATTTATTTTTGTCCTCCACAGCCTGAAAAAAATAAAATATCAGAAAACTCCATAATTGATAATTTTAAAAAATAGACATAAAAATAGAATTGAGCAGTTTAATGCCTTGCTCAGGGCATCTATTATTTTTATATTTTTGTTTTTAATCTTATATATATAATATATTTCATTTTTTATATATATTACATTATTATTTTTTAATTATATACTCCTTAGTTTTTTGTTTTTTTATTATTATTTTATTTCTTTTTTTATTACTAATATATATTTATTTCTTTATAATGAATTCATTATTAAATATATATATGTATATTTATTTTGTTTTGTACGGAACTTATTCCTTTAGTCATAGCTAGCTAATCGGGTCGTACAGCCCAATACTGGTTGTTAGAGGTCATATTCCTATAGCCTCGCGGCAGCTCCTGCAGCCAGACTTATCTTATTCTACCGTCTCTATTTTATTATTATTTTTTATTTTTTTCTTCTTTTTTTTTTTTTTTTTTTTCTTATTTTATTTTATTTTTCTATTTTATTTAGACTCCTTCAAAGTCCTCCTACCCCTTCCAGTAATCGGAGTTGAATCGGTTTGGGTCCTTTGGTAGGTGGACGGGGTGTATCCATTTGGCTCTGGTTCCTGGATTCCCCGCAGTGAAAAATGTCCAGGTAGACAAACAGTGGGGGCTGTAGAATCTTTTGTCCCAGCTAACTCCACTTTTGATGAGGTGGGTTTTTTATTTTTATTTTTTTTTTTGGATTCCTTATCATCGCAACCTCTCAGTGTGATCCCAACAAGGTTCCGTGTAGTAATACTCCCGAGATCACAGGTCTGTCATCTCGCTGATTCCTTCCCATTTTTGAGTTTATGAAAAGACGCTCCCGTTTTATTGGAGTTGTGGCGATGTATTTTTTATTTTATTGTTTTAGGAAAAAGCTACCGGCACGGCAAGAAATTATATTTGGCTGCCATCAAAAATTACACCCTTATTGAGAGAGTTTTGAGACTCTTATCGGATTCCTGGCCACGTTCAGTTGGGGTTCTTGCAGCTACTGTGAGTTATTTTTGCTTGTTAGCCTATTTGCTTTGGGCAGCTTCTAATTCCGAGTTCTTGATAGGTTCTCTGGATTGATTTTATGCAGCTTTCTTTGGTGACTTGCAGGATTTCTTTTATTTCATTTTATTTGCGGTTGAAGCTTTTGGCTTGTTTGGATTGACCCTTCCTTCTTGGATTCCTCTTTTTTTTTTATCTCGAGTATAAATAGCTTACGGATAACGTCCATATCAAATCACTATTCCCCAAAGACTTCCTACTTCCCCGCTCTCATTTTTGTGATTATTATTGAAGCTCAAATATAAACGTAAGCTTAAATTATTATTATTATTTTATTTCTTTGTACTTAACTCTGATGACTATGTTTTTTTATATGTTGTATCATTATTGTTTTTTTTTACTTATTATTATTTCCTCGGTAGTTTTAAGTAAATGAGCTCCTCTGATCACTCTTATGGGTCAGGTTACTCTGATTTCATAAAGGCCTTTACAGCCAACGAGATCAAAGAGCTGCTATTTGGAAGTGCATTACCGTCTTTCGGGGATGCGTTATCCGATCTTCCTTATCCTCCCCAATCGCCTCCAGCCCTAGCTCCTCTTTCCCGCGCTCCTTCTGTATCTCCTGATACAGAGTCAGTGCCTGAGGCCGCGTTAGCTTTTTACGCGTTTATTGAGGGAAAGTTTGATCCGCGACTCTTCGTTCCGGGCCCTGCGGGGTATTTTTTAAAACAACGATCCTCCAATAATTACAAATAGGAAGAGGAACTGCCGCCTTCCCAAAAAGACAGTTCCAATGTCCTACCATTTACGTCCCCGAAATTCTAAGGGACGGGCTATCACCTCGTATAAGGCCCAATAGGTGAAATTTTATTTATTATTGTTTTGTTTTGCCATGACAAAGTAGTAGTACTACCTCACGAAGCTGACATGGTAGGTTCTTGCTTTTGATAATAGTGTTAGGCTGGCTTCTCCCCACCTGTCATACCAGTTCATCGATGTCCACTAGTTCTCCAGTTGAGACTATGTGATTTCGGATTGTATTATTGTTGTTTTGAAGACTCTCTCTGTCATCTTGTGTCGGAGGAGCTTTTTGGAGCTCATTACCGTCCCCGTGCTCCTGTGTTATTGTTATTTTTTTTTATTTTATATTTTATCTTACCTTATTTTGTTTGTAAGCGAACAAAGGTGTTTGTTTGTTTTTTTGTTTTTTTTTTTTATATATTTTTTATTATTTATTTCGTTTCCAGGTAAGCTGGTTTCATATACTGGTTGTAATAGTAATATGAGGTCGAACCGAATAAATCTAAAGCCAGACTGCAATTCATCTCTCTTCAATTATAAATAAGAGGATTTATCTAAAGTAAATTCAATTAGATAGATCGTTGGTTCCCCTTTTTTTTTTTTTTTTTTAAAAAAAAAACAAAAAAAATAAAATAAAATAAAATAAAATACATTAAAAAAAAACAAATTAAAAAAAAAATAAAATAAAAATAAAATAAAATAAAATAAAAAATATATCATTCAAATAAAATAATCGTAAAAGTAATGAAACACTAAAAAATACCAAAATAATAAAATAATAAACCAACAGACAAAAAATAAAATAAAATAATAGGAAAAAAAATTCAATAATAAAAGAATAAAATAATAAGATGGTGAGGAAGGATAAGATGATAAAATAATAAAACAATTAGTGAACTAATGTAAAAGCTAAAGTTATGCTCTATAATTCATTCTTTATGATATTTGTTTTCTTCCTTCTTCTCTTTTCAGCCAATAAAATTAGAAATGAGATAAAATAGATAAGAAAAGAATATAAAAATAGAATAGAATAGAGCTATCATCTCATGTAAGTTTTTTTTTTTTTTTTTCTTATTTGTTTGTTTTTGGTTATCATATACTGATTTAAATTCAATTGCAACTAATTGTGTTTGTTATTAATTCCTTTTTTTTTATAATTGATCATGATGATTATATATATAAAATCTTCAATATCAGGTAAGCTTATACTTTATCTTTTCCTTCTAAGCTTATACAATCTGAAGCTATTTTTTGTTGTTTTATTTATTTTATTTTATTTTTTTTATTTATTTATTTTATATATATATATATATTTTTTATATATATTATTATTATTATTATTTTGGTTGATTCTTAAAAAAAATTAAATAATAAGAAATGAAATAAAATAGGAATAAAATAATAAATAGAAGAAATAAATAATAATGATATTAATGGAATTAAGATGGAATAAAAAACAAAGAAATAGGGACTTAGAAGGTGAGATTTCTTCTGGTTAATTCCTTTGACCAAGCATTTTCTTCACTATTTCATACTTGATAAAATTCCCTGCCCTCCTTTGTTCTTTTTTAAAACTTTTAAACAAGTATTCTTGACAGAAGGATTTCCAATCTTCTGTATTAAATTTTGTTGTACCACTTTTGAGACTGAGGATTGCTGGTATAAGTGTTTCTTCCCAGTGGTAATCCCATATGGCATTTTTTACCATATAATTTCTTGAGATTTTGCTGATTGTTCCACTTTTAATTTGAAAATCCTGGAGGTTAAACCAGTCTTGGCATTCCCAGGTCCTCCAAAATAATGATTTCCTGAGGTGTTCATCCATGTAAAATGATTCATTCCAGTAATTTTTTCCAAGGTTGCCTTCAACTCCATCCCAGGTCAGTAAATCCAGGAATTCATACTTTGTGAGGTTGAATCCAGGTAATTCTTTCCATGGATGACAAATGACAGTTTCTGATAGTGATTTTTCTTGTTCAAAGATGTCCTCAAACTCAATATATGGAAGTATTATGGTGGAAATATCAGGACAGGGTTCTGGTTTTATTTGAAAGAACCAGTCAGGATTTTCATCAATTTCTTGTTGATTAATGTAATTGGCCCAGACTTCTTTTTCTTCTAGCCAGCTGATATCTGTGTCCATTGACCAGGGACTTTCTTCAAGTAATGGCCATGACTCCATTTTGTAGGATTTTGGTGGATTTTGAGATGTTAAGGTAAGATGAATTGATATTAGTATCAAATTTATTTATAAAAAAAATATTTTGAGGGTTGATTTAATGGGTCTTGAATGATAATTTTGGGTTAAGAATTTGGATATTCCTCTTTGATAAGGCAGGGGGTCACTGCCTAGTGATTGCTTGATTTTGGGTGAGTGAATTTGGTGATTTTGATTGATAAGGCAGGAGGTCACTGCATTGTGACCTTATGGTTAGTTGTTTGTTTTTCTTTTTCTTGGTTGGTGAAATTATTGATTTTAGTTGATGAGAATTGATATTCCTCTTTGATAAGGCGGGAGGCCACTGCCTAGTGATTATTGAAGTTTAAATCTGACTATTTTGTTTGATTTTTGATTTTTAGAGCTGTTATGTGTCTTTAAGATGGGCCTTGATGGTTTGAAATTTAATTGGTCCATTAATTCTTGAGTAATTTGATCATTGGTTTTGTCAGAAACCTCCAAAATTTTCAGCAATTCCTTGATTTATTCCATTTCTTGGTTTCTTGTTATTGATGAAGTATCCTTAAAGTGCCAAAGGTTCTCTTTATTGAAATCTTCATCTTCTGGTGACCAATGAAGTTCTTCATTGATAATTTGGTCTTCTTTTATTAATTCTTCCCCATAGGATCCAAAAATTGGTGAATTGGCCATGGTGGAGGTGATTGATATATTTTTGTAAGTTTTTTTTTTTTTTTTTTTTTTTAAAGAAATACTTTATTTATGAATTCCTTCTTTGTTAAGGCAGGAAGTCACTGCCACTTTAGAGAAAAAAAAATAAAATAAAAAAAGAAACTAATGATACATTTTATGGGTGATACTGATACATTTTAGAAAAAGAAATCTTGATTTTGTTGATTTATTTAAAGTTGAGCTCCCCCAGGTGGGAAAGGTGAGTGTCTGTTGAGCAATCTGGCCAAAATAAGATCTTTGGGGGCTTCCAAAAAGGCATTTCTTTCCTCAAATTCTTGTTCTGATGGAAATTCTGATCACCATAAGTTTTCATCAATGAATATATATCCATCTCCAACCCATTTCAGTCCTCCAGTTTGGTATGTTGATCCATTTAATCCAAGGTACCACTGGGCCCAAATTTGATTGAAGTAAAGTCCTCTTCTTGGTAGTGTGGCCATTTCAAATATTTCATCCCAAAACTTATTTCCAAGGTTACCTTTACTTCCCTCTTCAGTTAATAAATCTAAGAATTGGATATTGTTCAAGTTTGCACCTGGAAGGTGACATAAGTATTTATCTTTACACAAAATTTCTTGAGCTTCATCCCCATAAATCTCTTCAAAGGTGATGTATGGCAGGTAAATGTAATTTTATTCATTTTCTAAGATGGATTCTGTTTCTTCTTCTTCATTGGGAGGTTGCTGGATAAATTCAGGGTTTTCCAGTTGCCATTCATAAGGTTCTTCTTGGTTGTTCAATGGTCTGTCCAAGAAGTTGATATGGTATGTGTCTTTTAAATTTTTGTCTCTTTCTTCCATAATTCTGAGGTCCTTTTCAATTTCATCTATAATTTCTTCATCTGAAAGCTCATGATGTTCACTAAATATGACTTTCTTCCTTTTGGGTTTAGTTTTGAAAGGGTTTCCATTTATTTTCTCATTTCCATCCACTAAAATCTGGAAGGTTTCTTCATTATTGTAAATTGGCTTGTAAGCTATGTTGGGTAGTTCATCTTCAGAGGTTAAATCTTCAAGTTGTCTTTTGAGATTGCTTGGCCATCTGTTATTTTGTGAATCTTGGCCAAATTTATCACTTTCTGGAGATATGGATAACTCTTGGGTCTTCTGGGTCAAATTGATTATGTTATTGTCTCTTTTTGCATTTTGATCCTTCTTTCCTGGGTTATTTCTGACCAATTTTGCCATATTGCATAAATCCATTCCTCTAGGTGGTCCAGTTTGCCATCCAAGTGCTTGAGGCTTGCATATTGGCATGCATAATCTTCTTCCATCAGGTTCTTGGTAGCTTAGTATTTCACCTTGTTTGTGAGAAAATTCTAGTCTGATATTGTTGTCTGCCAAGAAAGGTCTTCCCAGTACTGTATGGACAGATCCTTTTGCAATGAAGAAGTGAATTAGAGTTTCTTCACCTGAAGCCAAGATGATTGGAGTAAATTCTGAAAGTGCAACCAATGAAGTGGTATGGCCTCCAATTCCCCTAAGGTTCATATTAAGATTTCTTGTTGTGAGTGAGGCTTTGATTGCTACTTCTTCTGGTATAATGTTGAGTTCTGCACCAGTGTCCACTAATGCTCTGATAGGATATTCTTCCTTTCCAATGAAGATTTCCATAAATCCCAAAGGACAAGCATAATGAATCTTGGGCTTGGGTATTTCTTTGAATCCAAATGATAATAATCTTTCTTGAAGATCCATTGAGTTGAGTGACTTAATCTTTTCTTTGTCTTTTTCTGATAATTCCTGTAATTTATGGACAAAATTTGGTGACATCCTCAAGATTTCTTCAATGGTGAGGTTAATCTTTTGTTGCATAATTTTCTTGATGATTTTTTCAATTTCCAATTTGGTTTCAACTGGTTTCTTTGGAGGTTTTCTGAACTTCTTTTCTTCTTTGGGAATTTCATCATCTTCATTCTTATTGGCAATATTTTCAATTTCCTCCTCAGGTTGGTCTGGTTTTGGAATATTTGAATTTTGGAATTTAGTGGGAATTATTACTATTTCTTCCTCTTTTTCTTCTTCAATGTAAGTTCCTGGAATTTCTGCTTTCTTCTTTGGTTCTTGACTTTGGGATTGTCTTTCCATTCTTTGCTTGGTCTGCCTTAATCCAATGTGTGATTCAAATGGGTCATTGGCTGAGGAAATGGTAGGTGGTTTCCAATTTGACCAATCTTCAACATGTGCAATTGAGGTTGATTTATCCTCTGATTTCTTTTCAGTGGGCTTAACCTCTTCTTCTGGTTTTTCTTTGACAATAGGTTTTTCCATAAATTTCTTGTTGAGTTCTGCTTGTTCTTTTGCAAAGGCCCTGACTATGTTTTTGGCACTTTCATTTCCTTCCATAGGTACTCTCTGATAATTGGGGAAGAGGTAAGATGCTCCTTGGGTTCTGACAATTCTTCTGTCCAGATCTTCAGCAAGGTGAGTGCATCTAGTTGATGTATGACCTTCTTCCTTGCAGTAAGCACATTTCATTGGTGGTCTTGGAGCCATTTGAGCTGGTATGTAAGGTTGATAACTGGATGAAAATGGTGGTAAAGGATTCCTTTGCCTGTATGGCTGATTATTTTGAGGTAATCTTTGCTCTTGATTATTGTTCCAGTTCCTTCTTGGTGGATTCACTGCTTCTGAAAGGCTTTTAAGTTGATTTGAAACTTCTTTAACTGATTCTTTTCCCTCATTTCTTGGCTGAGGTTCTGGTTGTGGAGGATTTTTGATCTTTTGGGTGAGTTCTTTTACTTGTTTTAAAACTTCATCCCAGCTTTCATCCTCAAATCTTGTTTTCTTTTCTGGAGGTTTTGGTTTAGAAAATTGTTTTTGTTGAATAAGTACCTTGGCCTCCAAGTCTTGTTCAATGTATAATTTCAAAATATCCAATCTTGGAATGATGTAACCTCCATCCAAGGCTTGAACCATAACTCTGTCCTTAATCATTTCTTTGTAAATTGATTCTTGAACACTAGTGGAAAGGCTGGCCAATATTTCCTGGTTATGATTGATATCACCTTGGATATATTGGTATCTTTTGAGGTAAGTGATGATTGCTTCATATTCCCCAATGAATTTTCTGTATTGAGTCATGTTTCTTATTCCACCTTCTTGTTGAGTCTTTGTGAATAATTCAGTGATTGAGGATAATCTGTATCTTCTTTCAGGTGAAACTGTTCCCCATCTTCTTTTCATATCCACTTTTAATTGATCCCAATCAGCTGTTTCATATCCTGGCATTCCTTCAATATGATAACTGATTTCTTCATCTTTTGTCCAAAATGCTATTTGTCTTGCAATGTCTCTTCCACTTGCTCCTTCAATTTCTGCAATATTTTCAACTTTCTTGATGAATCTTTCAACATCCTTTCCATCAAACCACAAGTTGTAGTCCTTGGCTCTGATTTTTACTATCGGAGTAGTGTTTCTTGGAATTTCTTGATGTAATGGAGTTGGCATTTGGGAAGAAATGTTGACTCTTCTTGGTAAGGTACTTTGTCTTTCTTCTGTATAAGGTGTTGATGTGGCCATGGGTCTTGGGCAAGGTGAAGGTGATCCATGTGGCCTGAAAGATCTTGGAAGGGTGGTCTGTTCCTCAAGTGGACTATTTTGTGGAGTATAACTTGATGATTTATTTTTTCCTTCTTTTTTGATTAGTGCTAGTAATTCTGCTTGCATTTCTAGCATCTTCTGCTGAAGTCTCTCTGTTGAAGACATTTCTTCCTGTCCTTCAACAGTCTCTTCATTGAGGTTTTCTTCCTGAATTTCTTCAATACTAGAGGGTAATTTTGATGATGAAGGTTTATCCATTTTTGATTTATTAATTTCCTCCTTTGAGTTTGATGTTGAGTTATTGACTTTATTTCTTTCAAGGAGATCAAGGAAGAATTTCTCCACAACCTTCAAGTCCCTTTTATTGGTTCTTGGTGTTGCAATTGGGAAATTGGAATATTTATTTGATTCCTCCCCTAGTTCTGTTTCTTGCTTTGGTGGATAATAGTAATGGTCAGAGTGAGTTGATGATTCAGATTCTTGAGATGATGGTTTTTGCTGATTTTGATTGTTTGAATCCAGTTTTTGTTATAGTAGCAATCTTTTTTAATGTAGTTTTTTTTTTTTGATTTATTGGAATTTTATTTATATGTTATTGAAGTTTGAGGTTGACTATGCCACTGTTGGGACACCAGATGTGGGAACTCCTCTTGTGTGGGATTAAAATGAGGCAGTACCTGGAGGGGGAAATCACAGGTAACTAGTTTTGAATTGCTAATAACTCCTGTAACCAAGGGTGGCAAGGGTGTATTGCCTGCCCCTCCTAAAATACTGAACAAAATCTTCCTTGGAGCTCACAAACCAAAATAAAATTAGTAAGTGGCTTTACAACTGCAGAAGAAAAAATTCAGCAGTCTCAGATCAGACCTATTCAATAAATAATAAGAAAAATAATGTCAGTAATTTTGGTTAAATTTGATATTTTAATGGAATACTTGTCTGTTTAATTTTAATATTTTTTTGGTTAAATTGAGGTGAGTGGTTTCTTCTTGGTGATAAATCCTTGGTAGGATGGGTTATTTAAGGTTTTCTGAAAAATTTGATGAGTTTGATAAAGGTAATTTTGTTAAGTTAAAGTTTTAATATAGTAAAATAATTTTTTTTAAAGGTTTGTTATTTTTCTAAGAGTGGTTAATAATAAGATAAAACTGTATTTGTTAAATTTAAAAGGTAAGATTCTTTGATATTGGATTTTTTAAGAGGGTAAGTTAATTTTAAATCTGTTAAATGGTGTTAAATTTACTGGATAAATTATTTTAATAGAGTAGTAACCTTAATCTTGGGTACTGGGTAATTTTTTATTTTTATTTTAATAATAATAAGATTCCACTGAGCTTAGCTACTGGGTAATCTTCAACACTATACTTCCACTTAGCTTAGCTACTGGGCAATTAAATTTACTATAATATACTGGAGTACCTCCCAGGTGAGGGATGAATTATTCCTATGCTCCTACTTTGAAGTGGATATAATTTGCATGGGGGGGGATTTTGAAATTTGGGGGAGAGAGCCCCTCTATTTATACCTTTTGGGAGCCCAGAGGGCCCTCCATGGGAGCTGTCTTTTTCCACTTTAATTCCTCTTGATTTCATCATGTGACTCCATTTTTGGTGAGGACCTTTCTTGCATGGGTCAGGTGATTTAAGGTTTGGTGATAATTTTCTTTCTGCACAGCCTCCATTTATCACATGATTGTCTTTTTGGTGAACTAATTATGATGTGATATTCTTGAATTTTTCTTGCATACATGAGGTGATTCAATTTTGGCTGGGGATTTTTGTTGTGCACAGCCTCTTTCCCGTCACATGATATTTTGTTGGTGGATGCAGTATCACATGATGTCCTTGTAATTCCTTTGCATATGTCCTATTTTAGGTTTGGTAGAAGTGGCTGTGTAATTTATGCAGGTGTCATGGTTGTTTTTCTTCTTTTTGAACTTTAAAATGAAGTCAGGTGATAATTTCTTGCACTGGTGAATTTACTGTTATGTATGAGATGATGTGATTTTTAAGTTTGGCACATGCTGTGCATAGTCATGTGGTTGAGATTTAATTAAAATTGTGTACTGCATGCAACCTGTTGTAACTTGCTTTGGTTTGCATGAGGTGATGAGTGGTGTAAATAAATATGTTTTAAGGTTTTAAGTGGGGTTACTGTGGATATAAGATAAGGTACTCCTGGGGCTGTGTTGTAAATGAATTGCAGGAATTCCATGGAGCTGAGCTTTGCATCATGTGACTTTGAATGCAAGTTGGCTGTATAGCTAATGCATGTGTCATTTTCTTGCTGCATGAGTCCTGTGGCTGTAAGGGGGTGTAAAGCTGGGTGGGGTGTGTAATTTAAAGGGTGGTACCTCATTTGTTGTAACTAGTTTGCTATATGTAAATTGATTTTTTACATATGCATAGTGAAATTGAATAAGTTATTTAAACACATACACTTTCCTTTGGTGCCTGTGCCATGGTTTTATGAGTTAAATCCAGCTTCTTGCTGTAAAACTGACCTTTTGGTGTAAAATTTGAGTGTAAGTCTGCCTGTAGGCTGGATTTACTGCTGTTATGGGGTACTATGAGCTTGAGCCTGGTGAAAAAAAATGGTATGGAATACCACAATACCAAAACAAACAAGTTAATATTCCAATTTTAATAGGAAATTATTAATATATATACCTTTCTTATCCAAATTTAAAGAATAATTTAATAAGTGTTTAATTTTGTGATAGGGATTTGAATAAAAATTTTCAGAAAACTAATTTAAGTTTTTAATTAAATGGAAAAAATTACTCATTATTAAAAAAAAATTGTGTGTGATTTTTAAGAGGCTCAGGTTAATGAAGTTTTTTCAAAATGATTTTATATTCTCTAAATAAAAAAACATAATCCTTCTGATCTTCATTTTTTATTCTAAATTTTTATCAAATTTGCATAGATTGAAACAAATATCACAATAAATTCCAATTAAAATTAATTTAAACTTATCTATCATTGTGAAATAGATTTGTGTGTTGGCATCAAGAGTTACCAAGTATTAGTTTTTTTTTGTGACAAAATGCTAGTTGTTTACAAATGAACTTGGTTAGTTTTGTTCAATTTACTATTTTCATCATCAAGAGTTGTTTCTGAGAAGTGGTTTCCCAACCATTGAAGTAAATCACTATGCATAATGACCTAAATCAATTATTCAATTTGACGCACAAGCTTTGATGGAGCTGACTTCCGACCTAGCATTGACGGATGCGTTGGAACCAAGAATACCAAAATAGCAACAATGAGACCAATCCTTCTTTCTGGACATGAGCGTTCCTTGGTAAGTTGTTTTCTCTCAGTTTCATCTCTTTTTCTTAGTTCAGGCTTCTGATGAGGAGCTGAATTCACTTCATTCTTGAAAAAAAAAATGATTGGGATAGACACAAGTCAAGTATAATAAAGAAGGCGATTTACTTTTTTCTTGCTCAAAGGATCATGTAATCAATGTCTGGTTCACTCACAATGGAGAACGTCTCGGGACCTACAACGGCCACAACGGAACTGTTTGGTCTGTTGATGTTGATTGTAAGGATAATGCACACTCTAAAGAACTATCTATCGGTCACCGATTGAAGTAATACCTTTTGCTTTTGTTGCTTTCGGGCTGTGTCTGCTAAATCAAATCAATTAGCAAAATCTGAATTTTTGGTTTCAGGTTCGGCAGATAATTCAATGCGTCTATGGCAAGTGTCCACCGGTAAATGTCTTAAAGCTTGGTGAGTCGGCTAGAGAGATTTCTGTGATGGTTTTCTGCAACAGCTAGTTTACCGCATTGTCTAATTCGAATTTATTGCACTTAGGGAATTCCCTACGGCCATCAAGCGTGTAGCGTGGAGTGAAGATGACACAAAAGTTGCTCTTGTTACCGAACAGAGAATGGGCCATCAAGGTGCTGTTCGGGTCTTTGAAATCAACCGAGGCGATGGTCCCCGTAGGTTTTTTTCTGGCCCAAAATCACCCAGCCCAAGCTCTTGTTTTTTTCTTCTGTGCTAATTTTAGTCTCGTGCTGTATGTTGTGTTTAGAGTCTGATGAACCTCTTCTGATGTTCAGTCCAATCGGCTCAAAAGCTCAAGTCGTAGCTTTTACCTCTCTTGACCGGGTTCTCATTACTGGACATGAAAATGGCAAGGTTGCGCTTTGGGATGCAGAGACTGGAGACGAGATCATATCTAAAGAAAAAAACCATTTTGGATTGATTACTGACTTGCAGATGAGCGCTGATCGCACCTACTTTATCACAAGTTCCAAGGATAAAAGCGCTCTGGTAAGTCCCCCTAGTTGTGTATCAACATGTTATGCTTACATTATACAAACTATTAATTTAATTAAGGTCATTTGCTGCCTTTAGTTATGTGACTCCCAGACACTCAAAACTATTAAATGCTACCAAGACCCACAGACGCCACTGAACAGCGCGGCTTTGATACCAGGAAAGCCATACATTTTGATAGGTGGTGGTCAAGAAGCTATGGCTGTTACCACCACTTCTGCTCGTCAAGGTCATTTTGAAATTAGGATGTGGCACCGTGTTCTTGAAGAAGAGGTCGCTCGCATCAAAGGTGGCTTTGGCCCTTGCAATTCTATCGCTGTTCACCCAGAGGGGAAAGGCTATGCTATTGGTGGTGAAGATGGTTACGTTAGGTTGCATCATTTTGATGAAAATACTTTCCGAGTGAAACGTTAGTCATAATTTGTTATCCACATGCCTGATCAGTAGAAATGTTTGAGATTTTTCTCACAAGAGATGTTTTTTCTTGCAGCCTATGGCCATGAAACCGAACCAAAAGAAATCGATTAAAAGCTCTACCGCTTTGATTCGAAAAAAATGTTTGTCGGAATGCTATGTAACTTAACATGGCATTTCCACAGCTGCTGTAAATCCATCTCCTGTCATTTCACACTCTTATAATCTCATTTAATTAAGAGATTAATAGGACTATTTGCCATTTGGAGGTCTTTCCGCTTCACGCCTTAATTGTAAGCGGACAAATGGTCCCTCCATTTCTAAGAAATGCCGCATTGGAACTAATCAAGTTGTGTTACAACATTCAAATTTATTCATTTTAAGTTGTATAAACTAAGTTTCCTCGCAGATTTCAATCAAAGCATGATCAATCGCATTTAAGAGTAAAATTGATAGGAGCTTTCCCGATTTAATTACAAGGCAACAAAATACTTTGGTGTTTTCCCTTAAAAAGGATAGTTACCAAAATTACTAATTGACTGAAAGATATTTCTCAATAAACAAATGAAAAATACAGCTAATAAGCATTTGCCACTTTGAGCCACAAGGAATGAATATTGATGGCAATGACTTTCTTATGTCATCTACCTTTCTGAACTAGTTGACGCAATTTTGAATGTATGAGGTCTTGATGCCTTTCATGTAGTGTATCTCTCGGTTCGCGAAGTAAATTATCTCCATTTTTAACTGTTCTGATTTCTTGAGGATATCTTGATGACTTTTAATGTTCAGAAAGAAGCTTCCCTACAGGACAAAAGCCACAATAATAGAAAAAAAGCTGAGATGAAGACTGATTGAACGTTATTCCATGGTTTGGACGGATATTCTTGCTCGGTATCGCACAATGGATGAGATTTATAAAAGATTGAAAATTAAGATTTCTTTTCTGTTTCGTCGAGAGTAAAAATCATATCTTTGTAAGGAGAAAACCATCTACGAATCTAATAAAGTAATAAAATTGTAAAATAGTATGACCCCGCTCAGTTAAATATTTTGTAAAGATAAATTAATAAGTAAAAAGAGAAACTTAACTGGAGAGAAAACAATTTCACGATCTCCATTTCCGAAATCAGCAAATAAGACACCCCAAATTCCACAACCTGTTTTATTATTTTTTTGAAATGAAATCAACAGACAATCAGCTTGAAATTGAATAAATTTTAATTTAACGAAAAAAAATTAATTACGAAACTTATTGAAAGTGTTATAGCTAAGAATTGAGCACCACGTTGCCAACGTTGAGGTAAAGATAATTCTAATGGTATAGGTTTAATTGATTTACCAACATAAAGTGAAGGATTTGTTAAATTATTTGGAAATGATTTAGGTAAAAAATTATAATAATTTAATGTTTTGAATTTTAAATTTTTGTTATTTCTTGAAAAATCGTGATTTTGATTTTGATTACTATTGAAAGAATCCATTTTAATTTTTTTTTAAAAACAATTGAAATTTTTTCAAAAAGTTAAGTTTTAAAAGTAAAAAAATATTTAAGATTAATGATGACACATGAGGCGAAAAAAAATGTTCATAATACAAGCAAGATATGAAAATTTTTATGATTTTTAGTCAAAAAAAAACATAATTTTATTAATTTTATTTTGATAAAACTCTTCTTTCATTAAAAAAAGAAGGAAATAGATTTATTTAATTATTTTACTTTCACTTTGATGTTTTTACAGAAAAAAAAAGGTAACTTTTCAAGATTTTTTTTGTTTTGATTTTAAGAAAAAAATAAATTTAATTTAATTTAATAAATAAAAAAAATGAAAAAAAGTTATTTTTTTCTAACAAAATTCCTTTTCAATGCAATTATTGAAAATTTAAATTTCTTTCAAGTATTATAACTTCATTATTTTAACAAAACTAAACTCTTTAAATATATCAATTGGGATATTAAAGGAAATTTAAAAGTAATATTTTCTTAAATTTTCTTTAATAAATTATTGGAAACTGAAATTCAAATTTCAAATACACTGAAAATAAAGCCTTATAATTAAAGGGGATTGGGAAATCCACATAAGGAACTTGGTGAATTCATGTAAGCTCTCTTACATTAATTTACCAAAATCTGATAAATTCACATGAGAATTCAGTAAATCCACATAAAAAAGCCCCTTGCCCTCATTTTCATGGAAAATAGGACAAATTAGTTCAATGATGTTGAAATATTACTGCTCCCCAAAAGATTTTTTTTTAAATTAATTCACTTTTTTAATTACTCTAGATTTACTTTTTTTAATTTTCTGAATTCTGATACTATAACAAGTAAATAAATTTTAGCATAGCTAATGAAATATGAATATAGGTCATAATTTTCTACTTTAAGACCCACCTCAACCACACACTAAGTTTTTAAGAATTTAAGAAAGCTTCACAATAGGGGTGTCAAAGTTGCTAAATTCAGTATTGAAATAATAAATTATCTTGGACCCAAATCCCACAGTAAAAACCTTAGTTTTTAAATTCTAAATCCCATGATATTTGAACTGAGTCCCCTGTTATGTTTTTAAAATCCAACTTTTTTTTGGAAAATTCAGAGTTTAGGTGTTCAACAAAAAGTTAAACCTAACTCAACCACATGTTAAATTGCAATCAACAGAAAAAAAAACAAAAAGATAATTTTCAAATTCTATCATCTGAATCTTGCAATTCAAATTCATCAATTTCTTCATCAAACTTACAACTTGTATTTAGAATCTAATCAACTCTCAATTTGTTTCAAAAATCATCTCATTCTTTCAAATCAAAACCTTAAATTTTCAGTATATTTCCAACTCATTTTTGGAATTCAAATCAGGTTTAATTATTTATACTTAAAGAGATTTTTTCAGAAAATCATACTAATTTTCTTTCTTTTTTATTTCTCAAGAAAAAAAAAAGAGTACTAATTATCTTTATTCTTCCTTTTTTGTTTTTTAGTCTAAAATTTGTTTTTTAAATTTAATTTCTCTGATTTTATGGGTCTTACTGACCCAGTTTCAGTATATTATGAGAAATTAAAAGATTGATATTCTAAAAATAAGATTATTTAATGAGATTAAGTGAATTTATAAAAACACATAAGTAAAATGGTAAAAACATTTCAGAGTTTACATATTTTTTCCATAAATTATTGAGAACACAAAAGGAATTCCTTGAACC
Source organism: Austropuccinia psidii (assembly GCA_023105745.1). Classification (NCBI taxonomy): domain Eukaryota; kingdom Fungi; phylum Basidiomycota; class Pucciniomycetes; order Pucciniales; family Sphaerophragmiaceae; genus Austropuccinia; species Austropuccinia psidii. Next base: position 70,943,707 of record JALGQZ010000002.1, read on the forward strand.
CATTTTAAATTGAAAATAGTAGAAAAACTTTTCCAAAATTCCTCCCAAAACCCCATAAGGAATTTTAAATTTCATCAATTGCATTGTCAATGGGATTTATGGAATAAATTTCATTGTCAATGGTATTTATGGTATAAATTTCATTGTCAATGGTATTTATGGTATAAATTTCATTGTCTATGGGATTTATGGTATAAATTTCATTGTCTATGGGATTTATGGTATCAATTTCATTGTCTATGAAGTTTATGGAAGCATGGAATTTTTAACTCCATTTTTAGTATTCTGATGAAATTTATGGAATTATTATTAACATTTATGGAATTTTGTCATTTTGAATGAAATTTGTACCATTTTTTAATCCCACCTCAGTAAGTTTTTTTTTTTTTTTTTATCACAAATATGGAAATTTTTGTACTTTAAAACAGTCATATTAAAAAAAAATTAACAAAAAAACCCTTTTTTTTTTTCACTTACACTTAACCTACCCAAAATAATTACTAAAAAAAATGGGATTCTATTTTTTTGATTCTCAAAATTTATCTATTAATTTTAAAAAAACAACTTAAGGAAATTCATATTTGGGGATTTTTTTTTTTAATCAATTTTTGAAAAAAAAAAAAAAATTGACCAGTTGAAAGAAATTTTTCAAAAGAAAAAAAAAAAAAAACATGATAAGTTTTAGGGATCTTAAATTCCCAAAAACAGAAAGAATTTGGTCAAAAGAAATTTAAAAAAATACTCAAAAACAGGCTTGAGTAATTTTTTTTTGTTTTTTCAAAAAACTTGGTTCACTTATATTTTTTTGATCAAAAATTGGTAAAAACACATAAAATATTATGTGCTTTTATTAAAACAAAATATTAATTAATTGAACAAAAAAAAAACCTATAATTAAAAGTAAAACAATTTTCTAATTTATATAAAATTGATTCTTACAAAAGTCTAAAATGTTTTTTTTTTTTTGTTTTTTTATTATTTCTTTAGTTTTATTAATTTTATCAAATTGAAATTAAATGTATTATTTAAGTATTAAAAATTTAAAATTATTATAATAATATATTTTGAATTCTTTGAGTTTTTTAGAAAATGATAATATCAATCAAATAATCAATAATAGGGGGTTTCAGAGTTACAGAATCCCACCCTCAAAATACTGAGTTTTTTTTTGTCAAATCCTGCATTAAATTTTGGGGATTTCGGTAATCTAACACCTCAAGAGGTGTGGTATTTTGAGGTACAAAAACCCAAGTTTTTTTGATACCAAATCCCATGTTTAGATAATAAAATCCCACCTTTAGCTTCACTTAAAGGCACATTGTTACAACACAAAACTCAGTAAGTGAATTTTAAATTTCATAAATTTTTAATATACTGGTCATTTATTAAAGTATTTTTATTTCAAATTTCATTCTATATAGATATTTTCTTCATTTAAAATTCCAAATTTATTGAAAAGGTTACCTTTACTTTGGAGATTAAAATCACTGAAGTTCATCAATTTTTTCAACTATGATAGTTATTCTGATATCCAGGAAGATATAAAAATATTAAATATGATAAGATCACAAAGATAAATTAATAATTGTAGTAGATATCCATCACATTATATATATAAAATGAATTATTTACAAATATTATAATCTAAAAGGTTTTTCCAGCTTTTTAAGACTGACTACACATTACTCATTTAAAAAATAAGTTTTAAAAATTCAAGATTATGAAAACTTTCAAAATTCATAAAGAAAAAAAAACAAATTAAATCCTATCATAAAATTGGATTTAGAACTATCAAGGTTAGGATTAAATGGAAATGGGGCCTCTTTTTGGAAGATTTGAATGTTTATTTGGAATTAGCCATAGGGATATTTTTTTTTTTACACTCAAAGAGTAATTTGAATATTAATTAATTTTAAGAGAAGTATGATTATGTAGCCAAAAAATAGAAAAATTCAAAGAGATTTCTAAAGTTATTAAGGCAGAAGTCTTCCCTGGGTGAATTGGATTTATTTATGATAGTCTCATACCATTATAATAATTTCCCCCCAATTAAGGTGAAGCCTATTTTTATTTTAAAAATAGTTAATCTTTGAAAATTTTATACTTGATTAAATTTTTACCAATTGTTCAAAATTAAGGTATTCTATGTCAATAAAACTTGTTTTTTGATATAAGCAAACATTTCACTTCTCTAAATGTGGGTTGTACCAGGTCACTTCATGATTAAAATGTATATAAACATACAAAAATAGCACAAAACCCTAAAGACATTTATGAAAGAGATCAGTAATTGTTAGACAATTAAGAATATTCCAGCTCTCCTTGGGTTGCTCTAGCCTATAAGGGAGTTGTGGCTCAGAATGAAGGCAACCATACTTTAAATTACTGTTTAGCAAAATCAAGTGTAATAATTGAGAATTAAATTGAAATTTTTAAGGGTAGGTGGTTTTCTCTAAGGAAAATGTGAAAACAAATGAGGGATCCTAAAGAAATCTAATACTTTGTTAGTTGGGCTGTTTATTTTATGATCTTAGATAATATTCTGGCTGAAATTTGAGATGAATGGTTTTATTTATATGAAGATAATGATCCACCACAAGCATAAAATCTTTCCAATAACAATAATGGGGAAGATGTTGTAAATATGAATGAAAAAGTTAAACCTATTACTTTGGAATGGAAAGATTATTAATTGTGAATTTCATCAGGAACATTTAATTATGTACTTAGATTAATGGCATACAACAGAGTTGAGATGTTATTAAGAAAATAAAACTATTCAAAATTAATACTTTTTAGCTCATTTTTTTTTCCTTTCATATTTCTTTCAAAGTACCCATTGACTTTTAAATTAATTTTGGTAGGTTTCATTTTTTAAAAATTTCTCACCTGAATTAAATAATTTATGGTTTATTTGAAAAGAATATCAAAAATGAGTTATTTCTTCATTATTGAAAATTTCTGGAGGAGGTTTTGTTTTCTGATAAACCATTGATGATTTACTCCAAAGAATTTGAATAATTCTGGGTTTTTTCAAAAAATAAATCTCAATTTTCAATTTGGGGAAGTGCAAACCATGTCCAGTTGGGGTGAATACAGTGGGGAGTGGATACAAAATAAAACATACCATAAGTCCAGGAATTTAGATTGAAATATTTATGTGGATTATTAAAAAATATATATTTAATTAAAATAAAATTTGAAAAGGATTTGAATGTTTTTTTTGTTATTAGAAGAAGTCCATTTGAGGGGACTGATATTTGGTGATTTTGTAGATTCCATTAATGCTTGATTTTAATTTTCTGCTAATTTAAAAAAGCAAAAAATTATATAATGAATTAAATCATCATATTTTTCAAGCTTTAACCATTAAATATTATCTTTTTCAATTTAATGAGGTTTAAAAACAGGTTTTAGGGAGTAAAAACCTATAATTTTTTGAATTAATTGTTAATTATTAAAAAAAATGTAAAAAAAAATGACACACCTGAAGATTTTCAATAATAAGAACCAGTACAAAAGCCAATAACCTTAATAATTCCACCTAGGACATGTTTATTGGTTTTAATTTTGGAAAATTTTGGGATAAGATCATTAAATTAATAATAAGTTTTTTTAAGATATGAGAGTTTCCAGAAGAATTCTTGGATGGGGTGATTTAATAAATGAAAATGGGTAAAAAAGGTTTCTGGGTTTTATTAATGATTACATAAGGTTGGGGTAGAGTGTTTGGAAATGGGAATTTTAACCATGTGGCATTGGCTACTTTCTTGTCATTTGAGATGGTTTAGATGTTCTTATATGATATTTTGGAATGGCCAAGCTGAGGGATGATCTGTTTTGAATCATGGATATGTTGTCTTTGGATTCAGGTAAGCTTTATTTTATGATTTGTTTTGGTATTATTAACCTCATGATGTTCTATATTTGGTTTAGTCCTAACCATAACATCAAGAGGAGGAATAATAGTTTCATGAACTTTCAAATCATTCTGATGATGTACTGAATCTGGCTTAGTCCTAACCATGACATCCTTAGAATGATTTTCAGAGTGAGAGAGAGGAGGAGGGTTTTATTTCAATTTCAAAGATGAAGGAAGGGGAGTGAAATTAAATGACATTTCAGAAATAACCCTTATAAATAATCCACCCCTATATTGAAAAATAATCAAAAAAGATAAAAAAATAAAAAAATAAAAAACAATCAAAAAGAATAATCAGCATGATCCAATATCATCATTAAAAAAAGAAACCAAAAAAAGAAATATAAAACTGAAAATCAAAATAAGAATCATGATTTATTATCATTATCAATTAACAAAAAAAAATAAAACACAAATATTCATCAGTTATGATCATCAGCAAAAGAAAAATTATAAAAAAAAGAATAATTGTTAGTTTAAAAAAAACAAAAAAGAAATTGAAAATAAAAATGATTAGTAATGATCATGTATGAAAATGATTAAAAAAATAAAAAAATAATTGATCATGAGTGCTTATCATCAGAAAAAAAATAGAAAAAATAACATTAGTTAGTTATGATGATCATTAGAAAAATAAATAAATTGAAATTTAAAATGATCAGTAATGATCATGATTAAATAAAAAAAATATCATTAGTGATGATCATCAGAAAAAAAAAGAAAAAGAAAAGTTAAAAAATCAAATAAAATTAAAAATGCAAAAAAATCAAAAAAATCAAAAAAATCAAAAAAAATCAAATAAAATCAAATCAAATAAAATAAAATTAAAAAAATACATGTCCCTTGTTTGATTATTGTTGAATCATCCCTTCAATGTGTTAGCTACATGGGTAAAATCCCCTGATTGGATCCCATTGGCATTCATTCCTGCATTTTTTGTATTTAGTTGTTTTAGCATCTCATAGATCTGTTTTTTCTGTTTTCACAATCAAAATTAGTATCCTGATTAAATTCTTTCTGAAGCTAACTCACTTCATTTGTCTTATGATGATGCTGCAATTGTACAAATAAACTACTTCATCCTGTTTCCTCACAATTGTCCTTAATTATCTAATCACATAGGAATTATCATTTGGCCATGAAAATATGCAACATCCCAACACAAATGAACAACTCACCCTATAGGCCATCATCAGAGCCTTATACCTGTGCTCCAATGTATCAAAGGTTAGCTCTTTTAGTGAAGAATGGCTGAGTGATTGCTCATGTTCTAACTGCTGGCAACGTAATTGTGCCTCATTGTGTGCGACGTTTGCGCTGTTGCATAGATGTTTGACTAGGCGTGGCTTCTTCATTAGGTAAAATATCATGGCCTTCTTCATGAATGATAGCATTCATTGCATTTGGCAGGCTTGAATTCAAATTAGGTAAAAATTGACTTTCATTTTATGATTTTGTCAAAAAAATCAAATAGGCTGGATTGAATTTTTGGGCAAAAAATTCCAAAAAAATCTGAATGTGAAAATTCCAGCGGTGAAATAGATTTTGAAATAAATTTTAATTAAAAATTAGTTAAAAATAAATTGTAAAAAGTTTCAAAAGACTTTTTTTTATAATTTAATAAAATTTCCTCAAAAAAACTCAATTCATCAAGCAAAATCGAAATCAAATCAAAATTTCAAATCTGATCAATTAATTCAAGTTCAACAAGAAAACATTTAAATCATAAATTTCAAAATTCAAAATCAAACTTATATCATCAAAATTATCTTTACCTCAACGTTGGCAATATTTTTAAACTGATTATCTCGTGATTTATTTCAAAAATGAATCAAACAGGTTGTGCAATTTGGGGTCTCCTGTTTGCTGATTTTGGGAATGGAGATTATGAAATTATTCTCTCTCCAGTTTAGCTTCTTTTTTTACTTATCAGTTTATCTTTATAAAATATTAAACTGACCGAGATCGTACTATTCTAATATTTCATTAGCTTCGTAGATGGTTTTCTCCTCATAAAGATATCATTTTTAATCTCGACGAAACAGGAATGAAATCTTAATGTCCATGTTTTTATAAATCTCATCAATTGTGCGATACCGAGCAAAAATATCCTTACAAATCATGCAACGTCAATATTCAATCAGCCCTTCAATACAAGTCGTCACAATCCAATAATGGGCCTTCTCATTTGCGATCCATCTACTAGTTTTGGCGTAGAGAAAGTGGGTTTATGTAATTACAACTTTGCAATGTTCAGTTTCCTAATCAAGGATTATCTACAAATGGCTCTAGTTGCCTCAAATACGACATCCAATCATTTGACATTGGCCATTCAATGCCATCAAGTTGATTATTTGACTTCCAGGGAACTGCCATCAAAAATACATTAGCATCCATCCAGCTTTTCCATTACTAATCTGGTTTGTTTGAGATTTGCTGGTCAGATTAAATCTTGTCTACTTACCAAACCACTCCCAAACTCGATCACCCATAATCTGCTCGAAATTTTTTCGCGGACCCAAATCAAAGATCGGAATTCCAGGCTGCAATAAAACTACTTTTCCTTTTCCTTTTTCCTTGCAGTCAGGAACCCAAAGCTTTAAACGGGGGTCCCAGGTCGACGAAGATTTATTCCAGCGTCGCGCACGTTCGATCTCAATACTTGAAAGTCCGCGAAGAATATTGTTTTTTATGACAATCACAAGCATTGCGATGATTACGAGCTCGATCATCGTACCACTGGTTATAATCAATAGCATAGAAAATGATGGTTTACTGAAGATTGCTTGAGCACTCAAGAGTGAGCTTTTGCTCAGCAGCTTGATCCCAGCTTGATCAACTGTGTTATTCCAATCTAGTTGGGACTCCCGTTCGATTTTCGGATAATACAGGTATCCAAGGCAAAGGCCACCCATATATCTTGAACAAGGCGTAATTGAGCGGGAAGCGCAACATAAGATAAATGTTTGACGAGTCGCTGTAAAGGTTTTATTATATCTATCAATCTCACCTGTAGATTGGTCCACCTGCCCAACTCCACCATCGATCCCACCAGATTCTACGTAAAGTTTCCCCATTTGAACCAGAATCCCAAGTCAAGTTGACGACTAGATTGACTTGTCTTGCAACAATTGGGTATAATGGTCCGAGTCCAAGAAGTATAGTCGTGGCTGCAAAGAAAAGGGTGTGGACAAAAAGTTTGAGGTTATGGGTAAGAGTTATGCATTGAGCAAACCAGACGCAATGATGGTCGAATCCCGGGCTGTTTAGTAATCCATGGGGAAAAGGTTAGTGTTGCGAACGCAATGAAGGATGGGAAAAAAATTAGAGGCCACTCACATGCACGTATTGCAATCTAAGCAGTGTCTTGCACGCAGTGGAAGCAATTTACCCAGACAAAGTTTGCATGTTGAAGGAGTGCCCAAATGATCAACACATTGATAGACCTGCTCATAGATTATTTTGCTCGTCCAAAAGAAGGCGAAAAAAAGTGTGCAAGGACATGTCAACAGCTAGAACGGGAGTCAATCAAAAAGATCCCAGTAAAGGAAGAAGCTAGAAACATTACAATTGATTTATTCGAAATTTTAGCAGGCAATTCAGCGGACGACAGGCTAGGAAAATAAGTAAGAACATTTTGGAAATAGATTGAAAGATAAAGAGTAAGAGTTATACTCAAAAGAAGGATGAGACAACAGGGATAAATATCTAAAACCATCATAGAACAAGCAAAGAAAATTTTAGTTTCTCAGAATTTTAGGTTCAAATAAGCTATAAAGTTGATAATTACAACAAAAATTATACGTTTACATATGAAAATTAGAACTCAACTCTTGATAATAAAAAAATAAAAAAAATTATTTTGATTTTTAATCATTAAATAAGGTACTAAAATAAAAATAAAGCACTCTTTTATTTATCAATAAAACAAAACTACTCTTTGTTTTCTTTGAAAGGGAAGTTTTTTTGAGAAAAAACTCAACTTAATTCAGCAAAAATAGTATCTAAACTTTTAAAAATAAAATAAAATATCAACATTGGAATCAATTTATTTAAAATTTTGTTTTTGAATCTAGAATTTTGATTTTTTTTAATTATTTTTTTTGTTTTTGGATTTGTCATCATTTTTTTTGGAAAAAATCAAGGAATTAGGTGTACAGTAATAAATTAAAAATGAAGATATTATTATAGGAATTAAAAATAAATTTGAATTAAAAAAATTTCAATTTTTCAATTTTTTTTTTTTCGTGTGAGTTCTCAAAAAAAAACCATATTTTTTTTAAAAAATCGATTAATTAGTTTTTGAATAAATAAAAAAATAAATTGATAAACTTGAAGTTTCAAATTTTCAAAAAAAAAAAAAAAAAAAATTGTATTTCTATTGAAAATTATTCAAAATTTTAAACTCATTTGATAAAATTATCATTTTTTTGTGTTTAAATATATAATCCTAAAAAAAAATTCTTTTTAATTTTTGGGTATTATAATTTAATTTAATTTTCAGAATAGAATTATATTCAAATATTATTATTTATAAAAATTACTAAAAAAAAAATATTCTAAATATATCAATTATTAAGTAAAATTAATGCAAAAAAAAAAAAAAGAAACAATTATTAAGATTAAAGATTTTAGTTACTATTACCTAATGGAAACCAGTCATAATTGATCCAATTCATTTACTCAAAGGCCAATATTTCAATCCTTATGAAATATTTTTCAAATATCCTAATTCAAATAAATTGATTTAAAAATTTATTTAGTATTTAAAATTAAGTTATTAAGAAAAATTATTATTCATTTTTGAGGAATATTATAAAATTAAAGATTTTTAATATTTTTAAAATAAGTTCATTAATTTAATTCATTAGAAAAAATATTTTATATTTTTTCATTTTAATTATTTAAAAATTTATTTAAATTTTATATTTTAATCTTTATTTCTTAATTATAAGTTTAATAATTTATTAATTATTCTTTAAATCAAATTTTTTAAAAATTATTTTAAAAGAAAATTTAAATAATTTTTTTAAATAAAATTTTTTTATTTTTAATTAATTAATAAAAAAAAAAAAATATTTTAATTGATTGAATTTTTTTTATTTTTTATAAATAAATTTTATAAATTATTTTCTTTTATTATAAATTATTATTATTATTAAAATAATAATAAAAATAATATAAAACTTTTAATTTATTTATTTAAATAATTTTAATTTTATAATTTGATTTGATTTGATTTTTTTTTTTTTTAAAAAAAAAACAATATAACCAAGAACAAGATTAATTTATAATTAAATTCAAAAAAAAAAAATTTTTTTCAAGATTTATTTATTTATTAATTTTTTTTTTTTTTTTTTTTTTTTTTTTTAATTTTTATTTAATTAAATTTTTTTTTTTTTTTTTTTAAAAAAAAAAAAAATTATTTATATTTAAATATTTAAAAATATATATAAAACAACTTTTCAAAGATTTTTTTTTTCATTAAAATAAAAAAAAAAAAAAAAATTATAATTAAATATTAACTTAAAAAATAAATTTAAAAAATTTAATTATAAATCTTTAAATATATATATATATATATATATATATTACTTAAAAATAAAAAAAAAATATTAAAAATTCAAATTTTTTTAAAAGAAAAAAAATTTAGTAAATTAATTTCTTTTCTTTTCTTTTTTTTTTCTTTCTTTTTTTTTTTTTTTTTTTGAATTATTAAAATTTTACTTAAAATATTTTATGTTTCAAATTATTTTCAAATTTAATTAATTTTTTTAATTAAATATCTTTATAATTAAGAGAATTTGAATTCATGGTAAAACTCACTTAATTTTTTTATAAACTTAATATGGGGTTAAGAGGGGTATTTAAGTAAGGAATTATGACCTATATTGATGTAAGATGTGTCTATGAAACTGTTGATAATATTACTATTAATCAACCTTACTATGACTGTTCTTATGAGATATAATAATAAAAATTATTATAACGCAATTAATTAATTATTTCTTTTGCTTGTTATACACTACTAGTGATTATAACAGTAATCAGTAATTTTATACAAGAATCAACTACAAGAAGTATTTAATAATAAAACTTCTTTATTAAAATAATAAAATTATTTTAATATATTATTATATTTTTTCAAGAATAATTATAAATATAATTCTTGAAGAAAACTAATAGTAGAGAAAAAATTTAAGAATTAATTATAAACCACTCACTAATACTCCAATGAACCTTAGAGGAATTTGATGGATAAATTGTGGATTTAAAGGATCAAAAATTGATTTATAGTAGTATTAAAACAAATTATATTTTATTTATATGATTTTATGTATTTATGATTGATTATGAAAGTTTTAAAACACTTAATAAAAGATTTAACTAATACTTACTGGTTGGTAATAAAGGTATAATTGGATAAGAAGATGATTTGCAAAAAAAACAGCAAGAGGAGGCCTATTTTAAATCAATAACAGCTAATAGAGGTGTTCCATTAAGAAAACTGAAAAACCAGTGAGTCATAAAGTAATAAATTTTTTTGTATTATTGATTGCATCATCTGTTGTCATGTAAGATTATCATAATTACTTAATTAAGGCTTTTAGATGACTACCAACCCCTTTATGGTTAATAATTACAGGATTAAAAACTGTAAATATCCTTTTACTTCAAAATAAACATTAATTTCTCAAAGCTATAAATGTTATTGGAAATTTCATCACAGAGTGTATTACCTGTGAATTTTTAAAGATTCAGTATTTCATGTGGAATCATCAAAAATGGACTGTAAGTAAAACTTTGAATTTTACTTATAAAAGTATAATTATTTTTGGTTTTTATATGAATTATACAGTTCTTAATTGGTCCTGAAATTTTCAGAGAGATTAATTAATAATTGTATTTTTAATGAATTTTTGAATTTTTTACCTTATTTCTATATAGAACTGCAAATATCACATTATAGCAGGTTTATATAAGATAAATCAATGGATACTAGTCCAAAAAGGGTTTTGATGAGTCTTTTAAGGTTTAACCATGGAAAATAATTAGGACTTCAAATGGTTACAGGAGTCTAAGTTTCTCTTTACCTCCTTGTCACATCAAAATAGCAGCTTATTTGCAATTTTCTTATGATTTAATGAGAGTTTATCATGGTAAACAAGTTCCTAAAAGGTTTGAGTATAATAGTTGAGCAATTCTTGGCCATGCATCCAGGATATAGAGCTATCCACACCTCAGAAGCCTTGGAAGTTGTGTACCCTGGCTCTCTTTGATGTCTTTTGTCCCCCTTAGCTATTTTCACATCAAAAATAGAAATTCAGGCTTCAAGACTGTTATTCACTATGGGTGTACCAAAACTGTATGTAAGAATACCATAATCTTAAGCTCCACAAACGTTAAGAACATCAATCTTAGTGTATATGTAAGATGGGAGTTCTCACATTGCAATCATTTAGGCATGAAATTTAGAAAAACAAGAATTCTCACAATTCTTTTATGTGATATTGAAGTATTTTCCATATTACCACCTCACAAAGTTAATTTAAGCTTATTCACTTTTTTTAGCTACCATAAGTGAATTTTTGTCCAGAATCCAAATCTGGCCTTAAATCCATGGATTTACTTACTCTCAAAATAATTATTCATCTTTTCTGACATCAAAAAGGATGGATTTTGAATATATGCATGACTTATGGGTTATGAATAGTTCAGAATTCATTTTAATATCAATTGTGGCCTATTTGGGTATTTAAAATATACCTCAAGGCTCACAATTGATATCTAATTAGTTTTTTTAATCTTTAATAAATTGTTTTATAATGATAACTTAAAGAATGAAGACAATTAGATCAAAATAAATAAATAAAATTAAAATTTAAAGTAATTTGAAAAAAAATGTTTTTTTTTCTGAGAGAGGGGGAAGGTAGAATGATATTTAAATAGTTTAAGGGGCTTGAGTAAGTGGAATTATTAAATTATTATATTAATCCATCAAATTTTTGTCAATTTATTTAAGAGAGATTATTTTAATTCACAAATTCATAACAAGAATTACCAATCCCCACCCCACACCAATATATAAATAATTAAATTAAATTAACTTTTTTTTTTAAATCTATAAAATAATTTCTATTCATATTTATTTTAAGAGAAATTTTAGATACCTTTTTTTTTTCAAAAAAAAAATAAAATATAATAATTATTATAGAATTAAAAAAAAAAAAAACAAAGGTAAATTTCAAAAATTTTAATTAAGAAAATCATTTTTATTTTAAAAAGGGAAAAAAATAATTAATAATAATTAAATATAATTAAATTAATCAATTTAATAATTTTACTAATTAAATTATTGGTTAGATCTTTTTTTTTTAAAAAAAAAACAAATAATTTTATAAAAAAAATTTAAGATTAAGAAAATTTCATTTCAAATTAAATAAAAAAAGAAAAAAAATATTTCAATTAATATTTAATTTAAGGTTAAAAGAAAATTTAAAAGAATTTCAAGACAATTTAAATTAAAAAAACAAATATTCCTTATTAAAAAAGGAAAATGAATTAAATCTAGATGAAAAATAAGAAGGTTAACAAAATTTTTTTTTAATAAATCTTATAAATAAATTAATAAAATTAAATATATTTGAATTAAAACTAAATTAATTAATTCCTTTAAATTATTAAAATAATTTTTAACAGTATTTTTGTAGAAAAAAAAAATATAGAAAAGAATAAGATCCAAAATTAATTTAATAATATTTTTCTTAAGAAAATAATTTCTTTTTATCTTTAAAAATAATTGAATTAATCATTAAATCTCTAGGATTTTTTAATTCAAACCTATAAATATATAATAGAGAGAATTAATTCTTATATTTTTAACCTCACATATTAGTTATTTAGGATATCTCAAAAAAGAATATGTCATGAACTTAATAAAAAATGATTCATAAAAAAAAACATAAATACATAAATATTAAAAAATTAATTATTAAATATATGTTTAATTTTTTTAAATGAATAATTTTGAAATATTTTTTAATATAAATTAAAATATAATTAATTTAAGATCATTAAGAATTATTTTAGCTTGATTTATTAATTGTTTTGGTCTTAATATCTTATTAGGGGGTTTCAAAGCTACCAAATCCCACCCTCAAAATCTTGAGTTGTTTTGTCAAATCCTGCATTAAATTTTTGAGATTTGGGAAATCCCACACCTCAAGAGGTGTGGTATTTTGAGGTACAAAAACCCAAGTTTTTGGTACCCAATCCCATGTTTTGATATTAAAATACCACCTTTAGCTTCACTTAAAGGCACATTGTTACAACACACAACTCAGTAAGGGAATGTTAAATTGCATAATATCTGAATATACTGGTCATTTATTAAAGTATTTGATTTCAAATTGCATTTGCTATAGGTCTTTTCTTCATTTACTATGCCAAAGGCATCACAAAGGCTACCTTTACTTCAGAACTTAAAGTCACTGCAGCTCATTGATGATTTCAACTCTGATAGTTATTTTGATATCCAAGAGGATACAATATTATTAGATATTATAACATCACAAAGATAAAAAAATCCTCAGAGAAGATATCCATCAAATTACATGTATACAATAAATGATTTACAAACATTATCATCTGAAAAGTTTTGCCAGCTTTGTAGGACCACACATGAATAATTTGAAAAATTGGTTGCAAAAATTCATAATGATAAAACCTTTCAAAACCCATGACAAAAAAAACAACACAATACTCCAATACAATTGGCTGTGGCACTATCATGGCTAGGATCAAATGGCAATGGGGCTTCTTTGGGGAAGATTGGAATGTTGTTTGGAATTAGCCACAGGGATATTGTTTTTCAAACTCAATGAGTTATTTGGATATTAATGAAGTTGAAGAGAAGTATGATTGTGAGGACAGAAATAGAAAAACACAGAGAGATTTCTCAAGTTATAAATGCAGAAGGCTTCCCTGGGTGCATTGGATTTATTTATGGGAGTCTCATGCCATTATTGAAACATCCCCCCAATGATGGTGAAGCATATTATGATTGTAAAAAGAGGTAATATTTTGAATTTTGATTCTTCATTTAATTTTTACTTATTGTTTATAATTAAAGTATTCTATTTCAATAAAACTGGTTTGAAATATAAACAAACATTTTACTTCTCTACATGTGGGTTTTACTGGGTCGCTTCATGATTCAAATGTAAATCATCATATGAAAATTTCACAAAAACCTCAAGAATTTATAAAAAATATCAGTACTTAATTGCCCATTTAGCATATGCAAGCTCTCCTTGGGTTGTTCCAGCATATAAGGAAGTTGCAGCACAGAATCAAGACAACCATTCTTTCAATTACTTTATAGCAAAATCAAGGGTCATAATTGAGAATGCAATTGGAATTTTGAAGGGGAAGTTGTTTTCTCTGAGGGAAATTCAAAATAAATCCATGGATAATCATGAGATTTAATACTTTCTTAGTTGGGTTGTTTCTTGCATGATTTTAAATAATATGTTAGCACAAATTGGTTTTGAATGGTTTGATTTAAATGAAGATGATTATCCACCACAAGCAAAAAATATTTCCAATAACAAAATTTAGGAAGATGCGGTAAATATTTGAGAAAAGAATTAAACCAATTAATTTGGCATGGAAATGTAATAAATTGTGAATTTCATCAGTAAAATTTACTTATGAACTTAGTTTAATGGCATAAAACAGAGTGAAGATGTTATTGATAAAATAAAACTATTTAAAATTAGTAATCTTTATCTCTTTTTTGGTCCTACATATTTCTTTTAAAGTAACCATTGAATTTTAAATTAATTTTGGTAGTTTTCATTTTAAAGAATTTGTCACCTACATTGAATAATTTATGGTTGATTTGAAAAGAACATCCAAAATTAGTTATTTAATTATTATTTATAATTTCTGGAGGAGGTTTTTTTGTATGATTAACCATTGCTGATTTCTTACAAATTAATTCCATGATGCCAGGTTTTTTTGAAAAATCAATCTCCATTTTTAATTGGGGTAAGTACAATCCATGTCCAGATGGGGTGAAGACAGTTGGAAGGGGATGAAAATATTTTTTGGAGAAAAAAGAAAATATACCACAAGTTCAGGCATTGAGATAATTTAGATCTTGATGTGGCTTATTGAAAAATCCATCTTCAGTGAAAATGACATTGGTAAAATATTTGAATTCTTCCTTTGAATTGGCAGAAGTCCATTTGAGTTGACTGAAGTTTGGTAATTTGGCTTCTTCCATTAATGAATGATTTTCATTTTCAGCTAACTTAGAGAAATGAGATATTCTTGGGTAAATTAATTCATCATATTGTTTAAGTTTTGTCAATTGCTTATTATCTGTTTCAATTTGATGAGGATTTAAGCCAGATATTTTTGAAAGAAATTAGTAATTATTAAATTAAAAAGCAAAAAATATCACACACTTGCAGATTTTCCAGAATCAGAACCAGGACAAAAGCCGATACCTTTCATAATTCCACCTAGGAGTTGTTTATTGATTTTAATTTCTGGTCAAGTTTGGGATAAGGAAATTGATGTCATAATAAGGTATTTTAGGATTTGAGAGTGGCCAGAAGAATTGTCAAAAGGGGTGATTTCATAAACGAAGACAGGTAAAAATGGCTTGTTTGTTTTATCAATGATTACATAAGGATGGGGTAAAGTGTTCAGTGATGGAAGTTTTAACCATGAGGCATTGGCTGCTTTCTTGTCAATTTAGATGGTAGAGAAATTATTATATGCTGTGTTTTAATGGCCAAGGTGAGACATGATTTTTTTTGAATCATGGATATGTTGTCTTTGGCTCCGGCTGGGTTTTCTTTTATGATTTGTTTTGGTATTATTTTCCTCCAGATGTTCTATATTTGATTTAGTCCTAACAATGGAATCAAGAGGAGGAATGATATTTTAATCATTTTTTAAAAAATTCTGATGATGTACTGAGTCTGGTTTAGTCCTAACCATGTCATAATTATAATGAGTTTGAGAGTGAGAGAGAGGGGGAGAATTTTAATTTAATTTCAAGGATGATGGAAGGGGGGTAAAATTGAAGGAAATTTCAGAAAAAACCCTTATAAATAATCCACCCTTATATTGAAAAATAATTGAAAAAAATTAAAAATAATAATCAGAATGATAAAATATCAAAAGAAATAAAAAATGAAAAGCATCAGAAACTATCATGATTAAAAAAAATAAAAGAGGAATTGATCATCAGAGATTATCATAAGAAAGAAATAGAAAAAAAAACACAGGTTAGTCATTATAATAAACAGAATGATGAAAAGTGAAAAAAAAGAATATGAAGAACCCAGTTTCAATATATTTATCACTGATAGATAAATTCATTCAAAAAAAAATTAAAAAAAGTTGAAAAAAATTATCAAAAAATGTTAATGGCCTCTTGGAAATTAAAAAAAATCTTGGAATCAATTTGCAGTGATTAGGAGAAGTTAAGCCCTAGAGCCTCCCAGAAGCCTTTTTGGCAGGTTCTATGGCCATTGAGGGGGGGGGGGGGTGATTGATGGATGGATGGATGGTTGAGATGGGTGGACCTGTTCAACAATTCAAAGAGATTAATGAAAAACAAACCTACCTAGATGAAAAAGAAAAAAAAATCAGTGAGAGTGAATAAGTTGGTAGTGAGGGAGAGTCAAAATCAAAGAAAAATTGAATTAAAAAAAAACCTACCAAGATGAAAAAAAAGATAAAATTTAAAAATATGAATTTTTGTTGAAAAAACATCATTGAGAGTGAGGGAGAGCCAAAATCAAAGAAAAATTTAATCAAAAAAAAACAAAAAACAATCAGTTTTAGTGAAAAAGTTGGGAGCACCAAAATAAAAGAAAAATTGAATTAAAAAAAACAAATTTAAAAATATAAAAAAAAATAATCAGTTTGAGTGAAAAATTTGGGAGTGAGGAAGGGAAAATATCGAATAAAAATTGGATATAAAAAACAAGTACCCAGATGAAAAAAAAAAGAAAAAAGAAAAAACAACTTTAAAAAAATAATCAGTTTGAGTGAAAAGGTTAGAAGTGATGCAGGGAAAAATTCAAAGAAAAACTGAATAAAAACAAAAAATTTATCTAATTGAAAAAATCAAAAAAAAAATCACTTTACATAAAAGAGTTAATTTTTACCTTGGGTAGTGTTTCAACCGAGTTTTTCTTTGAAACAAAAAATTCATATTTTTAGTGGAAATTTAATATAATTTCAAACATATTAAGAAAAAAGAGATTTTTGAGGGAGTCTTGAATTTTGACTTTAAAAAACTTAGTCATTAGCCTTTGGAAAATGAAATCTCAATGGAGAACATGCCCAACATTCCAGCTTTGTAATAAATTATAAATTACAATTAAATTTCAAAACATAAAAACAATTTTATTTTACAAATCACCACATTATAAGATGATCACATGACATATACCTAATGTGTTATTTTTTTCTTATTAATTTCAGAATGAATTCCAGCTCTGAAATTGGGCTGCTTGATGACAATGCCACTATAGTGAGATTAATATAGAATTTCTTTTCCTTCAATTCCAATTCCCAATTCCACTTTTATTTCTTAAATTCATATTTCTTTGTGTGTTTCTTCTCATCAAACTCCATTTGATTTTGTAAATTTTCTTCTTCAAACTGTTGCTTTTCCATATTCCTCACTTTTTCCTCATTCAATCTCTCCTTGTCCCACTCCAAACAAGTATTATCACTGGCTTCACTGGCTAAAAATCATGACTATGGTCAGTAAGATTGTGTCACAACCATGGCAATTCACCCTCTTGGACCTCAATATGGCATATCCATGCCATATCCATAATCATTGGCCAAATTTCCCATTTCATCTCTTTTTTGGACTTTTATGGCCATTTAACTATCTGGGGCCAACTTGGAACCTTAATCCTCATCAGACCTTTCCTGGCCAGTCTCTTCTTTGGGGAAATCTTATGTATTGTCCAGTAATCAGCGAAAATAAAGCCCAAAAGCATGTATTTGGATTTTTGAGCTTTAACTACAGATTTGCACATTTTGTGGTATGCAGCAATTTTATGCCATTTTCCCATGTAATATGGGAAATATGCCCAAATGGCCATATTAGGCTATTTGGGGCTTAATTTCCAGTTTTGTGAACTTTGTGCAAATAAAGTTTTAAAGCTGTATAAGCTGTATTTGGCCAAAAAACCCAGAAAAACATTTTCACCTCTGAAGTCACCCCAAACCCATTTTTCACTTTTATCCTCCTGGGATCACTCCAAAGAACTTTGGCCACTTCCATCCTCCAATATCCAAGGCTGCCATAAATGGTGTTATACACCATTATGCAGATTTTTTAACCAGCAATCCAATGGGGCCAATTTCAAAAGCTCATCGAAACATTTCATAAGGTCATCAAGGCATCATGTCATCCAAAGGATTAATAAAGGCAGAAGGACAAGTGTTACTCTCAAATATAAATGATGCCATCAAGCCATAATTGTAAACTCTCACTCACAGTATTCCTCCAAGGGAATAATGGCAACTAATTCCCATGGGGTATTAAGGAGGTAGTTCCAAAACAATTTGTCAAGTGTCAGTTCTCCATAAATCCACCTTGGAAAACCAATTCATTCAATGAAGTCTAGATTCATCAAGACCTGTATTTCAATCATACACCATGGGAAGGTCATTAAACCAAGTCAATTTCTCAATTTGGAAAGGTATACATTGAATCAGAAAATCAATACAGCTTCCAGCCAGAAGGAATCAAGCTGTTAACATTTCACATATGCAAGCCTTCTTGGACCCTGGGGGATTTTCCCCCAGTTAATTAATATATTTTGATTTTATTTTATCTTTATTTATCTTATCTTTTTTGTTAAGTGAATACTGATATTATCAAGTTAGTCATTTAACACCTTTATATTATCTTTCTTTTCCTGTCAGTGGATATTGGTGGTCATATCCTTTACTAATTCCATTGTTCTTTCTTGCAGGTTGAAACAGTGATTGAGGACTTACTTTGTTGGCTCTTTGGTCAATTGGCTTTATATTTCTCTTATTGCATCTCAATTTTGTACTTGCCTATTTCTTAGAGAAATTCATTTGTTTAATTTTTATCTTCTTTATTCTTTGGAGTCTTCCAAGTGACTTCCCTGATTACTGAGTGCCAGGCCACTCTGGTTTTTCCCAAGAGCCCCTGTGAAATTATATTAATTGACTCATAATTTCTTTTCATTGTGTTCATTCTTTCTTTATAATTTCATTCACTCATTTCATTGAAATTACAACTCTTTTGTGATTATTAAGTTTATGATTCATTGTCATATCTCAATTTTCTCTCATTCATTCTTCATTTTGAAAATTGAAAGCTGACCCATTTTCATTTTTATTTCTCTTTTCAAATCTTATCTCAAATAATCAAATTTATTTCATTCATAATTCAGGGTTCATTTTAATTTTCACTTGATTTTTAAATTTATCATAAATATTATTCAGACACATTCTTCACATCAAGATTCATATTGATTAATTCTTCAAGAATTTTTATTTTTAAAGAAGAACTCACTTGATTTGATTTGATTGATTGATTTGAAATAAATTTATATTGACTTCAAAAAGATTGATTGAGCTGAATATTTCATTGATTTTTCTGATTTTTCACATCAAGAATTTTGACATAAATTTATTTTGCCTCAATAATTCATTTGATTGATTGATTTTTGCAAGATTTTGATTTTTATTGACTTGACTTGTTAATTTATTGACTTGGAGATTTCATTTTGATATTTATTGATTGATTTACCTCAAGATTTCATTTTGATTCATTGATTTTTCTTCAAGACATTGATTTTGATTTTTATTGTGACTTCAATTTTCCTGTTGATTTGCCCCAAGCTTTTCATCCTCAAATTTTTGATATTTATTAATATCGTTCCATTTTATTCCTGAAATAATTCCTGTTCAACATTCACCTCCTGCAAGACAGACCAGATCTAAGGCCAGAGCTCAAGATGTTCTCACTTAAACTCCAGGAGCTCCTCTTGACAGCACCCCAGAAGTTCCTCAACTGAGGGCCCAATTAGACAGAGGATCTCGTTTGGAAGGAGTAGCACCATCCTGGAAGGAAGGAAGAGGGCCAAGAAGATCAAATCCTTTTTCAGGAGTAGTTGGCCATTTTCCAGGACTTTCAAAGGTCCTGGTGAAGAGGAGGAGGAGAATTCTGTGGAAGAGGAATAATCTGATGGTACTGAAGGTTTTCCTGCTCCTGTAGGGGCATCTCAAGGTACTGGAGGGCCAACTCTAGCCCAGTCTAATCAGCCTGTCTCTCATCAGTCTATACCATCTTTATTGGCCATCATGAAGAAAATGACTCAGATTATGGCCAATCTTCAAGAAGCTTCATCTGCTGAAGCATCAAGACTCCATCAATGAAGGCACAAGAATTCTTTGATGGGACCCAACCCTTAAAAGTCAGAAGCTTTATTCAGTCTTGTCAATTTATTTTCATAATGATCTAAAACATTTCTCTCAAGACAGAAAGAAAGTTCTTTATGCCACTTCATTTCTCATTGGCAGGGCTGCTAAATGGATTGAGCTTTATCTTTCAAATCTCACCAATCAAGATCTAAATTACCTTCTCAATTCATGGAGTTTGTTTGAATCACAACTCTTTACTTTGTTTGGGGACCCAGATCAAGTCAGAAAAGCTGAAGCAGAGTTGGATTCCTTAAGAATGAAAGAAGGTGGGCATGTATCATTATAAATTGCTTATTTCAGAAGTTTGGTCTCAAGAATTTGAGATTGGGGTGAAAAAGCTCTCATACATCATTTCAGGAAGGGATTTCTATCCAGGATTTTGGATCAATTGGTCTCCCATCCTTCAAGAATTTACTCCCTTCAATACTTAGTGGATATTACCCTGGAGCTTGATACCAGGTACCATGAGAGGAAAAATTAAAAGAGTCATCATCAAGAGAAGAAGCTAGAAGCCTCAAAGTCAAGTTCTTCTCATACTCAAAATTCTTCAAGCTCAAGTCAAAAGAAGAAGAAGAATTTTCAGAAGAGGGACAAGCCCCATTTTTCTTTTTTGAAAAAATATTTAAAGTTTATGAAGTATGAAAAAGAAAGAAGAATTAAAGGGGTTCCATATACCTATTGTGATGGGAATCATAGTCTTGAGTCTTATTTCCAAGGACCTCAAAACCAGCTTGCCCAACCATCAGGCAAATTTCCCAGCCAGGGAAAAGCCTGAGTGAAGATCATGTTGTGTTCAATGGTCTTCACTATTTTCCATCCAGAGCAAAATTGTGCATTCTGAATACTGGTGTCAATAATTCTCTTAAATTCTTTGTTTTTTCTTCTCTTTCTGATGTTTTTTACAGTATTCTCACTGATTATGGTTCTACCAACTCATTCATTGCAAAGATTTTTGTTTAAAAGTATTATTTGACTATTTAAGAACTCCCAGAGAAGATTCCACTTATCATTTTGGACTCCTCTGAGTCATCTTCCTTATTTTTGACTCACAATACCAAATTTATGGTTGAGCTCCCTTCATTCCCAAGCTTTGAATGGGACTTTTTAGTCATTGATACTCCCAAGGGAGAAGACCTCATATTGGGCTTTGACTTTCTTGATTTTTTAAATCCATCTATTGATTGGAGGCAAGGACTGAT
Organism: Austropuccinia psidii; assembly: GCA_023105745.1. Classification (NCBI taxonomy): domain Eukaryota; kingdom Fungi; phylum Basidiomycota; class Pucciniomycetes; order Pucciniales; family Sphaerophragmiaceae; genus Austropuccinia; species Austropuccinia psidii. The sequence continues at coordinate 70,965,337 of JALGQZ010000002.1, forward strand.
AAAATTTACTACTGATCATAAGGACTATTATTATCCCTCAAAATATTTCAGTGATTACTTTTCTTCTGCCAAATCATTTGAAACTCTTGTTGGTGATTCTAGAACACCATCACTCCCATCTTCTGTCCATATTCCTTCCCTTAATTCCCATTGTGGGAACTCCTCTGCGTGTGGGATAAAATGAGGCAGTACCTGGAAGGGGAAATTACAAGAAAACAGTTTTGAATTGCTGTTTGAGACTTGTAACCCTTGCTCTGCTCGTGTGCTAGAATAATCTAGACTGCCCTTCCTAATATGCTAAGTTATCTTTACTGAGTTCACCAAATCAATTTTATAATTGATAGTGGCTTGATCAGAAAATATTAGACTCAACAATCTCTAATCAGACTTTGCTCTACTCAAAACAATGGTTATTTAAAACCTTAACAAATAAATTCTTTTTAAAACTTTCAGCAGGCTGAGTGGATTCCACCAGATGATAGTACAACAATATATAAAAGATAATATAGTAACTAAAATAAATAAATAAAAAATAATAGGAAACACTATCTTCTAATACAAAACCACAAAATATTCTTTTCTTGATAATTCTTTAATAGATATAGAAACTAATAGCTAGGATAACAGCAATCTTCGATTCTCTGCAATAATAAACTTGAAAGGGATAAAAATATATTTCAAGCCCTTTTGATGTGATGGATGGGATAATACTCTAATACTTGTGAATGATATAGTATAATATGGGTAGTTTAATGTTATGTTTGGTGTTGATTTAATAATAGATTAAATGATATCTTCTGGTTTTCTGATAATAATAATATCTAATTGTTATAGTTTCAATATTAATTTGAGCTAAACAATAATGTATTTAATTTTATTTTGTTCCTTGAGGATAATTTATTAGGGATTACCCAATAAATACAAATCCACTTTTATTTTAAAAGTAGTAAAATTACTTTGGTTGTGCAGGTTTTGTTTTAAAACAAGCAAAATTACTCTCTTTGAGGAAGTTTTCAACAAAAAAACTAGCACAAAACTAATTATAATGGTTAGGTTTTATTTCAAAGCCTAAAAAATTACTTTGGTTTGATGGTTTTATTTTAAAACTCTCTAAAAATTACTTTTAAGGATTTAAACACTAAACTCCAGAGACGCCTTGCTCATGAGCTTCAAGCTTTAAGATCCTAATTAAATAAGGCACTAGTCTACCTGCTAGTAAGGGATGAATTAAAGTCTTTTCACACTATTGGTTCTCTTGATCTATGTCAACAACGAACCTCAGTTACTAGGCTTAATTTATCAAAATTTCTAGTATACCTCCTAGAAGAGGGATCAGAAAAAATAAATTCAATTTATAATTTCTAGATAGGGAAAAGGGAAAAAGTGGGAGAGAGGGCCTCTATTTATAGCCGTGGGGCCCTCCATAGGAGTGCAAAAAAAGAGGGGACTTAGAAATTTTCAGCCTCTGGTGGCTGTGCAAAGCTGTGCAAACTATTCACATGACACATGTGGCTGTGTAATACAGTTAAACCTTAATTTCTAGCCCTGGAATCCTTATCTCCATGTATTACTCAATTGATTACTAATCTGTCAGCTGATTTTCCAGTATTATAGTTTTCTGGCTTCCTGTATTACTCATTGACCTATCTTACCTGTATTAACTGTATTCTTCCTGAAAATTCCTAAATCTTTTATATTCCTTCCAAAATTCAGTCCCACTTTTCATCTCTGCAGCTTCAATGAGAAATTTGGGGGTTACATTAACAGAAAAGTTGATGTAATATGGCCTTTCCAATTCAGCAATAAATTATTTCAGTCTTCAAAAATTAATCATTTAATTATCTAAAGGAACTCAATGATGCTTATCTCCTCTTTGGGTGGTTCATAACAGCAAAAATACATGAAATTTCCCAAATTGATACTTCAAAAGTGTTTTGTTCCACACCTTGAACCTTCTATGTCCCCTATGATGCCTACAACTCTGCTCTTTATTAATTGGCATCCTCATTGTGACTCTGATTATATTAATCACCCAATTGCTTATATTTAAGCATATTAAAAAAAATATATATTAAAAAAGATTATTTACAGAGAAAATTGAAAAATGTCTTTGATTTGGGTACTGTCCATCACAATTATGTGTTGGATAGTGCAGTGGGGTGACACTGGCGGAGCAAATCTGTGGTCAATTTTCCTTAATGAAAATATCATTTGTGTTATTCCATGTTTATTTTACTGTTACTTTTCCTCAAAGGTGATTTCATACTATTGATATCCTCTTTTATATAAATAATTACCATAAAAATAAAAAATTTATTCAGCTGAACTGTCATGGTATACCACATCCCCCTCTCCATTTAATGCTGTCCCCAGCATTCCAAGTGAAGCTGAATGAATTATACTATGTCATCCACAATATAGTCTTTTGATGTTCTACTACTATTCTCTTCCTATCCATAATTCAATATATCCAGTGCATAAAAAAAGAAATGATCCCCTTAAATAATTTCCACTAATCCCCCAAAACTTAACATCATAAGGTGTGATGTAAAGAAACAAGCACCACCCCTTATTTTTTATATGTTTTCATTACAAATAACAGGTCAACCATAACAATGATACTAATACATAAAAAAACAAATTACAAAACTAAGAATAAAAGATATCCCTTCATTAGCATATCCTTTTTGATAATGGAGGGGTTGAAACCCCTCTCCATTTAAAAAAATAATCATAGCCTCTTCCAAAACAAACTACATCAGACTTCAATCCAAAACAAACACAAGGTATATCCCTTTTTACTCTAAACAAAAGATAATCTTAAAAAAAATAACCATAAAAATTAGGAAAAATAAAATAAAAAACAATGATGCAGTTTTATGTCTTGCTCAGGACCCTATATTTATAGAAAGGGTAGCATACCCCTCTCCATTTGATAAAAAACCCATATGTATATCCAATAAACAGAAAAAAGCTGAACACTCTAAAGATGGTACTCCAAGTCTTTCTTATCTTTCTAATTACCCTTGATATCACTTAATACTTCTTTTATATTATTATTGATCATACTCAAGAGAATCTTTAACTTTAAATAGCGCCCTGACACTATATAGTGGTCGTCACCAAGGACATAACTTTAATCAACTCAAAGTTATTTCCCCTCATCAGACTATGTCTGACCTTGGCTGCTTAGAGTATGTGCTTATCAATGTGAATTTACACCTAGTCTGCCGGTCCAAGTACCACCTAATGCAGGGAGGCCATTAAAGATCATCAATTTTTGAATCAATAATGTCTACAAACTCAAAGTTATAAATGAATCAAAGCTTGTGGAAAAGATTTAAAAGTCTTATTGTAATAATATAAGTAGAGTGCTTTTATAAAAAATAAATAAAGTAAAAGATAAATGAATATTTTTTATGTGAGAGAGGCTTCAAAAGTTTCCTTTTGAAGCTACAGGTATAAATAAAAATGTATATAGGAGTGATAAAAAAAAATCATAAAATAAGAGGTAAAAAGTAAAATTAATTAATAAATTTAGTCAGGGAGACTAAAAAAAGAATAAATTAAAGCAACAGTTTAAAGTCTTGTTTGGGACTACAGTGAGGTTAAACAGCACCCTCTATTTATATTATTTTTCTGTATCCTAAGCCCACCTTAATTCCATTCTATCAAAATACAGAAAAAAAAATCTAACCAATCATATATCTTCAAAGAATCTGACCAATCAAATACCAGAATTAAATTCTGACCAATCAGAAATCACATACAGATCTGCCAATGAATTATTTGGGCTTAAACATCCTCTTTTTTTATTGAATATATATATAAAATAAGATAAAATCTCAAAAAATAAAACATTTGAAGAATATAAATATATAATTAAACAATATAAAAAAAAAGTGAATAGCAAAGGAATTAATAAAAAAAACAGAGAATAAAATAAACAATAAGAAAATAGAATTAGAACAATTTTAATTAAATCAAAATATAACTTAACCAATAGAATGGTAACTTTGTATTATTGTAAATTAAGTTTATAAAAAAAATGACAATTGATTAATTAATTAAATAATTTATTTATTTATTTATTTTTTTTTTTTTTTTTAAAACAAACTACAAGTAAAATATTTATTTAATAATGTTTTTTTTTTTTTTATTTTATTTTTATTTTTTTTTTTTTTTGTATATATTTGTTTAATTTAATTTAATTAATTTTTATTAGAAATTTTTTATTTTTTTTTCTTTTTAATTGAATAGGAATTAATTTTAAATTAAAAGATTAATTTAATTAATATATAATTTATTTATTAATTTAATTAAAATTTTTTTTATATTTTTTTTTTTAATTTTATTCGATTTTATATTTTTTTATTAATTAAAATTAAATTAAACTTAAATAGTTTAATTTTTTTTTTTTTTTTTTTTAAAAAAAAAATTAATCATTTTATTCTAATATTAATTCATAAACTTTAAATAAATATTATTTTTTTATTAATATGTTTTTTTTTTTTTTTTTCGATTGAATTTGAATTAAGTTTGAAATTAATTTAAACTCTATTAATTTAATTTAAATATATATATTATATTTTAATTAAATATTTAAATTTAATATATATATATATTTCTTTTTTTTTTTATTAAATTTTTTTTTTTTTTTTTAAAAATAACTGAACTACTGCGCGTTGTAGTTCAGTTATTACCCGGCCCGGAGACTGCGCTGCTGCGGTTGCGTCTTTTCCTTATCTTTCGACGATGGCACTTCTGCCGTTGTCTCTTTTCTTATCTTCTTTTTTTTTTTTTTTTTTTTTTTTTTTTTTTTTCTTTCTTGGCAGTGGCACTTCTGCCACTTCTTTTTTTTTTTAAATTATTTATATATATATATATAGATATATATATATTATAATTATTATTTGAATTTTTATAATACGCCACCGCCGATCACCAATACCACCATCTTGTCGAACGTCCGTACCGCCTCCTTCCAGTCATTGTCGTCGGCTATTTCCTTCGATCGCCGAGGTGAGTTTCGTCTTCTTTTCTTTTTTTTTTTTTTATTTAGTTTAAAGATTTTCTATTCCGATTCGCTGACTTGTGGGTTTTTTTTTTATTGTTTATTTTATTTTAAATCAAGAAGCAAGTCATTGCTTCCAATTCATTTTTCAATGATCTTCGTATGCTAAGAATAGAGGGATTTTGCGATTTAAGGAGCTGTTTTTGTAAGTCGTTTCTTTTTTTTTTATCAAATACATTAATTTAATATATATACTAATTAAATATATTATTATTATTATTTTTTTAATGTCGTTTCGCGTTGAACTTAAACCCTCCGGCGATAATGGGTATTCCGTTATGATTTTTTTAAATGACCGATTTTACGCCTTCGAACTCGATTCGGACGATGTTTCTTTAACTTTCCTTGAGGCTTCTTCCCATAATCATTCTTTGGAACCCTCGGTTTTCTCCGACATCGATAGTACCGTTACACAACTCGACCATTCCGTGCCCGAGGATCTAGATACAATTGTTGATCCTCGATTACGTTCTCCGTCCGCCCTCAACCCTTTGGCCGACGAATTCCTTCCAGCAACTATTTCCCCCAATTACCATCCTCCTACTTCTCCCGTCACTACTCTTCCTGCCTATTCACCTCCTATAAGTCCGATATCCGGATTCGATCCAGCTTCTCCACGCCGTACCAAACAAAGCCTCCGAGCCGAATTCCTTTACTTCTTCGAATTGTTCCGCGACGAGATGGCCAATGCAAAACGATTAATCGAGGATTTTTTTTTAAAAGTCGCCCAAAATGCTGCCGACGATCATTCCCACGAGGCAGTTGTCTTGTCGATCCGTACCATACTCCACTGGTATAACCAGATGGAGCGGTAAGTTTTTCTTCTTTTTTTTTTTTTTTTTTGTTGTAAAAAAAAGAAAAAAATAAAATAATTAATTTATATATATTATTTTTTTTTTTTTTTTCTTTCTAGTATTTCGCTTGAGCTGATTCGATTTGAACCTCGCGACGATGTTTCCGAAGTCGAATTCAACGAATAAAAAAAAAAAAATTATTTATTTTTATTTTTATTATTTTTTAATTATTTTATTATATTTTTTTTGATATTAAGGGTTGTGTCGGATCTTGACTATTAAGTCAAGTGCTGGGTTATCCAAACAAAATTATTATTATTATTATTTTTTTTAATTTTTTAAGCTCATTAGAGCTTTTAGCCTTGATTAGTCGATTGAACGCTTTTTTTTTTTTTTTTAAGCTCATTGGAGCGATCTAATTTAATTAATTGTAGTATATATTTTTGTTTCATCTTGAGTGTCCTGGCTTGGTAATGAATGAAAAGACATTAAAAAAACTTTTGCCCTTGAGAAAAAAATGTGCCCCAAGAAGTGAATGCAAAAAAAAAAAAAAAAAAAATAAAAAATAAAAAATAAAAATAAAAAAAAATAATAATAATAAAAAAAAAAAAAAAAAAAATAGTAAAACTAATATAAAAGAAAAATCAACCAAATAATTAAATAACTAAATAAATGAATCCAAACATATATATATATATGTATATGTATTATAACAGTGTAAGTGAATTAACACATATTACTCCTTTGGGGTTTAAGCTTTAATCCCCTTTTAGACTTATGTCTTTCATATTTAAAGGACATTTCACTTTTAAATTTATGATTAAAGAAATTATATAATTGTTTTTTAATTTTATGCTTGAGAACTCTGAGAGGAAGAGGAATTTTCTCTTGAGGATTATTATAAGTAAATTTCAGATTAACCTCAATTTTATGTCTTGCAGCAAGTTCATTATTTTGATTTCTGATGGAAAACTTTCTGGTTTTTGTATTTCTAGTGACTTTTCTTTCTCTAGAAATATGGATTGGTTGATTCGAAGGTTTATAATGCAGAATTTTAGGCATCTGGCCTGGAGGAATGGTATTTTCTTGTGGAAGTTGAGAGTTATTCAACTCTAATTTCTGGGCCAAATTTGTTGTTTCAACTTGTTGGTTGTTAACATTAAAGAATGCATCATACAGTTTTAAAATTTCTTTCTCTTCAGTGGTTAATTGGTCTTGACCTGCTTGCTCTGAGGGATTGAAAGGTTTGTTTTCATCATATTCTTTATTAAAAATTCCCTTAATTGGCTTTTTGTCCATGTCTTTTGATAATTTTACTTCATAATTTGAGGGTTCATGAATTCTTCTGTGCAAGTGGGGAGTTTGAGGATTTATATCCCAATCTTTCTTGAATTCTTGGATAAAGAGAGGAGAAATCTCCTGATGTGTGCTTAATGCTTGAGGTTGAGGAAATAGTTCATTATCCTGAGGATTTTCTCTGAATATTTCTTCCAGAAGAGCTTGGATTTCTTCTTCTTCCAATGCTAATGTCTCCTGAATTGGTTTCTTGTCCCTCTCAAACAGATTAAATGCTTTTGATTGTCTAATGTTGAGTAATTCTTGATTTTCTTCTGAAAGGTCTTCATTAACTTTATGAGTGTGTTCCATATCATAAATTCCCTCTGAATGGAAGGTGTTTACTTTGAAGGTACTAAGGCTGTTTTTCCCATCCTCTTCTTCTTTTGAGTGGTAAAATTCTCCCTTTTTCTTTATTTCTTCTTCTCCTTCTATCCCAATATCTCGTGAATTTGCACTTTCTTCAACTTCTATTGATGACATATGAATACTCTTTATAACAGAAAAGTAATGACAAAATTTCTTCCCCAAAATTAAATGGTTTGATGATCCTTCAACTGTAAATGGTAAGTAAATGGTTTCATCAGTTGGCATAACAATCTGTACTTTTTTCATTAAAATTTTATGTTTTGTTTTATTTTTTTTCTTGGGCTTCATTCCAATACATAATCCAATTTTCAATGGCAAAATATTTTCTTCTAGGCTTGGGTTCATAATTGCCATAACAGGATATTCCTCCCATCCTACTCTAACATAAATTGGTGAGTTTAATCCAAAATTGGGTGACAAATTAGCAAAGGAATTATTTTGAGAGTTGTCACTACCAATAGATCCTGTGCTGCTTGCTATTTCTAATTCCATAAAATTTAACTTTTTAATTGCTTTGTCTAAGCCCAAAGGTTCTTGAGATTGAATTGATCCTTCCTCTAATAAGTTGGTTTCTAACTTTTGATTTGTTGGTTCCACTTCAGGTTCAGTTATGCTATTTTCAATTTCAGTTGGATGGATTTCTTCTAAAATGGTTGGTTGAGTTCCAGGGCATTGAAAGTCCCATTTAAATTCAGATTTATGATTATTTGTTATTTTAGAAATTATTTTTGAAAAATATCTTTTGATTTTAGAGGACCCCTTCATTTTGGAATCCTTACAGTATTCTTCATTAGAGATTGCATCCTTTTTCTTTTTCCAATAAGTACCATTCTTTCCATATTTATTTGAAACACTTTTGACTAGCTGTTTTGGCTTTAAGCCTTTCTTTTGTACTGGTTCCACTTCAATAGTGGAAGCTTCCATGTTAGAGCTATAAGTATTTTCAAATTTTGGATGGAGAAGAGGGTCATTATTGTCTAGGTTGCTAATTCTCTGTGAAGATACTAATAATGGTTCTATTTTTTTAGGTTCCTCTTCTTTCAAATGATATATTGACTCATTTGTTTTCTTGCCACTATAGTTTTTCTTCTCTTCAATATCAAATTGAACTTTCTTGGGGGGTGATTTTGATTTTGGTTCTTCATTTTTCAGTTCTGTTATTCTAGCAATATTACACATTTCCATTCCTCTTGGTGGTCCTGTGTGCCATCCTTTTGATTCTGGTGTACATATAGGTATACACAATCTTCTTCCATCTGATTCTTTGTAACTCAGAATTTCACCTTGTTGTTGGGAGTGTTCAAGTCTAATACCATTGTCAGCAAGGAAAGGTCTTCCAATAACTGTGTGAACAGCACCTCTGGCCACAAAGAAGTGAATTCTTCTTTCATCACCAGATGGTAAGACAAGTAATGTATTTTCAGATAATCCCACAATTGCTGTGCTGTGACCTCCAATTCCTCTAAGCCTCATGTTCAGAACCCTCATTGGTAATCTTGCTTTTATGGATTCCACTTCTGGTATTATACTGAGTTCAGCTCCAGTATCTACTAGTGCTTTTACTATATGTCCTTCCTGCCCAACTGAGACTTCAATCATCCCAAGGGGACAAGAGTAATGCATTTTATCTTGAATGATTATTTCTTGAGTGGTTGTTTGCTCCTGAGTATTAATTGATTCAAGAGACATTAAGTATTTTCTTTCTTTATCTGAGAGAAATTTCAATTCTTGCTTAAACTTGGGTGAGATTGTGACTATTTCTTCTAAGGTGAGGTTGATTTTCTGATCCATAACCTTCTTCATGACTTTTTCAATTATTGATCCTTCTTCCTCAACTAAAGGATTTTTATTAACCTCCATCTTTGGTACTTTTATTAGTGCTTTTTTATCAATATCCTTCTCTTTAGCTGGTGCAGTAGGCTTAGGTTGGGTTGGTTCTTGTGGTTTAATAACCTCTTGTGGCTTTGATGATTTATATTTTGTAGGTATTATGACCTTTTCTTCATCAGCTTCTTCTTCTTCAATGAATCCACCAGGAATACTTGTCTTCTTTTTTATGGTGTCTTTGGGTTGAATAGTCTCTTTTGAGGGAAGGGGTTGGGCTTTAGATTTCTCTTGATTTTCAATCCTTTGCTTTGTATTTCTCAAGCCATAAGAATGCCCAAAAGTTTCTTCTAATCCTGTGGAGATGCATGGTGGTTCCCAATCACCCCAATTGTCCATTGATATAAAGGCAGTTGATTTTTCCTTTTTCTTTTGTTCTTCCTCTTTGTTCTTTTCCTCTAACTTTCTTTTGAGTTCCTCTTGTTCCTTCTGAAATTCTCTGACTAAATATTTTGGTGGAAATTTTCCATCATTGGGGATCCTTTCCCAATTGGGATATAAATAATTGAAACCTTGTCTGATAACCCATTTCTTGTTTTGATCCTCCACTAGTTCACTACATCTTCCAACTGAATGACCTTCTTCCATGCAATAGTAACATTTAACAGAAAACCTTGGTACATTCTGTGCTGGAACATAGGGTACACTTCTGTTTGGTGGTGGAGAAACATTATCTCTTGGTCTTAATCCTTGATTGTTTGACTGAGGGTTACTAATTATTTTCTTTTGGGGTGTAGCTACATTAGTTAATTCATTTAATTGATCCATGAACTGTTTTACATCTTCATTTTCAGCAGGTGCCTCCTCCTTGACTACTTCCTTTTGTTCTTTTAGGGTTTTTGTAAGTTCTTTCATTTTCTTAAGGGCTTCTTGCATTCCTGGAAATACCTCTTCCTTGAATTGAACTCTCCTTTCCTTATTCTTTGATTCTTTCTGTTCAGCTATCCTTGGAGGTGAAAGTCTTTTGGTGACTAATACTCTTGCTTCCAATTCCTGTTCAATGTACTTCTTCAAGATCTTCATTGGTGGTATGAGGTATCCTCCATCTTCTGCTCTAACCATGACATTCTCCTTTATCATTTCTTTACTGATAGCTCCTTTTATGTCTGCAGAGAGACAGTCAAACAGATCCTCATGAAACATATTATCTTGAGGAATATATTTATATCTTAAAAGGTATGTAATAATTGTCTCATATTCTCCCATAAATCTCTTATACTGTGAAAGATTACTGATTCCACCTTCATCCTGTGTTTCATTGAATAGCTGTACAAGGGAATCCTTTCTATATCTTCTTTCAGGTTCAACTCTCCCCCATTTTGTTATAAGGTCCTTTTTAAGCTGAGTCCAATTTCCTTCTTCATATCCTGGCATAGCTTCTATTGCATCACTAATTTTGGAATCTGTTGTCCAAAATGCCATCTGCATTGCCAGATCTTCTTCTGTTGCACCTTCAATTTGGGCTATTCTTTCAATCTTCTTGATAAATTTTTCAACTTCTTCACCATTGAAATTGAGGTTGTAATTCTTTGCTTTAATTTTTACTACTGATCTTTCTTTCCTTGGGATCTCTTGTTGTAGTGGACTTGGATGTGTTGGTGTTGAAACAAAAACTCTCCTTGGGGTATTTGATGGTCTTGACTCTGTTGCTGGAGTAGATGTTGCTCTAGGTCCAGGTGTTGGTGATATTGGTGATTCTTCTGGTCTAACATGTCTAGGTAAACTGGATTCATTAGGGCTAGCTCCTGGTGTATATGATGTTGATTCTCTTCTCTTTCCCTTCTTTTTACTTAGATTATTGATAGTATCCTGCAGCTTCTGTGCCATTTGCTCTTGTGTCTCTTTGAAAAGCCTCATGAGATATTCACTCTGATCTTCTTCTTCACTTTCCTCCTCATACTGTCCTTCTACAGTATCCTCAGGTAATGGTGGTAATTTTGATGTGGACTGATCCATGGTCTCTACTTTATAAATACTCCCTCTTGTCTCCTTTGATTTATTTATTCCTTTTCTTGATTCTTGAATGAGATTAAAGAAGAACTTCCTTATCTTCTCCTTTTCCTTTTCTTCTGTTCTTGGTGTTGGGATAAGATCACTATATTCTACTTGAGATTCTTGTGCTGATGGTGTTGAGTTTTTAAATGGATAATAATAATGATATGAGGATGATGATGATTGATGAGATGATGGTGAATTATGATATGATGATTTTTGATTGGTGGATTCCAGTTTTTAAAAGATATTTATCTTGTTAATTTTATTGTTTTGAGATCAAGCTGAAGAGATGCTAAGGGTATTCCAATCTGACATGCCACTGTTGGGACACCAGATGTGGGAACTCCTCTGCGTGTGGGATAAAATGAGGCAGTACCTGGAAGGGGAAATTACAAGAAAACAGTTTTGAATTGCTGTTTGAGACTTGTAACCCTTGCTCTGCTCGTGTGCTAGAATAATCTAGACTGCCCTTCCTAATATGCTAAGTTATCTTTACTGAGCTCACCAAATCAATTTTATAATTGATAGTGGCTTGATCAGAAAATATTAGACTCAACAATCTCTAATCAGACTTTGCTCTACTCAAAACAATGGTTATTTAAAACCTTAACAAATAAATTCTTTTTAAAACTTTCAGCAGGCTGAGTGGATTCCACCAGATGATAGTACAACAATATATAAAAGATAATATAGTAACTAAAATAAATAAATAAAAAATAATAGGAAACACTATCTTCTAATACAAAACCACAAAATATTCTTTTCTTGATAATTCTTTAATAGATATAGAAACTAATAGCTAGGATAACAGCAATCTTCGATTCTCTGCAATAATAAACTTGAAAGGGATAAAAATATATTTCAAGCCCTTTTGATGTGATGGATGGGATAATACTCTAATACTTGTGAATGATATAGTATAATATGGGTAGTTTAATGTTATGTTTGGTGTTGATTTAATAATAGATTAAATGATATCTTCTGGTTTTCTGATAATAATAATATCTAATTGTTATAGTTTCAATATTAATTTGAGCTAAACAATAATGTATTTAATTTTATTTTGTTCCTTGAGGATAATTTATTAGGGATTACCCAATAAATACAAATCCACTTTTATTTTAAAAGTAGTAAAATTACTTTGGTTGTGCAGGTTTTGTTTTAAAACAAGCAAAATTACTCTCTTTGAGGAAGTTTTCAACAAAAAAACTAGCACAAAACTAATTATAATGGTTAGGTTTTATTTCAAAGCCTAAAAAATTACTTTGGTTTGATGGTTTTATTTTAAAACTCTCTAAAAATTACTTTTAAGGATTTAAACACTAAACTCCAGAGACGCCTTGCTCATGAGCTTCAAGCTTTAAGATCCTAATTAAATAAGGCACTAGTCTACCTGCTAGTAAGGGATGAATTAAAGTCTTTTCACACTATTGGTTCTCTTGATCTATGTCAACAACGAACCTCAGTTACTAGGCTTAATTTATCAAAATTTCTAGTATACCTCCTAGAAGAGGGATCAGAAAAAATAAATTCAATTTATAATTTCTAGATAGGGAAAAGGGAAAAAGTGGGAGAGAGGGCCTCTATTTATAGCCGTGGGGCCCTCCATAGGAGTGCAAAAAAAGAGGGGACTTAGAAATTTTCAGCCTCTGGTGGCTGTGCAAAGCTGTGCAAACTATTCACATGACACATGTGGCTGTGTAATACAGTTAAACCTTAATTTCTAGCCCTGGAATCCTTATCTCCATGTATTACTCAATTGATTACTAATCTGTCAGCTGATTTTCCAGTATTATAGTTTTCTGGCTTCCTGTATTACTCATTGACCTATCTTACCTGTATTAACTGTATTCTTCCTGAAAATTCCTAAATCTTTTATATTCCTTCCAAAATTCAGTCCCACTTTTCATCTCTGCAGCTTCAATGAGAAATTTGGGGGTTACATTAACAGAAAAGTTGATGTAATATGGCCTTTCCAATTCAGCAATAAATTATTTCAGTCTTCAAAAATTAATCATTTAATTATCTAAAGGAACTCAATGATGCTTATCTCCTCTTTGGGTGGTTCATAACAGCAAAAATACATGAAATTTCCCAAATTGATACTTCAAAAGTGTTTTGTTCCACACCTTGAACCTTCTATGTCCCCTATGATGCCTACAACTCTGCTCTTTATTAATTGGCATCCTCATTGTGACTCTGATTATATTAATCACCCAATTGCTTATATTTAAGCATATTAAAAAAAATATATATTAAAAAAGATTATTTACAGAGAAAATTGAAAAATGTCTTTGATTTGGGTACTGTCCATCACAATTATGTGTTGGATAGTGCAGTGGGGTGACACTGGCGGAGCAAATCTGTGGTCAATTTTCCTTAATGAAAATATCATTTGTGTTATTCCATGTTTATTTTACTGTTACTTTTCCTCAAAGGTGATTTCATACTATTGATATCCTCTTTTATATAAATAATTACCATAAAAATAAAAAATTTATTCAGCTGAACTGTCATGGTATACCACACCATCAGTCATTACTATCCTCTATATATTAAGTCTTAAAAGAGATTCAAGATGTTGGAGAAGATAATAATGTATCTTAACTTCATCCCTTCTTTGGTAATATGGACCTTCCTCCTTCATCTTATCATGACTCCCCGGAGGAGTTGTGGGATGAAGAGGAAGAGCCAGAAGAAGAAGAAACTGTGAGGAAGGTTGTTCCTTCTGCTTATCACCAGTACTTGGATGTATTCTCCAAGGTCAAAGCAGAGAAACTTCATCCTCACCATGCCTGTAATCATCATATTGAGCTGGAGGGGTCTCTACCTCCAGTTGGGGTGATCTACTCTTTATCAAATCAAGAGTCAGATACACTCAGGGCCTAAATTTCAAATAATATAGAGAAAGGTTTCATCTGGCCAAGCTCCTCTTCAACAGGAGCACCCATCCTCTTTGTCAAAAAGAAAGATGGTGGCCTCCATTTTTGTGTGGATTACCACAAACTAAATTCTGTTACTAGGAAGAAAAAGCATCCTATACCTCCTATGAATCAGCTTCTTACTGTCTTTAATGGTTCCTGTATCTTCTCCAAGATTGATCTGTGTGGTTCTTATAACCTGCTCAGAATCGTGAGCCTGAGAGGTATTTTCATATACCCAAAAGACCACAAATAACAAAATAAGATATAAATATAAATAAAATAAATTTATTTACATTATCAAAAAAAAGAAATTAAAATGTAAATACAACTTTATATACAAAAATAAAAATTTAATTACAATTTAAAATAAAAATTACTTTAAATTTTGAAAATTGTAAAATTGCATTTTTACTTCAAAAAATTAAGTAAGAATGAATTTTTAATAAAATTGATGAAATTGCAATATTTTTGGTAAAACTTTACATATAATATATTATAAATTTTTATCCAATAAATAAACTTAAGAGAATTATTTCACCATTGGATTCCTCATAAAAAATAAGGTGGGGTCACCTCTGGGTAAAATTTCTGTAACTCAACTCTAAATAAGCTTAAATTAAGTTTTTAGTATTTTCTGTACAAAATTTGAAAATACTCAAAACCTTAATTTCATTCACATAAAATGTGGTGTTAACCATCAATTTTTGTGTTAAAATTGAGGTGTTGTGTGTAGTTTAAAAGCTATGAGGAATTGAAGTACTTTCAATTTAAATGTCAAAATGTGTGCGTGTATTACATAAGTGAATGGTCATTTACATATGAGGTATCAATTATTACAGTTGTGTACTGTAAAGCTCAATTGAATTGTATGTGTGAATTACAAATGTATTAGATGATGAGGAATTAAAGAAAAAAGAAATCGGAAAGATTAATTCTGGGGGGGAAAAGGTACTCAAGCTCCAAGGGGGAGCCAGACACCCAAAATCCTTTGTGAAAGGCATGGGATGTCAAAATAAACGCAAAAATTCATCACTTTTGGCCTGGAATTGAGTCACAGGGTCTGTGACTCAATTGATGATGAGGTTTTGATACCAACCAGGGCAGTTTTAACTGTTGACAAGAGGGTAAAACTACCCTTAAGCTAAAACAATCTTTTTAAAAACAGCTTTAACTTGTTTCTACGTCTCTTACACACATTCTGACATGCGTTGAAGGCTCTAGACCAGGTATTACTATAGTAATGGCTGATTCAAGGGTCTAAAATGGCTAAAACCAGCGTTTTTTTGGTCTAAAACAAGGTTCAATGATGCCATAATTGGCTTTTCTGTTGTCAGAGTGTTTTCCACGACTGACAAGAGTAAATTTCACTTTCTGAGTAAGAAAATTGATGGCTATAAAAGAATGTCTTCTTTGGCCCACTTTTTTTCTTCATGTTAGAATCTTTACCTTTTATAATTAGTTTAAACACTGTTAAACCAATTGATAAAATATTCCAACAACCCTTTCAAAAACATTTCAAACCTCTTGACTATGTGAAAAAATCATTCTAATGATTGTATGTAACTCTTATAATCATTTTTACCCCTTGAACCACCCCATAAGTGAATTAAAGCATCTTTCATCACTGTTAACTTTGTCACTTTGTTTCCAAATTGACTCTGGTCACTTTTGGGTGTGTTTTCTCTTTAAATATATTTTTAAAGACTTTGTTATTTAATTAATTGCTTGAAGTTCTTTGCTCAATTAATTCCAATTGAAATTGCTCTTGAAGAAACTTCTTTTGTAGCCTTAGATATCTCTTGTAGAGTATTTTTGGATAGATTTTTATTGTTGGTAAAACAATAAATCTTTATAATATTATTTTTTTATACTTATAAATTTAAAGGCAATAAAATTTGAACATTTTCTCTTAAAAATACTATTTCATACTCTTTTTCATCATTTCTTACCTTATACAAATTTTGAGGACAGGAAAAGTACTTGATTTTTAATCAAAGTTTCATATCCACACCTTACATTTGGGGGCCCAGCTGTGATATTTTACCTGTGACATAATGTTTTACTCTTTCAAATCTTTTTTTTCTTATCTTGAAAAATTCAAAAACATATATAAAATACTTATAATTTAAAAAAATCCATAAAAAATAATCTTTTTTTCATATTATAAGTCAGGCTTTATTTTTTCATTTCTCTCTTGAAAAAATCTTTTTTACTTAATCAATTGGCTTTTTCATTAATTTTAGTGTCTGACAACGTGGTAAGACAAGAAAATACTGAAACAGCCTCAAAAGTAACAAGCATTATTCCTACAAGTACTGTGAATTCTGACCATAATAGTACAGTTATTATAACCCAGAATAATCAACCAGAACCAATTTTTTCTGAATTAATTAACTTGGATATAAGTAATAACATTCAGAAGGCTAAGAATTTGGAAAATAGTAAGTTTTTTGACATAAAGTTACTATTTTAAGCTTTTAAACATAAAATATGCCTTCAACCAGAGCAGGAGCCAGCTATAACCCCTCAAGCAGCTCCCAAAAAGGTCATAGACATGATTATGGCAGAAGCCAATCAGTTAAAGAAGGACAAGGGTCAGTTGATGACCTCCAAGTTAATAAATTATGTCATTATGAAGCTGATGATACTTTTTTACCTTTGAATAGAGCTGACACCACCACAAGAAGCCTCTGTGGACATTTACAAAGAAAGCCAGAAGGCTTACAACAATGCATTGCAGCACAAAGAGTACCAGCTCACTGCAGATCTGTGGAAAAACTGCATGAATTCTTACCTGACTGTGAGGAAATTCCTGGGCCATCCCAAAACTTGCAGGTTACTCAATGGGTGGCATCCATTGATGGAAAAGAAGAACATGATGCTTTTAAAAGCAGAATGGAGGAAAAACAACCCTCCACCACCCAAGCAAGTGCCAAAAACAGCCCCATTAGCCAGCAGCAGCAATTCCAATGTGAAAAAGCAGCCACAAGCTCAAAACAAGGGCAAAGGAAAGGCACCAGCCACAAAACCTTACAGCCAGGGTTACAGGATCCCAAAGATTCAGAAGGATGCCATGGAGAATGTATTTCAGATGGCCAGAACAATGATGGAATTACAGAAAAAGGAGGAAGCCAAATTAAAATATCAGAAATGATTTCTGATATCTTTGATTCTATCCCAGAGTTGTATGAAGCTATAAATGACATAAAAACTCATGTTTCTGATAGAAATTCATCCATTTTCAAGAATCTTAAAACAAACAACTTAAGTATGAGCCAAATAAATGAAACACTTATGTGTTTTGAGAAAGTTTTAATAACAATTAAAGCTTCTAATGATGGAAATTATTTTGGCAATAATATAAATGAAAAATCTGCCATTATTAAAGAATTAACAGACAAATATTCTAAATTCAATACTGATGACATAATTGAAACAAGAATCAAAAAATCCATAAGTACTATCAAAGAGGAGAATAAAATTGTTCTTGAGAATATTTCAAAATCATTTACTGAAGTAAAGACATATACAGCTGCCTTGAAAAGGTGTTTTGACACCTCACAAGAGGAAATATCAAAATTAAAAATGAAGTTGAATCAGATCACCTCTAATAATACTAGAAAAACAGAACTATGGCAAGATTTAACACAAACAGAAGATAATCATAAAACTAATGTAATAGATTCAATACAAAGTTTACAACATGAATTCAGAAATTCCCAAAGGTGTAAGAATAGTAAAATGAATGATATTGAACAATTACTTCACACCTTACCAAGAATGTCTACACCTTTGAATAAGAATGAGGGCACAAGAATTCCAAATTCACAAGTATTGGAGGTTGAAAACTCACAGCTATAAAATGAATTTTCCACTTCTTTTCATAACTTGGAACCATCAATGGGACAAGAACTCCTGACAGAAGTACCAAAACTTAAAGAATGGCCTCACTTCAGTGGTGAAGGAGAATATGACCATATGGAATTCATCAGAGGTATTGAAATGATTAAATAAGATTTTGAATTACCAGACAGATTGGTAACAGCAAGATTTAACACCTTGATTACCAGATCAGCTCACAGATGGTATATCAAGTTAAGACAAGCACATGGACACCAAAGTTGGACTTGGTGGAAAACCCAAATTATCAACAAGTGGGCCAATGATGTTTGGAGATTTAAAGTGGAAACAGCTTTTGAATCTGCCTGATTTAATTATTGTAAAGACAAAGATTTACCATGGTTTTGCCAACAAAAAGACAGATTAACAGCATTGTATCCTGACATGTTAGAATTTATGATCCACAGAAAGATTCTGAGACAATGTGGAGGTTAATTAGAGCATGATGTCAAAAGAAGGACTATTGAACAATCTTTAGCAGAAGATATTATTAATATATTAGAAGACATAGCCACCAGAACCAGAATTGGTTCTAGTAGGGTGAATCTCAAAACAAGGTTTAATACACCTTGGAAAGATTCTGTGGACAAAAATTCCAAAGAGAATTCTAATAATGCTAAATATAAATCTGCATATATAATCAGAAAGTGCCATATTTGCCAAAGCACCACCCACTTAGCCAATACATGTCAAAAGAGGGGAAAAATCAATGAAAGTTACATTGAAAAAGAACCTGATGTTGAAAAAGAGGATAATATACTTTAAGAAAATTCAGATGATAAGTCATCAATATTTTCTGAATCTTCAAAACATATAGAAAATATCAATGCCACTTTTGACATCATGGATTCTTATTCCCACTTGCCACAATTAAGCAATGGTCAACTTGATTTGTTAAAAATTCAAGATGCACAACTTATGAAAACCAAACCAAACAGGGGAAAAGGTTATACAGCTGGTACCTCCTGTATAACAGAAGTGGTAATTGACAACAAACCCACTTAACTTTCACTTGAACCAGGAGCCTTTTTCTCTTGTGCTGGCAAATCTTTTCTTAAGATTTGTTTACCAAATTTTGAAGATCAATTGTTACCAATTGATGGCATAAAATTCAATAGTGCAAGTAATCCAATGAAAGCATTGGGAATATTTGAGACCAATGTAATATTTCCACATATCAATGGAAATTTAAGAATCACTGTTGAACTTGTTGTTATGGAAAATTGCTCTAGTAACCATTTTATATCAGGAAATTACTATTTGATCATGTATGGAATAGACTTAAATAACAACAAAGACAGATACCTTACTTTTGGAGACAATAAGCATCAAAAATTTGCCTTTTTACCATTTAGAAGACAAATTACAGTAAGTAAAGTAGCACCAGTCAACTTAGAGCTGTAAAGATTCAAATATGAACAGTTAAATAAAGCTGAAATAAGCCTTGATCTGACTGATAATCAGGAAAATGAACTTTCTGCCCTTTTATATGACCACAGAGAAGCATTTTCATCAGACAAAGAACCTTTGGGGGCAATTATCAGTCATGAAGTTGACATAATCCTTAATATTGAGAGACCTTATCCACCACTCCTAAGAAGACATGCATATCCAGAAAGTCCTAAATCAAGAGAAGCTCTGGAAATTCATATTATAGAAATTCTAGACCTTGGTGTAATAAGAAAGGTTGGCCATAATGAGGAAGTAGAAATAACTACACCAGTCATAGTGGCATGGCATAATGAAAAATCTAGAATAGTTGGGGACTTTAGAGCTCTGAACACTTACACTGTTCCAGAAAGGTACCCAATACCAAAAATTCAAATTGCCCTTACCCAGATATCTCAAGAAGTGTATATGACCACTATGGGTGCCCTTAAGGGATTTCAACAGAATGTAGTGACACCAAGGTCAAGAAAATACTTGAGAGTTATTGTTCATTGTGGAGTATATGAATATTTGAGGATGCCTTTTGGTATCAAGAATGCACCTTCACACTTCCAAAGAATGATGAATGAAATCTTTTCTGAAGAAATTTTAGAAGGATGGTTAATCATTTACATTGATGATATTATTGTCTGTTCCAAAACTTGGGAAGAACATATGTACAGATTATCCATAGTTTTGACAAAAATCCCATCTGTCAACATGAAAATTTCTTTAAATAAATGCCATTTTGAATTTAAAGAACTTAAAGCACTGGGACATGTAGTATCTGGTTTATCCCTTGGAATTGACAAAAACAAGGTTGCAGCAGTATTGCTGAAACCCATGCCTCAGAACAAGAAATAAATTCAGTAATTTTTGGGGTTTTCAGGATATTACAGGCAACATATTAAAGATTTTTCATCCATAGCAAGACCTCTTTATAAATTATGTGACAAAGACAAAGTATTTGAAATGACTGCTGAAAGAGTCAAAGCCTTTGAATCTTTGAGACAAGCCTTGACCACTGCTCCACTCTTACTGATGCCAGACTTTAAGCTGCCTTTTAAGCTTTATATTGATTCATCAGGGGATGGGCTTGGTGCTGCACTTCACCAAGTTCAGATTATCAATGATAAACCTATGGAAGGACCCATATGCTTCATATCCAGGCAAATCAAACCAACTGAAGCCAGATATGGAGCCAGTCAAATGGAGTGCTTATGCCTTGTATGGGCCTTGGAAAAGCTAAATTACTCTCTGGAAGGATGTGTTTTTGAAGTAATAACAGATTGTACTGCTGTTAAGTCACTTTTAAACATGAATACTCCTAACAGGCATATGCTCAGATGGCAACTAGCCATACAAGAGTATAGGGGAAATATGACCATTGCTCATGAAGATGAGAATATTCATAAAAATGCAGATGGACTGAGCAGATGGCCATTACCAAATAATATTGATAATCCTGCTTATGTTCCAGAGGAAGATTCCCCACAAGTCCCCATAGAAGGAATCAGTGTTACAGACCTGAAAACCACTTTCTTTGAGGAGGTAAGAAGCAGTTATACTCAGGATAAAAATTTTACCATTTTATGCCAATTACTTACTAAGGACTGTAAAGACAATTCTTTGATACATGCCTTAGATGAGATATGCATAAAATCATATGATGAAGGAAGATTCCACTTACTGGATGGTATTATTTACCACAAAACTAAGCATAAATGTGTCATGACAGTTGTGGACAGGTTCTTAATCAATCTTCTACTTAAAGAATGCCATGAAAGCCCTTTCTCGGGACATCTGTCTGAGGAAATAACAAGAGAAAAAAGAAACACCTGCATATGGTGGCCAATGTGGCAGAAAGATGTTTCAGAGTATTGCAAAACCTGTGACAGATGTCAAAAAGCAAATAAATCCACTGGCAAAAGACTTGGAAATATGATCAAGGTTCAAGAGCCCAGCAGACCTTGGGAAATTGTCCATATGGATTGGGTAACTGGCCTGCCACCAGGGAGTCACAGAAGCTATAATGCTTGCCTAGTGATTGTTGACGGATTTAGTAAGACCCCAATTTTTCTACCATGTCACAAGGATGATACAGCCATGGATACAGCTCTTCTGATATGGAATAAAGTAATATCATGGACTGGCATATTCACAAACATCATGAGTGACAGAGATCCTAAATTCACCTCAGAATTATGGACAAATATTCACCAACTATTTGGGACAAAATTATCCTTCTCTACAGCCTACCACCCACAAACTGATGGTCTGACTCAAAGGGTGATCCAAACCTTGGAAGATATGGTAAGAAGATTTTGTGCATATGGCCTTTAATTAAAAGACTGTGATGTATTTACCCATGATTGGTGTACTCTTTTACCAGCACTAGAATTGGCATATAAGACATCCATTCATGCCAGTACCAATCAAACTCCTGCTATTCTAGAAAAGGATGGAATCCCAAATTACCTCAAGATTCCTTGAAGAAAGATTTAGTTGAGATACATCCTACAGCTGCTAGCTTTACAGGAATTCTAGAAAAAACTAGAAAGCATGCAATAAGGTTCATGGAAGACTCCTTTGCATATGCTAAGGACAAATGGGACAAGTAACATGCCCCTCCAGATTTCAAAGTGGGAGATTTAGTACTTGTATCCACCACTAACTTCAATAACATCAAGGAATATAAAAAGCTCAAAGATTCATTTTCAGGACCTTTTGTTACTGAAGAACTTAGCAATAAGAATCCTACATTTCCAGTGAGCTTGATAAAGCCATATAAATCTAGTGATGCTGAAAAATTTCCCTTGAGGAATAAAGTTCCCCAGTTTATACCTCCTATTGAATAATCTGGTATCAAAAATATTACCAAAGTTCTCAAAGAAAGAAAGTTAAGAACCAATAAAGTAAGGGAGTACCTTGTTAGGTACAGTGACACAGCTTGTGAAGATGAATTGTTAGCAGAAAAAGACATACCTGAAGCTACTAAACTTCTCAGAAGATTCAGGAACACTAGAAATAACAATATTACAAAGTAATATTCTGTTTTTAGGGGGAGGGAATGTGAGCCTTAGAGGTAGTTTCATATACCCAAAAGACCACAAATAACAAGATAAGATATAAATAGAAACAAAATAAATTTATATATATTATCAAAATAAGAATTAATATATAAATACAAATTTAATCATAATTTAAAATAAAAATTACATTAAATTTTAAAATTATGAAAATACATTTTTACTTGAAAAAATTAAGTAAAAATGAATTTTTAATAAGATTAATGAAATTAAAATATTTTTGGTAAAAAGTTACATAAAATATATTATAAATTTTTATCAAATAAATAAACATAAGAAAATTGCTTCACCATTGGATTCTTCATAAAAAATAGGGTGGGGTCACCCCTGGGTAAAATTTCTGTAACTCAACTCTAAATAAGCTTTAATTAATTTTTTAGTATTTTCTGTACAAAAGTTGAAAATCCTCAAAACCTTAATTTCATTCACACCACGTGTGGTGCTAACCATCAATTTTTGTGTTAAAATTGAGGTGTTGTGTGTAGTTTAGAAGTTATGAGGAATTGAAGTATTTTCAATTGAAATGTCAAAATGTGCACATGTATTAAATAAGTGAACTGCAATTCACATATGAGGTATCAATTATTACAGTTGTGTACTGTAAAAACTTGATTGAATTGTATGTGTAAATTATAAGTGTTACATGATGAGGAATTAAAGAAAAAATAAATTGGAAAGATTAATTCTGGGGGGAAAAGGTACTCTAGCTCCTTGCTGACAGGAGTGGGATGTCAAAATCCACACAAAAGTTCATAACTTTTGGCCTTGAATTGAGTCACAGGGTCTGTGACTCAATTGATGATGAGGTTTTGATACCAACCAGGGCAGTTTTAACTGTTGACAAGAGGGTAAAACTACCCTTAAGCTCAAACAATCTTTTTAAAAACAGTTATAACTGGTTTCTATGTCTCTTACACACATTCTGACGTGTTTTGAAGGCTCTAGACCAGGTTTTACTATAGTAATGGCTGATTTAAGGGTCTAAGATGGCTAAAACAAGCCCTTTTTTGGTCTAAACCAGGGTTCAATGATTCCATAATTGGCTTTTCTGTTGTCAGAGTGTTTTCCACAACTGACAAGAGTAAATTTCACTTTTGGAGTAAGAGAATTGATGGCTATAAAAGAATGTCTTCTTTGCCCCACTTTTCTCTTCATGTTAGAATCTTTACCTTTTATAATTAGTTTAAACACTGTTAAACCAATTGATAAAATATTCCAACCACCCTTTTAAAAATCATTTTAAACCTTTTAACCATTTGAAAAAATTATTATAATAATTGTTTGTAACTCTTATAATCATTTTTACCCCTTGAACCACCCCATAAGTTAATTAAAGCATCTTTCATCACTGTTAACTTTGTCACTTTGTTTCCAAATTCACTCTGGTCACTTTTGGGAGTGTTTTCTCTTGAAATATATTTTTAAAGACTTTGTTTTCTAACGAATTTCCTGAAGCTCTTTTCTCAATTAATTCCAATTTAAATTGCTCTTGAAGAAGTTTCTTTTGTAGCCTTAAATATCTCTTGTAGAGTATTTTTGGATAAATTTTTATTATTGGTAAAACAATAAATCTTTATAATATTATTTTTTATACTTATAAAGTTAAAAGCAATGAAATTGGCCTGTTTTCTCTTGAAAATACTATGTCATACTATTTTCAATCATTTCTTACCTTATACAAATTTTGAGGGCAGGAAAAGTACTTGATTTTTAATCAAAGTTTCATATCCACACCTTACAAAAATAAAGGAAGGTGATGAACACTTTAATCTTTTTAGGACCAAATATGGCAGACATGCCATTTGGGCTCACCAATGCTCCTGCCTCTTTCCAAAACCTTGTTAATGATATTTTATATGATCTTCTTGATACTTATGTTGTAGTTTATTTGGATGAAATTATGGTTTTTTCCAAATCTGAGGAAGAGCATGTCACTCATGTGTCCACTGTTATTGCCAGACTCAGAGCCAATAACCTCTTTGCTAAGGCCTCAAAGTGCCTATTTCATGTTTCTAGTGTAGAGTATTTAGGTTATATTTCTTATTCTGAAGGACTCAAGATGGATCAAGCAAAATTCCAACAAATTCTCAATTGACAACCTCCAAGAAACCTCAAGGCCCTTCAATCTTTACTTGCCTTTGCCAATTTTTACCGCCATTTCATCAAGAATTATCCAAAGAAAATTGGTCCACTCACAAGTTTCCTCAAGAAATATTCCTGTTTCCCCCTCAATGAGGAAGCTCTTAGACAGTATCATCAACTCAAAGAGGCTTTCACCACTTCTCCAATCCTTCTCTACACACCATTGTATAGACTGATGCTTCTGATTATGCCTTGGGTGCTGTACTGAGTCAGGTCACTGACTCAGGAAAAAATCCCATTGCATTTGGTAGTTGCAAGCTTCTTCCAGAAGAGCTCAACTATGACATTCATTAAAAGGAACTCCTTGGAATAGTCCAGGCTCTCAAGCGCTGGAGAGCTTTTCTCCTTTCACTTTCTTCCTCTTTTGAAGTTCTCACCAATCATTCCTCACTTCAATATTTCATGTCATCAAAGATTCTCACTTGCCATAAAGCCTGCTTGGCTGAGTTCTTATCTGAATTTCATTTCTCAATCACTTACTGCCCTGGCTGCTTGGATACCCTTCCAGATGCATTGTCACATTGGGACAACATTTACCCAGAGAGGGGGGAAGATTTCATCAGAAAGAATCCAATGAATTATCAAAAAAATCAAGGAGCATTAAATTCAAGCCTAAAAATTCTTTGCAGTAAAGCTGGATTAATTTTCAAATCTGATTGATTGAACTCAAAAGGCATTATGGCAAAATTCTCATTACAGAAGTATTCTTCAAGATTTGGGTAAAGGTAAATCTGTCCAATATTATTCTCTTGATTCCTCTTCCCAACTTCTCCTTTTCAAAGATTGGGTGGTGGTTCCCAATAACCCCACAATTAAGCTCAATATAATTCAAAAGCGGCATGACTCTCCTCTACCTGGACACCCTGGCCAAGAGAAGACTCTCAAGCTTGTCAAGTGGGATTTTTTCTTGTCTGGCATGACTCAATCTATCAAGGATTATGTCTCATCCTGTAAACAGTGTTCAAGAAACAAAAATATTCATCACAAGAAGTTTGGACTCCTCAAACCTCTTCCAATTATAAATGGTCCTTGGATTTGTCTTTCAATGGATTTCATCACTCAATTGCCACTGTCAAATTCCTTTGACTCAATCCTTGTCATAGTGGACATATTCTCAAAAGTGGCAGTTTTTATTCCAACAATTTCTTCAATAACTTCATTGGATTTGGCCCATTTAGTCATCAAGAATATTTTCTCAAAGCATGGCCTTCCTTCAAGAATTGTTAGTGATAGAGGTTCTCTTTTTGTTTCTTCTTTTTGGACCAAACTTTGTTAGAAGCTCAAGATTTCAAGAGATCCATCAACTGCTTACCATCCAGAAACTGATGGATAGACAGAGAGGGTAAATCAGATATTAGAACAGTACCTTTGGATGTATTTCAGTTATTATCAAGATGATTGGAACACCTGCCTCCCTCTGGCTAAATTTTCTCGCAATAACTCTGACCACTCTTCAACAAAACAATCACCGTTTTTCACTTTTTATGGAAGAGATCCTCATTTTTACTCAGTTCACATTACTCAAGATACTCCTTCTGGAAATTTATCAACAAAAATACATTCAGTACAGCAAGATTTCAAGAGAGAAATTGAAGTTGCCATAAACAGGCTCAGGAGGTATGCAGATAAAAGTAGAGAAAGTCCACCTGTTTTCAATCCTGGTGACATAGTATGGCTTTCTTCCAAGAACATCAAATCAGCTAGACCCATCAAAAAACTGTCTGAAAGATGGTTGGGTCCTTTTCTGATCTTGAAGAAAGCCAGCACTCACATCTACTCCCTCAAGCTCCCATCTCAATGGGAGTCCATCCACCCAGTCTTCCATATTTCACTCTTGGAACCAGTCAAGACATCAAAAATCCCAAATAGGCATCAAGAGCTTCCTCCTCCAATTATAATTTAATAAGAAGAGAAATGGGAAGTTTCTCAAATACTGGACTCAAAGATCAAGAGAGGGAAATTATGGTATTTGGTGGAATGGAAAGGTTTCAGTCAAGACCCAGAAAGATCCACTTGGGAACCAATTGAAAACCTCAGGAATTGCCCAGAACCTATCAAGGATTTTCATCCTTTATATCCTGAAAAGCCAGGACCCAATTCTTCAAGAGCTTTATTATTTATGGTGCTTGGTGGGGAGAGGAATTACCAAAAGTAAGTCCCACTCCTGGTATGCACCTTTGGAGGTATACTACACTTTTTGTTGTAAGCATCATCTTGGCCACTCTGTGAGTACTCTGAAATTTTCGGACACAGATCTTTGGCCTGGCTTTAAACATCAATTCCAAAACTTTGGCCATTTTCACTTGGGAAAATGGACCATTCGTTTTCTTATTTTCTTTCCAAGTCTTTCCAATTCCAATTCATTCCTTCAGCAAATTTATTTTCTTTTTATGGCACTGGCAGGGGTGGTAACTCCTAGAAGTAAGTTCCTCTCCTGGTGTGAACTTCCCTGATGGGTCTACAAGCTTTAAAAACATCACCTTGGCCACTCTGTGAGCACTTGGCATCAAATCTTCTTTTCCAGGTCCTTGGACAATTCAAATCTATTGTCAAGAACAGTGATCAAGATTGGAACCTCCTCAAAAAATTTATTTCTCTTTACTTCTTTTATTTCTTTATTTGCATTTCTTGAATTTTCATTCTTTTATTTTTTATTTTTACTTTCATTTTGAATTTTTCTCTTATCACATCAAATTTTATGTCAAAATCATCATTCATTTTCAAAATTATCATCAATCAAGAAGCTAATGTCAAAAGAAGATCAAGCAAGTCCCGTGTCATATTTCAAATTCTTAATATCAGTTTCCAATTTTTTATCTTAATCATTCCTCTTGAATCCCTCTCTCAAAATCCTTCCAGTAGCCTCAACAGGCTTCACCTTGTATTGGTGCTCAGGAGCTCACCATTTCAAGGTGGGGGGTACTGTCACAACCATGGCAATTCACCCTCTTGGACCTCAATATGGCATATCCATGCCATATCCAATTTATGGAAATTTTTACATATCCATAATCATTGGCCAAATTGGCCATTTCATCTTTTTTGGCCTTTTATGTTCATTTCACTATCTGGGTCTAACTTGGCCCCTTCATCATCATCAGGCCTTTCCTTGCCAGGTTTTGCTTTTGGGAAGTCTTTTTTATTTTCCAGTCAACAGGGAAAATACAGCCCAAAAGCCTGTAATTGGAGTTTGAAGCTTTAAATACATATTTGCGCATTTTGGGCCATTTTCCCATGTAATATGGGTAATATTCCCAAATGGCCATTTTAGGGAATTTGAGGCTTAATTTCCATATTTGCACATTTTGTTCACTTTGTACAAATACAGTTTTGAATCTGTATTAGCTGTATTTGGCCAAAACATCCAAAAACTACTTTGTCATCTCTGAAGCCACCAAAACCCATTTTTCACTATTATCCTCCTGGCATCATCCCAAAAGACCTTTGGCCAATTTCACCCTCCAATAACCAAAAGTTCCATAAATGGTGTTATACACCATTATGCATCTTTTTTCACCAGAGATGCAATGGTTCCAATATCAAATGGTTATTTCAACATTCCATCAGGTCATCAAGGCATCACATCATCCAGAGGATTCATCAAGGCTCAAGGATAAGTGTCAATCTTAAATACCAATGAGGCCATCAAGAAATAATTGGTCATTCTCATTCACAGTACTCCTTCAGGTGAATACTGGAAGTTCATTCTCAAGGGATATTCAAGAGGCAGTTCCGAAAGAATTTGCCAAGGGTCAGTGCTCCATCAATCCACCTTGGAAACCACATTCATTCAATACAGTCTGGATTCATCAAGACCTGTATTTTCAATTATACACCATGGGAATTTCATTCAACCCAGTTCATTTCCCAATTTTGCGAGGTATACACTTCATCAAGCAGTTAGTACAGATTCAAGGATTCAATACAAAACAGTTTTCAGCCTGAAGGAGTCAATCTCTCAGCTTTTCACATATACCATCCTCCTTTGACCCTGGGGGGTTTTTCCCCCAGTTAATTAATATATTTTGATTTTATTCTATCTTTATTTATCTTATCATTTTTTTTAAGTGAATACTAATATTATCAAGTCAGTCATTTAGCACCTCTTTCTCTTTCTTTCTTTGCCTGTCAATGGATATTTGGTGATCATATCCTTACCAATTTCATTCTTCATTTTTTCAGGTTGAAACAGTGATTAAGGACTTACTTGGTTGGCTCTTTGGCCATTTGGCTTGTTATTTCTTGTATTTCATCTTATTTTCTTACCTGCATATTTCTTAGAGAAATTCATTGCTTTTATTTCATTATCTTTATCCTTTTTGAGTCTTCAAAGTGTGTTCCCTGATTTCTGAGCTCCAGGAAACTCTTGTCTTTCTACTAGAGCCCCTGTGACAGATTGATAAGAGTAACCATAAATTCAAAACATACCCTTTTTCTTTGATTCAACCAAATTGGCATATTTAGGTACAAACATATCCATCAAATGTTTATTATATCCACTCTTGTCATCCAATTTGGGTGTCAATTATTGATTGTTCATTTTTATTTAATGTGTTATGAATTTAATTTTCTGGTAAAAGAAGAAATAATTAACATTTTATTTCATGAATATCAGGCTTAAACATACTTACTGATTCATCTTTCACATTTTTCACTTGAACTAGGTCATCATTATTATTAAGCACAGGATCAAGATTGGAAGTTTATTCTAAATTCTTGTTTTTCTTTAATATTCAAATTATTTTTAATTATTCAAGTTTGAAAGAAAAAGAGGCAATAACTTACCTTATTAAACAAAAGATCATCATTATCATTTTTTAAGCTTTCTTTTTCTTGTGAATCATAGCTTGAAATGGGATTGACATTGGGCTTTTGGTCAAAAATTGAATCCATTTCAGCATAGCAAGGTCACATAATTTCAAGATTTTTGCTCATTTTTTTTGATACCTTTAATCTCATCTTCTTTAGTTAGTCCAGCCCCAGTTAAATTTTCAATTTTTTTTTTCTGCCATATACTTCTTTTTTATATGTTTTCCATCAATCTCAGATTCTTCTTGAGATGGGGTTTAGGTGATGTTGTTATTTTTTTGTTTACCTCAATGGCCATAAGCTGAAACCCATACTGCTTTGATGAAGGAGGCCTTTGAATTGATGTTTAACCACTAGTACCAAAACATGAGTCAAAATTGGATTTTATTGAAAGCCAATTAATTATGGTTAAATAATCTTCATGGATTAAGTGACCTGATGGATAAGTCAGGCCAGAGGTGATCTTCATATCTTACTTTATGTGCTTTTCTTTGGAAAAAGGAATTATTATATGTATTAAGAAATATAAATTTACTGTAAGCTTTTTAGTCATATTTTCAAAAATTTAGTGTAGAAGAATATGTTGTAAAGTTGTGAATTGTGAATACTCATTTTGGGTTAGGTTTCAAACTGAAATCCCAGATGAATGGGATTTGGTCAAAACACCAGGGGACTCAGTTAAAATGCCATGTGATTTACACATAAAAAACCTGAGATTTAGTGTTTGGATTTGGTGACTTTGACACCCCCTAATAGATAAAATCCATTATTATATTTCTAAGATCACATATTAGTTTTTTAGAATATCTCAAAAAAGAATATTTCATTCACTCAATAAAAAAGTATTCATAAATATTAAAAATTAATTTTTGAATTGTTTGAAATTGATAATTTTGAAATATTTTTAATATAAATTAGAATATCATTAATTTAAGATCATTAATAATTATTTTAGCTTGATTTATTAATTGTTTTGGTTTTAATATCTTATTATAATACTTATTAATTTCAAAACTTTAATTTCATTCAGATTGTTTTTTTCTGAATTAAAGAAAGTAATAAATTTGGTTAGGTTGATGCTTCCTTAAATTTAAAATTTATTAAAAAAATATTTATTAAATGAAATATAGTTTATTTAGTTTTTATTTTAATAAATCATGACATTCTATCTCATTAATTTTTAATTTTTGTTTGAGAGAAATTACAACTTAAAGAAATTAAAAGAAGGTGAAATAAATTAAAATATTTTAGAAATTCATTTAATAGGGGGTGTCAAACCTATGAAATCCCACATTAAAAAAAAGTGTGATTTGAGACCAAAATCCCACATTTCAAAACAAGTGATTTTGTCTCCCAAAAACCACTTTTTCTAACTCAGTCCCCCTGGGATTTTGTGAAATACCACATTATTTCCTATACTTCTTTAAACCTAATTGAATATTGAAATTTCAAACCTAACCACTGCCCTTCTCCAACAGTAAATTTTAACCCAACCCCTGGTGTAACCAATTAACCAATCTATTTACAATTCCATTCAATCTCCCACTTTCTTAAATTACTCAATTACTGATTTATCACCCACTGTCACCATCCTTTCAATGCCATGTCACCCAATGAAGACAATCCAATACACTCCCAGGATTTCATCTGGCCTGCCCCATCCTTCAGGTCACTTAACTCGGCCGGATTATTTATGTATTATCAATTGGTTGATGCATAAATCAAACTTTTATGCATGTTTTGGAACCAGTGTCTCCACATCGGCGGGAAGGCCACCCTCAAGTAAGAAGAATGGATTTCATCTTATGGCAATTGAGGTCAATAAAAAATCACGACACCGGCTGAATCTCAGTGCAACAAGCATTCGTGACGGATGGACTACATATAAGAAAAAATACACAACAGCAAAGAAGTTTGAGAATTTAACTGGGGCAGGTATAACAGAAGAGGATGAGAAAAAAGGGCTGCATAATATGGCTGATAAGCTTGAAAGTATGTGTTCATGTTTTTCAGAAATGAATTCACTCTTTGGCCATAAGCCAAATGTGACTCCACTAGCAACATATGATTCTCAAGAGGCTGGATTGATTTCAAATGAGGATTAAGAAGAACCAATAGAACATGAAGTAAGATATGATACATTATTTTATTATTTTTGCTAAATTCTGATGTGTTGTTTCTTTTCAGGTTTCAGCAATAACAGAGGAGGGAACAATCACAATTCAACCAAATATGGATATTGCCAAATATAAATTGAATGACCATGTGGAAGAGCCCAAAGTAAGATTTCTTTCATCAAACCAATATGAAAAAAATCGACTCTGAAATATTTTTTGTGTAGTTGCAGGATAATATAAATGGTTCATCCCAAAAGAGAAAACATAGTTCCAGATTCAATCTTAATAATACCAGTGGCGCACAGAAGAAGTTGTCTGATGTGTTGTCTCCAAGTTACTCACAAATAATTATTGATCAGCAAAAAGGTTGGTAGGAGATGGCTTTATTCTGAGGTTCATGCAGACTAATAATAGTTTTTTCAGGGAGAGAAGCTCATGATGAGGCCTGGTTAGAGTGGGATAAACAAAAATGGAATGAAGAAAGGAGTGCTCAGATTATGCAAACTGAACAACAGAGATTAATGAAGGAGATGGAAATTGAATTTGAACGGGAAAAAAATGCTGAGTGTAGAGAGCTGGAACAGTCCAAAATACAATCACAATATGATTTTGATATGGCCAAAGAGGCAAAAAAACCTGATTTTGAGAAAGAAAAATGGCAAAAAGAAGTGGAGATGCATGAAAAACAACAGAACATGGACTTGACTATAGAAGGGTTGAATTCCTCCCATCCAATTTCAGATTTAGAGTGTATTCTAAATTTGATTATTAAAAAGAGTTTAAGTAAGTGTTCTTCATTAAATATTATGAGTGGTGCCATTTGTTGACAGGATTAGTTTTTAAAAATAGGCTCATTTGGTATTTGATGGGTAAATGAAGGTTCAATTTGTGATTTTGCGGTTTATTGATTCAACACTGGAGGTGTGTTCTCACATAAGATGGGTGTGGATGCCCATTCAAATGATCAATCTTAAAGGATGTTGTTGTATTTTATGGCATGTTTGCCCTTTGAAGTTATTGTTGTGGCAATTAATCAAGTTTAATATTTCCAGTGAGGAAGCAGAGGAAGTGGACATTTGGCCTTTTAATAAACACCAGTTGTATTTTTAAATTCTGCAAATGCAATTCTAGTCAGAAAAATGATTGCCTATTTTTCCGAGGTTGAGAATAATTGATCCCTTGTTTAAAAATTAACCACATGTTTTTTTGAAAAGTCCTATAGTAGATTCCTCATTTTAGTATTTTTGTTCATCACTTTTTTTTAAATATATTCCTCCATCTTTAATTGATCTATTCTTTTTAAAGTTAGATCAATTAAATCAACACTCTTTTATTGATCAAGGCTTTTAGGTCTGCCATTGGCACAGGACTTCTGAGTAAATACACTGCAGCTCATCTTTATTTGATTGCATTGATGTGTTCTTTCAATCTGCACAGATATCAGCACATATTTTAATTGATCCAAAAGGCTTGTTTGAGGGCCTTTGGTGACTGTACTGTTTCATAAAGGGTGTACAGACCTTTTGATAAACAATGGTATGTACACCCTTTTTTTAAATTATTTCATTCCCAAGTGTTGCCAATAAGTATATACTTACTGTTACACTGCCACCACTACATAACCACCCGTCCATCCAAAACCATCACCTCTACCAATTACCGGCCACCACCACTACCTCCACTGCCAACTGGCCAACACCACTACCACCACATCCTCCTCCAACCATCTACCACCCCCACCTCCACATGCATCAATGGACAACTTCCAATCCCGGACAACCCCTTCAACCACTGACTGGCCACCACAATAACTACCTCTTCCTCCTCCAACAATCCACCACCACCACAACTGCCCAGGGTGATTGTCTACCTCCACCGCTGTAACAACTTAAACCAATGATCTGCCACCACCACCCATCCTTTCTATGCTATACTTATGAACCATATTGTTTTAATTTAGGGGAGGAATAATTAAGTTTTGGTATATATTTAATCTGAAATCATGATATCATCATCCAACAATCAACTCTCCTGTTCTTTATCCATTCCTTATCAATCATCTGATCATTTGACTGTTGGGACTCAACCAAATTACCAAATGACTGTCAATGAGCCGAATGTTCCCAAAATCTCTTTAATTCCCCATGTTGTGAAGCCTGTTGGGACTCAACCTCACAATCCTAATGATTTGACAGATGAAAATTCTCTTAATCATAATAAACCCAAGTCCAGACAACAAAGAAGAATGCTTCTATATATGAACCAAACAGCAGACCAGCTTCTCCATACTTACACTGGAAAAGAAGAAGAATGAGAATGCCTCCTGGTTAAAGCTTCCTCCACACAAACAACTACCTATACCCTATGTAATTATCAATAGACATAACAATCCCTATTTGCCTATTTTCATGTATCAAATTCACCCATTCAGCAGTCCAACACCTGCCTTCCATAAACTTCAAAAATTGATCATAACATTAAATAAGCTTGCAAACAACTGTCAAAATATCACCACTAACTCTGATATGCTTGATGGCATTATGAAAGGAATAGGATTTTGTCAGGGTTCTGATTCTGGTAAATCTTCTGGGGTTTATTGAAGGAAGGCAGGCTTGACAAAAAAAACAATTGATGAAGATAATGAGAAATGGTCAACACTTCAAGAATTTGATGAATTCATTCATTCCCAGATTCAAGGATTTTCAAATAATGCACTTAATGACAATCAATAAATCATGAATGCAGCCAATGTGAATGGCACTCCAACAAATCACCCAATTTCAAAACTTATTCAAATGTTATAGTTACATTAAATGGCTTCCACAATAAACCACATACTGATAATAAGAACATCAATTCATGGACTTATGGTATATTCTGTTTTATTAATAAAAACAATTTCATGCCAATTCCCACAGTTTTCACACCCTCTGGGCATGGATTATCATTTTTAAACCACAAATTCATTTTTGATTTTTCCAAAAAAGAAGGCATTTTTGAAATACTCTGGAGAAAATCTTAACTTATTCATCAAACAACCAAGCCACCAAAAGAATTGCTTGAACACAAATACATCACACACTTTGGCTGTTCTTTTCAAATCAACAAGAAATTATTCCTTACAGGACAAAAATTGAAACAACTCAGCTCTGAAGAAATTAAAACAAAAGTCAATGGTCAAATTATGCAGAATGAACAGGATAACAAAAGATTACATAAAAATAAAAACTTGTAAATATTATATATTATATATATTTACACAATAGATAATTATGATCCAATTCAGTCTTAACATTTACCATTCCATGGACATAGATTGAAAATGTATTACAAATATTAGTCTTCAGATAATCCTCTTTGAAAATAAACATGTTTTATAAATCTTAAAACATGGTCAGTACTTGTAATTCATCTATTCATTCATTCCTGAACCAATCTAAAGTGTAAGGCTTGATTATTTCATGCATATTAAAATGGCCATTTTCATCATCTTGTTGTGTGATATTTTGGAGCTCAGGGGGGTCATTATCCTTGTATAAATCACTCCATTTGTCACCTACTTGTGCTAATAGATTATGCAATATAACACAGGTTACCACCCACTGTACAAATAATTTTACCTCTTTCAAATTACGCATTTGATTTCGCATTTCATGCAAAGATGACCACTGCCCTTTTAAAACACCAATGGAATGTTTAATCCATACTCTTGATCTTGCCAAACATACATTGAATTTTTGATTATCTTCTGAGTGGGATTTTACACCTTTGTATGCTGGCACAATCTAATGGGAGCTTGCATAAGCTAAATCTGCAAGTAGATACTGATCTTTCCTATAATATTCATGTGGATTTTTGCAGATTTGCATATGTTGGTACACATTTGAATCATGAAGAGAGCCTGCGCAGCCAACATGTAGTGAAATAAACACTCTGTTGACATCACAAACCAATTGAATTGACATTGAATACCTACATCACATCTATTATAAGCTCAAAATGGGTCAATAAATAAGATATGAATAGCATAAATACCTCTTCTTGTGATCAAAGTATACCTCACCATCTCTGGGTGGCCTTTGAGACAAAGGTATAAGACTACCATCTATAAATCCCACACATCCAGGAAACCCTTTGGCTTGCATGAACTGGGAAGTCTCCAATTGCTTTTGTGAATTCAGCCACATAATATATTCCTTTTCATACTTGATTAATTCTTTTATTATATGCTGTGTATATAATACAATAGCCCCATGACTAACTCCAAATAGAATTCCTAGTTTTCCCAAAGAGGCCCCATTCCCATTGGATCCTAATTGTGCTAATGCTACAGCCAATTGTATGGCTGGATCTCTCTGTTTAAATCTTGATGAATTGTGAAAAATTGTATCATATTGAACAAAGGTAAATAACTGCTGGAAAGATTCATGAGTAGTATGGAATAGTTGTTTGAATTTATGACTTGATAACTGGACCAGATTGCTGGAGTTGTATATATATTTAGAAGGATTTTTTTGGCAGGGTGTAAGATACCTTTGGGTACTGAGATGGTGTAGCAGTGATACATATTCTTCCAGGTCTGAATCAATATTGGATTCCACAACAAGGATATTCTTCATGATATTTAGTTGATGAAATAATGGGATTCTTGCTGATGTTTTTGGCATTTTTTGATATTTATAGATTTGAATTCTATTGAAAAGAATTTAATCTAAAGAAATTTATTCAAAGTTGAATTCCATGGGTGAGGTTTTTGTGAACCATTTTTAAAAATTCAGTCATGATAGGTTGGGATTTAAAGGGTTATAATTTAGGATTTGAAGGCAAAAATATAGGTTTTTACATGTTCAAAATACCACTAGCCAGAGGGTGTGTTATTTGAGAAATCCCAGAAATTAAATTCTGCATTTCAGGAAAAAAAAATTCAAGATTTGAAATGCAGGATTTGATAGGTGTGACACCCCCTAATATTTAAATAAAATAATTTAAGTTTATAATTTAAACTAAATATTCCCAAAACATTTTTTTTTCAAATGAATTAATATAAGTTTCTTTTTTTTTTTAAAAAAAAAAAAAATTTCTGAAAAAATTAATTTCAAAAATGTTTTATTAAAATTTCTTTTCAATATTATTTATATAAAAGTTTTTTTGATTTAGGAGTTTAAATGATTTAAATTTAATTTATATTTATCATTAATCCAACCTTTTTGATTTTTTTTTTTGTCTTCAAAATTGAGTTTTAATTTTCTCTTCCTTTTCAAGAAAAAAAAGCAGAATTTTGAATAATTTTGTTTTAGAATTTTTCTTGTAAGCTTTCAAGTGCTTCACTGTAGTAGAGTGTATAAAAATTCTCTCGAGTGTAATTTAAGGTTAGGGTGACCGGGTGACCGTGTGACCGGGTGACGGGGTGATTAAGCCGTTTCGGGGCTGACCGAAACCCCCGAGTGAACAATAAAACTCAGCCCCCCTTGGCCAACGCTCGACGGTCAAGAAGCAGCGCTGCCTCTGAACTTGATCTTGCCACCAGATTGCCTCGATGGTCCAAACGCACGCCAACGCCAGTCTCCCAGTTCATATCACTCAGCAGCATGGCATGACGGCCCTGCCTGTCCACCATCTTCATGGCGTTGGGTTCTATTCGAAGCCGCCAGTCATCGCTCATCCCTTGGCAGCGAATGCCCCTCAGCTACCGATGGCTCGGCCGTCGCAGCATCAAATGGCTCAGCATCTCATCAATCCGCAGGCTCATATCAGGTCTCAGCGCCTCCTTCAGCAGCAGCATCAAATTCAGCAGCAGCAGCGTTATGAAGAGGCCATGTCAATCACCGATCCTTTGGATTGCTTCACTAATCGTAGTCTGGCACTCAGGCGATATACGACTAATCATGCTAATATGAACTTGATCTTGGGTAACCATTGGACTGTTAATCAATTGCTTCGTGACGAGCATACTCAAATCCTGCCTTCGAAATCTAAAATTGTCCATTCGTCAGCTTCATCTCAATCGATCCAGCAGAGAAGACAAAAGCTAAAGGAGAAACTCCAAGAAACTGAAAAAGATATTCAAAAAGCAGAATCCATCTTTCGTTCTCAACTCGATCAACTTCAATCATATTAAATCTTTCATCTCATCTGTCTTTCGTTTGCCTTCGTTCAAGAGTGAGAAGTTTAGTCGTTAGCAAGTAATTAGTTATCACTCGCCCTTCGAAGGTGGTCGATCAAACCAAGATTATCAAGTTAAAAAACGAGAAAAATGTCTATTTTTCACAAACTTAGTCCAACACTTCCATGCTAATCTTGACTTCATTGAGAGTCTTGTACAAAGATTGATGTCATCTTATTAAAGTGGCTAAACATGTAAAAGAATCTACCCTATCAATATTTGTACCTTTTAAAACTTCAAAACTAGAAATTCATCTCAATTCATTGTATCACATAATCTGAAAATCATCTACAGTACCCACGTGAAATACTACTAAGGAATTCTTAATTCTTACGCTCTACCACAATCTTCTCAAAAATTCCTTTTGTCGAAATCTCAAATTGGTTGATAGCATTTAGCACTTTTAACAATTTCAATAGCGCTGTTTACTTTAGCATAAGTAATCATCTCGAAAAAGTCATCACATATATTCTTTGTGAGCCTTTTCCTAACTTAAAACCTACAAATTATTCCTTCATATAAACTACTTTAAGTCTAATATCAGTTGAAGCCATGCCGTCAATGGACCTTGTCCTAGATAATACCTTCGACTTGCTCACCGGTAATATAGAGAGCAAGAATGTCCGTCTAGCTCTTCGGCTGTTTCGGTTGTGACGTAATGTGTAAAACAAGATCTGTATGCGTTTAGATAAGTGGAAGAAGTGAGTAGGACCTAAAACTACCCCACTACCCCTTATCTGAGAAATAAAATAAATCGTATTGTTAGTCTCACCGAAGACCTCATCAGTTTGATAAAGTTTAGGTTATAGATTTCTTCGCAGTAGATTTCTTCGCATACTATAAAATAAGACTATTCAAACAATTTAATAACTACAACTCAAGACTTGTATCATAACTTGTTCAACCCTTTCAATATCGCTATATCAAATTATTTGCTTTTATAAATCTTAATTTAAATAAAAAAAATACTAAATTAAGCTTTCTCATTAAATTTATTTAAGACTTTTTAAATATAAATATATATTGATTTTTGCTCGCTTAAAAAATGAGTTGGTTATTATTATTACTTTTTCTTTTTTTTTAAAAAAAAAGGTGTAATATGTATAAAATATATGTTTAATTTTATTTAGGGTTTCATTCTAGTTTAAAAAAGATAATAATGATGATATGAACTGCTTTTTTTTTTTTTAAAAAAAAAAAATAAATTAGAAGAAGTAAATCAAAATCCAAAAAAAATAAAAGGTTTTTTTTTTAACGCTTAAAAACAAAGAAAAAAAAATAGCCACCCCAAAAAAGACAAAAGACAAAAAAAAAAAAGAAAATGAATTTTGAAAAAAAAAGCCTTATATATATATATATATATATATATCAGATTTATTTGAAAAAAAAATAATTTAATTATTATTTTTTCCTACTCACCAAAAGAGAAAAAAAATTAAGTTTTATTAAATTCATTCCCGAAAAAAAAAAAAAAGAAAAAAAAAAAACCAACAAAAAAAACTTTTTTATATTTTATTAACCTTTAACTTCCCCCTCAATTTTTTTTTAAATGTATTATTTTTTTTTTTCTTTCTTTTATTAATTTATTTATTATTATTATTATTATTATTTTGAATTTATGAGATTTTTGATTTTTTTTATATCAAAATATTAAAAAAAATAAAGAAAAAAATATTTATATTTTTAATTTTTTTGACCTTTTTAGCTTTTATTATTATTGTTATTAAATATATATATATACTTATTTAAAAAATTATTTTTTATAATACAAATAAAAAAAAAAAAAAAAAAAAATTTAAAGCCTTTTTTTTTCTTTAGTTATAAATTAGAGTTTGTTTGTTTTTGAATTAATTTGAATTTAAAATTGTGATATTAATAAAATTATAAATTTAAATAATAATAATAATAATAATAATGATAATTGAATATAATTAAAAATATTTTAGAATAATATTAAATTTAAAATTGAATAATTTTAAATAAAAAAAAAAAAAAGAAAATTTGAATAAAACAAAATTTGATAAAAATAAAACTTTATTCTGTTTTTTTTTTTTTTAAAAAAAAAAAATTAAAAAGGAAATTTCATATTAAAAGATCAATTTCAAAAAAAAAAAAAAAAAAGAAAAAAAATCTTCCCCCCAAAAAAATAATATAATTAATAAATTAAATTGATTAATAAAAATTTAAAATGAAAAATATCCTTTCATTAAATTATATTTTGGTTTAAGGTTAAAAAAAAAAAGGATTTTAAATATATAAAATGGGTATTCAAAATATTTTTTCTGATTAATTAAATTGTTATTTCCTAAAATATAATTATAAAAATAAAAATAAAAGTGGAAAAAAAGAAAGAAATTTATAAAATTAAAAATAATTTTTAAAAGTTTTTTTTTTTAATAAATTATTAAATCATTAAAAATTAATTTAATCAATATATAGACATTAGTTTATCTAAAAAAAAAAATTTTTTTTTTAACATAATTTAAACCTAAAATCAAAGAAGTTTTTTTATATCACATTGAAGTTTTGAGGTTTAAAAAACATATCAGAATTAGTTTAGATTACTTCAAACTTAATTAATTCAATATTTAAATAAATAAAAAATAGCTAAGTAAAGATTTAAATTTCTGGTGATCAATTAATAAACTCCAATTTTTATTAAAATAATATAATTAAATGAGGTAAAATAAATTTTAATTCATGTGATTAAAAATTGAAATTTAAAACTAAAAGTCAAATTATTATTTTTTTTAGGAAATTTTAATATATTTAAATTAAATATTTTCATAGTTTTAATAAAATTTTTAATTTTATTATATAAATTAATATTAAAATATTCAATTTAATTTAAATTTAATTTTTTTTTTTTTTTTAAAAAAAAAAACATTAGATATCAATATTAAAAATTTAAAAATTGAAATTTATTTATTGAACAATTTTTTTTTTTTTTTTTTTAAAAAAAAAAATTGAGAATTTAATTATGAATTGATTAAAAATGTATTTCAAATTAAACCTCATTTTTTCTTTTTAACATAAAAAGAAATATTTTGCAAAGTAAAATTACAAATTAATATATATATATATATATATATATATATATATTTGATTTTGAAATATTAATTTAATTAAATATTTATATATATATATATTTTCATATATAAAATAATACATCCTTATATGAGGAATTTAATTATGATATTTTTTTAATT
The DNA here is from genome assembly GCA_023105745.1 of Austropuccinia psidii. Classification (NCBI taxonomy): domain Eukaryota; kingdom Fungi; phylum Basidiomycota; class Pucciniomycetes; order Pucciniales; family Sphaerophragmiaceae; genus Austropuccinia; species Austropuccinia psidii. The sequence continues at coordinate 71,006,569 of JALGQZ010000002.1, forward strand.
TTATTTTATTTATTTTTGATTTAAATATTGAAAAATATATGTAAGATTTTGAAATTAGAAATTAATTCTAATGAATTTATTTTGTAAGAGGTTTTATTTATTATTTTATAGTTTTTTTTATAAAGGTAATAATTCATAAAAATTCATGATTTTACTAGATTAAAAAAATTCAATTTATTAAATTTAGATCTTAGAATTTTTCTTTTTGAATTTTTTTTTTTGTCTTTTTAATATAAAAAAATAAATTTGAGAATTGAAAATCTATTGAAAATAATTGAAAAAGGGTGTTGGTAAAAACACGTAAGGAAATTGGTAAAAACGCGTAAGGGGTGCTCTGGGCCCATTTTTAATCAAAAATGAAACACAACCACACCTGTATTGGGCCAAAACATTCCCAAAAGAGGTTTTTTCCCCACAAAAACTCTCTAACTCCCAATTGTTTCAGATTTTTTTCCAAGCCCCCCCTTCCCCCCAAAAAAAAGGCCAAACACCCAAATAATCCATATTATACCCACCCCAAACCAATTTTTTTCTCAGGAAAAACAGAATTACCAAAGCCATTTTGCAAAGCTTTTCACACTTTTATTTCTTTTTTCCCCCAAACACTGCATTTTCCACTGCAACAACCTGCTTTCAAGCCTCTCAATTTTAAATTTTTTACCTTCCCTCATCCATTAATCCCACATTTAAACCACTTTTTTTCACTCTTAACCACTTCTGTTTATTTTTCACACCTTTTTTCACTTCTTTTTCACATCTCAAAAGGTTCTTGCCCCATTCCAAATCCCCAAATTCTCCCTTTTTTCACTTTTATACATCTTTTTCATTCAAAAATGATTCAACCCCCCACTGAAGGTGAATTTCAGACCCTTGATCTTCTTTGGCAACATGTGCATAATGTTTCCAGGGCTCAGGGGTATGCTGTGTCCACTTTGAGGTCCAATATGACCCACAACCAAATTTAAATAGGTTGTGACAGGTCTGGGACCCCAAATGCCAAAAAAAGTCCCTCAATAAATCTTGACTGTCCTTTTGGACTTTATGCCAGCAAATATGCCAAGAGTACCACCTGGACTCTTAAAGTCAAAAATCCTGAACATAGCCATGATGCCACTGAAAATCTCATGGCACATCCTGCTTTCAGGAAATTCAATGAGCAAGAAACATCCCAAATTGCTCAAATTTCTGAATCACTGATTCTTCCAAGGCAAATTCAGGCGCAATTATGCAGCCAGAGGGAGTCCAACAGGCCTGTAATCCTTCAAGACATTTAAAGCCAAGTCAAGAAAATCAAGAAAGACAAACTGCAAGGCAGAAGGCCCATTGATGCTCTTATTGACACTCTCAAACAGGAGAATTTTTTTTGTCCTCTGAAAGGGATTCTGAGGAACACATTACCTCCTTGTTTTTCACTCACCCCCTGGCCATAAAACTCCTTCATGGCTTTCCTCATGTCATTCTTATGGATTTTACTTATAAAACCAATAAGTACAAAATGCCCCTTTTTCATATTGTTGGATTCAGCTCAACCAATAAGACCTTTTCTAGAGCTTTTTTTTCAATGAAGAATGAAACTGAACCCTCATATACTTGGGCATTAAATCAATACATAGAAAAGGTCCTCAACAACACCAATCTTTTTCCCCCTCAAGTTATTGTTATTGACAGGGATCTGGCCTTGAAAAACTCTCTTAAGAAGCTCTTCCCAGACTCCAAAGTCATGCTATGCATTTGGCACATCAATTAAGATGTATCTGCTAATTGTATGAAGAAAATTGGTCATGGAACTTATTTTGAAAATTTTATGGGCCTTTGGAATCAAGTAATATACTTTTAACTTTTACTTGAGTTCACTTTAGTTTACTTTTTTCCTTATTTTTTGTTTTTATTAATGACTTTGGGATTCATTTCTCAGGTTATGTATTCATCCACTGGAAAGTCTTTCAAAGACAACTGGAAGAAGCTTAAAAAGCAAGTCAAAATTCCTGAAGTCTTGCAGTATTTGGAAAAAACCTGGCTTCCTCTAAAGGAGTATTATGTGCTAGCCTGGACCAACCACCATTGCCACCTGGGTGTGGGCTCCACCTCCAGAGTTGAAGGTGCCCATGTCATGGTGAAACTTTGGCTCCAAAAGTCCACTAGTACTCTCCTGGAGGTAGTTAGGGCTCTCCACATGGCATTCAGAAAACAATTTATTGGAATTATCAACATAATCTCCAAAGAAATGATTGTCCATGTCAAGAATTTTCCTCCACACATCTGTGCCCTCAATGGCAAGGTGTATCATTATGCTCTTCAGATGGCCTTTGAAAATTTCAAAACCAAATTTCCTCCCAATGAAAAATGCACCAACAAATACAAGAATTATCAAGGCATTCCTTGCAAGCATAATACCCAAAAGAGTTTTCCAAGCACCAAAGGCTTGAAATATCAGACTTCCATCCTCAATGGCATTTGAATTTGCCTGTGAGTGTTTTTTGATTTATTATTCTTATTTTTTTTCTTATTAACTGATTTTATTTGTCATATTCTTCTCAGGCTGGTTTGCAAGGTGATGATCAAAGTGTTGAAAAAGAAAGAAAGAATGAATCCCAGAAAATATTTGAAGCTACTGGGGAAGACCTTTTTCAAAGACCAATGGCAGAAATAACCCCAATTCTTCAACATTTTCAAGATGTTTTGACTGGAAAAGTCCCATTTGATCAAATTCCCAAGAGTCAAGAGGATGAGAAATATTATGAAGACCCTTTAGAATGCAAGAATATCTGTGGAAGACCTCAAGTAGACAAGAATAAAAACAAAAGAGAACCTTCAATATTTGAAATTATTGAAAGTCAATCCAAAAGAAGAGGAAGACCCCTCTCAAAAGTGACCAGTACAACAAAATCAAGATCACAGTCAAACGTCCCCTCTCCAGTTATGAAAGTGGACTCATCTGAAGATTATGAATATTCTGAGGACTAATTATCTAAATCCATCAGTTCATCAGATTCACTACCCTCAGCAACTGAATTAAATAAATCAGAAGTAACCCTTAGAAGGTCCAGAAGATTGGCCATTGGAATCAAAACCTCACAAAGAAGATCACACAAGCCTTCCACCAGTTTAAAGATATATGATGAAATTGACTTGACCTGTGAGCATTGTAAAAGCAATTATCACACAAGTGATGAATGCTCCAAGCTGTTTGTGAATTTCTGATCCTTTTGAATGTAAATTTCTCTTGTTTTTTTTGATATTTATTCATTTTTGACCTTATTTTATCAGATAACTGGCTCAGAAGACTTTCCCAAGTTTATATTGGAATACACCTTCAATGCCATCAATGTCCAGGGTGATGGAAAATGTGGCTACAGAACAGTATCCCACTACATTTACAAGACTCAATATAAATTGGCTGATGTCAGAGGTGACTTGGCTGAAGAAATTCAACAAAATCAGGACCTTTATGAAGCCATGAACACCTTAATTCCCTCAGTATCCTCTTATTTGAACAGAATTGAATGGTATGAAGATGTTGGCCAGGCTCCAAAAAGCTAGTGGATGTCCATGCCTGACATGGGGAATCCAATTGCAAATAAGTATAAAAGACCAGTTTTCTTTTATTCCACAGTCCAATCTTTTTCCTTTTTCCCTTATTTCTGTCCTCCAAATGATAATCACCCCATTTTCATCTGCTTCTTGGATAGCTGTGCTCATTTTGTTCCTTTGGACATAATTATTTCTAACGTTTATCCAGTCCCCCCTATTACTGTGAATTGGGAGATTAACGCCCAACCACAAGGCCTGGGGTGGGATTATAAATTCAAGAAACACAGAATGTTGTATTTGTCCAATCTTCCTCCCCCCCTCAGAAAAAACTCACTATTTTGGAGGTTGATTCTGATTGATTGATTTTTGTATATACAATTTATGCCAATTATCCCCCTCCTCAGTCATATTTACTGCTTAAATCCCACCTCAGTCTCCTTTTTTATCAAATATGTGGAGCTTTTGTACTTAGAAATAGTCATATTACAAACAAGAAAAAAAAAATCTGAAAAAATACACTTATTGCCCCTGCACTTGCTGTCCCACCAAAACAATTCCCCAAAATCATGGGCTTCTGGTTCTTAATTTTCCAGATTGAACTCTTCAATTTAAAAAAAATGAAGGAAGTTCATAAGTGGGAAGTTATTAAATTAACTTTTCAAAAATAGGCATATTACAATGACAGGAAAAAACATTTGAAAAAACTCCCTTTTTGCGCCTTCACTTGTCCCACAAAAAAAAATTCCCAAAATTATGGGATTCTGGTGCTTTATTCTTCAGATTGACCTCTTCATTTTGAAAAAAGAAATGAGATTAATAAGTGGGAAGATTTCAAATGAATTTTTGAAAAAAATATGCCATTTTGGCATATTGGCCAAATTTGTGAAATTTGGCAAAAAAAAAAATTTGAAAAAATTTGTGCATATTGACATTCCAAGTTGGGAAAAATATGGCAAAAAAAATAAAAAAAATCCTCAAAACTGAGCCTGAGGATTTTTTTTGGAAAAATAAGGTCACTTACATGTTTTTACCATAAATTGGTAAAAACACATAAGGGCTTATGTGTGTTTACCAACACCTTAATAATATATTAGAAATATTTTAGAAAATAAATCCGTCAGAGATATCTTAGCTAATAATAATTCTAAAATAAAAAAGAAATTTTCCTCTGTTCATCTATTTTCTAGCAATTATCAAAAACAATTGAATTATTAAAAAAATATTTTGAAAGGTCTATTAAACTATAATAAATATCATAGAAAAAGGAAAATTCAATCATCAATTTATGACTTGAAATTATTAAATTAAGTTTTTAAGACTAAAAGGGATTCAAATGAATAAATACATATATATATTCAAATATTTCTCAATTCTAGAATAAATTTTAAACTAATTAAATTATTTAAAAAATTTCGTTATAATGGATGATAGTTTTTTTTAAAAAGAAATTAAATTATGATTTAATTTATTTTATCTTGAAGTTAAACTTCAAAAAAAATAAAAAAAAACTTCAAGTAATATTTTATATTTTAATAAAAAGAAGGGGATTTGGTTAAACTTTTAATGAAAATTTAAAAAATAATTGAATAAAATTGATATCAAAAAAAAAATGAAAAAATAAAACTAAAATGTGATTATAATTGAGATAGGTTCAAAAAAATTAATTAATATTATTAAGGAAATATTTTTTATCAAATTGAAAAATAGTCAATATAAATTCTATTATTTAAATTTAATGATTAATATACATTTAAATTTTAATAAATAAAATGTTTTCTCAGGTAAATATAGGAAAAATTTAACAAATATATACATAAAAAAAGATTATTATTTAATAATTTCATAAAAAAAAAACAAGTTAAATTTAAAATAAATTTCATATTAAAAAAAATTGAACTAAATAATAAAAAAATCTATTCATTTCAATAAAATAAAAAAAATATAATTTAATAATGAATTTATCATTATTTAATAAATTTTTAAGATATGAAAATAATAATTGAAAAAAAACTTATTTGAAAATCAAATATTCTTTACTATTAATTTATTCCCCAATATACAAAAAATGCATTCACATATTAGTGCCTCTGAAACTTAACAAAAAGAAACATTTCACTTATGTTAATTTTGCTCAAAAAGTATTTTCTTAAATAAAAAAGAAAAAATATAAATATTTTAAATTTATTCTTTTTTTAAAAAAAAAATCAAAATTGGGTATTTATGAAAATAATTATTTTATGTTTTTGAATAATTAGTGACATTATTTTGAATATTAAAAAAATATTGATACAGAAACAGTTTCTAAGTATTTATGAATAATCTAATAATCTTTTTAAATAATTTAAAATTAAAATAATTTCACCCAAAAATTTGGAAGTTAAATTAATTAAATATTTTAGTTCTGATAAAGAAAAATAAGAATAAATTACAGAATCTTAATATTTAAAAATAATCAGGTGGATAAAATAAAAAAAAAATTAAAAGATTTTTTTGGATCTTATAGCTAAAACTAATTTGAATTTCCTTATTATCAAAAAAAGGTGGTATTTCAATTAATGGTTGATTTGGTTAGAAAAAAAATATCATATTTATTTTAAACTGAAACCTAGGAATATTTGATATAATGGTGTAAAAATTATAGATTTAATTATATAAATTCAAATATTTACAAGAGATAAAATGGGTCTGATATGAAAGATTGATAATTAAACAAGTATATCATTACAATGGTTAATAATAATTGGTCCATGTCCTCATTTTATTAAAAAACAATTATTTATTTTATAATAAACAAAAAATTACACTAATTTCTAATTTTTTCTTTTATCAATTAAGAAAAAAAAAGGAAGAATATTAGAAAATGTGCATCATGTCTTTATAAAAAGATAATTTATGTTTTTTGCTTTTGAAAAATCAACCCATAGTCTTTTGGATAATAATAAAATTATCCAGAAGTTTTTTAAATAAGTGGTATTGAAAATAATATAATTGTAAAAAATATATATCAATGTAGTTGAATAGAGGAATTAGATTAGAAATAATTTAATAATTTATCAATTTTAGAGTTCTTCATTAATTTATAATTGAATTTGAAATAAAAAAATTATGAAAAAAAATTCAAAATATCCAAGTTAATTTAAATTTATTAAATTAGAATTATTGTTATGAATAATAAAATAATCCTGAAAGATATAAAATTAACACAATTGAAAAATTTTGGAATTTACCAAAAAAAAAAAGAAGGATATTTTAGAATTAATCTTTTAATAATTTAAATAAAAAGAGTGAATTTCAAAAAAAAAATGAATCAAAAAATATTTACTCTCATATTAATCAGTATTAAATTTATTGAGGGAATTTAATTAAATCAAATTACATATTATTGTATAATATTTTTATCTTATACGTATATGATTCTGGAAATAAATAATAGTAGATTTGCAAAATTTTAATTAGAAAGAATTAAATGAGAATATCAAAAAGAGGGTTAAATGAAATTCTAAAAAAATAAAAATTAAAATAATAAGAAATTAGAAATTCATTTTTAGTGGGAACAAAAAAGATAAATAATCAGAAAATAATTATGAAAAATTCAATATCCAAAATGATTCTTAGGAAAAAAAAAATAAATTTAAAAAAAAGAAAATTTATTTTAAAATTGAAATCATTAAATTCGGATTTTTGTTTTTCAAAGTTGAAATATATATTCAAATTAATAAATGAAAATTAGTTTTATTTTGAGTTATTTACTTATATTTTGAAGTTTCTTATTATTGTGAATTGTAAATAAAAAAGAAATTCAGTGCAGAAATATTTTTATAAAAATATTGGATGAACTTATTGGTACTTTAATTAGAGATAATTAAGTTTATAACAGAAAGAATATAAAGAATAATAATTCTTTGGATAATAAAGAAATTCTTTACAAAATTTATTGATGATCCTAATAATTAAATTGGGAATTGTAAAATTTGTGAAATATCTAAACAAATTATTACTTTTTTCTTGATATATGAATTGAAATTAAACTTCTGGTTAATTTAAAATTAGAGATTCCCTCTTGAGATAAATTGAAACTCAAAAAAGTCTTTTCATTCCTTATCCCAAAGAAGATTCCAGGACTTCTACCTGTCAAATAAATATTCAATAGATGATCTGGAAAAACCAAAAAACTATTTAGGAATTTTTTCATTTGAAAAAAAAATAAAAAAAAATCCTTAAAATTAGAATAAAAAGAACACAAACAAACTCTAAATAATCATTCTAAAACTTTGTAATATATTAAAATTTATTCAATTTATAGTTAATATTGCTTTAAAAAGAGGATTTAATTGAGAAATGAGATTTTTTTAAAAAAAATAAGGAGTTCCCAATTGATTGATATTTTCTGATTTTCTATTCTAAAATTATGGAAGACATATTAAGGAATTAATTAAAAATTTCTTTAGAATAATTAGGTTAAATAGCTGGGTTTTTTGGTCATTTCTCAAATATTTCATAAAGATAGTCAAAAATTAACTTCACCATATTGAGGAAGATCCCAAACAAAGGCATGAATGTATCCATTAATTTATTTTGTGAATTTTTTGTTTCTTAAAAAGGAAAGACTTTATCTTAATGAGATATGATTATGAAGTTTTAAGTTTTGTTTTTCATTATAATTAGTAATAAAGAAAAAATGGAATTCAATCTCAAAAAGAACTTGGTTTTTGAAACTTTGTATTCAATTATCATTCAAAATAATTAATGAATGAGTCATATCTCCATAATTAATATATATTCATGTGATATTGTCATAAAAATAAAATGAAGGTATTAAAGATCATTTTTATGTAATAAAATTTAGCTGAAACAATTTCATGTTTTAATTTAACAAAAAGTATTAAAGGGGTTTGCATTAATATTAAGGATTTTATATGTTTATTATTTGATTGTAATCACATAAATTCTTGATAAACGGGGTTTTTGAGTTTCTTTCTTAATATTTAAATCAAAATTGTTACAAGATTGGATGAGTGATGTGTTCAAAAGAATTTAGAAATAAAATATTTTCACAAAACACATTATTAGAAATATTAAACACGAGTTATTTAAAACAAACTGAAACACACTAGCTTTTCAATTCAGTTATTTTTATTTATTCCCATTTTATGAAAGGCTAATGAATCTCAGATTAAGATGAAATTTCAATCTTCAAAAATGAAAATGATTGTGTATAATTAGCTCCTCTGAATGAAATACTCTCAATTATTCAAGATAAATTTTAAAATGAAAGAAGTAAGGAAGAATAAGATTCCTGATATAATAAAATGAAAAAAACAGTTTGATTTTATTTTTTTAAATAGAAATAAAAATATATTACAAAAAGAAATTGATTTTTAAAAATTAATTTTAGACAGAAACAAAATAAATAGAAGCTATGAAGATGGAATTTCATTTACCAAAAAAACCTAGGTTTGTAATTTTCAACAATAATAAATTGATTAATCCTTTTCCTTAGCTTTTTGAAATCCTATAAAGACAAAATTAACAAGAAGAGACAAATAAATAACAAAAATCAGCTATTTTTTTTTGAATTCTGATGGTCCAAAAAAGGATCACTTTTTCATTGATAAAAATTATGAAAAATTAGAAAATGATTGAAAAATGTGTATTGGTATTTTGAAAAAAAAATACAATCATTTGAAATTTCAAATGAACCTTCTTATTACTTGCAAGGCTTGCAGAGATGAAGAAATTCTAATCACTCAAAATACTCACTTAGAAACTAGTTTAGATATTTTTAAATAAAAAACAAAATAATTTTAAATAAAATTTCACACTTTTTCAATGAGCTCGATAAGAATAAAAAAAATGCACAAAAACAAAAATAAATTGAAAAAATGGAAATAAGTTTTTTTTTTAAAAAAAATGAAAATTAAGAAAACCTTACTTTTTTCTAATTTATTCTTGAAAAATTAAAATAAAAATAAAAATAAGAAAAAATAAAAAAACAAAATCAAAAAAATAATTCAGCCCATTAATTTTTGAAAATATAAAATTATTTCAAATTTATAATAATTTTTTGTTTATTTAGTATAGAAAAAATCAAAAATTTAGAAAAAAGAATCAATAAAGAAAATTTATTTATAAAGTGAAGATGTATTTTTATAAAAAAAATATGGAACAATTTTGAGAAATTTACTATATTTTTTTTTAATTTAGCTTGATAAAAGGAAAAAATTAAATAAAGCACCCAAAAATAAATAAAAAACAAATTGATTTTCTTTTTCAATTAGATTTGAAAAGATAAAATGATGAAAAAAAATAAAAAGTATACAGAAAATAAAAACAGAAAATGTAATCATATTTGAATAAGAATTTCAACTTTGCAATTGAATTTAGAAAGTTCCAAATTCCAAGGAAAAAAGAATAAGAAGAACATACAAGAAGTCAACTTCTAGCATGTTTGAAAAAAAAGAATATGTAAATTTCAAAAAATTCAATTCTTTTTTTAAAATTGAAGAGTCCAATTAGATGTTTTTATTACAATGATTTAATTATTTTTTCAGGAAAAAAGTTACTTTTATAAACATGAATTTGAAAGAGAAAAATAACACAGATAAAAAAATTGGTCTATCCAAGCAAAAAATATATATTTATTGTTCCTTCTTGAAACAATGAATGAGCTTTTCAATGAACAGCTGACTGTTGTCAAAATTCATTTAATCTACTCTAATAAACAATTTTCATTCAAAAATTGAATTTTCACATTTGATTTGTTCAATTAAGTCAGAAATCAAGTGCCTGCTAAAATGATATTGCATCCATCTAAAGTAGTTTGTTTTTTATTTAAAGGAATATTTTGTTTTTTTCAAATGATACAGTGCTTAATATATAAGCTGAGGCTTTGTTGGGTCTTAATAGTATTTCATCTAGAAATATTGATCAAGAATTTTTCAGATAAAATATATGATATTACACAGCTCAGAACCTGATTAAAAAATCTTTGATTCCTTCTGGATATCTCATTTGTAATTAAATTTTTTAAAAACTTAAACAAATAAATTTAAGAATTTGATTTGTATTATCAACAAAAACAGATTATTGAGCCAGAAAAAAGCACAGTTTTTTCCATATTTGGCTTGGATGATATTTAATTTTTAAGTGAAAATGATAGAAGTTGATAAGACATATTTTCAATCATTAAGTAGATATTTCTTCTGAAAGAATATTTTTGTGAGGAAACTTATAAATATTAATATTTTGATAAGCCCTTGAGTCATTTAATTAACCAAAAAACCAAGATTAAGGGCCAAAAGCATTATTCCACATCAAAAACAAACTTAATTTAAATTGAACTGCATTATGAAAGGGGGAATTTATCATTAGAACTTATATATTGTTAATAGAAATAGGTTAGAAAAATTATCATACTTTTAAACTAAGCCTCATGCTTGCTTTATGGATTTGGTAATAATAGAATCAAGATATTATAAATAAATTTAATTAAACCTGAAAGAATTTTAGCTTTAATCAACAGAGAAACTGATTTCTTCAATTATTATTAGAATATGTAAGATAAGCTTACTTGTGATTTAAATTTCTGGAATCATTGTTTGTGTATATAGTATTACTAAATAGTTGGCTGGGACCAATTCCATTTATTCAGTTTAAATAGTAGGAGCTTAACAAACTGAATGAAGTTGAAATTACTATATTTAAAGCTATAGATATCTAATTAAGAATTGAAATGGAATTACTTACAAAATTTGACTTTGAGAATAATTCAAAATCTCAAAGTGAGGAATCAAAATATATTTTAGTGGAATAATATTCACAAATTAAATTATGAAAGCTTAAGATGTTTGAGAAATACATTGCTATTATCTCTGGGAATTAATTCAGAGAAAATTTATTTTCTTAAAATTTTATATTTATAGCCTTTACCATGAGAAAAGTAGCTAAAACTGAAATCAGGTGTTGCATATGGAATTTGACATGAAAAATAGATTTTATTCAGGTTGGAGAGAGGACAGAAATTAAATTTAGAAATAGAATTTTTGGAAGAAATTAAAGCCACATATGCAAACCACAAAGTATCAATTAAGTTTACTCAATAGCATTTCTTGGTTGGGTGTGTAAAAGCTCAATAATTGAAATAAACCTAATAAAATCATTGTTTCAATTCAACGTTTGTTTAAATATCTTTTATTACTTTTTATCATATTATTTGCAAAAAATTGAAGCTTTTGGGGTCTTTCTTATACATTTTCATATGTATATTTCAGTTTCAATATTAACTCTCTTTGAAGCTTACTTATGGGATCCCATAGATAAATAGTATTAAAATCGGAAACCTCCAAGCTTTAAATAATCTTTTCATAAAAGCTAAAATGTCTTGGGGAATTCAGGGCTTTCTTTACATATAAGTAATATGAAAAATATACCCTGCCTTTGAGCTGTTTACTCTCAATTGAAAAATGTATTTTGTGAGACTTTCTATCTGTTATTTTCTCCTTTTTAATGGGAGATTTTAATAAAAATTTAAAAAAAGCTCTAAATATTGATGGGTTAAATTCATTTGAAGCAGAAGCACACAAAATTTAGTATATATTGGAATACTATACCTCATATTTCAGCCCATCAACTTCTTAATAGGAGGATTTCAAGTTTATAGCTAGATAATATGAATGTTAAAAGTGGAACTTTGGGCTTTAGTTTTAAAATTGGAGACATTTTCATTTTGAAACTTAATGATGTAAAAGAACAAATATTTCAATCTTTATATAAAAAATATTCTCAGTGAAAGAATTCCAAATATTCATAACAATCAAAAAACATTCATTTCTTTAATTTTTAGAAGAATTAAATTATTTTATTCATTGTTAAAAAAAAGCTTCAATTTTTATATCATTCTGGAGAAATTATAAGTTCTTATTTAACCATCTTTATCTAGTGAATTACTTCAATATGTAGAAAACCAAATCATTTGGGGTGTTATTTTAAGTAATTCAGGGTAATTTATCACTCAAGAAATGAAATAAAGCTTAAATAATTAAATTTTCTTTTTAAAATCTGAGGAAATCGGAAACTCATATACAAATATGGCTCAACCTTAATTTAATAGATTATTTGATCATTTAAAAACACTATATCAGGGTATCTTGCTATTTAATGTATTTTTTTGATCATATTGACTATATTTTATAGGTTGTTTAAATAGTTAATTAAATCTCCATGATATCAAACCTATTTTAAAATAATGAGGATATATGAAGAGCTCTCATTGCAGTTGAAATTGTGTCATACCTGTCAGAAAAGGGCTGTGTTGTCCCCAGATGAAAATTTCCCCCCTGTATTGGGGAAAACTACCCATATGTGGTTTCAAAGCCACATCTGAGCCCAATACAGAGTATACAGGCCTAGTGAAAACCACAAGCCAGTACTCTGAAGTGAAAATTTTTTGACTTCCTCTAAATGGATGGTCTAAAGGGCCATTCCACCCCTTCTGTCAGCCTGTGATTCAAAACCAGAGCACAAGCATGACAGCCAAATACCATAAATAAATGGTATAGCCAAAATACCACCAAAAACATGGATCTGAGCCAAACAAGCTCAAAAAGGTATCAAAATAAAGAGGAAACTCACTTATTTCCAAATATACAGGTCCCATTATTTTAGGACAAAGAATAACAAAGTTCTTCCAGCTCAAAGTTGTTGCTGAGCAGAAACCTTAATTTTCACCTCTCATCTGCGATACAGAGTAAGAGGCTTAACCCCATCAAATGGGTATTCAGAATGCATCTCTAAGACAGGGCTATAAAATGGTACCAGCCAAACTGAGCTAGCACCAGTATTACAGAAGTTATGGCCAAAATCAGGCCAAATAAGGGTGAACAAAATATTCACCTCTCATCTAACTTCTACAGTTTTAGTGTGAGATACTTAAAGTGGGGTCTTTTTGGAAAGGGACAAATCAGGGATATCTGATGGTGCCATCCATCTTCCCATATCTCATCTAGAACAAAAGCTATGGGGCAAACAAGCTCTATACAGTTTTCAAGCAAAACATATATCTGTACAAAAAATATTGTACATGGCATAACTTTTCCATACTTAATGATAACCATATCAAATAAGGTACAATTGTGTAGAGCACATTTAGGGATACACAATGAGCCAAATTTGAGGTTGTTATCTCAAAAACTGACAAAGGTATGGCTGTTTAAAGGTCAAAATCCCACACTTTGGCCAATACAGCCTTGTAGTGGGATAATATCCCATAACCATGATTATGAGGTGTCAAACAGACAAAGAAGCATGTTTATAATTCAATACTGGGGTCCCATACAGGTTCTGTACAGCACTCTATGCGTAATACATGTCAGAATCAGGCTATGTAGTCCCCAGATTAAAATTTTCATCCTGTATTGGTGAAAACTGCCCAGATGTGGTTTCAAAACCACATCTGAGCCCAATACAGGCTATACAGGCCTGTCCTAGAGAGTGAAAAATCTTCACTTCCTCTACGTGAAAAGGTCTACCAGCCTTTTCACTCCATTTCAGGATAAAAGGAGGCCTTTTCACAGCCAGAAAAAGAATCCCCATCCTGCTCTTGAATTCCTATGTAGTACAACTGTCAAAAACAGCTATAATCTTGGAAATAATGAGGTTATAATTTAAATTTAAGTATTGTAGCTCTTATTATAGTAATCCAACTGGTAAGAATGCACCAAGGGCTTTCAGCAGCACTCACCACCACTATATTATTATAGTAAAGCCCTTATTACAATGAATAAATCCTTTTATTACCATTTTTACCGTGTCACAGTCATAGTTAAAGCCTGTAAATACAATCATACACCTTTATCATAGATTCATCCTGACACCTTCTCAGGATAAAAGGAGGCCTTTTATCTGCCAGAAAAGGAATCCCCATCCTGTTCTTAAATTCCTACATAGTACAACTGTCAAAAAAAGTTATACTCTTGGAAAACAAGTCAGGTATACTTTAAATCTAAGTATTGTAGCTCTTATTATAGTAATCCAACTGGTAAGACTGCAACCAGGGATTTCATAAGCGCTTACCACCACTATTTTCAATAGTAAAGCCCTTATCATCTACATCAAACCCTTTGATATCAAACCTATTTTGAAATAATTAGGATATATGAAGGGCTCTCCTTGCAGTTGAAAGCTTAAAATTATATCTGTATTTGGCTGGTTGATAACCTTAAGTATTTAAACATGAATTTTTGACTTTCTCAATACTGTAAAATAAAAAATCAATATTCTCCAAACTAATTCAGAAAATCATTTTCCAATTTCTCTGAAATGATACTTCCTCAAATATATGAGGAACACAGTTATAGAAATCTCTTACTAATGTAGCTTAAGCTAATAAAATGTTTTTAACATCCATTGAGAAAAGTTAGAAACTTCAGATTTCTAAATAAATAAAACAATTCAATTAGTTACTCTCAAATAATGGGAATGAAATATAATATTCAGAAAAAAAAACTGGTAGAAGGTGTTTTTTTCAAAAAAAATCCTTTCTCAAAACATATCTATGAAGCTTCCAGTAGGAGTTTGAAGCTGGGATTACTTTCATAAACTTATAAAGCACAGAATAATGACAGATTTAGAATAACAATCTGCTTATAAAGTTTAGTTAGGCAAATTATACATACAGCTCTTCCAAGTATTTTCACAAGATAATAGGAATATATTTCTTGTTTTTATTTATTATTTATAATTAATAACAGGGCTGAAAAGCTTATCAAATTATAATTAAAGACAGGAAAGCCACATAATTAAGATTGAAAATTTTGGTAATGAATCTTGAAGTGGAACAAATACCACTTCAGTGCCATGTCCACTCATAACCAAAACATTTTCTGAATCATATTTGAATTATTTAATTGTAATTATCAAGAGTTTATCAAGGAATTCACATGTTTGGTTTTTTTGATGGGAATATGTGAAAAGTGGATATTCAGAATTTCTTAAACCCATAAATTAATGTTCTTTACAAAAAATGGATTAATTATTCATATGAGCAATGAATTATATGTTTTGATGAATGATACTATGAGAAGAATTTTCAAATATATCTATTTGGAAATTATATTAAGATCTGTTGCACATTTAAAAAGTAAAAAACTATAATGAAAATGTATGTTAAAGATCTTTGAACAGGATTGAAGAAAAATCAAGTTTTTTAATTAAGCTGCCATTCTGCTACTATACTGAATCTTTTTAATTTCATTTTTTTGAGTTTATTTATCCAAGCTATATAATAATATGCTATTTTAATTTTTGATGACTTTTTGCTTTTTTATGTTTTTTTATGTTTTTTTTATGTTTTTTTTATAGTTTTTTTATGTTTTTTTTATGTTTTTTTTATGTTTTTTTTATGTTTTTTTTATGTTTTTTTTATGTTTTTTTATGTTTTTTATGTTTTTTTTTTATGTTTTTTTGTAATTTTCCTGACTTTTTGCTCTTATATTTGTAACCTGATTTTTATTACCTTTCATGTTTTTTTTAATTAAAAATTACAGTAGCAGGTGCTTACAAGGACTGCTACTGTAAAATGTTTCACATGTGTCAATTTTGTTGCAGTACAGGTGCTGTAATGGCTGCTTATGTAATATTGTGGATGATTGTTGGAAATCTTACAGCAGCTTCCATTTCAGGACCTTTACTGTAATTTTATTTAAAATTTCTTGATTTCCTCCAGTATCAGGTTTTATATCTCATAGAGACCTCTACTTCTCTTTTTAATTGAGAAGAAACACCTTCAAAAAATCCAGAGGAAGGGAATTTCTCTTCAAAATGGATGTTTGTTGGTGTTTATAGTGAAAATTGAAGAAAATTATTAATGCTACAGAGGAATGAGAAAATGTAAAAAATAAAATAAATAAAATAATACTCAATTTCTGGGAATTCTATTCAATGAATAAAACATTATAGACAATTGTTTGTATTTTTAGGGAAAAAATTGAAATCTTTCGTCTGTTCCCTCCCAGGTTCCAGAACTTGAAAAATATAAGGAAAATATGTTCCCATGAATGTAATTTCTTCAGAAGAGGATTCAGTTTAAAAAAGCTTATTTTGATATTTGTGAGCCACTTTTTGAAGAAGAAATAAGAATTAATATTGCTACCAAGTAAAAATAATTCATAAATAAAAACAAACAAAGGGTCTATTAATTTTGAATAGCGATTTTTAATCATTTTTTCTGTCAAAAAAACTGGGTTTTTTTAATTGAACATAGATTTGCAGATTAAATTTTTTATCTTGAAAAGTATGAATTTGATGATGAAGATAAAAATAGAAAGAACTTTCATATACTATATTGTCTATTTACTCGAAAAAGTTGAAAAAAGAAAGAAACTATTAGAAATTCATTGATATCAAAATGGCTTGGAAGGAATTGGAATACTAACAAATATTGAAAACCTGGGGATAACCTAGCTCACAAGAAGGGTCCATGCTTATTACCAAATGCAACACTTGGTGTCAGGTGTGTCCAGTTTTCTCATGGTGCTTGAAGTAAAAATAATCAAAGAATTCTATTGTTCAATTTGAGATTCTTTAACAGTATCAGAAATACTATGAAAAGAAAGTGAAAGTAAATCATAAGAGCCAGTATTTTGTATGGTGAAAAAATAAATCAGTGAAATGGAAGAAAAAATAAATATAATAAAGACAATTGAATAGTTCCAAAGTGAAAATATGAGTTAAAAAAGGTTTAACTCTATAAAAAGGAAATAAAATGAGAAAAAATTGAAATAAACTATAAGAGACTGTGTATAAGGTAAGGAAGAATATTCCTGCAGGATCAGGTATACCCTGAAGAGTGTCAAATATTGTACCAATCCTCAAATGGAAATTAAATTGACATTAATACCTTGTCTTAAAGTATCAACATCAAATTGTATACCAATATAATCAGCTTTAACCCCTTCTAATTTTCTGAGTATTTGACCATCAACAATAAATATAATTAAATCCTGAAATATTGGATACAATTATGAAAAAAAAATCTAAAAAGCTTTGAAAAGGGTAAGCTTTCCAAATATCTTGGTTGATCAGTACTTGAGGTATTATGAGAACCAGATTTCTTCAAATATCCTTTTTCTAACAGTAAACAAATATTGAAATTATTTTTTCAACTTATTTATTAATATTGACTTCCATCATATATGTATATTGGGATGAAAGTGAATGGAATTAAATTTGTCTTTTTTCTAAGCTATTTTGAATGTAAAATATAAAAGTGTATTGGATAAATAAGATCAAAATAAAAATCAATTTTGTTAGAAGACTAGAAAGGTGAGGAATTGGGGTTAAAAATAGTAATTTTCATAAAAATTGAATTATTGGGGGCTCAAAACATCATGGATTTTGAAATTTGGTATTTAAAAAATACCCAAAAATCAAGGGTAGTAGCTTCTTTGCAAAAGGTGGATATTTTGGAAATTGTTTTTCTAAAGCTTGAAAAGTTCTATATTTACTACGCAGAAAATAATCACACATAATCTTCTTCAAATGTCTTTTCAATTCAAAGATGAGGAAGCTAATCCCACTACTAAAATCTGGAAAGATATAAAAATAATCAGCTCATAAAAAATAAGCTTTATTAAAAATATTCTGTTCCCTCAGAAAGAAATCTAGGTTGGTTTTTTTCACACCCAAAGAAGTTTTAATTTATAGATAAGATTAATTTTATTCTTTTTACACTATTTTGAATTCTTTCATTTTATTTTTCATACAGGAAATGACTGATAAATTTGATCAAAAAAGAATTTAAGAAGTAAAGAGAAAGAAACCATAAGTCCTCAAACACAATTGAAGAGGAACTATAAAAAAGGTAACGAATTAAATTTATTCAATAATGATCCATTTTAAAAATTATTTCAGATGTAGGATTTGTTCAGAAAAGGTGGTAGATATTCATCAATTGAAAATAGTTATTGCAATATCTTTTACATTCAAAAAGAGAATATGAAAGAATATATAAGCTGTAAATAAGTCAAAGAGTTCCTCTTTGTATTTATAAATGAGAAAAATAAATTTAAAGAAGAGGAATACCTTTTTACAGATGAGCTTTGACAGAAACATTTGGATCCCAATGAATTCCATCTCATACAGGCAAATGTATCAAGACTTATTATTTTGATGATTTCCATCTCTCCAATTAAGCTGATTAAGGTCTTTAAACATTTTATTCTGGTATAACACATCTGATTTAGGAAAAAAAGCCCAAACCTTCTCAAAACACTCAATCATTTGAGAATTATATAAGAACCAACCAGATCTGTGTATGGATAAGGAATGTACTAATTTGAATTTGAAAATTTACCATATAAAACATAAAACCACAAATCATTTCCCAAGAAAATTCTTTCAGATATTTATTCTAAATCAAGGAACTTGGTTAGAGAAAACAATATCAATTTTGAAATAAACTTTTGAAAAATCTAATTATTGAAGTGAGGCATATATTCTAAGAAAAATAAATGAAAATGGAAATATATTAGAAGAAACAATTTTAATTAAATGAAATAAATAAACATATTTATCCTTTCATGAGTAAATGTGAGCCTTTGAAATATTTAAAAATATCCAAAAAGGTCACAAAAAATATTAAAGAAATTATTTTAATAATGAGAATTGAGATTCTAATATTTAAAAAAATTAAAGTAAGTAAAGATGTCATAAAAAGGCATAAATTCTTGATTATCTCACGAAAAAATGCATCAAAATCTAAAATAAATTACACAATTGGATTCCCCATCAGAAATATATATATGACTATTTTATGTCATATTGGTAAACCCAATACTTACTGAGATGCCTGGATATATGCACTTTTATCATCAATGCATATATTAATGGTTTTTTAGCTCATATCTTTTGAAATACTCATTATAAAGACTTTACCCAAATTAAAAGCTACCATAAAATACCTGTAAGAATGAATATATAAGATTTATTTTGAAATTTATAAATAAGGTTAAGAATAATGAATAGAAATAGGTTGAAATAACAATACCAGTTGACCACTTAAGATTGGAATTGCTCCAAACTTAAGACAAGGTGAATACTCAGTCTCTACTAGCTCATACATGAGGAATGAAGTAATTTTTATCATGATATTCAACATATAAACCTATGAAATCATGGTTTGAAGTATAAAATAGAAAATTTCAACAGAAAATATGAATTATTAGAAAAATAATCAAAAATAGAGCTTTGATTATGTAATAAAATACTCTTAAAAGCTTAGTAAGAAAATTACAATATATTAGATTTGACTCTATTAATTGTATTTCTGTGAAAAACTTAAATATTTTCAAGAGATAAAACTTGTGGATCTTGGTATTTTATTATTAGAACTACCTTATTCCACAAAATTAAGGCATATTCCAAGCTAATGATGTCAAAAAATTAGAGTTAAAGTGATAACTCTAAAACATGGTGTAATAATGAAATAAAAAGCTTTAATAATGATGTAATCATTACTAAGACTTAAAATATCTATCACTTCCAGTGGATAAAAAAATTACGCGTCTACTAGAAGGTCTCTGATGACTACATGAGAGTATCTGCACCATAAAAGAACCCCTTCTTCCTCTGTCTTCCCCTAAGACACATCAAATAAAATAAAAAAATTGTATAAAAAGGTGATATTCTTTCTTCTTCATATAATACTCTTATATCATGAAATACCAAAGTCTTGTATTAATCACCAAATTCTATGTGATTATATTAATATTTCATTGTTGTTTGTTAAGATTCTCTTAAAATCTTTAAAATCACATAGGAATAGCAAAAATTTTATTTATCTGTATTTTTTATTGTAAATAAAATTTAAATAAGTTGTATTTACATTATTAGGCATAAAATTAATCAAAAGTATTATATTAGATGTTAAAAGTAGGTTATTTTCCCTATCATTATTGTCAGGCTGAGTCTATGATGATGGTGTAATAAGGCTATTGATAACTTTAACTATGACTGTGACATGGTAAAATAAATTTAAAAGAGGCTGGATTATATATAATAAAAGCTTAAAATAGAGTAATAAGGGATTTACTATTATAAAATAGGGGTGGAGAGCACTGTTGAAAGTCCTGGGTGCAGTCATACCAGTTGGATTACTATAATAAGAGCTAAAATACTAAATTTAAAGTATAACCTGATTATTTTCCAAGGGTATAACTGTTTTTGACAGTTGTACTATGTAGTAATTCAAGAGAAGGATGATGAAACCTTTTCTGGCTGTGAAAAGGCCTCTTTTTATCCCAAAATTGGGTAAAAAGTCTTCTAGACCTTTCCACATAAAGGAAGTGAAGATTTTTCACTTCCAAGGACTGGCTTGTGGTTTTCAAAAGGCCTGTATAACCTGTATTGGGCTCAGATGTGGCTTTGCAACCAAATCTGGGCAGTTTTTACCAATACAGGGTGAAAATTGTCATCTGGGGACCACACAGCCCTCTTCTGATGTGTATGACGCGTAGAATGCTGCAAGAACCTGTATGGGACCCCTTTATTGAATGAACTATGAGTTATTGAAGTATAAACATGATTATTTGTCTGTTTGACACCTCATAATCATAATTATGGGATATTATCCCATGGTAAGGCTGTATTGGTCTGACTGTGAGATTTTGACCTTAAACTGCCAAACCTTTGTAGGTTTTTGAGATATCAAGCTCAAAGTTGATTCATTTTGTAGCCCTGGATGTGTTCTACACAATAGTTCCTCATTTTATATATCTATCATTTAATATGGCAAAGTTATGCCATGTACAAGATTTTTGTACATATGTATGATTTGCTTAAAACCTGTATGGAGCTTGTTTTCCCCATAACCTTTGTTCTAGATGGGATATGGGGAAGTTTATGGAACAATCAGATATCCCTGATTGTGCTATTTCCAAAAAGACCCCACTTTAGGTATCTCACACTAAAACAGTAAAAGTTAGATGAGAGGTGAATATTTTGTTCATCCTTATTTGACCTTATTTTGGCCATAACTCCTGTAGTTCTGGTTTTAGCTCAAGTTGGCTAGTAGCATTTAATATCCCTGACTTGGAGCTTCAATTTGAATACCAATTTGATGGGGTTAAGCCTCTTCCTCTGGATTTCAGATGAGAGGTGAAAAATAAGGTTCATGCTCAGCAACAACTTTGAGCAGGAATAACTTTGTTATTCCTTGTCATATGATGGTGGGACTTGTGTATTTTGAAAGTGGTGGATTTCCTCTTTAGTTTGATCCCTTTTGAGCTGATTTTGCTTAGATCCATGTTTTTGTGGTATCTTGGCTTTACCATTGATTTATGGTATTTTTGCTGTCATGCTTGTGCTCTGCTTTTGAGTCACAGGCCGACAATGATTCTTTTATTAATATAAATAGTATTCATATTGGTATGTAAATTGATATTAGTAATATTATTGTTAGAAATTTTTTCTGTTATTCAATAAAAATTTCTCATGCATTTATTATTTGTTGGTAAGAATGATAAATTTTCATGAATATATAAATTTATTTATTTTATCTTTTTATTTTTAAATAATATGGAGATTTCAATCCATAGCTATTATAATATCTTATTATTTTAATTATTTTTAATCATATTATTTATTTCTATTAGGAAGTTCAGAGTACAATAAGCAAAGTATTAGTAATTTTTACTTATTGTTTCATAGTCAACCCCTAAATCTAGGGGCCTGGAAACTATATTTACTTGGAAAACCTTATAAAATATTCAGATTGGGTTCATCCAATAATAAATCATATATTAACTTTATAGTTATTAAATTTAAAAGCTATTGAGGCATTTGGAAAGTAATCCTATTGTCTTACAAGTGGTTTTTCACAACCTTAGACTTGAAAGACCATTCTTTGAGTGACTCTAGTCATCAAATAAGATATTTTTAAATTAAAAATTTGAATTTATATTATAATTTAATTAAAAAATCAAATTATTATAATTTTTTATTAGAAAAAACAAATAATAATCATTTTACTCCATTTTAAATTATTTCTCTTATATAAAAATATAAAAAGAAATTTTTTATGTGAAGATTTCCATCTCTTTTCTAAAAATACACTTTTTATTAAAAGACTTATATTTACTTGTCTTTTTAGTGTTTGAAGATGACCCAAAATAGGATAACCAAACCACTGTTTAATGATTGGTGGTAGAAACTTGTAAAAATTCTTGAAAACAAATAATAAACAAAAAAGAAAACCTAGGAAATTTGTTTTTTCAGGACACACCATTTAGGACTCTGAAGGTGAACACCTTTCTTAAAATTGCAAAAAAGAAAAAAACCTTTGTTACTTTTTTAATTTCTTTTTATTTATCTCTTTATTTCTCAAAATGACTACTAGAAGAAGTTCCCAATACTCCATACAATAAGAAGGAGGTGGACTCAGAAGTATAAATTATCCCACAAAAAGGAAAAGGAAGAGCAAAGTACCCAGTAGAACAGAATCCACACAAGGAAGTGCCATATCCCAAAGGAAATTCCTTGAAATGTACATTATTTCTGAACCAGAATTAAAACTAAGTATGAGTAATTCAAACAGAAGGAACCCATATTCAAAGGGATCAAATAGAAATAAATGAGCCAGTACAAACATTACTACACAGCATACAAAGACAAGAACTATAAAATCTCAAGAAATTCCTTCAGAAGGAGGAAACAGTTAAATACTCCAATGGATTTAATACACTATCATCCAAACCTCAAACAGCAAATATAAAGGAATGTCACAGCAAAAAGTTGGAGGAAATCAAGGAAGAAGCCCCGGTGGCTTCTACCAGAAAGCCTAAAGCCAACCAACCTCCCCAAGAGAGAAAAAAGAACAAGAAAAATAATTGGAGGAAACCATATTCCCCCAGTTACAGGATTCCATGGAAAATTCTTTCAGCATGGCCAGAACCTTGATGGCATTCAAGAACAAGGAGGAACAAAGAATGATACAACCATCTTGCGCAAAAAAATACCTTTGCTCCATGATATGATAAATACTTTATCAGAAATTAAACACAGTATCTTACCTCTAAAAGACATTAAAACAAGCTTATTATCATCAAAAGAAATAAACAACAGTATATTATATTTATTCCAATTTCTGTAAAAAATAAAAAAGAAATAAATAATATCAAATTTATGGTTGAAAATAATCAACCAAAGACTTCAATTGACAACACTCAAAAGTTAATACAAGGACAAAAAAATTGTATAAGTACATAAAATATATCAAAGAAAAGAAATTTTTCAATAGATTATTACCAAATTATTGACAATTTAAAAGAAAAATTGAATAAATTTTCCATTTCTGTTGAAAAATTTGAAGAAAAGACTTCACAATACCAAAAGGTGCCTCTGGACCATGTAGAAAAAAGTGATGAAGCAAGAATTAATATTAAATATAACATTAAAGGTTGAATCAGAGCTATTTCTGGGAAAATGGATAAAATAAATGAGGATAATTAAAATATGCCAAAGCTATCAACCCCATTTTCCCATATATGAAGCCCTGTTAAGCCAAAAGATGGAATAACAAATCTCTTTATGAAATATTTGAGTCATCAAGAAAATAATCAAATTTTAATAAAAGAAGAACCTTAACTTAAATAATGGCCAACATTCACATGTGAAGGTGAATATAAACACATTTCATTTATTAAAACAAGTGATATTTTTCAAGAAGATTATGCCATACCAGATGAATTAATTAGTAGAGATTACATCCATTATTTGAGAAATCTGTAAAATGATGGTATCATGGAATAGGACAGGAAAATGGCAAAAATACATGTTCTTTGTGGAAAGATAAAATAATTTATGCTTGGAGATAAAAAAATAGAAAATTCATTTGAAAACTCATTCTTTGAGCTAGACAAAAACAAAAATTTAACTTAGTTCTTAAAAAAAGTTGAAAAATTAAATGCATTATATCCATAAATGTCACAAAAAGATGTTACATATGAAATACTCAAAAAATGTGGAGGAGACCTAGAAAATTCTCTAAGAAGGTGCATAGAAACATGTCCCACAGAAGAGTACATTAATGACTTAGGAGAAATTGTGACAAGAACAAAGTTTGGCAGAACATGGAAGAAATTGGAAACAAAGAGTCTAAATCAACCATTTATCAGAAAAGAAAAACCAAAAGGTCCCTTTAAAACAAATAATACTAATGAGAAAATAAAATTCCATAAATGTGGTAGTATTGAGCACTTAGCTAATAATTTCCTTGGAAAAAGCAAAAATCAATGAAATTGTGGAAACAGAATACCACAATGACAAGGAAGAAGAATCAGGAAATTCTGAAAGTTATGAAGTCAAAATAATGATCTCTCAAATTAATAATTTTGATTTAATATATGAAGCACTGGATGAAAACTCAAATTTACCACACATTGGAACATCTGATACATGCCTTAAAAATATAAAAGATGGCAAATTTAATAGAACCAAAACTGCAAAAGGAATGGGCTATACAGCTGTAAAATCAAGTAGAAGTATTTTTATGATAATAAATCAAGAGGAAAAGACAAATCTAGACACAGGAGAATACTGAAAATGTGTTGGAAAAAATTATTTACTACCACTTATACTAGATTGGGAAGACAAACTTGTACCCAATCCAAGGGGTAAAATTTAGCAGTGCAAGTGAAAGACTTAAGCCCCTTGAAAGTACTGACTTGACATTAATTTTCCCACATCCATCTCAATGCATAAGAGTAATAGTGGTGTTTGTAGTAATGGAAAATCTTACTAGTAACCATTTCATACTTAGAAATAATTAATTATCATTTTATGGAATGGATATCTCAAACCAAAAGATAGGTATTTTACCATAGGAGACAATAAAAGACAAAAATTTGGTTTCTTGAATAATAAGAAACAAATTAATGTCATATAAAATGAAGAAATAAGCCCATAAAAGAACTTATTAGTGATTGAAAAACTGAAAGAGGAAGAATTCAATAAATAATTAACATAAAAAATTAAATAAAATCCAATTAATCTGTCATATAAATAGAAAAATTCCTTTGTAACTGAAAAAGAACCATTATGTTCTATTGCTAGACATGAGATAAATATTATCCTGAGTATAGAAAAACCTTATCCACCCCTATTAACAAGACCAGATTATCCAGCCAGCCCAAGAACTAGAGGTTCACATTAAAGAATCACTGGACATAGGGGTCTTAAGGTAAGTAGGACATAATTAACAGGTAGAAGTGACTACACCTGTTATTATAGCCTGGAACAATGGTAAATAAAGGATGGTAGGGGACTTTAGGGATTTAAATAACTATACTATCCCTAAGAGATATCCAATACCTAGACTGGATGAGACATTAAAACAACTGTCACAAGATAATTTAATTATAGCCATGAATGCCCTTAAAGGCTTTCACCAAAATGTCTTAACAGATATTTCCAGAAAGCTACTGAGGATAATATTACACTGTGGAATATATGCATACCTTAGAATGCCATTTGGTATAAAAAATTCCCCTTCCCATTATCAAAGAATGATGAATACCATATCCCCTGAAGAACTATCAGAGGTATAGCTAAGAATCTACATTGATGATATCATGTTTTTCTAGGAAACTTGGGAAAACCACATGACAAGACTTGCAAGAGTATCATTGAAAATAGCTCAATTCAATATGAAAGTATCATTTAAGAAATGTCATTTTGCAGTGAACTAAAAGCACTAGGATATGTTGTATCTGGACTAAGCTTGCATGTAGATGAAAATAAAGTAGCATAAGTACTACTTAAACCAATGGCCCAAAGGAAGAAAGGAATGCATTCTTAGTATTTTCTGGATATTATATACAGCATATAAATTAATTTGCAAGGATTGCAAAATATCTTTATAAGCTCTGTGATCAACAAAAAGTTTATGAAAGGCTGAAGAAAGAGTCAAAGCATATGAGGACCTGAAAGAATACCTCATAAATGACAGTTTACTATTGATTCCATATTGGAAGCTACCTTTTAAGGTGTAAATTGATTCCTGTGAAAAAGGATTAAGTGCTTCACTACACCAAACACAAATAATCAATTAAAAACCTGTTTAAGGGCCAATTTGCTTCATTTCCAGACAAATAAAGCCAATAGAATCCAGATATGGAGAAATTCAAATAATATTCCTTTTCTTGAAATGGTCTTTAGAGAGATTTTACCATTACTTAGATGGAACAGTATTTGATGTCATTACAGATTGTAATTCTGTTAAATCATTATTAAAAATCAAGACACCAAATAGGATCATTCTGCAATGAGAAATTTCTATTCAAAAGGATAGAGGTGATAAGACTATAGCTAATAAATCTGGAAGTATTCATAAAAATCCAGATGGCCTTAGAAGATGTACTTTAGTAAATTCACCTTAAAACACAGCATGGGTACCAAAAGAAGAAAATCATATAGAAGGAATATGTGTCACAGAAATCAGCACAGAATTCTTTGAACAAGCTAAAGGAAGCTATAAGATGGATAAGAATTTCCACACTTTATGCCAGCTATTAATCAAAGACTTCAAATACCCATAATTATATTTTAAAATATATGAATTATGGAAAAAAAGCTTATGATGAAGGAAGATTCTACCTCCTTGATGAAATTCTTCACCATAGAGCCATATACATATGTCTTATGACTCTAACAGATAGAGTTTTAATAAACACTATACTACATGAATTTAATTATGGTGTTGTTTCTGAACATCACTCATAAAACATAACACTAAAAAGAGTGAAGACTTGTTCTTGGTGGTCAAATTGGAGAAAACATGCTTCAGAATATTGCCAAACTTGTGACAGATGAAAAAAAGCAAATAGAGCCTCAGGAAATAAATTTGGAATGATTATTGAAATTAAAGAACCAAAATCCCCATGGGAAATAGTCCATATGGATTGTGTAATAGCTCTCAGGAGGAGATAGGAGTTTCAACTAATGCCTAGTCTTAGTTGATAGTTATAGTAAAACCTCAATGTTTTTAACATGTCATAAAGATAGAATAGAGTTATTATCCATACAGGCTTATTCCAAAATATCATAAGTGATAGAGATCCTAAATTAAATTCAGCCTTATTGACAAATATCCATAACTTGTTTGGCAAAAAATTAACATTCTAAACAGCCTATCACCCTACAACTGATGGAATAGCAGAAAGAGTTATAAAAAATCTAGAAGAAATTATCAGAAGCTTCTGTTCTTATGGCCCAGAATTCAAATATTCTTATATTTTTACCAATTATTTTTGTACTCTAATTCCAGCTCTTGAACTGGAATATAAGAAATCAACCCAATAATCAATTGGTAAATCACCTGCAATGTTAGAAAAAAGTTGGAGCTCAAGACTACCTTATGAAATCCTTAAAAAGGATGTATTTGACATACACCCAACAGAAATGAGCTTTAAGATAATGCTTGACAAACCAGGACATAATGCAAATGGATGTATGCCATATTCTTTCAAGTATTTAAATAAAAGATGGGAAAAAATTCATAAAACAACTTACCTTAAGATGGGAGATTTATTTCTAGTATTAAAATTGCATTTTGATAAAATTGAAGGACCAAAGAAACTAAAATATTAATTTTCAGGACTCTAAATGATAAGAGCCCTGCATGGCCCTAATGCTGTAAAAATAGAGTTAAAAGGTGACTTAATGAAAAAACACCCAAAATTCCCTGTGAGTCTAATGAAGCCTTACAGTTCAAGTGATAGGGACTTATTTACTCTAGGAAATATACCACCACTTGAAATTCCCCCTCTAGAAGAAGGAGAAGCAAAGAGAATTGTAAAATTACTTAAAGAAAGGGGTAAAATAAAAAAAGGAATAAGAATACATTTTAAGGTATAGAAACCCAACTCAAGATGATGAATGGCTATTTGAGAAGGATATAAATAGTGCTGATAAATTTTTAAGAAGGCTCTAACATTAAAGAAGACTTAAAGAATAAAAAATTTAAGAATTATTGAGCTTCAAGACTAAAAACATCTATTGAAGAGGTAGGACAGTGGATGAGACCTTAATTAACTATATCAAATTGGGGTTGGAAAATTGAACATTTGAGATATGAAAACATATACAAAAAAAGTCACAAATAATATTAACAAAATTATTTTAATAATAATAATTCAAATTATAATCTTAAAAACAATGAAAATAAGCAAAAATGACACAAAAAAGGCATAAATTCTTGATTATCTCAGAAACCAACGAATAAAAGTTGCGAAATAAGTTACACAATTGGATTTCCCATTAAAATATACATATATTACCACTTCATTTCATATATCAAAACCCAATACCTACTTAGATACCTGTATATATGCACTATTATGATCAGTGCATAAACTCATTGTTTTTAGCTCATATATCTTGATATACTAATGAGAAAGACTTGATCCAAAATAAAATTTACCACAAACTAACTGTAAGAAGAAAGCTATAAACTTCATTTTGAAATCTATAATGAATGTTAAGAATGATAAAGAGAAATTGGTCAAAATAGCAATACCAGTTGACCACATAGAATTAAAAGTAGTGAAAGCTTGAAACAAAAGAGATATCAAGATATTACAGGTTTATAAATGAAGAATCACCTCATTTTTATCATGATACTTAAGTTATAACCTGATGAAATCATGACTTAAAGTCTAAAATAACAGATTTTGATAGAAAAGATGAATTACAAGAAAAATTATCAAAAAATGAAGTTTTCATAATGTAATGAAATAATCTTGGGACCTTGGTAAGGACATACCAAAATATAAGAATTAGCTCTCTAAATTGCAGTTTCATGAAAAACTTCAAATTCCTTAAAGATTAAATTTAAGGCTTAAAAAAGGTTGTTTTTGATCTTTAACTGTAGCTTTATTTTAAGCTTAATGGTTGAATAAGAAATTAAAACTTGTGGATGTTGGTTTTTTTTTCCTAAGTATACCTTAATTCACAAATCTAAGTCATATCACAGGCTTATCATGTCAGTAAATTAGAGTTACAGTGATAACTCTAAAATATGGTGTAATAATGAGATAAAAAGGTTTAATAATGATTTAATAATCATAAAAACTTATGATAATGATTGATTACAGCGGATAAAATAAGTAAGAATCTACTAGAAGTTATATGGTCACTAGAAAGAAGTATATTTACTATATAAAGACCCCTTCTTCCTCTTTTTCCATCTCAGATGTATCAAATCCAATAAAAAATTAATAAAAAGTAAGATTCTTTAATTTTTATATATAAAACTCTTATCATATAAAATATTTAAGCCATTTAATTTAGTAATAACTAGATTTTACATGATTAAATTAATATTTTCTTGTTTTTTGCTAAATTCTTTTAAAAATCTATTAATCCACATAAAAATGGTAAAAATTATATTTCTCCATATTTTTATTGTAACTAAAATTTAAATAAGTTTTATTTACATTCTTACGCATAAAATTAATTAAAATTATTATATTAAGTGTTAAATCTAGGTTATTTTCTGTTATTATGATATTTTATCTCTATTATTATTCTTCAATAGCTTCTTCATTTATATAAATAGTATTTATATTAATAAATAACTTTAATATTAGTAATATCATTGTTTTATTTATATTAGAAAATTCAGAGTACAATAATTAAAATGTTAGTAATTTTTACTTATTTTTTAATAGTCAAACCTTAAAATTATGATAGGCCCCTAATGGATTACATTGTCTCCTAAATCAGGAATTTGGGAAATCTTTTCAAATTGAATATCTTCCTTACCTCTCTTAACATAAATTTTAAGCTGGGGTCTCTTTTGTGACCTTCAGTTTATATAAAAAGAATTGATAAATTAATTATGAGTAAAATAATATTAAGATGAGATAATAGAGACATCACTGTAGTTAGAATATAGTATTACTAGTGGAATTTCTTTCACTAATAATATTAAAATATAATTTATAGTTCAATTATTTTGCATAACTAAATAAGGTTGAGAGATCTTATACTTCTTAAATTAATAAACTTTCTAATTTAAACTGTAAAAAAAATATAATTCAACTCTGAGGTATCATTAAAAGGTAAGAATTATCCTCTTAAGTATTTGAAATACAATTATTGGAATGATGTCATATTAAGATTTTATGAGATAGATGCCCATCTTCTTTGGTTATTGATTTTTCTCCAAAAATTTCGGTTCACTGAATCAGTACACAAGTGTTTATAAGAAGAAGGTAATTTTTGGGGCTTAGATTCTAGAATATATCCAAAACTTTCAATTGTAGGTAAGCCTCAAATAAAACAAACAGTTCATTTGCTTAAAGCTTTCCATTTTGTACTGTGCCTATGCCACCTGGTATATGACAGAAACAATTTGGAACTACAGCTTCACTTAATTTCTTTTCGAGCTTGTTTATTACTTCTTTGGAAAAATAACCTTTAATTTACAAACCATTTCCATTTCCTGATTGAAAGTGGTCCCCCATCAACTCATCTTATCCTGATATGTATGATTGAGATTCTTCCTGTTCTATTATTGCCAAATCAAAACCCCATTGATATCCAAAATGGTGCTGTAAAACATCTTTATAACAGCTGTGAAGTACACCTAAAGAAATGTTTTTCACTTGATCTCAATATATTAAGCAATTGAGTTCTTACCATCAAATCCCATTTTATTTAGCAATTCTTTGTTATAACTCTGTGGTTCTTGCTTCATTCCACCTAAAATATGCATTGACAACAGAACCTTGTTGGTGTGGCATTCCAAGATTCAAGGTGGCCATTTCATTGTCTTTCAATTCACACAAAGATCAAAATTACATTTCTGAATTGGACATAAATCCCCTGACCTTGTGAGTTGAAGCGATATTTCCAACTAGGCCTATGAACTTGATGATAACCTTCTGTCCATTTGGATTATTGGGTGTAGTAATCTTGATGCCACAATTTAATTAAATGAGCTTGTTCACAAGAGGATTCAACATATTGATGATTGTAACAATGTCTGGCTGGTTTGGTGAAGGTACCACCCCAGCCCGGCATGTATACTGCTGTTGAAATTGTTCTCATTGGTGAAAGTTAAGACAATGGAGGACTAAAAGTCCCATTGATATTTTCTTACCCAAAGTCTTATTTCCTCTTGGGTTGAGACAGTCTACAAAAAGACTAAATCCTAGTTCAAGATGTTGGCTTGATTATTGTAAATGAAACATACCTTTCCATAACCTACCTTTTGTAACATTAGAAATACTCATACTTTGTTGAGCTGATACTTCATGTACCCATTTGTCAATTCTGTTGTTAAATTCCTGGAATGTGGAGGAACCAGGTTAGTGATGAAAGGATGGATTAGAAAAGAAAACTGGCTTGAGTTATACAAAGATACAGCTGATGTGCCAATCAAATTTGGCCAAGTTATCAACATTGATTTTTAGGGGTAGTATTTTTTGAGGAAAATTGTATATATGGAATAGGATGTATTTTTGATGGATGGAACAGTTCAGTGTAGCAAGGATTGCATGCAATGGTGGATTTATATGTGAAATCTGGTGGTGAAACTTTAACATTGTAAAGTGAGTAGTAATGTGGGCAACACACATGCTGTTCATATGGAAAGTCGAGTTTCAATTGTTTTGAAATCATGTGAATATCACATGGCACATTAGAAAGAGTAGTTGTGTTGGTGAATTCTTGTTGTGTGAAGCATTGAATGATATGAACCAGCATATCTCTTGCTTTTCAAAAAAAATTTTGGTTCAGTCCACAAGCAAGGTATAGCCACATTATAAAATGTAAGATCAGAGCTGAAAAAGAGCCCATCATGAGTTAGCTGCCACTACCATGTAAGTAATAAAAAGGAATTGAAACTTGCAAATGACTAAGTCAATAGTACAATTGCTGTTCAGTTCAATTTCTTGTGAATTCCTATTTGCTTCTTTGCAGTTTTCTGAAGGGTGGCTGGAAAGTTTGTCATCATGAAGAGGGTCAAGTTGAGGAAAAAGCTTATGAATGGAAGATTTGTCTTGTTTTGCTGATGCCTTAGCCCAATGTCTTCTTTGTGTGCTCGAGTCAACAAAAAGTCCCCATAGAGTTTGTCCATTGACACCAGTAACAGAGTGCTTCTTATAACTTGGCAGGTGCAAAAGTCCATGATCCACACTTTTAGGAGATAATATTTACTGGAGTTGACATGATATTTCCAGAAAAAAAACAAGATTGAGAGGTACAATGTTAGCCTTTTAAAAAAGAAGGAGAGTTGAGAAGATAAGAAAACTGTGGAATTGTGAAAGTAAAAGTATTTTGAGTACAAAGAAAGAGGCAGAAAAAACATATGCTTTTGAAGAATGAATTTAAAAAATCTGAAAAACAACTTCCAGTCCTGATCTTGATAAAATTGAAGAGAACCATATCCAATCAAAATCAATTATTAAATTATTACAATCTGCCCAAAATTTCCTCTTGAGCCACTTTAAATAATTCATGTAATATGACATAAGTTGACAAATTTCTAAGTTAAGAAATCTCATCAACTCAGCTGGGAATATTTGATCATCTTTGTTTCTTATTGGTTGATTGGTTGATTTTGATTTTAGTTCTCAGAAAGATGATCTCAAGTTAACTGAATCCATCATCCAAGATTTATCAAGTCTCTGTGGAGTGGATGACATCTTGAGATTTACCAAAAAATTTCAATGGCCAATCTGTACTTCAATTCTTATCAACAACACACACACAAGAAAATCTACAAGTTTGCTTTATTTTGAATTTATCAATGTCATCTGTTTTGGTCCATGTCCTCCATCATCATT
The DNA here is from genome assembly GCA_023105745.1 of Austropuccinia psidii. NCBI lineage: Eukaryota > Fungi > Basidiomycota > Pucciniomycetes > Pucciniales > Sphaerophragmiaceae > Austropuccinia > Austropuccinia psidii. The sequence continues at coordinate 71,039,943 of JALGQZ010000002.1, forward strand.
CATTATCAGGATGTCAAAGTTATTCAAGAAATTCACCTCGTCTCTTGTCGTACGCCATCTTTATGATCTTTCAGGTACTTTTTGAGATCACAGAACTCAGAATTTAAATCCGAATAAGCTCATCCGGTCCTCTATGCCATCCCACTCTGGTCTTTGTGTGTTTGGATCGAATCTTTTTCGTCAAATCAATCCATTCGATCCTTCTCAGAAATTAACACTTCCAGTCTGCTCAGGCTCAGAATCCTGCCAAGATGGTTTGATTGAAGTTTTGAAGGTAACCGATTCTCAAACCCTTCTTCGTTTCAGGTTCGTAGCGTTTCTGGCTCACGTTCTTTTTGGCTTTCAAAACAGGTCAGATTCACTCATCGTCTGCTGTTTTGGACACAGAACAAGTGAGCCAGTTGAGCCACAGTCTCATCTGGAAGTTTGGGGTTATAATCTTATCACCAAATCCGTCGGCGTGCATCAATTTTTAGAAAGTCTCAAACCAGCTCAGCTGCCAGACCCAACCAACGTCAGGCAGTGGCTCGGCAACCATCAACTTTTGGGGTATCACTCCACAGATGGCACAATTCATCCCTTCTTTGGCTCCATTCCTGGTCATCCTCAAAGCGGCACTGTTAGGAGAAAATTTCCTCGATATCGCGCCGTGACAGTAAGCTCCAACGGACAGGTTCTCGTGGCACTTGAGCCTCAACCTTGTTCGCAAATTAGCTCCCAATCACAGACTAGTGCCTCTCATTGCCTTGAGTTGTGGCCATCCTTTGATAGTTTTATCGAGTTTCAGTATCGTGATGTTTCTACCTTCCAACCCAGGATCATACCTTTACGAAATCTCAAACCGCAACAAACAGAAATAAAACTAGCTTCTGGGGCTGGTCACTTTCTCATCTTAACTCACACTCCCCTCAATTATTGTTCCTCTAAGGAAACTCCTTATCAATCAACACTTTATGCATTTGGTGATAATCGGTTTGGTCAGTTGGGCTTGGGGTTTTTGTCGCCTGCCATTGACGAGCCAACGCTTGTAGAAGATTTGTCCAACCTAAGCAAGATCGCTTGTGGCTTTTTTCACAGTGTCTTGATTGGAAAAGAAGGAGAGCTTTATGTTTTTGGGCACAATCGTTTCGGTCAATGTGGTGTTGGAACTAAGGAATGCGATTTGACAAGGCCTGTTTTGGTTGATATTGGTGGAAATGGTGAGGCCGGTGACGTTGTTGATGTGCTTGATGCTTGCTGCGGTAGTGAACACACTGTCCTACTCACATCTCGGGGCGTTTGGGTGGCAGGCTCGAGTGAGTACATTTTCTTTGATCAGCTTAGGCTACAAGCTAAGAGTATCTAAGCTCTGACTCACCTCTCAACTGTTTACTCAACTTAGATGCCTTTGGGCAGCTTGGATTGAAGACTCTCGAACCTAGCTTTGAGTTTCAATTGAATGACGCTATTCGGTTTGTTTTAAGCAAAACGAAATGCTTAGGCAATTGGAAAATTCAGGCCGGTCGTTGGAATACTATGATTTGGGAAAGCTAGTGATGATCTTTTTTGCCCCAAACGCTTTGGCTTTCCTCCTGGAGTTATTTTCCTATCTCAAGGTTTCTTTTCTAGGATTAAGCGAACCCCATCGTCAAGTGAGCTTTGAAAACCAAGGAGAATGTTTAATAAAAGGTCTAAATTTCTTGTTTAGAAAGTTACAATAAAAGATGTAAATTAATTTTCATAAAACCTAAACGCGTACATCAAAACGACAAACTCGAAAAGACAAAAAAATACAAAATACAATGGCAAATTTACTGCTTAAAGTCTAGAGGCGACTTTGATTGGACAGTATTCGAGGTTAGGCATTAAATTAGAGGAATGCCAAAATTGGCACAGTACTGAGCCAACCAATTCTTCTCGTTAAAGCGTTGGAGACTCTCAAGAGTTACAATACAATTTAATTAAACATTAGAGTTCAAGCTTTCCTTTCTGCTTTTGCCACCCTAGAGCAATTACTTGAATACTTTTATTTTATTTCTACATTATAAAATAGTTCTAATGTGCTGCATTACCATTCAACAATAACAAACACTTCCTATTACTTCACCTATCGTTTTCACTCTGACTTTGACCATACAGGTTTGTAGAAGTAATACAAACATTAAGCCCTATGTAGTAAAAATATACCAAACCTCTTGTGGGTATGAAATATATTAATAGTATATATATATGTGCGTGTTTTTGTACTCAAAAAGTAGTGGTATAATCAAAATTGATTTTTTTTCTTTTAAAGTAAACTAAACTTATTCCATAAAAAAATAATCATTACTTTTTTTCTTTTTTGGGTAAGGCTATTTTATATCTTGAATTGTATGATATATAGAGAGTGTAATGTTTGCATGGCAAACATTGAGATGAATTAACAAGAATTCTACTGGCACTTATGAATGGACATAGCACAGCAGTGCAGCAGTTGTAACCAGATCTAGTATGTACAGCTCCTCATGCAATCTTGGCAACCTCTTTCCACTTGGAGGTGATGAGTTTATTCCAAGAGCTGCTGCAAGTGTGAGCCTTTGAGATATTACAAAATATCCAAAAAGGCCTCAAAACAACTTTACAAAACTTATTTTAGTAATAAGAATTGAAATTATAATCTTAGAATAAATAAAAATGCCATAAAAAGGCATAAATTCTTGATTATCTCAGGAAACAATAAATAAAACTTTGAAATAAATTATACAATTGGATTACCCATCAAAAACTAGATATATGACTCTTGTATGTCATATCTGTAATCCCAATACTTACTGAGATAACATGGATATATGCACTTTTATGATCAATGCCTATATTCATGGTTTTTAGCTCCTATCTTTTGATATTTACATGATAAATAATTGATTAAAAATAAATTTACAACAAAATGACTTTAAGAATAAATATATAAACTTTTTTTGACAAGTTATAAGCAAGGTCAAGAATAATAAGGGGAAATTGGTTAGAATAACAATACCAAGTTGACAACTTAAAATTAAAAGTTGTCCAAACTTGAAAAAAAGTCAATATTAAGATTCTACTAGCTTTTAAATGAAGACTGAAATATTTATTATCATTATATTAAAGGTAAAACCCTATGAAATAAGGGTTTGAAGTTCAAAATAGTAAATTTCAACAGAAAAGTGGAGTTATAGGAAAAATAATCAAACATAGAGTTTTGATGATGTAATTAAATCCTCTTGTAAACTTATAAAGGAAATTCTAAGGAATTGGAATCAACTCTCTGAATTGCAGTAGAATGGAAAACCTAAAAGTTATCAAGGATTAACATTAATGCTCAAAAATGATTGTTTCTGATCAATAACTCTAATCTTATTTTAAGTTTGACAGTGAAATAGGAGATAAAACAGGTGGATATTAGTATTTTATGATTAAAAATACTATAATATATAAAAATGAATCATATTCCAAGATTATTATGTCATCAAATCAAAGTTATAGTGATAACTCTAAAAAATAGTGTAAAAATGAGTTAAAAAGGTTTAATAATGATGTAATCATTACCAAAAATTAAGGTATTGACCCATCCCATTAGATAACATCAATGAATGTCTACTAGAAGGTATCTGGTCAACAGAAGGAAGGATATTTACTATAAAAGGACCTTTTTCTTCCTCTTTTTTTTTCCAGAAGACACAAAAAATAAAATAAAAACATTCAATAAAAGGTAATTTTCTTTATTCTTTCGAAGAAATTCTTATATCATTAAAGAAAAAATCTTTATCTTATATTAATAATTATTTTATTTTATTTTATTAATTTGTCTTAAAATATCTAAATCCATGTAAAAATAGTAAATATTTTAATTCTCTCTACTTTTTATTATAAAGATAGTTTAAATAAGTTTTATTTAAATTTTTAGGCATAAAATAAATCAAAATTATTACATTAAGTGTTAAAGCTAAGTTATTTTCTCCCTACTATTACTCTTAATAATTTCTTTCTTAATATAAATAGTATTTATATTAATATATAACCTTAATATTAGTGATATTATCGTTATAGATTGTTTTTATTATTAAATAAAAAATTTGCCATGCATTTATTATTTGTTTGTAACAATAATTAGTTCTCATGAATATTAATATGTTTTTTTTTCTTTTCAAATAATATAAATATTTTAGGCCATAGTTATAATAATAATTTATTATTCATTTAAATTAACAAATTTTGATTACAATAAGTAAAATATTAGTAATTATTACTTTTTCTTTGATAGTAAAAACTTACAGAAAGCAAGCCGTTCCACACTTACTAATCATCTTACAGGTTAAGAGCCTTGCTAAGCTGAGCTCCAGTTTGGCCAACTAATCTTGAGATGGAAAAAAATCTTCTCTGCTGTTCACCACCTGAAAATCACACCCAATGAGCTGGAGGGCCATTTGATCCAAGCAAAGGAATCCCATCCTCCTTAACTAAACTGAAAATCTTTTGAAAAGTTAGTTTTTTTGGCTATCTTATCCGTGGTGTCATCAACCCCCTCAGCAACCTTTTCTGGAAAAATCCTCACCAACACTATGAGCTGGGTCAATCCAGTGCAGCACAAGGACAGCCTATTTGTCAACTGGCAGTAAGGCACAATGACTAATATTTTTCATTGCCAAGCCACCCAGATGCCCTGAACTTTTCCAACCTCAAGAAATCCTAACCAAAAGTTTTGGTGACATATGCTTGGCTGGTGCAGACATTGGCATATGGACTTCCCATCTCTCACCAGTTTTTCCAACCCATGGGTCCATTCCCATTCTTCTGGAGAGGCTCCAGAACAACAGCATTGCATTCAGTGGTAACTACCAATCAATTATCCCAGGTGAAGTTCCTGGAGGGGGAGGATTCTCACAAGGTTCTTGCAGAAAATGGTGTGTTGACCCATCTCACTGGAACTACCAATTTTGTCACTGACCTCTGAAGTTTGGATCTTTTTCCAATATACCTGTCACAGCTATAATCAGGATCAAAGGGAACTTCAACCTTATACCTACTCAAATACACCAAATCAGAAATTCATTACTGTGTATGAGTATGCAGTTTTAGAAATATTCATTTGAAAGACTCATACAGTTGGATTCACCAAATACATCTTTGGAGTCACAATCATGAAGCTGTATTATCACACAACTTCACACAAATCTTTTAAAGAACCTGTAAATCAATACAGGGGCTTTATTATCCAAATCAATTCAATCAAAGATTCTTAAGAAAATTCACTCTTTGAATCAGGGCTGGTGGATTTTCACATATACCAGCCGCTCTTCCTCCTTCTGGGAATTTTTCCCCAATTACTTAATATATTGGAGTTATTATTTAATAAATAAATTATTATTATCTTATTGGAATATTCTATTTATAAGTATTAATTAAGTATTTACATCTTTCCTCACCTGTTGAGTAGAGCTGTGGTATCCATATTCTTATTAACCCCCTTTTTTTGTCTGGATGGGTTGAAACAGTGAACTTGGTTCTGTTTGTGGTTGGCTCCTTTATTATTTACTCCTTATTATTGTTGATTATTTTCTTATTCTTTCTTATGAGAAATATTATCTCCTTTGAACTACTTAATTGTTCCCTCTGCAAGTGAGTCCCAGTTTACTGAGTACAAGGCCCTCTTCACTTAACAAAGCCCCTGTGAAATCATATTAATTAACTCATAATTTCCTATTTCTTTGTTAATTCTTTTTCATCAACTAATTCACTCATTTGTCAATAATTAGCTCTTTATGATCTTAATGATTTTCAGGATGATGATTCTTTCTCATCAATTTTAATTTAATCCATTTTTATTCATCTTGAAATTTAATTCTTTCTAATTTCTAAATAATTTCCTACCATTTCACTTTATTCTTAATGTTTAATTTAAATCTAAAAAGTTTCTTTTTGTTCTGAAATTTAGGTTCTATAAGGTTTTAATTGATTTTTTTACTTTTTATTATGATTAATCAGGAAAATTAAGTCACTATTTAAGGAGCTTTAATTTGATTCCTCAAGATAACTGATGAATTCTAAAGATTTTATTTGATTACTTAAGATATTAAATTAATTTTTTAGAATATTAACTTATTGACTGGATTTCTCAAGGCATAAATGACATTTGATTTGATTGATTTGATTGAAATTAAGTTTAAATTCTTCAAGACATTGATTTATTCATAGGAGTTTGACACTGTTGTTTCCATTCCTCAAGAAATATTCATATTGGTTTCACCTCAAGATTTTAATTTATTTGTCACGTTCTCATTTTCTTTGACTTGGTAAAGCCTTAATTGTTTTATTCTCAAGTATCATCAAGTTTTTTTCTTTCTTATTCTTAAAATAATACCTGTTCAGCATAGTCCCCAAGCCAAGAATAAAAGATATAAAAGAAATAAAGCTGTTTGGACTCCTAAAGAAGGTGTGAACCTTTGAGATATGACCACATACCCAAAAAGGTCACAAGAAATATTTAAAATAATTATACCTTAAAAATAATTACCTTAAAGCTACAAAAATGCCATAAATAGGCATAAAACCTGGTTTAACTCAAAAGAAAATGGATAAACATGTGAAATTAATTACACCATTGGATTCCCCATGGTAAAATACACATATACCATTTTTATGGCATATCTGTAAAGTCAATATTTAATGAGTTATAAGTAATAATACCTTATAAAAAACACAAATCCTTAATTATTTGAAATGAAAATGAAACAACACTTGAAGTAAGTGGTACCATTAGATTATCCATACAAATCTACACATAAAACAATTAAGAAGCTAATCTCCAATGTCAATAATTAGGGAGTTAAGCTGAATATATGCACTTTTGTGGTCAACACATATATTCAAGGATTTTAGCTAATATCTTTTGGAATATACATGATAGAGTGATGAACCAAAAATAAAGTCACCATGTAATTACTGCAGCAATACAGGAATGAGCTTTATTTCACAAGTTATAAACAAGGTTAAAAACTGTAAGGGATTATTGATTAAAATCAATAGAGCTGTTGACCACTTTTTTGTGAAAGTGATCCAAACTTAGAAAAAAGTAGACAGTTAGTTTCTACTAGTTCATTTGTGAAGAATGATGTATTGTTTATTACAATACTCAAGGTATAACCCCTTGAAATCATGGTTTGAAGTTTAAAATGTTAAATTTCAACAGAAAAGATGAGTTACAAGAAAATCATCAAAAATACAGTTTTTATGATGTAATAAAATGCTCTTGGAAGTGTAGTGAGGACATGCCAATCTATCAGAATACACTCTTAGAATAGCTGTCGCATGTATAACTCAAAAGTTATTGATTATCAAAGTTTAAGCTTAAATTTGATCATTTAAGATCACTCACTGTAATCTTATTTTAAGTTTAACAGTCATATAAGTGATAAAACTGGTGAATACTATTAGAATATGACTAAGAGTAATAAAATCCACGAATTTTAGGCTTCTTCCAAGCCTATGATGTCATCAAACTTAGAGTTATCGTGATAACTCTAAATAATGGCGTAATTATGAGGTAAGATGGTTTGATCATGATGTAATCATCACCAAACCTTGAAATATTGATCAATTATAGTAGAAAGCATCAGTACACGTCTTATAGAAGACTTTTGGACTCTAGGAGGGAGGAATTTATTATAAATAGAGCTCTGTTTACTCTGTTTTCCTCTCACATGCTTACAAAACATTAAATCATTAAATAAAAAGGTAATTTCTTTATTCTTTATATATAAAACTTTTATATTATTAAAGAAAAAAGTTAATTGTATTATAATCATCATCTCTGACGTGATTATTGCAATTATTTAATTGTTTTGTTTAAATTTCTCTTAAAAACCTCTATTCCATGTAAAATCAAGAAAAATTGTAATTTCTCTTAAATTTTATTGTAACTACAATTCAAGTAAGTTGTATTTACATTTTTTGGCATAAAATAATTCAAAATTATCATATCAAGCATTAAAAGTAGGTTATTTCTCTTATTATAATAATTCTATAATTGATATAAATAGTATTTATATTAATTTATAGCTTTAATATTAGTAATATTATTGTTATTAATTGTTTTTTATTAATAAAAAAACAAGTTTTACGCCTTTATTATTTTCTGGTAACAATAATAAAGTGCTTTTGAATATATTAATTATCTTATATTAATATATTTATTTATTATATTATTATATTTGTTTAATAATATAATTATTTTTACGCCATAATTATATTAATTCTTTATTTTATAATTATTTTTATCTTATTTATTTCATTTATAAGGACGTTCATAGTACAATAAGTAAAATATTTGTAATTTTTACTTATTGTTTCATAGTAAAACCTTACGTTTGGGGGCCTAGCCATGGCATTTACTCTAAAAGACCTTTAAGAAGATTCTAATTGGGTTTATCCAATAATAAATTACAATTATAATCATAAAATTATATAATAATTTTATATTTATTCATTTTAAATACTATTGAGGCATTTGGGAAGCAATTGTACTGTCTTACACGTGGTTTTTCACATCCTTAGACTTGCAAGAAATTTCTTTGAGCGACTCTAGTAATTAAAAAAGATATTTTATAAATTCAAAATAATTTTATATTATCAATTAATTTTATAAAAGAATAATATTCATTTTTTTTATTTTATTCTTTAAGAATAAAAATATAAAAAACAAAAAATTATAAATAAAAACCAATAAAAAAAAGTTATTTTTTATTCATTTTAATTTAATTTCTTTATTTATTTTCATTTTTTAAGATATAAAAGCAACTTTTACGTGGAAAATTGCCATATCTTACCAAAAATAACACCTTTTATATAAAAGACTTATATTTATTTGTCTTTTTTAGTGTTTGAAGACAACCCAACAGAGGACAGCCAAACCACTGTTGAAAGATTGGTGGAAGAAACTTTTCAAAGTTCTCCAACACCAATAATTACCAAGAAAAAGAAAGCCAAGAAATTGGACTTTCCAGGACCCACCATTCAGGACTCTGAAGGTGAGTACCTCATTTACAAATTGCCATAAGAAGAATTCCTGTTCTGAAATCCTCTTATTTCTTATTTTTCTTGAAATATGACTACCAGAAGAGGCTCCCAATACTCCATCCAATCAGATGGAGCTGGACTCAGAGGTAGAATTGATTCCTCAAAAGGGAAAAGGAAGGGCAATATACCCAGTGGAACAGAATCCACACAAGGAAGTGCCTTATCCTAAAGGCAAGTCCCAGAAATGCCCATGATATCTGAAGCAGAGTTAGAACTAAGTATGAGTGAGTCAAACAGGTACAAATCACATTCAGAGGGATCAAATAGACATTTACATGAGCCAGTTCAAAAAGTACTACACAGTGTACAAAGACAAGGACTGGGAAATGCTGCCCCAAATACACCAAGGAGTGATGAACTCCTGACACATCCTGAAAAAGGTCCTCAAAGAGGAGGAAATAGTGAGATACTCCAATGGATGGAATCCACTATCATACAAACCTCAAATCAAAAAGATCAAGGAGTACCATGCCAAAAAGAAGGAGGCAACCAAGGAAAAAGCCCTAGTAGCTTCTACCAGCAAGCCCCAAGCCAACCCACTTTCCCAAGAAGGGAAGAAGAACAAGAAAAAGAATTGGAGAAAACCATATTCCCCAAGCTACAGGATTCCAAAAATTCAAAAGGATGCCATGGACAATGTCTTCAACATGGCCAGAACCTTGATGGAATTCAAGGACAAGGAAGAACAAAGAATGAGACAGCCTCATTTACCAAAGAAATAACCTTGTCCAAAGATTCTGTAAATACTCTAACTGAAATTAAAAATAGTATATTACCTCTAAAAGAAATTAAAAATAGTTTATTATCATTACAAGAAATAAACAATAACTTATCTTCTTTAACAAAAATTGTTGTACAAGATAAAAAAAAATTGACAACATTAAGTTTATTGTTGAAAATAATAAACCAAAGATTTTGATTAATAAAACTCAAAAATTAATACAAGGACCACAAGAACTGTATAAATAAATAAAAGATATCAAAGATAAAGCTTAGACAATCAATTATGACGTGCATATTGATAATCTTACAGAAAAATTAAACAAACTAAGTATTTCTGTAGAAAAATTTGAAGAAAAGACGTCATCACACCAAAAATTACTTTTGGACCATGTGGAAAAAAGTGATGAAGCAAGAATGCATCTGAAAGATGAAATTCAAAGTCAAATAAGGCTTATCACTGAAAAAATGGATAAAATTAATGAGGCTAACTCAAATATGCCAAAGTTATCAACCCCATTTTATCACATAAGAAGCCCTGTTAAACCAAAAGAGGAATTAAAAATTCCATTAATAACAGACTTAAGTCACCAAGACAATAACCAAGTCTTAATGAAGGAAGCATCTCAATTAAAAAAATGACCAACATTCACAGGAGAAGGTGAATATGACCACATGTCATTTATCAAGACAATTGACATTCTAAAATAATATTATGCCATACCAGATGAATTAATTACTGCAAGATTACATTCATTGTTTGAAAAATCTGCAAAAAGATGGTATTATGGCATAAGACAAACAAATGGCAAAAACACCTGGTCTTGGTTGAAACAAGAAATAATCACCAAGTGGGCTAATGATGCCTGGAGGTACAAGATAGAGAAAGCATTTGAAAATTCTTTCTTTGATCTAGACAAAGACAAATCTTTAACTTAATTCTTAAAACAAGTTGAAAGACTCAATGCATTGTACCCAGAAATGTCACAAAAGATGGTGCACATGAAAATACTTAAGAAATTTGGAGGAGAGCTAGAACATGCCCTGAGAAGCAGGTGTATAGAACCATGCTCCACAGAAGAGTATATCAATGCACTAGAGGACATAGTGACAAGAACAAAAATTGGAATAACTTGGAAGAAATTGGACATCAAAAGTCCAAATAAGCCATTTATCAAAGAAGATAAATCAAAAGAAGCTTTCAAGCCCAATACCTCCAACAATAATGAGCAAAGAAAATGCCATAAATGTGGAGGTATTGGACACTTAGCCAATAACTGCCTCAAAAAGGCAAAGATTGATGAAATTGTGTAAACAGAAAACCACAATGACAAAGAGGAGGAATCTGACTCTGAAAAAGAAACAGAAGAGTCAGAAAGTTCTGAAAGTGATGAAATTAATATAATTAATGCACAAATTAATAATATTGATATAATTTATGAAGTACTAGATGTTAACTCAAACTTACCACAAGTTGGAACATCTGACACAACCCTGACAAACATACAAGATGCCAAAATGTATAGAACCAAACCTGCAAAAGGAATGGAATTTTAAGCTGGAAAATCAAGTATAAGTATTGTTATGGTTGATAACCAAGAAGGAAAAGTGAACTTGGATACAGGAGCATATTGTACTTGTATTGGTAAAAGTTATTTAAAAACCATTGTCCCAGATTGGCAAGAAAAACCTATGCCAATACAAGGTGTCAAATTTAGTAGTGCAAGTGAGAGCATGAAGCCCCTTGGAATAATTGATTTAACACTAATTTTTCCTCACCCCTCACAGAATGTCAGAATTAAAGTAGAGTTTGTAGTAATGGACAACTGTACTAGTAATCACTTCATACTTGGAAATGACTACTTGTCAATCTATGGTATAGATATCTCTAACCAAAAAGATAGATATTCTACCATAGGAGATAAAAAAACACAAAGGTTTGGCTTCTTAAATAAAAAAAAACAAATCAAAGCTATTAAGAATGAAGAGAAAATTTCAGAAAAGGAACTTTTTATATCTGAACAACTCAAAGAGGCAGAATTCAATCAAGAATTAACAGAAAAAATGAAAGAAAAATTGATTGACCTCTTCTTTAAGTACAAAAATGCCTTTGCAACTGACAAAGAGCCACTAGGTGCCATAATTGGGAATGAGGTAGATATAATTCTTAATGTGGAAAAGCCTTACCCACCCTTACTAAGGAGACCTGCTTACCCAGCTAGTCCAAGGGCTAGAGAAGCCTTGGAGGTACACATTAAAGAATTAATGCACCTTGGAGTATTAAGAAAAGTAGGACATAATGAACAGGGGAAGGTCACTACAGCTGTCATTATAGCTTGGCATAATGGAAAATCAAGAATAGTAGGAGGCTTCAGAGCCCTGAACACCTATACCATTCCAGACAGATATCCAATACCCAGAATCCATGAGACATTGACACAATTGTCACAAGCTAAGTTCATTACAGTGATGGATGCCTTAAAGGGTTTTCATCAAAATGTCTTAACAGAAAATGCCAAGAAACTACTGAGGATAATAGTCCACTGTGGGATTTTTGAATACTTAAGAATGCCATTTGGCATAAAGAATGCACCTTCCCATTATCAAAGGATGATGAATACCATATTTCCTGAAGAATTATCAGAAGGATGGTTAATTATCTATATTGATGATATCATAGTTTGCTCAGAAACTTGGGAAAATTACCTTACAAGACTAGAAAGGGTACCACAAAAAATAGTGCAAGTGAATATGAAAATTTCCTTGAAAAAGTGTCATTTTGCATATAGTGAACTAAAAGCACTAGGAAATGTTGTATCTGGACTTAGTCTAGGCATAGACAAGAATAAATTAGCAGAAGTACTACTTAAGCCAATGCCTCAAGCCAAAAAAGAAATGCAATCATTTCTAGGATTTGCTGGTTACTATAGACAGCATATAAAGGACTTTGCAAAAATTGCCAAATCCTTGTATAAACTATGTGATCAACAAACAGTCTATGAAATGACAGAAGAAAGAGTCAAGGAATATGAAGAATTGAAAAATTCCTTAACAAATGCCCCATTTCTTCTAATGCCAGATTGGAAACTACCCTTCAAGCTTTACATTTATGCTTGTGGAGAAGGACTAGGTGCTGCACTACACCAGACACAAATTATCAATGATAAACCAGTGGAAGGACCAATTTGCTTTATTTCAAGACATATAAAGCCAACAGAAGCAAGATATGGAGCAAGCCAAATGGAATGCCTCTGCTTAGTGTGGGCTTTTGAAAAATTACATTATTACTTGGATGGAACAGTATTTGATGTGATTAAAGACTGTAATGCTGTAAAATCTCTATTAAATATGAAAACTCCAAATAGACATTTGCTGAGATGGCAAATTTCTATTCAAGAATATAAAGGAAATATGACTATTGCTCATAAATCTGGTAATATTCATAAAAAAGTAGATGGTCTTAGCAGATGGGCTCTAGCAAATACTCCTGAAAATCCAGCAGGGGTACCACAGGAGGAGCACCATATAGAAGGGATATGTGTCACAGAAATTTGCACAGAATTATTTAACCAAGTTAAAGAAAGCTATAAGATAGACAAGAATTGCCATATCTTAAGCCAACTTTTAATGAAAGACTGCAAATATCCATCACTTTCATCAAAATTAGATGAAACATGGAAAAAGGCATATGATGAAGGAAGATTCCACCTCCTTGATGGAATCCTTTACCATAGAACAAAACACACATGTGCTATGGCCTTAACAGATAGAACCCTTATAAACACTATTTTACATGAGTGTCATGATAGTGTTGCAGCTGGACATCTTTCAGAAGACAGAACACTAGAAAGGGTGAAAACCTGCTCTTGGTTTCCAAATTGGAAGAAAGATGTTGCAGAATACTGCCAAACCTGTGACAGATGTCAAAAGGCCAACAGAGCCACAGGAAAGAAATTTGGAATGATGATCCAAATCCAAGAACCCAAATCCCCTTGGGAAATAGTTTATATGGATTGGGTAACAGCATTACCTCCAGGAGGAGACAGAAGCTATAATGCATGACTAGTATTAGTTTACAGGTATATCAAAACTCCCATGTTCCTACCATGTCACAAAGATGACACAGCTATGGACAAGCCATAATGATATCGAATAAAGTCATTAGCCATACAGGCTTATTCCAGAATGTTATAAGTGACAGAGACCCAAAATTCACTTCAGCATTATGGACAAATCTCCATAACTTGTTTGGGACAAAGCTATCATTCTCAACAGCTTACCATCCTCAAACTGATGGTTTAGCAGAAAGAATGATACAAACCTTGGAGGACATGATCAGACAATTCTGTGCTTATGGACTAGAATTCAAAGATTCTGATGGTTTTACCCATGATTGGTGTACACTAATACCAGACCTTGAACTGGCATATAAAACATCAATCCATTCTTCTACTGGAAAAACACCAGCAATGCTAGAAAAAGGTTGGAATCCAAGACTTCCTTATCATACCCTCAAAAAGAACTTAGTGGATATACATCCAACAGCAAGCAGGGTTAAGATAATGCTTGACAAAGCAAGACACCATGAAAACAGATGTATGCAAGATGCTTTCAAATATGCAAAAGAAAGATGGGATAAAAGTCATAAACCACCTTACTTCAAAATAGGAGACCTAGTCTTAGTATCAACCCTTAATTTCAATAACATAAAAGGTCCAAAGAAATTGAAAGATTCCTTTGCAGGACCATTTATGATAAAAGCACTTCATGGACCCAATGCTGTGCAATTGGAACTCACATGTGAATTAATGAACAAACACCCAGATTTCCCTGTAAGTCTGATAAAACCTTACAGCTCAAGTGAAAAGGAATTATTTCCACTAAGAAATAAACCCCCACTTGAAATTCCCCCCTTGGAAGAAGGAGAAGAAAAGAAAATTGTAAAAGTCCTTAAAGAAAGAAGGACAAGAAACAAAAAAGAAAGAGAATACCTTGTAAGGTATAGAAATTCAACTCAAGAAGATGAATGGCTACTTGAGAAGAATATAACAAATGCTGATAAGCTACTAAGAAGGTTAAGACATGAAAGAAAACCTAAAGAATAGAAAAGCTAAGCATTATTGAGCTTCAAGACTAACAAAGTCTATTGAAGAGGTAGGACAGTGGATGATACCCTAATTACACATATTGGATTGTGGTACAAGCTTTTTTGGTGGCAGGGAATGTGAACCTTTAAGATATGACCACATACCCAAAAAGGTCACAAGAAATATTTAAAATAATTATACCTTAAAAATAATTACCTTAAAGCTACAAAAGTGCCATAAATAGGCATAAAGCTTGGTTTAACTCAGAAACCAATGTATAAACATGTGAAATAAATTACACCATTGGATTCCCCATGGTAAAATACACATATACCATTTTTATGGCATATCTGTAAAGTCAATATTTAATGAGTTATCAGTAATAATACCTTATAAAAAACACAAATCCTTAATTATTTCAAATACAAAACAAACAACGTGTGAAGTAAATGGTACCATTGGATTCTTTATAGATATCTACACATAAAACAGCTAAGAAGATAATCTCCAATGTCAATACTGAAGGAGTTAAGCTGAATATATGCACTTTTTTGGTCAACACATATATTCAAGGAATTTAGCTAATATCTTTTGAAATATACATGATAGAGTGATGAACCGAAAATAAAGTCACCACGCAATTACTTTAGGAATACAGGAATGAACTTCATTTCAAAAGTTATAAACAAGGTTAAAACCTGTAAGGGATTATTGATTAAAATCAATAGAGCTGTTGACCACTTTGTTGTGAAAGTGGTCCCAACTTAAAAACAAGTAGACAGTTGGATTCTACTAGCTCATTTGTGAAGAATGATGTTTTTTTTATTACAATATTTAAGGTATAACCCCTTGAAATCATGGCTTAAAGTTGAAAATATTAAATTTTGACAGAAAAGATGAGTTACAAGGAAAATCATCAAAGATACAGCTTTGATGATGTAATAAAATGCTCTTAGCAGTGTAATTAGGAAATGCCAAGCTATCAGAATAAACTCTCAGAATAGCTGTAGCATGTATAACTTAAAAGTTTGAGCTTAAATTTGATCATTTAAGATCACTCACTGTAATCTTATTTTAAGTTTAACAGTCATATAGGTGATAAAACTGGTGAATACTATTAGAATATGACTAATACTAATTAAATCCACGAATTTTAGGCTTCTTCCAAGTCTATGATGTCATCAAACCTAGAGTTATAGTGATAACTCTAAATAATGGCGTAATTATGAGGTAAGATGGTTTGATCATGATGTAATCATCACCAAACCTTGAAATATTGATCAATTATAGTAGAAAGCATCAGTACACGTCTACTAGAAGCCTTTTGGACTCTAGGAGGGAGGAATTTATTATAAATGGAGCTCTTTTTACTCTGTTTTCCCCTCAGACCCTTACAAAACATTAAATCATTAAATAAAAAGGTAATTTCTTCATTCTTTATATATAAAACTTTTATATTATTAAAGACCAAAGTTAATCTTACTATAATAATCATCTCTGAGGTTATTATTGCAATTATTTAATTGTTTTGTTTAAATTTCTCTTAAAAACCTCTGTTCCACGTAAAATCAAGAAAAATTGTAATTTCTCCTAAATTTTATTGTAACTACAATTTAAATAAGTTGTATTTACATTTTTTGGCGTAAATTTATTCAAAATTATTATATTAAGCATTAAAAGTAGGTCATTTCTCTTATTATAATAATTCCTCCCTATTATTACTTTAAGAATTCTATAATTGATATAAATAGTATTTATATTAATTTATAACTTTAATATTAGTAATATTATTGTTATTAATTGTTTTTTATTAATAAAAAACAATTTTTTATGCCTTTATTATTTGTTGGTAACAATAATGAAGTGCTTTTAAATATATTAATTATCTTATATTAATATATTTACTTATTATATTATTTTTTTATAATATAAATTATATTATTATATTTATCCAATAATATAATTATTTTTACACCATAATTATATTAATTCTTTATTATTATAGTTATTTTTATCTTACTTATTTCATTTATAAGGACATTCATAGTAAAATAAGTAAAATATTAGTAATTTTTACTTATTGTTTCATAGTCAAACCTTACAGAAAGGATTCCTCTTGACCACAAACAGTCAGTTTGTAAACTAAGTGAAAATTTGGAAAGAGGAGGACAAATGGAAGTAGAAGAACCCTCTCGAAGAGGATGTATGAGATCTAGAATATCAACATAATTTTCTGCCTCATTGGGTGGTAGCTCTGACATTTCTCAAGGGCCTAGGAGTAGATTGAAGGAGGAGTCTGTGGAAGAGGAACAGTCTCATGAGACTGAAGTGGCAGCTTCCTTGAATGATGCTCCTCAAGCTCCTGAGGCTTCAAATGAAGCCCTTTCTAATCCACCTCCTATATCTCAAGTTGAACCAAATTTTCTTAAGATGATTGAGAAAATGACTCAATTAATGGGAAAACTCAGTCAAGCCATTTTACCAATGGACAATTCCAGAACCACAGCATTGAAGACTCCATCCATGAAGGAACCTGATTTGTTTTATGGGAATCAAGCTCATAAGCTGAGAGGACTTATTCAAACATGTCAATTAATTTTCCATAATGATTCAGAAAAACTTCTTCTCTGACAGGAAAAAGATTGTTTACTCAACTTATTTTTTCACTGGTAGAGCTGGAAATTGGATTGAACCCTACCTTTCAAATATTTCCAATGAAGATCCCTCCTGCCTTCTCAATAATTGGCAGTTATTTGAAACACAATTATTCACTCTGTTTGGTGATTCCAATGAAGTCAGGAAAGCTGAACAGGAGTTGGACAATTTGAGGATGAAGGAAGGTGTTCAGGTATCTTTGTACATTGCTTATTTTAGAAGTTTAATGTCAAGAATTGGAGATTGGGGAGAAAGGGCTTACATTCATGTTTATAGAAGAGGATTGGCCTCAAGACCTTTGGACCAGTTAGCTTCCTACCCTGGTAACTTTGATACTCTTCAAGAACTCATGGACATTACCCTGAAATTAGATACAAGATACCATGAGGGACAGAAGGAGAAGGGTAGTAATCAAGAAAAGAAGCCTCCTGTTACTAGATACAATTCTTCAAGGCCTCCTCAAGACTCATCTTCAAAAAGGCCTCACCATAAGAAGAACAAGAAGGGCAAGCAATTTCAAGTTTCAAAGGACAAGCCACATTCTTCTCTGCTTAATAAGGAAAATAAATTGATTGGTTCTGAAAAGGAGAGGAGGATCAAAGAAGGGTTATTTACCTATTTTGGTGGAAAGAACCCAATTGAAAAATGCTTCAAGAGACCTCAGAACAAGCCTTGGTAATCAAGAGGCTTCCCTAGCAAGCAGGGAAAAGCCCAAGTAGGGATCATGATGTGCTCAATGGTTCTCACTTATTTCCTTCAAGAGCACAATTGTGCACTCTGAATACTAGTGTCAAGAAATCTTTGAAGTTTCTTATTTTTTCTTCTGTCTCTGATATTCTTTATAGTATTCTCATTGATTCTGGTTCTACAAGCTCTTTTATTGCAAAGAATTTTGTTCTCAAGTACTCATTGACTATGTCAGAGCTCCCTGAAGAGATTCCTCTTTTCATTCTGGATTCAAATGGATACCCTATCTTGTTAATCAGCCATTATACCAAGTGGGTAGTTGAATTACCTTCCTTCCCAAGCGTTGAATGGGACTTTTTTATTAGGGATTCACCCAAGGGAGAGGACCTGATATTGGGCTATGATTTCCTCTACAATTTTAATCCTATTATTGATTTGAAATATGGATTGATCACCTATGATTATAGTCATAAGAATTCTTGTGGTATCAAATATTCTGCTAGTAATGCCTTGGCCACTGCTGTCAACAGTTTTTCTCTGGTTGGTGAGCTTAAGACACCTTCCCTTCCTTTTTCTGTCCATATTCCTCCCATAATTCCATCTCAGTCATTACTTCCATCAATAGATGAAGACTTAAAAGATATAGAATATGTTGGAGAAGATGTTGCTATATCTTCACTTCATCTCTTTCAAGGGGATATGAACCTTCCTCCTTTGTCTCTTCATGCATTTTTGAAAGGAGCAGTGGGATGAGGAGGAAGATAAAAAAAAATTGAAAATGGGTCAAAGGTAGTCTCTCCTTATTATTACCATTATTTGGATTTATTTTCCAAGCTAAAATGTCAGCCTGTGACTCAAAACCAGAGAACATGCATGACAGCCAAAATACCATAAACCAATGGTATAGCCAAGATACCACCAAAACACGAAGCTGAGCCAAATCAGCTCAAAAGGTATCAAAAGAAAGAGGAAACTCACCCCTTTCTGAAAATATAAGTCCCATCACCATAGGACAAGAAATAACAAAGTTATTCCTGCTCAAAGTTATTTCTGAGCATAAACCTTAATTTTTACCTCTCATCTAAAATCTAGAAGGAGAGGCTTAACCCAGTCAAATGGTTATTAAAAATGAATCTCTAAGCTAGGGCTATCCAATGGTACCAGCCAAACTGAGCTAGCACCAATATTACTGGAGTTATGGTCAATTTCAGGCCAAATAAGGGTGAACAAAACATTCACCTCTCATCTAACTTCTACAGTTTTAGTGTGGGATACTTGAAGTGGGGTCTTTTTGAAAAGAGCAAAATCAGGGCTATCTGATGGTGTCATCCAATTCCCCATATCTCAACTACAGCAGAAGTTATGGGGCAAACAAGCTCAATACAGCTTTTTGCGTAAAACACGCAAATGTACAAAACTCTTTTACATGGGATAACTTTGCCATATTTAATGATACCCATATCAAATGAGGTACCATTGTGTAGAGCACATACAGGGCTACACACTGAACCAATTTTGAGGTTGATATCTCAAGAATTGACAAAGTTATGCTGTTTTAAGGTCAGATTCCCACCTGCTGTCATATACAGCCCTACCATGGGATAATATCCCATAATCATGAATATGAGGTTTCAAACAGACAAAGAAGCATGTTTTTACTTCAATACCTCATATGTCAGTCACTACTGGGGTCCCATACAGTTTCTGTACAGCATTCTACATGTCATACACGTCAGAATCAAGCTGTGAGGTCCCCAGATGAAAGTTTTCACCCTGTATTGGTGAAAACTGCCCAGATGTGGTTTCAAAACCACATCTGAGCCCAATACAGGCTATAAAGGCTGTTTTCAAACCACAAGCCAGTACCAGAGAGTGAAAAATCTTCACTTCCTCTACGTGGAAAGGTCTAGCACCCTTTCCACCCCATTTCAGGATAAAAAGGAGGCTTTTCACAGCCACAATTGTTTCCTCATCCTGCTCTTGAATATCCTACATAGTAAACTGTCCAAAACAGTTTTACTCCTGGGTAATACTCAGGGTATAATTATAATCTTAATTATTGTAGTTCTTATTATAGTAATCCAACTGGTAAGACTGCATCCAGGGTTCTCAATAGCACTCACCACCACTATTTTTTAATAGTAGAACCCTTTTATTATATTATAACCCATTACATCATCAAAAAACTCTTATATTAAAATTATTTTCACATGTCACAGTCATAGTTCTAGTTGTAAATAGCCTAATTACTGCTTCAACATAGACTCCAGCTGACATTTTGGGGGCCTGGCCATGTTTTTAACCTTTTTGGACCCTTTTAAGTGAGTTTTTTCTTATTTCTCACTTTCTGACATTTGTTTTACTATTTTTAGGCGTAATATTTCTTAGAAATATATATATTATATATATTTTTCTCTTTTTGGTACATATACAACCTTTTTTACTCATATTTTAAGAGTACCTGTCACGTGGCTAATACCCACAAGACCCTTATTTTTGGTGTGTTTTACATATAAAAACACATAAGCCAGTAATACAGTCTTATTTTTTAAGTAAAATAAGACACCTCATACTGATAAACCAACAGTTGAGGCGTGGTTGGACATATTGTTAACTCAATTGCCCTGTTACACACCACTTTTTGACAGTTTACACTTGCTAAATACAAACTATTCTGTAAGATATTGGAATACAAACAGTATACCAAATATCATTAAACTGTATTTCTGACGTGAAATTGTTAATTCAATCACACTGTCATTGTACAAGGGCACACTGTAATAATATACAAGCCCAGAGGCCATTATTAGACGTGCAAAACCAGCATTTCCTGAGAAGTCTTAACTGACATAAGCCATCTTGTTCCTGCTTTTGATTCAGTGGAAAATAATTTAATACCACTTGAAAGCCAGTCACAGGCCAACACACCAGTGACACCCTCAGAACCAGAGGGAAGCAAAGGCAAAGGAAAGAGGCACAGTGAAGGCCAGATAACAGCAAAGAAGTGGACACCCATTTCCACTAAGAAGAGTAGAAAACCACAAAATTCTGCATCAATACAAGGTAAACCAACCTTGATAACTTGTACAGGAAAAATTACAATTATTAACCCAGTTTTAACCTCCAAAGGCAAACTGCCCAAATCAGCAGATAACAAATTTGTACAAGGCACAGTCAAAGGTAAATACCCTAAGAAAATAAAGTTTTTGACTGCTTACAAACACTAACATGTCACCTGTACACCTCAGAGATCTTGGCTTCCAAAGGAACCAACCAGACGACACAGAAGGTTTGTCCAGAACCAGAAGACCTGAAAGAGGACACCTTGGACACAGTGATGGATGGCAAAACAATGAGGGAGATAATATCAACCCTGCCATTAACACTCCAATTAAATGAAGACGTCAAACCAGAGGACTGGAAAGACATGGATCAATTTCTTCAGCTCCACCAACTCCTCAAGGACTTATTCCAATGGAGCATGGACAACAAGAGGTTCAACCTGGCAAGTCACTGGGCAGAACTTGGAGCAAGTTGCCAGAAGATCTGTCTCAGAGAGAGAGAGACTTCAAAGACCTGATGGAAATCACCAAAGGTTGGAATCCTACCAGGCAGTTCAGACTCCTGGAGGCAAGGGCACAGAGGATAAGGGAGAATCAAGCCACTATCCAAGCCATAGAAGAACAGTTAACCCAGACAGGGCCTACTC
The DNA here is from genome assembly GCA_023105745.1 of Austropuccinia psidii. Classification (NCBI taxonomy): domain Eukaryota; kingdom Fungi; phylum Basidiomycota; class Pucciniomycetes; order Pucciniales; family Sphaerophragmiaceae; genus Austropuccinia; species Austropuccinia psidii. The sequence goes on from JALGQZ010000002.1 coordinate 71,061,870, forward strand.
AGATTCCTTCAGGCTCACAAGGAGCAGGCCAAAACAGCTCTCCAGTGGCTTCACACCATTCAGAAACCAGCAGATCAGTGGCCAAGAGTCACCATTCTTCACAATTCCAGGAAGTTTCCAGGAGAAGACAAGGAAACAAGGGCAAGAACAAACCCTCCTTCAACCAGAGGAGGAAAGAGTCAGACCCTATGATTCAGAAGCTGTTAGATTTGGTAAAAGAAGTGCACAAGAACCAGAAGTAATTGTAAACCACTCTAGAATCAGTAGTCCTAGTAATAGAAACATCACCCCTACTCAGACTGAACATAACATTGTCACATCTGAGAGTAACATCAACAGTGATACACTGTGATTACAAATGTCCCAATATGCTGAAAAATCTGCAAAGCAGTTTGAAGAAATTGAAGCTGGCCAAGAGAGGATGAGAAAAACTCAAGCCTCCTTGGAACAGATAGTTAAGAGTTTTCAAGAAGGATATGCTCAACTGAGAAAAGCCTCTGAAGAAACCAACAAAAGACTGAATATAGTCTTTGAAGAACAACACCACAGCATAAGGGACAGGGATTGTCTGGACCAAGACATAAACAAATTGCTTAATGTCTACCATAACTTGAAGCCCCAACCACAAGGCCAAGTTATGGAGAATCCATATCAACCAGATGACATCAAACCAGATGCCATGTTGATGAATAAGGCAAGATCTCCATCACAATACCAGGATGGAGATGGAATGTCTTATTCAGAGAAGGAAGCCTTGAAACAGCTTCCTGAGGCCTCAAGCTGGCCCAAATTCTCTGGATCAGGAGAATATGATCATATGGAACTCATAGATTATATTGATGGACTCTTCATTGATTTACCAAGCATACCAGACTACTGGATCACTGCTAGATTGAATACTGCATTTAAAGGTCATGCTAGTATATGGTACACAGAAATGAAAGAAATTCATGGCAGAAGAAACTGGCCATGGTGGAAGAGTCAAATCATCCAGAAGTACAGTAATGGAGCTTGGATATGGCAGAAGACCATGTCATTTGAAAATGACAAATACTCAGTGGACAAAGATCCATATGAATGGTGTCTTAGACAGTCTAAAAGACTTAAAGCCATTGATCCTCAGATGAACATCCAAATGAGGAATCACAAACTTCTGACACAACTGCCAGGAGAGCTAGAGAATGCAGTAAAATGCAGATGCAACCAAAATTGCACTCTAGATGACATTGCCAACACCTTACAAGACATAAGGAAAAGGACTAATATAGGGAAATTCACCCCATATAAGAGCAGCAGTTTCAAAGAGAAACAACCTTTCAGGGTAGAGTTTAAAGACAAATTCAAAGAAAGGGTGGCAGAAGTGGCAAAGAAGAGGAATTCTTGTCACAACTGTGGTTCAACAGACCACTATGCCAACAACTGTCCAAAGGCAAAGAAAAAAGGCTATGCCATTGAGAAAGTCCCAGAGGAAGAAGCCCCAACAGAGGATTCTGAATCAGACTCCATGGGTGATGCCATCAGAGAACCATCTGATGATGATCAAGACCCAAGAGAGGAATTTTTAGTGGAATACCAAGAGGAAACCCCACTAGAAATTCAGGACATACAGTTGGAAGCAGGCATGCCACAGGACACTGCTAACAAAAACTTGTGCAAACACACACAAGATGCACAAACTTTCCTGGTTACACCAACCAGGGGAATGGCATATATACATGGGACAGCCACAAAAATTACTGTTTGCATTGACAATACTCAGCATCCACTGATCATTGATAGTGGAGCACACTGCTCCATAGTGGCCAGAAACTATCTGGACACCCACTTCCCAAACTGGGAAAAACAGCTCTTGCCCACTAAGGCAAAGAACTTTAAAAGTGCATCAGGGAAGATGACTTCCATTGGGAAAATTATCAAGGAGATAATTATACCCCACAGGAAGGGTAATATCAGGCTCAACCCAGAGTTTGTAGTGCTGGATGATGCCCACATCGAAGGGTTTTTACTGGGGACAGATTACCAGAGGATGTATGGCATACTCATTTACAACAGTAAAAATAGGCACATCACCATTGGTACTAACAAGGAAAAGAAATTTTCACTTGATATATACCAGATATCTTCTCAAGATCCACTAGAAGAACTTCTGAAGGAATTCAGAGAGGGAAAGTTTAGGACTACCCTCACCAGTAAACAGAAACTAAGTTTAATGAAGATGCTAAGAAAGAACAGACCAGCATTTGCCATTGGTGAAGAGCCATTAGGCAAGATCAAAGGCCATGATATAGAACTATATCTGGATGTGGAAAGGCCTTATCCACCCATGCTCAGGAGGCCTCCTTATCCAGCAAGCCTGGAAACCAGGAAAGAAATTGAGAAACATATCAATGAACTCCTGGATATGGATGTCATCAGGAAGATTGGACATAATGAAATAGTGGAAATCACCACCTCTGTACTAATCACCTGGCATGATGGCAAGTCTAGACTGTGTGGAGATTTCAGAGCTCTGAATAACTACACAAAAGCAGACAGGTACCCTATACCCAGGATACTTCATGCCTTGGATAAACTGGCAAAAGCCAAATACATAACCAAAATGGATTGTATGAAAGGCTTCCACCAAAATGGAGTTAAACCAAACTCCATGAAATTACTCAGAATAATATGCCATATGGGCATATATGAGTATACCAGGATGCCATTTGGCATCAAAAATGCACCAGCTCATTTCTAAAGAATGATGGACACAATATTTCAAGAAGAAATACTGGAAGGCTGGATGGTAGTATATATTGATGATATCATTATATACTCAGAGACATGGGAAGACCATGTGCAATACATAGACAGAGTACTAAGTAAATGCACACCCATAAATCTCAAAATTTCACTTAAAAAGTGCAATTTTGGCCAAAAAGAGTTACTGGCTCTAGGACATAAAGTCTCAGGTCTCAGTCTGGCAATTGACAAGAATAAAGTAGCAGCAGTAATGCAGAAGCCAGTACCAAAAAGCATCAAAGAGATGCAATCTTTCCTTGGGTTTGCTAGCTACCATAGAAACCACATTAAGAACTTTGCACACATAACTAGTAGTTTATACAAGTTATGTTCAAAAGATGTAGTTTTTGAAATAACCAAGGAAAGGAGGGATGCATATGAGAGGATCAAATATGAACTCACAAATGCACCTGTGCTCATCTTACCTGACTTTGAACTACCATTCAAGTTATATATAGATGCAGCATGCAGTCAAGGCCTAGGAGCATCCCTTCGCCAAAGACAAATTGTGGATGGTGAACCAAGAGAAGGAGTAATTTGCTACATCTCAAGGCAGCTGAAAGATTCAGAAGCCAGTTATGGGGCCACCCAGACTGAGTGCCTATGTCTAGTCTGGGCTCTAGAGAAACTCCATTATTATTTGGAGGGTGCAGTATTTGAAGTCTACACAGACTGCACAGCCTTGAAGTCTTTACTGAACATGAAGACTACAAATAGACACCTGCTGAGATGGAAAATATCCATCCAGGAGTATAGAGGGAACATGACCATTATATACAAAGAAGGTAAAAGTCATACCAATGCAGATGGCCTTAGCAGATGGCCACTGGACAATGTCAAAAGAACTCCAGCTTATGACCCTGAAGTTGCAGCCAAGATTCCTATCCAGTTCATGGAAGTGGATAGGAAGAAGAACTTCAGATTTTCTGAATGGGCACCAGAAAGTGGTACCCTTGACAGTGGAAACACTGATTCAGAGGGAACAGAAACTCCCATACTGGGAATAAGTTCCTCAGAACTACACAATGAATTTTTTAGTGCTGTACTGAAGTCTTATGCCAAGCACAAACAGTGTGGCATATTACTACAACTCCTTCAACAAAAGTACAGGAGTCCAGAACTGGAATGTCAGCTGGAAGAACCCTGGTTGAGGGCCTATAAGGACAAAAGGTTTTTCCTTATAGATGGCCTGCTCTACCACAGAGAAAAACACACAAGTGCACTCACAGTGGTAGAAAGGGACCACATCTCCCTGATCCTGCAGGAATGCCATGACTGCCCCTATATGGGACACATGAGTGAAGACAGGACCAAGGAGAGGGTAGCAAGCACAGCTTGGTGGCCCAAGTGGGAACAAGAGTTGGGAGAATAAATCATAACTTGTGAAAGATGCCAAAAGGCAAATAGGAAACATGGGAATAATTATGGGTTACTTCAGCATATAGAAGAACCCAAACACCCATGGGAGACCATCAACATGGACTGGGTTACAGGACTTGTCCCAGGAGGCAAAGAAAACTACAATGCCTGCTTGATCATAGTTGATAGGTTCAGCAAGAGCATGAGGTGTCTACCATGCCACAAAGAGGACACAGCCATGGATACTTCTCTGTTATTTTGGAATAACATCATATCTACCTGTGGAGTCCCTAAGATCATCATTAGTGATAGGGACCCAAAATTCACATCTGAATTTTGAACCAACTTGTATGACATGCTTGGAACCAAGCTTGCTTTTTCCACAGCTTACCATCCCCAAACAGATGGCCTAGCTGAGAGGATGATCCAGACTATGGAGGACATCCTTAGAAGGTTCTGTGCCTATGGCATGGAGTATAAGGACCATGAGGGATATACCCATGACTGGGTTACCCTTCTACCAGCTGTCCAACTGGCTTATAATACAAGTCAGCACTTTACCACAGGAAAAACACCTGCACTGGTAGAGAAAGGGTGGAATCCCTTGTTGCCTGTGGATCATTTGAAGAAGAATCTTCTAACCATCCATCCCACAGCCAAAGACTTCCATGAAATGTGGAAGAGGGCTTGTGATACAGCTGCTAAATGCATAGCTGAAGCAAAAGATTATAATAAGCAGAGGTGGGACAGGACACACATGGAACCTGAATTTAAGGAAGGGGACCAGGTGATAGTGTCTACACTGAACTATAATAATCTCAAAGGACCCAAGAAGATGAGGGACTCATTTATAGGGCCTTTTACTATCATTAAGTTGATAGGAAAGAATGCAGTGGAAGTCAAACTCACAAGGGAATTTTCCAGGAAGCACCCAGTCTTCCCAGTGAGTTTGGTCAAACCATACTTCCAGACAGAGGAGGATAAATTCCCCTCCAGGAAAAATAACCCCACACCACCTGATATAGTGGAAGTGGAGGATTCCCCAGGACCTGTGAGTAAAATCATCAGGGACAGAAAGATCACACTTAATGGAAAGGATAAAAGACAATACTTAGTCAGATTCAAGCACCAAACAGCTGATAAAGACAAATGGTTGGCAGAAGATGCCATACCAGATGGGAGCCTTCATCTAAGGAGATTCAGAGCCTCTAGGAGGACTGAAAAGTCTCATCAATGATGATCCTTTTTTAGAGGGAGGGTATGTCAGCCTGTGACTCAAAACCAGAGCACAAGCATGACAGCCAAAATACCATAAACCAATGGTATAGCCAAGATACCACCAAAACATGTATCTGAGCCAAATCAGCTCAAAAGGTATCAAAGGAAAGAGGAAACTCACCCCTTTCTGAAAATATAAGTCCCATCACCATAGGACAATAAATAACAAAGTTATTGCTGAGCATAAACCTTAATTTTCACCTCTCATCTAAAATCTAGAAGGAGAGACTTAACCCCATCAAATGGGTATTCAAAAGAAGCTCTAAGCTAGGGCTATCTAATGGTACCAGCCAAACTGAGCTAGCATCAATATTACTGGAGTTATGGTCAATTTCAGGCCAAATGAGGGTGAACAAAACATTCACCTCTCATCTACCTTCTACAGTTTTAGTGTGGGATACTTGAAGTGGGGTCTTTTTGGAAATAGCACAATCAGGGCTATCTGTTGGTGTCATCCACTTCCCCATATCTCAACTACAGCAGAAGTTATGGGGCAAAAAAGCTCAATACAGCTTTTTGCCTAAAACATGCAAATGTACAAAAATCTTGTACATGGGATAACGTTGCCATATTTAAATACCCATATAAAATGAGGTACTATTGTGTAGAGCACATACAGGGCTACACACTGAACCAATTTTGAGGTTGATATATCAAGAATTGACAAAGGTATGGCTGTTTGAAGGTCAGATTCCCACCTGCTGTCATATACAGCCTTACAATGGGATAATATCCCATAATAGTGAATATGAGGTTTCAAACAGACAAAGAAGCATGTTTTTACTTCAATACCTCATATGTCAGTCACTACTGGGGTCCCATACAGTTTCTGTACAGCATTCTACGTGTCATACACATCAGAATCAAGCTGTGAGGTCCCCAGATGAAAGTTTTCACCCTGTATTGGTGAAAACTTCCCAGATGTGGTTTAAAAACCACATATGAGCCCAATAAAGGTTATACAGGCTGTTTGCAAACCACAAGCCAGTACCAGAGAGTGAAAAATATTCACTTCCTCTATGTGGAAAGGTCTAGCACCCTTTCCACCCCATTTCAGGATAAAAAGGAGGCTTTTCACAGCCAGAATTGTTTCCTCATCCTGCTCTTGAATATCCTATGTAGTAAACTGTCCAAAACAGTTTTAATCTTGGGTAATAATCAGGGTATAATTATAATCTTAATTATTGTAGCTCTTATTATAGTAATCCAACTAGTAAGACTGCATCCAGGGTTCTCAATAGCGCTCACCACCACTATTTTTTAATAGTAGAACCCTTTTATTATATTATAAACCATTACATTATCAAAAAAGCTCTTATATTAAAATTATTTTCACATGTCACAGTCATAGTTCTAGTTGTAAATAGCCTAATTACTGCTTCAACATAGACTCCAGCTGACATAAAAGAAGAGAAACTTACTCCAAACCACACCTGTGATCATCATATAAAACTGGAGGGGTCTCTACCTCCAGTTGGTGTTATCTACTATTTATCAAATCATGAGCCACAAACACTATGGGCATACATTTCATAGAATTTAGAGAGAGGTTTCAGTAGGCCAAGCTCCTCTTAAACAGGAGCACCTGTCCTTTTTGTTAAGAAAAAGGATGGTAGCCTCCATTTGTGTGTTGACTACTGCAAAATGAATGCCTTTACTAAGATGAAAAGGTATCCTGTTCTTACTATGATCAGCTTCTCACCATCCTTATGTTCTTAAATATATTCTTAATCTCCTGAGAATAAAGAGGGATGAGAATTCAAGTTTCTTTAGAGCAAAATATGGTAGTTATGAGAATTTTTCTTGTTTTTATTCCTTTTGGCCTGACCAACGCTCCTTATTCATTCCAAAATCTTGTACATAATATCTTTGCAGAGTTTCTGGAAATCTTTGTAGTAGCTTATTTAAGTGATATAATAGTCTTCTCAAGGTTTGAGGAGGAACATGTCAAACATGTTTCCACTTTTCTCCAAAGACTGAGAGACAATAATTCCTTTTGCTAAAGCCTCAAAGTATATATCACAAGAATCAAGTTCGGAATACCTTGGATATTTTGTTTCAAGTGATGGCCTCAAGATAGATTCTTCCAAAGTTTAAAATATCCTCAATTGGCCACAGACCAAGAAGATCAAGGAACTTCAATCTTTTCTTGGCTTTGCAAATTTCTATCATCATTTAATTAAACATTACTCCCAAAAAATCACTGCTCTCACTTATCTTCTCAAGAAAGATGTCCCTTTTACCTTCATTGAGGAAGCTCTTAGTCAGTTTCAATTACTCAAAGAGGTTTCACCACTGCTCATGTCCTTTCCTGCTTTGATCCTTCTTTACCTACTATTGTAGAGACCTATGCTTCTGAGTATTCCTTGAGTGCTTTACTGAGTCAGGTGAATAACTTGGGAAAGAATTCCATTGCATTTAATAGTTTAAATCTCCTACCAGATGAACTAAACTATGAGATTAATGACAAGGAATTACTTGGCATAGTTTGTTCTCTAAATTCTGGAGAGCTTTTCTTTCTTTCTCTTTCAAATACTTTTCAAGTCTTGACAGACCAACCTTCTCTTCACTATTTTATGTCTTCTAAAGCTCTTTTTTTCCCTAAAGCCTGTTGGGCTGAGTTTCTCTCTGAATTTCACTTTTCTATCACTTGCTTCCCAGGAAGGCTGGACACTTTACCAGATGCCTTGTTACATTAAGACAGAATTTTTCCTGAAAGGGGGGTGGACTTCATACTTAGAAAATCTAAAAATTTCCATCAAGTCCTTAAGCAAGATAAAATTCAGCAATAAAGGTTGAAGTTTTGCAGAATGAGTGGATCAAGTTCAGAAAATAATATGGAAAGACAACAAATATAAAGAAATAATCAAGCAATAAGGAAGAGGTGAATCAATTTCAGATTGCTCTGTTGAACATCAATTAAAATTTCTTTTATTTAAAGATAGAGTAGCCATTCCAAGAGATCAAGCAATCCAATTGGAAATTCTTCAAAAGCATCATTACTCACCCTTTTATGGCCATCCTGGTTAAGAGAAGACCCTCAATCTTGTAAATAGTCATTTTAATTGGTCTGGAATGAATAAATTCATTAAGGAATATGTGTCCTCATTACAGCCATCTTAAAGAAACAAGAATATCCACCATAGGAAGTCTGGATAACTCAAGCCTCTTAAAACTCCATCTGATCCTTGGAATTCATTACAAATGCCCTTAATCTCTTAATTTCCATCTTCCAAAAACTTTAATTCAGATTTAGTATTTGTGGAAAGATTTTCAAAAATGGAAATATTCATACCAGCTTATGCAGCAATAGCTGACTTGGACTTAGCTCAAATATTTATTAATAATTCCTTTTTCAATCATGGACTTCCAGTAATTATTGTTAGCAATAGAGTTTCCTTATATGTTTCATCATTTTGGACCAATTTATGTCAGAAGCTAAAAATATCTAGAGATATTTCAGCTTGCTTTCACCCTGAATCAGAGTGACAGACAGAAAGGGTAAATAAGATTCTAGATCAGTATCTTTGGAGGTATGTCAGTTACCATCAAGATGACTGGTACACCTGGCTCCCTCTGGATTAATTTTCCTACAATAATTCAGAAAATTCATCAACAAGACAATTACCATTTTTCACCCTTTCTGGAAGAAAGAACATCTTTGATTCAATTCACATTTTTCAAGACACACCTGCTGGAAATCTATCAAAAAAAACTGAAATCAGTCCAGAAATTCTTCAAAGAGTAATTAGATTAAGAAATAAAGTTTTTTGAGAAGTATTCCGATAGAAATAGGTCAATTACACATGATCTTAAATTTGGGGAGAAAGTATGGCTAGCCTCAGATAACATCAAGATTACTAAACCCACCATGAAGCTCTCAGAAGGATCATTTGGACCCTTTGAAGCTTATAAGCAGGCTGGAAGCCATTTATATCACCTCAAGTTTCCTCAAAAATGTAAGTCAGTTCACCCTGTCTTTCATGTGGCCTTATTGGAACAAGTCAAGCATTCAACTATCCCAAATCAAGAACAATTTCCAACATCACCAGTTCTAGTAGAGAAGCAAGAAAAATTGGAAGTGCCTCAGGTTCTGGAATAAAAAATGAAAAGAGGTAAATTATGGTATCTTGTGGAGTGGAAAGGATCCAGTGAGGACCCAGAAAGAAAATCTTGGGAGCAAGCATCAAAAAATAACAACTTACCAGACCATTTCAAGTATTTAAACTCATTGTATCCTGACAATCTTGACCCAAATACCTCAAAAGTTTAATATATGGTGCTTGGTAGAAATTGGATTTTATGAAAGTAAGTTCCTCTCCTGGAATGAACCTTTTAGAGGTATTCTACAAAACCTTTTGTAAGAATAACCTTGTCAAATTTCAGAAAACCTTTCAGATCTTTTGGACAGATTCAAAAGACCTTGCAACAATGGTACCCTCTGTTTGGACATTTTGAATGAAGATATGGCCAAAATTCTTTCTTTCTCTTCATTTTCATATTTTGTATTCCAATTTTGGCTTTCAAGTCATTATTGGCATCAACTTAACATTTATGAAAATTTATTCTTTGTGGTTATTGGTGGGGAGTGGAAGTTATTAAAGTAAGTTCCATCTCTGGGGCTCTCTAATATTTGTAAAACAACACCTTGGCAGCTCTGTGAGAAACAAATTATTGGTTTTATCTTTCAAAAAAGTTATGGCCAGAATCAAGCAGCTCACTCCAAGAAAAACAACTCTTAGAAAGTTTCTTTTTATATTTTTATTTGCTCTCTTTCTCCCATTTTTTATTTTTTATTTTCTTTTTACTTGTATAATCTCATGTTTTATTTGTTTTATTCAAAAGCAGAAGCATCCCCTTCCTTGTCATGTATTGGGAGGATCCATTTTCTTTTTTGGTATCAGTAAGAAGTAGGGGTAAAGGGCAAACTAAACACAAAAAATTCAACAAGATAGTCGTCTATATCCTTATCATCAAAAGCTCTCTGAAAATAATTTATCAACTAATCCTCATACCACACAAATTTGGAAGCTATTTCTTCTGAATAAGTCCCAGGAATCATTTAGTTATTAGAATAGACCATCATCTCTCTTGTATTTATGTCAAACTTCCTGAAAAGACTTTCCACAGAATGTTGAGCCTCAGTACCTAAATTTTTATCTTCTCTGACAAAATCTTCCTGGAAAAAATCTCTTCTTTGAAGCACTTTGGAAGCTGGATAAGGTAAAGAAAATCTTTCAGCTATACTTCAGTTGGAGGTTCTCTTCACAGGCTGAAATATAGTGAGGGGAGGCATTGGTGATGGTCTAGACTGAGGAACTGTGGATGGCCTCATTGGAGAAGCTAATCCAGGTGGCCTAGTGGTGGATTGATTGGGTGAAGGGACAGTAGCAAGTCCGGTTTGAAAATTTCTGGAAGTACTGGGGATAACTTGACTATGGAAGTTTCTGGAAGGTGGAGGAGAAGGAGAGGAATTTTGGAGTCAGAAAATGGTTTTATTAAAAAATTTGACTTCTTTACCATCAGGATTTTCTAGGAAATAACCAATGATTCTGTTCCTCTTGACCACTCATTGACTGTTGATCCAGGATATGGGAAACCTCGAACTGGAGTAAATTAGCCTCCCACAAGTGGGAATGGCTACTTAAAAATTGTTCCATCTTTGACAATCCCTTTTCCTAGATTCAGTAACTAATTCAAGAAACTAAAGGAACTTACACTCAGAATGACCTGAAGTACCATCAGGGGTGGGAGCCTCAGAGACTTGGAATTTCTTCACATATGGCCCATCCTTCTTTCTCAAAAAGAATCTTGTGGAAGTTGAAATTTGAGCTCCTGGAAATTGGCAAGGACTCTTCCTAACAGAAAAATGATAAAGCTTGGAAGACCTGGGATTGAAGGGTTGGAACCAATGTTTACCCCTCTTCAAATTTTTGGTACAGGTGGGGTTTAACAGCCTCCTTATAGCTATCATAGACTTTGGAAGGATCAAAAAAGCCATATGAATCCATTGACCAAGGTGAACCCAGTTGAATATACATTACAGACCCACAAAAAACAATAGGGGAAGATTCAGTGAGTGGAGTCATCTTGGAGCTCATTTCTAGAGTCAGTTCAGTCAGGAAAACTCAAGAAGTTGCTGGGAGTAATCAAAATTTGGGGCTGTAACACCCATTATGGCCCCCATAAAGGTCCTCAAATGGGTCTCAATATGTCTTTGGGGCCCCCTTTCATCCAGCCAGGAGCTTTCACCTTAACTATGGGAGAAGTTCTCTCTTTTCGGCCTTGGGAATGCTCCAGTTTGTCAGTTAAAAGTAGGTTAAAACCCCATCTTTTGGGTCCTTGGACCCCCTGGAACCACACCGAAATTGGGGCCAGGGGGCGTTTTATACCCCCTACAGACCACAGTATCTAGAACACAGATTATAGACCCTATTGGGCTATGGAAGAAAAGAAGCAAAATTTTGGCCAAATGGCCATAAAAGCCCTTTGAGGACAAGACCCCTGACCATAAAGGCTTCAAGGTGAGAAAACTTCAAAATTTCCCCAAATTTGGCCACTAATTTAGGTATGCCAATTAAATCAAGATGACATTAATATAGTCATTTTGCATCATATTTTGGGCTGAAAAAAAACAGCTTCACTTTTGGGATATTTCCCAAGGAAGTTTTTAAGGAAACCAATTTTGAACAAGAAAATACTGAAGACCAGGAAATTAACTCAAAAGGGAAAACCTTAATTTTATGAAGGGCTGAAGGGTTTATAAATGAAAATAATGGAAGGAAGATGAAAGATAGAGGTTTTTTAGGATAATTATCAAGAGTTAATAAAATTAAAATTCAAAGAACTTTTACAAAAATATGGGGAAAATGGGATGTAACTCAAGAGTGGTGGTATATTATGGTTTTCAGAAGTCCACCAGTTCCAAAAGGGGATCCACCACCATCATCAGGGGTGAAGGAAGTTTCAAATTTGTATCTACTCAAGCTCACCAAATCAGAAAATGTTTTCTGCGTATGATTATCCAGTTTCAGAAATCTTCATTCCAAACAATCATACAGTTGGATTCACAAATACAGCCCCTGACCACTTAGACATGCTGAATTCCCCAAATAAAGTTTTGTACTTACAAGTATGAAGCTTTATGATCGCCCAGCTTCACCGCACCAATTGTACAGAACCTGTACATCCATACAGGGGCTATATTATCCAAATCAGTTTCATAAAAGATTCTTCTACAGAAAATTCACTCTTTGGATAAGGGCTGGTTTATTCTCACATATACCACCCCCTCTTTCTCCCTCTGAGTACTTTTCCTCAGTTAATTAATATATTGGATTTAGTATTTAATAAATGCCTTATTCTTATTTTATTGAAATATTCCAGTTATAAGTATCAATTCATTCTTTGCATCTTTCCTCACCTTTCCAGTAGAGCTGTGGTGTCCGTATCATTATCAACCCCTCTATTTCCTTTTGACAGGTTGAAAAAGTGGACTTGGGCTTGTTTCTGGTAGAATCCTTTATTATCTACTTCTTATTATGGTTTCTAATTTTTTTTTATTAAAAATCCTATCTCATGTTAACTACTTAAGTGCTCCTCTGTAATTGAGTCACAGGCCCTCTTTACTTAGAAGAGCCCCTGTGAGAATAACTGGACAAGTCCACCTCCTCTATCACTTTCTACCAGTGCACTAAATGTAGCCTTCATCTGCCTGACTAACTATTCACCTCTTGCATCAGTGGGATGTGACTATCTTGGGATTTTGTGCGAGATTTTGAGAAAGGGGATCTCTTTTTTATCTTCCTGGGAGATTCCTTTAAGCTTATTTACTCAACAACTGTTTGTGGCTTGAACTTGACTTTTCACAGGGGGTGACTGCTCCTGTTGGCCATGTACCCTCCTATTGTACCTCCTGATGGGCTCATTCCTGGTTTTGTGAATGTAGCGACTTTACCATCAACCCTAGACCTCACTTCTCACCTTTGGTCTGAGCGCCTTGGCCATGCATCCAATGCAATGGTAGGAGACTTCCTGAAAACGTTTGATCCAGGGCTTAAGGAGTCTTCATGGATGTTCTTCCACTGTGAGACATGCACCAGGGAAAAGAGTGTGCATTGGAAAGCTATGATATGTGTGGAGACTATACGGCCCATCCAATGACAATTCTGACAGATACCACTACATAATAACTCTCCGAGACCCTTATGTATCACTTTTGCGACCCCCCTGCGCACAAGAGGTACTCAAATCGTGGATCAACCTTATTCACATGCAGCTGAGATGTTACGCAAAATCCTTATGGATGGAAAATGTGCTGGAGTATATTTTGGAAAACCTCAGCAATAAAATCTGTGTGCTGGGAATTTTATTGGTTCTGGTGGCACCAAACTCGCCTGCAGATGATGGCAAGGCCGAGAATGTCAACAGGACATTGAACGATATGGCCTGGGCTATTTTATGGGGGAAAAATCCTTCACAATCAATGTGGAGTGTCTCTCCACAGCCTATATCCATAACCGTATTCCCAAAAGCCAATGATGACACACAACCTACTTCAAAGTAATCTTTGGCCGACCCCAATCAGTACGAAAAATATATCTGTTTGGGGAAAGGGCATTAGTCCATGTTCTGGGAGTGCATCAAGCAGAAAGGTTGAGCAAGATGGACGTGCAGTGTGTCGTTCTGCACCGGGTAGCTGTTATGGGACAACAATCAAATTTGCTAGTGCCATCTTCCCAAATTTTTAGCCAGAAAAACCAGATGAGGGCTGGCTCGGTCACATTCTCAACTCGCTACAGCTTGCAGAAGTGCTTACTGAAGAAATTTGTGCCAAGGAGGGAAGCGCAAGTGAGACCTTACCAGAAATGAAATCTCTATTAGTTCCCAGTTAGCATTGTGGGAAGAAGAATGTTGTGCTGAGCTACAGAAACTGGAAGAACACAAAGTATGCAACCTGATCCCATGTTTCCAGGGGATGAAGGTAGTACACCATCAATGGGTGTTTGACATTAAAAGCAGCATTGATGGTTTCATCAAGAAGTACAAAGCCTGTTTTTGTGCAAGGGGGGACTGTGGAAACACATTTGCTCATGACTCTGCGATTGATGATCTCAAGCTCAATTTGCCATGGCTCATCTACATCATCATTTGATGTAAGTGGTGCCTATCTTTATAGCCCAGTTGAAGAGACTGTATACATTAACCCCCTGTCAAGCTGATGCCTTCTAGTTAAGGGAAAGTGATGCACCTCTGACAAGAACTCTATTGTATGAAACAGGAAGAATGTTTTTGTTGGTTTTTTTTCTCTGAAACACTCAAAGAAATGGGCTTTACAGAAACAGAGGTCAAAAAGCTGTTGTATATCTTCAAGAAGGGGGTAGACCATTTTGATGATGGGCTAGTGTCTAACTCTCCTCTTTCCACTTCATGCTTGAATCAAAGATTAATATAATGTGATTGAACTAAATAAAGCAGATTTTCGTTATTAGCATGATGTAACATGACAAAGACCTGTGCCTATCCCAGCCAGACCTACTCAAGGAAGTGGTATTGGTGTACCCCTTAAAAATGCTACTTGGTGAAAGCCCGCTCCCAACAAAGATATGTCTACTTGTGGAAAATGTTTCTGAGACTATCAATTAAACTGGCTACTGCTTGGTACTAGTGACGAGCTCCTAGAGTTCCTGTGGGATGTGTCCATATCTTTCTCCATTTATGAACCTTCTGGAAAGGAAATTGGGAGATCCAACTCAATAGCATTGGGAGGCACTCGACTTCCTGGTTGGTTATCTCAAGAGGACCAGCGCAGCCACACTGGTGCTATCTCCATAGCGGAGGGAATAAATTTATGGTGTGGCAACTATGATTATTTTAAGGTAAGGTATATCCTGATCCTCTGTGGGGCTCATGGAAACAGGAAGTTGGGACAGGGTGTAATGTTTGTGTGGCAAACATTGGGGTAAATTGTTAAGAATTCTGCCAGAACTTGTAAATATATCTAGTACATGAGGCTCCTTTTTCTCTCTCGGAAACCTCTTTACACTTGGCAGCTACAGGTTTATATTGAGAGCTGCTTCAAGTGAGCCTGACCACCCCTCCTACTTATCTTACAGAGAGGATTGGTAAGTTCATGTAGGGTGGCTTTTTTCTCAATTGTAACCAAAAAATGGGATAATTAAGATCATCTGAACAAGGGGTGGTAAACAGCTGTATTTAACACCTTTTCTTCAACCAACAAAAAAACACAGTCAACAGTGTAGGTAAACCCACAATAGGTTGTGTGAATGATGCATCCAGAGGCTTTGGGTTGCTACATGTAGAAACTAAGGCTGTCCTTCAAGCTCACAAGTCAAGGATTTCCCACTCCCACCCTTGTTTGGCTGGGAGAAGTTGAATATTATTTAAATCATTTATTTAAACCCCTGAAGGGTTGGGGAAATGGAAGGCAGGGAGCTGATAGTAGAAAAGACTAAAAAACTAAAAATACAAAGATTGAGCCCCTCTATTCATGGGAGAACAAAGGTCCAAAGGTTCAAAACCATATTTTAACACAAGCTAAATGTACAACATCCTTTGATGAAAGAGCTGAATGTTGATATGTAAGTATTTGTCTGCAACCTGAGAGAACTCTCTCAGATAAAGCACTGATTTCTGATATGTAAAAAACCTGTAAGCCATCATTACCAAGGTAGTAAATCATGATTTTTGGAAATTATAAAAGGCCAATATGTTGGTGGACTTTGGCTCAGGTGGTTTGGTAAAGAATCATTCAAGTTCTCTTTCCAAAGTACTGACCTCAAGAGCCAATGTTGAATACATTTCATAAAGCAACCCAAAATGCTTTTGGATAGTAAGATCATCCTTGGGGCTTATTGCTTGCTCGAAATGTTTCTGGGCCTCCTCTTTAAACATTTTTGACAATGCTGTAGCTGAGGTACCTAAACAAGCCAATGCTCAATTTTTTTGTGAAAGAGTTTGAGTTCAAATTGTGGATCCAAAATGGTTTCACATATTTCAGGTAGTTTTATAATGAGAATCTTGAAATATTTTATTAGTTTATTGGAAATTGCATCAGATACAGGCTCTATAAGGGTCACATTGTACTGATGAAAGGGCTGACATAAATGACTGAAGAAAGTTGTTTTTTGGTTGAATCATGTGAAGCATTACCTGTTCAATCTGCCCGATAAATGGAATATAAAGTGATAAGGCATGAATAATTATTGGTTCTTTGAGCTCACAAATTAATTGAGTTTCTTTGTGAAGTGTTTCCAGAAATTAAATTATTATTTTGACTTTTTACAACTCAAGAGAATTGAATCAGTATGATTGCATATGTGGTGGACTGCAGAACTGATTAAAAGCTGATTTAAGTAAGAGATCTCTTAAAAGAATGTTGTATCCTTAATTAAACCTGGTAAACATGTGAAACAGAAAATTTGTGGCTTTGATTGTCTTGTCTTCATCATAAATTAGCTTCACTGTTATGTTAGACTTGTCAAATTGTTGAGGACTTTGATTTAAGAATCCTGCTCAGTGCAGAATTTGTAAAATTACTGAACCATATTGATTATCTGGGCCATTGGCAATTTTAATTAGGCTATAGCTCTCTATTTGGCTAACATTGTCTTCATATGGAGTCGGGATTGTATTTGGAGAGCTTATAACAAGGTACTTCAGACCATCCTGTGCTACCAGATGAATAGTATATGCCATGCAGCCAATCCATTGTTTTATCACCATGAAAGATGGGGAAAGATATTTGATTTTGTTACACATCTTCTGGCTCACTGATGCATTTTCAGTTGTAATTAAAATTATTTTTCTTTCAAGGTCATATTGGTTAATAGTGGAAAGTAATATTGTGAGCCTTAGAGGTATTTTTAGATACCCAAAAGGCCAAAAATAATAAAACACTATAAATTTATAAATGAAATGAGTTTATTCTTATTATCAAAAGAAAAATTAAAATATAAATATAAATCTATACACAAAAATGAAAATTTGACTATAATTCAAAAAGAAAATTACATTGAAATTTAAACTTGTGAAAACACATTCTTACTTGAAAAAAATTAAGTAAAAATAAATTTTCAACAAAAATAACAAAATTAACAGTATTTTGGAAATAATTTGAAGAAAAATTGTTCTAAATTTTCATCCTAAAAATAAAAATGTGGAAATTATTTTACCATTGGACTCATAAAAAATAAGGTGGGGTCACCTCTGCGTAAAATTTCTGTAACTCAACTCTAAATAAGCTCAAATTAAGTTTTTAGTATCTTCTGTACAAAAGTTCAAAATCCTCAAAACATCAAATATGGTGCTAGCCATCAATTTTTGGGTTAAAATTGAGGTGCTGTGTGTAGCTTAGAAGCTATGAGGAATTGAAGTATTTTCAATTGAAATGTCAAAATGTGTGCGTGTATTACATAAGTGAACTTTAATTTAAATATGAGTTGTCAATTCTTACATTTGTGTACTTTAAAAACTCAATTGAATTACATATGTAAATTATTAGTATAATAAATGATGAGGAATTAAAGAAAAAATAAATTGGGAAGATTGATTCTGGGGGGGGGGAGAATCTTGGCTCCAAGGGGGAGCCAGACCCCCAAATTCCTTACTGAAAGGCATGAGATGTCAAAATCCATGCAAAAGATCATCCCTTTTGGCCTGGAATTGAGTCACAGGGTCTGTGTCTCAATCAACGATGAGGTTTTGATACCAACCAGGGCAGTTTGAAATGTTGCCAAGGGGGTGAAACTACCCTTAAGATAAAAAAAACATTGTAAAAACAGTTTTGAATAGTTTTGATGTCTCTTACACACATTCTGACGTGATTTGAAGTCCCAAACCAGGTATTACTATTGCAATGGCTGATTTGAGGGTCCAAAATGGCTAAAACCAGCCCTTTTTTGGTCTAAAGCAGGGTTAAATGATGCCATAATTGGCTTTTCTGGTATAAGAGTGTTTTCCACAACTGACAAGAGCAAATTTTACTATTGGAGTAAGTAAACTTATGGCTATAAAAGAATATCTTCTTTGCCCAACTTTTCTCTTCATGTTAGAATCTTTTCCTTTTATAATTAGTTTAAACACTGTTAAACCAATCAATAAAAGATTCCAACCACCCTTTTGAAATCATTTTTAACCTTTTAACCACATGAAAAAATTATTTTAATCATTGTTTGTAACTCTTATAATCATTTTTACCCCTGAACCACCCCAAAAGTGAATTAAAGCATCTTTCATCACTGTTAACTTTGTCACTTTGTTTCCAAATTCACTCTGGTCACTTTTGGGTGTGTTTTCTCTTTAAATATCTTCTTAAAGACTTTTTTTCTTTAATTAATTTCTCACAGTTCTTCACTCAATTAATTTGAATTGAAATTTCTTTTGTAGCCTTAAATATCTCTTGTAGAGTATTTTTGGATAAATCTTTATTGTTGTTAAAACAATAAATTCTTATTATATTATTGTTTTATACTTAAAAGGTTAAAACACCACAGTTAAATAATTAAAGAATTATTTCTTTCACGTTTTAAACACTACTAGTGATTTTAACAGTGAGCAAGTAATTGTCTACAAGAATCAATTACAAGAAGATTTGAATAATAAAACTTCTTTTTATTAAAATAATAACATCATTTTAGTATATAATTATCTTTTTCAAGAGTAATTATAATGGTAATTCTTGAAGAAAACTAATTTTAGAAAAAAACTTTAAGAATTAAAAATAAATCACTAACTAATATTCCAAAGAACTTATTGAAATATAAGATGGAGAGATTTGACATAGAATTGTGGATTTAAAGGATCAAAATGAGTTTATAAGATTATTACAACAATATATATCTGGATTCTATGATTTCACGTCTTTCTTGTTGATTTTGAAATAATTAAAACACTTGAGAATAGCTTTAACTAATACTTACTTGTTGGTAACAATGATATAAACAATAATAAGATAATCATGTGGAAAAAACAGCAAGAGGAGGCCTCTTTTAAGTGAACAAAAGCTCACAGAGGCGTGCCATGGAGCAGACTGAAGAACCAGTGAGTGATAAAACAATAAATCCTTTTGGATTATTGATTGCATCATCTGTTGTCACATAAGATTATCATAATTACTTAATTGATGCTTTTACGTGACTACCAACCCCAATATGGTTAAGAATAAAAGGAGTAAAATCTGTAAATATTCTTTTATTCTAAAATAATCATTGATTTCTCAAAGTTATCAATGTTATTGGCAATTTCATCACAGGTTGTAATTACTGTGAATTTTTGAAGATTCAGTGTTTGATGTAGAATAATCAAAAATGGACTGTAAGTAAAACTTTGAATTTTACTAGTAAACCAAAATTCTTTTTGGCTTTACCATAGATAATACAGCTCTCCATTGGTCCTGAAAGATTCAGAGAGATTAATTAAGAATTGTATTTTAAATGAATTGTTGAAGTTTTGACCTCATTTCTACGTAGAATTGCAAATATCAGTGTTTTACTGGTTGCTATAGGGTAAATCAATGGATACAAGTCCAAAAAGGGTTTTAATTACTCTTTTGGGGTTTATCCATGGAAAGTCATTAAAAATTGACATGGCTACAGGAGTCTAAGTAGCTCTTTACCTCCTTGGCATGTCAAAATAGCAGGTTATTTGCTATTTTTTTAAGATTTACTGTAGTTGCAACATGGTAACCAAGTTCCCAAAAGTCTTTAGTTTACCAATTAGGCCAAGATCAGCCATGGATCCAAGCTTTGGAGCTGTCCACACCTCTGAGGCCTCAGAAGTTGGGTACCCTGGCTCTCTTTGATGTCTTTTGTCCCCCTTGCTTATTTTTCACGTCAAAATAGAAATTTAAGCTTCAAGTGAGATATCCACTATGGGTGTACCAAATGTCCATGTAAGAATACCATGATATTAAGTGCCCAAAAAATGCATAACACTATTCTTGGTGTATATGTAATATGGGATTTCTCACATTCCCATTATTTTGGCTTGAAATTAAGAAAACAAAAAGTTTCACGGATCTTTTATGTTGTATTGATGATGCGGTATTGAAGTATTTTCCATATTACCACCTCAAAGAGTTAATTTGAGCTTATTCACTCTATGGAGCTACCCTAGGTGAATGTTTGTGTAGAATCCAAATCTGGCCTTAAATCCATGGATTTACTTACTCAATAAAAGGTTATTCATCTTTTCTGAAATAAAAAATGGTGAATTTTGGATATATGCATGACTTATGAGTTATGCATAATTCAAAATTTATTTTCAAGATAATTGTGGCCTATTTGGGTATGTAAACTATACCTCAAGGCTCACATTCCCTCCCACCAAAAATAAAATTATACTACAATTCTATCAATGGTATAAGTAAGAAAAAGCCCCAAAAGGGGGTTGATGTCCACTATCTAACCTCTTTACATCCCTCAGATCAAGTAATTTAAAGCACATTTATAGACATATTCAGGCTTGTGGCCTTCTTTCATGTCCAAATCTTCTCAAGAGTTTATCTGAGTCAGGTATTTCTGATTCTGCCAGCCATTCATCTTCATGTACTGGATACCTATATCTGACAAGATATTCTCTCTGATTTTTAAGCCTAAGTCTCCTTTCTTTAATGACTTTCTTTATCTTTCTGTCTTCATTCTCTTCCACTGGTGGCACAGTTAAAGGAGTTGGGTTCCTTAAAGGAAACAATTCTTTTTCAGCTGGTTAATGAGGCTTTATCAAGCTGACTGGCAAAGTGGGGTGTTTATTTTCCAATTCACCACTCAATTCCACCTGAACTGCATTGGTTCCATGTAAGGAAACAATAATGAAAGGTCCTACATAAGAATCTTTAAGTTTCTTTGGGCCTTTGATATTATTAAAATTCAAGGTTGAAACTAGAACTAAGTCCCCTACTTTGAAGTCTGGTACTTTATGACTCTTGTCCCACTTCTGTTTTGCATAATAAAAAGCATCATTCATAATTTTTTTTGCATGATGCCTTATTTTATCAAGAATTATCTTGAAGCTGGAAGCTGTAGGATGAATGTCAATCAAGTCTTTCCTCAGTGTGTCTGCTGGGAGTCTTGGATTCCATCCTTTTTCTAACATAGCAGGAGTTTTTCCTGTGGAAGAATGGACTGATTTCTTGTATGCCAATTCTAATGCAGGTATCAGAGTGCACCAGTCATGGGTAAAGCCATCTGAGCCTTTGAATTCTAACCCATAAGCACAAAATCTCCTGATCATTTCTTCTAAAGTTTGAGTCATCCTCTCTGCTAGCCCATCTCTTTGAGGGTGGTATGCTGTAGAGAATGATAACTTAGTCCCAAACAATCTATGAAGATTGGTCCAAAGTGCAGATGTGAACTTGGGATCTCTGTCACTTATGATATTATTAAATAATCCTGTATGAGAAATAACTCTACTCCATAGAAGAAGAGCTGTATCCATAGCAGTGTCATCTTTATGACATGGTAAGAATATGGGAGTCTTGCTATATCTGTCTACAATGAATAGACAAGCATTATAAATTTTGTCACCACTTGGAGGAAGTGCTGTGACCCAATCCATAAGGCTAACGTCCCAAGGGGATTTTGGCTCTTGAATATGGATCATAAGTCCAAATTTCTTACCTGTACTCCTGTTTGCCTTTTGACATCTGTCACAGGTATGGCAATATTCAATGGTTCCTTTTCTTCAAGATGGCCACCATGCACAGTTATTCACTTTTTCAAGTGTTCTGTCCTCTGACAGGTGTCCAGAGTAGATGCTATCATGGCATTCATGAAGAATTGTATTGACAAGCAATCTGTTTCATAATGTCATTACACAAGAATGTTTGGTTCTGTGGTAAATAATCCCATCAAACAAGTGAAATCTTCCTTCAGAATACGAATTTCTCCAAACTACATCTAGTGCATTGACTAAAAATGTATCTTTGCAGTCTTTATCTAATAAAGTAGTCAAGATATGGAAATTCTTGTCTTGCTTATAAGATTCTCTGACCTCTTCAAAGAATTTAGTCCCAATATCAGTTATGTTAATTCCTTCAATTGGAATCTGTGGTTTAGCTTCCAAAGGTACATAAGCTGGGTTATCAGGAGTGTTGGCTAATGTTCACCTTCTAAGTCCATCAGCATTCTTATGAATGTTTCCTGCTTTGTGGACTATAGTCATATTTTCTCTATATTCTTGAATGGTTATTTGACATCTCAACATATATCTGTTGGGAGTTCTCATGTTAAGAAGTGATTTTACTGCATTACAGTCAGTTATCACTTCAAAAGCACTGCCATCAAGATAATAGTGTAATTTCTCAAGTGCCATACCAAACATAAGCACTCCATTAGGCTTGCACCATATCTGGCCTCTGTTGGTTTGATTTGTCTTGAGATATAAAAAACTGGTCCCTCTGTAGGTTTGTAATCAACAATTTGGACTTGATGTAGGGCTTCCCCTAATCCATCTCCACATGCATCAATGTACAATTTAAAAGGAATATTCCAGTCAGGCATGAGGAGTAAAGGTGCTTCTGTGAGAGCTTTCTTTATCTTCTCATAAGCTTTAATTCTCTCCTGTGTCATCTCAAATACAGTCTGTTAATCACAGATTCTATATAGTGACTTGGCTAGAATTGCAAAGTGCTTCAAGTGTTGCCTATATTAACTGGCAAACTTAAGAAAAGACATCATTTCTTTTTTATTCTGGGGTATTGGCTTAAGTAACACTGCTGCTACTTTGTTTTTGTCAATACCCAAGCTTAAACCAGAAACAACACGTCCTAATGCTTTGAGTTCTTCAAAACCAAAATTGCATTTCTTAAGTGAAATTTTCATGTTCACTTCTGCAGCTTTGTGAAGTACCCTTGCAAGTCTTTCAAGGTGTAAGGACCAAGAATCAGAACATATGATAATATCATCAACATAAATGATAAGCCATCCTTCAGACAATTCTGTGGGAAAAATGGTATTCATCACTCTTTGATAATGGGATGGAGAATTTTCAATGCCAAATGGCATTCTAAGATACTAATAAATACCACAGTGAGTGATAATTATAAGTAATTTCTTAGCTTTAGGTGTCAAAACATTTTGATGAAAGCCTTTCATTTCATCCATTGATGTTATATACTTGGGTTTAGACAATTGAGTAAAGGTGTCTTTAATTCTAGGGATTGGATACCTATCTGGGACTGTGAAGGTATTCAATTCTCTAAAATCTCCAACCATTCTTGACTTATCATTATGCCAGGCAATAATAACAGGTGTTGTCACTTCAACTTCCTCATTATGGCCTACTTTCCTTAGTACACCAAGTTGGATTAACTCTTGGATATGTTTTTCTGTCAGCCTGTGACTCAAAACAGAGCACTAGCATGACATCCAACATACCATAAATAATGGTATGACAAGTATTGAATAAACATAGTCAATACAGGTAATAAATAAGAGGACAATACTCCTCTTAAATTAAACACCAACCTTATCCAAACAGAATAAGGAAACCTGGAGGAAAATAAACAAGTCAAAACCCTTATTTTCACCTCTCATCTAACTTATGCATATTTAAGTTATTCTATACCAAAATGATATTTTTCTTAAATCTCACATAGAGAGCTACAAAATGGTATCATCCATGTTGCTGTAACACAACCACAACTGGAGATACCATATGACCTTTATTTTAAAACCAAGACCCCCCTGAAAGTCAAAGAGGGCTTGTACAAAACTGTACAAAAGTACAGCCAAATTCAAGATATAAACAAGAGCTTTAATTTGAGACATCTTAGACCTCTGTATCTCTTAAATTGACTGAGGGATCTTGGTTCAAAGGTTTAACAACCAAAATACAGATATTCTGAAAAACAACAATATAAACAAACCCCTGTATCTTTGGCATACACTCACACAACTGTACAGAGTAATATACCAAACTGTAGGGCTAATCAAGCCCTACAAGACTGTATCATCAGAATATAGATATCTTTCAAATTGAAGAAGATATCTGGTATGGAAGTTTTTGAAGCCTCATACTGATGTACAAAAATACATCCAAAAACTTAAAACCCTTATCCCTTATCACTTTTGCTATTTTAAATAAGGGTAAACATGAAGCATACCAAATTGAAGAGCTCATTAAGCCCTTCAATTATGTGCTCTTGGTTTCTTGATATCTTAAGAACTGAGTGAGATATCTTGACTGGAAGGTTTTTCTAGCAATACATGACTGTATCAAACTTGTATCAAACAGTATTGCTCTCATACTTAAAATAATATACTTAGGAAGATATAACCTCTCTAAAATCATCATTACTGATCATACAGACACTAGAACAACGTCATCCAAGTGCTGACGTGGCAGGTGAAAAGTTTTTTCACCCTGTATTGATCCAGAATGATCATTTGTGGTTCCAAAACCACAATTCTGCCTCTATTGACGTCAGAATTGATGATACAGAAGCACAGATTGATCATTGGAGTGAAAAATTTCACTCCTCTGACGTGTGAATAGTTAATAACTCTTGACAGTCTTGAAAGATATAAAAAGAAGGGTTTTTTTCTTGAAAACCCATCATATCATATCTTATTTACCCATATTCTTACATGACAAAACTGTTATCCATCAGTAGTGTCCTTAGAATTGTTAAAGATATAATTAGAGCATAATTATTGTAGTACTTCTTTACAGTCAAAGATATTAGAGTATTGCAACCCAGGTCCTCAACAGACTCATCACCACTGTTACCACGTAGCAGTAGGACCTGAAGAATTAAATTTATTTGTTTTTTGACGTGTCACAGTCATAATACTAGTTTGTATTTACATTTTACAGCTACTATATAGACTCACCCTGACATTTTCCAAGGCTGCTCGAGCTCTGGGACTAGCTGGATAAGCTGGTGTTCTAGGTACTGGGGGATATGGTCTGTCAATATTAAGAGTAATATCAACTTCATGTCCCCTTATGGCACCTAATGGTTCATTATCAGAGGTAAATGCAATATTGTATGTGTATAACACATCAATAAGTTCATTCCTCATTTTTGGTGACAATGATGGATTAATTTGTGCTTCAACAAGTTGATTAGACACAAACTCATCTTTATAAGTATCTTTAACAGAAGATACTACAGATATTTGTTTTGGCATATTGGAAAAAGCAAATTTTTGTCTTTTGTTATCCCCAATTGTGAAATATATGTCTTTAGGGTTATTGATTTCAATACCATAAATATTCAAGTAATCATTTCCAAGAATGATGTGCTGAGATGTGCAATTATCCATTACCACAATCTCAGTTTTCATCCTTACATTTCCTGCTGGGGGTGGAAATACAAGATTAGTGTCTAATATACCAAAGGGGTACATATTGTTACTGGCACTACTAAATTGCACACCTTCTATTGGTAATAGATGGTTTTTCCACTCAGGAAGTATAGCTTGGAGATAATCTTTACCCACACAAGTGCAAAATGCCCCTGTATCCAAATTTACTTTGGCTTCAATATCACTCATCAAAACTGATGTGATACAAGATGCTCCAGCAGTGTAACCTTTACCTCTAGCAGGTTTTGTCTTACACATTCTGGAATCTTGGATATTGATCAGGTTGCGGCAATCCTCACTGTACTGTGGTAAGTGGGTATGGACTTCTGTGACCTCAAAGAAAGCTTTAATGTTTTCAATGGGATAGTCCTCCACTGGTTTATCCTCAGAGACTGCAGAATCTTGATCATATTCCTCTTTCTCTTCAGTATACTGAATCCCTTCAATCACCTGGACTTCATTGATTTTTGTCTTCTTGGTGCAAGTGTTTGCTAAATGTGAAGTACTTCCACATTTATGACACTTCAAGACAGGTGTTTCTGGTCTTTTATCCTCTCAGGGAATCTTTGGGACCATTTTGGATTCCATAGGGATTCTAGTCCAAGTCTTACCAGTTTTTCTTCTGGCAATGATATCTTCCATTGCATTAATGTAGTCCTCTGTTGAACAGGGTTCTACACATCTGCTCTTGATAGCATGTTCCAGATCTCCTCCACACTTTATTAATATTTTCATATTAATTATAGTGTCAGACATATCTGGGCGTAAGGCAGATAATCTGTCTTTTTGCTTGAAGAAACAAGTAAGTGGTTTATCTTTTTCTGAGTTAAAAATGGCACTTTACAAAGCATTTTCCATTTCAAACCTCCAAGAATTGGTGGCCCATTTGGTAATAACTTCACATTTCCACCAAGATCAATCATTTTTCCCATGGTCCATCCTCATCTTGTAATACCATTTCTTTGCAGTTCTGGTAAAAATAGAGTGTAATTTTCCCAGTATGATTTCATCAGGTATATGAAAGTCTTCTTGCAACATATAAATAGTCCTGATGAGCTCAATATGGTTATATTCTCCTTCACCAGAGAGTTTTGGCAATTCTTCCAATTTGGGAATATCTTTAACAGAGACAACATTTTCTCCTAGAAGTGGTGTAAAACTTCCTTTAACAGAAAGTTTTTCTTCAGTCAAGGGTGTAGAATTTCTTGGGATATGTGGTACATGTTCTTATGAATTTGTTCTATATTTGCAATGATTTCATTCTTTAACTTCTGCCTTTCACTGTCACTTTTTGCTAAATGTGTAGCAAACTGATTGGTATTTTCAACTATTTCTAAGACATGATCTTTTAGAATTTTAAGTTGATCATTCATTTTAAAAATGGAAATATCTCTCATTTCATCATTCTGAATCTGACATGTACTTTCAATTCTGTTACATGTATTAATAATTGAATCAATTCTGGAATTTTCCACTTGATACCATTCAGTATATCCTTTGTCATTTCTTTTTGATTCACTTCTTTCTGATGTAAGTTTATTTATCTTTGCATCAAATTTACCAAGGGCTACATCAATATTAGATTGAACAGAATGTATCTGATCTATTATTTCTTTGGAAAATTTCTGTTCATCCTTTCCTGCTCTTTGGCTGTGAATTCCATCAAAGTCCTGGCCATTTTGAATACACTGTCCATGGCTGAAGGATCCAATTTGGGGATCCTGTACCCCTGTGGGTAAGGTCTGTGCCAATTGGATTTGCCTTTGCCCTTGCCTTGATGGTTCTTGGGACCTCTCTGCTTCTTCTGAGGTCCTTTGGGCTTGTCTTTGGACACTTCTGGAGCTGGTAGACGCCACTGGGGCCTCTGTCTCCAAGCTGGAGTCATTTCCAGTTCCTTCTTCTGGTCTATGGATAAACAACTTTGGTTCTTCAACCAGTTCTTTATCTTTTTGACCTTGTCTTTGCAAGACAGGGGGCTACACCCTCCTAAGAGTTCTATGGTCTTCTCCTGACTCAGAAAGCTCTTGATGTGTAAGTAGGAGTTTATAGCCCCGTGCCAAAGGCTTGGGCATAATTCCCACTCCTCTTCTTTGGCTTCTCTGAGCCAATTTTTGTATTGGCATCAATATATTTCTATTGCTGCCACCTGAAAATGGTTCAGCCCTGGAGATATTATCATGAATCAGTTCAGGCTCAGAATTCACGTCAAAATCTGTGGGTACAGACCTTGGGGAATGGGGGGAAACTATGGCATCCTCCAAATGTGTATTTCTTGAGGAAGACTTGGCACCACTGGTTTTGGTCTTGCCTCTTCCTTGTCTACATCCATTTGGTTGGACTGAATAGTTGCCTCCATTTCTGGTATGCACCATTTTCACGTCAATTCAATGATAAAAAGGTGAAAATATAAGAGAAACACATACCTTTTGGTGGTATTTTATTCTTTTCTGAGTTAAATAAGGTGCCTCTTTTAGCAATTTGCACCTCAATACTGTCTTCAGATTCTGCCTCTGAAGATTCTGGACTAGTGATATATCTTTTACTGAGTCTGTTGCCAGCTGCACAGTATTTGATTAAAGACACTAGAAAAATTATAACTGAGAAAAAATTATTTTTTATACTTTTTAAAATATTTTTAAAGATTTTTTATAAGTTTCATATTTTTTAATATGAAAAAATTATTCTTTTTAAAGAAAGAATTCAAAATGTTGAGATTTTGAATGAAAATTAATTCAGAGTAACTCAAAGAATAATTTTATAAGTTTTTGGATGGGCAAAGCCATGCGTACAAACAGTATAAAATTAAACCAAATTCCTCAATGAAAAGATTTCCAAAACAATTTCAAAAAATAAGAATTATTTTAACTTCAAAATGAAAGAAAAAATTATTAAATTCATATATTTTGGATCTTAAAAATATGTTAATTAAGGGCACAAGGCTCAAAAAACACGGCCAGGCCCCCAAATGTAAGATGTGTCTATGAAACTGATGATAATATTACTATTAATCAATGGTACTATGACTGTTCTTATGGAATATAAGAACAAAGTGTTATTATCACCACAATTGAATAATTAAAGAATTATTTCTTTCACGTGTTAAACTGTGAGCCTTTGAGATATGACCACATACCCAATAAGGTCACAAAAAAGACTAAGACTAATTATACGTTTAATATAATTATATTAAAATTACTTAGAATAATTATACATTGAAAATAAGTACTTAAATATACAAAAAATACCATAAATTGGTACAAAAATTGGTTTAACTTAAAAACCAATGAATCAACATGTAAAATAAATTATACCATTGGATTCCTCATGGAAAAATACACATATACAATTTTTATGGCATATCTGTAAAGTCAATATTTAATGAATTATAAGGTATAATACCTTATAAAAACCATAAAATCCTATTTATCTCAGGACCTAATGAAACAACATGTGAAATAAATTGTACCAGTGGATTTTCCACAAACATCCACACATAAAACAATTAATAAGCTAATTTCCAAAGTCAATACTTAAGGAATTAACCTGAATATATGCACTTTTTTGGTCAACGCATATATTCAAGGATCATAGCTAATATCTCCTAAACTATACATGATAGAATGATGAACCAAAAATAAAGTTACCACGTAATTACTGTAAGAACACAGATATGAACTTTATTTTACAAATTATAAACAAGGTTAAAACCTATGATGAAATATTGATAAAAATCAACAGAGCTGTTGACCACTTTGTTGTGAAATTAGTCCAAACTTAAAAAGAAGTACACAGTTGGATTCTACTAGTTCATTCGTGAAGAATGATGTAATTTTTATTATTAAATTCAGGGTATGACCCCCTGAAATCAAGGTTTGAAGTTTAAAATATTGAATTTCGACAGAAAAGATGAGTTACAAGAAAAATCATCAAAATTAGAGTTTTGATGATGTAATGAAAAGCTCTTGGCAGCATAATAAGGTTATGCCAGGCTATCAGAATTCACTCTCTGAATTGCTGTAGCGTGTAAATCTTCAAAGTTATTGAAGATCAAAGCTTGAGCTTAAATTGAGCAGTTATGATCACCTACTGTAACCTTAAATTAAGTTTAACAGTCATAAGAGTGATAAAATTGGTGAATAGTATTAGTTTATGATTAAAACTAATAAAATACACGAAATTTGGGGTTCTGCCAAGCCTCTGATGTCATCAAACTTAGAGTTATAGTGATAACTCTAAATAATGGTGTAATAATGATGTAATATGGCTTGATCATGATGTAATCACCCTCAAACCTTAAAATATTGATCAATTCCAGTGGATATGATCAGTACATGTCTACTAGAAGCCTGTTGGACTCTAGGAGGGAGGTATTTACTATAAATAGAGCTCTTTTTACTCTATTTTCCCCTCAGACGCATCAAAAACATTAAATCAATTAAATCAAAGGTAATTTCTTTATTCTTTATATATAAAAGTATTATATTATTAAAGACCAAAGACCACCTTGCTATAATCATCTATTTTGACGTGATTAAAACATTTATTTAATTGTTTTTGTTAAAAATCTCTCTAAAAACTCATTTCCACGTAAAAATCCAGAATAATTTGTAATTTTCTTTATTTTTATTGTAAATACATTTGAAAAAAGTTCTATTTATATTTTTTGGCGTAAAATACTTGAAAATTATTATATTAAGTGTTGAAAGTAGGTTATTTTCTCTTATTATAATAATCTCTCTATTATTACTCTCTTAATAATTCTTTAATTAATATTAATAGTATTTATATTAATTCATAACTTTAATATTAGTAATATTATTGTTACCAATTGTTTTTTATTAATAAAAAACAATTTTTTACGCCTTTATTATTTGTTGGTAACAATAATAAAGAGCTTTCTAAATATATTAATCATTTTATATTAATATATTTATTTATTATATTATATTTTCATAATATAAATTATATTATTATATTTATTTAATAATACAATTATTTTACGCCATAATAATAATAATTATTTATTATTATTATATTTTTAATCTTATTTATCCAATTCATAAGGACATTCAGAGTACAATAAGTAATAAATTAGTAATTTTTACTTATTGTTTCATAGTCAAACCTTACAATTGGGGGCCTGGCCGTGATATTTACTTAAAAGACCTTTTAAAAAAAGATTCTAATTGGGTTTATCCAATAATAAATTATATTTATAATCATAAAATTATATAATAATTTTATATTTTATTGATTTTAAAAGCTAATGAGGCATTTGGAAAGCAATTGTACTGTCTTACATGTGGTTTTTCACATCCTTAGACTTGCAAGAACTTTCTTTGAGTGATTCTGGTGATTAAAAGAGATATTTTATAAATTAAAAATAATTTTATTATAATTTAATAATAATCATATTCATTTTTTATTTTATTCTTTAAAAATAAAAAAAATATTAAAAAAATATTAAAAAATATTAAAAACCAATAAAAAAGTTATTTTTATTCATTTTTATTCATTTCTTTATTTATTTCAATTTTTCAAAGATATAAAAGCAATTTCTACGTGGAAAATTGCCATATCTTGCCAAAAATAACACTTCTTATAAAAATACTTATATTTATTTGTCTTTTTTAGTGTTTGAAGATAACCCAACAGAAGACAACCAAGCTACTGTTGAGAGATTGGTGGAAGAAACTTGTCAAAGTTCTCCAACACCAGTTATCACTAAAAGAAAGAAAGCTAAGAAATTAGACTTTCCAGGACCCACCATTCAAGACTCTGAAGGTGAGCACCTCTTTTATAATTGCCATAAAAAGAATTTTATTCTAAAATACTTTTATTTTTTCTTATTCTTTAATTATGACTACCAGAAGAGGTTCCCAATACTCCATCCAATCAGATGGAGCTGGACTCAGAGGTAGAACTGATCCCTCAAAAGGGAAAAGAAAGGGCAATATCCCCAGTGGAACAGAATCCACGCAAGGAAGTGCCTTATCCCAAAGGCAAGTCCCAGAAATGCCCATTATATCTGAGCCTGAATTGGAACTAAGTATGAGTAACTCAAACAGGTACAAATCACATTCAGAGGGCTCAAATAGACATCTACATGAGCCAGTACAAGCAGTATTGCACAGTGTACAAGGACAAAGATTGGGAAATGTTGCCTCAAATACACCAAGGAGTGATGAACTCCTGGCACATCCTGAAAAAGTTCCTCAAAGAGGGGGAGATAGTGAAATACTCCAATGGATGGAATCCACTGTCATCCAAACCTCAAATCAAAAAAATCAAGGACTACCATGCCAAAAAGAGGGAGGCAACCAAGGAAGAAGCCCCAGTAGCTTCTACCAGCAAGCCCCAAGCCAACCCACTTCCTCAAGAAGGAAAGAAGAAAAAGAAAAAGCATTGGAGGAAACCATATTCCCCAAGCTACAGAATCCCAAGAATCCAAAAGGATGCCATGGACAATGTCTTCAACATGGCCAGAACCGTGATGGAATTCAAGGACAAGGAAGAGCAAAGAATGGGACAACCCCATTTCCCAAAGAAATAACCTTGTCCAAAGATGTTTTAAATACTTTAACAGAAATTAAAAATAGTATATTACCTCCAAAAGAAATTAAAGATAGTTTATTATCACTACAAGAAATAAATAACAATTTATCTTCTTTAACAAAAATTGTTGTGCAAAACAAGAAAGAAATTGACAACATTAAGTTTATTGTTGAAAATAATAAACCAAAGAATTTAATTGACAATACTCAAAAATTAATACAAGGACAACAAGAATTGTATAAATACATAAAAGATATCAAAGACAAGACTTTGACAATCAATTATGATGTGAGTATTGACAATCTTACAGAAAAATTAAATAAATTAAGTATTTCTGTAGAAACATTTGAAGAAAAGACTTCATCACACCAAAAATTACTTTTGGACCATGTGGAAAAAGGTGATGAAGCAAGAATGCATCTAAAAGATGATATTCAAAGTGAAATAAGGCTTATCACTGAAAAAATGGATAAAATTCATGAGGCTAATTTAAATATGCCAAAGTTATCAACACCATTTTCTCATATAAGAAGCCCTGTTAAAACAAAAGAGGAATTGTCAAATCCTTTCATAACAGACTTGAGTCACCAAGATAATAACCAAGTCTTAATGAAGGAAGCACCTCAATTAAAAGAATGGCCAACATTCACAGGAGAAGGTGAATATGACCACATGTCATTTATTAAAACAATTGACATGTTACAAGAAGACTATGCCATACCAGATGAATTAATCACTGCAAGATTACATTCACTGTTTGAGAAATATGCAAAAAGATGGTATTATGGCATAAGACAAACAAATGGTAAAAATACCTGGTCTTGGTGGAAACAAGAAATAATCACCAAGTGGGCAAATGATGCCTGGAGGTATAAGATAGAAAATGCATTTGAAAACTCTTTCTTTGACCCAGAGAAAGACAAACCTTTAACTTGGTTCTTAAAACAAGTTTAAAGGCTTAATGCACTGTACCCAGAAATGTCACAGAAGATGGTGAATATGAAAATACTTAAAAAATGTGGAGGGGAACTAGAACATGCCCTAAGAAGCAGGTGTATAGAACCATGCTCCACAGAAGAGTATATAAATGCACTAGAAGATATAGTGACAAGAACAAAAATTGGCAGGACTTGGAAAAAATTGGACATTAAAAGCCCAAATAAACCATTTATCAAAAAAGATAAATCAAAAGAATCCTTTAAGCCCAATACATCCAACAATAATGAGCAAAGAAAATGCCATAAATGTGGAGGTATTGGACACTTAGCCAATAATTGCCTTAAAAAAGCAAAGATTAATGAAATTGTGGAAACAGAAAGCCACAATGACAAAGAAGAGGAATCTGACTCTGAAAAAGAGACAGAAGAGTCAGAAAGCTCTGAAAGTGATGAAATCAATATAATTAATGCACAAATTAATAATATTGATATAATTTATGAAGTACTGGATGTTAATTCAAACTTACCACAAGTTGGAACATCTGACACAAACCTGACAAACATACAAGATGCCAAAATGTATAGAACCAAACCTGCAAGAGGAATGGGATATACAGCTGAAAATCAAGTATAAGTATTGTTATGGTTGATAACCAAGAAGGAAGAGTTAACTTGGACACAGGAGCATATTGCACTTGTGTTGGCAAAGGTCATTTAGAAGCCATTGTCCCAAACTGGCAAGAAAAACTTATGCCAATACAAGGTGTCAAATTTAGTAGTGCAAGTGAGAGCATGAAGCCCCTTGGAATAATTGATTTAACACTAATTTTTCCTCATCCCTCACAATGTGTCAGAATTAAAGTAGAGTTTGTAGTAATGGAAAACTGTACTAGTAATCATTTCATACTTGGGAATGACTACTTATCAATCTATGGTATAGATATCTCCAACCAAAAAGATAGATATTTTACCATAGGAGATAACAAAAGAGAAAAGTTTGGCTTGTTAAATAACAAAAA
Organism: Austropuccinia psidii; assembly: GCA_023105745.1. Classification (NCBI taxonomy): domain Eukaryota; kingdom Fungi; phylum Basidiomycota; class Pucciniomycetes; order Pucciniales; family Sphaerophragmiaceae; genus Austropuccinia; species Austropuccinia psidii. The sequence goes on from JALGQZ010000002.1 coordinate 71,096,130, forward strand.
GCAAATCACAGTTATTAAGAAGGAAGACAAAATTCCAGAAAAGAAACTTTTTATATCTGAACAACTTAAAGAGGCAGAATTCAATCAAGAATTAACAGAAAAAATGAAAGAAAAATTGATTGACCTCTTATTTAAGTATAAAAATGCCTTTGCAACTGACAAAGAGCCACTAGGTGCCATAATTGGACATGAAGTGGATATAACTCTTAATGTAGAAAAGCCTTACCCACCTTTATTAAGAAGACCTGCTTATCCAGCCAGTCCAAGGGCTAGAGAAGCGTTAGAGGTGCACATTAAAGAATTAATGGACCTTGGAGTATTAAGAAAGGTTGGACATAATGAACAAGTAGAAGTTACTACACCTGTCATTATAACTTGGCATAATGGAAAATCAAGGATGGTAGGAGACTTCAGAGCCCTGAATACCTATACCATTCCAGACAGATATCCCATACCCAGAATCCATGAGACATTGACCCAATTGTCAAAAGCTAAGTTCATCACAGCTGTGGATGCTCTTAAGGGTTTTCATCAAAATGTCTTAACAGACAATGCCAAGAAACTACTAAGAATAATAGTCCATTGTGGAATTTTTGAATACTTAAGAATGCCATTTGGAATAAGAAATGCACCTTCCCATTATCAAAGAATGATGAATACCATATTTCCTTAAGAATTATCAGAAGGATGGTTAATTATCTATATTGATGATATTATAGTTTGCTCAGAAACTTGGGAAAATCACCTTACAAGACTAGAAAGGGTACTACAGAAAATAGTCAAAGTGAATATGAAAATTTCCTTGAAAAAGTGTCATTTTGCATATAGTGAATTAAAAGCACTAGGACATGTGGTATCTGGACTTAGTTTAGGCATAGACAAAAATAAAGTAGCAGCAGTACTATTTAAACCAATGCCTCAAGCCAAAAAAGAAATGCAATCATTTTTAGGATTTGCGGGTTACTACAGACAGCATATAAAGGACTTTGCAAAAATTGCTAAAACCTTGTATAAGCTATGTGACCAACAAATAGTCTATGAGATGACAGAAGAAAAAGTCAAGGCATATGAAGAATTGAAAAATTCCTTAACAAATGCCCCATTTCTTCTAATGCCAGATTGGAAACTACCCTTCAAGCTGTACATTGATGCTTGTGGAGAAGGATTAGGTGCTGCACTTCACCAAACACAAATTATCAATGATAAACAAGTGGAAGGACCAATTTGTTTCATTTCAAGGCAAATAAAGCCAACAGAAGCAAGGTATGGAGCAAGCCAAATGGAATGCTTATGCCTAGTGTGGGCTTTAGAAAAACTGCATTATTATTTGGATGGCACAGTATTTGATGTAATCACAGACTGTAATGCTGTGAAATCACTATTAAATATGAAGACTCCAAATAGACATATGCTGAGATGGCAAATTGCTATCCAAGAATATAGAGGAAATATGACTATTGTTCATAAATCTGGAAATATTCTTAAAAATGCAGATGGTCTCAGCAGATGGGCTCTAGCAAATACCCCTGACAATCCAGCATGGGTACCACAAGAAGAGCACCATATAGAAGGAATATGTGTTACAGACATTGGCACAGAATTCTTTAACCAAGTTAAAGAAAGCTATAAGACAGACAAAAATTGCCATATCTTAAGCCAACTTCTAATGAAAGACTGCAAAGATCCATCACTTTCATCAAAACTAGATGAAATATGGAAAAAGGCATATGATGAAGGAAGATTCCACCTCCTTGATGGAATCCTTTACCATAGAACAAAACACACATGTGTTATGGCCTTAACAGACAGAACACTAATAAACACTATTCTACATGAGTGTCATGATAGTGTTGCATCTGGACATCTCTCAGAAGATAGGACACTAGAGAGGGTGAAAACCTGCTCTTGGTGGCCAAATTGGAAGAAAGATGTTGCAGAGTACTGCCAAACCTGTGACAGATGTCAAAAAGCCAACAGAGCCACAGGAAAGAAATTTGGAATGATGATTCAAATCCAAGAACCAAAATCCCCATGGGAAATAGTTCATATGGATTGGGTAACAGCTTTACCTCCAGGAGGAGACAGGAGTTATAATGCATGCCTAGTGTTAGTTGACAGGTACAGTAAAACTCCCATGTTCTTACCATGTCATACAGATGACACAACTATGGATACAGCCATAATGATATGGAATAAAGTCATTAGCCACACAGGCTTATTCCAAAATATTATAAGTGACAGAGACCCAAAGTTCACTTCAGCATTATGGAAAAATCTCCATAACTTGTTTGGGACAAAGTTATCGTTCTCAACAGCTTATCATCCTCAAACTGATGGTTTAGCAGAAAGAATGATACAGACCCTAGAGGATATGATCAGAAGATTCTGTGCTTATGGGCTAGAATTCAAAGATTCTGATGGTTTTACCCATGATTGGTGTACACTAATACCAGCACTTGAACTGGCATATAAGACATCAATCCATTCTTCTACTGGCAAAACACCAGCAATGCTAGAGAAAGGTTGGAATCCAAGACTTCCTTATGATACCCTCAAAAAGGACTTAGTGGATATACATCCAACAGCAAGCAGTTTCAAGATAATGCTTGACAAAGCAAGACACCATGCAAACAGATGCATGCAAGACTCTTTTAAATATGCAAAAGAAAGATGGGATAAAAGTCATAAGCCACCTGACTTCAAAATAGGAGACTTGGTCTTAGTATCAACCCTTAATTTCAATAACATAAAAGGCCCAAAGAAATTGAAAGATTCCTTTGCAGGACCATTTATGATAAAAGCACTTCATGGACCCAATGCTGTGAAATTAGAACTCACAGGTGAACTAATGAACAAACACCCAACTTTCCCTGTAAGCCTGATAAAACCTTACAGTTCAAGTGACAAGGAGTTATTTCCACTAAGAAATAAACCCCCACTTGAGATTCCCCCCTTGGAAGAAGGAGAGGAAAAGAAAATAGTAAAAGTCCTTAAAGAAAGAAGGACAAGAAACAAAAAAGAAAGGAAATACCTTGTAAGGTATAGAAACTCAACTCAAGAAGATGAATGGCTACTTGAGAAAGATTTAACAAATGCTGATAAACTACTAAGGAGGTTCAGACATGAAAGAAAGCCTGAAAAATAGAAAAGTTAAGCATTATTGAGCTTCAAGACTGATAAAGTCTAATGAAGAGGTAGGACAGTGGATGATACCCTAATCACATATATCAGATTGTGGTACAATCTTTTTTGGTGGTAGGAATGTGAGCCTTTGAGATATGACCACATACCCAATAAGGTCACAAAAAAGACTAAGAATAATTATACCTTTAATATAATTATATTAAAATTACTTAGAATAATTATACATTGAAAATAAGTACTTAAATATACAAAAAATACCATAAATTGGTACAAAAATTGGTTTAACTTAAACACCAATGAATCAACATGTAAAATAAATTATACCATTGGATTCCTCATGGAAAAATACACATATACCATTTTTATGGCATATCTGTAAAGTCAATATTTAATGAATTATAAGGTATAATACCTTATAAAAACCATACCATCCTATTTATCTCAGGACCTAATGAAACAACATGTGAAATGAATTGTACCAGTGGATTTCCCACAAAACTCCACACATAAAACAATTAATAAGCTAATTTCCAAAGTCAATACTTAAGGAATTAACCTGAATATATGCACTTTTTTGGTCAACGCATATATTCAAGGATCATAGCTAATATCTGCTAAACTATACATGATAGAATGATGAACCAAAAATAAAGTTACCACGTAATTACTGTAAGAACACAGATATGAACTTTATTTTACAAATTATAAACAAGGTTAAAACCTATGATGAAATATTTATAAAAATCAACAGAGCTGTTGACCACTTTGTTGTGAAAGTAGTCCAAACTTAAAAAAAAGTACACAGTTGGATTCTACTAGTTCATTCGTGAAGAATGATGTAATTTTTATTAGTAAATTCAGGGTATAACCCCCTGAAATCAAGGTTTGAAGTATAAAATATTGAATTTCGACAGAAAAGATGAGTTACAAGAAAAATCATCAAAATTAGAGTTTTGATGATGTAATGAAACTCTCTTGGCAGCATAATATGGTTATGCCAGGCTATCAGAATTCACTCTCTGAATTGCTGTAGCGTGTAAATCTTAAAAGGTATTGAAGATCAAAGTTTGAGCTTAAATTGAGCAGTTATGATCACCTACTGTAACCTTAAATTAAGTTTAACAGTCATAAGAGTGATACAATTGGTGAATACTATTAGTTTATGATTAAAACTAATAAAATCCACGAAATTTGGGGTTCTGCCAAGCCTCTGATGTCATCAAACTTAGAGTTATAGTGATAACTCTAAATAATGGTGTAATAATGATGTAATATGGCTTGATCATGATGTAATCACCCTCAAACCTGAAAATATTGATCAATTCCAGTGGATATGATCAGTACACGTCTACTAGAAGCCTGTTGGACTCTAGGAGGGAGGTATTTACTATAAATAGAGCTCTTTTTACTCTATTTTCCCCTCAGACGCATCAAAAACATTAAATCAATTAAATCAAAGGTAATTTCTTTATTCTTTATATATAAAAGTATTATATTATTAAAGACCAAAGACCACCTTGCTATAATCATCTATTTTGACGTGATTAAAACATTTATTTAATTGTTTTTGTTAAAAATCTCTCTAAAAACTCATTTCCACGTAAAAATCCAGAATAATTTGTAATTTTCTTTATTTTTATTGTAAATACAATTTAAAAAAGTTGTATTTATATTTTTTGACGTAAAATACTTCAAAATTATTATATTAAGTGTTAAAAGTAGGTTATTTTCTCTTATTATAAGAATTTCTCTATTATTACTCTCTTAATAATTCTTTAATAAATATAAATAGTATTTATATTAATTCATAACTTTAATATTAGTAATATTATTGTTATTAATTGTTTTTTATTAATAAAAAACAATTTTTTGCGCCTTTATTATTTGTTGGTAACAATAATAAAGAGCTTTTTAAATATATTAATTATTTTATATTAATATATTTATTTATTATATTATATTTTCATAATATAAATCATATTATTATATTTATTTAATAATATAGTTATTTTACGCCATAATAATAATTATTATTTATTATTCTTATATTTTTAATCTTATTTATCCAATTCATAAGGACATTCAGAGTACAATAAGTAATAAATTAGTAATTTTTACTTATTGTTTCATAGTCAAACCTTACATAAACACTACTAGTGCTTTTAACAGTGAGCAAGTAATTGTCTACAAGAATCAATTACAAGAAGATTTTAATAATAAAACTTCTTTTTATTAAAATAATAAAATTGTTTTAATATATAATTATATTTTGCAAGAATAATTTTAATGGTAATTCTTGAAGAAAACTAATTTTAGAAAAAAACTTTAAAAATTAAAAATAAATCACTCACTAATATTCCAAAGAACTTATTGAAATATAAGATAGAGAGATTTGATGTAGAATTGTGGATTTAAAGGATCAAACTGAATTTGTAAGATTATCACAACAATATATAGCTAGATTCTATGATTTCACGTCTTTCTGATTTATTCTGAAAGAGTTAAAACACTAAAGAATAACTTTAGCTAATACTTACTTGTTGGTAACAATGATATAAATGATAATAAGATGATGATGTGGAAAAAAAAGCAAGAGGAGGCCTCTTTTAAGTCAACAACAGCTCACAGAGGCGTGAAATGGAGTAGACTGAAAAGCCAGTGAGTGAGAAAACAATAAACCCTTTTGGATTATTGATTGCATCACCTGTTGTCATGTAAGATTATCATAATTACTTAATTGATGCTTTTACGTGACTACCAACCCCAATATGGTTAAGAATAAAAGGATTAACATCTATAGATCTTCTTTTATTCTAAAATAATAATTTATTTCTCAAATTTATCAATGTTATTGGCAATTTAATCACAGGTTGTAATTACTGCGAATTTTTGAAGATTCAGTGTTTCACGTAGAATAATCAAAAATAGACTGTAAGTAAAGCTTTTAGTTTTACTAGTAAACCAAAGTTCTCTTTGGCTGTACCATAGATAATACAGCTCTCCATTGGTCCTGAAAGCTTCAGAGAGATTCCCCAAGAATTGTATTTTTAATGAATTTTTGAAGTTTTTACCTCATTTCTACGTAGAATTGCAAATATCAGTGTTTTACTGGTTTCTATGAGGTAAATCAATGGATACATGTACAAAAAGGGTTTTAACTACTCTTTTGGGGTTCATCCATGGAAGGTCATTAAGAATTGACATGGTTACAGGAGTCTGAGTAGCTCTTTACCTCCTTGGCACGTCAAAATAGCAGGTTATTTGCTATTTTCTTAAGATTTACTGTAGTTGTAACATGGTAACCAAGTTCCCAAAAGGTTTTAGCTTACCAATTAGGCCAAGATCAGCCATGGATCCAAGCTTTGGAGCTGTCCATGCCTTTGAGGCCTCAGAAGTTGGTACCCTGGCTCTCTTTGATGTCTTTTGTCCCCCTTGCTTATTTTTCAAGTCAAAATAGAAATTTAAGCTTCAAGTGAGATATCCACTATGGGTGCACCAAAAGTCCATGTAGGAATACCATGATATTAAGTGCCAAAAACATGCATAACACTATTCTTAGTGTATATGTAGTATGGGATTTCTCACATTCCCATTATTTTGGCATGAAATTAAGAAAACAAAAAGTTTCATGGATCTTTTGTGTTGTATTGATGATGCAGTATTGAAGTATTTTCCATATTACCACCTCAAAGAGTTAATTTGAGCTTATTTACTCTATGGAGCTACCCTAGGTTAATGTTTGTGTAGAATCCCAATCTGGCCTTAAATCCATGCATTTACTTACTCAATAAAAGGTTATTCATCTTTTATGAAATAAAAAATGATGAATTTTGGATATATGCATGACTTATGAGTTATGCATAATTCAAAATTTATTTTTAAGATAATTGTGGCCTATTTGGGTATGTAAAATATACCTCAAGGCTCACAAATTTGATGCAAACCTGTGAGATTATCTGACATACCCTTGGTTCTCGAAGTAAGGTCACCCTTTAGATGTGCTTTGCCAGCTTCCCCAAAACAATTGTGAACTTGACATTCAAGATAACCATTATCCAAAAATTGGAAATAGACCCATACCCATGACCACTTGTGTTTGCTTGAGGTTGCGCTGGTGCAATCTTTCCTAGAGGAGGTGGGTGGTAGAATCTCAGTTTCACTTGGAGTAGTTTGCTGCAAAGAGGTGATGGATTACATCTTAAAGTCATAAGCTTAAAAAAGGGGTAGTAAAATTAATTAAAGAGGTGGCTTTCAAAAAGGTAAACCTAAAAAATGAGCTGGAATTTCATAGTCCTAAACAAAGACATAGAAAAATACAATGAAAATTTTTAAAACTGAAGTAATATAAAGTAGTATTTAAAAAAACCAAGTAATTCCATTTGAGAATGAAGGCATCAGAAATGAAATAAATAAGAAGAAGAAAAAGAAGAATAAAAGGAAGAAGAAGAAGAAGAAGAAGAAGAAGAAGAAGAAGAAGAGGGTTTGTGAGGTTCATGAATCTGAGTGACAAAACAGAAGTTTTTTTTTAATAGAATGGAAGAAAAAAGAAATTTTGCAAAAGTTTCAGCTCTAAGAATGCAGGAGGATGAAAGAAAATATTTTTGAATGAAGAGATTGGAAAAGAGTAATCTTTGAGCAAACAAATATGATAAAAATGGTTGATCAGAAGGTCAAAAGGAATGTGAGGAGGTGTTTTCAAGGGAAATAAAAGGCAACAAGGTAAGATAGGCAAAAGAAAAAATCTTGGAAGGATAGTTTTTCTAGAACTTAAGACAAAAAAAAAAATCAGTACCCCATCCACATCAGCCCTAGCTGCAGTGGGGCTTTCCAGGTTTTGTTGAGTGGAAAATATGCCCTGGTTTTTGGAAGGCGGGTGGGTGGAAGTAAAACAAACATAGGCCTGTATGCCTGCGGGGAGCAGCCTTAGTAGTAACCCAGTAGCTCCTGTGAACCTCATCATCTTTTTTCAAATTAATTTATGCAACTGGAAGAATCAGGAAATAATGAACAATAGGGATTGATACTTTTTGCTGGAGATGACCACCTTTCATCCAATAGCTCTACAGCTGCTTATTAATCTATCAAAAACTGTCACTTGTAAGACTTTAAAGAATCATAGATAGACAGTGTGAAGAAATAATATTGTGTTTTGACCTGTAAAAAATATAACATTTTTTATACATGAAATCCAATTCTGACTCTCTAACTACCACTTCTTCTAATTGATGCAGCAAGTTGAGCAGCAATTTTTCAGACGCAGGGATGAATCAGACTATTTACCATTCACTTTTTCAGGTACCCTAGTAATAACTAACTTTATTTTTCCCTCAAAACACCTCAGATTCTTTATTTATTTGAACATTTATTTCCCCAAAATCCCCCATCAATTGATAAAACTTCATTATCAAATTTATTTGACTTATTTCCCTTAACCCTTCTCTTTTATCAATTTTTATTTCAAGTAATTATGCTTAACCACCCTAAAGGTGAATTTTGAACTCTTGAGGCCCTTTGGGAGAATTCTCACAATTTATCAAGGGCTAAAGGGTATTTTGTGACCAGCTATAGGTCTAACATGACTTGTAATCAGGTTTAAAGCTATTGTGGCATATCTGGTGAGAATATCTCTAAGGTAAAAATACAAGTCAAAAGGTCCACTTCAAACAGGTAAAATTTTTCTTTTAGGCTCTATTTCAGTAAGTATGTCAAAAAACACACTTTAATTCTCAAAATCACAAAATAATTCTGAGAATAATAATTATTCTACTAAAAACACGATGACTCATGAAGTATTTGAGCAGTTTGCTATTGAAAAAATCTCCAGAATAGTAAAGCTCTCCTCATCTCATATCCTTCAAGAAAATATTTAGGTTCAAATTTTTAGTCAAAAGAAATTTCAAAAGGCCATTTATTCATAAAATAAATTTAAACTCAGAAGGTAAGAAGTAAAATATAGAGTCCTTATCAATTTCCTCATTAATAGATTTAAAATAAAGAAAACTACTAATTATCCAGTCAAAAAGACTACTTTTCACCCACCCAATTTCTTTCATACTCCTTGAAGGCTTCCCAAGTTTCAACTTCATGGAAGATAATTTTAAAAAAGAGAAATTATAGAATTACTTTATTTAATATTGTTTATTTTAGCACAGCAAACAAAGGAATTTTCTGGCCTTTTTTTTTCTTAACAAGTACACTAAGGAAGCTTATAATTTGGATCTAAACAGAAGAAATGGATCTTACTCCAAAAAAGGAGAAAAAATTCAATTTCCAAAATTGATTCTTATTAATTGATATTTAGCTTTGATCGATTGTATGAAGAAAATTTTAACAAATATACATATCATGCCATTCATTTATAATATTAATAAATATTTGCTGAAATACTGTATGAGTATCTTTGGATATGTTTTTTTAAAAAAAGAAAATTCATCAGCTTGTGAAATTATTCAAATAATTTACGTTTTATAAGTTTATTTTAAATAAAACTGATTAATCATAACTGTTTTTTTCGTTTTTCGGTTATTAGATATTATACTATTTTTATACAAATTAATTTGATTCCAATTTAAAAAAATCATTCAAAATATCAATAATAAAAAAGTTAATACAATATTTACAAAAAAAACTTTTATTCCTTTGAAACAAAATTTTCTACCTTATTAGACTACTAAATACTCACATCTTAAGCTTTTCATAATTTAAATACTTGAAAGATCCTACTTAATCATTGAGACATATATGTATAATTTATAAATTATTGTACTAAAAAGTACCCACATTTTAAGGTTTCTTATAACTTCAATACTTGTAATATCCTACTCAATGATCAAGACATGGATTTAGAAATTCACCGAAATCCTTCTTAAGTTCTTTGAGTATTTGACCATTACCTTAAATATAAAAACTTATTTGAATTCTGAACAAAATCTTGAATTAAATACTTTTTAACATAAAATTACTTCATACTCATATTCTTAATTTTGATAGAAAAATCTCACATTATTTTATTAAAATTAAACAATTATACTTACAAGGTAATATCCTACCCTTTCCTAATCAGACAAATTCATTTGAAAATACTTAATATATCAATATTATCACTTTAAAAATCCCATCAAAAAGATTATTTTTAGTTAGTATGATACTAAAAAGCTGGATATTTCTATTCTTAATAAAATTTGAAACTAGTATCAAGATAATTACTTTAATTGATTCATCAAGTAATTTCTGATTTAATTATTCATTACTGATACAAATAGATTGATAAAATTATATTAAGAATATAAATTTTGATATGATATCTTACAATTGGAAATAGAAAAAGAAATTAAGGGAACTGTTTGATACCATTTGCAAAGACTTATTCCAAAGACACAAGAATTAAAGTAACTCATTACTTCAAATTGATTTTTGACTTAAAAAATCATCATTGATTAAAGCTATAATAATACTAATTTTTTATAATATTTACCATTAGTATTTGATACTCTTAATCGTGTTTGAGATTTTCTAAATCAATGGAAGTAATATGAGCTAAGAATATCAAAAAATATTGAAAAGAGCCACTTCTTAAATTCAACACACACCTGAAAGAATGTTGAACTAATATAAAATCAATAATTTTTGAATTTATAATCTTTGAAATATTTAAATGAATTTTAATCAATTGAATTATACATTCTGAATTTTTTTTACAGAAATCTAAAAGTAAAAGGTGATGGAAATTTTGAAGTCAGAAGCTTGGGCTATTGGAGTTGAAAATTTCAATACAAATGAAAATATATTCAAGGAGACTTGGTTAAACTTTTACAAGTTAATCAAAATCTTTCCCATAAAATTTAAGCTCTTTTTCAATTAATTTCAAAATATGTTGAAACAATTTAGTGGTATGAAGACATTGTATCAGATCATTATAGGAAGGGGACATCCACTCCAGATATTGGAGATCCGATATCAAATAGATATTAAATATCTTGTATTTTGAATTTTTCACTAATTATTTCTTCCAAAAAAAATAAATTATTAACTAATACTTATTTGATTTTTCAAAGATTTTAGTCATTTTGTTCCTCTGGACAATATTATCTCAAAAATCATTCTAGTTCTTCCTATCAATTTGAATTTTAAACTGAACTATGAAGCTTAATATTTGAAACATGATGAAAATACAAAAAGAATAGAATTCCTTATTATCCTGAAATTCCTACACAAGCAGAAAAAGCTCTAATATGATTGGATGTCTAATCTGATGAGCTAACAAGACAAAAATTGGCTCAACCTTAAAGTGTGTGTTGTTTTTGAGAAGTGACTTGGGTCAACTTGTGCACCCTGAAGAATATCTCACATTCCCAAAGGATTAAGAAAATTCCCCACCAAAAGTTATTTTTACTCAAAATGAAGAACAAATAAGCTGAAAATTTATTTCAATATAAAAATTTATAATTAATTATTCTAATGATTAGTATATGTATAGGCTTTATAGAACCATTGGACTCTCCATCAAGTTTCACCTAGGGTCATACCGTAGGGTATAATACCATAAATTTGATATTTTGGCCTACAAATACCAAAATAGAATTTTAGTGTAAATTTGAAATTTTTGAAGAATTTTAATTTTCATTAAAATTTACTTAGTTAGAGCTAAAATAAGGTACACCATTTATAACTTTATTTACCAAAAAGAAGTGGTAAAACTAAGGTATGGTGTGTAGCTTTCAATTTATCCTTGAATTTACCATACAGGTTGTAAATCTTGCAGGCCCTTTTTCCAAAATAAGCTAAAAGCTCCATGGTATTAATTTTAATAAATGAAAAGGGAAAAACCCTCACAAAAAGCTGGTACAAAGGGATTCTGGAAAAAGGTGCCAGGGTACCCAAATTTTTCCATCTGAAAAGAGTGGTTTTTGAATTTGGCCAACCTTAATTAAGGCTCTGTAGCCAAGGTAGCTTTTATATGAGGTTTTAAATCTTATTAGAAGCTAAAAGATCACAAATGCGTTAAGCGTAAAGCTTATTTAAGTTTATCTAGGTTCAAATTAAGATTTGAACTTAAAAAACATACTAAAGTCGAAATTTCAAGTAAAAACTCAAATTTTCCCCATAGGTAAATCTTTTTTGGTTTACTTATGGATTTTAATGAAAATTTAGTATATTGAGGCTTATTATTCAAAACATAATAAGCCCATTTTTTATGCTCTCATACCTGAAATTCAAGAATTTCTTTTTATCTTGAAAATAATCTTAATTCTTGATATTATGAAGATTAAATACAAATTACCTCATAAGTAAAGTGTTTTTGTTTACTTATGAAAATATCCCAAATTTCAAATACTTATGATAAAAGTGAAAGATCACATAATAAGAATTGGGGCTGTTTGAAACTAAACTGTAAAAACTTTCCTCATTGTGAAAAACAGAGAAACATTATGAAATAGTACTAAATCTTGAGAAATAGTATTATAACTCTCAAATAAATAAACCTACAAAAGCAAATTAAGATTGAATAAGCTACAATAGCTTATATTAAACATTATTTATCAGCTTATTCTATCACAGAAACTTTCTTTGGCTTTGTAGCCATTGAAAATAATACTCAAACCTTGTTGAAAGATTAGAATTATTTATCAAAACTCTATATAAAGCATATTGGGAGCATTATGGACATGTAAATAAATAGCAGTACTCTTGATAGACACTGAGGAATTAATTTATTATGAAAGGACTTTTCAAAACTCACCATGAGTAAATTTGTTACACCTTTCAGCAGGTGCACCATTTGGAAATCTGCTTGGACCCAGATCAGGCTGGGCTTTGACTGATCTTCTGAAATGAGTTGAACCATGAAAATTTCTGCATGGAAAACTCTCATATCATCCCATCCACAAGAAGACTATAAAAGTATCAAGAAAACACAATAATAGCTGTCTCAATTCCTTACCTAATTTGAACAACATTCTTATTGCAGCTTTAAACTTCCATCATATAAAAAACGTCTTATATTTTCATATTTTTGATGGAAATACCCATTCTCAAGCTATATTTTCTTTTGTTGTTTGTTTTTAAATAATTATCCTCCACTAGTTATATTAAACATTGAAAAGAATTATGGTTTCTGACTTGAGAAGAAAACCCAAAATTCATGAGGCTTACATGTTGGATAATGAATTTTATTGAAGGGTACTACCAGACGGTATATTGAAAAATGAAAATATTGTTGATCAGAAATCTATAAAGTGATTGAATAGTACTTTAGGTCTGACTTTATTTACTGTATATGGCTCCATTGACCAAATTTTATTGAGAAATTACTATTGTTTTTGATACAGTTTCAAAGCTTTAAGGTAAATCATCTTAAAATAACCAACCTCAAAGGGAAGCATTCCGGCTATTCATAGCTTAATCATTGATAAAACTAAGTTTTGTCCCTTATTATGATCTTTAGGAAATATAATTGATACATATTATATCATTCAGCTTCTTATTTTGGAGTATTTTAAAATCAAAAATAGGGAATTTGTCTTATAGGCTGCCTTTGTAATTGCAACTTTCTGTCACAGGGGCTCTTGGACAGAAAACAAGAGTGTCCTGGCACTCAGCAATCAGGGAACTCACTTGGAAGAATCCAAAAGAATAAAGAGAATAAATTCCTCTAAGAAGTATGCAGGTACAAGATGAGATGCAATAAGAGGAAAGAGAAGCCAAATGGCCAAAGAGCCAACCAAGTAATTCCTTAATCACTGTTTCAACCTTCCAAAATGAACAATGGAATTAGTAAGGATATGACCACCAAATATCCATTGACATGCAAAGAAAGAATAAGAGAAAAGGTGCTAAATGACTGACTTGATAATATCATTATTCACTTAACAAAAATGATAAGATCAATAAAGATAAAATAAAATCAAACTATATTAATTAACTGGGGAAAAACCCCCCAGGGTGGAAAGGGTAGCCGGTATATGTGAAAAATTGGGAGCTTGAGTTCTTCAGGCTGAAAGCTGATGTATATTTATCCTTGAGGCTGTATTTATTGTTTTGGGAATTGATACAGCTGGCTAATATTGAAATTGAATTGGGTTGAATGAACTTCCCATGATTTGAAATGAAACACAGTTCTTGATGGATCCAGACTGTATTGAAATTAAGGTGGTTGCCAAGATGGATTGAGTGGAGCTTTGACACTTGACAATTGAATGGATAAACTGCCTCTTGAATCCCTGGAGAATGGTGGAATACTATTGCCTTGGAGGAATACTGTGAATGAAATTATCCAATGACGTCTTGATGGTGTGATTGGTCTTTGACGCTGAAACACTTGCTCTTGAGCCTTGATGAGTCCTCTGAATGATTGGGTGCTTGATGACGTGATGATATGTTGGAATGTTGAAATGACCATTTGATATTGCCACCATTGAATTGCTGTTGAAAAATTATGCATAATAATATATCACATCATTTATGGCATATTGGTTCATTGGAAAGAAGATTACGTCCAAAGGCCTTGAGATGGAAAGACAGAGGTGAAAAAGATGGGTGCAATGTCTTAAGAGCTTTGAAAGGTGTTTCTGGGTCCTTTGGGGCTTTTGGCCATTTTTGGGTTCTGAGCCAAAAACTGGCCCAAAGGGCGGGAAAGTGTCTTTTGGACACTTTGTGTCAAAGTGCGCAAAATGCGCATTATGAGCCCAAATGGTCAAAAACAGCCACTTGGGCCATTTCCCCTGATTTTGAGGGAAATGACCAGAAATACCCAATTGGGCATAAATTGCTGCTATGGCTTCTGGATTGAGGTGAAGGGCCAGGAAGGCCCCAAAAGACAAATGGCCATAAATGGTCCATAAGATGATGACGTGGCCATATTGGCCACCGGTGATGGATATGGCCAATTGGCCCTAAAGGGACTGTGGCTTGATATGCCATACAGAGATCCAAGGAGGTGAATTGCCATGGTTGTGACAGTACCCCCCACCTTGAAATGGTGAGCTCCTGTGCACCAATACAAGGTGAAGCCTGTTGAGGCTATTGGAAAGGATTGAGAGTAGGATAGAGGAAAGTTCTTTTAAGAGGAAAATAAAATAATAACTGATATTAAAAATTTGTCATATGACGCAGGACTTGCTTTATCCTCTTTTGAGATTGGCTTCATGATTGATGATGTTTTAATGAATGAATATTTTTTGAGATGAATTTTTGATATGATAAAGTGAAATGAAAATAAAATTTAATATAAAGAATGAAAATTAAAATAAAACAAAGAGAAAAGAGAAAACAAAAATGAATTGAATCTTGAGGAGGTTCCAATCTTCATCACAGAGGTTGATAACTGGTTTTGAAATTGGTCAAGGACCTGGAAAGAGAAATTTGATGCCAGGTGCTCACAAAGTGGCCAAGGTGATGTTTTGACAAGATTGTAGACCCCTCAGGGAAGTGCACACCAGGAGAGGAACTTACTTTTGGTAGTTACCACTCCCGGCAGTGCCATAAAGATAAAACAAAAAATGTTGAAGGAATGAATTTGAATTTTGAATTCTTGGAAATGAATTGAAAAGTGAATGGCCCATTTTCCCAAGTGAAAATGGCCATAAGATTGGAAATGAAGTTGAAAGCCATGCCAAAGATCTGTGTCCAAGATTGCAAAGTGCTCACAGAGTGGCCAAGGTGATGCTTACAACAAAAAGAAGAGTAGAATACCCCTAAAGGTGCATACCAGGAGTGGGACTTACTTTTGGTAATTCCTCTCCCCACCAAGCACCATAATGAATCAAGCTTTTGAATAATTGGGTCCAGGCTTGTCAGGATATAATGAATGAAAATCTTTGAAAATTTCAGGACAATTCTTGAGGTTTTCAGATGGTTCCCATGTGGATCTTTCTGAGTCTTGACTGAAACCTTTCCATTCCACCAGATACCATAATTTTCCTCTCTTAAGCTTTGAGTCCAGTATTTGAGAGACTTCCCATTCCTCTTCTTCTTCAATAATGATTGGAGGAGGAGGCTCTTGGTGCCTATTTGGGATTGTTGATGTCTTTACTGGTTCTAAGAGTGAAATATGGAAGACTGGGTGAATGGACTTCCATTGAGATGGGAGCTAGAGGTGGTAAGCATGAGTGCTGACTTTCTTCAAGAGTGGAAAAGGACCCAACCATCTTTCAGACAGTTTTTTGGTGGGTCTGGTTGATTTAATGTTCTTGGAAGAAAGCCATACCATGTCACCAGGATTGAAAACAGGTGGACTTGCTCTACTTTTATCTGCATAACTCTTAAACCTGCTTATGGAAACTTCAAGTTCTCTCTTGACATCTTGCTGTACTGATTGGATTTTTTGTTGATAAACTTCCAGCAGGAGTATCTTGAGTAATGTGAACTGAGTCAAAATGTGGATCTCTTCCATAAACAGTGAAAATAGGTGATTGTTTGGTTGAAGAGTGGTCAGAGTTATTGTAGGCCAATTCAGCCGGAGGGAGCCAGGTGTTCCAATCATCTTGATGATAACTGACATACATCCAAAGGTACTGTTCTAGTATCTGATTTACCCTCTCTGTCTGTCCATCAGTTTCTGGATGATATGCAGTTGACAGATCTCTTGAAATCTTGAGCTTCTGACAAAGATTGGTCCAAAAGGAAGAAACAAAAAGAGAACCTCCATCACTAATGATGCTTGAAGGAAGGCCATGCTTTGAGAAAATATTCTTGATGAATAAATGAGCCAAATCTAGTGAAGTGATTGAAGACATTGTTGGAATAAAAACTGCCATTTTTGAGAATCTGTCCACTATTACTAAAATTGAATCAAAGGAATTGGACAGTGGCAATTGAGTGATGAAATCCATTGTAAGACAAATCCAAGGACCATTTGGAATTGGAAGAGGTTTGAGGAGTCCAAACTTCTTGTGATGAATACTGTTGACAGGATGATACATAATCCTTGATAAATTGAGTCATGCCGGACCAGTGGAAATCCTGCTTGACAAGTTTGAGAGTCTTCTCTTGCCGAGGGTGTCCAGCTAGAGGAGAGTCATGCCTTTTTTGAAGTATGCTGAGTTGAATTGTGGGGTCATTTGGGACCACCACCTGATCTTTGAAAAAAAGAAGTTGTGAAGAAGAATCAAGAGAATAATCTTGGACAGATTTACCTTTACCCAAATCTTGAAGGATACTTCTATATTGAGAATATTGCCATAATGACTTCTGAATTGATTCAATAAAATTTGAAAATGCTTCCACCTTGACTGCCAAACACTTTGAGGCTTGAATTTCATCTTGCTTGATTATTTTTTGATAATTCATTGGATTCTTGCTGATGAAATGTTCCCCCCTCTCTGGGTAAATGTTTTCCTGACGTGATAAAGCATCTGGAAGGGTAGCCAAGTGACCAGGGCGGTAGGTGATTGAAAAGTGAAATTCAGCCCAGCAGGCTTGACAGCAAGGAAGAATCTTTGAAGACATAAAATATTGAAGTGATGAATGATTGGTGAGAACTTCAAAAGAGGAAGAAAGAGAAAGGAGAAAAGCTCTCCAGCGCTTGAGAGCCCAGACTATGCCAAGGAGTTCCTTGTGATTAATCTCATAATTGAGCTCAGCTGGCAGAAGCTTGTGGCTATCAAATGCAATGGGATGTTTTCCTGAGTCAGAAGTCTGACTCAGTACAGCACCCAAGGCATAATCAGAAGCATCAGTCTCTACAATGGTGGGTAGAGAAGGATCAAAGTGAGAAAGGTTTGGAGAAATAGTGAAAGCCTCTTTGAGTTGATGAAACTGTCTAAGAGCTTCCTCATTGAGGGGAAAACAGGAATCTTTCTTGAGGAAGCTTGTGAGTGAGCTAATCTTCTTTGAATAATTCTTGATGAAACGGCGGTAAAAATTGGCAAAGCCAAGGAATGATTTAAGAGCCTTGAGGTTTTTTGGAGGTGGCCAATTGAGAATTTGCTGGACTTTTGCTTGATCCATCTTGAGGACTTCAGAAGAAAAAACATAGCCTAAATACTCTAGACTAGTAACATGAAACATGCACTTGGAGGCCTTAGCAAAGAGATTATTGGCTCTGAGTCTGGAAAGAACAGTGGACACATGAGTGGCATGTTCTTCTTCAGGTTTGGAAAAGACCATAATGTCATCCAAATAAACTACAACATAAATATCATTGACAAGGTTTTGGAAAGAGGCAGGAGCATTGGTGAGCCCAAATGGCATAACCAAATACTCATAGCTGCCATATTTAGCTCTAAAACATGTCAAGTGTTCATCACCTTCCTTGATTCTGAGCAGGTTATATGCACCAGGCAAATCAATCTTGGAGAAGATAGAAGATCCATTGAAAACAATAAGAAGCTGATTCATAGGAGGAACAGGATACTTAGCTTCCTAGTAACAGCATTGAGTTTGCGGTAATCATCACACAAACGGAGGCCACCATCTTTCTTTTTGACAAAGAGGACAGGTGCTCCTGTTGAAGAGGAGCTTGGCCGGATGAAACCTTTCTCTAAATTCTCTGAAATTTAGGCCCTGAGTGTATCTGACTCTTGGTTTGATAAAGAGTAGATCACCCCAACTGGAGGTAGAGACCCCTCCAGCTCAATATGATTATCACAGGCACGGTGAGAAGGAAGTTTCTCTTCTTTCACCTTGGAGAATACATCCAAGTACTTGTGATAAACAGGAGGAAAAACCTTCATCACGGTTTCTATTTCTTCTGGCTCTTCCTCTTCATCCCACAACTCCTCCAGGGAGTCATGATAAGATGAAGGAGGAAGGTCCATATTCCCAAAGAAGAGATGAATTGAAGATACAGAATTATCTTCTCCAACATCTTGAATCTCTTTGAAGACTTCATCTCTAGATGATAGTAATGACTGATGGAAATTAAGGGAAGGAATATGGACAGAAGATGGAAATGATGGTGTTCTAGAATCACCAACCAGTGATGCGCATGATTTGGCAGAAGAAAAGTCATTACTGAAAGATTTTGAAGGATCATAATAGTCCTTATTATCAGCATTGAAAGGTGATCAGCCCTTTCCTCCAATCAATAAATGGATTAAAATGATTGAGAAATTCAAAGCCCAATATGAGGTTTTCTCCCTTGGGAGTATCAATGACTAAAAAGTCCCATTTAAAGCTTGGGAAGGAAGGGAGCTCAACCATATATTTAGTATGGTGAGTCACAAATAAAGAAGGAGACTAAGAGGAGTCAAGAATGATAAGGGGAATCTTCTCTGGGAGTTCTGACATGGTCAAAGAGTACTTGTGAACAAACTGCTTTGCAATAAATGAGTTGGTAGCACCAGAATCAATGAGAATACTGTAAAAAATATCAGAGAGAGAAGAAAAAACAAAAAATTCAAGGGAATTTTTGACACCAGTATTCAAAATGCACAATTGTGCTCTGGATGGAAAACAGTGAAGACCATTGAACACAATATGATCTTCACTCAGGCTTTTCCCTGGCTGGGAAATTTTCCTGATGGTTGGGTAAGCTTGTTTTGAGGCCTTTTGAAACAGGAATCAAGAGTATGCTTCCCACCACAATAGGTACATAGACCCTCCTTGATTCTTCTTTCTTTTTCAGAATTCATCAACTTGAAATCTTTATTCAATAAAGAAGAATGAATCTTGTCCCTCCTCTGAAAATTCTTCTTCTTCTTTTGATTTGAGCTTGAAGAACTTTGAGGATGAGAAGAATTTGACTTTGAGGCTTCTGGCTTCTTCTCTTGATAATGACTCTTTTCATTTTGCCTCTCATGGTACCTGGTATCAAGCTCCAGGGTAACATCCATTAAGTCTTGAAGATAGTCAATTCTTGAAGCATGGGAGGCCAATTGATCCAAAATCCTGGATGGCAATCCCTTCCTGAAATGATGGATAAGAGCTCTTTCACCCCAATCTCCAATTCTTGAGACTAAGCTTCGGAAATCAGAAATGTATAAAGATACATGCCCACCTTCTTTCATTCATAAAGAATCTAATTATGCTTCAGCTTTCCTGACTTCATTGGGGTCCCCAAATAAGGTGAAGAGTTGAGATTCAAATAATTTCCATGAATTGAGAAGGTAATTTGGATCTTGATTGGTGAGATTGGAAAGATAAGGCTCAACCCATTTTGCAGTCCTGCCAATGAAAAATGAAGTGGCATAAAGGACCTTCTTTCTGTCTTTAGAGAAGTTTTCCGGATCATTATGAAAGATAATTTGGCAAGACTGAATAAAGCTTCTAACTTTGAAAGGTTGAGTCCCATCAAAGCATTCTGGTGCCTTCATAGATGGAGTCTTGAAGGCTGGGGGTCTTGATGCTTCAGAAGATGAAGCTGCTTGAAGATTGGCCATAATCTGAGTCATTTGCTGCATGATGGCCAATAAAGATGGTTCAGACTGTTGAGAGACAGGCTGATCAGACTGGGGTAGAGTTGGTCCTCCAGTACCTTGGAATGCCCCCACAGGAGCAGGGACACCTTCAGTACCATCAGACTCTTCCTCTTCCACAGAATTCTCCTCCTCCTCTTCACCATCTTCCCCAGGACCTCTGAAATTGGTCCTTGAAGTTCCTGGAAATCCACCAACTACTCCTGAAAATGAACTTGATCTTCTGGGCCCTCTTCCTTCCTTCCTGGATGGTGCTGCTCCTTCCAAAATGGGTCCTCTGTCCAATTTGGCCCTCAGTTGAGAAACTGCTGGGGTGCCATCAAGAGGAGCCCTTGGAGTTGGGATGAGAACAGCTTGAGCTCTGGCCTGAGATCTTGTCTGCCTTGCAGGAGGTGAGTGTTGGATGGGCATGATTTCAGGATAAAAATGAAATAAAATGAAAAAGAATCAAATTTTGAAGATGAAAATTTGAGGCAACTGAAATAATGCTTGAAGTCAAAAAGTCAAGATCAATATCTCGAGAAAAGTCAATGAAAATCAATGAATTAAATGAAAATCTTGAAGTTGAAATCAAATCAATGTCTTGAAGTAAATCAGTGAATGAAATCAAAATGAAGTCTTCAAGTCAATAAATCAATGAATCGAATCAACCAAAATAAAAATCTTGCTGAAAATCAATCAATCAAAGTGAATTCTTGAGGCAAAATCAATTTATGTCAAAGTTCTTGATGTGAAAAATCAGCAGAATCAATGAAATCTTCAGGTCAATCAATTTTCTTGAGGTCAAGATCAATTATGTCAAATCAATAAGTAAATCAAATCAAAATCAAGTGAGTTCTTCTTAAAAAATCAAAATTATTGAAGAATGAGTCAATTATGAATCCTGATGTGAAGAACGGGTCTGATTAATTTGATGAAAAATTTGAAAATAAAATGAAAATTAATATGACACCTGAATTATTAATGAATTAAAAAAATGATGATTTGAATAAGATTTTAAAAAGAGAAACAAAAAAAATAAAATAAAATTGGGTCAGCTTTAAATTTTCAGAATGAAGAATGAATGAGAGAAAATTAAGAGGTGATGATGAATCATAAGTTTCATAAGCATTAAAGAGTCATAATTTCAATGAAATGAGTGAAAGAAATTATAAAACAAAAAGAATTAACAGAATGAAAATAAATTATGAGTTAATTAATATAATGTCACAGGGGCTCTTGGACAGAAAACAAGAGTGGCCTGGCACTCAGCAATCAGGGAACTCACTTGGAAGACTCCAAAAGAATAAAGAAATTAAAATGAAAAGAATAAATTCCTCTAAGAAGTATGCAGGTACAAGATGAGATGCAATAAGAGGAAAGAGAAGACAAATGGCCAAAGAGCCAACCAAGTAAGTCCTTAATCACTGTTTCAACCTGCCAAAATGAACAATGGAATTAGTAAGGATATGACCACCCAATATCCATTGACAGTAAAAGAAAGAATAAGAGAAAAGGTGCTAAATGACTGACTTGATAATATCAGTATTCACTTAACAAAAATGATAAGATAAATAAAAATAAAATAAAACTATGTTAATTAACTGGGGAAAACCCCCCAGGGTGGAAAGGGTAGCCGGTATATGTGAAAAGTTGGGAGCTTGAGTTCTTCAGGCTGAAAACTGATCTTTATTGATCCTTGAGGCTGTATTGATTGTTCTGGGAATTGATACAGCTGGCTAATATTGAAATTGAATTGGTTTGAATGAATTTCCCATGATTGAAAATGAAACACAGTTCTTGATGGATCCAGACTGTATTGAAATGAAGGTGGTTGCCAAGATGGATTGAGTGGAGATTTGAAACTTGACAATTGAATGCATGAACTGCCTTTTGAATTCCTGGAGAATGGTGGATCAGTATTGCCTTGGAGGAATACTGTGAATGAAATTATCCAATGACGTCTTGATGGCGTGATTGGTCTTTGATGCTGAAACACTTGCTCTTGAGCCTTGATGAGTCCTCTGAATGATTGGGTGCCTTGATGACGTGATGATATGTTGTAATGTTGAAATGAACATTTGATATTTCCACCATTGAATTTCTGTTGAAAAATGATGCATAATGATATATCACATCATTTATGGCTTATTGGTTCATTGGAAATAAGATTACATCCAAAGGTCTTGAGATGGAAAGACAGAGGTGAAAACAATGGGTGTGATGGCTTCAGAGCTTTGAAATGTGTTTCTGGGTCCTTTGGGGTTTTGGCCATTTTTGGGCTCTGAGCCAAAAACTGGCCCAAAGAGCGGGAAAGTGTCTTTTGGACACTTTGCGTCAAAGTGCGCAAATGTGAGCAAATGCACAAAGTGCACAAAAATGCACAAAAAGTGCCCAAATGTGCAAATGCGCATTATGAGCCCATTTGGGCCATTTGCCCTGGTTTTGAGGTAAATGACCAGAAATACCCAATTGGGCATAAATTGCCGCTATGGCTTCTGGATTGAGGTGAAGGGCCAGGAAGTCCCCAAAAGACAAATGGCCATAAATGGTCCATAAGATGATGACGTGGCCATATTGGCCACTGGTGATGGATATGGCCAATTGGCCATAAAAGGACTGTGGCTTGATATGCCATACGGAGATCCAAGGAGGTGAATTTCCATGGTTGTGACACTTTCCTTCTTCCATCTATCTGCTTTTACCCCCCTTTATCCCCTTTCACATTTAATCCTTAAATATCTTATAGTTTCGTAAGAATATTGAAAATCATTTGACTCTTGATATTTTAGATGTGTTATAAACTCCATGTCAGAAAAAAAACTTCCTCTTTGGTTGAAGAGAAATTTTCCAGTTATATCAAATATGCAATTATTTCTCATTTTCTGTATTTTAATACAGTTTTTTTCATTTTCCTCCTTCAATACATCATCACAAGATGTTATTCATTCATTTTCTGAAAATGTTTCATTAATTATGATAAAAATCTTTAATTTAGTATATATTTTGTACTTTAAAATTCATTTTCAGTTTCAAATTCAATATTTTGAAGGATATATAATGTGCTGCAAAAAGATTTGATAGAAAAAAGAATTTCAAAAGACCTTAAAAAGGGCTAAGAAGATATTCAATAAATATTAAATAATGACAACATGGAAGAAAGTTTTAAAAGTAGAAATTTTGAATTTGTTGGTTAAAATTGAGGAAGGAAATAAATTGAGTTTGGTTGTTGAATATTTGTAACTTTGAACTGATGTAAAATTTTACTTTTCTATTTTTTAGGAATGTGTCACAGGGGCTCTGCTAAGTTAAGAGGGTCTGGAACTCAGTAAACTGGGACTCACTTATTGAGGGCTCACATGGGATAAGATAAACATTAAAATCAAGAGTCTAATAAAAATGAGATTTCTAATGAAAGAAATATAAGAAAAGCATTAAAAACAAATGATAAGAGTAAAGAATGAAAGATCCAACTACAAACAAGTCCAAGTCCACTGTTTCAACCTTTTAGAAAGACAGAGAAGGGTAAATAAGGATATGGCCACCAAACCTCTGCTAAACAGGTGAGAAAATGCAATGACAAAAGTCATACCAATAAATGAGATATTCCAAAAAATAAATAATAGTATTTGGTAAATAAAAAGTCCAATATATTAATTAACTGGGGAAAAATTCCCAGGCAAAGAAAGGTGGGCTGGTATATGTGAGAATCCACCAGCCCGTATCCAAAGAGAAAATTTTCTTGAGAGAAATAATTTATTGAATTTATTTTGGATGATACATAACCTTTATTTATGCCCAGTGTCTGTACAGTGGGGTGACAAAACTGTCCGTCCTTTTTTTTTTAAAAAAAAAAGTACATTCTTTTTTTTAATAATAGAAAGACTAAAGCTCACAATTTCTTATGTGTCGTAGGCTCTCTCACTTAAATAAGTTAATGATATTCGCATTTCAATCCATTTTAAAATAAACTTATATTTGTATCAAAATATTTAAAAAAAATAAAAATAAAATGTAAATAAATTTTTTTTTAATTTGGTAATTAATCAAATAACGTGCCCAATTGAACTACCATCTGGTGGGAGCCCCATGCTGCGAATTGACAGCCCTCATTCTGTTGGGCATTGACTGAATCAATGCCCTGAAATAATCTTTGGGCATGTCATTCCAGGCAGCCTGCACAGCGATTTGTAGTTCGGGTAAGGTTTTTGGGTGGAATCGTTCGTGAACCATCACTTTCATCTTCTTCCATGCATTCTTGATGGGATTTAAATTGGGGGAATTTGATGGCCACTGAAATTTGACAATGCCTTGAGATTCTTTCCATTGGCGAGATAAGAGAGAAGTATGAACCGGTGCGTTATCTTCACAAAGCGTAAACGCTTGATGTTGTGGTGCCTGTTGCTGTTGTTGCAAGTGATTGTAAAAGGGTAATAACCCTATTGAATAGACATTGTCAATGAAACCTTGGGTTTGGCGTGCATTCGGGCCCATAATGACAATTAGTGATTGTTCGGTATCACAAAAGCCTGCCCAAACCATAATGGACTGACGTCCACTATGGTGCTGAGCTACTTGGCAATCAAAAGAGTATCGCTCACCCTGAGTTCTCCAAATGCGAGTAGGGCTTGGCTTTTTTAAAAGCTCAAAGCTGCTTTCGTCCGTCCATATGACTTTCTTCCAATCTTCAACCGACCAATTGATGTGAGCTCGTGCAAAGGCTAATTGTTTGTCAAAATGCTGAGGTCGCAAATGAGGCTTGACGACCGCAATTCTTGAGAAGATTCCTTCTTTATGAAGGACTCTTTGAACCGTTTGCAATGAAACCTCCTTTGTAATTAAATTTGTTATTTCATTCAGGCTTGCTTGTCTTCGGATTTGGGTGACCCGCTTGAGTTGTCGAATATCGCGTTCATTCAATATACGCTTCCTTCCAGGCCTAGGTAAGTTTTGAACTGTTCCACGATCATTGAATCGCGTAACGATATCCTGAATTGAATTCTTGGGAATTCCGGTGAGTTCACTTATTTTTCGTAGTGATAATCCAGCGTCACGCATCCCAACGATCCTTTCTTTTGTTTCATTGTCATATTGATGAGGCATGGATGCAGCAACGACGATGTAGGTTGAAATTGAAAATCTATCTATATTTAAAATCAACAATGTTAAAGAAAATCACAAGAAAACCAAAAAAAAAACCAAATACTCACCGAAATAAAAAGAAAAAGTAAGTAAGAATCAAAAGAAGATGAGTAATTAATAATTGAGACTAGAAAAGAGAAAAAGAAAAAAAAGAAATTGGGAGTTTGGTTGGGGACTGGGGGTGCGCCCGGGTTGAAGTAAGTGAACGGACAGTTTTGTCACCCCACTGTACAGGAGATGTGGTGGGAGTTGGTGCTCATACAGTCTCAGATTGATGAATCCAAGGCTGTATTGAGTGAGAATAGCATGTATGAATAGTTCAAGCCTTTGTTGGATATTCCAGACTATATTTTGATTTTAAAGAAAGTTTCTGAATCTGAATGCTTATTTGTGCTACTGATTTTCCAGTCTGGTTGGTATGAGTAAAGATAGGGCTTCATACCATTTTACCCCAATTGTGGCTGTGAAAGTATCCCCCTCTTGCAGCTGATGGGCTCCTGAACACAATTATAGAGATCTTTTGTATGAAAATTTCACCTTCCCTCCACATATTATAAAGCTTTATTGTCTACCTGGAGCTGAAAAAATTCTCTATTTATTCCCATGAACAAATTTTCTGCTGATAAATTGTCATCAATCTTGGTTGCCTTTTGCAAGTGGTCTTTAGGTTGAAGCTTCCACTTTCCTTGACTTGGTCTTTAACAAACATAAAATTAAACAGAGTAATAAAATAGAAATTTCAAAGTCTTGTGAAAAATAATGCAAAATGATTATAACCACTGAAAATGCTTCAGTAATTGTGAATATTTCATATTTCAATCAATATTTTAAGGTCATTTGTTTGCAGTAATGGACCTCTTTGACTCTTTAATAGCTCCTTGGAAGGATGGCCTTATGAATATTGAGCTCATTCTCTTCTCATGACAAGAATTGGCCATACACTTGCTTGATTCCTGTTCCCTTGGCCTCTTTATCAATGAGAAAAAAACCCTGATCCCTCACCAAAATGGCATATATGCCATTTTGGTAGTGTTTATGCTTCTAGACCCACTCTTCTTGTCCTGGGCTTCATGGATGATGTCCTCAATCTGGGGTCTGAGGAGGCCAAGGTGAAAAATTGTGCTCAATGGCCTGAAGCCTTTATTTATGGCCCATGACCTGTGGGTTCCTGGAAGAGGTTCTGGCCCCTCTAGACCAATATTGACTATGGTATGGAGGGGTGTTGAGGACTTTAAGGGCTATATGGAGGCCCATTTGAAGGATGCTTGAGGAGGTCATCTGTGACCCTTTCAGGGCAAATTGGGGAAGGTGGTCTTCAAATTACCTATATCTTGATCCCTTCAAGTGGGTATTTTAGGAGAATTTGAAGAGGCTTGGATTTTCTTTGCAGATGGGTCCTTCCAGGTGCATAATGAGAGTGAAAGTTTGAGTATTTTGAGAAGTTTGCAAAGATAATTTGATTCCATAGTCATTCCTTTGGAAACTTGATTCCTTGATGAATCTCCCTGTTTTGAGTCAATTGGCCAATGAGCTTGACAGGAATTCAGATGACTTTTCTGAAGAATAAAAATGTTTGTTGGCTTTGTTTTTTTGGTTTTTTCTTTATTCCTACTCTTATTGATACAAGAAATAAATGCAAACTCTCAATACCTGATATGGGAGGGGATGCTGCTTCTTTGTAAAGAAATAAAGCTATAAGATAATTATACAAGTAAAAGGAATAAAGAAGTTAAAAGAATGAAGAGAAAATAAGGTAAAAGAAACTTCTGAAAGGTGTCCTTCTTGAGGAGAGTTGTTTGATTTTGGCCATGAATTTCCCAAAAATATAAATCAAAGAATTTGTTTCTCACAGAGTGGCCAAGGTGTTGTTTTACAAGTAGAGACCCTCAGAGATGCATACCAGGAGATGGAGCTTACTTTCACAACCTCCACTCCCCACCAAGCACCATAAAAGAAATAAACTCCATAAGATAACTTTATTTAAGGGTTGTCTTGAATAATTATCAATGGCATAATATGAACATTAAATAGGAAAAGAAGGGAATTTGGTCATCTTGATTGAAGGTCCAAATTTGAGGTTATTGATGTTGCAAGGCCTTTCAAATCTATCCAAAAAATTGAAAAGTTCTCACAAAGTGGTCAAGGTGAATCTTACAAAGATTTTGGGTAGAATACCACCTTAAAGGTGAATTACATAAGATGAACTTACTTTTTTTAAAATAGAATCCCCACCGAGAACCAGAAAATCAAAATCTTGAGGCCTTTGGAACACACTTTTCATGATAAAAAGTGTGTAAATCCTTAACTAGATCTTGTGAGTTGATAATCCTGGAAGCTGGTTCCCAAGTTGTTCTTTCTATATCTTCTCTGAATACTTTCTACTCTACAAGATACCATACATTACCTCTTTTGAGTTTTGAGTCCAGAACCTGTGCCACTTCCAATTACTCTTTCTCTTTCACTATGACTGGTGGAGGTGGCAATTGATTTCAGTTTGGGATAGTCAATTTCTTGAAAGAAACATGGAATACAGGGTGAACTAATTTCCATTGTGAAGTAAACTTGAGTTAATATGTATGGCTTCTGATCTTTTTCAGAACTTAAAAGGGCAACAACCATTTTTCTGAGAGCTTCTTGGTGGGCCATTTCGTCTTTATTCTCTTTGAAGATAGCAATACTTTGTCCCCAGGCTGGAAATCAGGTGGAATTTTCCTATTTCTATCTGCATACTTCTAAAAATACCTTATTGCTTACTCTATTTATTCTTTGACAACTTGCTTTACTGATTGGAGTTTTTTTGATAACTTTCCAGCAGGGGTGTCTTGTGAAATGTGAATTGAATAAAAACTGGTATTTCCTCCATAAATGGTGAAAAATGGTAATTGTTTTGTTGATGAATGTTTTGCATTATTGTAGGCAAATTCAGCCAGAGGTAGCCAGGTGTTCCATTCATCTTTATGGTTACTGACATACATTTTAAGAAGCGTTTCTAGAATCTGATTTACCCTCTCTGTCTGTTCATCTGCTTCAGGGTAAAAAGAAGTTGAAAAATCCCTTGATATCTTGAGCTTCTGACATAAATTGGGCCAGAATTATGAAGCAAATAAGGAGCCTCTATCACTAACAATACTCACTGGAAGGCCATGTTTGAAAAAAGACATGACTGATGCAGATTTGAGCTAGTTTCAAGGAAGTGATTGCTGCATAATCTGGTATGAATATTGCCATTTTTAAAAATCTGACCAAAACTACTAAAATTGAGTCAAACCCGTTCAAAAGGGGAAATTGAGCTATAAAGTCCATTGATAGGAAAGACCAAGGACCAGATTTAATTTGAAGGGGTTGAGTAATCCAAGCTTTTTAAGGTTACTGTTCTTCTTTCTTGAACATTTCTGGCATGAGGACACATAGTCCTTGATGATTTGATTCATGCCAGCCCAATAGAAATCCCTCTTGATGAGCTTTAGGGTCTTCTCCTGGACAGGATGGCCACCCAACAGTTATTCATAATGCTTTTGAAGGATATCCAGTTGAATTTAATTATTGCTTGGTATGACTACTCTACCTTTGAATAATATCAATTTAGCTTTAGGTTCAAAAGAATAATCTGTTGCTGATTGATGTCTTTCTGATTGTTTTAGTATTTCTTTATAGTCTGTATCTTTCCATACTTCTTTTTGAATTTGATCCACTAAATTTGAGAATACTTCAATATTTATTCCCAAATTTTATCTTGCTTGGAAATTTGATGATAATTTTGAGGATTCTTTCTGATGAAGTCCATCCCCCTCTCTGGTTACACATTGTCCTGACATGACAATGCATCCAGTAAAGTTACCAGCATGCCTGGGTGGTAAGTGATGGAGAAATGGAACTAAGAAAGAAATTCAGTTCAGTGGGCTTGACAACAAGTAAGAACTATGGGAGAGACGAAATACTGAATAGAGTAATTTTCTGTCAATACTCCAAGAGAATTGGAAAGAGAAAGAAGAAAATATTTCTAGTTCTGGAGAGCCCCAAGTATTTCAATTAATTCCTTTTCATGAATCTCACAGTTGAGCTCAGCTGGGAGAAGCTTTCAGCTATCAAATGCAATATGATGCTTTCCTGAGTCATTTACCTGAATCAGTACAGACCCAAAGGCATAATCAGAATGATCAGTCTCCAAAATAGCTGGTAGAGGAAGATTGAAATGGGAAGGAAAAGTAGAAGAGGTGAAACCTTCTTTGAGTAATTGAAACTGACTAAGAGCTTCCTTATTGAAGGTATAAGGGAAATTCTTTTTGAGAAGATAAGTGAGAGAAATGATTTTTTGGGAGTAATTTTTAATTAAATGATGATAGAAATTGGCAAATCCAAAAAATATTTAAGTGCCTCAATTTTCTTGGTCTGCAGCCAGTTGAGGACATGTTGAACTTTGGAAGAATCCATCTTGAGGCCATCACTTGAAACAACATATCCAAGGTATTCCACACTTGATACATGTGATATACACTTTGATGATTGAGAAAAAGAAATTATTGTCTCTCAGTCTTTGGATGACAGTGGCCACATCTTTAACATGTTCCTCCTCACAGTTTGAGAAGACCATAATATAATCTAAGTAAACTACAGCAAAAATATCCAGGAAGTCTGAATAAATATTGTCCACAAGACTTGGGAATGAAGCAGGAGCATTGGCCATGTAAAATGACATAACCATATACTCAAATCTACCATATTTGGCTCTAAAGGAACTCAAGTTCTCATCTCCCTCTTTAATTCTCAGGAGGTTATATGCACCATGCAAGTCTATATTGTAGAAGATAATGGGGCCATTGAAAATGGTAAGAGGCTGATTCATTGAAGGAACAGGATAACTGTTCTTCCTAGTAATAAAATTTAGTTTGTGTTAGTCAACACACAATCAAAGGCCTCCATCCTTTTTTCTTGAAAAAAAGCACAGGAGCTTGACCTTATGAAAGCTTTCTCTAAGTTCTCTGAAATGTAGGCTCATAGTGCTTCTGACTCATGATTTGATAAAGAGTAAATAAAACAAACTGGAGGTAGAGACCCCTCAAGTTAAATAGCATGATCACATGCACAGTGTGAGACTGTGAGGTATGTATGATATACCCATGAGGCCACAAATAGCTTTTTATACAGTTGATTTAGTCTTAAACAGACTTACAAAGTTAATTCAAAAAAATAATAACAAAAAACAATTGCAAATTTCTTTTTGATAAACAAAGTTATAGTTATTATGTCATTTTTGGATTCTACACCATAAATAACCTAGGGAAGACTAATAGGTTGTTATACCAAAAATGGCTATTTCTCATGCTATTGAAAAGCTTAATAATCTCACAGCACAAATATAAATTTTTAAAATTTGTATTAGAATTTTTAAATTGTGAATTTTAAGTTTAAATGTGACATTGCATGAGGTTTATGCAAAATTACAAAATTTAGTTAAAATTAAGCTGTGGTGTATATCTACTGAATTGGATAAGAATTTGCCATAGGGGCTGTAAATATTGGGTGAGCTCAATTCAAATTCATTTAACACCATTCACCATGAGAAAAAACCTATCCCACAAGAGGGGGTAGCATGTCCAATCCAGCTTCTAACTTGCTATTATTATTTTGTCATCTTCCAAGCCGGATTTTAAAGATTCATAAATAATTTACAAATTTAATTTAATTATGCAGCTTTGGGAAGTCTCAAACAATCCTTTATTCCACAAAAATGTTTTGAAAACAAAATCAAAAAATTTTAAATGAATATGACGCCATTGGTCATTAATTTCCCTTTAAAATTGTCAAAATCAAGATACCCACTTTCCTTATCTCCTATTATATCCTTCCTTTCATGTTTTTTATGTTTCTGAAAGTCCATTTGTCAGACCTCACGACTTCCAAATTTGAAAGTATTTACATCAAAATAAATGACTTCAAAAAATTATCTATCATCATTTTCTCTAACTCACTCAAAAAAAGCATGTATGTTTCATGATTATGTTCTCCAAAAAGCTGAATCAATCTTGATTTCTGGAAATACAACTAAAATTAAGATATATCATTTCCTTCTTTATGAATTGGGAACTATTCCTGCAAATTTCTTGCAAATATTATATTCAAAACAAATATCTGCCAAAAAAACTGATTAAGTATATTTTTTTGTCTTATCCTTCAAATCCAATATCTCTTTTTCAAACTTAAGACCAAATATCATTCCCATTTTCCCAAAGGTGGGGATTCAATCATTGTAAAACCTTTTTCCTATAATGGGAATACCTGGAGACATCTTATTACCCAGAAATTATTTCTTCCCATCTCAAATTAAATTCAATATATCCAAAAATTTTGAAATAATCTAATTAATAGATATATATCATAAAATTTAATATAATTTATAAAAATTCTATTAATAAGAGAAAAACCATCATATTCTACTGTGGTGGGGGAATAAAATACAACTTGGGCTCACAATATTTTCTTTTCTACATAGAAATAAGCAGTCCTATATTTCCTTTCCAAATCAGAAGCATGTTAAATAATTAATAACCATCCATCAAAGTACCATTTTAAGTAAGGAATTTTTGGCTCAAATCTTCCAACCCTTTAAATGAAAAAAATATTGGCTTTAGGGTATGTACTAAGCATCCATAGCTTAAAAACAAAGAATCAATATTCAAGATGTTGTAAAGCCTGAAATCTCAAAGAGTGAAAGCATTCTTTCAAAGAAAATGAGCACTCATGAAATCAGTATTAAAATTCCTCATACTTATTTTTTTCAAAATAATCCTTGAAATTTAGTTTGAAATCTATCTCATATTGACATCTTTGTACTAGTAATCATTTAATTACCATGGTAATGTAGCATGGTTCACAATTATAATCTGCAATATCTGAAGAAAGCTTATCAAGGTGAAAAACTCTTGCAAACATTTATGCTCTTTTATATCAATATTCCAATGTAATTGGAAACAAAAAATATTGATTATTCTGTCAAAATGCATTTCCACTATGCAAAATAAATAGCATTCCTACATTTTTAGGACTGAATTGAGATCTTCATAATAATAATCAAATACAAAAGTCTCATTTAGTGGTCAGAATAATATACTTAGTTTCAAAGCTTTCCACAATTTGTAGTTTCTTATAGAATATTAATCCTGATAATAACTTTCCAAACCCCAGAGGGACAATATCCAGATCAATATAGTGATATAAAATTGGTGGTAAAACTTATATTTATCAATGAGCTCACTTCATTATGGAATTTAAAATAGTTGTCACATGGTGTTTATTTCTTCAACCTGAAAGTTCTAAAATATGATTCTTCCAAGAAATCAACTCCCAGATATTTTTAAGGATTGGTACCCTTTTAGTGTAGCTTATAAGAAGGCAGCTTTGAATAAGGTTTTCTTCTTCCTTTTAAAAATAAAGAAAATATTTAAGTTTATCAATCTGAATATTCATATAGGTTTATAGATTTAGTAAGCTCTAAAAAAAGGTAATACTCAAAATCTCTGTCAGGATGAGTCTATGATGAAGCAGTAATAATAGTATTTACAGCTTTAACTATGAGTTTGACACAGATAATTATAATAAAAATGGGTTTAAATAATAATATTAAGGGCTTTACTATTGTAAAATGGTGGTCGTGAGCACTGTTGAAAGCCCTGGGCACAGTCTTACCAGTTGGATTACTATAATAAGAACTAAAATACTCCAATTTTTGAGGTATACCTGATTATTTTCCAAGAGTATAGCTGTTTTTGATAGTTGTACTACGTAGGAGCTCAAGAGCAGGATGGGTATTCCTTTTCTGGAAGAGAAAAGGCCTCCGTTTATCCTGAAATGGGGTGGAAAGGTCCTCTAGACCATCCACATAGATAAAGTGATGAGTTTTCACTTCTGAGTTCTGTCTTTTGGGTTGCTCAAGGTCTTCACACTCTATATTGGGAGAATATGTTGTTTTGGAACCACATCTGGGAAGTTTTTCCCAATACAGGGTGAAATTTTTCACCTGGGGACCTTACAGCCCTCTTCTGACGTGGATTGAGCATATAATGCTGTACATAACCTGTGAAGGACCCCTTTATTGTCTGAAATATGAGGTATTGAAGTATAAACAAGCTTCTTTGTCTGTTTGACACCTCACAATCATAGCTATGGGGTAGTGTCCCACAGTAAAGCTATATTGGTCTAAATGTGGGATTTTGACCTTAAAGCTGCTATAAATATGTCACTTTTCAATATATTGAGCTCAAAGTTGGCTCACTGTGTAGCCCTGAACTATATCTACACAATGGTATCTTTTTTTATATGGCTAACATTAAATATGGAAAGGTTATGCCATGTTCAATTTTAGTTGTCCAGATATATGATTTTCTCAAAATCTTCATGGAGCTTGGTTGCCCCATAGCTTTTGTTCTAGATGAGATGTGGGTAAATTGATAGCACCATAAGATATCCCTGATTGTGCTCTTTCCAAAATGGGCGTAATTTAGGTATCTCACACTAAAACTGTAGAATTTAAATGAGGGGTGAATATTTTTTTCCTCCTTACTTGGCATTATTTTGGCCGTAACTTCTATAGTTTTGGTGCTGACTCATTTTGACTAGTACCATTGGATAGCCCTGCCTTAGAGCTTCAATTTATTTATGAATTTTCTGGAGTTAATCCTCTTTATCTGGATTTCAGATGAGAGGTGAAAATTAAGGTTTATGCTCAGCAGTTTCTTTGAGCAGGAATAACTTTGTTATTATTTTTCCTATGATGATGGGATTCTTATATTTGGAAACAGGTGATTTTCCTCTATATTCTGATACCTTTTTGAGGTGGTTTGTCTCAGATCCATGTTTTGGTGGTCTTTTTCTCTACCATTGGCTTATGCTATTTGGCTTTCATGCTTGTGCTCTGGTTTTGAGTCACAGGCTGATAATCTCAATCCCTGAAAAAGGGGACTGGAAAGGAGTTTTTTAATCATAATAGTTATGTTTCAATATTAAAATGACCTCTTTAAGTTACAAATCTTATGTGTAATTTGCAAACCTCATCTGTATATACATTTATTTATATCTCTTAATTATTAGTTGGAACTAGCTTTTTATTGGACATTTTTCTGTCTACTATTAATTAAGCCCATCTTTATGCAAAACTCAAATGTGTAAAAAACAAATATCATTTTCTTTCTTTCTTCCAAAATCACTTCTATCAATTTTTCCAAGAATGGGTGAATTCAAACTGAAAGGTTGGATTACCATCAGCAATTGTTTCATACAAAATTATGTTCCCATAAAGGATAAATTATAGCTTTCCTTTTGAAGACATATTTTTACTAAAATGTAAAAGATGAAAAAAATCTCACAGTGGTAGTATATGGCCCTTTTTGTTTTTCTCTATTGAGACAAACAAGTATCAAAGAAATTCAAGTCCATTTTCAAACCAATGTTTGGGTTCTTCATTCCATGGAAATAAATATCAAATTATCATTATTATACTCACTTCCTGCATTGTTACATCATTAAGTTACATGTGATTCCACATTGCACATTCTTGGTTTATATTTAATAACATCTCCTTGTTAATCTATTCCCCATGTGATTTTAAATACACCAAGATAGATCTGATTAAATAATGTTTATTACATAATCTGTGTTATGATTTATTTTGAATGGCCCTCAGGTTGACAATGTAATATAAACCTATGGTTGACGTCATATCAATCTATGGTTTATGTAATATCAACCTATGGTTGATTTAATGTAAACCTATTGTTGATGTAATATGAACCTATTGTTTATGTAATATCAACCTATGACTGATGTAATATAAACCATAGGTTGATGTAATTTAAACCATAGGTTGATGTAATATCAACCTATTGTTGATTTAATATAAACCTATGCTTGATGTAATATCAACCTATTTTTGATTTAATACAAACCTATGGTTGATTTAATATCAACCTATTGTTTATTTAATATAAACCTATGGTTTATTTAATATTAACCTATGTTTTATGTAATATCAACCTATGGTTGTTTCACATCCATGGCAGCTCACCATATTGGACCTCCATATGGAATATCCATGCCTTATTTAATCTATGGCAATTTGGCCATATCCATAATCATTGGCCAAATTGGCCATTTCACCTTTCCTAGCCTTTTATGCCTATTTCACTATCTGGGGCCAGCTTGGCCCCTTCATCATCTTCAGGCCTTTCCTGTCCAGTTTTTTCTTTAGTGCACTCTTAGGTATTTGCCAGTAAACAAGGAAAATACAGCCCAAAATTCTGTATTTGTCTTTTTAAGCTTTACATACAATTTTGCCCATTTTGCGCACGTTTGCTTTATTCAGCCTTTTTCTTCCATTTTCCTGTGTAATATGGTAAATATGAACAAATGGCCATATTAGGCCATTTAGGGCTCAATTGCCAGTTTTGTGCATTTCTGCACATCTTTTGTGCACTTTGCTCAAATACAGTTTTAAAGCTGTATAAGCTGTATTTGGCCAAAATACCCAAAGACACTTTGTAACCTCTGAACCCACCCAAAACCCATTTTTTACCCATATCCTCCTGGCATCCTTCCAAAAGACCTTTGGCCTCTTTCACCCTACAATAACCAAAAGTGCCATAAATGGTGTTATACACAATTATGCATCTTTTTTCACCAGCAATCCAATGGCTCCGATTTCAAAAGGTCATTTCAAAACTCCATAAGCTCATCAAGGCATCATGTCATCCAGAGAATTTATCAAGGCTCAAGGACCAGTTTCACTCTCAAATATCAATGACACCATCAAGCCAGCACTGTATATTCTCACTCACAGTATTCCTCCAAGGGAATACTGGCAGTTCATTCTCAAGGGGTATTTAAGAGGTAGTTCCAAACCAATCTGTCAAGTGTAAATGCTCTATCAATCCACCTTTGCAACCACATTCATTCAATACAGTCTGGATTAATCAATAACTGCATTCCAATCATAAACCATGGGAAGATCCTTCAAACCAGTTCATTTCTCAATTTGGAAAGGTATACATTCCATAATACAATCAATACATCTTTAAGTATTAAATACAGATCAGCTGCCAGCCTGAAGGAGTCAATCTCTCAACCTTTCACATATACCAGCCTCATTTGACCCTGGGGGCTTTTCCCCCAGTTAATTAATATATTTTAGTTTTATTTTATCTTTATTTATCTTATCACTTTTTTTAAGTGAATACTGATATTAACAAGTCAGCCGTTTAGCACTTTTCTCTTTTCTTTCTTCACCTTTCAGTTGATGTTGGTGGTCATATCCTTTACTAATTTCATTGTTAATTCTTGAAGGTTGAAACAGTGATTAAGGACTTACATGGTTGGCACTTTGGCCATTTGGCTTCTTATTTCTCTTATTGCCTCTCATTTCTGTACCTGCATATTTCATAGAGAAATTCATTTCTTTTATTTTATCTTCTTTATTCTTTGAAGTCTTCCAAGTGAGCTCCCTGATTACTGAGTGAAAGGCCACTCTGATTATTCTCAAAAGCCCCTGTGACAGTATATTAATTAACTCATAATTTCTTTTCATTCTGTTCATTCTTTTCTTATCATCTTATTCACTCATGCCATCAAAATGATGACTCTTTGATGCTTATGAGCTTTATGATTCATTGTCATCTCCCAATTTGCTCTCATTCATTCTTCATTCTTCAGAATTGAAATCTGACCCTTTTTTTTGTTTCTCTTTTTAAAATCTTCATTTGAATCATCAAGTTTATTTCATTCATGATTCAGGTTTCTTCTCAGTTTATTTTCAAATTTTGCATCAAAATTCATCCAGACACATTCTTCACATCAATATTCATATTGATTCATCATTCAAGCAGTTTACGTTTTCAAAGAATATGTCACTTGATTTATTTGATTGATTACTTGACATTAAATTGGCATTGACTTCAAGAAAATCTATTGACCTGAGTATTATTGATTTAGCTGATTTTTCACATGAACAATTTTGACATAAATTTATTTTTCCTCAAGAGTTTATTTGATTTATTTTGAAATTGAGTTATTTCCTTCAAGATTTCATTTGACAGTTTATTCATTGATTTACCTGAAGATTATATTTCGATTTATTGACTCTTCTTCAATATATTGAATTTTATTTTAACTTCAAGCCTTCATTTTTAATTGCCTCAAGTTTTTCATCTTCAAATTTTGATTTTTATTCATTTTAATTCATTTCTATCCTGAAATCATTCCTATCCAACACTCACCTCTTGCAAGACAGAAAATATCTCAGAAAAGATATCAAGATTTTCTCACTCCAACTCAAAGAGCTCCCCTTGATGGCACCCCAGCAGTTCCTCAACTGAGGGCCCAATTTAGAAGGAAGAGGGCTAAGAAGATCAAAGTCTTTTTCAGGAGCATTTGTTGGGTTACCAGGAATTTTGAGGACTACTTTCAAAAGTCCTGGTGAAGAGGAGGAGGAGAATTCTGTTTGAAGAGGAAGAGTCTGATTGTACTGAAGGTTTTCCTGCTCCTGTGGGGGCATCTCAAGGTACTTGTGGGCCACTCTAGCCCAGTATAATCAGCCTTTCTCTCATCAGTCTGAACCATACTTATTGGCCATCATGCAGAAAATGACTCAGATTATGTCCAATCTTCAAGAAGCTTCATCTTCTGAAGCATCAGTACTCCATCTATGAAGGCACTATAATGCTTTGATGGGACTCAGCCCTCAAAGTCAGAAGTTTCATTCAGTCCTTCCAGCTTATCTTTCATAATGATCTGGCATATTTCTCTCAAGACAGGAAGAAATTCCTTTATGCCACTTCATTTCTCACTGGTAGGGCTGCCAAATGGATTGGGCCTTATCTTTCTAATCTCACAAATCAAGATCCAAATTACCTTCTCAATTCATGGAATTTATATGAATCTCAACTCTTAACTTTCTTTGGGGACCCAAATGAAGTTAGAAAAGCTTAAGCATATTTGTATTCCTTAAGAATGAAATAAGGTGGACATGTTTCATTATACATTTCTGATTTCAGAAGTTTGGTTTCAAGAATTGGAAATTGGGGTAAAAGAGCTCTCATCCATCATTTCAAGAAGGTATTTCCATCCAGGATTCTGGATCAATTGGCCTCCCATTCTTCAAGAATTGACTCTCTTCAAGAATGGATATTACTCTAGAGCTTGATACCAGGTACCATGAGAGGCACAAGGAGAAGGGTCATTTTCAAGAGAAGAAGCCCAAATCCTCAAAGTCAAATTCTTCAAGCTCAAATCAAAAGAAGAAGAAGAATTTTCAGAAGAGGGACAAGCCTCATTCTTCCTTGCTTAATAACAACTTCAATTTTATGGCTTCTTAAAATGAAAGAAGAATCAAGGAGAGCTTATGCACCTATTGTGGTGGAAGCATAGTCTTGAGTCTTGTTTCAAAAAACCTCAAAACCAGCTTTCCCAACCGTCAGACAAAATTTCCAGCCAGTGAGAATCCTGAGTGAAGATCATGTTGTGTTCAATGGTCTTCACTGTTTTCCATCCAGAGCACAATTGTGCATTCTGAATACTGGTGTCAAGAATTCTCTGAAATGTTTTTTCTTTTCTTCTCTGTCTGATGTGTTTTACAGTATTCCCATTGATTCTGGTTCTACCAGCTCATTTATTGCAAAGAGGTTTGCTCACAAGTATTGCTTTACCATTTCAGAACTCCCAGAGAATATTCCTCTTATCATTTTGGACTCTTCTGAGTCCCCTTCTTTATTTGTGACTCATCATACTAAATATATGGTTGAGCTTCCATCCTTCTCAAGCTTTGAATGGGACCTTTTAGTCATCAATACTCCCAAGGAAGAAGAACTCATATTGGAATCTGACTTTCTCAATCATTTTAATGCATCTATTTATTGGAGGCAATGGCTGATCACCTGAAATTCTAATTGTAAGGACTATTATGGTCCTTTTAAATCCTTCAGTAATGACGTTTCTTCTACCAAATGATGTTCTTCTCTGGTTGGTGATTATAGAACACCATCTTTCCATCTTCTGTCCATATTCCTTCCATTAACTCTTATAAGTCATTACTATCATCTAGAGATGAAGTCTTCAAAGAGATTCAAGATTTTGGAGAAGATAGTTCTGTATCTTTGCTTAATTTCTTCTTTGGGAATATGGACCTTCCTCCTTCATCTTATCATGACTCCCTGGAGGAGCTGGGGGATGAAGAGGAAGAGCCAGAAGCAATATAAACTGTGATGAAGGTTGTTCCTTCTGCTTATCACCAGTATTTGGATGTGTTCTCTAAGTTTAAAGCAGAGAAACATCCTCCTCACTATTCCTGTGATCATCATATTGAGCTGGATGGGTCTCTACCTCCAGTTAGAGTGATTTACTCTTTATCAAACCAAGAGTTAGATGCACTCAGGGCCTACATTTTAGACAATGTAGGGAAAGGTTTCATCTGGACAAGCTCGTCTTCAACAGGAGCACCTGTCCTCTTTGTCTAAAATAAGGATGGTGGCCTCTGTTTGTGTGTTGATTACCACAAACTCAATTCTGTTACTAGGAAGAACAATTATCCTTTTCCTCCTATGGATCAGATTCTTAGTGTCTTTAATGGTTTTTCTATCTTCTCCAAGATTCATATGTGTGGAGCATATAACCTGCTCAGAATCAAGGAAGGTGATGAGCATTTGACATGTTTTAGAACTAAATATGGAAGCTATAAGTACTTGGTATTCCATTTGGGATTACCAATGATCCGTCCTCTTTTCAAGACCTTGTCAATGATATTCTTTATGATCTTCTTGATTTTTATGTTGTAGTTTATTTGGATGACATTATGTTCTTTTCCAAATCTGAGGAAGAACATGTCACTCATGTTTCTACTGTTCCTGCCAGACTCAGAGCTAATACCCTCTTTGCTAAAGCCTCCAAGTGCCTATTTCAAGTTTCTAGTGTGGATTATTTGGGTTACACTGTTTCTTCTAAAGGCCTCAAGATGGAAAAAACAAAATTCCAGCAAATTCTCAATTAGGCACCTCCAAGAAACCTTGAGGCTCTTTACTCTTTCCTTGGCTTTGCCAATTTTTACTGCCATTTCATCAAGAATTATTCAAAGAAAATTAGTTCACTCACCAGTTTCCTCAAGAAATTTTCCTGTTTTCCCCTCAATGAGAAAGCCCTTAGAAACTTTCATCAATTCAAAGAGGCTTTCACCACTTCTCCAATCCTTTCTCACTTTAATCCTTCTCTAACCACCATTTTAGAGACTGATGCTTCTGATTATGCCTTGGTGCTGTACTGAGTCAGGTTTCTGACTCAGGAAAACATCCCATTTCACTTGATAGCCACAAGCTTCATCCAGCAGAGCTCAACTATGAGATTAATGAAAAGGAACTCCTTGGCATGGTCTGGGCTCTCAAGCACTGGGGAGCTTTTCTTCTCTCTCTTTCTTCCCCTTTTGAAGTTCTCACTGATCATTTTTCACTCCAATACTTCATGTCTTTCAAGATTCTCACTTTCTGTCAATCCTGCTGGGATGAATTTCTCTCTGAATTCCATTTTTCAATCACTTACCTCCCTGGCCACTTGGAAACCCTTCCAGATGCACTGTCATGTCAGGACAACGTTTACCCAGAAAGCAGGAGGATCTCATTAGCAAAAACCCAATGAATTATCAACAAATAAACAAGCAAGATAAAATTCAAGCCTCAAAATTCTTTGAAGTTAAGTTGTATTCATTTTCAAATTTGATTGATTCAATTCAGAAGGAATTATGGCAATATTATCAATACAAAAGTATTCTTCATGATTTGGGTAAAGGTAAATCTGTCCAAGATTATTCTCTTGATTTGTCTTGCCAACTTCTCCTTTTCAAGGATTGGGTTGTGGTTCCAAATGACCCCACAATTCAACTCAGAATACTCCAAAATTAGAATGACTCTCCTCAAGCTGGAAACCCTGGAAAAGAGAAGACTCTCAAACCTGTCAAGTGGGATTTTTACCATTCTGGCGTGACTCAATTTATCAAGTATTATGTCTCATCCTGTCAACAGTGCTCAAAAAAAAAGAATATTTATCACAAGAAGTTTAAACTCCTCAAACCTCTTTCAATTCAAAATGCTCCTTGGATTTGTCTTCCAATGGAATTCATCTCTCAATTGCCACTTTTCAATTCCTTTGACTCAATCTTTGTCATAGTGGAAAGATTCTCAAAAATGGCAGTTTTTATTCCAACAATTTCTTCAATAACTTCACTTTTTTTGTCCCATTTATTGATCAAGAATATCTTTTCAAATTATGGCCTTCCTTCAAGAATTTTTAGTGATAGCGGGTCTCTTTTTGTTTCTTCCTTTTGGACCAATCTTTTTCAGCAGCTCAAGATTTCAAGAGATCTGTCAACTGCCTACCATGCAGAAACTTATGGACAGAAAGAGAGGGTAAATTAGATGCTAGAACAGTACCTTTGGATTCATTTCAGTTATAATCAAGATGATTGGAACACCTGGATCCCTCTGGCTGAATTTTCCTATAATAACTACAACCACTCTTCAACAAAACAGTCACTGTTTTTCACTGTTTATGGAAAGATTCTCATTTTGACTCAGTTCACATTACTCAAAATATTACTTCTGGAAAGTTATCAACAAAAATCCAATTAGTACAGCAATATTTCAAGAGAGAAATTGAAGTTTCCATAAAAAGGTTTAAGAGATATGCAGATAAAAGTAGAGCAAGTCCACCTGTTTTAAATCCTGGTGAGATGGTATGGCTTTCTTCCAAGAACATCAAATCAACTAGACCCACCAAAAAACTGTCTGAGAGATTCTTGGGTCCTTTTCCAATTATGAAGAAAATAAGTACTCATGCCTACCATCTCAAGCTTCCATGCCAATGGAAGTCCATCCACCCAGTCTTTTATATTTAAAATTTAGTACCAGTCAAGAAATCAGTAATACCAAATAGTCATCAAGAACATCCTCCTCCAATTATCATTGAAGAAGAAGAGGAATGGGAAGTCTCTCAAATACTGGACTCAAAGCTCAAGAGAGGAATATTATTGTATTTTGTGGAATAGAAAGGCTTAAGTCAAGACCCAGAAAGATTCACTTGGAAACCAGCTGAAAACCTCAAGCATTGTCCTGAACTTGTCAAGGATTTTCATTCTTTATATCCTGACAAGCCAGGACCCAATTCTTTAGGAGCTTTATTATTTATGGTGCTTGGTGGAGAGCTCAGAGGTATTCTACCCTTCTTGTTGTAAGCATCACCTTGGCCACTCTGTGAGCACTCTGCAATTTTTGGACACAGATCTTTGGCAAGGCTCTCAATATCATTTCAAAAATTATGGCCATTTTGACTTGGACAAATGGATCACCCCTTTTCATAATTCCTTTACAAGTGTTTACCTTTTCCAATTCATTCATTCAAAAATTCTTTTAATTTATAGAACTGGAAGGAGTGGTAACTACCAAAAGTAAGTTCCTCTCCTGGGGTGCATTCCCCTGAGGGGTCTACAATCTGTCAAAACATCACCTTGGCCACTTTGTGAGAACCTGGAATCAAACTTTTCTTTCCAGGTCCTTGGCCAATTTCAAAATCAATTACCAACCCCTGTGATGAGGATTTAAACCTCCGCAAGATTCATTTCTTTTCATTTCTCTCTTTTTCTTTTCTTATTTTACTTTTATTCTTTTTTTATTTTAATTTCAAATTCTTCTTTTATCACATCAAATTTCATTTCAAAAAATAATCATTCATTTATATCCATCATCAATTATGAAGCCAATATCAAAAGGAGATCAAGCAAGTCACATGTCATATGTCAACATTTTAATATCAGTATCAAATTTCATTTCTCAGAACAACTCCTCCTTACCCCTCTCTCAAACTCTTTCCAATAGCCTCAAGAGGCTTCACCTTGTATTGGATCTCAGGAGCTCACCAATTCAAGGTGGTGGGTACTGTCACAACCATGGCAATTCACCCTCTTGGACCTCCATATGACATATCCATGCCATATCCAATTTATGAAAATTTGGCCATATCCATAATCATTGGCCAAATTGGCCATTTCACTATCTGGGGCCAACTTGGCCCCTTCATCATCATCAGGCCTTTTCTGACCAGTTTTGGCTTTAGGGAACTCTTAAATATTTTTCAGTCAACAAGGAAAATACAGCTCAAAAGCCTGTATTTGGCTTTTTAAGCTTAAAATACAGTTTTGCGCATTTTCTTAATTTTTGCTCACTTTTGCACATTTTGCTGTATTCAGCCTTTTCATGCCATTTTCCCTTTTAATATGGGAATCATTCCCAAATGGCCATATTAGGCCATTTGG
The DNA here is from genome assembly GCA_023105745.1 of Austropuccinia psidii. Lineage (NCBI taxonomy): Eukaryota > Fungi > Basidiomycota > Pucciniomycetes > Pucciniales > Sphaerophragmiaceae > Austropuccinia > Austropuccinia psidii. The sequence goes on from JALGQZ010000002.1 coordinate 71,140,080, forward strand.
GGCTCAATTGCCAGTTTTGAAGCTGTATAAGCTGTTTTTGGCCAAAACACCCAAAAACACTTTTCAACCTCTGAAGCCACTCAAAAACCATTTTTCACCCATATCCTCCTGGCATGCTTCCAAAAGACCTTTGGCCTCTTTCACCCTTCAATAACCAAAAGTGCCATAAATGGTGTTATACACCATTATGCATATTTTTTCACCAGAAATCCAATGGTACCATTTTCAAAAGTTTATTTCCAAATTCCATAAGTTCATCAAGGCATCATGTCATCCAGAGGATTTATCAAGGCTCAAGGACAAGTGTCACTCTCAAATATTAATGATTTCATCAAGTCCCCCAAGGGAATACTGGAAGTTCATTCTCAAGGGGTATTCAAGAGGTAGTTCCAAACCAATCTGTCAAGTGTCAATTCCCCAAAAATCCCGCTTTGCAACCACATTCATTAAATACAGTCTGGATTCATCAAGACCTGTATTTCAATCATACACCATGGGAAGATCATTCAAACCACTTCATTTCTCAGTTTGGCAAGGTATACATTCCATCAGACAATCAATACAGATCATCTGCCATCCTGAATGCATCAAGCTCTCAGATTTTCACAAATACCAGCCTGATTTGACCCTGGGTGTTTTACCCCATTAATTAATATATTTTGATTTTATTCTATTTTTTCTATCTTATCTATTTTGTTAAGTGAATACTGATATTATCAAGTCATTCATTTAGCACCTTTCTCTTTTCTTTCTTAGCCTGTCAGTGAATATTGGTGTTCATATTCCTTACTAATTCTATTGTTCATTTTTGAAGGTTGAAACAGTGATTAAGGACTTACTTGGTTGGCTCTTTGGCCATTTGGCTTCTTATTTCTCTTATTGCCTCTCATTTCTGTACTTGCATATTTCATAGAGAAATTCATTTCTTTTATTTTATCTTCTTAATTCTTTGGAGTCTTTCAAGTGAGTTTGCTTATTACTGAGTTCCAGGCCACTCTTGCCTTTCTCAAGAGCCCCTGTGGTAGGTTTATGTAATATCAACCCATGGGTGATTCAACATCAAAAATAGATTTATGTAATTTGAGCTTATGGTTAATTCAATATGAACAATATGTTTATGTAATACAAATTGAAGCTTTAATTTACTCCACATAATCAGAAATCAATTCCACATGATGAGAAATTAATTCCACATGATGAAAAATTGTTTCCGCATGATTAGGAGCTGATTTCACATGATGAGGAATTCATTCCACATGATTAGGAGTTGATTCCCCATTATTATTAGTTGACACCACATGATGAAAAATTGATTCTTCTTGATGAGGAATTTATTTCCCATCATGAGGAATCAATTTCACATGATGAGGAATTGATTCCCTAATTTGAAATTTCATGAGTATTACATCAACCCATGACTGATATTGCATCAGCCTATAGTTGATATTACATCAACCTATTTCTGATATTAAATCAACCTCTTGTTGATATTACATCAGCCTACAGTTGATATTACATCAGATTATGGTTTATATTAAATCAACCTATGGTGGATATTACATCAACAAACTCTTTTTAATGAAGAATAAACCATACCACTTTTTATGTAATAAATGCTATTTAATCATATCTATCTAGGTTGATTTAAGATAACATGGTGAATAGATCAACAATTAGATGTGATTTAACATAAACCAAGAATTTGTAATGGCACATCACATAGACCTTAGTGATGGAAATCTAGCTTTAGAGATTCAAAGAAAATGAAATTACAGGAGGGATTGTTGAAGTGGAATATTTCACAAATTTTGATAATGGAATATTGTGATAAATTTCTCCATTTTTATGCTTGGAATCTGATGAAAATTTCTTATCCAAATTAAAAAACTAAGTATAAATTATCAAGCTGCCCATGTCAAACAATATCAAGGTATGTATTGATATTTGTGAGCCTTAGATTTATTTTCATATACCCAAAAGACCACAAAAAACAAAATAAGATATAAATATAAATAAAATAAATTTATTTATATTATAAAAATGAAAATTGATTTATAGATACAAATTTATATATGCAAATAAAAGTTTAATTATAATTTAAAATAAAAAAAAATACATTAAATTTTGAAATTGTGAAAATGCATTTTTACTTGAAGAAATTAAGTAGGAATGAATTCTTAATAAAATCAATTAAATTGAAATATTTTTGGTAAAAAGTTACATAAAATATATTATAGCTTTTTATCCAATGAATAAACTTAAGAAAATTATTTCACCATTGGATTCCTCATAAAAAATAAGGTGGGGTCACCTCTGGGTAAAATTTCTGTAACTCAACTCTAAATAAGCTTAAATTAAGTTTTAAGTATTTTCTGTACAAAAGTTGAAAATCCTCAAAGCATTATTTTAATTCACACCCCATATGGTGTTAACCATCAATTTCTTTGTTAAAATTGAGGTGGTGTGTGTAGTCTAGAAATTATGAGGAATTGAAGTATTTTCAATTGAAATGTCAAAATGTGCGCATGTATTACATAAGTGAACTGTAATTTACATATGAGGTATCAATTATTACAGTTGTGTACTGTAAAAACTCAATTGAATTGTATGTGTAAATTACAAGTGTATTACATGATGAGGAATTAAAGAAAAAATAAATTGGAAATATTAATTCTGGGGGGGGAAGGAACTCTAGCTCTAAGGGGGAGCCAGACCCCCAAATTCCCTGCTTACAGGAGTGGGATGTCAAAATCCATGCAAAGGTTCATCACTTTTGGCCTGCAATCGAGTCACAGGGTCTGTGACTCAATTGATGATGAGGTTTTGATACCAACCAGGGCAGTTTTAACTGTTGCCAAGAGGGTAAAACTACCCTTAAGATAAAACAATCTTATTAAAAACAGCTTTAACTGGCTTCTATGACTCTTACACACATTCTGATGTGTTTTGAAGGCTCTAGACCAGGTATTATTATATTAATCACCAGGGCAATTTTTATGTGACTGGTTAGTCAGTCATTTGATGTGTCCTTTCTGTGACTTTAAAATGGCTATCAATTTGAAATTAATATAAACAAGATAAAATTATAAGATGACCTAAGAAAAGGCCAAATATGACCTGCATGAACTTCAGTATTAGATTTTTCTTCTGAAAATGGATTAGCTCAATATATGATTAAAAGGACCTTTCATAATTTAACAATAATATTTGCAAAGGAAATTACATGGAGCAGAAGTGGGTTATTTCAGTATTTTGAGAAGCATCCTTTTCTTCTCAAGCACCTATTATTCAGATTTCCCCCCCCTATAAAATGTTTGAAAGATCAATAAATATTGTATAATTTGTGTCTATAGAGTCAAAAAGAAAGAAAGTTTCACTTGCCCTTTGAATATGCATATTCATTTTAATGAGCTATTTTATCACTTAATTGTCTTTGACATTAGGTTATCAATTACTCAGTAACTCTCTGTGAGCTATGTGATATGGGAAGAATATCTCTCAATTTAGGGATGAAAAAAATTGGAATTTGATTAATTAAGAATTAATATCTATTGCTTAAGAGAACAATTTATTGCAGAAAAAAAGCTCATTATGTCTTGATATGAGCCCTAAATGTTCCATTGAGAGCACAGAATGAAAATTGATCAATATCCAAATATCAGAAATTATGAAATGGATTTGGGAACTAATATGAAGAAGGCTCAGCCATACCCATATATTCCAAATTCAAACAGTTTCATCATTTCAACTTGTTATACACTTCCCTCTGAAATGAAACACACCACCAAAAATTTCTGAAACAAGCTCTGTGGACAAGAATTAATAGTTTTCTGACAGATAGGCAATGTAAATCCTTGGAGGATTTAAAGAGTATTTGATAAGATACACCTTTCACATGAAGAAATCATCATAATTAAAGAAATATGCTTAAATTTCATCTTTCAGGTAAAGAGAAGCTTCTTCATTGTATCGAAATTTCCAAAAATTTAGAACATATGTTTGGTAAAAGCATTTTTTCTAAATTATTATTTTCAATATACAAAAATTTGTGTCCGCAGTAATATGTTTTGGTGGCTTTTGTTTTTTAAAAAGTGTTTTTGGTTTTTGGTTTAAATTTTACATAATCTACCTCAAAATTCTATTTGAATAATATGAGAAATTTAGTAGTAATCCAAAGATGTTCAACCAAAAAATGTAAATTTAACCTCAAAGATGAGAAGTTTGGGCATTATTTTTTATTATAAATTCATCTTCACAAGTATTTTGGCTACTCCATCATTATAACATTATTGTCATTCTTTTCCAAAGTTTAGATTATATATGAAGTATGCCACTAGAACTTAATGTTTTGCTCTCTAATTACTGGGAAAAAATAAAATCATGAAGTTTATTCCCTCCTGTGAGGTTTATATTGAACCCCACTTTTTTCAAAAGGAATATGTGAACTACGAGTTGTCTTTAGGCAGGAAAAAGTGACAGGTTACTCAGATGCTATAGAGTGGTGTGCACATGAATTATATTATCTGCTTGAAAGTACATCTTTATTTATCATTTCTGTTGCACCACTCATTAAATACTGCTACTAATGATAAATTTCAAGCCATTAACCATTACAAAATTGGAAAACGTGAGTGTTTTTGTATAGTTAATATTCCAAAAAATAGCAAATGACAGCTGAGGTTCTCCATCAGTTTTTTTCATTTCCTCTCATGATGAACCTCCCTCCAAAGATGATTAAAACTATTTCAAAATTATTCTCAAATAAATGGAATCACTCAGGTTGTTCCCATTGGCTTACAGGGATAGATAATCAAAATAATATGTTCCTATACTAAAAAGGTTGGGGGTTGGTTTATATCACCTTGTTCAGACAGCCCCCACAAAGTAGCTCTAAAATAAAGAGGTCATTCATATATGGTATTGTAAACAACCCCCCAGAACCAGCTTCAAATGGCTGGGGGTGGTTTGATCCCACTAGTGTGAAAGGCCTTATGACACCACCTCCAAGACTGTGGATTTGGTTACAAAAAGGGTTTGTGAAAAACCCCTAAAACCAAATAGAAACTGGAGGGGTGCTGTTTCCAACAACCCCCCAAAGCCAGATGTAAAAGGCCATGAGGTTGTTTGCATCAGCTAGCTCAAACAACCCCTCAAAACAGTGGCAAAAGTACAGGGGTTGCTTGCATTAGCTAGTGAAAAATACCCCCCAAAACTGGCTGCAAAAAGGCAGGGGATTGTTTGCATCAGCTTCTGCAAACAACCCCCCAAAACAAGCATTAAAAGGCCAGGGGGTTGTTCGCATCAGCTAGCACAAACAACCCCTTGAAACCAGCTATAAAACACCAGGGGGTTGTGAACACCAGCCTCTGCAGTGTTAGGATATTGAAGGTGGGCCCTGGCAGCACCATTCCGGCAAAAAACTGAGGCATAATGGGTGGTTTGTTTTTACAATAGGAGATCCTCCATGTATCTTAGAAAGGAATGCCTCATTGCCTGCCACATGGGTGATTTGAACCCATGGAAAAGTGAGCAAGTAGTGCAGATGCAAGGCTTACCAGCTAGGAGAGGAACAATTGGATGTTGCCAGTTTATCCACAATTTTGTATTAGTTTTTTTCAAATAAACTATTTTTGTACTAGTTTTTTTTCAAAAAACTATTTTTGCACCTTTCTTTTTCAAAAAACAAAATTTGTACTAGTTTTTTGCAAAAAATCTTTCTTTGCACTTGTTTTTTTCAAAAAACCATTGTATTATTTTTTGATTAGTTTTTTCCAATCAACTTTTTGTTTACTAGTATTTTCAAAAATGTGTTTTTTTACTACCTTTTACTATTCTTCCAAGGGTCTTTTAAAAAAATATTCTCAAATAGTTTTGCAAAATCAAAGTTTAACTAGTTTTTTCATAAATGACTTTTTTGAAAGAAGGTAGTTCTGTGGGAAAAGAACAACTTTTTCAATGTTACTCTTTCTTTTGGAAAAGAAACCAGCTATATTTTTAGCATAAAAACACTTTTGTGTAATTTTAGAAGCAAAATTGATTTTTCTAGGAAAGCTTTCCAAACTTTTTATTTTGAAAATGCTGCTTTTTACTCAAAAATATAGATTTCTTTCCAGAGAAACTTTTTTAAAAAAACTAAGAATTCCAAAAGAACTATTTTTTCAACAAGAAAATATTTTTCTGTTCAAAGATGTTATTTCTTTTTGAATAGAACTACATTTTTCAGAAAATCTATTCTTTTTTCAAAAAAAACTGTGACCTCCCAAAAGACTTTTTCAAAGAGTAATTTTTTTGCAAAAGACCTAATTTCTCTCAAAATCTGTAATTTTATTCAAACTGAATCATTTGATTTAAACCTCCAACTTTGAAACAAGAAACCAATCTTTTTGCAAAAAAAAACCATGGAATTCAACTTAAGAAAACAAGATTTTTCTACTAAGTAAAGTGTTCTTTCAGAAAACTCTGATTTTTGTAGAAAAGAAAAGATAATTTTTTTATCAAAAATACTTTTGAAAAATGAGTCTCATCATTACCCAAAGTAAAAGACCTTTCTTATCCAAAAATTAACTTCAGAAACCCTTTTTTGAACTCAAAAAAATATGAAAATCCATAAGGAATTCTGGACTATCACTGACTTTATAAAATTTGAAAATTATGATGGCATTATTCAACAATAAAATTTGTAGTTCTCATAGAAAAACTAAACTTGAATTTCTTTGGATCACACCTAAATGAAAAAAATACTATTTATCAATCTTTCATAAAGACATTAATTCACATGCATGGCGAACATTATATTTTGGAACATAAAATTCCTAATTTATAACTTCTTTTATTTATACAATTCACCAAAAATCAGAAGAGTAGCAAATTTAGAGAATCTATTTAATTATTTCTTTCTGCAAACTATTTGTGACATTCAAAACTATTTTATTCTCCTCCATTCCTTGAGCATATCACTTAATTTACTTTCAGTGATCTTAATAAGTACTCTTCTCTTCTATAGATTCAATTTGGTTCTCTTAAGAGGTTGGAAATTTCTTTTTTTTCAGTTTCCCGGAAAAAATATAAATACTCAATTCAGTATATTTCAAGAACACAAAGGGGATTAACCTTTTTTATCTAATGGATAATTTCTTCATTTATGTCAGATACTCTTGTAAATTATTCTCATTCAAAATCCCTGACCATTCTGTAAATTAAATGAAGTGAAATCCTACTTGTGGCAAGTCTAAACCTCTAGAATAAAGGTAAGTGATATTTGGATTTTTGGAAATTTTTAATGTTGGATTCTTTTATTATTATAATCAAGACCTACTCCTGAGAGAAATTAAAACACTGTATGTTTACCTAATAAGAATAAAAAAGGAATATTCAAGTGATATCAGGGTAAAAATAAAGTCACATATTAAGAACAAACAAAGTATTCCAAAGCTCTCTCCTGTTCATAATGTGTGAGTATCCAGCAAGTTACACCAAAAATGCCCTGGTTAATGGCTGATTTAAGGGTCTAAAATGGCTAAAACCAGCCCTTTTTTGGTCTAAAACAGGGTTCAATGATGCCATAATTGGCTTTTCTGTTGTCAGAGTGTTTTCCACGCCTTACAAGAGTAAATTTTACTTTTGAAGTAAGAAAATTGATGGCTATAAAAGAATGTCTTCTTTGCCCCACTTTCCTCTTCATGTTAGAATCTTTTCCTTTTATAATTAGTTCAAAACACTGTTAAACCAATCAATAAAATATCCCAATCACCCTTTTTCAATAACTTTGAACCTTTTAACCATGTCAAAAAACCATTATAATCATTTTTACCTCTTGAACCACCCCCAAAGTTAATTAAAGCATCTTTCATCACTGTTACCTTTGTCACTTTGTTTCCAAATTCACTCTGGTCACTTTTGGGCGTGTTTTCTCTTTAAACATCTTTTTAAAGACTTTTCTCTTTAATTAATTTCTTGCAGTTCTTTGCTCAATTAATTCCAATTGAAATTGCTCTTGAAGAAATTTCTTTTGTAGCCTTAAATATCTCTTGTAAAGTATTCTTGGATAAATATTTATTGTTGGTAAAACAATAAATTTTTATAACATTATTTTTTCATACTTATAAAGTTAAAAGCAATAAATTTGGTGTTTTTTCTCCTAAAAATACTATTTCTTACTATTTTTAATCATATTTCACCTTATACAAATTTTGAGGACAGGAAAAGTACTTTATTCTTAATCAAACTTTCATATCCACACCTTACATTTGGGGGCCCAGCCATGATATTTTACCTGTGACATAATTTTTTTACTCTTTTTAAAACTTTATTCTTATATTGAAAAATTCAAAAACATATAAAAAATTCTTATAATTCAAAAGATCCATGAAAAATAATTGTTTTCATATTGTAAGTGAGGCTTTATTTTTCATTTCTCTTTTTGAAAAAATCTTTTTTTACTTAATCAATTGGCTTTTTCATTAATTTTAGTGTTTAACAACGTGGTAATACAAAAAAATGTTGAAACAGCCTCAACAGTAACAAGCATTATTCCTGTAATTACTGTGAAATCTGACCATAATAGTACAGTTATTATAACTCAGAATGATCAATCAGAACCAATTTCTTCTGAATTAATTAACTTGGATATAAGTAATACCCTTCAGAAGGCTAGGAATTTGGCAAATAGTAAGTTTTTTGATTTAGAATTACTATTGTAAGCTTTTTAATCTCAAAATATGCCTTCAACAAGATCAGGAGCCAGCTATAACCCCTCAAGCAGCTCCCAAAAAGGTCATAGACATGATTATTGCAGAGGCCAATCAGTTACCAAAGGACAAGGGTCAGCTGATGACCTCCAACTTAATAAATTATGTCATTCTAAAGCTGATAATACTATTTTACCTTCAAACAGAGCTGACACCGCCACAAGAAGCCTCAGTGGACATCTACAAAGCCATCCAGAAGCCTTACAACAATGCATTGCAGCACAAAGAGTACCAGATCCCTGCAGATCTGTGGAAAAACTGCATGAATTCTTACCTGACTGCGAGAAAGTTCCTGGGCCATCCCAACACTTGAAAGTTACTCAATGGATGGCATCCATTGATGGAAAAGAAGAACATGATTATTTTAACAGCGGAATGGAGGAAAAACAACCCTCCACCACACAAGCAAGTGCCAAAAACAGCCCCAATAGCCAGCAGCAGCAATTCCAACATGAAAAAGCAGCCACAAGCTCAAAAGAAGGGCAAAGGCAAGGCACCAGCCACAAAGCCTTACAGCCAGGGCTACAGGATGCCATCAAAAATGTATTTCAGATGGCCAGAACAATTATGGAGTGACAGAAAAAGGAGGAAGCCATATTAAAATATTAGAAATGATTTCTGATATCTTTGATTCTATCCCAGAATTGTATGAAGCTATAAATGAAGTAAAAACTTATGTTTCTAATGAAAATTCATTCATTTGTAACAATCTCAAAACAAACAACTTAAGTCTGAGCCAAATGAATGAGACACTTGTGTGTTTTGAAAAGGTTTTAAGAACAATTAAAGCTTTCAATAATGACAATTCATTTGGAAATAAATTAAGTGAACAATCTGCCATTATTAAAGAATTGACAGAAAAATATTCTAAATTCAATATTGATGACATAATTGAAACAAGAATCAAACAAGCCATAATTACTATCAAGGAAGAGAATGAAAATGTTCTTGAGAATATTTCAAAATCATTTACTGAAGTAAAGACATATACAATTTCCTTTAAAAAGTGTTTTGACACCTCACAAGAGGAAATATCAAAATTAACAATGAAGTTGAATTAGATCACTTCTGATAATACTAGACAAACAGAACTATGGAAAGCGTTAACACAAACAGAAGATAATCATAAATATAATGTAATTAATTCAATAAAAAGCTTACAACATGAATTCAGAAATTCCCAAAGGTGTAACAATAGTAAAATGAATTATATTAAACAATTCCTTCACACCTTACCAAGAATGTCTACACCTTTGAATCAGAATGAGGGCACAAGAGTTCCAAATCCACAAGTATTGGAGGCTGAAAACTCACAGTTGAAAAATGAATTTTCCACTTCTTTTCATAACTTGGAACCATCAATGGGCCAAGCACTCCTGAAAGAATTACTAAAACTTAAAGAATGGCCTCACTTCAGTGGTGAAGTAGAATATGACCATATGGAATTCATCAGAGGTATTAACATGATTAAAGATGATTTTGAATTACCAGATAGATTGGTAACAGCAATATTTAACACCTTGTTTACCAGATCAGCTCACAGATGGTATATCAAATTAAGACAAGCACATGGACACCAAAGTGGGACTTGGTGATAAACCCAAATTATCAACAAATGGGCCAATGATGCTTGGAGGTTTAAAGTGGAAACAGCCTTTGAATCTTTCAAATTTAATGCTGATAAAGACAAAGCTTTACCATGGTTTTGCCAACAGAAAGACAGATTAACAGCATTGTATCCTTACATGTCAGAATTTATGATCCACAGGGAGATTCTGAGACAATGTGGATGTGACTTAGAGCATGGTGTCAAAAGCAGGACTACTGAATGATCTTCAGCAGAAGATATTATCAATATATTAGAAGAAGTAACCACCAGAACCAGAATTGGTTCTAGTAGGTTGAATCTCAAAACATGGCTTAATACACCTTTGAATGATTCTGTGGACAAAAATTACAAAGAAAACTCTAATAATGTTAAGTATAAATCTGCAGATATAATCAGAAAGTTCCATGTTTGCCAAAGCACCACCCAGTTATCCAATACATGTCCAAAGAGGGGGAAAATCAATGAAGTTGACATTGATAAAGAACCTGATGTTGAAAAAGAGGATAATATATTTGAAGAAAATTCAGAAGATAAGTCATCAATATTTTCTGAATATGAAAAAGATATACAAAATATTAATTCCCTTTTTGACATCATGGAATCTTATTCCCACTTGCCACAATTAAACAATGGTCAACTTGATTTGTCAAAATTCAAGATGCACAACTTATGAAAACCAAACCAAACAGGGGAAAAGGTTATACATCTGGTAGCTCTTGTATAACAGAAGTGGTAATTGACAGCAAACCCACTAAACCTTTACTTTACCCATGAGCCTTCTGCTCTTGTGTTGGCAAATCTTTTCTTAAGACTTGTGTACCAAATTTTGAATACTAATTGTTATCAATTGATTGCATGAAATCCAATAGTGCAAGTAATCCAATTAAACCATTGGGAATCTTTGAAGCCAATGTTATATTTCCACATATTAATGGAAATTTGATAATCACTGTTGAATTTGTTGTTATGGAAAATTGCTCTAGTACCCATTTTATATTGGGAAATGACTATTTGATTGTATATGGAATAGACTTACATAACAACAAGGACAGATACTTTACTATTGAAGACAATAAGTGTCAAAAATTTGCCTTTTTGCCATTTAAAATACAAATTACAGTGTGTAAAGTAGCACCAGTCAACCTAAAGCTGGAAAGATTCAAATCTGAACAGTTGAATGAAGCTGAAATAGGCCTTCATCTAACTGATAGTCAGGAAAATGAACTTTCTGCCCTTTTATATGACCACAAAGAAGCATTTTCATCAGAAAAAGAGCCTTTTGGGGCAATTATTGGTCATGAAGTTGACATCATTCTTAATATTGAGATACCTTATCCACCACTCTTAGGAAGACCTGCATATCCAGAAAGTCCCAAATCAAGAGAAGCTCCATAAATTCATATTAAATAACTTCTAGAGCTTGGTTTAATAAGAAAGGTTGTCCATAATGAGGAAGTAGAAATAACTACACCAGTCATAGTGGCAGGGCATAATGGAAAATCTAGAATGGTTGGGTACTTTAGAGCTCTGAACACTTACACTGTTCCAGACAGATACCCAATACCAAAAATCCAAATTTCCCTTACCCAGATATCTCAAGCAGTGTATATAACCACTATGGATTCCCTTAAAGGATTTCATCATAATTTAGTGACACCAAGGGCAAGAAAATACTTAAGAATCATTTTTCATTGTGGAGTATATGAATATTGAAGTATGCCTTTTGGTATTAAGAATGCACCTTCACACTTCCAAAGAATGATGAATTTAATCTTCCCTGAAGAACTTTCAGAAGAATGTTTAAACATTTACATTAATGACATTATTGTCTGTTCCAAAACTTGGGAAGAACATATGTATAGATTATCCAAAGTATTGACAAAAATTCAATCTGTCAACATGGAAATTTCTCAAAAGAAATTCCATTTTGGATTTAAAGAACTTAAAGCACTGGGACATGTAGTATCTGGTTTATCCCTTGGAATTGACAAAACCAAGGTTGCAGCAGTATTGCTGAAACCCATGCCTCAGAACAAGAAAGCAATTCAGTCATTTCCGGGGTTTTCAGGATATTACAGGCAGTATATTAAAGATTTTTGCATCCATAGCAAGACCTCTTTATAAATTATGTGACAAAGACACAGTATTTGAAATGACTGTTGACAGCATCAAAGCCTTTGAATATTTGAGAAGAGCCTTGACCACTGCTCCACTCTTACTGATGCCAGACTTTAAGCTTCATATTGATGCATCAGGAGATGGGCTTAGTGCTGCACTTCATCAAGTCAAGATTATCAATGATACACCTGTGGAAGGACCCATATACTTCATATCCAGGCAAATCAAACCAACTGAAGCCAGATATGGAGCCAGTCAAATGGAGTGCTTATGCCTTTTCTGGGCCTTGGAAAAGCTAAACTACTTTCTGGAAGGATGTTTTTTTGAATTAATAACAGATTGTACCGCTGTTAAGTCACTTTTAAATATGAATACTCCTAACAGGCATATGCTCAGATGGCAGATAGCCATACAAGAGTATAGGGGCAATATGGTAATATTCATAAAAATGCAGATGGCCATTACCAAATAATATTGATAATCCTTCTTATGTTCCAGAGGAAGCTTCCCCACAAATCCCCATAAAAGGGATCAGTGTTTCAGACCTGAACACCACTTTCTTTGAGGAGGTGAGAAACAGTTATACTCAGGATACAAATTGTAGCATTTTATGCCAATTGCTTACTAAGGACTGTGAAGACAATTCTTTCATACATTCCTTAGATGTGATATGGAGAAAGTCATATGATGAAGGAAGATTCCACTTACTGGATGGTATAATTTACCACAGAACTATACCTACATGTGTCATGACAATTGTGGACAGGTCCTTAATCAATCTTGTACTTAAAGAATTCAATGACAGCCCTTTTTCAGGACACCTGTCTGAGGACATAACAAGAGAAAAAGTGAAAGCCTGCATATGGTGACCAATGTGGCAAAAAGATGCTGCAGAGTATTGCAAAACCTGTGACAGATATCAAAAGGCAAATAAATCCACTGGCAAAAGACTTGGAAATATGATCAAAATTGAAGAACCCAGCAGACCTTAGGAAATTGTCCATATAGATTGGGTAACTGGCCTGCCACCAGCAGGTGACAGAAGCTATAATGCTTTCCTAGTGATTGTTGACAGATTTAGTAAGACTCCAATATTTCTACCATGTCGCAAGGATGATACAGCCATGGATACAGCTCTTCTGATATGGAATAGAGTATTATCATGGACTGGCATATTCACAAACATCATTAGTGAAAGAGATCCCAAATTCACCTCAGCACTATGGACAAACCTTCACCAACTATTTGGGACAAAATTATCCTTCTCTACAGCCTACCACTCACAAACTGATGGTTTAGCTGAAAGAATTATCCAAACCTTAGAAGATATGGTAAGACGATTTTGTGCATATGGCCTTGAATTTAAAGATTGTGATGGATTTCCCCGGGATTGGTGTACTCTTTTACCAGCACTAGAGTTGTCATATAAGACATCTATTCATGCAAGTACCAATCAAACTCCTTATACTCTAGAGAAAGGATGGAATCCCAAATTACCTCAAGATTCCTTGAGGAAAGAATTGGCTGAAATACATCCTACAGCTGCTAGCTTCAAAGGAATGCTAGAAAAAGCTAGAAAGCATGCAGTAAGGTGCATGGAAGACTCTCTTGCATATTCTAAGGACAAATGTGACAAATCAAATACCACTCAACATTTAAAAGTGGGAGATTTGGTACTTGTATCCACCACTAACTTCAATAACATCAAAGGATGTAAAACGCTCAAAGATTCCTTTGCAGGACCTTTTTTAATTAAGGCCCTCCATGGAGAGAATGCTGTTGAAGTAGAACTATCTGAAGAACTTAGCAATAAGCATCCCACATTTCCAGTGAGCTTTATAAAGCCATATAAATCTAGTGATGCTGAAAAACTTCCTTTGAGGAATAAATGTCCCCAAGTTATACCTCCTATTGAATCATCTGGCATTAAGAATATTACCAAAGTTCTCAAAGAAAGAAAGTTGAGAACCAATAAAGTAAGGGAATACCTTGTTAGATACAGTGACCCAACTTGTGAAGATGAATGGTTAGCAGAAAGGACATACCTGAGGCTACTAAACTTCTCAGAAGGCTCAGGCAGACTGTAAATAACAATATTACAAAGTAATATTCCCTTTTAGGGGGAGGGAATGTGAGCCTTAGAGGTATTTTCATATACCCAAAAGACCACAAAGAACAAAATAAGATATAAATATAAATGAAATAAATTTATTTATATTATCAAAATAAAAATTAAAATATAAATACGAATTTATATATAAAAATAGGAATTTAATTATAATTCAAAATAAAAAAAATTACATTAAATTTTGAAATTGTGAAAATGCATTTTTACTTGAAAAAATTAAGTAAGAATGAGTTTTTAATAAAATCAATGAAATTAAAATATTTTTGGTAAAAAGTTACATAAGATATATTATAGCTTTTTATCCAATAAATAAACTTGAAAAAATTACTTCACCATTGGATTCCTCATAAAAAATAAGGTAGGGTCACCTCTGGGTAAAATTTCTGTAACTCAACTCTAAATAAGCTTAAATTAAGTTTTAGTATTTTCTGTACAAAAGTTGAAAATCCTCAAAAACTCAATTTAATTCACACCCCTTGTGGTGTTAACCATCAATTTTTGGGTTAAAATTGAGGTGTTGTGTGTAGTTTAGAAGTTATGAGGAATTGAAGTATTTTCAATTGAAATGTCAAAATGTGTGCATGTATTACATAAGTGAACTGTAATTTACATATGAGGTATCAATTATTACAGTTGTGTACTGTAAAAACTCAATTGAATTGTATGTGTAAATTACAAGTGTATTACATGATGAGGAATTAAAGAAAAAATAAATTGGAAAGATTAATTCTGGGGGGAAAAGGAACTCTAGCTCTAAGGGGGATCCAGACCCCCAAATTCCTTGCTGACAGGAGTGGGATGTCAAAATGCATGCAAAGATTCATCACTTTTGGCCTGGAATTGAGTCACAGGGTCTGTGACTCAATTGATGATGAGGTTTTGATACCAACCAGGGCAGTTTTAACTGTTGCCAAGAGAGTAAAACTACCCTTAAGATAAAACAATCTGATTAAAAACAGCTTTAACTGGTTTCTACAACTCTTACACACATTCTGACGTGCTCTGAAGGTTCTAGACCAGGTATTATTCTAGTAATGGCTGATTTAAGGGTCCAAAATGGCTAAAACCAGCCCTTTTTTGGTATAAACCAGGGTTCAATGATGCCATAATTGGCTTTTCTGTTGTCAGAGTGTTTTCCACGACTGACAACAGTAAATTTCACTTTTGGAGTAAGAAAATTGATGGCTATAAAAGAATGTCTTCTTTGCCCCACTTTTCTATTCATGTTAGAATCTTTTCCTTTTATAATTAGTTTAAAAACTGTTGAACCAATCAATAAAATATTCCAACCACCCTTTTTAAATCATTTTGAACCTTTTAACCACGTTAAATAATCATTCTAATCATTTTGTGTAACTCTTATAGTCATTTTTACCTCTTGAACCACCCCCAAAGTTAATTAAAGCATATTTCATCACTGTTACCTTTGTCACTTTGTTTCCAAATTCACTCTGGTCACTTTTGGGCATGTTTTCTCTTTAAATATATTTCTAAAGACTTTGTTCTTTAATTAATTTCTTTCATTTCTTTACTCAATTAATTCCAATTGAAATTGCTCTTGAAGAAATTTCTTTTGTAGCCTTAAATATCTCTTGTAGAGTATTCTTGGATAAATATTTATTGTTGGTAAAGCAATAAATCTTTTTAACATTATTGTTTTATACTTATAGGGTTAAAAAAAAATTGGCGTTTTTTCTCAAAAAAATACTATTTCTTACTATTTTTAATCATATTTTACCTTATACCAATTTTGAGGACAGGAAAAGTACTTGATTTTTAATCAAAGTTTCATATCCAGACCTTACATTATTCCTTTAGAAATTGTTAAATGAACTGGTAAAACATCAAACTTTCTGTTCATATTGGAAAACAATCATGCCTCCAGAAGTGATAATATTAGAAATTGGCTCCTAAAGACCTTTCTGTGGTGGTTTTTTGTTTTTTTGGAAATATGGATAGAATACATTTTGACCTTCATTAAAATTTTCCTCAAAACTTTGTCCAACCCACATGCACTTGCCATGTTGTTGTCCAGTTTGACATAAGTTGGATAAAATATTGATTAACAGTTAAATCTTACTGCAAACTCCTGAATTGAAACAAAATCAAGAGTCAATTTTGATTTATTTCTTCAGATCACTGAAGCATAACACTTATTGAAATATTATAAATGAAAATCCTCTATCCAACTTTTAAGCATTTTCATGAAACCAATATACTTGGCCTTTGAGGTTTTTTCCATGTCTTATGATTATGATCGGATTTCAATATATTTCAATCCACAGGGATTTATTACATCCAAATTAATTTTTTTTGATATATGGAACAATTTCTATATAACCATGCTAACTCATGCTTCTACACCATTTTCAACAAGTTTTTAATTAATTTTATCTTAATTACACTGTTTTCATTGTCCTTTTATCTAATTTTCTGTTGCAATTTTCTAAAAATTCAATCAACAAAATTGAAATCATTTTGATCTTTGTAATTTGGGCATGGTTATTATCACTATTTCCTTAATTCTCCTTTAATTATTGTTTTTTATTCTCTTATACTTTGCTTCCTTTTTGTAATTATGGCATATTCCAATTCTTCATTCCATTTGATTGGCTCATGATTTCCTTCTTTCTTTTGGATTTTTCATTTTAAGTCAGTTTTAGTGGCTTTTTTCTATCACTATTTCAATGTTTTTTGAATTTTGAATTCTTTGAATTTTCTTTTTTATGTTTTTTTTATTTGTTTTAAATTTCTTGAAAGTTTTTTAAACTTTCTAAGTTTTTATATATTTCTTTTCATTTGTAATTTTATCATGTTTTTTTTTAATTGGGTTAATTTCTCTTTTTTGTAGTTTTTAATGTTTTTTTTTGTAATTTGTAATCTTTTTCTTCAATTTTTAATTTTTGATTTTCTTTACTTTTTTTTTGATTTGTGCAGACACTCCAGATACCCATAAAAAAAATATAAAAAGGCAAATTTAAAAAAAATATTTGAAAAGCAAAAAAGAAAAATCCAATTCAAAAAAAAATTCACACTTGAATTTTTTACAAAAGAAAAATAAAATAAAAAGAAAAAATCAAATCAAAAAATGAAACCAAAATTGAAATTCAAAAAATCAAGCATATTCAGAACAAAAAAATTCAAGAAGAACTGAGCAAAGCATAGAAAAAAATATGAAGAGTAATTTCAAAAAAATGAGAAAATGGATAAAATTAAATAAAACAATTAAGCAATTTTTATTTCTTACAACAAAAAAAATGTGATAAAATAACCAAATAAAAAAATATCAAAGGAAAAAAAAGTTGGAAAGATTTTGAGAACATTATAAAAAGAAAAATATAAAAAACACAAAACAAAATTGAAAAAATTGAAAAAAAAAGTCAACTTTTCCAAATCATTAAAAAATAAGTTTGAAATTTGAAAAAGAAATGCAATTTTTACTTTTGAAAAAGCTTACTCATGTTTATTATTGGAACTTTTTTCTAGAAAGAAATCGTGTAATCAATAACATTTGAGCTAAAAAGAATAATTTAAAAGGAAAAAATTAACATTAATGGCAATGAATGACTGATTTGAGAGTTGAAAGGGGTGAACCAGAAATGGGAACCATAAAAATTGTATACTTGCATTGTTTGTGAACTCGTGTATAGAAAATTTTGAGAAAATGAATTTAATGTGGAGGATGAAGAGGTATTCAAAACAAAATGAAGAAATTTGAAAAAAGAATTAACTTAGTCTTCATAAGTAACATTTTTATTTTTTTGAACAATGATCAAACTCAACACACTGGTAAGTTCAAGCTGAAGTATACCTTTAATAATGCAGGTTTTGAAATACATTGACAAAAGCTTATTAAGATTGAAAAATAAAATGATATTAATATTTTCAATAATAAGAAGAAGAGTATAAATATTCAAAAGAAAGTATACTACTCCAGATTTATAAATATAAATGGCTAGAAATTAAGCTTCAAACACTTGTGAAAAGAATTGCTTCAACAGAAATATGGTATATGAATTAGTGATAAGAAGAAGAAATGTTTATCTATCAAGAAAATATTAAAGACTTTCCCTATAGCTCTTGAAAGGTTTAAAAAGTATGTAAGAGGATATGAAAAATGATATGGTAGAAAATCTGGCTGGATAAATTCTCAGTTTTTCTTTTGAAAACAGTTAAAATTTAATGTTTTGGTAATGGTTGCACATGTTAAGTGAGTTTATTTTTTCAATCAATAGGGAAAATTGAATCAATGTGAGTATTTTCAACAGAATTCAATAAGAGAGATTTCTTTTCCTGTTCAAAATGATTTTCATTCAAGACCCCTCAAATTAATTAATAATGAACATGTTATGTATAAGGACTCAAACAAATATCATGAGAAATCCATAATATTCTATTTTAATTGAGTTACATTCTTAATGTCCAAATATTTTTCTGAAAGTGTCTGAATAAATATTTCAAGGTTAGAACCAAGGTTGAGGCCCAGGTTGGACCTTCTACCCCCACCAGCAGGGGTAGCTTTTTTTCACAGCGATTGTATGGCTTTAATTAAATAAAAGGTAAAAAAGTCATGCAATAAGGTGAGACAAAGAGAAAAAGCCAAATAGAGCCGGGGTAATCAACCTTTGGGTTCTGCAAGGACTCAATTAAGGTTTTCCACCTGTATTGGAGGATACTCAACCTTATTTAAACTTTAATATTAGACATTGATTGAATATTAAAGTTTAAGCTGGTTTATCCCAAATTTGGCCAGGAATTACAATCTTCCAAAGGGAGAATCCCTATATGCAGACTTTTAATCAAGGATTTATGAGCTGTAAAAGCTTAATTAAGCTTCAAATTCAAATTTATAAGTGTTAAAACCTTATCAAAATTTGATTAT
Organism: Austropuccinia psidii; assembly: GCA_023105745.1. NCBI lineage: Eukaryota > Fungi > Basidiomycota > Pucciniomycetes > Pucciniales > Sphaerophragmiaceae > Austropuccinia > Austropuccinia psidii. Next base: position 71,159,564 of record JALGQZ010000002.1, read on the forward strand.
TGGTGTATATTACTATTTTATGTTGAACAATAGCAATAACTCCAAAAAATCTTTAGAAATTCAATTCTTCATAGATTTTCTTGGACATCTCACACAGCTTAAAATTGAATTTTATCTGCCTATAAATCAGATTTTGAGGTTGCTTTTTAAGCAGGATTCTTTTGTAATTAGCCTTTCAATTAGCTTTTTTGATTATTTTTAAAAAAAATTAAGATTTCTTTAAAAAAAATAATTAAAAATCTGGTTTAATAAATCTTCACTTGGAATTTTCTTTTAAAGCACTTCATGTGATTAACACCAATATAAATAAGCTCATTTTATATTTAAGCTCAAAATAATTAACTCAAAAGAGGATTAAAATTACTTTGAGCCGAAGATAACACTGGAAACTTTAAATTGGAAGGAAAAATAAATCACCTTAGGCTAAGAACCTTATTTTTTAACAATTTTTTTCAGTTTTCATCTAATCGCACCTTCTATATTTATTACGAGTCATGAGAGCTGCTTTATAGGCATAGAAGAATCCTTTAAGTAACTCTTTTTGTCCATAACAATCATCATCATCATTCAACAATTATACATTTCAAGCAGGTAATATTTTATTCAAAATAAAATCTTATATTCTTAAAATAATTCTTAAGCTATTTTACTCTTTATAAACTTTAAATAATAAAACTTAGATTATATTGTTTTAATAACCAATATTAGAGCTTATTATATCAAATTCTTCTCTTTAAATATCTTTTAAATCCACAAATTTCCTATAAAAAGTCTTGAATCTTATTTCATCACCAATAATCTCTTTATTCCTTTGAAATATTTATTTTTGGCATGTTTTTAACTTATAAATATTATTTAATAATATAACAGTTTTGGGTTTACTTATTGTATTATATAAATATTACAAGTAAGTTTTCTCTGAATTTCTATATCTTTCTTATTTAGTATTAGTTTTTTATATAGAGCTTATCTATAAGAATTATTTATGCACAGTGTGTGTGATAGTTTCTTTCATAAATATCATTAGTATCATTTATATATGGTTGATATTATTAATTTATACATATAATTATCTCATTAAGAGCTTTTAAATTTCTTATTATTATAACTGTCAGTGACTATAATAATAATACACTAATTATGACTTATTGTAATTATTAATATTTTTTATTCTTAAGCTATTTAATAATAGTTAATTCTTCTTTTATATAGTTATTATTAATAATTATTTTAACTTCTGGTCATAATATTTAACTACATTATATTTTGTACTGAGGACAGTCATAGTACTCTTGATATTTGTTACTATTATCAAGATTTTCATACACAAACCTTACATTTCAGGGCCTGGCCCTGATTTCAAGCAATTATTGGGACATAAATCATATTCTAGACCTTATTTTACTTTTTATTGACGTAAAATTTTCATATTTACTTAAATGTCTTCTTTTCTGGGACTCATCCCTTATAAATCATCTTTATTATATTAATAAAGTTCTTTTTCTTCATAATATTGTTTGAAACAACATACTATTGAGTTATTTGGAATAAATTTCTATTTTATAAAGAGTGGCTTTTACACATCACAGAGTTGAAATTTATTATCTGAGTTCTTCTGGTATAAAGTGAATAATGATATAATTTTGATTAATAACAGATTTATTAAATAATGATTATTTCTTTAAAGAAATTAAAGAATTGAAAATCCATACTTGAAAATATTTTCTTTACTCTGTAGGCAATTCCCTTTATTTTTTATGTAATTTTCCATAAATTACTTTGCAGAAACTTTCTCCAATATTTTTAGTTAGTAGGTTCTTTTTATTATTCTTCATTAATTCAATTATTTATATTATTCTTTGATTCTAGTTTCATTCATCATAGAAAGCCCTTTTGACTCTAGCATCTCAGATTCAAGTGTTGAAATTCAAATCAGTGCAAGACCAAGAGGTTTACTTACAAAAGAACCCTTCAAAGGTCCATTAGGTGAATTTAACCCATTGCTTAGTGAAACTTGTTTTAAATTTACATGAAATCAATCCTACTAGAAGTGGAATTAGCTACTCCATCCAATCAAACAGATCTGGACCATGACATTAAGGTCATAAATCCAAAAGACAAGGATGTCAGCCCAGAGGAGAGGCACAAATGGAGGATTCCATAACTTCCACCAGTTCTCAAAGTTTGGCCAAAACCTTTTACACTCTCATTTAGAGTCCAGAAGCTGACATAACTTCTATTCCTGCTTTCAGATCTGAACAGTTTCACAAAAGCAGCAGTAGAGATATTCCAGCTTCAATACAAGAACTGTCTTATGGCAGAAAAACAGAAGGAGTGGGAGCTTCTTCAAAGCCTATGGATAGGGAGAATGAACTCATATCCTCAAGTGAAGAAGTTTTTTGGCCCAAAAAAGGACAGAGGACCTTTCAAAAAGTTGTACTCCAATTTCTGTCAAGAGATTAGTACAATAGATAAAAGCTTGGTTGAAAAACCAAATCATTTTATCAGAGGATCAGACAAAGCAGTTGGCCCAAAAGAAGGACAACAGCCCTGTGGAAGCTCCTCAATCATCCACAAGCTTCAAGTAATAACAATAAGGTAAATCAAAAGGCAAAGGGAAAGAAAAAGTCCAATTGGAGCAAGCCTTACCCTCAGAATTACAGAATTTCAAAGAGAGAAAAGACAGCCATGGACAATGTCTTCAATATGTCAATAACCTTGATATAATTCAAAAACAAAGAGGAGGAAATAATTAACAAATCTTTCCCAAAGGAATAGACTCTGCAAAGCTCGTATCCAATTTTGAAACTTGTCACAAAGAAATTTAAACAAAATTTAACAATTTTGAGTATGTCCAACAGAAGCTGGGCAGAGAAACTTGGCAAGTCAAAGAGTTACAAAACACCATTTTAGATCTTGAAAGTGTAAACAAAGACAATTATTTTTTGCTTACATGCATATTTGTAAAAGGACATAATCCAAAGCTACATTGCTTAATAAGCCAGATGATAACTTTATTTCTTTTATTACTAAACAGCTAAAAGAATTAAGAATACAAATTTAAACCTTTGAGAATTCTACTGGTCATAGTTAAGCTCTTTTCCAAGAAAAATTTTAAAAAAGTGCTAAAGCAAGACTTGAGATGAAAAGAGATATTGAATCAAGTATTAATAATATCTGCTTAAAAAATGAGTTATCAAGACATTCTACACAAACTCTTGACAGAAATTTGTGGAAATTTACTAATTATTTAAATAATACAGCTTCAAGCAATGCAGAGGTAGAATCTTCCTTGAACTTTGAAGAGATTCCAAGATTAGAGGAATGGCCTACCTTTAGTGGTTGAGGAGAATATGATAATATGTAATTTATGAAAACAATTGATATGCTTAAGGAAGACTTTAACATACCAGATGAATACATAAGCGCCATATTACACTCACTATTTACCAAATCAGAAAAGAAATTTTATTATTTAATGAGACAAGACTATGGTAAAGGTTCTTGGCCTTGATGGAAAGAACAGATCATTTTGAAATGGGCTAGTGACTCTTGGAAATTTAGAATGGAAAACTCTTTTGAAGAAGCCATTTTTAATATTCAAAGAGGCAGGTTCATGTCCTTGTTTATTAAGCAGAAGGCAAGATTAACTGCCCTACATACTGATATGTCTGGAAAAATGGTACATAAAAGGATATCAAGAAAGTTTGGTGGCAACCTTGAGAATTCTACAAGAGAAGATGAATTGAGCCTTGCTCTACTAAAGATCATAAAAATGCCATGGAAGACATCACTACCAGAACAAAAATTAGTAGAAATTTGTATAAACCCCCAATAGACAATAAGACTAGTGGGAAACCAATTTCAAGACCAAATAAACCACAAGACAGAGCTCCTTTTAAATTTCATAAATTTGGAATTAAGCCTCATTTGGCTAATAATTGTCCAAAGAAAACAAAAATTAATGATATATAAATAGAAAAGACTGAAGACATCAAAAAAAATGATGTAGCTGTACATGAAGGTCAGTCTGAGCCTTCTGAAGAAGAAGAACTGCCAGATGAACTTAGTATACATAAAATCAATGTGTCCTTTGAGGACACAGAAGTACATAATCGCTTGCCACAAAATATTGATGAATTTATGCATCTCCTACATGTGCAAGATGCCAAAATGCAGAAACTCAAACTTGCCAGAGGTAAAGGTTATACAGCTGGATCATCTTTTATTACTAATATTTTGATAAAAAAACAGAGAATCCAAGATGCATCTTGACTCAGGTGCTTTCTGAACTTGTGTTGATAAAATCTATCTTGATAAAATTTATACCAATTGGTAAGAGAAATTTATTCCAATTGTAGGTATAAAATTCAGTAGTTCTAGTCAATATATGCATCCTTTAGGCATTTTTAAAGCAGAAATGATATTTCCTAATCCTGCAGGAAGTATTAGACTAAAAATTGAATTTGTTGTTATGAACAATTGTACTTCACAACATTTTATACTTGGAAATTATTACCTCAATATCTATGGTATTTATATTAATAACCATAAAGACAGATATCTCACAATAGCAAAAATAAAAGACAAGAATTTTTGTTTACTCTAGATAAGAAAGAAATAACTGCAATAAGAAAATGAAAGAATCTCAATAAGGGGAAATTTGTGACTGAAAAATTAATTGGAGCACAAATGAGTCCTGAATTAACATTAGAAATTAAGTAGGACCTAATTGAAATTTTATTTCAATTCAGAGATGCATTTGCTTCTGATAACAAACCACTAGGAGCTATTAAGGGCCATGAAGTAAAAATTATGCTTAATTTGGCAAGACCTTATACTCAACTATTAAGAGGAACAGCTTACCCAGCTAGCCCTAGATCTAGAGAATCATTGGAAACTCATATCAAAGAGCTGATGAAACTGAGAGTTCTCAGAAAAGTTGGACATAATGAGAAATTAGAAGTCACAACCCCTGTAATCATTGCTTTAAATAATGAAAAATAGAGAATGGTTGGTGATTTTAGAACATCGAATACCTATACTATCCCAGAACTTTATGAGACTTTGACTCAATTATCCAAAGCAAGATTAATTAATTCTATGGATGCACTGAAGGTTTTTCATCAGAACGTCTTTACACCTCATGCTAGAAAATGGATGAGGATAATTGCACATTGTGGTATTTATTAATATTTCAGGAATCTTTTGGAATTAAGAATGCACTCTCTCATTACCAAATATTGATTAATACCATTTTCTCACATTGAATATCAGAGGGATGGTTAATAATTTATATTTATGAAATTATCATTTGTTCAGAAACCTGGACATTGCATTTACAGAGACTTTAATTATTACTTAAGAAAATTCTTCAAGTGAAAATGAAAATATCTGTTAAGGAATGTAATTTTGGGTTTCATGAGCTAAAGGCTATGGGGCATGTAGTTTCAGCACTAAGCCTTTGTGTTGATAAAAAAAAGTGACTGAAGTATTATTGAACAAATGCCCCAGAACAAGAAAAAAATGATGTCTTTCTTAGAGCTTTCTAGCTATTACAGGAAACACCATAAATATTTTTCAATCTGTTCCAGATCATTATACCAAATTTGTGATCAAAAATATGTCTTTTAAATGACACAAGAAATGATTCAGGCATACGAAAAAATCAAGTATTCCTTAACCAATGCATCATCATTATAGATTCCAGACTGGAAGCTTCCTTCCAAGGTGTATACTGATGCATTTTGTGAAGGATTAGTTGCAGCTCTTCATCAAGCTCAAATTGTCAATGAAAATCCTTATAAAGGTCCAATTTGTTTTATCTCAAGACATATAAAACCTACTGAGGAGAAATATGGAGAAAGCCAAATGGAGGGCCTTTGCTTTTTATGGGCTCTGGAAAAACTTCATTATTATATTGATGGTAGTGTGTTTGAGTTTATTACTGATCTTAATTCTGTTGAATCACTTCTCAACATTCAAACTCCAAACAGACACATTTTAAGATTTCAGATTGCTATACAGGAGTATAGAGGCAATATGACCATAGTACATGAAGCTGGAAATATTCATAATAATACTTATGGCTTGAGTAGATGGGTATTACCCATTACACCTGAAAACCCTGATTATGTTCCTGAAAATGCAGAAACTCAAATTTGAATTGAAGGAATTAACATCACAGATTTGGGAACAGAATTCTTTGAGGAATTTAGAGAAAGCTAAAAAAAGATAAGAATTGTCATATTCTTGCTTCTCTACTTGAAAAATATTGAAAAGATGCAGCCTTGGCTGATTTTTTGGATTATATATGGAAAACATCATATGAAAATGGAGGAGTTCAGTTAGTTAATGGTAACTTATATCCTAGGTCTAAAACCACATGTGTCATAGTCCTATGTAGTAGAATGTTTATTAACACAATATTACTGGAAGGCCATGAAAAATTTATTCTCAACGTCTGTATGAAGACGGGAAAATTAATATAATTAAAACATGTGCTTGGTGGCCATCTTGGAGAAAATATGTCATTGAGTACTTTCATAGTTGTGGAAGGTGTCAAAAGGCAAATCAAGTGACTGGTAAAGAATTTGGTTTTATGATTCATATCCAAGGGCCAAGTACCCCATGGGAAGTTGCTCATATGTATTGGGTGACTTCCTTCCCACCTGGTGGTGAGAAAGGTTACAATGAATGTCTTGCTATTGTGTACAGGCATAGAAAAACTCCAATATTCTTACCATTTCATAAATAAGAAACAGCAATGGATACAGCTCTTTTGATTTAGAACATAGTTGTATCTCATACTGGTCTCTTTAAAAATATCATTAGTGATAGAGGCCCAAAATTTACATCAGCCTTATAGAAAAATTTCCATAATCTTTTGTGTACAAAACTATCATTCTCAACGGTTTACTATCCACATACTGATGGATTGGCAGAAATAATGATTCATACCCTTGAGGAAATGATCAGAGGATCTTTTTTCTTATGGCCTGTAGTTTTAAAATTCTGATGGCTTCACCCATGATTGGTGTATTCTTATATCAGCATCAGAATTAGCCTAAAAGATGTCCATCCATGCTTCAACAGGAAAAAATCCTTCAATGTTAGAAAGAGTATGGAATCCCGAGCTTCCAGTTGATACTTTGAAAAAATACTTGGTCAACATTAATCCAACTTCTGCAATATTTAAATTATTTCTTGATAAATTAAGGAACCATGCAAGCCAAAACATTACTGATAATTTTGAATATTCCAAGGAAAAATGGGACAAAATTCATGAAAACCACAGAATTCAGAGTAGGGGACTTAATATTAATTTCAACCTTGAACTTGAATAATATTAAAGGCCCAAAGAGATTTGAATATTCCTTTTCAGGAAAATTAATTATTAAAGCTCTTCATGGGAAAAATGCAGTAAAAGTAGAACTTAAAGGAGAATTGTAAAATAAACATCCAGCCTTCCCTGTTAGTCTGGTAAGAAATTTTGCTTCAAGTGATAAGAAATTATTTCATTTGAGAAACAAAACACCCTTAGAAGTACCACCACTTGATCAGAGTGAAGAGGAAAGCTATTTAAAGTCTTAAAAGAAAGAATACTTAGTCAGATATAGAAACCCACAAAATGAAGATGAGTGGCTTTCAGAAAGCAAAATACCTGATTCCCAAATGTTTCTCAGAAGATTCAGACCTGACAGAAGACCAGTTCCTCAATAAAAATCTTTAATTGTGTGCTTTAATTACTTGAAAAGTATAAGTAGAGAGGTTGGACAGTGGATTATACCGCCCTCCCAGAAAAATCAATTGGGGTTATATTATTCAATGAAAAATTGTAGTACCATTTCTTTTGGTGGCAGGGAATGTGATCCTGTGTGGCATGTATGACATACCCATAAGTCTAAAAATAAAGTTCTATACAGTTTATTTATTCTTGAGCATACTTATAAAGCTAATTTGAAGAAAAAAAAAGCATAAAATTATTTTTGATAAGCAAAGCTATAATTATTATGTCATTTTTGGATTCTACACCATAAATAACCTAGAGTAGACCAATGGAAGGTTATATCTAAAAATCACTATTGCTTATTTTATTGGAAGGTTTGAGAATCTCACAGTATAAATATAAATTTACATAATTTTTATTAAAAATTTTAAATTGTTAATTTTAGGCTTAAATTTAAAGTTTCATGAGACTTATGCAAACTTACAAATATTTAGTTAAAATTAAGCTGTAGTATATATCTACTGAATGGGCTCAGAATTTGCCATAGAGGCTATAGATCTTGGGTGAGCTCAATTTAAATTTTTGAAGCCATTTTATGGATTTAAATAAATAAAAGGGCAAAAGTCATGCAATAAGGTGGACCAAAGGAAAAAAGGCAAATAGAGCCAGGGTACCCAACTGTTGGTATCTGCAAATACTCAATTAAAGTTTTCCACCTGTTTAGGAGGATTTTCAACTTTATTTCAACTTTAAGATTAGAATTTGATTTAATATTAAAGTATAAACTGGGTTATACCCAATTTGAACAGGAATTACAAGCTTCCAAAGGGTAAATCCCCATATGCAGACCTTTAATCAAGGTTTTAAGAACTTTCAAAGCTTAATTGAGCTTAAACCCTAAATCTATAAGTTTTAAAACCTTATCAAGAGTTAAGCTTTGGTTTGTATTGCTTTTTTATGTGTAAAAATAGCAATAGCTTCAAAAATTCATTATAAATCCAATTTTCAATGCATTTTCTTTAATGTTTTACACAGCTTATAATTCAGGGTTATATGGTTATACATCAAATTCTAAGGTTTCTTTTTAAGAGGGATCCTTTGTTAATAAGCCTTGAAGTGATCTTTTTTATTATTCTTAACTTAAATTGAGATTTCTTCAAAAAAAATTAATAATCTGGTTCAAAAGAATTTCACGTGAAATTTTATTTTTAAGTTGTTCATGTGATGAGCCTTAATATAAATAAGCTTATTTTTTCTTTAAACTTGAAATAATTAACCCAAAAGAGGATTAAAGCTACTTGCAGCTAATAATAACACTGTTAACTTTGAATTAGAATGAAAAATAAGTCAACTTCAGCTAAGAACCTTATTTTTTAGCATGTTTCTTTCGTGTTCATCTGATAACACCCTTTATATTAAGTATGAATCATGAGAGCTACTCTGAAGGCATAAAAATAGCCTTTACATCACTTTTTTTGTCCATAATAATCATCATAATCATCCAAACAATTAGACATTTCAAACAGGTAATATCTTATTCAAAATAAAATCTTATATTATTGAAGTAATTGTTAAAGTATTTTACTCTTTATAAATTTTGAATGAAGAATTGAAATCATATAGTTTGGATTATATTGTTTTAATCACCAATAATAGAGTTTTGTTATATAATTTTTTTCTTAAAATATCTTTTAAATCCACAAATTTTCTCTAAAAGTTCTTGAATCTTATTTTATCACAAAAAAAGCTGTTTTATTCCTTTCAAAATTGTTGTTGGTTTACTTATTTTATTAAATAAAGATTACAAGAAAGTTTTGTCTGAATTTCTATATTTTTGTTATCTAGTATTAGTTTTTTATATATAATTTCTCTATAATGATTATCTCTGCAGTGTGCACAATAGTTTGTTTTATAAAAACTATTCTTATTATTTAAAAGTTGTTAATATTATGTCACATGGAAAAATGTGATCTACAACTTGCCAGTATTAATCAGTCTTTTAACTGGTTTAATATCCTTTTGGGAAGGATTTCCCTTTGCTGAGGTCTTGCAGACAGCATTATGACAGTAAACCAGTTACCAATGTCATAGGTTCAATTCCCATTGGAGACAAGGAGGGGTCTCAATCAAGCAGCCATAAATCACTGGGTTCTTTGCTCCATTGGCATACAAGGGTTCTGCCCCTTGGGGGTTCCTTGTAGGCTCCCTTTGTGACTAATGTAGCTCCATGAGGGTGACATGGGTAATACCATCAGTTACATGCACTTTGGGATGCAATGCTCTAAACCCGGGGATACTGTCACATGATGGAATGTGATCTACAGCTTGCCAGAATTAATTGGTCTTTCAACCGTTTTAATAGCCTTTTTGGCAAGAGTTCCCTTTTCTGAGGTCTGGCAAACAGCATTGAGACATATTATAGTTCTCCACATATACTTTTCTCATTAAGAGCTTTTATATCTCTTACTATTATAGCTGTAAGTGACTATAATGATAATAGAATAATTATTAAGTTATTTAATAATAATTAATTCTTTGTTTTCATATAATTATTATTGATAATTATATCAATTTTTGGTCATAATATTTAATTTCATTATACTTTCTACTGAGGACACTCATAGTACTTTTGATATTTGTTACTATTATCACCAGTTTTATAGACAAACCTTACACATGGTGTAAAGGGAGTGTCTTTACTTTGACTTTGAAGAATACATCCAAATATTGGTGATAATAAGTAGGGACTACCTTCAACACAGTTTCTGTCAGCCTGTGACTCAAAACCAGAGCACAAGCATGACAGCCAAATAACATAAACCAATGGTAAAGCCAAGATACCACGAAAACATGTAGCTGAGCCAAATCAGCTCAAAAGACATCAAAATGAAGAGGAAACCCACCAATTTTTAAATACACAAGTCCCATAATCATAGGAAAAGGAATAACAAGGTTATTCCTGCTCAAAGCTGGTGCTGGCATAAGCCTTATTTTTCACCTCTCATCTGAAATCCAGAGGAAGAGGCCTAACCCCATCAAATGGGTATTCAAATTTAAGCTCTATGTCAGGGCTATCTAATGGTACTAGCCAGATTGAGCTAGAACCATAACTAAAGGAGGTATGGCCAAGATAAGGTCAAATAAGGGTGAATAAAATATGCACCTCCCATCTAACTTCTACAGCTTGAGTGTGAGATACCTAAGGTGGGTAATTTTTGAGATAACCCAATCAGGGCTATCTGATGGTGCCATCCATTTCTCCATATCTCATCTAGAAGAAAAGGTATGGGGAAAACAAGCTCCATACAGATTTTAAGCAAATCATACATATGTACAAAAATCTTGTCCATGGCATAACTTTGCCATATTTCTTGATAGCCATATCAAACAAGGTACCATTGTGTAGAACACATCCAAGGCTACACAATGAACCAAATCTGAGCTTTTTATCCTAAAAACTGGCAAATTTATGGCAGTTTTAAGATCAAAATCCCACAGTTAGACCAATACAGCCTTACTGTGGGATAATATCCCATAACTATAATTATGAGGTATCAAACAGACAAAATAGCCTGTTTATACTTCAATACCTCATAGTTTGGCCAATACTGGGGTCCTGTACAGGTTCTGTACAGCATTCTACACATAATACACATCAGAAGAGGGCTATGTGGTCCCCAGATGAAAATTTTTACCCTTTATTGGTGAAAACTGCCCAGATGTGGTTTCAAAGCCACATCTGAGCCCAATACAGGATATACAGGCCTTGTGAAAGCCACAAGTCAGTCCTTGGAAGTGAAAAATCTTCACTTCCTCTATGTGGAAAGGTCTAGAAGACTTCTTCACCCAAGTTTAGGATAAAAAGGAGCCTTTTCTCCACCAGAAAAGGTTTCCTCATCCTGCTCTTGAATTCCTACATAGTACAACTGTCAAAAACAGTTATACTCTTGGAAAATAATCAGGTTATAATTATAATATCAATTATTTTAGTAGTTAGTATAGTAAATCAACTGATAATTATTGCACCCAGGGCTTTCAACAGTGCTCACCACCACTATTACTCAATAGTAAAGCCCTGTATACCTCATTGTCAATTCTTATTATCATCAAAACAAACTTTTTCTTCATTTCCACTTTGTCACAGTCATAGTTAGAGCTTGTAATTAGTATTTATTAGCTTCGTCATAGACCCAGCCTGACATTTTCAATTTCTTATTGCTCTTTCTCCTCATTCCACTGCTCCTCCAGGGAGTCATGAAAGGATAAAGGAGGAAGGTGAATATCCCCTTGAAGGAGAATAAGTGAAGATATAGAAAAATCTTTTCCAACATCTTTTATCTCTTTGAAGACTTCATCATTTGATACAAGTATGACTGAGAAGGAATAATGGGAGGAATATTAAAAGAAGAAGGAAGGGAAGTTGTCTTAAGCTCACCAACCAGAGAAACACTGTTGACAGAAGTGGCCAAGTAATTACTAGTCAAAGAATTAATACCACTAGAATCATAGGTGATCAATCCATTTTTCCAATCAATAATGGGATTAAAATGGTAAAGGAAATAATAGCCCAATATGAGTTCTTCTCACTTGGTGGAATCTATGATAAAAAAATTCGCATTAAAAGCTTGGTAATGAATGCAAGTCAACAACCCACTTGGTATAGTGGGTGATGAACAAGGCAGGGGATTCATTTGAATCCAGAATGAAATAATTAATCTTTTCAGGTATCTCTGACATAGTCAATGAGTACTTGAGAACAAAATTCTTTGCAATGAAAGAGTTTTTAGCACCAGAATCAATGAGAATACAATAAAAAATATTAAAGACAGAATAAAAAATAAGAAATTTTCAAGATTTCTTGACACTAGTATTCAGATTTCACAATTTTTCTCTTGAATTGAAAAAGTGAGAACCATTTAACACATCATGATTCCCACTCAGGCTTTCCCCTTCTTCCTAGGGAAGCCTCTTGATGACCCAGGCTTGTTCTGAGGTCTCTTTAAGCATTTTTCAATCGGGTGATTCTCACCACACTAAGTACACAACCCTGCCTTATTCCTCCTCTCCTTTTCAGAACCAATGAACTTATTGTCCTTATTAAGGAGATTGGTGTGGGGCTTGTCCTTTGAAACTTTAAATTGCTTGCCCTTCTTATTCTTCTTTTGGTGAGGCCTCTTTAAAGATGAGTCTTTATCAGGTCCTGAGAAATTGTATCTGGTGAAAGGAGGCTTCTTTTCTTTGTTTCCACCCTTTTCCTTATGCCTCTCATGGTACCTGGTATCTAATTCCAAGGTGATGTCCATGAGTTCTTGAAGAGTATTAAAAGTACCAGGGTGAGAATCCAGCTGATGCAATGATTTTGTTTCCAATCCCCTTTTGTAAATATGAATATATTCCCTTTCTCCCCAATCTCCAATTCTTGAAATTAAACTTCTGAAATAAGCAATATACAAAGATACATGACCACCTTCCTTCATCCTCAACTTTTCCAACTCTTGTTCAGCTTTCCTGAATTCATTCGGGTCACCAAACAGCTTTAATAATTGAGTTTCAAACATCTGCCAATTTTTGAGGAGATAGGAAGGATCTTAATTGAAAATATTTGAGAGGTAGGGTTCAATCCATTTGCCAGCTCTACCAGTGAGAAAAGAAGTTGAGTAAAGGACTTTCTTCCTGTCAGAGAGGAAATTTTCTGGATCATTATGGAATATCAATTTACAGGATTGGATAAATCCTCTCAATTTATGGGCTTTAGTACTATGAAAAGAATCAGGTGCCTTCATTGATGGAGTCTTGAATGCAGGGGCTTTGAAATTGTCCCTGGGGGTAACTGCTTGAGTGAGTTGCCCCATGAATTGATTTATTTGCTCTATCATCTTTAGAAGACTTGTTTCAGTCTGAGAGACAAGAGGTTGACTAGAAAGGGCTATATTAGAGCTCTGATGAACCTCTGGAAAATTTTCCAAAGCATCTGCCACTTCAGTTTCCCCAGAATCTTCCTCTTCCACAGACTCATCCCCCTCTTCATCTCCAACTTTCCCTAGTCTTGATCTTTCACCTTCAGAAATACCAGGATAACCACCCAAAAGTACAGAGAATGATCTTTATCTTCTTTATTTTATTCCCCCTCTTCTGCAGGGTGCTGCTCCTTCCATTGGTTGTCCTCTGTCCAAGTTGGCACTCATTTGGTGAACTGATGGTGTGCTGGAAAGACAAACCCTTTCTGTAGAAGTGAGAACAGCTGAATTTCTTTGAAATCTAGTATTTTTGCTAAAGGGCTATGCTGAACTGGAATTATTTGATAAGAAGAAGTGTAATAAACTCAATGATACTTGTAAATGAGCTATTAAGGCTTGGCCAAATCAATAACAATAAAGTTCTTGATGAAGTTTGAGGAATCAATAAACAGTCTTGAGCTGAAATCAAATTCAATCAATAAATAAATAAATTCAGTGAATGTCAAAAATCAATTCAAATCAAATATCAATAAAATCTTGAAGAATTGAATAATCAATAAATCAATCAATGTCTTAAATATGAAATAAAGGTCTTGAGGAATCAATTAGTCAATCAATATCTTCAGGAAACAGTTCAATATCTTGATGAGTCAAAATCAATGAATAATTAAAATCAATTCTTGAGGATCAATCAGCTATCTAGATTAATTAAAATCCATTCAATCATTCCAACACAAAAATAATCCTGAATCTCTTAATCAATAACCAAAATGAATCCCAATCAATCAACCAATCAATTAACCAATCAATAGAAAATCTTGATAAGACCTAAATAAGCAAACAAGAGAAATTTTGGATTTGATACAGAATTTAGAATGAAAGTGAGATGGTCAGCAATGATTAAGAAATTAGAAGAATCAATTTTAATTTGAATAAAGTGAGTTAGATAAAAATTTATGAGATAAAAATCATCAAAGATTCATAATTCAATAATGAAAGAAATTAATATAAATGAATCAAAAGAAAGAAGAAAGTATGGTTTAATTAATTTAATGTCACATGAGCTCTTCTAAGTGAAGAGGTCCTGGCACTCAGTAAACTAGGACTCAATCATGGAGGGCTCAAACATAAAATAATGCAGAGTACACTTAAGAGTGTAATAAGAGTAGAATTTTTAATAAAAGATATTTAAGAAAAGAATAAACAAATAATAATAGTGAGAAATAAAAGAGCCAACCACAAACAAGTCCAATTCCACTGTTTCAACATGTTAGAAGGAAAGAAAAGGGTTAATAAGGAAATGGCCACCCCAACTCATACTGTAAATTGAAAGAAGAAATGCAAAGACTAACTTAATACTAATCAATATAATGCCCAAAAATAAGAGTAATAATATTCATAAAATAATAAATCAACTAAATTAATTAGCTGGGGAAAAATCCCCAGGGGGGAGAAAGAGGGGCTGGTATATGCGAGAATCACCAGCCCTGATCCAGACAAAGAATTTTCATGAGAGGAATTGATGATTGAATTGAGTTTGAGAAATACAGGATCTGTACAAGAGGTGTGGTAGTATCAAGCTATCATACAGTTTCAGGATGGTGGATCCAAACTGTATTGGGTCAATCGAACCTGTACAATAGTTGACAGGCTGTATTGATGAGCCAAGCTATATGCATGTTGTAACAAGGAATATTTCTGAAACTGATTACTGATACACACTATTTATTTGCTGGTTTGATTTTTTTGAGTGGGTGTGAGATTGTGTACCCTTACCTCTGGATAGTGGTTGTTACAATGAGTTGTATTTACATTATTTGGCATATATTTATTCAAAATTATTATATTAAGCTTTGAAGTTAGTTATTTTCTCTTTATTATTATTCTTAAGAATTCTTTTATTAATATAAATAGTATTTAAATTAATATATAGCTTTAATATTGGTAATATTACTGCTATAAATTGTTTTTTATCATTATAAAATGATTTTCTACACATTTATTATTTTTTTTAAAATGATAAATTGCCATAAATATATTCATATATTTATTTCTATTGTATTATTTATATAATATAATCTATATTATCTTA
This sequence comes from Austropuccinia psidii, assembly GCA_023105745.1. Classification (NCBI taxonomy): domain Eukaryota; kingdom Fungi; phylum Basidiomycota; class Pucciniomycetes; order Pucciniales; family Sphaerophragmiaceae; genus Austropuccinia; species Austropuccinia psidii. Next base: position 71,175,342 of record JALGQZ010000002.1, read on the forward strand.
TTTATTTCAATAATATAGAAGCTTTGAAGCCAAAATTATAATTTTTCTTCATCTTATTTAGTACTTTCATAAGGAAATTCAGATTACAATATGTAAGATATTAGTAATATTTACTTATTGTTTCATAGTAAAACCTTAAATGTTTCACTTATAAATTAACTTTAAGTACTATTTTTTTGATTTAATTTCATAATAATAATAGTTTTTTATTAAATAGTAGATTTTTTTCTATTATTATTATAATTTTGTCACAATTCTGTCTTCCAGACATCAAAAAAGGGAACTCTTTCCAAAAAGGCTATTAAACCAGTTGAAATACAGGTTAATGCTGGAAAGCTGTAGATCATATTCCACCAAGTGACAAATGTATGGAATGAGGAAAGAGCCTTTCTAAACATCAAAAACAGGGGAAAGAACTATGAAAAGTGAAAAAAATGGGGGGAGGTATATGGGTAAGGGAATAGAAAAAGAAGTTAAATTGGCTCATTGGTAAAGTAAAAAGAGGTGGAAAATGGTTTGAAGGAAGGTTTTTTGGTAAAAAAATAATGAACTCTTTTGAGGGGAAAAAAAGAAATATGGTTTGGAAAGGTGTTTTTTAAAATGAAGGTTTGTTTAGGGGTGAAAAATATTTAGGTATATTTGTGTGTGTTTATATTTTCTTTGGGGGGGATGATGTAAAAAAATATTTTAAAAAAATGGGTCAAGGATTTTTGGGGAGGGTAAAGCCCCTTTGCGGGGGAGTTTTGGTAATTTTCTTATGTTATTTTTTATTTTAAAATAGGTCCAGAAAATTTATTAAATGTTTTTACTAGAAAAGTATTTTTTTTACCATTTTTCTTAAGTGATTTTACCAGAATCCTAAAATTAATTTATTGATATAAAAAATTAAATACTGAAAAAAATTCAAATTCTTGATATTTTTTTGTTTTATTGTAAGAGTGTTGGTGAACACACGTAAGCTTTTAGTAAAAACATGTAAGACCTTATACGGTTTTACCATAAACTTACATGTTTTTGCCATTTTATGGGAAAAACACATAAATGGCCTATTTTTTTGAAAAAAAAAAAACATTAAAAATGTTTCTACCTATAAATTTCCATAATTTTTATTAAGAAATAAAGATTAGAATATTGAGAATCAAAACCCAGAAACCCAAAATTTTGGGATTTTTTTTGGGTGGGACAATTGTATGCCCCAAAAGTGCATTTTTTGTTTTTGTGTTAATGTTTGTTATTAAATTGAAAATTCCACTTATGAAATCAATGGAATTGAAAATTTCATTTATGGAATTAGTGGGATTGAAAATTCCATTTATGGAATCAACAGTCACATTTATAGCATTAACAATGACACAATAATTCCATAAATGGCATACACAGTGCCATGAAAATTCCAATAATGGAATTAATAGTGACATTTATTCCATAAATGGCATCAAAAAAACCATAATAATTTCATTTATGGAATTAAAAGTGCCATAAATGTCATAAACAGCAGCATAACAATGACATTGATGGCATCAACAGTTACATAAAAATGCCATTTATAGAATTAAAAGTGCTATAAATGACATCAAAAAAGACATAGAAATTAAATTTATGGAATTAAAAAATTCCATAAATATCATCAACAATTCTATAAATTTAATTAAAACTTTTATAAATTTAATTAATGATGGAATTTATTCCATTTATATAATTAAAAATTTTATAAATAGTATCAAAAATGGAATTTATATCATTTATGGAATCAAAAAATTTGATTATTAACAATTCCATAAATGGAGTTTTTCCAAATACAGGTGTTTTGTTTTTTTTATCTAAATTTCAATTAAAAGAATAAAAAAAAAACCTTTATTTGTTTTTACTAAAAACTTAAAATGTGTTTTTACTAAAAGCTTAAAATGTGTTTTTACTAAAAACTTAAAATGTGTTTTTACTAAAAACTTAAAATGTGTTTTTACTAAAAACTTGAAATGTGTTTTTACTAAAAACTTAAAATGTGTTTTTACCAATTTATGGCAAAAAAAAACATAAGTTTTCAGTAAAAACACATAAGGGAATATATGTGAATTTATCAAAACCTTATTTTAATTGAAAGAAATATATTAATAATTTAAAAAAAAAAATATCAAATTCAATTTATTTATTTAAATGTTTCTTTTTTTTGAAGATTTGTGAAAATATTAAGATCTTAAGTTGATTTTTTTTTTTATTATTATTCTTGTTTAAGATATTTTTTTTTTAATCATTTTCTCATTTTATGATTTAAAAATTAGAGAGAAAGAATTAAAGAGGAATGAAATAAATCAATTTTAAATAAAAATTTTACTAAAAAAAAAAAAAAAAATCATTTAAAAATATATCACAATTAAATTCAAAATTAGAAAAAAAAAGAAAATTCACTTAATTTTAAATATAAAACTCTAATAATTAAAGGAAAAAAAATTAATGAAAAAAAATTTATAACAGAATAAAATAAGAATCAATCATAAGCCTTAATTTTTACCTTTAAACTAAAATTCAAAGAAATTTAAAAAAACTTAATCAAAAATTGAGTTTAAAATTAAATCTTTAATTAATTTTTATTAAGTTTTATTATTAAAAATGAATTAAAATCAAAAGATTAAAAAAAAAATATTTCAAAATATAATCTAAATAAGAATTAAAAAATATATTCAACTCTTATCTAATTTCTAAATTTTTTTATTTTGAGATATTTAAAAGTAGGTTTTTTTTTAAAAATAAAAATAAAAAATAAAAAATAATTTTGAATTTATAATTTTATCCTCTATAAAATTATATTTCGAAAAAGAACAAAAATTTATCAAGAATAATAATTTAATACAGATTTTCTCAAAAGAAAAAAAAAACCCAAAATTCAAATAATGGAATTTAAAACCTTTATAAATTTTTCATATTTAATTTTGAAAATAAAAATTGAGTAGGTATTTTTTTATAACTAATTAATTAATTAAAAATTATTCACTTTTTTTAATCTTTATATCTTTAAAACTGATAAATTTATGATGATTTTAAGTTTAAAATCTCAACTTTATTGAAAAAACCCAATACTTTTGTTTACTCTCCAATACCTATAAATATTATATATCAATATCATATCAAGGCTTTTTCATTCTTCAATAACTCATAGTATTACAAATATGGGGTCCACTAAAATGTGCAGTACAAAACTCTATGTGTCTTACCTGTCAGAAAATATCTGTGTGGTCCCTGGATGAATATTTTTACTCTTTATTTTGGAAAAGTGACCAAATCCCAATACAGGCTAAAAACGTCTGTTTAAACCACAAGCCCACCCTTGTGACCAAAAATTTCTTCACCCTTTCTATGTGGTGAGTACCAGAGGCTCATCCACCACTTTTAAGAATGAAAAACAACCTTTCTCTTCCCAAAATACGAGTTCTTATGTAGTATAATTTATAATATTCTTGATAATTTTATAGCTTATTATGGTTATTCAATTGATAATTACTTAAATAAAGGCTTTAATAATTAATAACTACTACTATTATATTATAGTAAATCCTTTTTTAAATTTATTATAAACCTTTTTTATTGAATTTTAAAATAATATTAATAGATTTAAATATATATATTTTTTTTACTTAAATTCTACTTTAAAAATTTTTTCAATTCAACTCTTTTTTTTAAAAAAAAGTTTGTTTTTTTTTAAAAAATTCTTTTGAAATTCTTTTAATAATAATTATAATTTATTATTATTATAATCATTTATAATTTTTTAAAATTTTCATTTTTAATTTTATTATATATATATATATATATTTAAAAAGAAAAAAAAAAAGATATATATTTTTTTTGAAAAAAAAAAATTATATCAGATATTCAATTAATTTATTTTCTTTTAATTAAATTAAATCAAATTCAAATTTTAAAATAATAAGAATAATAATAATAATAATAAAATTCAAATTAATTGAATTAAAAAAAACCTATTAATAAGTTTAAATTTTAATTAAATAAAATTTTAATTTAAATAATTTTAAATTAAAATATTTTAATTTTAAAATGAAAAAAAAAAAGAAAAGAAAAGAAATTTTAAATTATAAGCTATAAATTTCTTATAAAATTTATAAAAAAAATATTTTAATTTAAAATTAATTTTATAAAAAAAAATTATAATAAAATTTCTCTCAATAAAAAAAAAAAAATCATGTTTTGATGTGTTTTTTTTTGGATATTTTTATACTTTAATATAATAAAAAAACAAAAAAAGTTAAAAGTATTAAAAAAATTAAAAATTAAATGAATTTTTTTCTCTTTGTTTTTTTTTCAAATTTTAAAAGATGAAAATAAAAATAGGGTGTTGGTAAAAACACATAAGGGGTGCCCTGGGCCCATTTGTAATTAAAAATGGACACAACCACACCTGTATTGGGCCAAAACATGCCCAAAAGAGGTTTTTCCCCACAAAACCTCTCTAACTCTCAATTGTTTCAGATTTTTTTGCCCAGCCCCCCCCCCAAAAAAAAAAAAGGCCAAACACCCAAATAATCCACATTATCCCCACCCCAAACCATTTTTTTTTTGGAAAAAAAACATTACCAAAGCCATTTTGCAAAGCTTTTCACACTTTTTTTTCTTTTTTTCCCCCAAAGACTGCATTTTCCACCACAACAACCTGCTTTCAAGCCTCTCAATTTTCAATTTTTTACCTTCCCTCATCTATTAATCCCACATTTAAACCACTTTCTTTCACTCTTAACCACTTCTGTTCATTTTTCACTTCTTTTTCACATTTTGAGAGTTTCTTACCCCATTCCAAATCCCCAAATTCCCCCTTTTTTTCACTTTTATACATATTTTTCATTCAAAAATGCTTCAAACCCCCACTAAAGGTGAATTTCAGACCCTTGAGCTTCTTTGGAAACATGTGTATGATGTTTCCAGGGCTCAAAGGTATTCTTTGTCCACCTTGAGGTCCAATATGACCCATAACCAAATTGAAATAGGTTGTGAACCTTTGAGATATTACCACATACCCAAAAAGGTCACAAGAAATATTGAAAATAATTATACCTTAAAAATTAATTACCTTAAAACTACAAAAATTCCATAAATGAGAATAAAACTTGGTTTAACTTAAACCAAAATGAATAAACATGTGAAATAAATTACAAAATTGGATTCCTCATTGTAAAATACACATATACCATTTTTATGGCATATCTGTAAAGTCAATATTTAATGAGTTATAAGTAATAATACCTTATAAAAAACATGAATACTTAATTATTTCAAATACCAATGAAACAACATGTAAAATAAAAGGTACCATTGGATTCTCCATAAACATCTACACATAAAACAATTAAGAAGCTAATCTCCAAAGTCAATACTTAAGTAGTTAATCTGAATATATGCACTTTTTTGGTCAATGCATATATTCAAGGATTTTAGCTAATATCCTTTTAAATATACATGATAGAGTGATGAAACAAAAAGAAAGTTACCACGTAATTACTGTAGGAATACAGAAATGAACTTTATTTCACAATTTATAAACAATGTTAAAACCTGTAATGGATTATTGATTAAAATCAATAGAGCTGTTGACCACTTTGTTGTGAAAGTGGTCCAAACTTAAAAAAGAAAAAGTATACAGTTGTATTCTACTAGTTCATTCATGAAGAATGATGTATTTTTTTTATTACAATATTCAAGGTATAACCCCTTGAAATCATGTTTTGAAGTTTAAAATATTAAATTTCAACAGAAAAGATGAGTTACAAGAAAAATCATCAAAAATACAGTTTTGATGATGTAATAAAATTCTCATGGCAGTGTAATAAGGACATGCCAAGTTATCAGAATAGCTTTAGTGTGTATAACTTAAAAGTTATTAATGATCAAATTTAAGCTTAAATTTGATCATTTAAGATCACTCACTGTAATCTTATTTTAAGTTTAACAGTCATATAAGTGATAAATCTGGTGAATACTATTATAATATGATTAATATTAATAAAATCCACAAAGCTTAGGTGTCTGCCAAGCCTATTATGTCATCAAACTTAGAGTTATAGTGATAACTCTAAATAATGGCATAATTATGAGGTAAGATGGTTTGATCATGATGTCATCATCACCAAAACTTAAAATATTGATTAATTATAGTAGAAAGCATCAGTACACGTCTACTAGAAGCCTTCTGGACTCTAAGAGGGAGTTATTTACTATAAATAGAGCTCTTTTTACTCTGTTTTCCCCTCAGATGCTTACAAAAACATTAAATCATTAAATAAAAAGGTAATTTCTTTATTCTTTATATATAAAACTTGTATATTATTAAAGACTCAAGTTAATATTATTATAATCATCATCTATGACTTGATTATTGCAATTATTTAATTTTTTTGTTTAAATTTCTCTTAAAAACCTCTATTCCATGTAAAATCAAGAAAAATTGTAATTTCTCTTAAATTTTATTGTAACTACAATTTAAATAAGTTATATTTAAATATTTTTTTTTGAAGTAAAATTATTCAAAATTATTATATTAAGAATTAAAACTAGTTTATTTCTCTTCTTATAATAATTTTTCTCTATTATTACTTTTAATAATTCTATAATTGATATAATTAGTATTTATATTAATTTATAACTTTAATATTAGTAATATTACTGTTATTAATTGTTTTTTATTAATAAAAAACAATTTTTTTACACCTTTATTATTTGTTGGTAACAATAATAAAGTGCTTTTAAATATATTAATTATCTTATAATAATATATTTATTTATTATATTATTTTTTTTATAATATAAATTATATTATTATAATTATTCTTATTCCATAATTATAATAATTCTTCATTATTATAATCATTTTTATCTTATTTATTTTATTTATAAGGACATTCATAGTAAAATAAGTAAAATATTAGTAATCTTTACTTATTGTTTCATAGTCAAACCTTACATAGGTTGTGATAGGTCTGGGACCCCAAATTCCAACAAAAGCCCCTCCAAAACAGTCACCTCAACAAGCCTTCCACCAGTCTGAAGATATATGATGCAATTGACTTGACCTGTGAGCATTGTCAAATCAATTATCACACAAGTGATGAATGCTTCAAGATGCTTGTGAGTTTCTGATTCTTTTGAATGTAAATTTCTCTTTTTTATTTTTGATATTTATTTATTTTTTGAACTTATTTTATCAGATAACTGGCTCAGAAGACTTTCCCAAGTTTATATTTAAATACACCTTCAAGGCCATCAATGTCCAGGGTGATGTAAATTGTGGCTACAGAAAAGTATCCCACTTCATTTACAAGACTCAAGATCAATGGGCTGATGTCAGAGGTGATGGAAATTGTGGCTACAGAAAAGTATCCCACTTCATTTACAAGACTCAAGATCAATGGTCTGATGTCAGAGGTGATGGAAATTGTGGCTACAGAAAAGTATCCCACTTCATTTACAAGACTCAAGATCAATGGTCTGATGTCAGAGGTGACTTGGTTGAAGAAATTAACCAAAATCAAGACCTTTATGAAGCCATGAACACCTTAATTCCCTCAGTATCCTCTTATTTGGAAAGAATTGAATGGTATGAAGATGTTGGCCAGGCTCCAAAAAGCAAGTGGATGTCCATACCTGACATGGGGGATCCAATTGCAAATAAGTATAAAAGACCAGTTTTCTTTTATTCCACAGTCCATTATTTTTTCTTTTTTCCCTTATTTCTGTCCTCCAAATGATAATCCCCCCATTTTCATCTGCTTCTTGAATAGTTGTGCTCATTTTGTTCCTTTGGACATCATCATTTCTAAAGTTTATCCAGTCCCCCCCCCATTACTGTGAACTGGGAGATTCATTCCCAAACACAAGCCCTGGGGTGGGCTGATAAATTTAAGAAACACAGAATGTTGTATTTGTCCAATCTTCCTCCCCCCTCTTGGAAAAAACCAACTATTTTGGAGGTTGATTCTGATTGAATGATTTTTGTATATACAATTTATGCCAATTATCCCCCTCCTCAGTCATATTTATTGCTTAAATCCCACCTAAGTCTCCTTTTTTTTTATCAAACTTTTGGAGCTTTTTGTACTTAGAAATAGTCATATTACAAACAATGAAAAAAAAAAAATCTGAAAAAATAAACTTATTGCCCCTACACTTGATATCCCACCAAAACAATTACCCAAAATCATGGGCTTCTGATTCTTTATTTTCCAAAGTTAACCCTTCAATTTTAAAAAAAAAAGAAATTGAAGGAAATTCATAAGTGGGAAGTTATTAAATTAAATTTGTTTAAAAATAGGAATATTAAAATGATGGGAAAAAACATTTGAAAAAAAAAAAAAAACACCTTTTTTCCTCTTGACTTGTCCCACCAAAAAAAAAAAAAAAAAAAATTCCAAAAAAATTATTGGCTTCTGGTGATGATTTATTCTTTAGATTTAACCCTTTATTTTTTTTTTTTAAAAAAAAAAAAAAAAAGAATTAAGGAAATTCATAAGTGGGAAGATTTTAAATGAATTTTTTTTGGAAAAAAATATTTCATTTTTGGCATATTGGCCAAATTTCACAAATTTGGCAAAAAAAAAAAAAAAAAAAAAAAAAAATTAGAAAAAAAATTAGAAAAAAATTTTTGTTCATATTAACATACCAAGTTGAGAAAAATATGACAAAAAAAAAAAAAAATAAAAAAACTTAAAAAAAAAATCCTCAAAAACTGAGCTTGAGGAATTTCTTTTTAAAAATAATTTAACTTATATATGTGTTTTTTATTATAAAGTTCTTACATTTGTTTATTAACAACTTAAAAAAATAAATTTAATTTAATAAATTTTTTTTTTTTTTTTTTTTCTTCAATTAAAATAAAAAAAAAATTATTTTTTTAATTAAAATTTTAAAATTAATTTATTAAATTTGAATTTTCTTAATTTAAAAAAAAAAAATTAAAAAAATTCAAAAAAAAAAAGGAATTAAATTAATAAAATTAATGGTTTTTTTTTTTTTTTTTTAATTAAAATATATATATATATATATATTAAGAAAATATTAATAAAAAAAAAAAAAAAAAATTATAAATAAATAATTTTTTTATTTTTTTTGTTTTTTTTATTATTTAATATAAAATTTTTTTTTTTTTTTTTCTTTTTTCTTTTTTTTTTTTTAAAAAAAAAAAAAAAATAAAATAAAATTTGATTGAAAAAAAAAAAAAAAAAAAAAAAAAAATTATTCAATTAGAAAGAAAATTTTAAATTTTATTAAATTATAATTTAATTAATTTAAATTTTTTATTTAAATTGATTTAAGATAAAAAAAAAAATAAAAAAAAAATTTAAAATTAAAAAATTAAAAATTAAAAATTTAAAAAAAAAAAAAAAAAATCTTTTAAATTTTAAAAAGAAAAAAGAAAAATTTGTAAAAAATTTAATATTTTTTTTTTTTAAAAAAAAAAAAAAAATATATATATATATTTTTTAAAGATTTTAAAATTGCAAAAATTATTTAATAAATATTAAAAATTCAAATTAATAATAATAAAAATTTAATAAAAAAAGAAAAAAAACTTTTCAAATTATTTTAGTTATAACCTATAAATTAATTGAATTTTTTTTTATTTTTTAAAAAAAAAAAAAATTTTGATTTATTCATCTTCATATCTTTTTTTTTTTTTATCAAAAAATTTGAAAAATTGAATAGGTGCAAAAAAAAATAAAAAAAAAAAACTTTTTTCAAATAAAATTATAAAAAAAAAAAAAAAAATTGATACTTCCTTTAAGAAATTAAATTAAATAAGAGTTTAAATTTTTATTTAATTATTTAAATTTATATATATATATATATATATATAAATTTAGGAAATTATTAATAATAAATAAATAAAAATTTTATAATTTTTTAAATAATTTTTTTAAAAAAAAAAAAAAAAAGAAAAACCTTTTTGTTTTTTTATACAAAAGAGTTTAATCAAATTATTACTTTTTTTTTTTTTAAGAATTCTTATAAAATTTTAATAAATTATTTGAGTATCTTTAAAAAAAAAAAAAAAAAAAAAAAAAAAAAAAAAGTTAAAAAAAAAAAAAAAGAAAAAAAAGAAATAAATAATTATAATTATTTGAAATTTAAAATTTTTTTAAATAATAATAATTTTGATTTTTTTTTTTTTTTCAATATTAAATTAACTTAAAAAAAAAAATAAAAATAAAAATAATTTTTTATAAATATATATTAAAATTACTTTTTTTTTTTTTTTTTTTTTTTGTTTTTTCTTGTCTTTATTTATTATTATTATCTTTTGATAAATTTTAATTAATTTAATTATAAAAATTAATTAATTTTTTTTCTTTTCTATGATTGAGTATTCATTTTTTTTTTTTTTAATTAAAAAATAAAAAATTAATTTTTTTATTTATAATTTTAATTTTTTTTTTTTTTTTTTTAAATTAAAAAAAATTTAAATATGATTAATTTTATTAAAAAAAAAATCATTTTTAATTAATGAAATTCTCATTTCAAAGATATATATATTTTTTTTCAATTAAAATTATTTAAATTTTAATTTAAAATTTTTTATTAATCTCACTTTTTAAAATTTAATTTATAGTTTTAGAATCTAAAATATCAATATTAAATCATTATAGAATTAGTGATTTATCTAATAATTAAATTTTACTTGTATTTTAATACTTTTAGTTTATTAATTAATAATAATACTCTTAGATTGAAAATCAAAAAAGAGGCTTAAAATAATAATTTCTATCTCATAATTTAGTTAAAAAACCTCAAATAATAATAATAATTTCTTTTTTTAAAAAAAATAAAAAAATGCTTTTTTTTTTTTTTTCTTAATGAATTTTTTTTTATTAATATTTAAATAATTATAATTTTTCTTTTATTAACATTTTTTATTTTTTTGAAATAATAATAATAATATGCTAATTTGAAATTTTAAAATTTTCTTATTGTTTATTTTAATTAATTAATTAATTTTTTTATTTAAGAAAAATCTTTTTAAAAAAATGATTATTAATAAATAAAATTTAAAAAATTCAATTTATTTTTTATTAAATTAAACAATTTAGAATTTTATTTTTTATTTTTTGTTAAAACAGATTTATAGTTTTTATTAAATTCAATTAATTTTTCATTTTTATTTTTTTGATAATTTAATATTAAATAATAATAAAAAAAACCTAAATAAATTTTTAGAGTATCATAATTTAGTTGTTTTTTAAATTTCAAGACTTGTAAAAAATCCAAAATCCAAAACAAAACAAGATTAATTTTGATTAGTTAGGTTAGGGAAGAATTAAATTTGAGTTGATTATTTTAGTTTATTGTAAAAATGTATTGAATTAAATTGATCAGATTAGCTCAGATTAGATTAGATTAGATTAGATTAGGTTTAAGTTTAAGTATAAGTTTAAGTTTAAGTTTAAATTTTAGGTCAGATTAGTTTGAATTTAAGTTTGCTAGTGGAGCTGTGTTTGTGACAGGGGATAATGATGAGTGATAGTTTAGTGATAGTTTAGTGATAGTTTAGTGATAGTTTAGTGATAGTGTAACAGTGTACAGTACAGTGTACAGTCGAGCGATCAGATCAGCAGTGCAGTGCAGTGCAGTGCAGTGCAGTGCAAGATTAGTAGAGTATCACTTTGTAGCTAAGCAAGTTTACCAGTAGAGTTCAATCAGTACAGGAAAGAGATCCCCTGCTCGATTTAAAAATTAAAATCGATTTCAAATATTTAAATCTTAATCTGAGTTTTAGTTTTAGTTTTAGTTTTAGTTTTAGTACTCCTAAAAATCTTTAAAAGTTTTCTCGATCATCTTCAAAAATTGAAAAATTGAAAATTGAAAAATTGAAAATTGAAAAATTAAAACAAATTTGACTAAAATCAAAATCAAAATTAATTAATTTTCAATCAATCCAATCAATCCATAAAATTAAATTAAATACATTACACTAGACAGTACTGTACACTGTACACAATATAATCAATTAATTAATTTTAAATTTTGATGGTTAAATCATTAAATCTTGAACTTGAAAAAAGTTCAAAAAGTAATTCTTCTTCTTCAATTCAACTTAAAATCGATCAAGCTCAAGCTCAAGTTCAAGCTCAAGATGATCTCTCATTAAAATCTTCAATTTCATCTTCTTTTTCTTCAATCTCATCAAAATCTTCAAATTCATCCAATCTTAAATTAAAATTATCAAAATCTTCATCAATCAAATCAATTTCTCAATCAAATTCTCAATCAAAATTAAAATCAAAATTAAAATCAAAATCTTCAAAATTAAAATCATCAAAATCAAAATCATCAAATCAAATTCTCAATCAAAATCAAAATCATCAAGTTTTACATCTTAAACATCTTTCAAATCAAAATCATCCATCTCATTCTCATTCTCATTCTCATTCTCATTCTCATCCCAGAAATCAAAATCAAAATCAAAATCAATTCTTTCAAAATCTTGTTTCATCTTGTCCTTCTTCTCAATCTTCTACTTCATCAACTTTAAATCAAATTAATTATCCTCCTATCAATAATAACTCATTTTATTATCATCATCCTAATCTCAATAATATTAATAATCTTGTCACTAACTCAAATCATCATCAATTTTATTCATTATCACTACATCATCAATCTTCAAATCAAAATCAACCTCCATCTTCAAATCATCAATCAAATCAAATTCAATCAAATCAAATTCAATCAAATCAATCAAATCAATCAAATCAAACGAATCCAATCATTCATCAAAATCTTGCTTTGTCTCCTCCATCTCCTACTTCAATCTATCATCATCATCATCATCGTCATCCTTCAAATTCTCAAAACTCAATCAACAATCTAAATCAAAATCTTCAATTAATACCTTCATTAACCCATCCACCACCTCCACCTCCTCCTCCTCCTTTACCCCCTCCACCTCAAACTCCAACATTAACTTCTTCAATTCAAATTCAACCTTCTCATCTACCTCAAACTCCTCAATCTCAATCATCTTCAACTTCTCATTTAAATTTTAATCAATTTCAAAATCATCATTCTAATCAACTTTATCATCATCATCTAAATCATCTAAATCATCATCAAAATTTTTATCCTTCCTCACCTTATCATCATCATCATCATCATCAACCTACAAATCATCTGAATCATAATCATCCTAGTACTATTCCAAATCATCATCCTTTACCTCCTTCAACTCCTTCAAATATTTATCATCACTCCTCTTCATTCTCGCCTTCTCATCTACCTCCTTCACCATCGTTTTCAAACTTCTCTCATCAAACTCATTCTCCAATCAGTTCAGATCATCATCATCATCTTCTTCATCATCAGCAAAACCTTCCAAATTATCATCTAAATCATCATCCTCTATCAACTCCTTTTCAACTCTCTTCTTCTTCATCTCCTATCTCAATCTCATCCCCCTTTGAACCTAATTATCACTCTCCTTCTCATTCAATTCCTTTTAATTATCCTTCTCCCCTCTTTCGTCAACATCCTCCTCCTCCTCCACCACCACCAACTCATCTAAATCATCATCATCATCATCACACTCTAAATCATCCAAATCATCATCATCATCATCATCACACTCTAAATCATCCAAATCATCATTATCCTTCTCCCCCTTTTCCTTTAAACTTTTCTCCATTTTCTTCATCTGGTCTTGATTATGATTCAAATCATTTCAAAAAATCTTATCCTAATCAATCATCTCATCATCAATCAACTCTTCATTCCCCTTTTGGTTCTCCTAAATTAAATCGTTCAGGTACAATTCATTCTCCTATTCATCAATCTCAATCTCAATCTCAATCTCAATCTAATCATCATCACTCCTCCTTTTTATCAAAAAGTCCTTATTCTTCTATATCATCTCCTTCTACTCATGGTCCTAAATCACCTTCAAGCCTTCCAATTAATGAAATCTTAGTTCGTGGCTCATTGGCTCAAGCTAAACTTAGAAATCACATCTTAAAACCTCATCAAATTCTACATCATCATCATCATCATCTTAATTCAAATCTTCATCAACTTAATCCTTCTCCTTCTTTACCCCCTCATCTCGATCGTCCTGCTTTACCTAGACCTCCTACTCATAGTGATCATGCCCTTTGGGTAGGTAATGTTCCAAACGATGCTTCTCATCAAGAACTTTGGAAATTCTTTACTGGTTCAGATCATCTAAATCATTTACCTATCAATCATTTAAATCATCATCATCTATCAGGTGTAGAAAGTATTCATTTAATCGGTCGTAGTAATTGTGCTTTTGTTAATTATCTCTCTCAAGATCATTTGGAAAAAGCAATCAATTCATGTAATGGTAAACTACTTAGACCTTTAGATCCTCATTGTAAACCTTTGGTTTGTCGGGTTCGAAAACCTGAAGATAACATTAAAAGTGGTGTAGGTGCTCAAAGAATTGGTGGTTTACATCGTTCTTGGGTAAAAAGGCAATTCTCATCAAAAAAAAATCTTCAAATTTATTCAAATCAAAAAATCATTCAAGATTCTTTTATGGATTCAAATTCAAAAAGAACTTTTTCAAATTCAACTTCAAATTCTTCTAATTCAATCTCAACAACTTCTTCTTTTTTAACTCATCATTTTCCTAAAAGGTATTTTATTTTAAAAGTAAGTCTCTTTTTTTGGCTTTTAAAAATCTTGTTAATTTTATACCAACTTTTTTTTTCAAAAAATTATCCTTTTCATTTTAGTCTTATACAGAAGAAGATTTAAAATTATCTGTCGAAAGATCAATTTGGGCATCTCAATCTCATAATGAACCCGTATTGGATCAAGCTTATCGTACTTCTCATGATGGTGTTTATTTAATCTTTAGTGCTAATCGTAGTGGTGAGTTTTTTGGTTATGCTAAAATGGCAGGACCAATTTGGCCATCTCAAAGGCGTCTATCAGCCCCTCAATCTATTTTAAAAGATTCAAAAAAAATCTTAAGAACTAGATCAGCTTCAATCGATATCACTTCAGGTTTTAAACCTGATCTATCATTATCTTCTTCATCTACAAATCGTTTAAATCAATTCATTCAAATCGAAAATCAAAATCATTCTTTTAAAAATTTATTAAATCTTAATGAAAATCTTGTCACAAGTTCTTCTCCTCAACCTTTAAGTCCAATCGATGGAAAAGATTTTCTTTTAAATCATTCTACATTAATCCCAAATCATGATCCTTCATCTATTCGTCGTTCTTTACCAATTCGTTCATCAAATATTCATTCAGATTTAAAAAATTTAGAAATTAAATCTTCAATCTCAAATTCAAATCAAA
Organism: Austropuccinia psidii; assembly: GCA_023105745.1. Classification (NCBI taxonomy): domain Eukaryota; kingdom Fungi; phylum Basidiomycota; class Pucciniomycetes; order Pucciniales; family Sphaerophragmiaceae; genus Austropuccinia; species Austropuccinia psidii. The sequence continues at coordinate 71,190,663 of JALGQZ010000002.1, forward strand.
TCTCTTCAAACTCTAATTCTAATCAACTTTCACCTCATCAAAACTTACTTAGTTCTCATTCTTCTACTCTTGATCAATCTCAAAATCTTTCAAAATCTCAAATCGATCCTATCTTACTCTCAGGAAGACCTTTTAAAGTTCAATGGATTAGAGTCCAAAAATTGGCTTTTTATAGAACTAGAGAATTAAGAAATCCTTTCAAGTTAGTCTTCTCTTAATTCAAAAGTTTTGGCTCATCTTTCTTAGTTTTATTAATTTGCTTTTTTTTTTTTTAAAAAAAAATAAAAAATCTAGTGGTAGTAGAGAAGTTAAAATTAGTAGGGATGGTACAGAAGTCGAACCAAGTGTCGGTCAAGCCATTATTGAAGAAATCGAAAAGGAATATGAAAAAAAAATTAAAAGGACAAACTGAGTTTCATCAAGGTAAATTTTGGTTTGTGTCTGATAGCATAATCTCATTTAAAAACAAACATAAACAATCTTCACTTCATTTTTCTCATTTGGAAAATATTTTAAAAGTGGATTGTTTAAAACAATTAGGAACATGATCTTTTTTTTTTTTTTTTTTTATCAACTTAAATAATAACTTTCATAAGAATCTACCACACCCCCCCAAAAAAAAAAAAATCAAAAAAAAATTCATAAAATTATAAAATCATTACAAAAAAATAAAAGTCGGTTTAAATTTTTTATTTCATTGCTTGAATTTTATTCCCCACTAAATTATTGTTTAAAAAATGTAAAAACAAAGTAAAAAAAAAAAAAAAAAAAAGTTTTTTTGGATTAATGTTGAAACTAATACTGATAATGTAAAAAATATTAATTGATTTTATCTTTAGAGAAATCTGTATATTTTTATTTTTATATAGTTTTTGTATATGGAGTGGATGTATGAGAAGAAAGGAATCTCAATTCTTGTTGTTTTTTTGTCTGTTGATTAAACCTATTTTTACTTTTAATTTCTTGTGGAACATGGGAT